>CAJQTU010000014.1:23-1492586 GCA_906901685.1 Desoria tigrina
TGTCAAGAGAGGTTCGTGTCTAACTTATTAACCAATGAACTCGTTTATGTAAGGGCTGGGATTATTGAAGGAAGGACTGAAATTGGGCCGTTGTTATTCCTTACGCTTACGCTTACCTTGGGGTCTTGTTTGATGGAGATATTTCAAGATCTGTTTCATATGCATTAATTTAACACAACAGGTACTCATTAATATGCGTCGGAGCGGCAAGCGGAGTGGCTTCGGCCTTTTCGTCGCCAATAAGTGGTCTCACATTTGCAATGGAAGAAATTTCCTCACAATGGTCGAAATCCCAAACTTGGAGAACATTCGTTTGTTGCATACTGGCCCGTAGTACTACTGAAATACTTCACAGCCTTGTCAGTACATTTGGAGGTGGGGAACCGGGTGATAAGTCAGGAACGCTTCAAATGTCCGAATCGGCCCTGTTTGACGTATGAAAATGATTGATTATTAATGAACCTCAAATTGCTTACAGTCAACAGTAATTAATATTACCTAAATCTTATCGATATCATTTTTTAAACATTTAGATGAAGCGAACATTGGATCTCAGCATGTTAATTTTCATTCCTGCTTTGATTATTGGAGCATTGGGTGGTTTTTTGGGAGCCGTGTTCATTTTCATGCACCTGAAGGCCTCAAAGTTTCGACGGAGATTCTTTGCGCAGATTAAACGACCCCAGATTGTAAACTTGTCAAAAGTACTGGAAGTGGTGCTTCTTGCAGTATGTTGTTATGTGTACATTATATTCATTAATTGGCGTTAATATTTTTGGCTTTTAAAAAAACAAGTGTATTTGTTTAGCTGATCTGCTCAGCTATAATTATCTCATCTGCATCGTACTTCCCTTGTCGAACCGTTAACCATGAGCAATCAGTGTCACGTGGTCATGGGAGAAAGTCCCTGATATTACAGTCATTTAATTGCACATTACCATTAAAATCTAAATATGCGGATGGAAAAATCATCCAAACGGGAGAATATCACGAAGGTCACATATTTTAATTTAACCTTATTCGGTTGATTAGAGACATTCCCTAATTTTAATTTTTCTGCAGGAGCGTCGCTATTGTTTGGATCATGGGAACAAATGATCCGTAATTTATTTTCTCGAAAAACGTCTCAGTTATTTGGAATTCCAGTATTACTACTTTGTTTCTTCACTTTCTGGTTTTTGTCCAGTTGGGCTTCAATGACAAGCATAGCCAGTGGACTTCTCATCCCTCAATTGTAACGTGAACATATCCAGCCAATTACAACGAATTATAAAATATATTTTGTCTGCTTTTCTGTTATTTTAGAGCTATTGGTGCATTATATGGTAGAATCCTAGGAGAAACTCTGTTTCTTGCTTTCAAAAACTACATGGGAGAAAGCGACGAAAATGTTGTTTGGGATTGGATAGATCCCGGAGCTTTCGCTTTGATGGGTGCGGCGTCCTTCTTATCTGGAACTTCGAGACTACCGATTACATCGGTTGTTATGATGGTTTGTAGAAACTTGTTTTTATTGCACTTTGACAGTATTGTAAAATGGAGAGTTATCCATAAATATTTTTCTGAAAATGTTCGTTTTGCTTTCAGGTTGAAATGACAAACGACATCAACATGTCATTATTGATAATGGTCTGCGTGATGCTGTCCAAGTTTGTTGGGGACCTGTTTACTCATTCTCTTTATCATTCAACTTTAGAGTTCAAATGCATCCCGTATTTGGAATCCGATTTGAAAGTATATCATGACGGGGAAAGGTAAGGGTTGATCATAATGCATTGAATAACATTTTTGCTTATAAAACAGACTTATATCCTGCAATTAACTACCAATTATAGAATCAGTCTTGAGTTATTTTCCGCATCTGACGTTATGAGATCCCCAGTAGATTTTGTTAACGTGGAAGAATCCGTCAGATATTTAGCCAACTTGTTACTTGACACTAACCATGGCGCGTTTCCTGTTGTGCAGTCTGGAAAAGCTGAAGGTTTCGATAAAACATTTGTGGGAATCATTACTCGGTATTTTTTGTGTTTTTAAACGATTTTTTCAACTTAAATTAATTCATTTTTCATAAACAGACATTAAAAAAAATGCAAATGTTCTTTTTAGTTTGGAACTCACTATCCTATTGACAAAAACAGAACGGTTTGATCCCAAAGAAATTGCAAATGAAGATATGGATCGAATTCGACTATCCTACCCGGAGGTATATATTTGACACAGTTATTATTATTTACTCCAAATTCCAGTGATTGATTAATTTGTTGTTTTTATGGGATCCTTAGTACAGCTCCACTAAACTGCAAGACACTG
This sequence comes from Desoria tigrina, assembly GCA_906901685.1. NCBI lineage: Eukaryota > Metazoa > Arthropoda > Collembola > Entomobryomorpha > Isotomidae > Desoria > Desoria tigrina. The sequence goes on from CAJQTU010000014.1 coordinate 2,337, forward strand.
CTGCGGCAAACGTGATACTCAATCGATACAGCTCCAGTATCATCTACACTAACATTTATGTTAATTTGGTTAGTGAATTATTCAAAAGTGTATCATGTCCAAACGTCCTGTTATTTCAAAATGTTACCATATACCTAGATGCCTTATACAAACAAGTCGACTCCATCCGTGTCCAAGGCCTTCTCCCTCCGTCGGACTCACACCATGTTTACCACCATGGGATTGCGTCACTTGGTTGTAACAGATAGCTTCAACCAAGTGGTCGGGATTATCACCAGGAAAGACCTGATGGGATTTGCAATTGAAGCGAAGGTTAAAACGGCTCTACGCAGTCGAAAATCAAGGTGGGTTGATCAATCACAAACATTAGATGTGGAAGAGGACATACGGATTGGACTTCAATCTACGGTCGTAAAGGAAGAAACAAGTGGAAATTTTGAGGAAGATGGTTAATTCAAAAAACGAAACCGATGATGACACGATGACGATTAATGAATAATTTAGATATAGATCCTATTTTTTGTTACTTTAATTCCTATATTTTGTGTTATTCAATTTAGAAAGTTATAGATTGTGTTGTTCCTAGTCCATGAGTGTTATTAAAATCAAATATCAAAAGAACTTTTGCATTTTGGTCATTATTTGCGATCAGGCTTGGAATATTAAGATATATTTATTCATCTGTGTTGTACTTTTTGCATTGAACGACTTTCCAGGGAATAGAGGTATAAAGCTTAAAATTTGTTCCTAGAAAGAAAAATTTATTTGGGTACCACAACACGAGGCGACAATATGTGGACGAATACTATATTAACTTCATTAAGAACACCTCATCGAAAGATGCGTGTATGTAACAATTTCACGTCGATACTTTGATACTTGAGAATAATAATTGGTCATCGAGGTTTAAGAAACGCTTCCGATCCAAAGCATATGGAAAGGAAGGGTTACAGTCAGGAACCCTGATAGCCCTCAACTGCCTCAACATGCAGTAGCCTCTAAATCATAATGAGTAATCATATCATGAGATACGGGACTTTGTGCCGATAAACTTGGCCCTACAGCATGTTTTAAATGAATCAAGACAAAAGGACTGCCTTGAAACGTTGGTAGGTAGCTCAGGAGGAGGTTGGGCCCCATGGGGTGTTGACCGAAGAAAAGGAAATCTTAAAAATCCGAATTTCTATATCTTATAATATTTTGAACTTAATCCTTAGTTATATAGTATAGAATCATATCTATTTATTATCCGTAGATCGGTTTGAGGCAGATGTTAGTTCGATCATCAGGAATATCAGGATTGAGTAATGAATTAAACCCAAGCAAGAAATAAAGCGTAATCGATAACTAACTCGCGACTGATTGGTGGCTAGCAGCCCCGAAAAGGTGTTTAATGAGCAGTACATTTTATGTCTACAAATCATTCAATGGGAAATAATTATTGTTGGATATTTCAATAAGTTAATCAATTCAAGCTCGTAATCATTAAATATTTCCTCCCTCTCCTTTCACGAAGATTCGAATATCTGGGAAGGGGTTGGATGCGTTTGAGTTATTTGGCCGTTCTCTTCGAAAATATTAATTACATCTATAGGGAAAACATAATTTACTGTCTAGAATTAGATGTACACTTTTAATATGTTGGGAGTGTTTTGAGGAATTTTATTGAGCCTGAAAATACAGCTTTTCAATAGTAAAAATCCTCTTGTAGTTCCGAACTATCGATACTTGATAAAATTTAATAAGTATAAAAATGGAATACGTTCTACCATAATAGTATGATCGTAGAGATTTATTTATTCAAGGCATCAAAGATTTTGCACGCTATTTGGTGCTCATACAGTTAGTTACCGTTTATATTAATATGTCGCGTTTGTTGGTTTGACGTAGTATTTCATCTCATTATAAAACTCGAGTTTTTACGTGCATAGTATTTTTAATACCTCTGAACACTTAGTGCTGGGCTGCAGAACTTCAAAATACATATAAACCTTTATGACAGCTGAAAATTCGAAACCTAAAAGAGTGTAAGCAAATGGAACCCAATTGTAAGTGGCAGTGGCACATGCCATAATCTTGAAAACAGTGAAGAGGCAGGTGGCTTGTGAAGTAAAAATCTCATGTTCTTTTGATTTTTCATAAACAAGAAGTTATGTTAAGGCTATGAGATGACTGACGGACGAGTTAATATTTTGTCTCATTGTCAGTATTATCTCAGCCTTAGTATTACTGAGAGTGTGATGTGTGAACTTATATATCTTTGATTGGGCATTAGCCCTGAAAGTGGAATCAGAAATATAAACTTTTATACGAAAATCACGAATTTTAGTGTTTATCAAGTGTTGATTTAAATCAGACAAGTGTTTTTTACAGACTCCAGATTATAGTATAAAATGGGTGTAACATGGGTGTCCTTTTTTATTTATTAACAACTTGATAATAAAAATAATTACAAGATTCGTTCCGAGTATCTGTATCCTATATGCTATCGTAAATCACAGAGTATTATGTTACGAATTACGATGATCAAGATCCATACTATTCAAAACTTCATTTTTGTCCACTGCACATTGAGAACGGAGGAAATTTTGATAGAATAGGAGCTAAATATTACGACAAAATAAATTATTGCCGTTCATGAGTAAGCGTTTTCTTGTTTGCTGCTCCTTAAACTTTCATAGCCATTTGTTGCATTGCATTGCACTACCCATACAGAGATCTGTCAAGACGTGTCGCGTGGCAGATTGTCAATGTCAACTGCAGGTGATGGCTATTTCCCTTAACACCAGCTCGGGTGGCCAAGTTGACCCTCTTCTTATTCTATTCCTCACTTCAATAGCTGTTATTTCATTTCGTACCAAAAGTCCGTCCTTTCAACTGAAAGATTTCTCCCATTTTTCTCGGCTTTGAAAGACAGGAACAAGAATAGCAACGGAAGGACTGCATCTGGATCGGTTTCACAAATCCACAATAGCCAGTTCCTTTGAATGCTGATGGATATACCTTTTGGATGTTAGGAAATCTTAAAGCCCCCTTGATAAACGGCCTGTTATTCAGGTTCTTAGCTCTGTTGCGGAATAAAAAGCAGAAAAAAACAGTGATTGTGCAACTACAAGAAAATACAATCGCATTGTCAAGGAAGATGATCAGGGGCATGAATCAGGATTTCGTTCCGGCTTTCTTACATCAACTTGATAATCCAGCCTAGTTTAAAACATGGATTTTTTAATCATTCTTGAGGTCACTATTACTACACATGGAAATGTAATTTTTTCCAGCTTCTGTAACTACACTCCTGATTGCACCAGCATACAGCACGTGAAGTTCAACATTTGTATCTTTGACATTCTGTCGAACTTTTAACACTTAATAAGGAAAGCCCTTAATATTTAATAATAAAGAATCCCTGTCATTTCGGCTTAAAGGAAGCCGTCCAAACAAGGTATGTGAAATATGTGACTTCTCCGTTTCAATACATTTGCAATTGGCCCTTTGAGTCGGTTGTAAGACGACACCCGTAGTAGTCGACTTCCAAGCCAAATAAAGGATATAGGGGGGAAGATGAAACATGTTGACTCGGATTTCGAAATGGTGCAATAGGTCATGTTGATCCTCTCAAGTGCCCCTAACCTTCTTCTTTAGCCATCGATGTCACATCCATCTTCGGAGGAATACCATCCCATATCCCATACACCCGAGAAGAAAGTAATAACCATAATTACTATTAAGTACTTAAAATAGTAATCATGTTTCACCAAACAACGCTTACTCCTCCTGCCTTCCACAACCTAGAACATCTTGGAAACACAACCATTCACATTTTCTTGCAGGAATTAGAGGAAACCATGTGCTAAGAGATAGAAGAGGAGTAATGTATCACATATTATTAAAAATATGATTTAAAATTTATTTATTTGTGGCTCTAGTTGAAGTCATTCATAAATCGCCCTCCTTATCTTCTCATTTGATGCACGAGTAGATCCAAGATGAAAGCATGAAAAAAATGAAAAGAAAAAATAAATGAAAATTGAAAACTGAAAAAGTGACTTTAGTAATTTTATACGAAGTACGACATTTTTTAAAACACTTTTGCGGCATTACAATTTTTAGCAGGCAATTCGGTTCGTCAGTACCACTAAATATTGACTGGACTTTGTACTGTATTGCTTTCGTTCTAAGAATTGGAAAATTAAAATGTAAAATGGATCAATACTATAAAAATGCATTACTCTGAAAATCAGTAAAAAAAATCCTGTTTTTTTTATAAACCAGCTTCTTTTATCATTATCATCGTTTCCTTGAAGAAAATGTCAAAAGCATATTGTAGCAAAAATTTGTTGGAAATGGTAAGTTTATACAAAGTTAGACTCTGTCAATCTTGTCATTTTGCCCATCATTCCTTTAGTATTATTTAGTTCCAACGGTTCAGGTTCATCAAATTAATTTGTTTTAAATTTCAGAATCACATATTTCCCAGATTCTGCCGAATATAAATAATAATAAAAAATATAATGCAAATAAAATAAAAAATATTAAATACAGGGCTAAAATTTGTATAGTGGTTTTACCACTTTCTTAACTTGGTCTTCAGCGGTTCAGTCATCTGTAGTATTATTATAGTTTTCTTTATTGAGTGATTGACTGACAGTAGGTTTATTGTTGGATTATTTTTGGACAACTTGAAAATTCGCTTTCACCATCTACTGTAGAGTTGATGTGAGATTAATATGCTTTACATGACATGGCAGTTCTTTCGCTTGAAATGAAGCATTGATCTGATCACATAAACATAATCCAAGCAAGCTTTCACTAATACTAACAATAATAAAATTGCGTTTACGAGGAACAACCGATAGTTGAATGGCTTGATTTATGTTTTGGATCAAATGAGTCATCTCATAAATTGAATACTTGTAAGCAAATATTAAAGGTAACGAAAATTAAATAACAAACGTTCCTCGATATGAATTTAAGTGCTTAAAAAACGCGTAACAATAGTTCTACCATATCATCATATTTGTTTGCACTTTTATAAAGTCTACTTGCTGAGTGAGAATATCCTTAAGTAATTAGCTAAAGTTATAGATGAACAAAGTTCCCAAATTAAGGTATCCAATTTAAATAAATTATTTTAAAAGCATACTTTTCCGTGTCAATTCTTAGATTTTTTCAAAATTACTATGAACATCCGTATTCATATATTCAACCTAAAAAAATCGGGTTTAGTTAACCTACATACTTGAGATTCTGATCTAACTAACGCAACTAGCAGGGTCATATTCCAAGCATAATTGGAAAGCAAGGCTTCACAAAAATAAATGGAATTTTTCCGCATTCTGTCGAAAACTTGCGAAAGAATCAAAGTATAACCAGGGACCTAATCGGAAGCTTCCATTTTCGAGGAAAATAAAAATTAGGAATGTATAATCTTACTACCGCGTTGCTTCACTCTAGTATGCTCTTAATCCTTGCATCGAAATTGAAATGCTCCAAAACAGTTTTTAGAATACCTACATCAACACGCATCCAACGCATGTTTGATCTATATCACGACTCTTACATTTATATGAATAATTTATCAAGTTTCTGGTTTCTGTTTTTAAAAACATCGTTGACATTTGAGTTTTATCCATTGCATGAAATACGCGTAACCTTATTGTGTAAAAAGGGGCCTATATTGCAATTATAAAGACACATCGATATTGAGAGATTAGGCGGAAGGTAAAATTAAAAATCTTGTGAAACGAAGAGCAAAGTCAAAAGCAGAGGTAACTTTGTCACGTCAGAAAATTTAATCGGTTTCAAAAACTTTGTTATTGTCTTTAAAAAACTTTGGACTTAGACCCCACCTTTAGTTAAATTCACATATAAATGTCAGGAAAAGTACTGACCTTTAATTCTCCAGATTCATACAAGTAATAAAAACAGAAAATTTCCCAACGTTCCGTATTATTTTACTTTACGCACTTGGTAATACAGGAATCGAATTGGATACGATCTTCGATAAATAAACGTGAATATGTGAATGCAAGTGGAAGGTCAAAATCAATTTCTCATGTATTCATACTTGTACATTCCTTTGGGTACCTGTCCTCATCTCCCTTCATATTAACTGCAGACACTGATTTCTTCAACAATAGACTTTTAGCCAAAGATATCAATTGAGTCCCACTTTATCATCATATGTGGTATTTGTAGAAAAGTCGGAAAGAATGGTTCGTACATGACTGAATTGGTGACGGGTAGTCCAGTGTCCCAAGGAAGCAAACCCTCCTCATTTCATCATCAACCAGCAGAGGATATCTTGATATTTTCCATTACATGTGTTGGGATTAATATATTATTATGTACTTCATTTTATTGAATCCGCAGCTACCTGCTTTGATTCGGGGTCTGTATTTTAAAGTGCAAATCAGTTGGATTCTTTGTCCCGAAGGATGATGATGAGGTTACCTTTAGCCTCTCACCTTGTCGAAGCCTTTGTCCCGGAGGAACTGCCCTCATCGAATAAAAGGTTCACTGACTGTGAGAGAGAGAACAGGAATTTCTGGCAATGCATTTCAGCATTCAACTGAAGAGAAGGGTTCAATTCCTGAAAGGCAGAGAAGGGCCCTTCTCATTCATCTTAACTGAAGGTGAAGATAAAAATTGTCTTCGAAGTTGAAGGTCTTTCTCCTCCGATTCTTCATGGCTACTTTTTCTTGCTCCCGTAATATCTAAGACGACATGCTATGCATTCAAAATCAGCATTTTACCGAATCTCGTTTTGTAGAGGACAACTTGCGTTTTTTCTCCGCACATGGGAGCGATTGAAATAGATTTGAATGGGAGTCCCTTCGTCCTTACAGGTTTTTAAATAATTTCATACTTCAGATCAGGTCCGGGAAAAGTCGCAGTGCATTCAATGCAAAAGGACCACTGACTTCTTTACACTTATTACATGGGTACAATAAGAATAAGGGTCTTTAATTTTTTTAAAGGTCTCGTAATCATTCCCATGCATTTTACTTGTTATTCCCCGTTCTTCCTAAAAGTGCTTAGTATATTTATAGAAAAGGTTCTCAGCTTTGCACTGCAAGGCAATACTTGACTTTTTGTTCTAATCAACAAAATTAAAGGGAGTCTAACTTTATACCAGAGCATGGCAAGTCAGCGGCCGTTGAGATTTTTTTAAGGTCCCTTGTCCTGTCCTCCATGCCACTTGATCTTTCCAAGTGGTTTGTTAAGTAACCGATTTATAAATGCATACTGGCAGCTGAAAATTAAGGAAACCTTAGCACACTTTACAAAATCAAATCAAAAGCAACTGGACAACTATCCTTAGAAGATATTCTTACTAAATTATCGTTGATTGTTTTAATGCGAGAGCATATGCAAATATTTAACGGCTTTTTTAGAATAATCGACTTCTGAAACTCGAACTCAAGCCTTCAAGGAATTTAAAAAGTGTAGAATGCTTCATTAGTGAATAATAATTACATGTCCTCTTCGGTTTCGGGTTAGGAACCCGATTGGAAAGGGTGCCCTCATTCCGCATATTGTTAACTTTTAAATACTTCGCCCCCAGCTTTGAAAAATACAAGTATTCGGAAGTGGCACGCGACTGATTGGTTCGAACATGATACCAATAAGTTCCTAAAGTAAGGTAAAGTGAGAAAAAGGAGGCTCGAGAACATCTGCCACTCATTACATAATTCTGTCACTGTGGAGTAGAACTGTCCCTTCCGCTACTTTGCCTATTCATTTACATTTTTCTCCGCCTTCACCAGTCACCATCCCTTGCAAAGATCCTATAGCACCGTTTCCTTTAAAAATCAGCTTCCGTCTGCAATTAACCTTAAGGAAAATAAGAGAGTAGTTAGTTTTAAAAGGCATCCCATTCAGGTTCAGAGACAAACAAGTTACATTGACAAGAACATGGGGAGCAAATGTTCGGGATCCAATTCTATTAAATACTTTGCCATATTACATTTCTAACCTATTTCGGAAAGTTGTAACCATTAAGGGGCCTTAGGAGTAATTCTAAATTACTATAAACTACAGAGTTAACTCGTAGTAAGTAGCAGCTAATCTACCTGCTAACTTTTTAAATAGGAAGCCGAAGGAGACGGCTCGGTTAGGCCATTATGGTAAAAGTGCATTTAGTACAATTTAGGCAGATGGATCAGACTAATTGGAAACGCATGCAGGATAATTTATGTCTAAAAAGCTTGGAAAAGGGTGCATTTGAGAGAAGATGATTACTTTGGATCGGAATTATCCTCCAACACCTTTCAGTCTCATAATTCACCCAAAGCGAGCAATACTCCTCTCGTCGGAGGTGTTATAAATCGCTCTCGCTCTCTCTCCCTCTGAGAACATGTGTCGGTCTTGTACTTTAATCTTTAATGTTCTTCTATCATGTTTTGTTCGAGTACTTAACCAATAAGCGCCTTCTAATTGAGAAATATTTATCGTTCCACTTATAACTCACTAAGCATGTACTACAACAATGAAACTACAAGGCAGAAACCGGTTTTACAAGAGTTCCGAGTCGGGGGCATTTAAAGAAAGCAAATCGTCGCTTGAGCAGGGGTTATGGTTATGATAATATAGCTCTCTTTTGTAATATTAATTTATTGATACAAGAAGGAAATGCATGGATCGTAAACAAATTTACAAATGTTTACTCTACGTACCACAACATTTCCATAAAATGAATGGGCAATTGGTAATGGATTAAAACATAACAAGATTAAGATATTACTTGCAAGCCCAAAATCTATCAATTCTCGAAACTAGGAAAACGGAGACATTTTTTGTCTTACAATTAGCACCAATCTTATAGTCAGAAAGTCAAAATAGGCCATATAAAACCTATGCTTTTGGTACACAGCTAAAGGAAAAAAAAAGAAGCTATTTTCATCCCAACTCATAAGTTTATTTTTATTTTTGAAGAACATTCTTGACATTGGTAATACAGATCAAGATGTAATCCATATAACTACCATGAAAATCGGACACGTCGATCACAACTCTTCATACCTTTCCTTCTTAGCTTCCTTAATGAAGGCGAAACAAGAGCTAAACGATCATAGTCCGTTTGCTTATTACAAAGGGAGACAAACGTGAAATGTGATCCCTACAGGGCTCCATCCAATCCAAGCCTATTCTCACCGATCTCACCTGTCTAGCCCAGGTCGAAGCAAACAATATTGTCTGCACATAAACCCACCACTACAACTGCACCTTCCCAAATGAGATGAAGTTCATCAAACATTTTTAAATGATTATACGGACGAAGAGTAAAAGTGTACAGTACTGACTGGCGAAGGGCCAGTAACAAGGAGTCCCGAAATGAACAAATGGATTTCCATGGCATAATGGCTGAGTAAGATAATACACCAGCTGCCGATATGATGTAATCGTTTCGTTAAGTTCGGCTGTCAATTCTGATGTTCCGGGATGATATATCAAACCTCCAATTCCTGGAGGAGGTGGCTGTTATTCCTATATCTTTCCATTATAGTTATTTATACACATAGGTTCTAATCTTTGAGTAAAAGTGTCTCTCATCATCACCCAACGCTCGTTCCAGGCCCTTTGTTTACGTTGATTTCATTTGTGCTGCAGTGAGAGAGGGCCATTACAAATTACAAAAACAAGGCCCATCAGCTCACCCTCACCTGGTCGGGTCACAGGAAAGTGCATGTAGGGGCAGGTTTGGATTTCATCTCTCTTATCGCTATCAAAACTCTTTCAATTTAAGGAAAGTAGAGCTGCTCCTGCTGCACATCCTCCAGCAAGAATATTGAATATGAATGATAAAAGAATTACACGGGATAACGCAAGGTGTGGATGATAAAGCTACACATGATGCTTCATCATCTCCATGATCGGGGATGTGAACTTGAGGAGTGAATTCAATTTTTCTTGTCCTACTTAGGGTCGAATCTATGATATCATTCGGCTTGGTATGGAGTCTCATTAATTCCGTTTCTAATCCTCATCTCCTCCTCCATAACTGTTTTTGATTATCTAAATCGGATGCATTAAAAAAAGCCCAACCGCCCTCTAAACAAGGCTCGTCGTGTGCCATTGCACCCTAGTAGGTTAAATCCGAAATATAGAACTTCAACGTTTGTAGGCTTGAAGATGATTATGGTATGGATAGAAAGATTGACAAAGACTTGAGAAGATCTTCCCGGAAACATCTGTATTTATTGACAGTTATTTTTACACCTGGAAAGACGGACAGATTTAAAAAGTTGGTTCAATGTACAATTAATAGCATTATCCAGTTCTGTGATTACAACTTAGGAGTTTTTGATGGCTTGCCTGCAGCAAGGTACATTTCTGGTTGGGATAAGTGACCAAAAATTACTATCATTTGGTGCATGTATTGGTGTTGAAATTAGAGTTGGAACATCAACCTTTCCACACGTAAAGTACGTTTTTATCATGTGAATCTAGTTTACAATAGATCCCTGGTTATGATTTTCTCAAATAGTATCTCATATTCTCCGTTCTACGGTTTTTCGTTGACATTAATAATGCCGATCCCCGTGACCTCCCCATTGCGTAAGAGTTTCAACTAAAGATGAAAGGGTTTCGTAAAGAAGCCTCTCTAATCCTTGATGTGCTTAAACATAAAAGGTTTTCGTCCCGACAGAAATTCCGTTATGTGGTTACTTGTTATGTCATATCTTATTTTGTGTGTAAAAAAGTTTCCTTTTAGCTGTTTTCCATTCCTACAGATCGGAATCGACAATTACAAATAAAAAGCAAACGATCTGAACGTTTATACTTGCGGACAGCCAGCCAGACCTACTGTGTACCATATTACATATTATAATCTTAAGAAAGTAGTGCCGCTATTGTTAATTGCCTTAAGCTTGTATGTGTAACGCATTGTCGGAAGTTTCAAGTAAAAGCATCTGTGACAACAAAACGAAAAGCATGCTAGCCGATTGGGATTTAGTTATCGTGGCGTGAAGAGTTTAATTGGGTTATATTCTGAAAAACGATTCCGGAAATACGGAACAAGGCAGAAATGAAGTAATCTCTGGTTTCCTTTTAATACGATGTTTTTTATTTGGACAAAACTCCGTGATGGGAAGAAAATCAAGCATTGTAAAGAACTATATTGAACCAGGCAGAAATCAAAATCTAAAATGGCTTAAGTATGGGTCAAGTCTTTTGCAACTTATTAAATATTTTCAAAGATTAAGGGGTTAACTTTAACCACTAATTCATAATCCATATCATTACGAATGAAATGTCATACAATATTAAAACCTCGTAACATATTTTACTGATGAAACGATCCTCTATCATTTAATACAAACACAAGAATATTTTTTTCTATCCTGAATAGAATTTATAATAGAAATTCGGATGACATATTAATCAGAACCTGTCTTGACTGTGTGGATTCATTTTACGTCATAGTATGGATATTATGGATATTAAAAATGCATTTGTCCCTGTCATGCTTAACCATATACCGTATTATGCACACACACGTGATTGGAAAAATGATCAGAATCAAGGGTACGAATTTTATGTAGGACTTCAAAATTGTGAGATCCAGAAAAGCTGCATTGGGTGTTTTATTGTAAAATGGTAAAATGTGGAAACCACCCCTTCTGACTATAAAGTACAATTCGATTGTGGTCATCGTGATACTATTTGTGAATTTAAAATGCAGGAGTATTTTTAAATGTCACCGTTGAGGTGAATGAGTCATCAGATACTTTGCTGGTTAAGAGTCCAGCACTTAAAAATTAACAAGATTCATAATCTAACACATTTCTGTATTTCCTAAAAGCTGTTGTTCCAAATATGTTCCGATATTTAAAGGGTTTACCTTCAAGACCACTTAAGGGTTTTCCTGTAAGGTATATAGCAGTAGTAGCAGTAGGAGTCAAGTGTCAGTTCACCATCCCCACCGCACAGGACGCGAGTCGAATCTTTAAATGCTCGAATACAAATAACATCGATGTTCTCCTAATTCCAAAAGACCTCCACCGACGATGAACCGCAAGCCCTTTTTGAGCAAATAATAATCCTTGATCAGTTTTACATCAAGATGTTTTAAGCTTACCCATTCTCCTAATAAACCTATTTTCCAGACGAAACTTTAAAACAGAAAATGCCCTGTTCCAAGAATCCTATACATATGAAAATGCAATGGCAATGACGCATTACATGGCTGAAAGCACCTTGTGTCTTACACGCGGTAGCGATACTGTGACTAATTTAAATGTTTTCCTGGCCAATAACATGGTGTAATATCTTCGGAAATGGGCTTTTGAAGGTTAATTTCTAACTCATACCAACTTTCCCAACAAACAAGGAGGTTTTATTGCGTAGGATGTAGGATGTAGAAAAGAAAGCATCGAAACATCAAATTTAATAATAAAAACCAACACAAAAATCAAATGTTCATTCCCTCTTTCATGAACTGGAAGTGACACCACAGGAATACAAATCTATTTGATGCTAATATAATCGGGGATGACAGATCATGAAGCCTGGCGATGATGAGGACCATCACATTACGGATTCTAATTAATGGATTATCTGCCCACAAAATTAAGTGTGGGAACGGAAAGTTTCAGGCCTAAAATACAAACATGGCAATGCATACTAATGAGACGATGGGTCAACTTTATTTACATTTCTATTAAAAGTACACCGTCCCTATTTACATGACGAACATGCAAAGGAGCCCTTAACTAAAGACGGTGAAATGATTCATATTTCCCTTAAAGGCAATATTATATAATGATGAAGGGCAGAGAGGGACACGTTATCTTTTTACTCCTCGTTTAAAACGGCCAGTGACGATAATAAAACCGGCTTCGAGTTCCCTGACGGTCGATAGAAGGAGAGATACAGATGCATAAAAGGATACTTCGGCTGAGATTAATCCTAGACTGAGAAGACACTTACCCTATTTTTTATTCAGATTCATAAAAATCCGTCTAGATTTGTCTTCATGAGGAATCGGTTAAGTTATATTAAAGGAAGACCTGATAAGGTCTACACTAGCGTTCAAGGTGCGTGAGGATCTGAACTGAATGAAAGAATATTAAATGAAAGGGGTCAGTTGAACAAAAAATGTTGAGACCTTATGGAAATGTACGGTCACGATCTAGATGGAATGGAACTGTTATAATTTGCATAATACTTGTAATAGTATGCAAGGGCCCGAGATCTTTAGAAACTTGCTGGATCCTTTATCGTTTTTGTCCAGTTTATTTGAAAAACATGGTTTTAAATTTATCTGCAACAACCCCTGCCTATTTGAATACGGACCGATCGGATCGGGGTTGTTCAGGCTTCTTATCTTGCGTATAAATTAAAAGGCTGGAGAATCACATTTAAGCTAAGGCTCAGTAAACAACATTGTATTTGAAAATTACATTTTTACGACATTTTTTTGTGATGAGCAGGATTTACATTACGCATTTGAACATTGGGCTTAAAGTAAAAACGGATACTTATTGTGCCTATATGGGCTTGCAAGTTTACATGTTTTATATTGTATTTAAAGCTAAGATAGTTACAGACGACATACACTTTCGATTAAATTTTCTGGGTTCTTGATGAAAGGGTGAGATTTGGTTTTAAATCTTAAATAATAAAAACGCACTGTTTGTAGATCAGGTTTATAATTCAACAGAATTCAGAGGCATGAATAATATTTTAATTATGTTTACTTACTTTTCAAGAAAAAAATCAACTACTTAATATAATAATAAAAAATAACGCTATATTCTCTAATCCTTTAATTTGAAAGGCGAATTGAGAAGGTTGAGGCATTTAAATCAAAGCAAATTCTTGGAATGAATTTAGAATATATCAATATATTTCTAAAAAATGTTCTTGATCCAAGACACTACAAGCTGAAATTTCTATTTACGCGTTAACGGCTCGAATATCCTGTCTAAAGAATAAATAAAACTCTTTATTTGTAAACTGAAGAAATCATTTTTATGTAACACGTATCCATCATTAGAAAACCCATTCCTGATACACCTGAATCCTGTATTCCAAGAAAAACACGGCATATAAAGAACGTTTAAATAATTCATACGTTTCGAAGCTGGATTTAACTTCTACAATCTTTAACAATCTATTTAGGCTTTGGGCAACCCGTGTTGGCTTTTGATATTGTGATGCAATTCCACTTTGCAACCAAATATTCAATAAATAAAGTCGGACCTACAAAACTAATGTTTAAAATAGTCCAATCTACAGTGTCAATAAAATCACATTATTACTAGCTCTGATGGAATGATGGCTAAAGGTAACATAAATCGTCCCGTATTTTTAGAAGTAAAATATTTAAACTGACATGAAACTGGAATCCTCTGGTGTTGAAATACCTTTAACCTTTACCCCATTTTGTTATAATCTGATCTTCTTAAATTGACAGGTGGGAATGCTGACATATTTCAGCCATCCCTTGATTGATTTATATTTCATTTCGTTTTCCTAAAAACATGTCCACAACTGAGAATAATACTTTGACAAAATATTTAAATACTTCCCTATCCGTAACTTATCTGAAAATCTTTGGGTAGAATGTTGATGAAAGTTGTGTATAAAAAATTGTGTCATCGAAGATTTTGCAAATTATTAAAGAGAAAATGTCTAAAAAATATCTTGCTAAAGTGGTATTGTTTATGTATCTACTATTCAATAATAAAACATTAGTACTCGGTAGACATGAAATAAGATTAACAATTCAAATTACCAACACGGAAATTTTCAGCAGGAATTGGTAAATTCTTTCCAAGGATCGTTTCTAAAGAAAACAATTTTGAGACATTTGCAATCTCTTTACTTTCAAATTTTATTAAATGCGATGAAGGCCGATGCGATTGTGATGATATTGATAAGATTTACGAAGCCACCTTACTTGCTCCTAAAGGTTTACATTTTTAACAAATATAAAACATTAGACTTTCGACTTCAAATGACTTCTAAAGCTGGCACTGTAGATCGATAGGAAACATTGTCTGTTAGAAAACGCTACTAAAAGTATAATAGAATCGTATCAGAAATGAATTAACTATCCAATCATATGCTGAAAGGCTTCTGACAAACTTGCACAATACCTGCTCATATATTTGCATTAATCCCGTCAGCAAAGATATCAAGTCCATCAATATGTATGTTAATTTTTTATTGTTGACTACGAATTGTTGCCTTCATTTAAAATCCATTTACATATCGCATGCCTCTGGTCATGTAAGATCTTGGAATTTATATCTAGAACTATGACAGTGACAAATTACTCCTTATAATTCTATTAACTCGATTTGTTTTTTTCCCAATATAAATAACCTTCTACTTTTATCATGAAAAATGTAAATTTCATATCCTTTTAATTCCGCAAATGTGAGTAAGCTTTGTGTTGTAAGTATAAAGCTCGTATTATGTTATACATCATTTGGTATCCCGTCTGTTGTCTAAGTATTTTCTTGGTTTTCCAGCTTAGACGTTTTTAATTATTTAAAGACAGGGACTTATATTGAGGGGACTGGTGACTTACTTCAGCTACAGTAGTTTGTAGTTTAACAAAAATAGTACCTTCTATGTCATACTCTTCGTTCTTAAGCCGTTCAACCTAACATTGCATTGAACGTTCAAGTCAGCGAAGAAATATTTCGATAAATGCAAACAATGAAGGGAATAAAAAGGTGCATGAAGAATTTGCTACCATTGGAATTCTTTATGAATAAGATAAAAAATGGACCTTTGACATATATCTGCCGATAGGAAAAGGCGTTTTAAATGTCTAAAATATTATTATTATTGTATCTTTGGCAGCATCCGCATTTCTTCATCCTTCCAATTTATTCTTTGAATACGTTTCTGGGTTCGTATCGTACCTGCCGAAACTTTTATCTTTGGTTTATTTTAATACAGGCGAGTCTGTCTGTCGTCGTAGTTGCCTTATTCCGTTCCACCTTCATCTCTATATATTCCTTAGGTTTACAGGTGTGTGTGCTTGTTACTTGTTAGTTTAGTTGACTTACTTTTGTTCCTTTAGAGTTTAGAGGAATATGCTTTTCCTCCTTTTTCTACGATCCAGACAAAAAGACAAGATTTCCTTTCAAATTCCCAATGCCTTGCTTCAATCAGCTTTAGATACTCGTACACAACATAAACTATTGATTAGGTAACCCTGGATGGTTACAGAATTATTTCCTATTTAAATGCCTGCATTCCATATCCCATTATCACATACAGCCAGCCGTAACTACCTATTTCAATTGCTGTATGTGACTAAAGGGACCATTTGAACGGGCTAAACTTTTAAGAAATGAGTTAGTTGGGCAGGCATGAAATGTAATCTTAACTTAAATCTTACCCAACAGTTCCAGAAAGCTACCAAGGAACAGATGTTAGCCAAATCCAGGTCCGATACCTTACTGTTGTGAAAGGAGATATTATTTTCTGCGGTTAAGTGACAAACGCAGACTTGAACGTATGATAGATTCCTCCGATCTTTTGAAACTTTTCTAGACATAAACTGTATATTATGTGACAGAGAGATCCTTTATTTTCAAGTATCTGGATGGTTGTAGTGTAATGATGTATTATGAAAGATCGGAAGGTTGATTTGAAAATCCATCCGAGATTGCATAACGCGGAATGATCTGAAGCAACTTTCAGAGACTTCAGGGTCAACTGTTTTTATTAAGTTGCGAAATAGTTATTCGAAATAATGTTTCAAGAGCTTTATTTAATGTAAATATTCATAAACCCTTTATCGTTGCATTTGCGGGAATACAACCCAATTTTTCCTTACGTGTCCGAAAGCAAGCGATACTTCCAAATTCCAATCGATTTTTGGGAGCTTTTGACATTTTCAGTTTGATGTAGGAATGATAATCTTACGTTTTTAACACCAGCTAACAATTGCATCACAATTCATGAACCTTATATAAAACTTTCTGGTTTGGCAAATATGAATAATTCCGTACAATTTTTTTTAGTAAAATGATTCATCGGAACTCCAGATTCCTTAGTAGATTTGCTCAGGGACGAAATCGACACGTGGATTTGTGAAAAGGAGAATATATGGTTCAGGTAAAGACTAGAAATTAAATTTGGATTATATAATAGGTTGTTTTTTGCCATAAATATGACATTCGGAATTTTTAGGTTTGGGATGAAATCTTTGAAAGGATTTATTTGGATTTTTTAAAAGAAGTTCACGGATCGCTTGTGAGTCATGTATTTGTATTGACTTTATGTGAGATGAATAACGAAGAAAGAAATCTTTACGACTTGGAGATCTCTCTTCCATTTGAGCGTGGCTAAATAAATGTCCAAAGAAAACATTAGCATTTGAATGGAGAGGTTGAAAAGGGAACTTTAACGTTGCGAAATGTTAGCGATTTTACGACTCTTAAGTCGGTAGTTGACTTGTCACTGCTCCCTAAGATATGTTCCTGTCATCATAATATAAAAGCGGTTTCCCGCAGGTCGTATTCAATGAAACTCACACACATCAAAATAGAAGGAAAATAAAAATATGTCCAGAAATCTATCATCGCAATCTCCTGTAAAGGGCTTTTATGGCGTTCCAACATTTTATTATCCCAAGAGTCGAGGAATGAGCTCCTCCTCTGTAGATTCTGAACGCTTTTATTTCCTTCCTTTACTTTATAAAGCTAAATACAGGGCTCTTACGTTGGCCTAAGAGGTTTGTCGTAAAAATTTCACTGCTCCTGATTTAAATCCGGATTTTGCTGAGGAAATTACAGATGCCAAACGATGACTTTCCATACATAGGCATACATGGTTTACTTTTGTTTCCAAAGGCTGGATGTAAGTTGTAGAGTTTTAGAGAGTTTGGAATTCCAGGAATAGACTAATCATTTTTACGTCTCACACGTGAAAGATCAAACTAACAGCATAATCCTTTCTCCAATGCGATTTGTAAACAAAGAAGGGGACAACTATTCGTTCATGTTTTTCTTCCCTTGTGAATTTCATGACAAATCTGGATTTAAATATTTATTTATATTTTTAGAGTAAATTTTTGTATGCAAGAGCCATTAGTCTGCCTATGATTTAAGCTATGTATAAATTTATAAACTTAAAAGATTAGTATCCGTTAGGTTAATCATAAGCTAGGGTTCGTTCTAATTTTTCAAACTCTTGATAACTATTGTGTAAAATTTTTGTTCGTTAAATTTTTATTGTTAGAATCAGTTAGTTAGTAGATAAATGACTATGTAAGGAAGTAATATTATTATTATTAAATTAAACTCAAGAGAAATATGTTGAAAAAATCCTGTCCACGAAAATAAGTGTTTTTAAGTTATTAAAGCATTATTTTTATTCCTAGAAAAACCATTTGAAAAGAAAGACTTAACTGTATCCTAAAACTAATTGGATATGTTTTTTAGCTTATGTGTCGACTTCATGGTTAGTAACTTAGCATGTTTTTGTTTAGAATTCTAATTCGGACAAACTTCAAAGAGTTGACCAAAGTGTAAAATACCAAAAAATCACGAGAAAGGATTCCATTATAGTTAACCCAGCTTTTCCGTCTCCAGTCGTTCTTGCATTCATGTATGTGTAACTTGACACTCCCGTCCTGCAATCTCATTATCCTAGGTTAGGGTTACTGATGTAATGACTACTACTATTTTAAGACCATCTCGCCGATACAGATACATTCTTTGAATCCGTAAAAAACGAATGATTTAAAACGTAAGCTATTGGCATGTCTGAAGAGCAGATTATTTTTTACACCGAATACAGCTGGTGCGGATGGTGCATTGGGTTACCGCATTATGATACTCATCTGTTTCAAAGATTTACCAGTTCCATATATACTAAACTAGACTTGTTTTTCAAATGTATTATTGCCATACATTCGGTTCGGACGGTGGCAATGGTAATGCTCATAATTTCTTCCGTTGCACAATCGGGCTTGGGCTTTGAACAACAAAGCAGGCAGCCGTTCCGAACTCCCATACAATGAATTAAAATTTGGCTTAGAGAATGAAATCCGTCGAAAGAATAGGCGACGGCACGCGCGGTTCGAGAAACCTGTAACGGACTTCGGTTTTGTTATTTCCAGGGATCAAAAGCTATGGAAATTCATCTATTATTGTGAAAGACCCATCAAATCTTCCTTCATCTGCTCGTTCCTGATGATGGTGAGGATGATAGGAGGTTGAGATTGCATTGGATTTCAACAATTAACCATGTGCACTCTCCGGATAGACCTTTGGGACGGATGAAATAGGCGAAACAAGTTGACATACCAAGGAATATATATGGTACATTTATGGAGTTGGACGATATCCCTCCGAATCCATCCGCACCAGCTGAAGGCATTTATTGTCGAATTCGGGAGGGTAGAGCGAAAAATGACAAAGATTTCAAAAGGTGAATAGTACTTGTCTATCCTGGCTCGGTTGTGAATGACGACACAGTTGGGGTGGCTCTCCTGAGTGATGATTGTGAGTGTTTAAAAAGGTAAGGTTGAATCAGACTGCACAGAGCCCAATAATATATGATCAAAATCCCGATTTCTGTACGACATGGCTATACTTAACCACGAATTATAGTTTAGATTATATCTTTTTCCAGAAGTAGAGGCATTTTTCGGGACCCTGGGCTCGCGACCAGTCGCGAGTCAGTTGCCCTGCTCTAAGCTTTGCAGTCGTTTATATAGATATACACCTTTGCATTTGAAAAGGGATCCCGGTGCAGCTGCTTCGACCGAAATATTAAAAATGTGCTTTCAAAAATAAAAATCCGAACGTTATACATGTACTACTAATGTGTTGTTGTTTGGGCCTGGAACATTCTATCAAATAAAGGTTGGTCCTGACCTGACTGTCATTTCATATATATTTTGTGCAATGCCATAACATCAAATTCGTATATATTCATGGTATGCTTATTAAAGCCATTGTGTATCAACTTTGCACTGGCACCCACCCTTCGGAGTGTAGATAAATAATATTCAGAATATACAGTTAATTTGTTATTTAGATAAAAAAGCTATTGCGGACTATCATAATGACTTTAGTAGTATTGAATTGTCCAACCTCACGCCACATGGTATCCTGTAATTACTCTAAATTAACATTATATTTCCATCGAGTTGGACTCAAATTTCAGTAAGTCAAGTTAAGAACCTGGAAATGCTCATAATATACTAAATTTTTAACTTAATTTCTAAGCGGGCTTTAAAGATGTTACTTTACCCGGCATTAACACAATACGAAGTGAGTTTTGTCATTGGCAAAACTACATAAAACCATAACTCTCCAAGAAAAGAACTTACAGTCCACTTTCATATAAAAAACGAATAACAGCGATTCTCGAGATTCCAACATCAACTGACTCGAGCCTGCCTGTCCATCGGTCGCCCAATTCAATGAATCACAATAGCCAACTGTAGTCCTGAGTCAATTCTTCTAGCTTTTCAATTATCAACATATAAAGAACTCCTTCTGCATGGATGAGTGACTTTGAAGATAATTCCGTCTCATCTTGAGTCAAAGTCCTTAAGTATTCCTTCATCTAGTCCTTCAAAACTCATCAGGAGGGACAGGACTTTTATCCAATAATATTCGTAACGATCAACGAGACTCAAATGGCATATTATTCAGAATTCATATTATGCCCAAAGGCAGGACGGTGAGTCCCAATGAGTGTACCCTTTGATAATCATTGTAAGGTCGGAGCAGATGAAAGTTTTCAGATGCCTTTTGCTACTGAGGCAGAGATCAAATGCCAGGTCTGTCGAGTACAAAACATCTCATCTTGAACACCAATAACTTTAAAATATATAAATCCATACCTCTCTCTCTTGTTATTCAGGCATTACCAAACCGTCCGAACCGATACGAATAGCCATTATGATGATTCGAAGTAAACCCTATATTTATTATTATGATCCTATCGACACGGGGAAATGTATTATGGGTATAACCTATAACCTTCTACCTCTGGAAACCTTCTGTATAAAGAGTGAGTTCTCCTTACTTCAACAGCATCCGTTGGTTTGGTACATATGATCTAAGGATTTTGGTATTTCAAATTTCAGCATGAGCAGAGTGGTTGAGCCCTCAAGTACGCTCTCCTATATATTTATATATTGTATGCGTATACAAAATCCCGATGAAAGAAGGGAAGTTTACATTTTGGCCAGATCGGATTGAACCGAAAATCTGGCTGGATGTTTTTACTACAGATCTTATAGGTATTAAAAGGGTCCCTTTCCGTTTCTAACAAATTTTAAGGGTAACCCTAGCCATTTAAAAGCTGGCTATAGATCTACATTTGGTTTAAGGAACACTCTTACTTAGGATAAACAGAAAGGGGATTTCTTGTATGGGATTCCAACTTGCACCTGTTCTTGAATGAAAAGAGCCTTCTGTAAGGCAACTGGCCCTGTCCTGTCGGCCGATTACTATTACCGATACCGATGATCTCTGATACGTATTGGGCCAATACTCACACAGCTTGCCTCTTCTAAACAGCATCTTCGTCTGAAGACGTCTTGAGTAGCTTTCTTACCAATAGGTCCAGATTGCTTCTGGATATATATAATCTACAATGAATTTAAAGCATATGCTTTCCTGGTCCCTCTCGTCTCGACTAGTCTCCCTGGCATTTAAATTCGTGGGGATTTAGGATAACCTTAAACTATACTGCCTTGCATATCAGTTGATAAGGCAGATCTGTCGGTCTATCTCTGCAGCCTGTGTGCTTGTACTGCTTACTATTCCTGGGTGTTTTAAAGCGTTAAAAGTTGTCAGCTTGGGTGCAAGTAGATCTAGAGATCGTTGATTATATAAATATATTATTACGGGTAGGGGAAAGGTAGAAGAGACCCCTAGAGTCCAATTGGTCCCGAAGCACGTGCTGTTCGATGCTCTAATAGATGTGTATGAAGTACATATCATAGGGTTGCTTTTGGGAGAGACCTAATGGTTAATACTAGAGAGCCGGACGAACGGACGGGGAACCCACCTGATAAGAATGTGGACCAGTTGGGCTTTTCCATCAGTCCGTGCTCAGCACGCATACAGGAAAGTTGTTCTTGAGTTTTGAGATCCAACCAGTCTCTAGTTGCCTCTTTTTAAAGATCACTTGGAAAAAGACGCAATACATTACATTATTATTCAGGAAATAGAAGCAAGTTAGTTGCCTTATCTCGATCAACACTATTAACTACTACAAACGATTTAATCGTATATTCGAAAAGATTTGAAAGTTTATTATTCAGTTCATTGAAAAACATAGTCTGAAAATGCCTTCCGCAGTGAATTCCCTCAAACGGTCTGCGAACTACAGTAACTGTCCTCTGAAGAAGAGGCCTTTGAAATACGACCCCACCGACGACTCTCTGTCCGATTCGGATTTATCTTGCAAAGGTAAGGGTTTTATTTTTATTGAAGATTTTCAAGAAGTACAGTTGGTTTTAATTTAAATTAAAGGAACCCAAGACACAAGATACTTGGGGTTTTAAAATTATTCCGAACAAATAATCTAAACCGTGTATATTTTATTTGCATTTACAGCTCTCTCTCCGGGACCATCATCTGACCATGCGGAGCCAGAAAACTTATCTACGAAGCCGGAAGACCTGAGATTATCTGGAAAAGAAAAGAATTTACCATCACCACCTCCGATTTCCTTAGTGGCTGGACGAGGGGACTCCTTCCTTCAGCATCATAATCATCATCACCATATTCAGTCAGCTAATTACTACGGAGATAACATGAATCAAAATCAAAAGTATCCCTCACCTCTTTCTGGAAACGGGTCGAATTTCGGACCGACTTCTCATCCCATCAAACCACTCTCAAGTGGCCCATTGGAGCCCATTAATCTCAATCCACAGGCTTCCTGGCCAAAAGTCAATCCTTACGTCCCTCTCAACTTCTCTAACTCGTCATCGACGGTATCGTCTCGCTCACCTTTCGAAACGTACAGTGCAGCAGGGCCCACCAGGCCCATAATGCCTTCAACTCTAACCCAGTTCCCTTCTCATTATACCCCAATGAATGGTTGTCGCGATGCCGGGTCACCCCCTCATGTGTCCCCTCCATTGAGCCATGAGCCTGCCTACCCTGTCCTCCGAATCGAAGAAACGCACCGATCTCGAATGATAAGCCCCTCAGACCGAACGACTTATCTCGAGGAGATGCCACTGAGCCGAGGAATGCCTTGTATGGAAGGCTTTTCCCCACGACACAGCCAAAGCCACAACCACCATCATCATAATCATCAAGATTTCCGGTCTCATCACCCCTTGGATTCCCATAAGGAATCCTACGGTTTCCAGCTTTCTCCAGCTCATTCCCACGAGAGCATGGACTCGAATCATAGTCACAGGGATTTACAAAACCTGCGGGAATCTGCCCCCGAGGCTAACATCGTGCCGATCAACGTGAACGGTAGTGTTCGATACCAGTGCCCAGACTGTAACAAGTCCTACTCTACTTTCTCCGGTCTTTCCAAACACCTTCAGTTCCACTGTGCGAGTCAGAACAAGAAGTCCTTTGTCTGCAAGTTTTGCGAGAAGGTCTACTTGTCATTGGGGGCCCTGAAGATGCACATCCGAACCCACACGCTCCCTTGCAAGTGCACGATCTGCGGGAAAGCTTTCTCCAGGCCTTGGTTACTGCAAGGGCACATCCGGACTCACACGGGAGAGAAGCCCTTCACCTGCCAACATTGTAATCGGGCCTTTGCTGACCGCTCAAATCTCCGAGCTCATCTCCAGACTCATTCCGAAGTGAAGAAGTACTCTTGTAAATGTTGTTCTAAAACTTTCTCCAGAATGTCTCTGCTCGTGAAGCACGAGGAAGGTGGGTGTACTTCCTCCTCCTTTTCCAACACGGAGTAATTAAAGGTGTACAAATCGCAGGATAGGATGTTTTATACTTGTACTAGTAAAAATGTATAGATTTAGCGAAGCTGTACGATTTAAGCTGAAACCAGTCGGTAGATAGAGTAAATTTAGTAGTTAAGTCCATCAGTTCAACACTGCAGTTGGAAAATTGAGAATATCAGTGCCATTACTCTCTTGTTGTGTGTCTTATGAATTTAGACTTGAAGATATACATTCTTAGTCAACTGTACAGAAAGATATTTTGAGTATCATCTCGTTAAATTAATTACTGTTCAACGTTCAACTATTTTTAGTGCTTGTCCTTTATACACTTTTGACAGAGATTTATATACTTAATTATATATATATATTTAGGCATGATATATTTATTTAATGTTTGGACTCGGAGACCATTTAATACTTGTAGTAATACTAGTACATAATTTATGGATGTTTAACAAGTTATGCGGATTATGACGAAAGGCGTATGTACAACAGATTTTCCTTGATCTGATGCTTGACTCTCGGATGTAATAATAAAGTAATAAGAAACATTTCTTCTTGCGACTCAAATTCGACGTGATTGTTGCTGGTTATTTAGATGATTGATTCAAGGCATAAAGCTGGAATAGGCCTGGCACAGGTGTTTACCATGTATATTCATTCTTAGCCTTATTAGTTGTGTTTAATCCATGATTTCTGGCATTGGCATCAGGTTTTACTGCATACAATTAACATATATTTATGAGGATGAGAAATTAATGAAGCCTTGACTTGACTGGAGAGGCTATCTGCCAGGTTCATCATCATCATCCTCGAATGTGTAGATTAATCCAATATCCAATCCACCTTGTTTGGAAAAATTCTGCAGGATTTGCATTATCCATCCAAATACAGCATCTGCATAGTACAAAATGTTCGGATAATTAAATCCTGTTTCTAACACACAGTAAAGGGTCTAGCGATGAAAGTTTGTAAGCTCGAGAGAGGTTGAAAATGCTGGAGAGTAGGAAGGAGTGGATAGATAAGTAGCCATATGCCACATCCCTCTCTCTCTCTTGTAGCTAATGCCTAAAAGTTAATTAGAGAACGGGAGTGCAGTACTGGAAATGATAAGGATAAGGATAGAACCACCTGTTTCCTATTTGGCTCTATGGACTTCTAGCTAGGACTGTGTGGACAGCTCTTAATGTGTACGGATTATCATATAAAATTGTCAACCATATTATTTCATGACTGAAACTTTTAATGCCGAACGTGTTACTAATTATCATGTATTAATGTATTATACTAGTTGTTTCGAAAGGTCTTGAATTTCTATTTGTTCCACAAGGAGACGTGCATAGAAAGGCTTATAGTTTCTGATGAAATTAAACCACAACTTGAATTTCAAGCATTATTTTTCCTAACGGATTAATTCAGATGTAATTCTTGTTAACGAAGGCTGCTAGGTTATGAAGGCATATTTTAATTTGGGGAGTATGAAATTTTATTGATCAGTATGGGAAAAGTTTCCATTCACTGGAGTTTCTAAATCTAAAAGATCGTAATTTTATTTCCACTGCGTACCATAAGGCTGGAATATAATATCAATGAAGCAGTTTTGATCGAACCTAAAATATCACTGGACATCGATATATAGATAAAATGTTAAGCCCTCTAATGTCTTGAAAATTCTTAAAACGTGAGGCATTCTTTTATTCTGTTTTTTTAATTTTTAATACAATTTCCGACTTATCTAAAGCACAGAATACCCTTTTTGCGAGATTACATGTAATACAAGTTTTAAAAGTCAAAATTTACTGCTCTTACATATTTTTAATAAAAGCCATTTACAATGCAAAATATTTTTCAAATTTCGATCTGTTTACTTGCAAGGTGCATGGCTTGGAGTTTAGTTTGAAGAATTTCACGAGAATAATAGATTTAGTAATCGAATCAAGAAACTAAACTACTATCTGAAACCCTAAGACGGTAGAATATGAAGATCACAGAGAAGTCAGTGAACCTAATAAACATCGAGAGAGACACAAATAATAAATAATATTCCATCTGAATTCAAAACAATTCTACCATTGCTACTTGGCAAAGGAGAATAATATTTCTGTACGCCTTTTGCATATATCTTTAGATTCTCAATATTGGAAATCAACAATAAAATCCATTGGAAAATGAATACGGTATTGGAAGTATATTGGAATAGGAGTCACTTAGTCAATTTCAATTCATTCCATTGTGCTCCTCTGATTTTGATTCGAATTCAATTCAGATCGTTTAAACAGAGCAAAGACGGTAGCCGTGGAAGGAGAGAATGACCCAGTCACCAGTCATTTTCTTTGGGTTTACAAAACACATAATTGCTTTCATATTGTCATCGATAAGCCACGTTTAAAACATTTCATCATCCGATCGGTCACGTTTTCTCTCCTTTTGCAAATGCATAGTCTCCTTTCCAAAAGGAGGACGAGGGGTTTGAGATCTTCCTCCTCGATCTCGATATTTATTCCTTGACAGGAACAAGAGCTCTTTGACTTTTACCATCTTGTCTATCACACCTGCCTCACTTTTCTAAGAATCCCGTCACATCGGCTATTCATCTTCTGCTAGAGTATTTAACAACCTCATCGCGGTCCTCGCAAATCTAGCGATAGTTCCTTGCAAAAACATCCATGTTTCATGCTTTGAGAAACTTTTCGTCTATCATTTTAAAAGCCTCTAAGTATTTCTCAATTTTAACCAGGAAAACAACCACCTGAGTTTACGATCAAAATGGGTTGACATGGTTTGAATTCTAATTTTGAGGATAAAGATTGTTACGAAAAGGGTAAAACTGTTTCACAAAAAATATTCAAAAATATAGAACTAAGTTTTAATTTGTTAAATTGGTTTTTAAAAGCACGAAGTCTCGTGTGGCACGGATACATAATAATAAACTAGAGAGGAGAGGAGTATATTTAATCTTGTAAGGAGAGAGTTATCAATTTTGTAGTGACTTATTGAGATTAGATGATTGAGATTTTGAGATGGGTGGCTGGTAGTTGACGCCCTTTTGATTCTGTATCATCTTTCTAATCCCTATTTATTTCAATACCCACCAAGGTTTCTGTGCACATGCTTTATTTCGGGCATCATTACGTTTTAAGTCTTGTTGTGGCAATTTAATTTTCGGTCAACCAAATTTTAAACCAGGATGCTTTAACAAACACAAGAAGCTTTATAAGTTCTATATTTAATATTTAAAATGTATTTTAGTGTGATGAAAAATACAGATGTAAACGCTAATGATGGGAACAGAGTAATTTTGTTTGACGTAGCTTGTATTCCCCTAAATCCTCATTAAACTTGTGATATGTATTTGGCAAGAATTATAAATATTTTGGTTTGCAATACCTCTACCTGATCTTTCGTTTTTAGATCAACGATGTAAAGTTCATGAGAAACTGTTTGAGTTCGAAAAAGGTCCTCATGCTGTACACGAATTCGGAGCTAATAAAATATTGAAACACAACAGCTTAACATCAAATCAGTGTGTAGTAACATTCATGTCATGTACTTTACTGTAGTTTTATCTAGACTGAAAAAAGTAAAGCGATCATAATACATTTACACTCTTAGCTTCGCAATTGTTTAAATTAAACAATTACAATGATATCCTCGATCTCGAAAAGGACAAAAATACAAGTATATTGTTTTCAGATATTTACAACTGAAGAATCATTGAATGTCCAACCCCAACGTAAACTGATTTGAATATAAAGAACCCTAATATTATGTCCGACAAGGAGTAACAACAAGTGAAGTCGGTTAAATGACTGCAAACTCATCTCTCCGGTCATCTCAGTTTATGAGGAAGAATGATTATTTTAAAGGAGAGCAATAAACTGGGAATTACGGATAGAGATCAGCTCAGTACTAAAGACCATTGTTAGGCCGATGTGAGATAAAAATGTAGAAATCTTTAAGCATCATCGTGCGGTACCGCTTGATGCCATGAAATCATGAGCTGAGATAAAACACTTAATAAAAATACTGAGAGTGTAGGCGGAGGGTTTGTAGGTCTCATCTCTCAGACTGCAAAATAATGACTTGGAGAGCTAGTAACCTTTGCCCTTGCAACCAAACACGGAAGGGACTGCTCTCATTGTTCAACTCTTGATCGCTTAACAGCAAAGCCCATTGTTACAATCACAGGAAAGCCCACTAACTGAGATTTCTGCGGATGACTTGTGATTTTTCTGCTGAACTTTACAGCTATCGAATGTATTCCACTGACATATCCAACAACAACAACTTGCTCGTACTTCTTCTGTCCTCTCTACCATTTCCTGTTCTTCTTTCCATTCTATTAATAAAAAAGTTCGGATTTCCACGATGAGTAACCAATCATTGTTCGATCTCGATTTTTACATTTTTGACATACTAATCTTTATGATTAGTGTGGAAAGGATTATCGAGTAAATTATCATACAGATTCGGGACAGGATCTGATTCAAAGATTATAAGGTTTAGTTCGTGTTATGTGATTACAACGGCTTGGGAAAATGTTCTTTGCGTTTAGTATTCAGATTAACGGCATTTAAGGCTGGTAATTACTATTTTATTGTAGAATACTTTTTGTATGTTATTATTATTCGAATTTTTAATTGGTTTTTTATGAAATCATAGTTTATTTGCTTTGGGATCGAAACTATGAAAGTTTTGGACTGGAATCGTGAGCTAATTAAATTAGATCAGCGTTTGTACAGCTATAAACAAACTGCTTACTTTTTAACTATTAACGACTAAGTCTAAATCCAAACTTTAATGCCATATTTGTATGCCTTCGGTACATTTGCACCTACGTCGACAAAACTGAATAGTCAAATACCCACAAGCCTATTGCTAAATCCAGTACAACTGTACTTAATCAGTGCACTTTGAAAGGACGCTCATTTACTGATCGGTTCTTATCAGGTTGAAATAGTATTTATTTTCCTCTTTATGACGGCTTTCGGGTTTAGATAAGCAGAACGTAAACAGACAGGTGCACCGATACAGATTGGTTCTATGTGTTAAAGACGTATGTACAACACTCTTTTATGACATAACAAAAAATGAATTATTTTTCAAGTGATTGTTTGGAAAATAAGCTTCATGCTATGAATGGCATTCTCTAGGAAGATTAACTAATTGAATATATGCATGTCTCCATCGGTCTGTACTCCATTTTAACCGAATATAAATCAGAATATTCTTCGATTAATTTTTTTATTACAGATTTGCATAAACTTCAGAATGATGAAGATAATGAAACTTTAGCCTGTCAATATTAACTTGGAAAGGTCACACGAGGTGATTTTAAAATACAGTTCACAGCAACATATCTACTCTAGTTTTTCCGTTTGATCGAATTTAAATAGACGAGAGTTCCAAGTCCACTACGAATGTTGTCTAACAAATCTGCCTTCGGCTACCTAATAATAGCCGCACGGATGCCAGAAACACCCTTATGTTGTTGAATCGTGCTCTCTCCCTTAAAGTAAATCCAGCAGGAGGTAAACAGGGATCTGAAGTATAGGAAATTAAGGAATGCAGTAGCAGTTGTCTTCCGAAAGACGGAAACCTGTAGGCACCTGCCATATCTTTTGTATTATTAGTATACACTACTACCATTACATATATTCAGGTCAATTTTTTAAATCTAGACATATTATATACCATTTTGTGGCAAATTTGACGTAGAATCTGAATCTGCAATAAAAAGTGCCGTATCAAAGAAGCGTTTTTGAGATAAACCCCGAAAACCGGGTAAAAATCGGATTTTTTCGGATTTTCTTTATTTTTAGGTCCTTTATGATACGATGTGTGGAAAAAATATTGCAAATTGTTGTTAACAATTTAAATATGAGTTCATATCATTAACTAGATTGTCATATCTCAGAAGCGTTCCTGAGATATGTGCTAAAAACTAACCCAAAAAACGGTTAAAAATCAGTTTTGTAAGAGTTTTTCTCAATTTAAGGTATTTTACATGTTGATATTGTAACATTCGATTGTTGTTCAATTTTATTGATTTTTGCCCCCTATGCTAGACAGTATAGCATTTAACACCCCACTTTCCTGCCCCCGGCAGGGGCCCCGCCGGCAGGCGCCAAAATCTCAAGAAAACAGTAGATACAGGTTAAGAAGGTAGGTAGGGATAGGATACCGAGCCATGCGAAGTAGATAGAAGTATATAGTGGTAGGATACCGAGCTGTGCGAGGTAGGTAGGGGTTGGATACCGAGCTATGCGAGGTAGATAGGTGTAGGATACCGAGCTATGCGAGGTAAATAGGGGTAGGTAAGGGTAGGATACCGAGCTATGCGAGGTAGGTAGGTGTAGGTAGGGGTAGGATACCGAGCTATGCGAGGTAGGTAGGGGTAGGATACCGAGCTATGCGAGGTAGATAGGCGAAGGATACCAAGCTTTGCGAGGTAGGTAGGGGAAGGTAGGGGTAGGATACCGAGCTATGCGAGGTAGTTAGGCGTAGGATACCGAGCTTTGCGAGGTAGATGGGGGTAGGTAGGGGTAGGTAGGGGTAGAATACCGAGCTATGCGAGGTAGGTAGGGGTAGAATACCGAGCTATGCAAGGTAGGTAGGGGTAGGATACCGAGCTATGCTAGGCAGGTAGGGGTAGGATACCGAGCTATTCGCGGTAGGTAGGGGTAGGTATCTGAACTTATGAATCGGATTGTATCGTTGCTGGGCCTCCGGCAAAACTAAATTGCCCCTGCCCAACTTTTCGTGGCCTCCCCACCAGTCTTGTTTAATACACTTTTTTGTAACAACCCTTTCATTGGTTTAGCGTGAGCCAGTTGCAAAAAAACGGCTGACTTCTCTGGCTAGTTTACATGGTCCGGCCGTTCGGCAGTCGAGGGATTGGAACATGTAGGGCATAGCATTTATGCAAGAGATGCGATCATGCATTTACGCGTATTCTCTCTCTCTCTCTCTTTTGATGCCAAATCTTCATCACATCGTTTCCACTGAAACATGACTTAATGAATATGATTAAAGTTTGGCCATCATCCTTTAGAGAATTTCCAGGGGACAGGTGGGACAGGTAAACAATGCAATAGGAGAGTCATTTGGCTCCTGATTATCGGTGAAAAAAATCCCGTCCCGTTGGCTACTTCTTGGCATATGTTGACATGTTAAAGGATGCATTATTTAAAGGCGGTTGAAGAGATGAGTTTATTTCTTTTACGTTACAGATCTTCACGATTTTCCCTTAGGGATTTACATCTCTTGATGTGTAACATGATATTTAAATTGTTTTATTTCCAGCCTATTCCCCACACTGATATGCATATAAAGGGAATCAATACTGACCACAGTCGGGATACGGAGATACGGAGCTGTAGAAGATACAAAAATAGGATACGTTTTTTTCCTTCATTGTTGAAGGGAAGGCGCACTTGTAGAACTTGTGTCAGGGTACCAAGGGCTATCTGCCTTGGAGAACCATCACCTGTTGTATCAGAAGTAGGAATTTAAAGTCAGCTTTTAAATACGGAACGGAGCTAGAAAAAAGCCGTAGCAAAAACATCAAATGGGTATCCGTCGTCCCGTCCTGCCGTTTCGATTCGAAGTCAGTTGTTTAATTGTGGTAGGGAACAGGTGAATAGTGAGAAAGTTCATCGAAACGACGAGGACGAGATGAAGGAAATTAGGGGTTCCAATAATTTCGTTTCCAACAAGGGAGGAACATGAGGGATGAGGGGACACGTGGCAGACGGACGATAGGGAAAGGCTTGAATTTGGACTTTTAAGAAGGATGGAGCTTTTTTCCTCTGAAAAAAGTAGCTCAAGACGAGAAGGAAGAGATAATTAAAGGAGACTAGATTAAATAAAAGAAATAAGAAGGTAGGATCAAGCAAGTCGGCTGGCAAGGAAATCCAATTGATTCAGCCTTTCTTCATCGGCCAAGTTTTTGGGGAACTGTGGAAGGGCTCTTCTGCTGGCGCTTATGAAGTGACAGGTGTAGTGCCTGGATCTCCTTCCTCGTTTATTGACTTCTGCTCCAAACAAGGCGACTCCTAATATCTTAGAACTCCTCAGGCAAGGTGAACTCGCCAGGATCCTTGAGACCCGTTTCATTAATGTTTTTATAGGAACGATCTGGTCAGTTTTGACTCTTTTAAAAGGCCTTCGGAGTAGTTGAAACCTATTTTTGTCGTTTTGGAATTGTTTTTCTAGCTTTTATGTTTGAGAACGAAACTTTCTTAATTTTAAATAACTTTTAGGGATGTATACACTGGCTGGATTTACAATGTCGCTTTTAATGGATTTACACGGCTTAAAATATAACTAAAACTAATAAATGCGCTTATATTCTAGTGACATCAACTAATGAAGACAATACAAAAGATCCATTCGAGACTACTCTCGATCCTGACAATATTTGAAGGCTCTATGGATAAATACACTATTTTAAGTAATTACTTGACTGGGACTTTTATTTCAAAAATCGACGAGCTAAGAAAATCTAAAATTTTACAAATATTTTGCAAGATCTCAAGATCTCGTATTTGTCAGCGAAATAATTTTTCTAAACTGAATATGGTTGTATCGATGCAGACTATAAAACATATTGTTCTTTGTCAAGTCCAAACTCAAAGGTTGCCTGAAGAAATGATCTCCATTTCGTTTGCATACATGAATATCAAAGTTTGACCTTCGAGAATTCCAAGAGCTGATGCACGTATTAGAGTATCAAAGTCTCCACCGACTAAAAGAGATGACCATTTTGATGTGTACAAATAAATTGTATTATACATACAGTAGTTTACAAAATTAATTTTTTTCCTACCGATTTGCTTTTGCCTACGTGACGATCGCCACTCGATAATGCCAGGAAAAAATTAAAACAATTTTTTATACAATTTTGAGAAGTAATAAAGTCAGTTTAACATTACAACAAGGTAATAGTTTCACACTTTTTAACAGCTCGCAAGTCGGTACAGGCAGGAAAAACATTTATGAATCCAGTGAAAAGTTAAAATGTTTTGAATTAAGTTGAACTCTGGTCGACTCTACTTTTCTTAAATATAAGTTGCAGAACAATCTCACGGATTTATGGATTTTGGAGAACAAGTGCACATTTAGTGGAAATGACCTTTGATTTGGACTCTGGATCCGATTGAACAGATAGCAACTACTGTCAACTAGCTCAGGATAATAACTTTTAGGTCCATGTCCTATTTATTAAGTTCAGTGGATAAATCAACCGGTTAAAAAATCGGGTTATTATCGTCAAAGGTCAAATTGATTTGGCTTGAGATGTTGAATATGAATATTGTAATCGTAAATGGTAATGAAAAGATAATTTTTTGTGAAAGTAGAAGCTATTTGTACTAATGCGTCTCGATTTTGTACCATGTTGCTGTACTTATTTAGCAACGTCGAAAAATGTAACTGTATACGAATTTTTAGCGTAAACTTGCCAAGGAAATGGCGATACACGTTGTAAAACAATCATGGCTATTTATAAATTCCGTTTTTGCAGTTTTATAATTTCTATCATAATAATATATAAGATTTGAATTAGGAATCCACAGGTGATAGTCATGAAAAGTGTCACGACATGAGATGACCCGCTGGCGAAAAATATCCTGTAAAGATCTTGGGCGCTTTTTCGGCCATTAGAGAAATTGTATAATAGAGATAAAATGTCATCCCAACCAGGTCATCAAATGATCCAAGTTGAGAGTTTTAGATTCGACATTTCAACAACAAAATCTTTGCGTGTTTTTGTGTTTTAGAAGAGGAATTTAAAAACTTGAGATCGGTGAAAACTGTTGCCTCAATATTTTATTTTAGTTTCTTTAAAACTTCAGCCAGTAGAAATACCCAACAATGGAACGTTGTCCCATTTCTTTCAAATACGTTGTACTGTGTAAATAATCCTTTGATTTGTTGATGTGTAATTTAATAGGAACATGTGGTTATTTTTCTCGTCGTCCTCTGAAAAAGCAAATCACATGTTGTTTTGTAATTTCAGAGACAATTCAGCGAGAGAGAGGATTTTCAGGTGTCAAAGACGTCATACCATGCATAAAAATATCCCTGTCTTCATGCGTCTGGGAGAGGCTTTTAAAAATCGCTTTGGCTCCATCACGTTTTATCCATTTATTTCTCAACTGATTGTGGCCTATTAATTATTGCAGAGTTTCAAGTGGTGTGTATTTCTTTGAAATTGATGTCTTTTGCATTCTTTCTGTTCCTCTTCCTTCGTCGGGATAGTCAAGATTTGCAATCTGAATCATCTCGAATGAAATGTATGCAAAATAATGTTCAGGCCATCTCAATTCTTTCACGAAGTATTGGTATTATAATACATTATATCCTTCGTAACTCATTGGCCGTAACTGTTATCTCAGGCTTTTGGTTCCATCATAGACGAATTGCCCTGGTCGATACTTACTTAAGACAAGAGACGAATTTTAATAAATTAAGCGTACTTTAGTGATCTTTTCTTTAATATTTAATATTCCGACATTTAAAAAAAACTGTAAAAAGTCGAATTTGAGCATAAATTAAATTTTTTTTGAAAGGCTTTTTGTAGTATAAGATCACCATATTGAAGTGCCGGTCTTTATATCGATGTAACTCTAAATCGATCCAAATTGATACCGATGTATTTATAACTAACCTCTCTTAAAAACAACAAAACATTAGTTAAGATAGGTACAGGAAGGAGTATGACAAAAATTCCTACTACCACCGTTTTGTCGAACCTCAAAACATCCAAATCCGACATCCTCCGCACGTGTTTCCTTTTCACTCATCTTAAATCTAAAGAAGAGGAAGAGCTTTTCTAGCCTCATTATTCCTCAGTGGGTTGCTGGAATTCAAGAATCGTCCATTCAAAATTCTAACACGTAATGTTACATAATGCATAAGGTATTTGGGGCAGAGGACAAATGACAAACAAATACTAAACCAATTCATATAATTATATTAAGGTCTTGGAGAAAGTGAACACATTTTGAGAAAAAGGTTGAGCATTAACCAAATATCTTCGTATTTCTTTGAAATTTCATGCATATATGTACGCATTAAGCTTAGGCATAGGGGGAACAACTGCTTGAATTCAAAGCCGAATGCCAAGCCATCTTAAAAATTATGAAAAGGTTTTGCATTCGTTGTTTAAAAGGAATTCGGATTGTAAATTCAGCTCAGACCACATTGTCTGTTGAGTTAGGGTGCGTAGCGTTTGAAGCCATATGGAATTCTCACCCTCAGCTCCGCCTTTTTATGAGTGTAAGATCACACCGGAAACTTCAGCTTCCACTCTCTCTCAATTCACCAAATGCTTATTTTTTTCTTAAGATTCTAAACGGGGGCACCTAGCACATGTCAATAAAAGCCACCTCGTCATTCAAGAAGCAAAACTATGTATAATAGTTGCACTACTATAGTTCGTATGCTAAGTGTTATTTTCCAATCGAGAAGAGGCAGCGTGTTGAAGGGGCTAAAATATTTACGCCACAAGACAAATAACAAAGCTCATAATATTGTAGTAAACTGTTCCCTACATTTTGCAACTGTTACACTTTGGCTGTTACTTGTTCCTGACCAAATATTTAGTAATTAAAGAAAAAGGCGAAATGGAGATAAAACGTTGGATCCATATTTTGAAAACAATACTGTACATAAGATCTAAAGGAATGAGGATTTAAAAGCCAAACACGAGGTACTGAAAATAGGGATTTAAATGTAAACATGACCGGAAACAACAAATCATCAACTGGAAAGCGAGCTTTTAGTACTTAATTACACTTCGAGTGGTTCGTACAAGGCGTCACATGGGGCTTTCATCCTTCTAAAAACTGCTGAACTTTTATTTATGGGACCCGAGTTTAAATTGATAACTCTGTTTCATTATCAGACACAGGGTTGAATTTCTTTATAAATGCCATATGGTCATTACTACTTATCGTTGGTTTTTAATTTTTTAACCACCACCACCTCATCGCTAACACCCAAGAGTAAATGAGTTGAGGTCGGACTAGCAGGATTGGAAAAATACTGGACAAATAAAGTTCATAAAAATGGGGAAAGTATTAAGAATTCGTCATTACCACAATTACGAGGCTGTGGTTCCCGTCGTCATACACATGGTTTAATTAAGGATTAAGCAAAACCATTCGTAGATCCTGTGCTAAATTAACTTTTTCGGCTGTTGAAATATAAAAAGATCCACGAAACCATAACATAAATTATCCCAACAACAGGGTCTCTTAAAGGCATATGGCATTGAAAACAAGTGAAACAGATTAACCCCGTCGCCCCTTGTGGGTCATTTATACCCGAATTCCTGAGCCCTATTCACCCTCGAGTACTTATAGATGGATTATAAAGGGTGCTGGCTTACTTTTGCTCTCAATATTTACCATCAGCTAAGGGAGCATATTTTTAAGCAGTACCTTTGGTTTTTTTGCCCTAGATATTTTTACAAACTACGAGACAACGTAACAAAATCTCTAAAGATAAATTATAACACTGTCTCTTTCTACAATACCTGCTATTTTTATTTCCCTTTCTCGTCCCTTACTCACTCTCACGGTTTAGAGTTTTGGCCAACTGAAAAGGTCCTGAAAAAATAGAGTATAAAGGGCAAACTTGTTCATAATTTGATCAGGTATAATATACGATGTGAATCGGATGGAGGCATTCCAGTTTCTATAGCCCGTAGATTCATATGGAACCTGCTACTTATTATTCTATCGTCATTTAATAAGCTTTGAAGCCGAAGATCTCTTTCTATCCACTACTTGGATTGACTGGAAGATACTGGGAAGAAGACAATTGCAATTTGAGGAGAGCCTAATGGGATAGGTCATAGGTATCTTTTTATAATACGAGTGTTATGAGAGCGCTTGTAATTTCTTTGGCCCAATTTTTTGTATGTGACCCCTAAAGGGTTTTTATAAATGATGATCCAATGAAACCTGAGAGTCTTGTACCTATTATTAATACTTCAGATTTTAAAACTCCTATTTTGACAAAGAAAAAGGTATATTTGGGTCACCAATTCAAAACCCTTATGAGACGTAAATGGTAAATATGTCTAAATGAAAGACGAGATTTAGGTCATCTTTTTAATCTGGATATATAATACTTCATATGATGCAAACCTTATCAAGGACGTGGATGTCGTTTCTTGAGATATGCATCTCTGAGCGATCTGATTGATTCTCAAGTTGAGGTTTTTAGTTTTTACACTTTGGGTATTTTCGAAAAAGCTTAGATTTTATCGTCGTACATTCGGTTTTTGTCGACCAAGACCAATGATTGCATGATCAATTCGGAAACTTATGTACGAATCATGTATTCTATATTTAAACAGAGATAGATTTAGTTTAAAAATACCCAGTGCATTTTGTTTTACATGCACAACACTTAAAGAACGAATTTGAGGATTTGTTGTAAAACTTTTCCCAACATTCCGAAACACTTTTGCTGCTGGTGTCATTTCCCAAACCCTCCGGAGTTCATCTTGTTTACAAGGTCGCAGGAACAGAATCTTGGTCCATCAGGACCGCACGTTGTAGTGAGTCGTTAGCCTAGTTAGTGGTATTTACAAGATACACCACCAATATAATATGATAAACAGGTAGATAAGACGGGTCTACACTTTCTCAGAAAAGTATTGGAAATAATCCCTAAAACTGGTACCTCAACAATCTATCCAACCCAATCTATCTACATTTAGGTTCTAAAGGTAAATAATACGTATCTTCAAGATTCATGGAATCCTTCAGCTTCTCAGGCTTCGGGGTAAATGGTAAATTTCCCGATTACATTGTTCTCCTTATCTCATTCTCAAAAGCATGGAAGACAAGTGGGTTCCTATAAGAGCCAAAAGTTATAACGTATTTTACATTTACACTGATCTATGGATGGAAGGTATGTCCTCAAAATCTTTCGATGAATGAAATTCAAGATCGCCCTTGTCCTCTTCCTATCGTAATAATAATGTCTGCGGGTTTCCTTTGGTATAGCCAGATTATTCCGTGTTCTGTTCTGGCTGGAGACTCTGGACATTATTGAATTCGAAGGCACCTTTGGGCCCAAATGATGTAGTATAAATGGAAGGAAATGAACGGTTCAAAACAGGTGCACCTCTTTGTCAACAGATCGAATTCCCGAACACCTTTTCAATTGTTTATCCGCTCCTCTTTCGTCCCTCTCTCCTTTATTTAAAGGTAAGGTCTTAGATTCGAAATCGGAATGATTGGACAGGCAGAAAGGGATTCTGTACTTTGAATATCCTTGAGAGTCTCGTGAACTACGTTCAAGCCGCAGTTTCTCACACTACATTCTACATTTTGAACGATTCATTATTCCACTCCGGAGATTCTAAGCCTAGTCTGAATCCGTCCTTTCCGTTTCGAAATTCATTCCGAAAATGATGGGATTGAATCCACCTGATCGTTTCTGTTGAAGCAGCGAAATGGGAAATCTTTCAGCTCTTCATTTGTGACTAATTACAATGAATTCGTTTACATTGGAATTGAAGACCTTTTAAAGATCGAAAATGAAAGTTTTCTGGTTTGGAATTACTTAAATTACGTTTGTCTTTTAAGGATTATTTTGCATTTGAATTGCATGCCTATAATATATACCTTTGAGATAGGAGTAAATAATCTATTTTTATATTAGTTTAAATGAAAATATCTATGAAAATTAAATTGTAAGAAATTGTTAATAAAAAATAAAATTTTTTAGTCTGTATCGTTTTGCGACTGAACATTAATTACGATTTACGATAGATTTTAACTTGAGTTTAGTTGATAACTGCTTTAACTTTACTTATAGTCTACCTTCTTACCGCTTCTAAATTAATTACACAGTAGTTTGAGTTTCGTATTTAAGTTGGTAACTCGATATGACTAAAATATGATGAGTCAGTAGTTGACCGGTTTTGTCCGTGGGAGCTTGGATAAAATGGTACATTAAAATTCGTACGGTAAAATCCGATGGACAGGGTCATTTTTTTATTACTTCAGAAATCTTAAAAGACAAATAAGGAATGAAGGATTATGAAAAGATTGAAGGGTTAAACAAACGGGAACAAAAAATTATTCGAGAAACAACGTTAATATCTGAGATTGCAATCCAGGAAATATTACCTGTTTCGGGGATCAAATAAAACCCTTTTGAGAAAAACTAACGGGTTGTACCTTAATCTTGATGAATCGGAATAAAAAATGGACCTTTAAATTTTTTCCCGTTTTCCATGAATTTCAATGGTAAGGGGACCTGATGCCAACCCTTTAGCACATAATTCACAAAAGATTGCGTAAACTAAACCGCTTCTTCAAGTAACGGTTTCTTGGCAAAAAAAACAAGGTAAATTACAACCTTCTCCTTCTTTGTGCTAGGAAAGAAAAAAAGAGGACAAGTTAAACAAATACCCTTACTGATCTTCGTTCGGGATTTTTGTTGAATTTTACTTCTTCTTGCGTTCACATCCCTTTCCTCTGGACCGGATAGGGTCATGAGAAATCTGAATAAACTTGTTATGTAGAGAATGAGAGTGTTTGGTCCTAATAAAGGACCTGCATGAATATGGTTTTGGGATTGAATGAGTGCATAGTAATTCT
Source organism: Desoria tigrina (assembly GCA_906901685.1). Classification (NCBI taxonomy): domain Eukaryota; kingdom Metazoa; phylum Arthropoda; class Collembola; order Entomobryomorpha; family Isotomidae; genus Desoria; species Desoria tigrina. The sequence goes on from CAJQTU010000014.1 coordinate 41,850, forward strand.
AGGATTTAGCCTAAACTGCAAAAAATTGTTTTCGACGGACGGTTATAACCTTTTCCCACAATATTCAACAATACGAAAAAATAGAGAGGCAGATGAAGTGTTGCCCAAAAATTATGCCGTTATTCGTATTCGTCACTCTATACGCATGGGATCGTGGTCAATTTTGTCAAGAGGGACAACACACTAATTTCATATGATTTAATTATACTCGGACCACTCTTCTTGGAGTAATTGACATTATCTTGGAAAAATATAATGTTCACCCTTTCAATTAAATTAATGAATTAAGCTAAAGATACACATTTTCTTCATAGATTTTAGTCGTACAAAAGACGTCTAGTATAGTAGTAATAGTACTAATAGTATTTGCTACCAGCTTTTGGCCAAATTGTGTTAACGTGTAATAATCGATTTCCAGCCCTCTGTTCTGCCAGTCAAATGTTAAATGAATTTAAAATACTTGTCAAATTAACCTTCAAATTGAATGAAACCGAAGTCAATGTAGAATTCGTTAGCTACACAGACAGCTAAAGTACGACAAGTTGCACAAATCATTAATTGAGAAATGGGTAGCCACAACCTACAATAATTTGCGGTTTATATGGTTAAATACTCAATGAAAGTCTGTTGGTTTAAAGAACCACAATACGATGCATTATGTATTTTTCAACAAATGTGTAATTACGGCATTTACGTGACATCAGCCGGTTCCATCTCAGTTAATTAAACACAGCTCTGTTGATAAATATATCTCCGTCCGTTTGGAATCGTTTCATAAGTCCAATTTTCGTTGTTGTTCCACAGATGATAGTTAATGCTTTAAAAGCATTAATTCATATCTGACGATCCGAGGGTGTAGGTTAATGGCTGATGGCACTGCTACCCTAAGAAGAGTCAACTAGGTAATGGGTTTCTGACAGGCTATCAGAGTTAATTTTGTGTTTAAACGGGGATGGATCAGACACAAAAATTGCTATTAACTTGCCACCACAAAATAAGGGTGGAGTTCGACTTTTTTGGTTGATTAAATGAAGACAGCTTTATACCCTATCATCATCTCATTTCGATGATGCAATGCTCATCAGACTGAGGACTGAGGACAGGACGGAAGGATCATCCATTGTGGTGAACCTACAATGAGTATACAATATTATTATCCACAGTTTGTTGTCTTTGTTCGTCATCCTATTACTATCTTAATTCGATAAACATGTCACATCTCCCCGTCTATGTACTCACTTCCAGAGAAAATATTATTACTATCTTTTTGAATTCTTATTCCAATCGTTTCCCCAACCTTATTCAGTAGATAAGCCAGAAAAAGATACCCGATATGATTCACAACATCGAAACTAAAGACGAATTAGAATGTAAACTAGTCCACCAAAACCTTGATTCATTATGAGTCAGAGTGCTAGTATAAGTACTAAAAATACAGGCTTGTAGAAAAATCGGACATCATGATAAGAAGTACCCTAATATTAAAACACGGATGTAAAAACGAAGTACCGAAATAAGTTCCCAAGAGGAGTTAGTTTTAGCAATCCTAAGAAGAATGATACCTATTTCATTGGAGCTATTTATTCAGAGGAACAGTTTTTTAAATCCTAAAAAGAAAGGCGTTAGTTATTTCCGGGCACTAATTCCGGAGGCACGTACTTAATGTATGTCAGTTAATTTACCGAATGCAAATGTTAATCCTTCCGTTAAAAAAAATCATCATCGGTACCTTTAATCCGCAAATATTCAAGCATTCAATATCAAATAAAATTGGGCCAACTATTTTTTGGGCGCGTTTAAAGAGAAAAGCGACAGGTGACTTTAAATATTACAACTACCAAATTACGGCTTCCGGTTAGCCGAGTAAAAGAGTACTAATAATCCTACAAGATATGTATCACATGTGAAAGTCACCTGCATGCCCTTATCTCCCGCATATATCGTGTTTCCTCCTACAACAGTAATAATATGCAAAAACTCCTGATATCTAGCTCAGAGCTTTAAAAAAACAGGTAAAAAGTAGAGGTAGCCGTCTTTAAATAACTGTATTGAGATAATTATAAATTCATTTGGTGGGGAAAGCAGTAGGAAGTTGGAAATTTTCCGGTTCTCCCTTGACTTGTGACTTCATAATACTTCATATTCTGTACTATGTAAAGTCTTAGTGAATAAGCACTATAGTAAAGCAATTGGTTAACTGCTTTTGATACACCTTCTGTCGAAACTTTTTCAAGCCGAATTGGACACATGCAACATGCCGTCCGTAGGTAGCCTGGCTTGATATGCAATGCTTTTAAGGGAGAGGTGGAAGCGAAGATTTTGTTATTTTGAATATTGATTACCTTTATTTGAGGTAAATAGTTAAACATGATAACCGCCGAAAGGGGCAACTGGACTCTGGTTCTGTAAGTGTAACAGACAACCTGCTATAGATCGTATCGTCTCATTAAGACGACCACTCGGGCATGTTCACATTACCATTACATTACAGTATTAACAACACAGATACCTTTTGACTTTAATATTAAAGTCTCCAACGGCCTTCTTCCTACAACCCCACTAATTCAGTTACATTTAATTCCTGTCTTACAATTTAAGCCTTATACACACTTCCGCTTTCCTTCCTCCGAGTTGATGTAGCACCTGCTGCACCGTTTCAACAACAGAGAGACAACATTGTCCGATACCATTGCTACGGTACAAGTCCACAAGGGACTTCCACCATTTATTATCGTCATACATCAATGAATTATTTAAAGTGATATAGAGACACATGCCATGGCCGCGGATCGGAAGCTGGAAACGGAGTCGTTGAATGTTGAATGTTCATACATCCGTTCAGGAATCGGAAGTTACCCTGTTTTTCATCCAGAACGCCGCCGACTTCTGCCAAATTATCTCTTCAACAATAAGTTCGGTTGAACCTGCTGGAGTAGAACAGGGGACCTGTCAGGAAAACCTGACTGGGCTTGAAATGCAGGTTTTTTTTTAGATATAGGCAGGGTTATGCTTCTACAACATGTAATTATTTACAGCAACGTGCACTTTAAAAAGCATCGTTGCTAAATATCTCCTGCTCGAACGTAATATATCACACAATCTTAGTGATCTTGTTTTAGGCAGCAACCTCGTCATTAGCGAGCCAAGCTCGAGGAGAATCAATTAATTTTGTTGAGTGTTCAGAGCCAATGATTGATTGAGGTGGATCAATTTTCACTAGAGACAATCACCTTGTTGTAAGATGAGAAGATTAGAGTAGAAAGGGATATTTTATTCTAATTAAATTGTTCTGATCGTTTTGACTCTGTCCGTAACGTCAGAAGTAGCGTGGTGCTTTATGCAGAGAAATTAATTCAGCCTGTCCGTACCTGCAAATCTTACTTTCTCTTTTATTCTTGCAACTTATCTTCGTGGTCTTTAAAAATAGTGAATGAGAGGGATTGCAAAAAAGTTGGACGGAGGACACAGTGGACATCATTGTTGTTCCTTGTTATTTCATTATTGAATTACTGATGATATCACTTCGTTGTGCTAGATTCCTTTTCACATAATATATCGACAAGGTAAGGTGGCTCAGGTTGGCGAGGGATGAACAAACAGTTTGGTCATTGTTCAGCCGAACTGATTTCCTCGTGATTGACAGCACAGTAGCTGTTTAGGAACGTAATCATCTAATACCATAAACATGAAACATGTTGATACAATTGATATTTAGAAACTCGGTCGGAAGAATGGGGATGTGGTTCATCCAATTCATTATTGACCCGCATTGTTCAGTAGCCATTCTCAGATCACTCCTATCTACTGTCCCTTTTCAGTGTTCAGGGCCCAAGGAATCTTTGGTAGTAATTATAATAATAATTCCTCTGATTTCAGACGAGTTAGGAGGCTGACAGGTGAGTTTTCTTTAGAGACAGAGAAATATCACTTGCTCCGTACTTCGTTTGCAATAGCCATTGTTAGTGTTGCATGGGCAGACCCTTTTAATACTATGATTAGTGCAAATTCATGCAAAAAATATTTTTAAAATCGTACTGTATGTTTATGCTTGCTTGATAATTTTAATTCGGTTGTGTACAGAGCTGTGAAATCAATTTACAATAAATAATTTTATGATATAAGATCAGTTCGTTGTTTCTTCCGTTGATATGCTTCTAGTTTTGCATACAAAATAATGCTAAATTTTGATTAGTCTGTTTCGATCTTAGAATTTTACAAATAAATAAACCTGGATAGCAAATGTAGTCATTATTCATTACGGACATAATATAATATATGAGAGATTGCCGGTTTCATTACACGGAAATAACCCCTGCTTGAGAGCTACTTTATTCGTTTTACGGTTTAAAAGACTGCCCCTTGCCTTAACTTAAACTTAAACCTTACCCTTTGAAATAGAAATTAATTATAAAAAGCCCTTGAATAAAACGAATTAAATCGTAGAATTAGAAAAATATAAAATTAAAGTAAAATTAACTTAATTTTGTGTCTCTCAAAACGATTCCAAATTAGTTAACTTGTTGTATTAAGAAATAAGATTAAAGAACTAATTATGGCACATGCTATATTTTGGATTATTATTTTTCATAATACTTTATTGGATTGAATTCATCAAAAGGGTAACCAATAAAATAACCCTAAATAACTCCAGTATCAGCTATTAGTAATCACAGTCTAGAAAACTATTTATTATTTTTGGAACTAATCCAAAATCCAATTATTTATTTATTATGCTATTTCAAGAGTCTAATAAATTTCCTGAAGTCAAATTAATTAAATATATTCCATTTCTTGACTACATCGGTTTTTCGAGTAAATTGAGACAAGCCATGCACGGACAAAGACAAAGAACAAACCTTACTATAGTCGATTCTGGAGTACATTGAGAAGGTTGTAGTTTTTCTGAAAAGCTTCATGTTCGCCACCTACAGTTAGGAGCCTCGCTCAGAGAGAGGCAACCGATCTATGACACGTCTACCACAAAATTCAATGCTTTTCAGGTTTGGATTTTGGAGCTGGTTGAGCTGTCAATAGCAGAAAGATCATTCAAAAAACCTGTTTCTGAGGCTGCCTCTGTTTTGATTTCGTCCGGACCGAATTCCTTCTTTTCGAACTTTCTAAAAAGTTTCTTTACTCTCTGGACTTGAAACTCCTGGAACTATTTTGTATCTAGGATGACGTCTGTGACTGGAGTCGTTTCGAAGTTCTTGACCGAATATGGGACAAAAACGTCGAACCGGTTGAAAATCATCGATGCTTACTTGTTTTATATCCTCCTCACCGGTATTGTCCAGTTCGTGTATTGTTGCATCGTCGGGTCCTTCCCTTTCAACTCTTTCCTCTCAGGATTCATCTCCTCCGTTGCCTCCTTCGTTTTAGCAGGTATTTTTTGCAATTAATTGAACATGGAAAAGAATAATTGAATTGCCGGTTTTGAACTGCTTTGTACTTTTTGTAGTTTGAATTAGAGGTTGAGGTAATGTCCATTTCAAATTTTAATTGGTATATTATTTGCCTTTCTAGTCTGCCTGAGGATCCAAGTGAACCCTGAGAACAAAAGCCTGTTCAGCGAAATCAGTCAAGAGCGAGCGTTTGCGGACTTCATCGGTGCTCACCTCCTCCTTCATTTGGTCGTTATGAACTTCATTGGATAAATTTAGAATTCATCTTTCTATTCTTGTAATATCGGCTTTATTGTACAATCAACTTCGTACACTGTACTACTTTATCATTCGTTTATTGGGTTCTGTTACATTGTATTTGTTTACTGGGGTATCTGCTTTCATGCACAGTCAAGTTTGTTAATTTTGATAGGGCACGAGTGTCAAAAATGGAATAAATGAGCGGAGTGTGAGATATACCTTCTTTCGGTTGGATTTATTGAATAGTTGATGTTGAAGGAGTTTATTTAAATTAAAGTAAACGTATTATTACCTACGTTTATAATGTATTGTAGTATTGTTGTTAATAAGAACTAAGCTAAAAACTAGTAACAAATTGTAATTGTAGTGGTAGGGATTGACGACCATGATTTGCATTGATTGGTTGAGAAATCAGGAAATTAATATTGCATGAGTTGGAATGCTAAAGATTCGACTATAATACATCAGGTAGATTTTGCAAGTTATTGAAGGGACAGTATATAAATAAATATTGGTTTGGCTCAGTCGATATCGCCGTTTTCCAATTCCTCTTCATCACTGTGCTCTGGAGATACTCGTACGTTCTGGTACCATCTGTTTGTCAGATCTGTCATTTGACTTTGACAGTCCCTTAATTCCTGTATAGGTATATTGTATTTCGTTAAGAGTCCTCTTGTTGTACTTACTCAATGATTAATTTATTAACTTGTAGACTAAAAAAACGAAATCAGCTCCCTTTTTATTACCTCTTGTGTAAATCGTCGAGTGAAGAATGGACGAAGATATTTTATATCTAGTCGCAGAAAGGCATTTTGTTTTGAAAAGGTAGACTCAAATTCCTCTTCGGTAAGTTCAGACAAATGCTCCGAATCAATTGTTTGACCCTGAATTCAATGAGTTATGTTGAGATATAAAAATATCGGATATGTAAACTTCAAATGAACCTTACCATCTCTTTCGTTTTACTAAGCGATATCTCTGTATTTCTTCTTCTGCGACTGCGACTTCTTCGGCGAGACGATCGTCTACTGTCCCCTTGTACATACTGTTATATAAAAGTAGACACTTGAAGTTGGAATTGCTATGATAAATGACAAATTAGTAAATTTGAAAATGTTGAATCCAAACCTTCACAATCGGCATAGTTAATCCACCAAAGACTAGAGTTGTAAAAAGTACGATGATAAGCGTTGTGGTAATAATGACTTGTCGGGTTTCCTTTTCAAATTCTAAATGAAGACTTAGCGCATATGCGATCGCTCCTCTTAATCCTATAATAATTTTTTTTTAATTCCAAACTTCAATAGTAAATCAATTTTAAAAAAGACTCAAGATTGCTTTTAAATCCATGCTTAGTGTAATCCTAATGCTTACCGGAAAACCACATTACGAACATCATTTTATTTGTGATTTGATGTGTGCGAAATTTATTGACAAGATTCCCTAGAGGAAAAATATTAAAGGCACGTCCCAGTAGGCACAAGAAAATACTCCATATGACAAGTGATATTTCAATCCTGTGATGAAAACTGAATATTGCTAGTCCCAAATATGCAAAAACACAAGTCTCTAAATAAAAATAAAATCAATTTTTTAAATATTAAATTTATACAGAATACTATTCATTAGCTATATTCTTATTAATTACCCGCAATGAATGCTAAAGTTCGCATGGTTTGTTGCATCGTAATCTGAGTAATGGGGGACAAATTATAATGCGTGTAATGAGACATTCCGATCCCACAAAATAGAATCGCCATGATTCCTAAAAGTGCACAAGTTATTTTGGTAAAATTTACATTTAGTGCTTTCATGTAAAAAATGAAAACAGATAAATTCACCTGAAAGATGTACACCTTCTGCCAATGTATAAGGTCCGTAAGTAAATATGAGCATCATTCCGAATTCTAAGGAAGGGGCTTTTCGCAAATCTACATATTTTAGTAAAAGGGCACTGGTTAAGGCGAATGCCACTCCAATTCCAGCAGATGCAAAAAACAAAAAGCAGAAATTGTTTAATCCTTGTAGTAGAGTTCCAGAAGTCTCTGAATTCAGTTGCAGGACAGTCCTGAAAAAATATTTCGATACTAATAATTAGCTCGTTCAAACGATACCATAATACCGACTCAGTTATGTGTAAAACTTTAAGGATAACTTACGATGTTAAGACAATTGATACGGCATCATTCAAAATACTTTCCCCAAAAACCAACATGTTTAATACTGGATCCACATCTAAGGCAGCAAATATGGCTAGGGTCGCAACAGGATCAACGGCGGATATAAGAGATCCGAATGCAAAGCTCTCAACGAAGTTCAAACGGTATACAATGTCAGCCTGGGTTTAGATAAAATTATGGGATTATAAAACAAATCTTTATAATACAAATATTACTGCAGTTTACTAAAAAACTAGATGTAACTTACCAATCCGAGAAGGTAAACTCCACCACCAAAAATCATCGCATTTATTACTGTCCCAATTACCGCAAACACACATATACTTCCAATGTTTTGAAAAAAGTTTCCCTATGATCAAAATATCACAAATTTTAGAAGGTTAAGATCAAATTGCGACTGTATGTTATTGTTAGAGAAAGTAAGTGAAGGCGTTTAGACTGGATGTCTTACTTTATGTAAATTGTAGCCGGATTCAAAAATGATAGGAGGCAAAAGCACCAGGAAGAAAGCCGTTGGAGACAATGCTTCTTCTTTCTAGTATATTGAAATTACATGAATGTTAAAAAAAATATTTCAATTTAAAGATAGTGAATTGACCAATTCTGTAAAAAAAAATCTTTGGAATCCAACCTGCCAATTTCCAAAATCCGAATTGCCTTCCGAAAGTAGTTTCAGAAATAGACCGATTAAAGCTCCTAAATTGTAAGCAGAACAACAAATTAAGTTAGTTAACGAGTGACGAGATTCATGTGACATGCGACATCGACATATCGACAAACATAAGTAATTAAGTAATATTTGATATTCTAAAACAATTTATACCCAAAAATATAACGACGAAACTTTCAGGAAGGTATTGAAGATTGGTTTGAATCATCACATGAATTGAAAGAATTGAAATCCCTGTAAAAACGTAAAATCACATTTTATTTTCATAATAATCCCGATCAAAGTAATTTTCGTACATCAACATCAATATCATCGTATACATCGTAAGCAAGAATGGAGCGTACCTAAGACACAAAGTACGAAGAAAATAGCCATGGAACTACTATGCTCCTGTTCCGCAGCACCTTTCTCCGGCAAGATCCCTGCGTCAATACTGATACTTGTCGTAGAAGAAGTTGACGAAGAGGCCGAGACGTCATTTTGAGGGCTGGATACCGGTGTGCCACTAGATCCAATAATAAAATTTCGTGTTTATTTTACTCTAAGTAGATCGGTTATCTGCTTATACTAATAAGGACTATTTAGACATTGAATTCAACATTGAATTACGTTTGATTCGTAGCGTCGGATACAGGCGCCTGTTTCAAATGTAGCGTTTCGACGCCGGTGACATTCGTCGCATTGGCATTGGTAGGACTAGACAATGAACCAGTGGAGGCTTCTTGCCTCGACCCTCCTATACATAAGGCCACCACCACCAAGAAGACTAGAAAGTTGACCAGGTGAAAGTTGGTGACAGATGGAACGAGTCCCATCTTCCCATTATTTCTGGCTCCGATCCGATGCCCCGATATTCAGATACTGATCAAGATTACTCAAGATTTGGTTTGTCGCGAATTACAAGGAGACCCGTTTTTTATTTAAATATTGTCAAACTATTGATTGTCTTTGTCTATTGACTAATACGACTTTGTAAACGACTCATAGTGCAGGTGAAAGTCATGTATAGTGAATACATAAATTCGTATTGCTTCAAAGTCCCCGCTAGTTGCATGGATATTGGCGAACCACATGCACTGTATTATGGAGCCGGGAGAAATGTTCTATTACTTTCACTTCTTATTCATTCACAAAACTCCGGAATGAGGCCAAGGAGGCACGGCTGATCTGATGATTTGCAGACAGGGATCATCTCTGCAGTTATAGTTATTTCCCTAAAAAGAGAAAGGTACTTTTTCCTTCATCCTTTCTGAACATTTTTAAGGTTGCGGTATTAAATGTCATTCTTGGTTTGAATTTGAAGTCAATTCGATCGATTCAGGGTCTCGCTCGAAATTTTGCACATTTGCACATACATCTCTGAATGAATGTTATTTTGTTATGGTTCAGTCAGGTGCTTCCACAACTATAAACTACAACGTCTTCAACCGCCTTGTTCCATCTTTTTATCGTCAATCGTTGACATCATGCGTCGTAGACTTTCCAACTAATATGTGGCTTGGACGTGCTTGCCTCCTATAAAATGTTGTCATATCACACATATTCAAATTGAATCCGACGACGTCATATCCGGCGATTATAATATGATGTAAAAGTAGAATGAAAACGAAGACATCGACTTATTGAGCAATAAAGATTCAAGACGGTACAAGGGCGAAGACGCGTAGAGAAAGTCACATTATATAAACAATTTGTACATACAAACAGAATCAAATGACAATGGAGTCAGCACCATCAGCAACGGCCACCCTCAGACATGCTGTATCGGACAGGATGGACGCTAGGGTCATTAGTCTTCGACAGTCCTTGGATGAAGTAGAGGTACATGTACCGCTGTACCGGTATTGTTACAGTAATTCAGGCAGAATCTCCACCCACTTAGATATGCGTTTTTTACCGGGTTAATACCTATACCGAGTTAAATTCAACTGCAACCATCAATGACTTTTAAAGCTAACAAATTTAAAGATATAATGACGTACTGACACCCATGAATGTTCTCTTTTTTTAGACATATACCTCATCCGTATTGCAAACATTGAGGTACAAGCTTGCACAGTTGTACGAATCAACGCAGATCTGGCTGGATTCTGTAGAGCAGCATGAAAAAATTATCGCCATGCGAGAAATACTTGCATCAAAAACTAATGAATTAATAGAAATATTGAGATCTCATGAGGTTCATATGCGATTTCAATCCTGTATGCATCAGTTACAGGACCTTATGTATAAAGAAGGTAGACATGCTATATACCGATATGCCTATTCAACCATGGTATTATGCGTATTGAGTTTTATTAGAATTGTTGTTATTATTTTGTGTAGTTTCTCGCCAAGCAATTATATTTGGATTTGGAGGATTATTGACGGGTGCATTGATTGGGGTCTGTGTGGGAATTAGTGTTCGACACAAACCGGGGTATGGGCAAGTGCCGAATGGGTCTTCCAATAATGATCTCATGCGTGCCATTGTATCCTCTAATACGAGGAGAGGAATCGATGTAAGCCATTAATTGTGGTTCAAATTTTAATTCAAATCCGTTTAAAAACACGATCTGAAATATGTTTTATATGGATTTGATAGGGATTAACTTTGTCGGTTCTGCCAACGCCTAAAATTGTCAATCCGGACGACGTCGTTGTTCAAGTCCGGGCAGCAGGGATCGATATGATTGATACACAAATAGCCAGTGGTTATCGAAATAGCTTCCGTCAACACTTAGGACTAGGGAAAGTAAGCTCGTCATTTTGAATCCCATTGAAACTTACATTTTTGTGAATATTTTGGTATCTAATATGCGTTAATTATATGCAGATATCCGAGCCATTTGTATTGGGTCGCGAGTGCTCTGGGGTTGTTGTCGATGTAGGAAATCGAGTTCAATCACTGGAAATAAACGATCGAGTTTGGATATATCTTCCGCTTTGGATAACTCAAGGGCTTATGTCAGAATATGTAGTGATCCCAGAAAAATATGTAGCAGTCAAGCCAAATAATATTAGTTTCGAAGGGGCAGCCACGATGCCATATGCATTTGTAACTTTCTGGGAGGAAGTTTTAGTCAAATCTCAATTAGGTTCTCAAGATATGAAAAATAAGAGGTACATTATCATATTCTAAACACGTTCTATTAAATATATTCAAGCAATTTTAAATAAAATGTTTTGTTAGGGTGCTTATTCATTTGGGTCCGTCCAGTAAAAATGACGGAGTTGGCCTATTGGCTACCCAATTGCTGAAAGCCTGGGGGGCCCGGGTAACCATTTCTACCGAAGAAAATGGCAATCCGGAAGTTGACACGAGTGCTGAGGTTGCACAAATGACTTTCATCCACTCCCTTAAAACATTAGGAGCTGAAAGTCACCTTATTATACCTCAAGATCACAGTCAGCTTTCTAACCTCACGCAGAGGTAAGTACAATCAAATGAATGTGAAATAAGTGAAGTGAAGACATTACCAGTAACTCCATGAAAACTAAAGATTACGCATTCCAATTACTTAGGCTTTTCGACATTGTGGTTAATACCGATTCGTCACAGCTTTCACCGATATTAGGGAAATTTTGCAAGAATGATACAGATGTGGTCATTGAAACATTTCCTATTGAAATGCATCGGCATTCTAGAGGAATCGGAGCTTTGATATCTTCCGTCGTATTCTATCCATATCATATGTTCTTCCCACAAGTAAGAATCAAAAAATACCTACTAAAACTAATATTTTGTATCAAATTCAATTTATAAACAAAATTTTTAAATGATTCACATTCTTGAATAGAAAACGAGAGAAGTTGACTCGCCAAATAGAATACTTAATGAATGCTGCAAACTCGTCGAATCCAGATGCATAGTTCCTATTGTCGCGAAGTCATTTTTACCTAGTCAATACGACCAAGCGTTTAGACATGTAGCAAAAACAACAGAATCTGCCTTGACCCAAGCCACTGTTGGAAAAAGTGTCATAGTATTCAAATCTACGTTCAAATGAATAAAGAGCAATCTTTTCTAATACATATTCTATGGATCAAGTAATTGTCGCAACATTTTAAGATGTACATCTGAAAGTTTATTAACGAACTTATCAAAATATTCAGAGATGATTTACAAGCTATAATTTAACTCTCAACTTCTTTAACTTCTTCCTCGCCTTCTTCACCTTCGTCGTCATCCTCCCCATTTTCTTCGCCGTCTTCATCATCGTCGTCTCCAGCCACTTCGTGATTTTCCATTTCCAGTCTGTCCAACATTCGTGCCAGCTCCTCTTCATCCAAAGCCGTGACAACTTTGGGCTAAAATCGTATACAATTCTCATAAAACAACAATCAACAACTTTGAGCAAATCAAAATCAAATATAAATGTTAATGAACTTACAGCCATCTGAACTGTAAAACTGCCTCCTAATTGTTTGATAGTCTCTTCAATACGACTGATAGCTTTCTGAAGCAACGCAATACCTTCCTGTCGCTCTGGCGTTGAAGTTGTTACAACTGCGTTTTTGAATGAAAATACAAGAAGATTTCAAACATCCCTTCATATACAATCTCATTCTTACATTCTTAGTAGTTTAAAATGATTTACCATAAAGTGGAGGAGCGATTAAGTTAATTTTAACAGGCATTTCAATAGTTGAGCATTCCAACCCAGCTCTCAATGCTTTCTTAACGGCTTCAATACCTTCGTAGGCATAACATGAAACCTCAACATCTGATCTTATCTTGACAGCTTGAGACATCAATTTTTGCTTGATGTTTCCCAACAACATTTCCTTGGTTTTCTCATCAAGGCCGCATTCATCTAATACCGATGGATCCCTAATAAATTCATTGGTTAGTTAGAAATGAAATACTTTTAGTTTAAAACCGTTTCACACATTACGATTACAGATTCATTTAAACTTACTGGACCGCTTGTTTAAACGCATCATAAGCTGATCCCTTCTTTTTAAATTTCTCTTCAAAATGCCAAGCAGTTTTGCTATACAGCTCTTCTAGCTGAGCATCTGATTCATAACCCAATAAATCGGCAACATGACGAAGAATTGAATTGACGGCCTTAGCTTTAGAAAACTGCTCATTGCACTTTTCCACGTCTTCGGCAGCTACTCGTCTCTTTGACAGATCAATATAACCTGTTAAAAATAAAAACATTTAATACATATTCTCTATTCATTGCGTTTTGTCGGCTTTAAACAAATTTCAAATTACCTTTCTCTTTGTCAACCCTGATGACAACAACCGGCTCGGTTTTTCCAATTCGAATTAATTTATTGACACTCCTAATACGCCTTCGAGAAAGCTCAGAAAGCAATATCATGCCCTCGATATTGTTATACTCGAGGAGATGAACATAAGCTCCCATTTCGGCGATCCGCTTTACGTTCACCATGACCACTTCATCCACCTCGGGATACTTCTCCTTGTAAAATCGACAAAATAACGGCATTTCTAAGGAATAACAAATAAATCACCTATTTAAGTTAAGTTCAATTGATATCAAATTAAAATCCAAAGGCATCCGGAAACGGATAGAACTTGAGAACAATTGGGTATCCAAGATTGATACGTATAGGTAACTCCTGAAATAAAAATATCCTGCGCCATTCGAATTCGAATGAACACATAATGCTTTCCAATGTGTAATAGAGTGAACATGGGGAAAATACAACCAAGTTGAACCTAGGCACAAGGGACGACTTTCCAAATGAGAAAAGAATGTGAGCGTCAAGGGAAAGTTAATTTTCATCGTTACATTCTATAATGCATAAGGGGTTGTGAATTGATTCATTGTAACTTGATTAAAGTGAACATTGACCCATCTTTTAGCAGTACTCATAAATTATTACTTTCTCCTTTTGTTCTATCTAGGAGATTTCTTTATGCAATTCACAATTGCACGTCACGTGGATAACAGATTAGATTATAACTATATTATAAGTTGGGCCATAGAAGACACATGAGTGAATAGTGAATCATAAATTCAGCCAAATTTAGCGTAAATTCATAAATTTGAGTTTTTAATGTAGATAGTATGCAAACCACATTTGACATTCAAACAAACTGTGAACTGACTTTTTGCTTTTTCCAACTTCTACTTTGTACTTCTACATTATATCAATGGATGCACTCATATGAATCATGAATGGGTGCGAGCTTAACCGATGATTGTTTGTGTCTAACCAAATGCTATGAAATCTTGTGTTGTGTGCAGAAAGAAACCAAAACAAATGAATTGAAATCGCAAACAAATACTTACTTCAATAGTTCGCTATATGGTCTCTAAACTGGAATGACAAAACGGTTCAAAAATCCACCCCTGCCTCCTTCCTAATTCCTAACTGTAAATCCTAATCCTGGTCCCTCTGAATCCAACGTCCTATCGAGTTTCGAAAGAAGATGTGGGAGGAGAGTCCGAATGTTGCAAAAACGGAAGAGGAGCCAGAGCCAGAGTTGTTGCCGGTACGAAAGATGAAAGTCTGTCGGGTTTTTGGTGATGGAAGAGGGGTTGAAATTTGGCGGCCTATCGACACAGGCTGATGCAATTCTCTGCCAGCGCAACAGCTTGAACCCTCCAACCCTTTCATCTTTGTGAGAGATGGATCCCACAATGCCCCATCCCACGACCTCCAATCTGCGATAATAATGAATTTCTAGCCGGTTAGACTCTAGACAAACTTTGCTGTCTGCTTTCCTGCCCACAGGCACTATATATTCCTATCACCTCATTGCGTCATTCCCAGCCATAAAAATATTTTCCTACTTTATTATTCCAAAGCCTGGCAATTCTGTAGCCGAATAGACTTCTATATGAAAAGAGAGGCAGACTGGGAAATCCGCCTCTGTATTGCGTTTAAAAACTTCATAAGAATTGTTTCCGGGAGGACAGATGACGAGATGACCGTAGAACAAAAGCAAGCATTATCGTACATGATAAAATTTGTTCCGAGGGGGATCTGTAGACGGCTGGGTGGGGAGTTATTTCGGAGAATATGGTTATAGATTTTTCATCACCAATAACACGCCAATTTAGCAAAATTTGTTTAAAAAAGTTTCAAGCTAGACATTTCTTGATTTTTTCCACTCCATCAAGCTTGTAATTTTTACGGAATTTTTTGTCATGTCCAGAAGTAAAAAAAAATTCATATTCCTGATTTTTTTTTAGCTCTTTCTTTTTACTTTGGTACATATTCCGGGACTCATTTTTCCAATACTGAATATGATGTGACAGACGACAGACCATAGTTATCTTGGGGACATATTTCAGCTTGAGAGGAGACGAGAACTTGATTCCTATCTTGTCAGAACATTAATAATTATGTTTGAGTAATTGCCAGTCTACTATTCTACCATGCTTCTACTGCCTTCTACCCGATTCAGAGATTCAGACATATCGATATATGCTCCTTAGGCAGACTCCTGGTAGGGAGATCGGTTGAATCTTGAATGAGAGGAAAAAAGAGTCTGTCTGCGATCTCGTCTGGAAAGTAATCCCGAAGATCCTTGTCCACCTTCAATTAATGACATCATCAAGAAAAGGATTTGGAATTTTGTAATAACATGTTATGTTATCCTCTCGGCGTAAAACCTCACTTTTGTTTTCCTCTCTCTATCCGGGGTTCAAGTTAAATGTTAATGGATCCACGCGTCTCGTAAAAATAGATGCCAAAAGGAAAAGCCATCAATATCATGAATAGGATTGATTGTTGGATTTCTTTTTGTGCCATGAATTTAATAGCATACACGGTTTTATTAAATTAAATTTTACATTTAGGTTTAATTAAATTAATTATTCTACCCTGAAAACTGTGTAAAAATCGGATTTTTTTCGAAACCAGCTAAGCGAAATAGGTTGGGAGTTGGGATGAGTTGGGTACCGAGTACCGAGGTATTCGAGATATAAGGGTATCTTACTAACACTTGATGCGACGTAAATAAGAGCCGGGTAGGTCAAATTGGGGTCAAAGTAATCGCGTGTAGTTTATCCCGCCGTTGTATTGGTCATACCCGGGAAAAGAGATATGCCCATGCCCAACGTTTCATGGCCTACCCACCACGTCTTGCTTCATGTTTTACCCACATTGGTACTAACATAAAAAATACATTGATATCTTTATATCCATGCTTGCAATTGGACCATTTACTAAATTTACTTGTACACCTGTGTAGAACGAAGCAATTTATATATTAGGAAATGGGATGTTTTCTCTCGTCAACATAAAAATCGTATCCGTTTGTCTGAAGTCTGTCGGATGTAAATCGAGAAGAGAGCTTGGATTTCCGAGAAGCTTGGTAACAACTTCCATGGCTCATCTCATGTACTCATTGCGTCTGTTCGAGAAAGCAGAAGTTCTTTGAGAGTTGAGTTATCTAAAAAATCCGAAGAGGCGAGACATGAAATAAATATATATTTTTGTAGGGATTATAGTTTGTTAGTCTGCAACATCATAGCTTTATAGCTTATGTATGAGCTCCTGAGTCCTGCTGTATAGTATTTTTTTAATATTGTAGATTATGTCGTATATGTATTATATATTTTTATCATAAATATATGTATCCATATCTAACAACCCGTATCGACATCGACAATGAAATAAATTATGCAATGCGATACTCGTAGGAGCCGATGTTTACTCGTTGACAATCTTCTCGAATATTTCTAAACTATTGAACGTGGGCTAATCTTTAAGACGTTGTTTTAACTTGCCCGGCTTAGATCGTTTAAAATTCATAACTTAATTATAACTATTTTATTAGGCATTTATAATGGAAAAGTAAGTGGAATGCATATTTATATGCCCACAGACGACAGAAAACTTATATAAATTTGTCCGACATGTCCATCCCTGTCCGGTAGATATAGAATATCAATTAAATGGCTTCATAATTGAAGCACATGTATTTACTTCGAAATATCTGGATTGAATACAATAATTTTAATTACTTCAAAGCAAGGGATATACAGTTTGGGGCATCGCGAGGATTAAAAGATTTGGAAAGTTAGGTTCCCAATTCCCATGTCCATGTCCAAGTAAAAGCAGAAACTTGTAACCTAGAAAGTACTTGATTCTATCTAATCTAAATTTTAGCTGCAACATAATAATGTAACACTGAAGTATGCATTGCAATCCTTTTGCCATTTTCCACCAAAAAGTGAACAAACTCGAGACAGACGAGACAACTGGCTCGAGCACTTGCAATTTGTTGCATATTCACATTTCATATACGAAAGGAGAGGAGGATGATGATAGCGTGAAAAGGTAAGGTCGATCGATCATTAAAAAGGAAGGTGTAGTTCTGTAGTTGGTTTATAGCAATGCAAAATGCAATACACAGAGTGTCTATCATAGCATTGTATATGATGAACGATGATCAAATGTACAGAAATATAATATATCTGCATATTTAATATTTATATGTGAGGGAGCGGATGGCTTTGGAGGATTACAATCTGTATTACATGAACAACAGGACCGGGGAGTACACCTTTAATATATTTATCTACATGCAATTACCTTAAACTTTTAACGAGACTAGGCTAGACACCTCTCGATAGAACCGACGTGACAGACAAGTACTGTACATTTAATAATACATGAAAATAAGCACTTATGCAGACTACAAATGTTTGCATGGTTTATATCCGATACACACATACAACAGACTATGTTTTGCAGTGATATTTATTATGACCACGGCGGACGGCGAGCCAGACGAGACGTAAGTCTGATGGTGAGGATGATGATGATGATGGTGGCCGAATGAACTGCATGCACGAAATAATAATGTTAAATATTATTATAATAAAAAACATCCCCATGGACAGGCAATACAGGACCAGGGGCACGGAAAGAAACCACAGGGTAAAATGTATTACGGCATGTCAATTCCTATTTAAATGTAACACGGACAGGTGAGGTGCTTTAAATATTTTGCTGTTGCAGACGGCAGTTCAGCCAGACTATGATTATTCAAAATAAAATGCATTTTTGGGATTAGAAAAACAGTTTTTAAACCATTCTTTTGCCTTCTTTTGTCATGATTTTGTCAAGGTCTGAGAAGAGTCGAGTATGTGACATGTGACGTATTCTCAAGAGATAAACTTGAAAGCTGGAAATCCCAAACCCAATTGATAACTTGTCTCATGTTTTGCTTCTACAGTGCCAAAGTGGTTGCAATTATTATTGTGGTAGTGTAGTCCATCCTTGGTACTCGTCGTCTAGGGTATTATTTAGTCCATTGTAATTTGCAATTTAGGAAATTACCATAGGCTCTCTAGAGAGGAACAGGATGTCTGGGATCGAAAAACAATTTTCTCGGTATTCGTAAACCACGTCATATTCATATGCCACGTTTATGAACTCAAATTCCGAACTGTTGTCGAAACGAAGGACCAACCAATTATTAAAATAAGTGGCATTCTTGTCCTTTACAATGTCATGTCGGGACGGAAAGAGATGATATTGTAATGGTTTTAGTATATGCAAAGAAATGGGTTCGTGGAAACGTGGCTTGTGAACCTACATTACTTTAAATTTAAGGTTAAGTGAAGGTGATACAGATTCGGATATTAACTATGTTATGTTGTTGGCTGTTGGCAGCTTTGTAATGTACTCCTATTCCAGATGTAATTGTGTTTTATATCGGGATTATATCATCACCATCCTCATGGTATATCACCACAAGGCAAATAATGTTACAATTGCACTGTACAAATCTGTATGCTATAATATATGTAAGTGTACTTTTCCAATTGGTTATTAGATCTTTCAGGTACTAAAATACATGTACTGCAATCAGATTTAAAGAAAGCTCTGCAATCCTCCCGAAAGTGAAAGTTTGTCTTAAGAACCATGACTTGAAGTACGAGGTTGTTGTCTAAACTGTACGATAACAAGTTGATTACTTATCGACAATTCGACTTGCGTCATCATTACGATGGTTAAGTGATGTCCTTTAACCCTTAATGACCATTAAGTATCCCAGTTCTCAATAACAAAGGCAGCGGAAAGTTAAATCCTGCGTGTGTAATATAATTAAGTTTGTCCGAGACGAAAAAAAAAGAGATTTTCCATCATTTAGTTCCTGCAATTTTCTCATCATCCAATCAATAAAATAAATTATATATGATATTAATAGTACAAATAAATTAAATCATAGAACAATTTAAAAAACTCTGACAGTCTGACCTCCAACTATTTCCCCGTCTGCGGTATTGCATGCACATTGCACGGAGAAAGAAAGTAAAAGGAAAGTGGATAATGCATAAAATGATAGGACCTTGAGCCTGAGAGCCTAAATGCACCGGCCAGCCTGTCTGACTCAGAACGAAACGAGACAGTCGAAATTCTAAAATGCTAATATATTATTGATTTCAGTATCTCTTAATCTTGACTACCATGTATGTTGTACAGAATTTTATAGCTTTTAAATGGTAAAAACCAATCATAACACGACGAAAAGGTCATGTTCCCTAAAAGGAACTTGCTCCTCAAACTGCCAATCGATTTTCCAGTGTGCATTAATGCAGTATACAATTAAAATAGCATTAGATCAAAATTAAACCATTGTAAAAAATAACAGGGTCTAGAAAATCCAGAATCTATAATACAAATATGATTGGCCATTGCCCATTATTCTATGGTTTTATGTGCACTTTTTATAATCTAATCATCCAAATCCCGACTAGACTCGTATACATAGATACTGTACTAAATTACAGTACACAGCCTCGACCACGAGGACCAAGTGAATAGTTATCTAATTTCAATTTTAAATATTTCAGACCAATCCAATCTAAGAAGATTTGGCATCCACATTCACCATAAACACCAGCCATCGTATGTTAAGTCGATTGGAGAAGACGAGGAGGGCCGGCTAATTTTTATGTCTGCCTTTTTTGTCTCAAGCACAATTTAATAATCAGTCTGCAGTTAGTCCTTTACATTTGATATGGGAAGGATTTTTGCTGGAGCATAGCAAACCTTTGCTTTTTGCCTCTCGGATATTTTACGTAATCCATGGTGCATGGGATAAAAATGCATGAATCTCTTATAATTCATATAGACTGCGGGAGGATATTAGTAGTGTTATTAGCTAGAAAAAATATTGAGTATTCTAGTAAATAATAATATAGTTGTGCCGATAAAAATTATATTATGAGCTAAGGAAGGATGAATGATATAATACGAATTGTTGAATCTAATCTGCTGCTGCTATGTGGAATGAAGCAGAATTCGAGTCAGATTCCTCATCACTATCTCATCAAATCTGTAAAAATTTCCAGCCACAGACATACAGACAGGGTGCAGACTTGCAGACACTGACTAAAAATTCTACAGGTTTTATTTCTATTCAAGCCTCGAAAGAATTGATATCAAAATAATATGCGTGTAATAATATTACGTGATGAACAAAAACTACACGAACTAAGCGCAAATCTTATACTCTTAATCGACTAAACCACCATTATATATAACATCTTAAACCGCATGATGTAATATAAGCTGAAGCTTTTAAACAATGTTAGTAGTAGCCGTCTAGAAAAAGGTTTTATTATGATTATCCTGCATTTGTTCCTGTTGTGGGTGGCTGTTGTAGTTTCTTTTAAAAGTTAAAGCTTTACAGAGTTGTGGATTTTGCTTTCCTTATCCTTAAATGAAATCTTACAAACAGAGACTGAGGCTGTTATGACTCAAGAAAAAGTACGAAGAATATGAACCGGAGCGAAAAGCAGGTAGACGAGACATAGTAGACATAGACCTCTAAACTAAGTAAAAAACTCCGTTTTAGTTAGTTAGATACAGCTGACATTAATAAAGGTACACCCCACATTGCAGAACCCTGACAGAATGGTTCATCTCATCATCTCTGACTGATAAGATGGAAATTGGCAATAATAGTAAATCTATATATGTTGGCACTTGGACTGTATGGTATACATACACAAAAAAGTCAAATGATCTGCTAAGTAAATTGAAAAATCATTTTTTTGAGGTTTCCGAGGTTTTTCAAACCTTCTAATGATGTTATGCTTATGCTTCTTTGCTTGAATACGATGTAAACACATTTACAAGGATTGATACGGATGGAACATTGATAGAACCAGAAGAGCATCATCGGTTTCTGTTAAATATTTCTTTTCCAAATTCCAAGTCAAACTTCCACAAGACTTTCAACTTGGAGAGTTTACAAGGCCGGCAGACGGATAGCCCGTGTGAGACATGTAATAATAACGTCATCACCGCCACCACCACCACCACCGCACTGAAATCTGAAATGCATTTTCCTACACATTTATTATATGGAAACTATAATCTCCTAAGCTCTAAGCTACAGCTAGCATTAGCAGGGTTCGAGGGACAGACTTCTTGGGGCATTCGTTTGATTCAAGGTAGCGGATCAGTGGAAGAGAAAGTGGGGACTTTCCCAACTGTTTGTGAGACTCAAAGCGATTGACCCTACTCCTTAAATCTGAGCAGATTGCCTACTGTCTGTGTTTTGGGATTTTTTAGCAAAATAGATCGGTTTCGGTTTAATCGGTTTAATAGCGAAATCGGTTAAAAACAATGCAACTTCTACAGAATTATAAGAGCCTGGACGGCTAAAATCATAGCAGTATATTAGTTGTAACAAAATTCCATCATCATTAATGCCTGTATAACTTTGCCCCAACCATAGATTTATAGCCATCTCCATCAAACAGTGTGATAAAATAAAATTCCGATCCTTTCCCAGTAGTCATTAATGCCCGTATCAGTAAATTCCCACGCCCCAAAGCAGGGAAAACCCTACAAAAACCGCATGGATCATATATGATATGAGTGATCACTCATATATGCGCATGGATCGAGCAACCAATAACCCCAGAACGGCGGAACCCTGCCCGAAACTTTGTTTAAAAAATCCTAGGTAGAGGTTGTATAGGTTTGGCTTCAGCCGCAAGTAACTTGCACTTGGAGTGAATTCTATCATCCTACCAACTCTTGTCCATATTCCCGTCATTCCCATTCCAGTTCTGATCATGGTCGGAGGCAAGGGTTGAATTTCCTCCGCGAAGAGAGTAGTTTTTCGAAAGCCAGACGAGACGGACATGAGTATCAGACAAGCCAGACTGGTGACTAGACAACCCCAGTCGTCGAAAAAAGGCAGCAGTCGATATGTCCCTACATTCTCTCTCAATCTCGACCATGTAACACTATAACTAACCAACGCGAAACGAGCCGCAGATATTATCAAACGCTATATAATAAAATACAGTAATCATATAAAGAAGTATCGTTTGGAAGCAGGAGCCAGTCTGTATGTACTAGACTGTGGAAACCGTAGCATTATACAGACTCGCCATGCAATCACACTATATCCAAGGACCCCGGCATATAAACATACTTTCCATAGACTTCAGAGATCCCAAAAACCTTAGTGCTCAAACTCAATCGCACCCTAGATATAGTGACTGAAATGCATTCAGTGATTCAGCAGCCAAAGTAGAAGCATAGCATAATCCCTGTCTACGTTTACTTACGGAACCTTTTGCATGCAGTTTGCCATATATCTATGTAAAATGTAACCCGTAATAATGATCCAATGGCGGTGGTGGATCATTTATATCCCTTTACATAAAAATATATTCGCTATATGCTTTTATTGCTAAAATATTGCAAGGCAATGCCATTCTATAAACTGGTAAAACACATACTTGTGATAAATATATATTTTATATAAGTCCTTTTAACATGAGACAGAGGCGGCTGTCTAGAGTCTAGTCTTGCAGTCTGTGTCCTTTCCTATTAAAAGCAGTACCACCGTCTATCCAACCGACCCAACCATACGAATTTTATACACCAAGCACTAAGCAGGAGCGTTTGAGAGGTTCTTCGAGATAGCTGTCCCTATACACACTTCATGTATAGAAAATAGATATATTTTTATCACGAACTCTTGGAAGCAGACATAGGCAGACTCGACCATTCGCGAGACCATTCTCTTCTTCGTAATAATAATACGTCCTCGTCCGTCGAAGTTGGACTTCCATTGCAGCACAGCCCAAGAAGACCAAGAAGTTGAAGAAGACGTTAAGAACAGAGAAGAGGTTACTTGGTTACTCCTCAGCTCAGAAGAAGCAGTAATCGGCAAGGCCCATAGGATAGGATTGCATCTTACAATACGCTGAAACAGGCGAATCAAGAAGAAGAAACCTTCACGGTACCACTGAAGTCGACGAGGAGACCACGACGACGGCGATCATCCAATCCTCCTCAATAACCTCATCATGCAAGAAGAGGTCCTTCCTTTCCAAGTCATTGACGATTCGGAATAACAAGAAGTTATTGCAAATTATTACCAAGACCAAGGAATAATCGTCAATGGATAAATGGATATCACAATCCGTCTCTAGAATAGAAGGGGTGTAAAGAAACAGAAAAACAAGCAAACCCCTTGGGGGTTTCGATTGCCGATTCATAGGCTTTTTTAGGCTCTTTCATTCACCAGTTCCAGTTTAAGAAAACCTAGAAACCTTTTCCAAGAAGAAGGGTTAATCTGTTATCCTTCACAGAGCAATAATCAAAAGGAAATCCTTGGGTAATAAATATTTTCCCTTTCTTGCAGCGATCTAGCTCCGTTTTTGGGAGCGTTTTCAAAGATTTCAGTTACATTTTTAAAGGGAAAAGTGGTGGACTATATTAAAATTAAAAATTTGTTGGACGGTGATGATAATTTTAATCATAATTCATAGATAATTAAGTCTCCGGCCTTGCTTAGGAAGGAGAGTGTAGTTTTTGATGATTTGACTGCCGTAGAGGATTGTTGAGTGTGTGTACGTGCGGTGGGGGTAGTTAAAAAAGTTGCAAAAGTACTGATGGTGCAGGAGGAAGGAGACCAGAGAGCTTAAAGATCCAATCAAAAAGTTACTTCTTTTTTAGTTAGAGTTAGTTTAGACGTAGAGATAGTTGATAAGTGCAGCAGCAAGTGCAGTGAGTGAGGAATGGCAAGGAAACCGCTGGTGCTGGTGCTGCAACAGCCTGCTTCATGAGAATATGGCCGCTCCTGCTATTCATCCCAGAACTATGCTGATTAGATTATTATTCCTATAATATTTTTCTCCTAATTTAACTGCACAAGTTAACAGGCCAACAACTAACGAGGAGTTGTGCTACTACTGAACAATCACTCTCTCTCTCTATCTCCGCTCTCTTCATCTTGGTGGTGTCTTGAGAAAGATCTTCGTCACATTCATCATTAGTCGGCGATGCCGTTTTTGAAATCCCGTTTACTCCGTCAGTCTCTCAGGGTCTCGTCAACTTGATGTGTCACTCATGAAGACTGAAAAATCAATTATCAATCTGCGGAAGAAGTTTACTCTACGGTCCCTTACACGTTTTTATTCCCCCAAATCTACCGTGGCGGAGCAGGGCCATCATTGACCCAGCCACTTCAGGAATACTTGCAGAAAAAGAAGTGATCCTGGACTTAATTCGTCGGATACAAGAGTTATCGGCGTTATTGACAGCGTTTCTAACTGTCATTTGGACGGGAAGATAGTAGGTGCTAGGATATCTAATTCTTCGGAAGGGGACTGCTAATGTGCCAGTTAGTATAGACTTACTACAACAGAACCAAGGGCTTTCAACTTCAACATTGACGCTGTTTTTGGAAGAGGTAAATTTTTATTTCCTGGTTTCGTAGTTCGTATATACGTTATGTCTGGTTGGTAATGAATTAATGCTGTTGATCTTGAAGGTCATAGAACACCGGGTCATAAAAAGGCATTTGGGTTTGGGACTTACTTGGGTGCAGGTATCCATATCTATGGGTGCAGGTGATACTGCGGAATGGGTGAAAGGGGGCTCATTTATTGTTGTCCATTTTCAAGTGCCAAATAATTATCGGCCTAATCAGTCTCGAGTGTTGATGAAAAACAGCTAATATTTTTTACAATACACCTATTTATAGATTAGGATTCCTCGTATCTCCTATTTTATAATATTATAATAGTGACGATGACGAGTTGTGTCTGTGTGGACCCTAGAAACAACAACACTTTGTGATGCTGGAATTTATCTTATAAATTCATAAAATTCATGGAACTTCCGTAGCCTTAAATTAAAAAGTCGTGGATCTATTACGTTGTGTTGGCTAGACTATATTATTTATTAATTACTTGTCTCATGATATGAATTCATAATTTCAAGGGTTAGCAGTATACTAAAAGGATGAGGGAACCCTATGACCGGGTTAGTTTCAAAAATCAGATTTTATCTAACATTTAGAGTTTGTTTTTTATTAGTGCTCCTGCTCCAGTTATTAGACTCCATTATTACATTAATTCTCTCCAACAATGACCCAAAACTGCTTCGGCAATTAATTACAATAGAAAACCCTATTATATAAACACTCGTAAGTTCGTCTAAAGTATACACAAAATACAAAAATACACATACACATATGTCTCTTGAAACTATTGTTTGTCTAGTAGAATCAGAATATGTACTAAATTACTATGGACTGGCTAATAATATTATCGCAGGTCGAACAATGACTACCGTAAACCGTAATTAGAAATATTAGAATGCACGTCGGTATCTAAAATAGCGTATGCTACAACCTCTATAGAACTCAAACGGGACACGATGTGGCGACAATGCATATTCATATTTCTAAATATTAATAATATAAATGTCGTGTATAAGAGCCGTTGATTGTTTGTAGTCTATAATACTTAAAAATGCTGGGTTCAAATCGTTCGAAGTTCGAATACATCCAAAAAAGCATAGGTCAAATAAAGGCTGTCTCTTAACGAATGCCACATAATTTTAATTGTTAAGCTGTTAATTTCTGTAGCATTACCAGACTCTAAATTTACTTTCCTTTTCCTACCTCTTCTGGCCAAGCTGTCACGACACCCTCCCTACCCTTAAAATGTTAAATAAGCCCCTCTTCCTCTCTTATTCTTTAATATTTAATGTTAAAATTTGACCTCTGCAAAGGGTTCACCCACGTCACTACATAGAAGTGGAAAATAACGGAGTTTTTAACAGCTTCAAATAAATGTGCCTGCTGGTGCGGTGCCTGTAATATGTAGAATGAGCTTGTCAATCGACCGTTTTATAGTCATGTCACCGTCGGCAGTTTTTTTGTTTTAAAATTGAATGGTCCAGATAAATTCGGATGTTTCGCAATAATTGAACAAAGGACTTAACAATCACTTCGCGTCACGCTGCAGCAATTCATGAACATGAGCATGCAACCTTATGGAGAAAGTTATTGTAATTTTCGAATTGCGATAGTACCTGAGCTGCAATATTCCATTATTGTTCCTTTTTGGTTTACCTACTTTGCATGTTAAATGGAAATTGCATTCAATTAATAATGAGGTACGGCACATGTTTTATAATCGCATATAGCTAGCTATTGATTTCGTCTGTCTGTGTCTGTTAAAGTCGATGTACTGAGACTGAAACGAGGATTGAAGGACTTAATATTAAATTAACAGCGTGCATGCATCAATATTAAATATTCTTACTTCTTACTTGCATTTGTATTTCCTTTTCCTCTATTTACATTGTAGTTAGTGTTGAGTTTCAATTTTTAGTAAGTAAATTCAGTGGAGTTAGTCCAGTTAGGTTTAGTTCTTGACTGTTAAATTTCAGAAAAGCAATAATATATTCGATAAGCAAATTGAAATCCAATATATCTATAGTTCAGATTTCAGATACTCGCATCACAACATGACATGCATGGTATTCTGAAATACGAGAAATATTATCGGACAGCATGGATGCAATTGAATTTGAATATTTAGTTGCATGGTCATGGCATGATCGATAGAATAACTGGAATTAAAATAGCTCTCGGTCGAAATCGTAGCTCTTGTTTTGTTAGTAAATTATTTGAATCCATGTCATTTTCAGTCGTTTGACCAATCTGTCGACACACAATATAAATTTAGACAGTTTAAAATTAGTGTAAAATCAAGAGCCACATAATTTTCCTTGAACTAACTAAACAATGTTTTGATTAATCATAGTTTTAGTTCCAATTTAATTTGACTTGAGATTAACCCGAATACCGAATGTGTAGCCTGGGTACGGTACCTGAGTGAGAGAAATGTGCATTTCATAGTTCCGAGAGTCCACCTACACTTTTCTTTTCTTGGTGTTTTAAGACTGTATTTTGTAGTTTTAGAGATTTTTTCATTAGATTTTGATCGAAGCGTAGTTTGGGTTTAGTTATGTTTTTAATATTTATTATTATATCCTTAAAATAGACTCAAGTCTTTAAATCTAAAACTTTCTTTGTCTATTTTATAAAATAATACCTCTACATAGACTGATAGACTCAAACTAATTAACCGTGCATGCAATTCCAGTTTTTCGAGCTCATTATTGCTGTTCATCGGCATTAAGAAAATTACTTTTAAAAACAAGAGTTTCATCTTGAAACAGTTTCAAGAGTATACTACTTTAACCAGCTAAGTCAATTAAGTTGAAGTCATATCATATATAAACATATACCTTCATATTTCTCCGGTTTCTATGAATTCGTTTTGATCACAATTACTGATTGATTACCCTGACTTCGTCGATTATTGGAAATTATAATATGCACCGAAGGATAGCCAGGCCAATTGAATATTTTATAAGATGTTTCTCACGAGTCCCAGTAAGCCGCATTGTTCAGATCAGATGAGACAGTAGACAGTCACGATGTGACAGGTCAGATTCAGACCTATATATTACAAGTAGACGTAATGTTTTGTAGGTATTTAAAATTAAAATTGGTATATAGTGGTTGTGCAGTACAACACGATTTCCAAGGGACTTATTAATGCAAATGGCAGTAGTAACCGAAGTATTGATTTGGATACGTGGTATAAAACGATCCAGCTTTTAGAGACATTCATTTGTAGACCATAGACGAAAAGAAAGTTTGGCCGTAGTTCTATCCCTTAATTAAATTAAAACTGTGTACTAGAAACTGTCATATCAAATGAAGTAAATGAAAATGATTCGCCGGTCTCCACCTTGAATTCAGCCCAACTATTACTCGGCCTTGGCTACATATATACTGATGTCATTCTCATTCTGATTACTGAAAGTTCCGAAATCGGTTTTTATCGGTAAACCATATCGGATATTGCTGCATTGCTCTACAAAATGTGGACTAACCTTGGCATTGAAGAGTGTTAATTGCGAATGCAATCGAAATATCGATACGATAACTAATTTCATGCTTACCAAGAAATTTTATATTTTCGTGATGATTTTCGATCGATTGTATAAAGCATAAGATAATATAAAGGTTCTAAGGTTCTAACCTTAAAACCCAATTCGAACTTCTAATAGACATTTTACAACATCAATAATCCAATTGTACAAGTTCTAATTTAAATTTAAGGCAGTTTAGTTGACGTGTATTTAGCAGGTTATTTGGTTAGAATACCCTTCGCGAGTTTATTTAGTAAAACGACATTCTTTCATTTCATTCTTTAAAGGGAAGGACTAGTACGCATCCGAATATCACTTTAAATTTATATACATAATACAATATAATCAATTACACAAATAATATAATAGTTTAAAACACTAAATTTACACTTGTTCTTACTAATAATTGCAAAAACATTTGCTCAAATCAAAGAAAGCTGATGCTATTGAAACTTCAAAATACAATTCTATGATAGTCTGATAGTCTGTCCCTAATTCTTCACGTCATGATCAGAGCTCCTATTTGAGAAGGAGAGGAAAAGGTGAACTTTCACCGTCTCATTATCACCCAGCATAGATCAGCATACAATGGCCAGAATGGCCTTATAGTTCTACTTTTCTGTGGATGGTGGATATTATGATGTAATAAAAGTCAACCTGGATTACTTTCGATGCCGGCAAGGTAAAAGCCTGTCAACTTCCAAAATAGAATGTCTTTATTTTATTTCATTATCTGCTTATCTACCTAATTTGATCCGAGTTAACTCTTAAGATCAAAACGAGACGGCCAGAACATTATAGAATGATAGAAGCCTAGAAGAAAGAAAGTAGAGGAGATGGGACTTGACAAGGACATCAAGGCCTTTCAACTGTCAACTGGGTTGAGGTTGTTGTTATTATACTATTAGGGATTTTATTATTACTTCAATTACTTGCAAAGAAAGAAAGTGTCTAATGCTTAGTTTGTGAGTCAATATTGACAGTGTGGAATTGAGATGGTGTGAAGGGTGACGAGAGAAAGCTGTTGATTAGGTTGAGCACAGAACAGGAGAAAAAGCAGGATAAGTTTAAGGAAAAGAAAGGTGAAATGATAGGGACTTGGGTTATTTTTCGAGTAGGTTCTTGTTCTGGCGAATCAATCATTTGTGCCGGTGAGTCTGTCTGGGATGTAGGTAGGTTAGGCCGACTTTTTTCAAAAAACGGGAGAGAAGGAGTTATTGGAGACCGAATTCGGTGCACATGCATTGGGAAAGGAGAGGTTGCGCGTGCGGGTTCGGTCCTAACTGGTTCTTCGGAGAGGAAAACGGGCCAGACAGCTTTGTTGCCAACTCACTACTGGATAAGCCCGATTCGTAAAGCAGTAGTCTTCGTCACAGTACTAACAAAATTTCTTTTTAGCGGATCGGCTGGTCTGAGTGAAGTTCATATAATATAATATAATATTACAGTATATCTATACACCCGCAGCTTTGTCCCTTCCTTCATCAGCTCATTTCTTCATTTAGACTAGCCCTTTTATTATTAAGAGCCGAATCCAGCAACAATTTTTTAACTAGTGCACCATGATTTTTTTCCTCGGTACTTTTAATCGCACTTGGTCGGAGGTATCGGGGAAATTGTGATACAAGAGGAAAGGGACGGCTCAACTTAGTAATAAATTATTAGTTGGATATCAATTTGTTTTATTCCTTATTGATTATCGGGATCGGTGTCTTTCTACTTATCGTCATTCAGAAATCGGAGGGGGCTTTCATTCATATTTCCATACGTCCGAGATATACAGTAGTTTGTGAGGTACTCTGTGCTTTTACTTGGAAGAATGCAGGAGCCGGGCTGGGTTTCTGAACCTTTGGTGTTCTAGTGTTCAAAATTCCGGGCCTGATGAGAGGATATGTTTCGGGAGAGTCGGGATCTTGCTAATCGGTTGGTGAAAGCGGAAAGAGGAGGGCTTGGGCCAGGAGAAAGTTCGGCCGGTTGTGAAGGGAAGTGTAAGTTCTGGAATTTGTTTCAATTTCAATACTATGTGCTCTATTCTGGGAAATACGGGTTGGATAGGGGGAAGAGGCCTTGGCTCATCTATTGCATACTTTTCTATTCTCGATGATATTAATATTTAACGAGATACTTGATTCTGATAAAATATGTAAATGCTTTTATAGTTTTATACTTGGATCGTCATGTGGAAGGGGTATTTATATTGATATAGTTAGGTGGAAAAAATGCAAGTAGGGCAGGTTGGGCTGACGTCTTCACCAAATTGATCTGCTCCCTCACATTTTTCTACTTGAAGACAGATGTTAAAAGTCGAAGCAGCAGAGCTGGCTCATGATGGGGATGGGTCGCCGACGGGGTCAAAAAGATATCCGATTTTTTCCAACAACTATTCAATTTCAAAGATCTCGACAATCAGAGATGAGGGTTATTTGCCTATTTATCACTGTTATGTTAAATGAGCGGGTATAAATATATATAGATAGGAATATTAAATTAAAAATGCTCGGGCTTCAGTACAGTGTGTCCTAAGCATCTTTGAAATATTCTTGGAGATTTTTGTTGGAGGAGTAGATCTTGTACGGGCGGGGAAGAGATGTGATGAGTTGGGTTGGATCTGATTGGGAGGATTGCGACTTCCATTCGAGATGGTCTTGGTTGGTCTACAATTTTAGTGAACCAACCTTGCCTCTTCATTTGACGATATGTCTATGATCTTTGAGAGTTATAATAAAAAACTCGATCTAAATGGAAAATGACTGTAATAATTAAAGTAATTTTTACTAGTAATTATTGTAAAAACAGCCAAATGATTCGAAATTTCAAAGTGAAATAAGTCAGTTTTTTAAAGGAGACAAGCATTTCTATTTGAAAAATTAATTTCGTTGAATAGACGAAGAAGAGTTTGAAGAGGTCGACTCCGACAGTATGAATGAAGTTGAAATGGGACTATTTCGTCATAGCCGTCGTAATCACAGTCATCATGTCATAAAAGTCATGGTGTCGCTGTCAATAACGAGGGGTTCATGTCAACTCGATGCATGGTTAATATCAGTTGTCTAAATGCAGTAAGGGGAGAAATCTATTCCACGATCTCAAGATACGACATAGGAAAGGTGCAATCGATTGCAAGATGCATTTTCGCTATTGAAAATTGAATCGAAAGGGTGAAGAGATTGCATAATCTTGTTGATGAAATATGAATGGGATGGGACATGGGATGTGACCCGAGTGAGTACGTGTGCATTTAGTCTCTTCATAATAATACTAATATTCATTCTTCTTTTGTGATTTCTTTTCTGCTGTCGTAAATTGAGACTGCAATTAAATGAGGCAGGTACAGGATAATGGGATGTAATAGATTCAAGATGGTTGAGTTGGGAAGGGATCTCTTTTCTTCACTCTTGAGTTGAGATTTGGATTTTGATGGGAGTTCCCCACTAAAAAAACGTAAGATACGGAAGGACGGAAACGGATGATCTGCATGTGCAGCGTGCAGTCACTGTGATTGGGATATACGGTATAAATAGGTAACTACTCTACGAAACCGAAGTTACGGACACCTAAAAGACGTAATATAATCCAGAAATCCGAAGTAGCTTACATTAAGTTCCTGTGCTGTGGTTGTTAGTCTTCTAAACTCCGAACTAAGCCAAAAGTCTCATCTCGTTTCTTTCTCTCTCTCTCTCTCTCATCTTTAGAAGACGAGATCTAAAATATTTAGCGACGAGTCCAAAACCAAAGCCCAAGAAGCTCCTATGAGATGAACGAATATAAATGATCGTAATGTATCATCTGTCTAGTCTATTAATATGAAATGAACAGCTTGTTCCGAAACCCGAAGTGGCTTACTACTTTCTCGCAGTAACAAGTGTAGTACTAATTCTGCCCTCGCCTGTCTAAAAAGGAGTCCTTATTTTTCCCGATCTATTTCGTGTAAAATATAAAATAGACAGACGAACTGTATAAAAAGCAGAGTGGAATGGGGACGACGGAAGTCTGTAAAAGTTATGTCTTTTGGTTTTTAAATTATTCGAGGATGCGATGAGGAACGGGGAAAAAATGGAGAAGCAATAAGGCATTCGTTAGTTGCTGCTGTGGCATGTATTTGGGGATTTAATATTGAAGAGCTTTTTAATGGGTTGTAATAATAGTAATGTATTTCAAAGAAATACCCCTTGCCATTACAATATGTTAAGTTAGATTGATTGTGATTTAATACATCACAGTTACCGAAATCATCGTAAAGGATTTGGACTAAAAATTGTAAAATATCCCAATTTACTATCGATTGACGGTATCAATAAACGTTAGCTTTTATTTTCCACTCTAACTACGGTTGGGAGTTGGACTTACTTTATATCCTGTTTTATAAAGAGATCGAGGTATTACTACTTTCAGATGTTTATATTTCATTGCATTTCATCTACAATGAATTACCGACTTGGGGATCCAGATTATACTGTATTTTAAAGACTGAATCTATTATCGATACTTGCATTAATTAATTGCAGCTGCAAGAAAGTGCAAATCTATGGAATTTTTTGATAAGTTTTAGTTCTATTTTACTCTGACATGTCTAGATACCCTATGATATCATGATATGCGAATGGTTATCATTTCGTCATGCATTCCTCAAGAAAAAATCTGTATAATAAGACTATGATATGATTGCGGACGATTTTATACCTTAATTCATTGTCTAAACAATGTCTTATTATATAATTGTGTAGATGAATTTTTCAAATAAAACTATAAAAAAAAATAAAAAACCGGCTTTATAAAATATTAATTAACACGAATTTGGAGAATGGAACTATTTGTTTACGGATTTTTACATACGGACGGACTTGTCCTTATACACATTATATAAAAGCAGTCAAGCTCCCCATATCACATTATATTCAAGCTCGCAGGGTTGCATCCAGCTTGCATACTTCCTGCAGTATAATAGGCTTTGTGTTAACCTATCCGGTCTTAAAGATCAACATATCTACATACAGCATATGTTATTTCTTTATGCTGAGCTAGATTCATGCTAGATTTATTATGGTGTTCCTTATTCTTTACGGCTGCAGAAGAACGAAAGGCATCCGAACAGAAGGGTTATCTTATAAGAGCGAATCTGTGGACTTAAAAATCTACTAATTTAATTTGAGATATTTATTAACTATATAGTAGATTCAAGGCATCACGGCTGGTCTAAAAACTCCGAATATTATTTTTACTGCTAGAAAACAGGCATACATTGACTATTGACACTTCTTTCTTCTTGTCCCAAGTCCAAAGTATCTATAAAATAATACGATCAGGATAAACTGTTACTTTTGATGCATCTGTATAAAATATATGCAGGAAATGAGATCAAATACCAAGTATTACTTGTGGTTAACTGTATTTACTTGTTTTATTCCAGGTAGACGGTATTGATTGATCCCATTGGAAGGATTACCTGATATGATCTTCAAAGTAGGCAGTCATCGGAAAGTAATAGCAGTAACCAGGACGTGAAACTGGCGCTGGCTGCTCGTCCTGCGGGACTGGCTACTCCCGCTTCGGCATCTGCGTTGCCAGAGAATTCGGAGACACCATCCGTGTCAATTGCCAGCCCCGGCCTAACACATCAGCAGCAGCACAAACCTCTGGCTTTCTCTTCTACATACTCTAATGCGTCTACAGCTACGACACTTTCTGCCAGTTTCCCTCCCATCGTTGAGCAGGTGCCGATAAAACATTATACTTAACTAGTGTCTAGATGGATATTTTTATCATCCTTCCGCTTTGCCGATTCCAAAAAGGAATTCTAGTCATGAGAGTTACCGTTTAGTCTACTCTCTCCTCGGAAAGCTAGGTAGACGTAATGGTTTTCGAAAGACTAATTTTCTTTATTGTCATTTTTGAAATAAATAGGCTGATCTGGTGCCGTTGGGCTGCATGGCAAGGGAGCAAAGATGGACCTCCGATTCTCGGGAAGCCAAAGCCAGAGAAGAACTGGCTTTGGCTACAGAGAGAGACCGGATTGTTCGAAATAATTCGGTGGCCAACGACATTCGTCTTAATTTACCAGTGAGTGTGCAGATGCCGGATGGAGAGGGACATTTCTCAAAACCCAGCCCACGCTTACTACCTTACGATCCAGTAATGTTTTTATGAATATTTGCCATTAAAAATGTCTACATTTGATTTTTGTCCGTTTTAATAATGGTTTGCATTTATATTTTAACTCTAGCGCTCGGAAATTCAGAGACCTTATATCAAGCCACCTCCAAATAAAACCGTTTGCTGTACTCCAGACTGGGATGATTCCATTCATAAATCTTTTAAGCCACCTCCGAATAGAATTGTTTGTTGTTCACCCGACTTGGATGATTCATTCGGCCGTTCGCCCTGTTGCTGTGGTCCAGTTAGTCAGTCTGCTCCGAAGTGCGGTTCGTCGGGTCAACAAAGTGGCTGGAGCCTAAGTTGGAGTAAATCTAGCAAGTCCCCTCCTTCGCACAACAGTCGTCACCGGTGCCAGCGCCAGTCCCAACAACATCCGTCAAATCCATCCAGCAACACTCGCCATGCAGCTGCGAATTCGTCAGCCTCCAAGCAAAAGAGTTCATCAAGTCAGCAATCAATTGTATGTGGTTTTCTCGCTGGAGTCAGTGGTTCATGTTCAGGCGAGAAATCCCATAATACTGTCCAGTTTAAGGGACCTCCAAGCGGCCCAAGTATTACGGAAAGACTACATAATTCCCTGACGGAAAAAGTTCATTGTACGAGCGGAGCTGGGGGAAACACTAGGACTAGTCCAATCAATAATAGTTCCATGTCTGGTGTATTTGATAGACTCGTAACTGAACCATTATTTAGTTCTATTAGTTCCAGAGATAACAAGCGAAATGGGAAGTTTAAGAAATCTCCAAGAAACGAACCGTCCGCGACCAGAACAGTCTCACCATCTGAAAGCAATCTGACTGCAGAGGAGCATATATCTGATGTGATAGGGGACGTACGAAGGCTTGATAACACGAGGGCAATGGTTCCACTTCCAGGTTGCTCCTCGGGAATGACTCGAAACGGAGGACACGTCCCCACCTCGACCTCTTGTGCATCGGTTCGCATGCAGTCCAAGAGTAGTAGTAGTGAGAATGGAGATTCAAGTGATGAGAAGACTCGGAATGATGATAATGGAAATGCAAGGGTGCCTCCAGTAATCGGACAACATGGTGATAACATAGGGGAACGTAATGAACAACATAGCTCATTTGCGGGCGGTGGTCTTCATCCAAGTTTTTCTACAACCGAGGGCCGTGGCAGTTACTCAAAAAATGTATCCTCAACGACTGATTCATCTTTATATCACCGAAATATGCATCCCAGATTCGGCTCTGCATTAAGTGAAAGTGAAAGTATAAAAGAGACTGCTCATAGTGAACTTTCCGAAACTTATACTGCTAATCAGCTATCTGATCAGTATTGCATTGCTGAGATAGCGTCTACTTCCTCTGTTTGTTCATCGGGGCAACGCAAGGATGTAAGGAGCCTAAGAGATGTTACCTAAACTAACCTTAAGTTAAATAGTATCGAGAAATTAGTCTATAGATCTGAATGATGGATTTGTGATAGAATGTTGTTGCCTACAATTATGATACGCAGTCAGAGAAGTTGTCATGCTTCTTCTGACTGAGACGATTCTTAATGCTTGTAAGTTTGCGGTTTTAATCAAATGGCTTCTGATATTGCAGTGGAACGTACCGCTCGGATTCGTGATGTAACTATAATAATTATTTATACAGAGCATTTCACTGCCCCAGTCAGACTGAAGTATCCTATTATTTACTACGTGAAGCTTGCCTCTGAAATCCACTGACAAGTGTTTAGGGGGATGATAAGTATTCACAGTCAGATGAATAATTAATACAGTCTATCGAAAATATTCTTTATCGCTACTTGTAATTCATCATATAGTAACATTGAGATTAAAAATAGTAATCCGAAATACTAAGACAGTGTTACCTAACTTCGTGACTCTTATTTGCTGTTGAATATTTAAAACAATTCTATGATTAAAGTTTCACCTTAGTACCCACCTTCACGTTAGTATCTCGTCATGCCGTCTGTTTTTAAACCGCAACTTACACAATTAGTCATATTATTGCTGCTTACAGAGTTATAAGACATCATTCTCCATGCATCAACACAGCCAGACATAATTTATCGTATCATGAAGTTATAAAACTAAACTAGTATAGACTACTGCGTAAGGATGATTTCTTTTGTTACATTAAATATAGTATGTATATTATTAGATGTAGGAATACAAGAAATTTTACTATTTACGAAAGACTTGAATCTAATTAAACGTTTTGTAACTTTTGAATGTGGAAGAGTAAAACATTTAGGATAGGCAAATCAGTTTTAACTTTCTAATACCAAAAGTTTACAACATCAGTCTTCGGTTAGAAATTGAGTTCCATTCTTGGGGAAAAGTGACGTGTTTGGTTTCGGACCTCTGTCTGTCTATGATTTATATTTGTTAGTAAAAATTTAAAATGTACTGATACTCACAATATATATATTTAATTCTACCACAGTTTCCAGTTGTGCAAGTATCAGTAGAATCAGTACCCGCCGTTAAAAATGTGTTACTAATTTCCGAACCAATTTTTCAAGTGCACATCTCCAATCTTCCATGGATTTTTTTAAATCCTAAAAGTATACATTTTATTTGTTGATGTTCCATCTCCGTCACCAAAGACAGACTTCGCGATTTTAAAAGTTACTTAACAAGTGTACCAGGCACCGGACCAGCCAAGCTACGTTTGAGTTTTATTGAAGGGATGTATATTGTCATCAATCAAGTGAGTCGTTTCGTCTAGTGAGAAAAAAATAACACGGGGGTTCGGTAAAATAATTAGACAAGTACATCTACTTATACGCGAGTCTGTTATATATATTGATGAGACTTGACCGACTTGACACTAAATTATAATATATTATTATGAAAATAAGATTTCTAATGCTGTTGAGAACATAAAATGAGATGTTAGATTTGTATTAATTTGTCCAGACTTTAATTGAGTACACGTACTTTCTATTATCATTATATACAATCACTACAGTTTGCTCTATTAGAGCTCCGTTGTTGGTGCGTTTGACGAATCGTATTTATATGCAATATATGTATGTATTTATTTCAAGAAGATTAACCAATGTTATGTTACTGCTGAAATGCAGGTTTCAAAAAGGTGTGTTTGATGGTGGCTTTAATTCCGATGGAACGTGATAGAACAACTGGTACCGAAGTTTAGGCATTTTTAAATCAATGGGTTCCCCGTATTTGATGTGATACTGCTGCCGAACCGAGATGTGTTCATAGTTGCAGTGCGAACAGATGCTAAAAAATAAATTGAAAAGAATATTCCTTTTTGGGTGTCAACATATTTATTTACTAGTTCTAGATCATTTAAATTTGTAGGTTTTGAATTCATAATTTGCCTTGTTCCTGTGACCAACCTGGTTTAGGAAGATCATATCACATTATCACATATTCATCATACTGATACTGTCATTCTCATACAACATGCGTAAGGCAAATCAAGTGGAAACTCTGGAAGTGATCCCGATCCCCGATTTCGGTTGTCGGTTTCAGATGTTTCAGTTTGTACCCTTCTATCCCTGGCTCCCTGCTACATGAATCCAGACACGAGTTTAACCCCAAAATTCTGACTTTGGCAATTTACACCTGCATTTTGTGGGTTTATCATGCAATAGGCACAGGCTACGGCTACACCACAGAAATAGATAAAACCGTTCTTATATATGTCTATGGGATACACCTTATATGAGTGATGCACAGTTCCCGTATATATATATAGATTGATAGGATAGTTCCAATGTTAAAGTTTCATTATTTTACACCCTCTTTCGAATATGAGACAAGTTAAAAAAAATATCGGGATTTTACATCTGAAAATGTTCCCTTGTGAGATGCATCTTTCTTCTAATGCTGCTCGAAAACGACATCTCCCTTTTAGGATGCATTTGTTTATCAAAACTCTTTTTCGATCAATCGGATCATCGAAATGAAAGCTTGAAACTGAAAATTTGGACTACCTGATGATGGCTCTTGCTAAAGTTCTGACTTTCTGACTATAATATATCAAACGAAGTGAACACACACTTGGCGAATTACTCTACTTACTTGGGTGACAATACGATTTCCTAAATCCTAATTCCTAATTCTATGTTCACTTTTCATGGTAGAGTAGATGTATTCATTTCGGGTTCCATATAAGTCCAACCAAATCAACATGCAACATGAATGATATCGATCAAACCATAAAATGCCTTTTAATTTTACAAAAACCAAAATGTCTTAAAAATATAAACAAGTAAAAACTAACAAGAAACAATGCAGGGCATTCAGAAAGTCCCTATTTCCAATTCGAAGAATAAAGAAAGTCGAGTAAACGCCAAACCAGCTAAATCACAAGATCCGTACACTGTTCCCCGTGATTATATTTGGTAAGGGACGCTTGGATAGAAATTGAACATCACTTAGATAAATTATCAAATATCCCTTTTTGTTCCGCTTTAATTAATTTCTTCAAACAATTGGTGGTATAGGAAGGATGTTGTTGTTCATGAGAGGGGTCTAAACCAAGCATGGGCCCACGCTTGGGGGAGGCAATGCAAATCAACAGCACCGGCTTTTCCGGAGAATACTTGCTGTCAAAATGTCAAAACTTCAAAAGTAAGTTAATTTTCTCAGTTACAGCTCTAACACTTTCTCTGATTTTTATTTATTTGTGTGACTAAAAAATGGAAATGCATTTCATGATGTGCGTTCCCTCACAGGAAAAAAATTACGACAAAGGCAAAGATGAAAATGAGCCCGTAAAGCCCACACGGCAAACGCTGTTAAAATCCACCGGTAATTAAAATACATATTATATTTCAAGACATTTTTGTTTTCTCCTCCGTCTTTAAATCTCCAGGAAGCTTAACAATAAAAACGCATTCAGGGTTCCAATCCCAAGTCCCAACGATTGACTACAGAAAACTTTTCTGGACACCAGGACCATTGCCGAGAATACGGTTTGTTTCAGAACAATATGGTCATTATCGCAAGCTAAGGTATTTACGGGATCAAAGCCGTTCGAAGAAATCATCAATTGCTGAACCTAGCCCAGAAATCTCGTCGTTAATCAAGTACCGAGTGAATCCTCTGCTATGTTAAACACTACATCTGAATGGAACGACAAGAACCGGAGGTTCTGAAAATTTTGTCGGTCATTAAAACTTTATCTGGTCGCCAAAGGTAATACGTAAAGACTTATTAAAAACTGATTTCTGATATAAAAATGGAGATGCTTGCAATTAGTAAAACGTCTATTGTTAATTGTCAGTAAAAATTTTATTTTTAAGCTCCAAACCTCTTTTTAACAAAGGCGGGAGGGAGTTTTTCCAGTAAACTATTAGGATTAACTTCAACAGCAAGTATTTCCTGTCCATTATTAAAACATTCGGCATATGCTAAGTATTTATACTTAGTTTCACATGATTTCAAGGAAAACTTAAACCGATCTTCGTTAGGGGATCGAGAGGAACCCTTTCGCGCCTTTGCTTGGGGTTCTTCGTCGGGATTCATTTCTAACATATGCAAGCTGTCAACTTGGTAGAGCACAGCCCATTGTCCATTAGGTGACCAAACCGCGCCGATAAACGGATATAGGTCATCAAATTTTTTCTTAACCATTTGTTGAAAAATGATTTTTCCAGTAGCGAAATCAAAAATCTGCACCATATGATCGGAATGGGCAGTTAAAATATAGGGCTTTGTGGGATGAAACTGAACTACCGTCGGCTGAGCATCATATGTCGGTATGGAACAAGATTTTGTAACAGTAAAATTTGCGCCCACTTTGTAGACGATGATTTTTGTCTGGGAGCTGAGGCACATGTGATTGCCACTGGGTGATACGGCAATAATTCCTACTCCAAGACTGCAAGTAGGAAAGTCAATGTCCACTTTGTTCTCTCGACTGACGGACAACGAATCACAGTCTATTTTCAGAAATGTAATAGATTTGCCACTCCCAGATACAAGAGCTACGACGTCATTATTAATGAATGCCACATTTTGCAGCCGACCCCAATTCCTGTCGGGTTCAGTCAGATCCGTTGCGTCTGTTAGATGGAATTTTTTCAAAACTGGTATTCTCTTGTCTGTAGTAGTTGAGTTGTAGTCAATTCGGAAAAATGTTAAGCTATTTAGAGTCGAATATCCGAAGATCTTTCCATTATAACTCAACGCAGCTGAAAAAATGTTTTCCTCTTTTTTGCTGTTCAACTGCAAGACTTTCGTTAGTCTAAAATTAAAATATATTAAAAAACACTAATTAAACTTTAAAGTTTAAATTATAGACACAGAAAACAGGAAAATCTAAAAAAGACATAAATAATGCCGATCCATTATGCGCTTACTCGGCTTGTTCTGTAGGAAGATTCCATAAACTGATTCCTTTAGTCTGCTTGATCAGCAAAGACTTTGAATCGTGAGATACAAAAATGTATGGTGCCTTGGGAAGAGGTGGAAACTTTACGACAATTTTCGGTGGATAGCAACTCATTACAAGGTCTGCGTCAATTCCTAAAACAATTGAAATGGGAAGGTTGATGTGATAACACTATTATATGATATCTACCTTTTTATACCTATATAAAATTAAATGAGTTGACCAATTTAATTTTCAAAACAAGATATTTTTGACGACGAACCTCCAGAGAAAAGTCGGTTTCCATAAGTTTCCAGGCAAGTAACATCATTAATATGAATATTTCGAGGATGAGATTTGACCCATTTATCATTTCCACCCATTTTGGCCAAGAGCAGTACTAATGGATCCACCCCTGCTGAATAAATACAAGTCTTGTCTTTTGACAACTTAAGCGTCAATACGTCAGCTTTATGAGTTTGAATTTTAAATTTCAAAACTCCAATTCGCCCGTCCCAGAAACTGATAATCCCTCTAAGAAAGTTCAAAAATATTTACCTATAAATAATATTCCAAGAGTAAACCGCCTCGACAATTTAATATTTACTCACCTCGAATCTCCTGAAACGATAGTGAATCCATCCAAAATTAGAACTGACCACACAATTGTTTCCTTATTTTTGGATCTTCCAGTTGTAAGCCGCTGCACTGCGTGACCTTTTTCGACATCCCAAAGTCGGATAGAGTCCACTGAACCAGTAGCAATGTATTTACCACATGGAGACCAATGAAGACATAAAACTCGGCCTATATACATAACCAGTAAATAAATAGTACCAAGATATGGCTTACAATGTTACAATTGATTCAATATATCAAACTTTAGCTATAATTATTTTCTACTATCTACTATCTACATACCTTCTTGCCGGTCTAGTACTTTAAGGTATGTAAGACCATTGTCATCAATTTGAAACAGGTTGACAAACCCATCCTCTGTACCAGCCTAAAAAATCGACAATCATTAAATCTAGACATGTATTCCAATGTCGCAAGTTACAATCGTAAGGAGCACTTTTTAAAGAAATTAAAAGTGGAGAAGAAATTGAGAAATCCGTACGGCAAGAATTTTTTCTTCTGGATTTACAGCAAGGCACCATACGGGTCCAGATGTAGCTGCTGATTTACACTGAAACATGACAAATCGTTCATTGTACATTGCAAACAAGTTTAGACACAAAACTAGAAACAAGGAAATCGAGGGTATTAAATACCGACTTTACCTTAATGTCCCCTGAGGCCGTATCATGTTCCACAACAAAGCCATGAAGTCCACAACTAAACAGCCTGTCCTCGATCCAAATGATGCTTTCAACTGATGGTTTGTCGTTGACAGCCTCAATTTCTAGGATTACCTTTTCAAGATAAGGTTGTTGGGCTACATTCCATATTTCAATTTGACCAATAGTTCCAGCTCTACAAAAATATTTTAAAACCATAAATTTTCAGCGTTTCAGCACTGACCAAAGGGAAATTATTGAGTTCAAATTCGTTGATTGATTTGTTTTACCTGAAAAGTGCCAACTTTTTTGCTTGATGATTTAAATTCATACAACTTATTGGAGCTGGTTCAATGTCTAACACATTAGCAAAGTTTAATTTAAACGAACCCATCGTCAGTGAACGTTGAAGTTGAATCTATGAGTATGGAGTAAATCACCTCCGATAATTCGGCTAAACGACTAAACTAGCCGTGCTGAAAAACAAAAAAAGACTCACTCATCAATCATGAATCAATAACTATGAACTAGGAATTCCGACTTTTAGATGTTTTCAAAAATAGCAAATAGTGAGAATATGGAATAGGCAAAAAAAAACTCTTATAGTGTATAGTACAATAGTATGAGAGTTTTTATAAGATTTATACCTTTTCGATCTACGGAATAGCACACGGACGGACACACTCGCTTGTCTAATTATGAATTACATACCACGACAGACAGACTCAAACAAATTGATAAAAATTGTGAATGTTCAATTTCAAATTTTATTTCAATGCAACACCGGATACCAACTACCAACCTCAGCCGACAACCAACCTGCAGTCTCCAGATTAGATTCAATTCAACGATTCATCAACCATTCAATTCATTTCCATGTGCGTCCAACTTTAATACGAATTGGACAGAGTCGATTTCCCGGTTTACTGCAGAGGAGTTGAGGAGTATAGGAGTTTAGTGTTGACGAGAGATGGGCACAGAGAGCCTCAAATATAAATTAGGCAGAAGTGAGAAATCCAGCACCGACACCCTTAAATTATCCCACAATCCCAGCAAAGTCCATTCACCTTTGAGAGCAAAAAAAGTGAATGGACATTGGAGATTCGATTGGAGCCACAATAATAATATATTCACCAAGGATTATGCATGCATTTTGAATAGGACTTCCCTTGCCTTCGAAAAACTT
Organism: Desoria tigrina; assembly: GCA_906901685.1. Classification (NCBI taxonomy): domain Eukaryota; kingdom Metazoa; phylum Arthropoda; class Collembola; order Entomobryomorpha; family Isotomidae; genus Desoria; species Desoria tigrina. Next base: position 85,486 of record CAJQTU010000014.1, read on the forward strand.
GGACAAGCTTTGAGCTTCGAATCGAAAGCCTTTGACAAAATTACCATAAAACGCTTGCATTTTCTGATAATGTTATGGACTCATAAGTTTTACAAATTATAATGTCCTCTGAATTAGGACTCACGAAACATAGTTTTAGAGCTTATTTCAAGGTGGGCTTACTGGGCTTCTGTTTCTGCTTTTAGAAGTACTATTACTAGTTTTAATGTCATCATTCACAAACAATAATATGAAATATATACGAATTAATTAAGAACTTTCATTGACATATCAAATCAGTATTCACTATTCACGAAATATCAACTTATCTGTGCTTGCAAATATTATGGTAATAGGATCAGGATGAATTATGATTGAGGTTTGAGGGTCTGTCTTTCTCTGGCTAGTTTGTCAACAATGCCAATCCAGATATTCCAGATGCATGCTTACGCATGTTACATGAAAACAAATAGGCTTCGTTTTGGAGTGCGTCTAATTTGTTTTGGAATTAGGACAAACTTGTTGTTTTGTAAGTTTGTAATTATGTTTAATTTCAAGAGGCAAAAAGTACTTTTATAATACTTACACTACGTACATTATTATGATTATTTGCAATATTGCAATTCTAATGTAATTTCAGTACATACTATATACTAAAGACAACCACCTGTACAATTCCAATTAATCAATTTATTAATGGTTATATATACACTTGGAAAAGACACCATGTACGTCATTATATATCATGCGGACGAACATTGGCTTGAGGGGGAGTGGTCTTGCCCACAAATTGTAATACGACCGACGGGGTGTGGCTGCGAAAGTGCAATTGTCGCTTGTGAATGCTTGAGTTCACACAAGAGGATACACAGTTCCACATCCGTTCCGTAGATCTATAATCTAGATAGATGCTTTAAACAGGTGTTATCTTTTCCATACGTATCATTGCGAGATCTGTTCTATTTTACTGGTTGGTCGTCCGTAAATGAACATTATTTTGCTATAAGTCTAGACAGTTGCAGTCATTGTTTTTAAATGTTCAACTAATAATATTAAAGGCTCTTTTTATAAGCGAATTCGTTAAATCCCCCAAATAAATTACCATCGATATTAGTTACAACAATGTATGTAAAATTTACGTACAACGATAAACAAACAAACAAACTGCCCCAGAGTCTATGTTTGTGATCTTGATCTTTGAAATTAACCGGAGATTTTTCTTTAATAATCCCTATGAAATCAATTAGATTCCTAATTATCAATTTTTAAACATTTTTAAACTTTATTTTTATTCGATTCATAGATCAAGGAATCCGTTTATATTTGAGAATTCTTGTCCGAATTCGCAAGGAAAGTCAGGGACTATATTTTTTAGTTTTATGCTTAATTGATTATACTATTGTGGTTTGGTTAGGTTTACTCGTTTACTCCGAGTCCGAACTATATGCCATACTCAAGAGATTTATCTTTTCAAGGATCATTTTATGTTTTCTCGAAATTCTAACTTCTGCTTCAATTAGTTGTCTGAAAGAAGAGTAACTTTGAGAAATCGATACATTTTGTACACTATAACTTGTACTATGCAATGGGGGGGAGGGGGAGGTGATAATTCATTGAACATTATTTGACACTTGATTTAACATTATGAGATTCAAAAGATCGTATCCTTTTATTCGTCAAAATTAATCGAAGAGGGGAACTGTTCTGAAATTATTCCTCAAGATACTTGTTAACTTTGATTGGATTTTGGTATTTAATTAGTCGGCAAGATTAATTTGAAACACACATTCCGATTTGATGATCGATTATTAACCATTTAATTTAATTAAAATAGACATTTATTGTTTTGTTATATCAAGTTTTCCTATCCAACGTATATATATATTATATTAACTAATTGCGATGAAATATAAAACATTTCCGAGGAGAAAGCATGACAAAAGTTGCACATGTAATTGAATCCGGCCTGACGCTGACGCTGAGTTCTAAATGGAGGAAGAGAAAGCGAAGGTGGTGAAAGTATGCATCAATTATGTCCCACCATCGGAGTTCTGATCGTCTTTCCCATTATGTCAAACTCTCAATTTTTTTCTGTTTATTTTTGATAAGTCGTGGCTATTTCATAAATTATAAGACCTTATCCTTGTATTGTACTCACATATCAAAACGATCGTTAGGGCTGTGAGACCCCGATTGGAAGCATTGAATGTTCCTTCTTTACATTGTACCAAATTCTGTGGGGGCAAATCACGGACTGCTACACAGCTAAATAGGACAGAAATTTCCCGTGCCTCTACTGTTGGATTTAATATGACGGTGGTATGGTCCCGGTACGCATTTTACTGGTGGGATCGATATTAGGATGCCCCTTTGGAAGTTTGTAGCTTGAAAGCAGCACAAAAATTGGAATCGATTCCCTTCCTGTTATTACGAGAGAAAGTTCTGAGAGTTCGCTTTCATGGAATCGTACCTCGTCTTGTGCTTGTTCCCACTCCCAGCATTGCAATGCATTTGGATGTGTAATGCAATTCCTGAATAAAAGCAAACAGATATTCTGCAGACCTCCGAGAAAATTATATTTAAGAACGTTACATATATAGTTTAGTTTCATAATTAATGGATTCAAAATTCAAAAATATTATTTATATTTAGGATGGGGGTTGGTTAGTTGGTACTACATATATTGGATATACATTGACTATTTTAAAAATCGATTTCCTAAGTTGTTTTTGCTTTCGCATTATGATGTTCCCGAATTTATACCTGCAACGCTTTTGCTTTGCAATTTTTGAAACTTTGCCAAAAGATGAAAATTCGAGTCATATTATTCAAATGTTTCAAGTGTTTTTAGAGTTTTAACTTTTTAATAATTTAAAATTATTTTATATGACATGGGAAAGCATTGAATGACGATCCCAGTTTAATACACTGTTGTATAATAATAATTTCAACTTAAAAAATTATAAAAGAAATAAAAGTTAGGACAGTGGAAAGGCCTTCACCTTGATCCTTTCCACCAGGCCCGCTTGTAAAACATAAACAAGATTACGAGATTCTGTCGCGCACTCTCTTTTTCTTTGATTTTAAAGAGATTTTAAAAAGCGGTGACTGTGACTAGTGTGGCATATACTATACTATTAAGAACCACATTGAGACGGATGAAACTATAGCTAATAATAAAGAAAAGCCATTAACTTTCTCCCCGAAGTTGTAGAATAGATGCCTTCTTTCGTTAAAATGAGTTATAGCTTTTTTTTAGAGATAGCCGGACACCGTATTTCTGGTCATATGAGTTCATGGTTCATACGTATCCAGACAAGTTATTAGAAATACAGCAGTGGTTGTCCATTGCATTGTTCTACACAACAACAATCGATGCATACTATTGACTATGTGAAGCCCTTTAATGTTTTAGCGTTTGTCTGTCTGCCCGTTCGTTCGCACCATGCATGCATATATCTCTAAAATCTAAAACGATTGAATATTATCAAATGCTTTTTCGGGAAACCATTTTTTTGAGGACCGTGTAAAGGTCAAGGTCACACTCTTTCAAATCGCAACCCTACATGTGTACTGGAAACGCACGGTCAAGCGTTGTTGTTAAATATTGCAAAATGTCATTCAAAGTCTTTTTCATGAGGATTCACCCCTTTTTTTATGAAGTGCGTTTGCAACAGTTTGTATTATTTCGCGATCACAATTAGTCAGAATCATGATGACAAGTGGCATTGTTAACAGGGCAGGGTCGTCATGTAAATCATAAAAATAGTAGTTTACATTTATTTGCAGTGCTAATATTTAATGTATCATGATGATTAAGTGGGCGGGGCATGATGAAATTAGAGGATATGCCTAGATGTAATAACCCCATCCTCACCATGTTATTATTCATATGCATCCTTATACAAAATATATACAGAGAATCCATATATTATATGAGTACAGAATCCTGAATAGAAGTGAGTGAATATCACACAATCGTCCTATAGTACTTATGTAGTATTGAATTATAGTATAGTGAACCACGAATGCGTGGCACCCACTAACACCACTTCCACTTCCCTCGGCAATGTTTCCCCGCTTGATGATTTTTTCCATCTCTCACAAGCTCAAAGGAGTACAGTATGCAGGTTGAAGTAATAGTGTGGTCAAAAGTACAAGCCAGCAGGGGGATTTACGCCGCTCGCTCTCTCATATCCTTCCTACAGCGGCCGTATGCATGGCCGATTTATGGCAGCCCTAACCATTATAAGAGGGGCAGCATGAGAGCGTCCTTTTTGGCCCGACAGAATCCGTACTCTTCTGCTGCTTGTAATAGTAACGTACTATTGGGAAAGTAAGAAAGATTTGGTGAACTATCGAAGGTGGAGTACATGCTCCCGTCCTATTCGATCCTCTTGTTCCACAAACGGTGAACGAGCTAAAAAAAAAATTTTTTGTAAAAATTGATGCTCTCTCCGACTTTTTCACTGAAACCTTCTTTCTGGCTGCTCGGCTGCTGTGAGTCTTGTGTGTGAGAGTTGTTTGAGAGACTTGGAGATTTTTTGTGCGGTGGGTGAGTTGAGTGGTAAATTTTTTTCATTAATCCAAGATCCAAGAACCTACTACCAACTAGTCTAGTCTTCGGATTCGGATATACGAAGAAAAATACGAGAGAATAGGGAGGAAGAAAACTGAATAGAAGCTGAAGCAGCACATAATATTGAATTTTTTTTAAGGAGAGCTCTGAAAGAGAGAGAGAGAGGATCGCTGTACTGTGTACTGACTTGAGTCTGACGTAGTTGATATTGATAGTATTTAAGTAAAAGGTAAAGTTGAAGTAGGTAAAGCTGAAAATTAAAAAAAAATTCGCATACATATCGCTGAAAATTGTATGATTACATCCGATTTCATACATATTACATTTGACATTATCATTGATCATGAACACAATCAATCCATCTTTTTTCTTGGTTAGTCCTGACTACCTTAGTCGGTTAGTGCATAGTGTCAAGTCTGTAAATTATAATTATTGATTGATTATTGTGTATTGCCATTTATTTCACATTTCATTTCCTATTTGATTTTTTCATTGTGCATCATTTGTCATTGATTTGATGTTGGATTTTCCACAAATATTCGGATTCCATATCACATATACTAACATGTACTACAAACTAATATAGTCAGTCACTACTAGTACATAGCTACAATGAATGGCAAATGGGCTATGTACAATGTATTATTCTGTATTACATATTACAGGGTGCAGAGTGCAGGGTAAGGAATTGCTTCCTGGTGCCTGGACTTCCTTTTGATGGTTTAATGGCAAATCAAATGGAAACTAGACTGTCAAGTCGTCAAGTGTCAACTGATGTCTGAGTGGCTGATATTCTATCACTAGTAGAGATTGTCGTGGTGGATTGCTTCAATATTTCAAATACGACGCAAACAATATATATCCTAATTATTTATTGTTGAAGGAAGACGTTGAAGTTGATTTTATTGGTAACTATTTTACCCTATCTTTAATCTATTGTACATTATTAAATGATTAAAAATTAATCATCAGACTACGGGATCAGCCTTATGATGATCAATCAGAATGCAATAATGCTAACAAATACAAAATACCAAAAATAGCTGAGGACTGTATAATATGGGTAATATGAGTATGACATACCTGTGCTGTGCTAATGTTAAAACCGTTAAAAGTTGCTCGAAGTTAAAGTTGTCTGAGTAGTTGGTGGGAACCAAAGACAAATCAACGAAATGCAAAATGTATATTTGATTGATATTGTATTGTACCAGACAGACACAGAAGTTTGGCTTCTTTTAAATTTAATCTTATGATTTAACAGGAAACAGATGAAACGTGAGCTGCCAGTTTAAATATTGACATTAAAACAGCCGAAAGAGAATTTCGCCGAACTCTTACAGTCTGATATTCTGGTGACAGAAGCTCAACTTTCGTCGTGGTGAATGAAGTCATATGCTGACGATGAAGACGATCAACTTCAAGAATGTAAAGAAAATACGCAAGAAACGTCCTCTGCAGAGTTGAACAGTACTTCGTTTCCAGTAGATTTGTTAGATGTAAGAGAGCCAAGAGACGCGGAGGCGGATGTGAACATGGATCAGATTAACAGTATTGTAAATTCGATAGTATCTAGAGTAGGGGACGCTTTGGAATATAGAAGAGCAACCAGAGCTAACCCGTCTTCAAACGATTGTCCAAGCTCCAATTTATCTCAGGAAGACGTGCACAATTTAGGCCCCGGTACCAAAACTAAAAATGAATCGAATGAATCTGCAATTGCGACTGCAGATAGTGAATTTCTAGCTCCACTTGGCTCTCCTCGTTGTACGGCAGGTACATCAAATGAAGTACAAACCCTCAGCTCAGATGCTGTCACTCTGCCACCAGTGATACTGTCCAACGTATTCAGTGACTCCTGTGAAATAGACATGTCTAAAGCTGGCGAAGATGGTGGTGGGTCACATGAAAGCATTAGTGACGATTCCGCAACAACCAAAGGAGGAAGCTCCGTTCAAAAGGTCTCTATTCAAAGTAGACGAAGTTCTTCCAGAATGTCTGTAAACTCAACGGAGATTTCCTTATTTCCTGGAGTTAACCTTCAGATACTTAAAAAACCCGGCAGTCCTAGTCCTGGGTCCCCTAGCAATAATGTCATTTTGGAAGAACCTCTAGAAACTAATCTTAAGAAAGATTCAGTATATGAAAATAATTTGGATATGATAAAGGTACAAACTATCCGAGTAATCCAACCAAATGAGTCGCCTGTTGGAGCTTCTGAAGTACTGGAGCCGTTGCAGGCTTTGATAACTATTCCGGTTTCTCCAACTGATGAGGATACTCAAGACTCATCCGTTGTCGTATTTGGGGCAACCGATACGGATACTAAGACATCATTGTGCGAAGAAGCAAAAATCAAAACTTCCAAGTCGGACACAGAAAACAATAACGACGGGACCGTCTGTGGCACACACAGGCACGAAATTCCAATAGCAATACCGACTTCATCATGCCAAGCTGCCATTGGTCCCGGTCCCCCACATCAGCCAAACAAGAATGTGAGCCCTACTAGAAGCTTGCTAAAACGGAGGGCCGAAGATGACGGAGGCCATGACAGTTTACCTAAAAAGCGAAGATCCATCACCTTCGACGGAGTAACGGTTTTTTACTTTCCTAGAACCCAAGGTTTTACGTGTATTCCTTCTCAGGTATGTATTAATTTTTTGATGGATTGTGTTTTTGAGTGATGATTGAAATGGTTAATTAAAATTTAAACTCATGATGAAGCGATAAAGGGCTTTCTACTAGCGGTATTACTACGTACTCGCTACATAGTCGACTAATTACCACACAATTTATTATAGGGTGGGTCAACTCTAGGAATGACATCCCAGCATGTGTTCTCCAAAAAATTTTCCCTCACGGAGCATGCAGCCGAACAAAGGAGACTACACAAGTTAATGTTAGTGCGTCTACGAAAGCAGCAACAAGATCAACAGCAGGGTAATCAAGGAACACAGTCCGGAGAAGTCAAAGATGATGAAACTGTGGGGACTTCTAGTTTAGCTAGCCAATCCAGTGACGAAGAAGATGACAGCGATAGCCATGAAGAGGAAACTGATTCAGAACTGGAGTCTGAGTTGGAGGCCTATTACTTCTTGCAACCTGTACCAACGAGACAACGCAGGGTACTGCTGAGAGAAGCAGGGGTCAAGAAAATTGACTCAGTCGAAAAAGACGAATGCCGTGACATAAGATCTTCTCGTGAATTTTGTGGGTGCTCTTGCAAATTATACTGTGATCCAGACTCTTGTTCCTGTGCTCAAGCAGATATTAAATGCCAGGTGACTTTAACATGAATGAGCTTTTCTAAGTACCTATAGAATTGACCTAGCTACAGCTTATTTAGTCAAATAATTTTACTCACTACTCTCGTATGAGGTAATGAATATACACAACGAATAAAATACGGATAAATATGATTTTAAAGGTGGACCGGATGAGTTTTCCATGTGGCTGCACCAGAGACGGATGTGGCAATCGAAATGGTCGTATAGAGTTCAATCCAATTAGGGTCCGAACTCACTACATCCATACAATCATGAGATTGGAATTAGAGAAAAAGCACAATGAACAGGTACTTCCATTTAATTGCATTATAATTATTTCTAAGCAAAAACTTGGCTAGAATTTGGCAAACTATAGAAAAATTACCTATACTGGGATTATTAAATGCTTCTTTCAGTACACGTCAACAAGTTCCGGAAGAATTAAGTAATGGCAACTTCGAACTAGCCTTATGATATGAACAGAATTATTCCTATTTCTACACAATTTAACTATATAATTAATTATACTATATGGCTGGTGGCAGGTTAACTGTTAGCTTAAAATGAAGTATCAGGGTGCCGATTGTTTTTGGACTACATACTCAATCGTAAATAAATCAATATATTACAAACCAGCGATGGAGATTATCGACTAATAAAAATTACTAAACTCGATTATTACATGCTTAGCTCGATTTTTTTAATTATCGTAGAAAGATGGATAGTTTAGAAATGAGGACTATGATTTATTGATTGTTTTGGTCGGATCTTGGGTATGGCATTTATAATCGAAACAAATATTGAGTATATTGAGAATTTCTACATGATGACTATTTTTTAGGGATGGAAAGATTAAAAGTGGGAGTCCCGTCCCGTCCCAGTGGTTTCCATTCTGAAATCTTATTTGGATTTGATTTAGGTAAACTGCAATTCCGAACTCAACTCACTGTGTGCAACTTCATCTTTGTCAATTCAATCAATGCCCCACCAGTCAAGCATGAGCAATATAGCTGCAATTAATCCCAATCAAGACATTATTGGCTATGGTAATCACCCATCTGAACACCTGAGAGAATCACTGTCTTCAGTACCTCCCCAGTGGAACGGATCATTCGGGGATGATCCATCATTAAATTATTTCAAGAGAGAAGAACCTTTGCATAGTGGCAGCTTACCATATGGTGGAAACCTTGTAAGGGACGTTACATTCAATTCAGGTATGGAATTGGAATCATGTGTAAGCGTTGGCAGCTACACTAATTTCCATTACAATGCTCGTCAGAATGCTGGAATTGAAGGGTTTATCGCCCAAGAACTTCCATCTAACACTATCGCATTTCCTCAGAGCGATAGTCTTCGTACTCGGGAAGACTCATTGGATTTATACTCTACATTTAGGGAAGATTCGTATTCGGAAAACAGTGATGATTTTTCCAACGAAAGCGGTGATAACCGATTCCCTTCTGTAAGTACGATGGGAGCAACTCCTAACATCGGACTATTCAACGGTAACAATGCTGTTCAAGCTAGTAGCCATTTAAATGGTTGTCTGCCTATGCCAAATGCAGTTCACAACCCTTATGCTGGAGCATTTTTTCCCATGAATCCTGAATGTTCCGTTCTTCCAGTATCAAGTGTCCCCCTACAATACCATGGAAATATGTTGACAGCCAGCCAAGGCCCGGAGCCACCCTCAATTAGCATGCAGGCTTATCAACAACATGATCAAGGAATCTACCACAGTAGTAGTTTAGAATCGCCAAATCTACCGTGTGTCACCGTTACAAACCTTGATTCTCGCCAGCACCAGTCCCTTAATCATTATAGTAGCTCCGAAAACCCAATGTATTGTAAACCGGAATATGGAAATGAGTTTTCGGTGTTAGGAATTTCCAATGGATGTACATACGATAACTCCCACCAGATGAAAGGTAACGGTGGCAGTTTGCAAGCTCTGGGTGCTCCATTGCCCTTTCAACAAAATCTATCTTTAAGTACGTTAGACTGCGGAATCGCTCCTAGCTATACCGAGCTCCAAAGCTCTGGTTCAACTTACACGAAACTTAATCATAATATTTGTAATGAGTCCGAGGAAGTACAAAACCTGGATACTATACCCCACAAAAATGGCTTCCAAGTCTTGCAGCATATTGAAGCTGAAGATGAAGTAGTTATCAGTTTAAGCGATCAGGAGAAGGGTGTTAAGAATCTTAGCGATGGCATTGTTAGTGACAATTTCGGTGAGATTATTAAAGAAAGCATGGTTGAAACCGTTTCTGCTTGAGTTATGTTCCTGAAGTTCCTGATAGTCATCATCTTCAGAAGCAGCAAACATATAACCATGTCTTTCAAAATGGCACGTTATTGGCCATTTTAATTGATTCACTAAAACTAACTGACATGAAATTTATGCTTTTCTTTCTACCGCCGTATTCGCCATCGCCCGTCTTAACAATATCAGGAACGTAATCAATTGCAGTTTCGACAGTAGAGATAATCAACGTAATCCAATCCTACGATCTTAAACAACACTGCCCGATTTAAACCAGGAACGGGGCCCATTTCTTATTTCTGGTTTAAAAATCCTCCTGTCCTGACTTTCAGTTTCATACACAAAAATCGACACCCTCCCTCCGCATCTCTTCAAAAAAAGTTAAACGACAAAAAGGCGAGGAGAACTTAATTAAGTTATGAAATCTGAAATATATATAAGCAGCTTGGACGAGTTTTTTAATGAAATCTTAATTTTCAATTTAGCATAATTATTAATATTTTTTAGTAGTTTAAAACACAAGCAGCTATGCACAGAATTAATATATTGTAATTTATAAAATTGCAAAGACAAAAGTTTAACAGGCAACAATATGCATGGATTGGTTTTCAATCGTCCATCGTTTATACGCGAATTAAATCAAATTGATGTTGCGAATTTATTGTTAGTGACAAACGCTATATTGGCTACCTGTACATTTGGCTAACAATGATTCTTATAATTATAATATACAAACTTAAATACTAAATACAAAGTAGTTTAGGGGTTTTTAATAATCAATGTTTTTGTGGACTTGCAGATGAACGGATAGGCCCGTGACAAATCAATATGTAGTCTACTCTACTGTGTAATTGTAATTATGTAAACTACCTATTATTATGTGTGTTAGAATTAAGATTACAATTGCAATGTGAATGTACTAATCGTTCGTTATTGTTGTCGCCACCCGTCTCTAAATGTAATATTTTAGCCGTCTTTTTCGTAAAAGGGTAATATTGTAAACAGTGCATTATTTAATCTAATTAATGAACAAATAGCGACTTCGTTTCTAGTTAGTGCCTAGTTTAATTTTGTTTTAAGAATTGTAGAATTCTGTTTAAATACCGGTGAAGTTACAGCTACAAGACGTCTATAAATGCAATCGTCATTCACATTTTGCCAAAATTATGTACACAATTTTTAAGAGAAATCGAAGGGGAGGAGGTCAAAGAAATAATCAGAAGTGCTGATTATGAACTTTTTATATTGAATGTTGTTAATAATGTTAGACCATCTTCTATCAAAGATATATGGTTCTTAGAAGAAACCACATAAAATCGTTGTTAATTGATTACAATCGATTGCAACTAAATAAAACTGTGCTGAGAAAAATATATGATTATTATGATTAATTCATTTATATCCCCCATTTCCCTACAAAATCTCCTGTTCATAATTTTTGCATATCATAATAATAATTGATTGATACATCATGATCATACCCAGAGCATGCTTTTTAAGTTTTCAAGTCGAAACCGAGGAACTGACGATTGCAGGGAGCGACGGTCATCTCATAATTTAAAAAAATATATATCTTGGGACTCCTCTAACAAAGATCGACCAAATAATACATACTGATTTTTTTAAATAGTGTTTTTAGAATTTCAAAAGGAAACAGCCAAAGCAAAGTTAGTTTTGGAGGGCTTCTATGGGTCTATAGTTTGACCACAGTCAACCGTTTTATTTTTCAACCTGCATCTTTAAATTCTTAGACTTGCATACGTATTGTCTTTCAGTCAACAATACCTTTTCTTATTGTGGACAGTTAGTAATATACATATTTTTAAAATCTGTTCGATTAGAAGGGGTTGTTTGATATAAAATATGGTACTATTTAGTATTTAGGAAATATTTAACTGAATTTTAGTACAAAAGTAAAAGCTTTTGGACATAGTATTTAATTTGCATGTTGCTTAAAAAGTCTTAAATCAAGCCTATTACTAAGGTGTATCATCAAGTGCAGAAAGCCTAGATCTTGTAAAATCCCTTGATGTAATTTTATAGCTATCTCCCTTCCTTGACTAACCCACCTAAAAGCGTCTCATAATATTTAAGATCTCAAATCCTCAACACAAAGTTTGTTATTCTAAGATTGTAACTGTTGGAGCAAAGTAGCTTAGGAAATAATATGGATCTATTTGGAAATTGTGTTTTAGCAAAAACGAATGCATTTAAACACTTATCATCGAAGCAACTTCTGCAACAATGTATTCAATCTTGTAGAGTGAAAGGGAATTCGATAATTGTGTGTTAGGTAATGCATAACTGGTAAGGCAAGGTATTTCAACATGCATGAAGTCATTCTATGAAGCGAATGGATTGATAATTTGTCGAGGAAGCCAACAATGCAATGTACAATCTGTAGCAGTCTTTGTGTGTGCCTGTTTTGACCAATCAACAAACGATACAATGTTGTGCGTTTTGTTATGCAAAACAACACGAGGCTGGAATAGGACATAGTACTAGGACGATAATGATAGGAAGGAGTAAGGAATAAGATGATTTCAAGAAGCTTAGGAGCTTAGAAATTCTCAAGTCGCAAACTGAATTTGTCAATCTCATCTCGCGGCTTGATAATGTAATGAACTCATTTTTTTCGAAGATGCGCAAAAAATTTAGAAGAATCATAGTATGATATATGATATGAAATATGTATGAATATGCAGAATATGTAATATGAATCAGTTTGAGGCAATTAGCCAAACTCTAAAAAAATCCAACGCCGTTGGATTCCAATTCCAACCTTCCAACTACGTAACAACGTAACCAACCTCAACTTGAGTTAAAAGAGATATAACAATATTATGTAGTAACATATGTAATTCATATTTAGAATATAAATATATATAAGTGTTGAATGTGTAATTTATAAATTTTTATTATAAACCTTCTTCAATTCCTCAAACCCAAATCCTAAGTGAGCTATGCTCATTTTATTATCTTGAAAATTTTATTAGATCCTTGGTTGTGCTGCCTTATTACGATTTATATATTCTAATTGCATTTTTGTGATTTTTTAACTTTGAGATAAGGAAAAAGTTAAATAATAGTTGAAATGTTAAAAGGGTACTAAATTATGATGCAATAATAAAAATACATATAAAATCCATTCAGCTGCAGTTTTAATCAGTTAATCCTCTTATTTCGGATAATGTTTACAGACAACTGATAAAGACTCTGTGCTCTTTGGCTCGCCGGGTAAAACTCGTTTCGTCCTCCAGCCAAGCAGTTCCATAAAGCAATAGCTATACATTATGCTATAAATATAGACGAAAGAGTTTTTTTTTACCTGGCTAGTCAACGAGCATTGGAACTCCAACAGGATTATAATTCTACAATTATAATGTAAATATAAAATATAATAAAATCCGTTGGCTTGAATGTGAATAAGCTTATTTCAAGGTATGAAACATTGTAAAAAAAAACTCTTTTTTTGTGTTTTGGCTTTTTATGCATGCGATTAAAATTAAATCCAACTAGTTTTTAAAATGAATTATTTAATATCATGAAAATGCAATGCATCTGCCATAACACTTAATGTAGTCATTCGTTGTATTCCATTTCCATACAGTCTAATTTCTAATACATTGAAATACTAGTTTTTTTATAGTCTTGCAATATCAAATATGCAATGAATTTTGCATCTTGGAAGTTGGAACTGTTGGAACACTTGACACCTTGACTTGACGATTAGTGTCAAAAACTACTAAACTTTGACTCAAAGTTTAGGCATTATTCGATTGGATTGTTTTCGAGTTTGTTTGTGTGCTTCTTTTATAATATTATAATCAGAGTTTCATTTCATAGTTTGCGACTTTTGCGATACGTATTCTTCATTAGAAGAGCAAAGATAAGATTAATTGGTTTTTGCATTTTGGAGGCAGTACAGTTGGATTGGAGCTTTTGGTGGTTTCGTGTAAAGTAATTAGTCGATTGGGTCATCGTGCATATGGTATATACGAATACGACTCCTATGTTGCAGTCATTGTTAATTTTTTCCAAGTTCCAATCTTCCAATCCAACATATATACAAACTTTATACACCAAATAATTTTCACATCTATTTCTATTATAATATATCAATCGCATCATTCACATCCCATTGATCTGATGATATTATTATAATACGATATTTTATTAAAGTATTATTGTATAAGATATTTACATTCTATTATCTGTTACCCCCTGCTGAAGTTCCACATACACAGAACAGAGGGATGAGGGATATGGTTCTTAAAAGACACGAGTCATTAAATAATTTTAGGTTGTAAGTTGTAATCTGGTAGTAGAGTAATAGAGGCTGGTCTTGGCTTGGAGTGTTGGAGTTACTATACACTCACTATTTAATTTAGTATCCTATTAGGAACGACAAGGGTTGCAGTGTTCCATTTCCGAGCTCTCTGTCTTCTGCCGTGTTTGTCATCATCATAATACCCACAGTGTCCTCAATCCTAAAACAATACTGAATACTGAAATAAAAATTCTAAATATTGAATATCTAGGGCTTCCACCTCCACGTCAAGGGCACGAGGGGTTCTTTAATTGTTGGTTAGACAAACTTAAAACTGCACAAACTGCACTGTGCTGGATAAATACAAAATATGGACCTCAATTACTCAGATCCGATGGAGATAGATTGGACTCCCTTTTCGTTGACCCATGTCGAATATCCTAAAGGTATTTTATTTAATTTAATGGACTTTCCTTTATGATAGTAGATTTGTTATTTTTGTACAATTAAATGAAAATGTGATATTGTTTAACTTCACAGGAGATTTACTTGGAAAAATACTTGCTATATCGAGTCTGATGCCAATGGCAATCATTGTTGGATTTATCACCTTGATACTATTCAGAAGAGATCTCCACACCGTAATTACCTAAATATAAATTGCCAAATAAATGGTTTTATTTTTTGCGGAGCGGATAGGATATTATTAAATTTTTCGAATTCGTTGTGCATTCACCGTTTTTAAACAGTTAATGTGATTATAATGTCATATTACAGATAACGTTCTTTGCCGGATTGCTGCTAAATGAAGGTCTGAATATGGTACTAAAATATACAATCCGAGAAGCTAGACCACTTAGGAGAAAAACTAATTATACGGAATTCGGAATGCCGTCGTCCCATTCGCAGCTGATGTGGTTTTTTGCAATGTATTCGGTTTACTTCACTATATTTAGGTAAGGGACGGTTTTATTCTTTTAAATACATTCGATATTATTATTATGGCCAAATAATTCGTCAAGCAACTTTATAAATGATTAATTATAATTTTCCCTTGATCTCTAGACTTCATCGTTATCCAGGAAAGGGTCTTAGCTATCACTTGCATAAACTTGGAATTATTGTAACAGTTGTTGCTACTGCTGCGTTCGTGGCTTACAGCAGGTTGGTAAAATTAAGATACTTTTGTAAAAGGAAAAAGTTCACTTAATTTTCGACATATTGACATTTATGTGGCTTTTGGCGGAGAGCAATTTCAGGTCCGCATGCTTCGTGTTCACCTAATTAATAGGCAGAGAACCCAAGAACTTATGATTTTAAAAACTTTGGGCTCCGAATATACAATTTAATCAATTCATACCTCTTCAAGGATGTTTTTTTTCTGTTTATGTGCCTTATTATTTCGTGTCAGAAATAATGAAAGTCATGCACAACTATATAGGCATTTAAGAATATTCATTATCAATTAAATTTGGTTTGGCTACAACTGCATCAGGTACATGCATGTAAAATTAAGAAACAAATTTATAAGTTAAAAAATGGAAAACCCGATTTTTTTTCCTTGAATGGAGTAAAGCGAATTATTTATACATAATGGATCTTTGGTATAGAATTTGTTTTTAATAATAACCATTTGCCCTTGAAAAATTATCATATCATCATGAATTATTCAACAAAAAATTCAGATATCTCCACTGGGTTATTGTTGGAAATTCCCACGATATTTCAGTCCAAGAACGATTAAGTTCAACTTAATATGAACCCTGGACTTTTGGATTTAATGAACATACATAAAGAATTCGGTAGATGTTTAAATTAAATAATAATTTATATACTAATAAAGTTTATAATGTTCTATGATTTCAGGATCTATCTTATGTATCATACTTGGGCTCAGATATTCTGGGGAGCTGTTGTTGGGACCGTTTTCGCAACATTCTGGTACATCTTGAATGAAACAGTATTCACCCCACGATTCCAGGATATAACATCATGGTAAATTAACATGTGTTTGTATATGCAAATGTTTTGAAACGTTATGCGTTAGCTCATTAATTAACCATTATTGATTTCGATTGCAGGCCAATCAGCGAGTTTCTACTTTTACGAGATACCACGTTGATTCCAAACATCATGTGGTTTGAGTATACAAACTCCAGACAAGAGACGAGGACAAGGTCAAGAAAGGCCGTGACCATAAAATCGCAATGAGAGTACACGATCGTACGATACGATACAATTACTAATTTGTGCTAATATTAATATATGCTGTGTTAGGTGTGAATGTCTAGTATTCAATATCTTTGTATATCTGATTGAAAATTTTAATAAACAAACGCAAACCGTCCACTATATAACAATCAAGTCAACATCTATGTTGTGAACTAAATTAATTTATTTCTAATCACGCACTCGAGTAATATCGACTGTTTAGAAACACTACTTTTCAAATGGTAAGTTGCTCACATTTTCAAAATTGTTATACCAGCGGCCTATTTTAGCCGATAGATGAGTTTTGCTTTTGTTCGTTTGTTTAGGCTTTTAATTAAATATTGTGTTATTCCTTGCTTGGTTCAAGAAATGTTGTTGTTCCAATTTTTTTTAGAATTGCCCCCCCCCCCTTCCCCCTCTTGACGCCATTTTGTAGTTATAATTATTAGTTGGCATTGAAAGAGAAGCGGAAGTAATCTTTTGTAGATACAATTTCCCACGAGGTGCTTCAATTTCAATCATGAATCAATGGAGCGACATATAAAAAAAAATATTTAAACAGGAAATAGGCATAGGTAAATAAGTTTATTCCTTAAAGATTTAGTTAGATTAGAGCCTTAGGTTATTCAAATTAAATTATATTCTATTCTAATAGGCCAGCTAGGCATTTTAATTCGCCGTTTACAGGAGAGCAACCAGACACGAAAAAATAGTCTCTCGGTTCGACTCGGCATGATTCCTGTTGTTTTTTTAATTACCGTAATTGCAAACAGTACGGATCTAATCTATAAGTAGTAGTAACTTTATTATTAGCATCATAGCATATTTATATATACACACGTTTATTTGTTGTTTCTGTAAGGCCACGCGACAGTCAGGGGTATTTTCTGATCGCCGTCTTCATATTCTTCGTTTTTATCCTTATGTTGTTAATTATTAGAATCATACTTTGGCTTTGGCATCAACAAAATGATTCAACTATGAACCAGTCGTGACTGACTGCTATATGACTTAATTATCGCAATTTATCTAGCAATTATATTATATACGCATTATTACATTTAGACGCTAAAACAACTTAATAGCACTTTAATTAACTTATTGCATAAAATAAACTAGGATATGATTTATTATCTCAAGTATAAATCCTTAACATTGAACATCAAAAATATATCACTCGCCGAGCAAAATCTCTAGAAACTAATGTCAGTCTTTTGCATTTATTTATAATATTTTTTACCGGAGTGACCAGGGTTATTTTTTAGAATAATAATAATAATATAACTTAAGTACTCGGTCCGGTATACAAATTAGAATTCACACATGATGTATGCATTTGCAATTCATTATTGATTTCGTACAAAAACGAATAACCATTAACTACCCTCCAAGGGTGACAGAGATTATCCAGTAAGCACCAAATCCCTAGACTTCCTAATTATGACAATTATCTAATGCTAACACCCTTGATAAAGTGATTAAATATTAAATGTATCAAATACATCTGACAGATTTACGTTCTATTCGTATTGGTATCCTTACATAAACTGATATTTAGACTTTAGAAATAAAACTACATTGTCATATCATATAGTAGGAATTAGGAAGCGCTCACAAAAGTGACATTTTGCTTTCTCGCTTCCCAGGAAATCGTTTATGGTTTGGTTTACGGTCAAAGAATTATCATTTCATTGGGGTGGTGCAGGATTTGCATGTTCCTCTGCCCTCCGAGTTCTTCGGGATTGAAGCTCCGAATGAGGCAAATCCAGAATCATAGATCCAGATCCAGGCTGAAGGTTACGCGGAATTGCAATCGGTCGCTCAGCAGATACTGATCTCGGACGAGCATGTAAACCCCTACGGCACCTTCGGATTACGGCTGGCACCGAATTACGGGAAGAATCCTGACTAACGGAGCGAGCATGTCTTGTTCTTATTCTGAAATTCACACTCGCAGTTCGTTGTCTTTGCCTGAGCGTAAAAAGGTCCAAGTCAATATCAAACTCAGCATCGAATGGACAAGTTGACCGGGTCGAGCCAGAGGCCGAAGAAAATTCAGCTCCAACTGGATACGTATTAAGTGCAATTTTATTACAAGGCTGTGGTTTGCCTTGTCTGAATCGATCAAAGTCGAAGTAAACACGATCACTCCCTGAACATATACCTTCAAAAATGGGTTTTAATGCATCTAATTTCTTGTTTTGTTCAGGATCGTAATAGTTGATAGGACAGAAGTTCATAATTTTTATTCCAGTCTTCTTTGTAGTACTTTCAACGATCCCTCCATGTACACCCTTTCCGCTGGATGTACCCGTGTGGTGCAGCTTGACATTTTTGAGAGATGTTGCACTGTCAATCAGTTTTTGGAGTTCTGTGGAACTACATTTTAGTCGGACAAGTTCAAAATCTTCTAAACTCGGTGCTATTGCGTCAAGATTAATAATAGTTGCAGAGCCGTAATTTTCAGTAAGTCGTTGGCAGTCATCTTTGTTACGAACTAATGTTAGCCGACGAAGGTTGTGAGCACAACGAAAAACACTGGCATCAAAAGGGATAGCATTGCGTCTCTCATCAACGGCTAAATTAAAATCCCTCAGATCCACTTGAACTAAATTAGTTGCACTTTGAATAATCGCTGGGTACATAATTCCGGCCGAAATACCTGTAAGGGTTGGATGAGGGGGTTCGCCCGATGCAGTCCAGTGAATTCGGAGCTCAGATAATTTCTTTTGACTACTAATTACAGGAGCCCAACAGGAAATATATTTCGAAGCGATAGTGAGTCGAAGGGATTCAAGTTGAAGCTCTTGATCATACACCAAGTCCTTAACATCCTGCGGTATTCTGGTGGGTAAGTGAGAGATAGCTTCGTGTCCCCCAGATGCTGGGATGAGGGAAGCGTTGACATGTGAAACTTTTCTTTTGTGTCGGGCTAAAAATTCGAAGAAGCAGACAACCATTGGATCCATTTGCTTCCAATGACAAGTAACATTTATAAATACTTTTTGCAGTACAGGCATGTTGTATGATAACAAATGCACGACATTATTGGAAACAGCTTCCCCGGCATCTTTGCAGCAGTACCCCAAAAGTTCCAGCTTAAGCAAATTTTTCAGCACCAATGAATTTTCTTCCTGAAATAGATTTTCTTTTGTCAGGGCACATCGAGTCATGGACAATTCCTCCAATTTTATAGCTTGTGACATGATCCTTATAATGTTTGCAATGTTTATCGGCCCCCAGAAACGTGCCCGTTTAAGTAAGTCTGGGTACTGAAGAATATCCACGTCTTCAAGGAGTTTTGTAATCAAACAATCTTTGATTCGCAGACGATAGACTGTTTCCAGATCCGTTTTTTCATCATGGACGATCACAGAAAACTGGAAATGTTCATCAACTACACTTCGCCAAGTGGAGCATACTGTCCGAGCTCGGACCAGTTCCTTCTGATTCAGCTGCAACAATATTTTCACCCAGATCTAAGCAACACAAAAAAACAAAATAAGTAATGAAATGTCTTATCGTAAAGTCGTAACTTTGCTTATTCTGTAATACAGATAGTAGGCAATATTAGTAATCCATGAACTACAAAATATTCATTTTATGTTTCATCCGCAGTGAAGGTTATTTTTCAATTTATTTTTATTTTTGAGAGATATTATTACAAATTTAATACATACCTCACTAGGTACGCGTAACGCTGCATCTAAATTATCTTCGTCTTCATTTTCGCAAGGTTTCGGCTGATTAAACACCATATCAACATTAGCATTGTCCATGCTTGATTGATTGATGCTGTTTGGTGGGCTGAATGAAAGTTTAGTGAGTGTTGGTGGCGGTTCCGTATATCCGTCCGTATCACTTATTTATTTGTAATTGTTGATTGTTGGATTATCTATTTCAGTTAAATTTTATTTGTTTTATTTAAGCAAAAGAGCAAAACCAGAAAACCACAAACAATCAAACAACAAATTACATATACAAAATACAAATCTGAAATACAAAATACAAAATATACCAAATTACCAATCAATGAATTGCAAATTGTGAAATACGATGTACAATGTTGTACGACATATAATAAATTTTGAAAGTCAAATGTGTTTTGTACTAAAATGTAATACACTTTGCACTTACAAATTAAATATTTTAACCTTTGACCTTCCTTGTTCTTTCTTTTGTGCCTTCAATCAAAAGGAAATGTTGAATGTCGGAATTTGGAATCACGTATATTTGTATTTCTTGCACACACAAGACAAAATAACAAGCTGCCTGCTTTCTCCCCGCCTCGGTTCCTCGTGTGACTTTAGTCCTTTGTCGTACGTTATTAAATTCTTATAGCCTCAGCTCAGACAGAATTATCTAGTCAAAATCTGAAAATCTGATGCGGATGTTCATATGATCAATATTATTATAATGTATTTCTCTCCAGCAATCATAATTAAACAAGCTAGTTAATGACCAAATTATCTTTGAATCGAATAATGAATAGGAAGGACGCGGACGAAAAGAGAACCGGATTCATTCCGAAAAGAATACGAGCTACCTCAAGATAATAGCATAGCAGTAGCAGTCCAACAAAACGCGATGCGGGATATGTGTATACATGGAACTTTTTGAAGTTAAAGTATGGATAGAATACTTACAATTAAACTAAACTACAGAAATTATTCTGTATTTATTGAAAATCATATGCAACGTCATTGTTGATGGCTTTCAAAGTTTCAAAGTTGTATTGATTGATATATTCCTCATAAAAGATGCCTAATAAAAGGTGTGCATAGAAATCCGCCCCATCATAAGCGCATCATCATTATCGAGTTATTGTGAAAAGACGTCCCTCAAAATATAAAATATTCCCACTAACATACTATTTTAAAATAAAACCCTAAAATGCCTTCATTCACTAAATCGAGGATTTAATTCTTCTGGGTTGAAGTCAAATGAAATGTCTATATACATTCCATCTTTTGACTTTTCCCATTGCACTTTCATTCCAAAGAGAAGGACTCTTCATATATTAACACTTAATAATTAATTTTAAAATATTAAAAACACCCAACAATTAAGCCGAATAAAATACTATGTATTAGTCTAATTAGTCTTTTGTTATAGTAAAATTACCCTATGATTCTCGAGTATAACAATTTCCTAATGAATGCTTTTCTCTTCTTAATGAATACAATTTGGGTTATCTGTTATCTTTATATTAGTCTTAAGATCGGTTTAAGTCTACCATTTGTAGTTGAAGCATCATACGCATACGACATTACGACGGGGGAAGCAGAAGGGAACGTTTTTTAACATGGACGCCTTTTGCCAGGGGCGGCATTTACGATAATGACACTTTAGTTTTTTTTTAAATTTTTCTACCAACCCGAACCCCAACAAAATTGTCACTCAAGAATGAAGTTTGAAAGCATTTTTAAAAGGATTTATTTCAAAGTACAAGACCATTTTATTTCCAAATAAAAATCAAGCTAATGATGCCGCAAGCAGAGATGTAGTAATTGCAATTTTCAAAGGAAATAAAAATAATACTTTTATATAAAACAAGAGTAAATAAAATCCGTTGTTTTCTCTTTTTTTTAGTTCTTGCACGTCTTTCAGAGCTCAGATGTAGATATTCTTATTTGAATCCACTCTGATTGTAGCAGGTTACTCCGGTTATTAGTCTACAAACAAAAGCCTCTTTATTTAATTAAGTCATCAACTTGGCCTTTCATTTTCATATCAAGTTTTGTAAAGTAATGATCAAGAATCAAGATCTTTTGAAAATCCTCTCCTTGAGTTGAAGGAAAAAACTTACCTAATTAGAAAATCTGGTATGATTTATCTCCAAGCTTTCTTGCTACTGAATTGGCTAGAAGTTGACTTCGCATATTTAAGAATTCGGTTTTTCCAATAATCTGTTGATAAGGTGACACAGCGTGGACACCCATCACCACATGACCTAGTTTAGAGTCCAGTTTTGCATCAAGTCGGGCATTTCGGATTAGATTGACAATCCATCTCTCCGCCTCATCCGTGTTCATGTCCAGCTTCTCAGCCAACATTCTACAAAATTAGTGACGATTTTATTATTTAACTAACACCTAAATTTATTGTCTTCAAACTTCAAGTCTTCATTACAAAAAAAACCTACCCAATGCTAATACATTGATGGATCCGACAGAAAGTCTCAAAGATCATGAGTCGTGCATGGTCGATGAAATCACTGTAACAACTCGCGAGGAAGAAGTCACTAGATAGAACCAGCTCGCACTCTTTCAGCTTTTTTTGGGCTTCGTCGAAATCAAAATTAACGTGAAGACACTTGACAAACTCAGTAACCGGGTCTTTATAGGTATAAGATTCCTAAAACACACAAAATATGGATATAGGTACTTATAAGAACTTATAATGTTCCACATTTCTACTAAGATTATTTAAGATAACTAAAATTAGGATGCAAACAAAATATTTTCTGACCTGCTGAATAACGGAAACAAGTTCTTTCATAGAGCTTGAATGTCTTTGATGCTTACTGATGATGACAGCAGTAGCCCAGTATCGTAAAATGTGCGGACATGTTGTTTGTATTACATTCAGATACTTTGCATTATTAGACAAAAGATCCAACAAGAAATCCCATCCTTTGGCGTGATTGGAGTATAAATACAATCCCCAATGCAATAACCACGTCCTTTGTTGAAGCGTCTGCCAAATTTACAATTGGAAATATAGGTTAACACATGTATTCTCTATCTATATGACCCAATTGAAACTATGTGCCTATGAAACGGATAACATTGATAACAATACGAACCTGTAAAGCGTTTCGAAACGGATCTTCGTCAATGAATGTTTTTAACTTTTCGAAATCTTCCATTCCATAATCCCATTGATGTAGAAGTATGTTGCAGGCCAGTTTTCCCCAAAGACCACTCAAGTAGTTCTGAAAATAATAATGCATGTTTAAACATTTTAAAAACGTCAAACTCAAACTACACACTAGCTTAGAATAAAGTCAGGTCGAGATGAAGTTAACCCACCTTGTCAGTACTGGGTACCAACTCGTTATGGAGATTGAGGTACTGGGATGCTGTAGAATAGTCACCACACTCGTAATAGAGTTTGGCAAAGTCGTAGATGGAATCGACCATTTCTGGTTTAAACTAAGGATTAAAATATAAATTACAATTATAAATAATCCAATATTAAAATTCTTCCAAGAATTTTTAGGTACACCGTTTTACTTACATTATGGGCCTTGCCAAGATATTCAACAAGCTGACGATAGTCTCGAGCATTTGAGATTTGCTCAGCCAAGTCACTGCTCTCCAGAATGGCCGTCACTGCCTTGGAACTTTCTTGGACCGATTTGTATTCTTCTACAACTTTGCTCCGCTTCTCCATGAATTTCTGTTAGAAAACAACCAGTCAATTTGTATTTTTATTACCATACAACCATTTAGCTCTTCACTCTTAATGAAGCATTTTCAATTATGACACTTACGGGTGGAACTTCCTTATCCTGATGGAGCTTCTTGAAGACATCAATGGCATAGTCTACCATCTTGGTCTCACTTAGTAAATCCAACTTGCTTTGGAGAACTTCTTGCTGATTGTAAATCTGCAATTCAATACAATTACAAATTATAGAAAATACATGACATTCCATCAACTTTTGACTTTCCACTTCTTTCACATTTAACATTTATTTTGATATTTTTGATATATAATAATTAATTAATAATATACAATATATGATATATACAATAAAAATATTACAATTGACAATTTGCAATTCAAGTTGCAATTGCAAGTAGGATGAATGAATTCAGAAGTACAAAAAACAAAAAACGAAATAATTTGTAATTTAATATCAAATATTGTAATTTTTCCAAATTTCTCAATCAATGGACTTACACTTTGACCAGCCAAGAATTCCAAAAGTGGAGCGACCAAATGCCGGTCCAAATTTTGGGACACATTGGTGGTAAGGTCGTACTGAGCCATGTTGTCAGCCGATTAATCACCCCCTTTTAACTTCAAAAACGATTATTTCCTGAAAATATTTAAATTTTCGAAAAGTCAACTCCTGTTTTTAACACGCCGTCCGGCGAGAAATGAGAATTGAAGCTTGGAGGGACGACTCAACACTAAAATGTAGTAAACCGGAGAGGGAATTTTTTGTGACTTGCCTTCATAGAATGCGCTGTTGTTTCAAACATTCAGCCTGTATTTCCAACCAAATAAAACGCAAACTTGAAACATGAGCACAGAAATCCACATCTCCTGCCTGATTATGAGGTCTCAAACTACCCTCATTTAGCTTAGGCTTGTTTCGTTGTGTCTTTGTTTGTTTGGCTATCTTCGCTTGTTCGGGCTTGCTGGGCTTCGCTTGTTTGTCAAACTGCGAATGGTATAAATGATTAAATTTCTAAATTAAAAAAAGCATGTGGAATTTAATTGTTTTACTGTACTGAAGGGTCAGAATCTTGAAGTTGTAGCCACACTTGTCGCTGGATTACAAAATTACAATGCAACAACTAAACTATCCGCAAATCAAATATTGCAAATGCAAAGAGTAGTAGATATGAATCAGCATAAACAATAAACTGTCTAGAACGACATAAAAGACTGGAACGACTCATTAAAATCAGTTGAACCTTTCTTTGAATTTAATATCAATAGTATCAATACGATGGAAATCACAGAATTGATCCTTGTTCTGCAGATGAAAATACATTCCTCAAGAAAAACCCAAATTAGAAGGTTTAATTAAAAAATACGACTCATTTCAAATTGATTCGTGATTTGAATTATTTGTTAGCAGTGATGAAAAATTTACTCAAAATTGATAGGTATTGGTATACATTTCATATTTTCATACCAGAGCCTAACACAATGTCGTTGAAAGAAACCAATATTACTAAGCAGGCACGAATGTCAATTTATTTGACTTGAGAAAATTTCGACAGTTTTCAAAACAACATGGATCATTTATGGGCTATTGAATGTATCCCCCCCCCCCCCGGACTGGCAAAAATCTAGTTGTACTTGTCTGATATTTCGGAATCAACATATTTTTACAAAAGCTCAAGGGAATTACAATCAAAAGAAAGCTACACATCGTTATATATACATGTAGCTAAAGATTTTAAAGCTTAAGCTAGGACTGCCCCGATTGAATATTAGTTATTGATTAATCGATTTGATTGAATTTTATGTATTTCAACATGCATTCATGATTATATTGTGACTAATTTTGAACTTCAAAGAATAAAGGAGTGAATTAGTTTCGTAAATTTTAAAATCTGGTCCATTCTAAAATTCTAATATTCCAAACACAGAGACACCGTGTCTCTAAATTATATGACAAAATAAAACATTCTCACGTTCTTATAACTAACAACTAAAGCGATAATGTAAAAATAGCTATTATATATAAGACACAATTTGTAGGACTAATACTAATTCCCATTTTAAAAGCCTCAAATTCCTCGTCGTAGATTAACAGTTAGAAAAGGTAAGCCGAGATATGATCCAATGATCCTAACAAACACCATTAACTTTTTCCCTAAATACATGTCCCATCAAATCCAACTGTCTAATAATTCCTATCTCTAATCCTAGCTCCTTCTTAATTTTTTAAATAAATGTTACCCAATACTTGCTGTTAATGTTACATACTACGTCTAACAAGCAAAACTACACTTCGAGAAAATTCAAATATATCTCCACGGATCGGTTATCAATTACAATTAATTTTCAACCCCTCGGAATTGAAATCCATTTAACTTCGTACACATGTATACATTTGTGGAGTTGATGCAAATGAATCCCGTTTCAATTTTCAATCCTCTGCTATCAAGAAAGTCATCAGGAAGTTTATGAATAGAAGAAGTGATATCCTAAGACGGATAACATTAATCATCCTTGTCCAACTCGGGGCTGAGGGTGAGTGAAGTGAATTATTTTTTTGGAAGGGAGGAGATCGGGTCCTCGTACAGAATTCCATCCCGGAATGGAATGAATATCTCTCTTCCCTTGTTAAGGGGTGAAACCCCTTAATGCGAAGACTTTGTCTGTCTGTCTGTCTGTTCGTTTGCGCTCTACTATTCAACGGTTGCAGTTTTTAAAAAACCGTTTTCGGGTATCAAACCAGCATTTGCTTCGGCATAAGTGGAATCTATTCACTGCACCCCCTGACCCCCCAAAGTGTAAAATTCCCAATAGGTTGACTCCTATACGTATCCAAAAAAAGAGATTTCTCGGATGCGGCAATCCCTCCGGTTCACATCCACTACCCACTAGCATACAGGGGGTGTGGCCGCGCAAATGGGGCAAGTGCGCTTTTGACAGTTTGTCGTCCGGTTTCACCCCTTCCTTACGTGCGTTTGGAACGGTTTATAACAAATGTATTCTTTACATCTTGAGTTGGTGATCATCACCATCACCATCATCTTCTTCATCTCTCCTTCAGCTACAAGGGAGAGGAAAAAGTCCTTTTCTTTTTTTGGAACTCTGAGATTTTTTTCCCAAAGAATTTAGAAGGACGAAAATATTTCCGCGGTGCCCACCGGCATTTCATACCGGAGTTATAGAGGCACATGCCATGCCAACGGCTTCCTCTCCCGTCCACCACATCTCTTAACAACGTCTTAAAGACTTTAAGAAGAAAAAAAAGAGTGTGTACTTTCTTTGAAAGTATCCCTTATCCCTATATTGAAAGTTTGTAACTTTGTTAGTTTGTAGGAGAAGATGTGATGGAAGTAATAAGAGACGAGGGGGTACAACAGGACGAGGACGTCTTGGAAGAAATGAACCTTGTATCATCCCCTCAACAGAGATCTGTCCCAGCAGGCACACAACAACTTCCACTTCTTCGAAAGGAAAACATTCAGCCAGAGAGACCCATCAGAGCTTAAGTACAGCACTTAATCTTGTGGTCAGACCATAATCTCTTCCAACCATTCCGAGGAGGTAAACATTATCTTGTCCTACTCCCAGAAATAACTAAATCTTCGGTTACGCGATTATTAGGGAGAGAGAGTACCGATTTTAAGAAGTTTTTACCCTAGGAATGTAGCCTTTCAGTTAAAGTAAGTGTCATTCCTGAGCTGTGATGTTATGTTGCTCAAGAGTGAAGAGTGAGACTTTGAAGACGAATCAATTCTGTAAATTAAAAGGTAACCCTTTAGTTCTTTAAGTAATAGGGAGATACGGAAGGCATAACCACTTGGTTGAATAGCACGGAATGCAATTTGCCCCGTTTGGACAAAAGTCCGTGAATTTTTTCTGAGATTGGGAACTAGGCCTAGAAGGGTTAGTATTTTCGTATCGATTCTTGAGTTAAAGTTTGTGTTTGTTGTGCCTCCTTTCATATCTTGTGGAATTGAAGATATTTAAAGCTAATGTGTCACTCGACAGTAATTGTTTCAATGATTGGATTTCAAGTACGACTTCTATAAGGTATGGTTTTGTTGATTTTTACATATCAAACGGTTTCATTTTTGTCTCGCAGGGATTTTAATAAGCATGTGCATCATGTAAAAGTTTTAATAGCCCATGAAATTATTAGTTAGGGAAACAGAATAATGGAGATGAATTCGCATGCATTATTACATCTGCATACTGCTACCCGTAAATTCTCTTGAACTTATGAATTAGGACATGTAAACCTCTATGATTAACTAGTACAAGTACCATGAATTCTCATGAATTGTTTTTTTTCGGGAATCCCGTGTGTACGATGGAGGTAACTAATTGTTATGGGATTTGCCAAACAGGGAAATCATTTCAAAGACCTTGTAGACTTTAGGTGGAAAAAATCCTGAATGTCCCGTGAAACTGTATCTTCCGCCGGTCGGAAACATAAGATTTTTTTCTTGCACTTTTCGTTGGACTTAGTACCTGGTTTCTTAAGGCTTGGACTTGGTTCCTGGTTTGAAAGTTAAAAATGTTAAATGCCATCCATCAGATTGAAGTGACTTGTCAGCCCATCAAGCAATAGCCACTGCTAATGAATTCCCTTCGACCAAATCTTATGTATAAGAAGCTGTGAGTGGCATCAATCGTTTTCCTGATAGAAATGACTTGAATCCCATCTCAAATTTCTTGCTCAAGATCATTCAACCAGCTTCATTGTCAAGGGTAAAGGCTTATAGCACGCATTGTATGGCTTATTAGAGCTACATGGCGTACAATAATATTTCCACGTCCGTCCAGGTAGTCAGGCAGCCAGTCACCAGTGGATTTTGAAGGATGAAGATTGAATGGATTGGATGATTTAATGTATAGAAATGAGGTGTCATGTTCATCTTGCATAATTTTTCGTCTCTGCATCTTTGTACATAATAAATATTAATATATACATTCCTTGCTGTGATGTGAAGATGTGATGGCGGATTTTGATTACGAGTTGTGATCGAAGACATCTTCGTTTTTCAATATCTCTGAGGAACGAAATAAGTGTGTCCCAAAATACCTTGCTGTAAATTTTCAACTCGCTCTGAATAAATATAAACTACAGAGACTAGGAAATTCATTCGAAAATTGGTAATAGATAAAAGCCATAGGAAATTAAGACGCTATTACTTTTTCTCACGACAGTATTAGTTCAGTAAAAACTAAATCGTATGAATAAACGCTCAGTTGTAAAAATAAAAAGAAAAAAAAAGAAATTTCGTGATAGTATAATATTGTGATGGAAAAACATAGAATTGGATAATGTAGAAGAATCAAGTTATCGAGCCAGCAAGAAAAACCGTACCCGGAATGGAATAACTTGCCTTCTCCAAATAATTTGCATTTTAAGGGTATTGAAACCATATTCAGGTCAAGGGAACGCGGACGGCATGTCAATTGTCTGCAGTATCTTAAATAATCTGTTTAATAATCAAAAGGCAAAATGACACTACTTTTCTAACTGCAAGTTACGCAATAATATTTAAAAGTCTTAGATAAAATGTTTGAACTAAACAAAATGGCTCTTAAAAAAATTTTCAAGTAATGTCATTGAAAAGGGTCACGAATGTCACGATCTCACGATGTCCAACAACTTTCAATAGAAATCAAACGGAACATTTTCATCGAATTTGCAAAAAAATAACGAAACGAATCGTAGATTATCAACCCATCGGTCACCATCGTATGAGCTTATGAAACGGTAATTAGTATTCAGACATTCTATAACGTCAGAATTTACTATCTCCAATCGTAGTTCATCAAACTATTACAGATACTTTATGTGAACCTTTTGGACCTGCCCGTCCGTTTGGGCCACGCTTTTTCGTACTCTACTTTCGAACGGCTCAACTTCTAAAAACTTTGCTTTCGAGCATTTGTACTAGTGAGTCCTAACTATCTAACAGAAATTAAATTCCAAGTTGTGATAAAGGTCACAAAACAACATATCTTTAAAATCAAATAGTTTAGTGACGTATCTTCACCATGGGAAAGGAGCCAGGTCAATGAGCACTGGGGTCATGATTATGATATATATAATATTATGCTCAATTTTACGGTAGTTGTATTTTTCATTGCTCAATAATGCATTCGAATGCGTCTCCGATACTTTCATATATCCGTTAATATGTTGTATTCATAAGTGTAGAAAGAGCAATATAGATAGATAAGCTTGAGCAACAGTGTAGCAGGCAGCAGTAGTTCTAATGAATCGAATCAAATCACAGGGTGTGTTAATGGTTATCCGTACGTACGTGGAACTGGTACATACTCAAAATGTACGCATACCTGTGTGTTTTATATTCTTACAGTGGAAGTTTCTTTAACTTGGGTTTGGATATAACCGATGTGAATTCCACTGCAGATTAGCCCTCAAGCATCTGAACCGGGATGAGCGAGAGAGGAATGACAATAGCTATTTGTTGACAAAAAATACACGTACTTCTTTGTACGGGATAGTATATAGTGGAGGATTAATCACTTTTTCCTATTTACTTGATTGAATAAAACCCAGGCTATAAAACCTGTTACTTTGAAAAGGTTCCTATTGTGTGCACGCATATCTACGGAATCCCAATCGATCCCTCGTCACATTGGCAGAGCGGCAGTGCAACGGTCAGGATTGCTTATCTCACTCAGTCCGTAATTCTGCCTTAAATTACTGCAGTTGAGTTAAATTTTTCCAGATAATGAAAACAGGGAATTAAAGAATCCTGCATAATAGTAGTGAAATTACTTGGTAACTTCTCCCTAAAAGTTAACTCACATTTTTGGTGATAAAAATAATGAGTAAATTAAGGAAAGGTTTGGAAGGAGATGAGATGGTCTTGGAGTGGATATCATGTTTCAGAGAGAAAGACTTTGGAGATAGAGCCAGGACTTTAATGAGTGTTCATAAAATTCGTAATGTTTCGTCTGTTTTTACGAAGTGGATTTGATAATATTCAAAGCTGAGAACGTAAAGAGTCAAGGGCATTAGGTTAGAGCCTTCTCGAGACTAAATAGAAGGGAATTTTCTGAAATAGTCACCCATAGGATCTTAACAGGGTTGTAAATCATGTCAAATTGGTGTTACTTGTGACTTTCATTCCTTTCTATTGCATGACAAGGGAGCCCAACCCATTGCATCATTATCCTTCTCTGGGTGCACAATACTCAATTTACGAGTAGCATTTATATCTCATCTTTTTGGGGATCCTAGAATTCCTCAAGAATTTCAGAAACCAGCCCACGCTATTAACCGCAGGTCGGTAAGGGTTACCCACACTTTTGCCTGTACTTTTCTTCATGATAATATGATGTGATTGGACTCTTCTCTGGAAAGACAAGCCTTTTTAGCTCCTGTTAAACTAAACTTCATATAGGATTCCGTGGATAGTTAGTGAAACACGGAGGATGTAGATACGAACTGATATTTATATTATTGTGGTTTTTTGCTCCTACATAGCATTTAGCAATAAACTAATCAAGTAGAACGAAACAAAACTCTGAACTTCTTTGAAGACAATGAAAATTAGGCGACTGAAACGGCCTGCCATAAAATTTTAGAGCTTTGGTCAGAATTCTTCGTCTTCCGAATTATGAGAAAAACGGAGAAGATATGAAGCTGTAAAAATGATGAGGGATGAACAAATCTATGTGGTATCTATGCGGTGTAGTGTCTCGAGAATAAAAAGTATCATAAAGCTAGCTAGACTGGATTGTTGTTTTCGGAGTCGAGTAGACAAAGAGAACCCTTTTAAAATTCGGAATCCTGTATTGAAATTAAATACAGTTCTTTTGAAATCTTGCTAACTTCAATCACTTGATTTGGAAACAAAGTTTTTCGAGGAAACTTGTCTCTTCGTCTTTAATCCTATTTGAAATCATAATTCGTCTCGACTCTTTTCACATGAAGGTATCAAAATCAAGGGCGTCAGACCCATAGGGTCGTAGGAATTTAGGCAATGCCTAGTCTTTCCATCATCAGTCAGTGGTCAGAGAATAATAGATCGTAGACAAAATAAACAAATTCCAAATGAACCTTTACCAAAGCACCAGGGGTCTCGAAAACTGTCCCCAGTGTCCACGTCCTATTTTTTGGAATTTTGACAGAGGAAATCTTAAGACCCCATGGGTTCTTTTTATTATTTTTTTCCCTTCGAAGAAACTTGCCTGAGTACGATACAGAGCTCAGCATAAGGTCTTGAGGGGACAGGGACTGTCCCATCATGTTGAAATAATAAGATTAGAACTACATGACCTATCATTGCATTGGCGAGTGAAATCTTGGATTTATTTGTTTATTTATTTAGTACTTGGGAAGAAGGCTACGTCTGTAGTCGTGGTCTCAGAATCTTGCTGAGAATGTTAGTGAAATTTTGTAGCCAATTTTTTTTATTAAAGGTTTTGGCCCTGAAATATACATGATCTTGGTGGTTTAGTTCTGTGAATCGTTCCACTTGAGACTTGTTCTGAAAAAGTGTATCAATATCAATACAGTCATTCATACTCTGCTGAAAATCAATTGGTCTTGAAGTTATTAATTCCTCATCTTCCAATACGATTTTAATTACAGCAGATGAGTTGGGACTCGGAGGAATGCCTGTTGATTTGACTGCCATCCAAAATGGACTTTACTACTCCCGACAAGGATGAAACTGAGCTTTCACAATGTTCCGAAACGTCAAATTCCGAAGCCATCTGCCACCAGATTTACAGGGAGGATTTTTTAATCTCGACGATCCTTATGGTGGCTTATCTCATGGAAACCTTCGTTCAGGTGAATTTTTTAACAGTAAATTATTGCTCGCCTGTGAAGGAAAATATGTGAAATTCGTAGGAGAGAAATGATTCAAATGTGATTGCGACATGAATGACAATGTCTCCTCTTTACCGCTTTCTAGATTTACTTGATTGTCAACTGTTACCATTCGTCCTATTTCATGGTGACATCAAACTGGTTATGGATTTTACTTGCGAGTTGGGTCGTTTCATCCTTCCTTGTGACAATCATAAGTATCGTTTGGACTTTACGGGGAATGGACTTCTCAGGGAGATTATGTGGTCAGCTTCTCTGTTATATAATGCACTGCCTTTTACTTGGTATGTCAACATGGTTTACCTACTCTTGATATATTGTATGAAAGTAAATGTATAGCCGAACATTGAAACCAAAGAAATATTTCGAACACAAGTTTAAGTGGCTTTATTACATTATTACTTTTCAGGATTTTTATGGCGATACCTCAAGATTGCCTTAGCATACGAAAAGGCGGATGCTGAAGAGTTCTTCAAATTGAGAACTCTACAGATCTACGTCCAAACTCTGCCCCTTGTCGTAATTCATCTTGTATGTATCGTTTCCCCATTTCAAGTAAGTCGGATTTCGAATGAATTACGGCAGTTGATATAAGAGCTTAAAAATTTAATTTATGGCCCGATGTCAATAAAAAGCCATTGTGAACTCACTGTATGATTATATCATTTCTGATTCATTCATATAGGGCTTTGAAAATCTAGCGAGTTGGATGGTTGGGGGTGAAGTATTCAGTACCATAATTTCCTTGGTATTGTACACCCTTCTGCAGCCTAAGCTGAATCTACTTTGTGAAGTTGACTCTGCTGAGAAGAGACCGCTGTCACTTGAGACAAATGTGACAAGCCGGATCCTGATTTTGATATCCCGTGTGATAGCGGTTGTCCTATTTGCTTCTGTGGCAGGTTACTGGTCCTTGGTGACTATCCTCGCTCATCTTCTAATTTGCGCTACATGGATGGCCGTCTTCGTTAATGACTGTACGAAAAGTAGTGGTGGCAGTAAATGGAGTGATGTGAATGATAAAAAGTGTTTGGAATCCAATACTATAAGGAATGAACCCGATAGTGTCGTTTTAGCACCCTCAATGGGCCTTCTTACCTGCACCTATGTACTCTTTTGGGATATTAATTCAACGATCGTTGGTGGCTTGAATTTACGGTCTCTGTCCCTTCCGGTTTTCTTACTACTCGTCGAAAATGTGGCAATAGTCATATTTCATTTGCATTGTCAAACGACAGTTTTCCTAGCCATTGCCAGCGGATCCTGTCTCCTCTGTGGATCATTACTTCTCCTCATCCTACCCACCTGGAATAAATGGCTATTGAATCCGTTCTACGGGACCAACGGTAAGGAGAATTATCCACAAGAATCACAACAAGGGTTGCCGGTCGTTGATCCACGACGCGGAGGAGATGATGAAAAATATGAAAATGAACATGGCATTAGGAGAAATACAAATACCACAATAGACTTGCAGAACGGCAGAGATAGAGATCGGAGCTTAACGAGGAAACTGGGTTTTTGTGAAAGTAATAAAAATGGAAACATTAAAGAACCCCTTCAGGGTAACACTAATTCATCTCCTATCCAAGGCCTCGCCGTTACCAATGATTATCAGAGGATTAATGAGACTTTGATGACGACCATGAATAAAGCAACCTCGGCCTGCTATGCCGGAATGGTGAGTTGTTCAGATTTTGAACCAGTTGTTTTGAAAAATTGAATCTGTCGACTGTCTTGGTCTCGCCTCTTACTTCTTTTAAGCTTTTCTTTATTGATGTTTTTGATCCTAAGTAAACGGACTTATAGATGGGCTGTCAACTTGGCAATCCATCAGCTCTGCTTCTAATTCTACTTTTTGTAGGAGGGAAGATTACATATTATGGGTTGAGGGCTTGTATTCTTGCCGAAACTAGACATTACTTATACTTCATCCCTTCAACTGAGTGGAAACTGGAAGGGCATTTTACTTTCTGACATTCTGAAAAGGATTTCCAATCTTTTTAACAAAGTTTTTCTCGTTTTATTTTCAGCTGCCAATGCTTTCTGTACAACCTATTGTAAGATTGTAACTACTATCAATTCATAAATGTATAATAAAGAGTCGGGTTTTTATGTCCGCAGAAACAGAGCAAGAAGCCCGACACTTCTTTAGTCATCTTAGGACAATCTATGTCTATCCTGCCCGTGGAGAATGAATTACTTCAGAAAACGTACAAAAATACTTGGGGATCAACGAGCAGCCGCAACACAAATACCATTTCCGATTCCGTATCTACCGATGCTACTACTAGGTCCGCTCATGAGCCAACTACAAAAGATAACTCAAAAGTAATATTTACCACCGGACCCAAAGCCATGAATCAGGGAGTAGGGTATGAAATTCACCACCAAAGTCCTCCGCAAATCCGAAAGGCCTCAAAGGTCCTTCTAAATAACCCAAAGCACCAGCAGTTGGTCCCAGAATTGGCAGTTTTGAACAGGTGTCACTGTTTAGGACAAGATAAATGTACGGAGGAGAGTGAGAACAACATTTACGAAAAGTTAATTGAGGACGCATATGGGATTTTAATCTGTGAGGGTGAGTCGACCCAAAGGACCGAGAGATGCATCAAACATGACACTTCTCATTCAACTCCACTTTTCTATTCCGGAAAAAAACTCAAAGTGTTATGTGCCAAATGCTTAGAAAATCACGACCCTCTCTTAACTGATTGTTTAGAGATAGAAGGGACCAAAAACAACTTGGCGGATCAGCAACTACAAAAGTCATGTTTACTTATACCCAATCCCTTTCAGTCTCCAGGCCTGTCCTCCGAAACGACAGAGTATCCAACCGATACCGAATTCACTTGTAACCTAGCTGAAGGCGACGAGCTGTCTATTTCAACTCATATGTCTACAGTTCATAGTGTGACTTACACGAATCTCCCAATCAAGTACCATTTTAGTCATTTCATAACCCCGAAAGTTGTTCGAGAAATTCCTAAAGAGTTGACCGGTTTAGAATACGTCCGAGCCTGGCTCATGATGAATGACTTACAGATTGAGAACTATGGGGATCCGGACTTTGCCAATCGATCACGTAGAAATCGGCACCGGACCAGTTTAGCCAATAGTAGTAGTCACTCTGCATATGCTCAAGGTAAAATTCAGAAAAGACTGGCGACAAGTACGCGACAACGAGTGGCACGGGGGAAAATCGACAAGTCTCCCAAACCGTCGTATCAAGTAGCTGCGAGCAACAAAAATGTACTCTTGTTCAGCAGGTTTCAACCCCCACCGAAACAAAAACAACACCCCTCGCCTGTATTTAATAATTTAAAGATATCGCATTCTAAATCTAATGAAGGTTCCGATTCGGAGAAACCTTACCGGTTGGGAAATTGTAAATATACTATGCATCCGAAATTTTATCATATACAGAGTGATCTTTTAGAAACTGTAGTTTAAATATCTATTAATTAATAATAAAAGTAAAAATTATTTTTCTCCAATTATACCAAATCTACCCTGCACATTACATATGCCGGCTATCGATGTTAATATATTTGACGTTGTTGTGAATTATTTTATTATATGTACTTTCAATTACTTACGACACGAGGAAAGTCCTCGAAAGACTGAACTTGAGAAGAACCGATTGATTCATGTTCTTTATTGCTATGACTTGTTACATGAGCTGTTTGGCAACATTTTTAGGTATTTAGAACATTGTTATTATGCTTCAAATGAAGTTTATTATTGTAAATCGTATGG
Organism: Desoria tigrina; assembly: GCA_906901685.1. Taxonomy (NCBI): domain Eukaryota; kingdom Metazoa; phylum Arthropoda; class Collembola; order Entomobryomorpha; family Isotomidae; genus Desoria; species Desoria tigrina. Next base: position 122,077 of record CAJQTU010000014.1, read on the forward strand.
ACTACTTTCGAACGAGTCCCAAGAATGTGATTGCAAATATCGAAATAAACGTTTATAAACAAGCATGATTTATTTACTCGAGAAACGGCGATTAAGATTAAACCTGCTTTACATGATCATTCTTAAACGAGTCTAAAAATGCATCCAATTCAGTACTTCATGAAAACGGTCCCACAGCAGCAACCCAACCCCAGCCAGTCGAACTGATCTCCCCATTCAAAATCTCTACTCGAATCATTGCATTCCAAGCCTGACTACTATTCGTCTTCGACGAGTTTAATTTAAAGATTTGGGAAGGTGGGACAGATGCGTAGATTTAGGATTAGAAACAGAATTATAACCCCAGGGGGACTTTATATAAAGGCTTTGGTTTGGACATCTGACCTTTTCCTCTGCCTTCATCATCTGATTCATCTCCTCGTAGCTTGTTGAAGATGTTGAAGAGAATTCCAACAATAGAACAAGATATTTGAGGGTTGATACAAGTGACTTAAGTGACAGTTTGTAAAGAAATGATGATCCCCAGCTGGGCCAAGTATTCCTCTCCCTTCTTTAACAATGTATTTTTATTGCACTCTCATACTCCTTCATGAATATTATCTCTTGGCACATATACGAGCCTGTAGTTTCGACGAGATACAGCAATTCAACCGTAAGAATAGTATACAAGAGCTAAGAGCAGGCCAACCGTTCCTTCGACTCAACGCAAGGCCAAGAAGAAGTTACTCTTTATTATATTCAATCTGACAGAATCTGCTTTTTTATTACTAACCATTCCTATGTCAAAGGTGAATATCTGAGCAGACAATGAAAATTCTAAATAATGTTCAGGAATTTTCGGATGGATGTGTCATTCCTATTCTCATTTGGAGTTTGTAGGAGGTTTCCTCTGATTACTTATTTGATCGATGCCACATAGTTACCATTGGGGAGTTCGATTAGGACTGGTTTGTACAGTCCAAGGTTTGTTATAGTTGTAGCCACCTTTCAAAATACTTGACATTGATTCTTTGACTTGATTGGAGTCTTTTCAAGAATATGATTGGGATTCTAGGCTCGTGGCATTTCAATAAGCTGGATTAGAACAAATGTGAATAATGATTGATCAGTAAATGTTAATAGTTGCAAGACTTACGAGCCTTTTTCGGACCTATGAATCGGTAATATTAATATTTTTACGCGATTAATGATAATGATTCAGGCGTTGGTTTTCTAACGTTTCATATAAAAAATCTCCCTGGTGAGTTATTTTAAGTGGGGTTGGAGACATTTCGGAGATAATTGCTATTCAAAGAAGTTATATCCACATGAGTTTTTTAAATGGGGACGTATTTGAGGGGACTTTATTTTCTCATAATAATATGTGGGCTGGATACCAAGCTTATTCCAGTAAGAGTACAGTTGTTGGGAGAAAGACGCACGTTTTTACTCTACATATTTTGGGCGATACCTGTATTAATTTGGCTTTGATTTTCATAATTTTCATCCATATTAATACCGTCAACTCTCTCCTTAAGCGTATCCTTAAAATGACTTTATAAGTTTAAATGCTAATTAAACTAATAATGTTATAAAGGTTAAAACACTTCAAAATATAATCAAATAATATAGTCTCATCTTGAAAACATAACATTTGCATTCAAATAAAAGATAAGTTCAGTACCTTAAAATATTTTACAAAGGCCTAAACTGTACAGCGATTACCTGGCGAGAATCTCATTGAAAATTACATTCTAACAGGTGTGGGCCATCTCTGGCCTACGATACATATAAATACAATTTAGCTACATGTTTCTTCCAGAATACCTGTTCTTCAATCTGGAAATTGAATCTGTGCAGGCTAGGTGGACCGTGGCTGTTTCTTCCTTTAACAAAGTAACTGCAATGACTGTAAAGTTGTGAGGTTGTAACCAACTTTAATATTTAAAACATCAGTGTTGTAAAATTTCACTGGTAGGCTAATTAGATAGGATTCACTAACAGATCCCTTACTTTTGAATTCATCTCATTTTTCATGTTGCATTGAAAATTTTAAAGAGAGAATTTCATACTGAGAGATTTAATTCCATTGAAAACCGTCTCGATTTGAAAGTAGAAAAGCCAATTCAACTTGGATAAAGTACGTCGCGAAATGTGACACAGTTTAATGAACAAATTCATTACGACAGGCTTGTAATAAAGAGATACAAGGATAATGGGATGTGATGATTTACGAAGGGGAGCCTCTCCCCTTGGCCATTATTGTAATCGAAGGAGGATTCACATAATAAATAAAAGTGATCTCGGTGGCATTATAAAACCAACTATTTGTGTCGTTAATTAAGAGAAATATAGCTTTCTAGCTTAACTAAACGAAATCACAATGGAACAGAAACGGAAAAATCGTTCATATCTTCTTAACTTCTTCAACCGCTTAATCATTCAGAAGCAGATCACTTCATTCAAAGTTTCAAAGCAATCTCACATTATTGCCAAAGAGCCTTGATGACGTCGTGTTGGCTATATAGAGCTTGGGTAAATATTAGTCGGGTCGTAAAAGCGGCTCCTATTTGCTAGCTATAAAAATCCTGTCATCAAAAATATCAAAATATTTGATAAACACAAGTGCGGGATAGTAAAAGGGGATTAAAACTCTAGCCTTATAAGTCCTGTGGTCTAGTTGTTAGAATCTCGAATTGTCCGGGAAAGATAGGAACTGAAATGGTTTTATTATGCACCCTCGAGGCAAAAAGTCTTTTTGACATTCATCATCTTTATTACGATACGGTATCGGAGCTGAGATTTTTCCCACTTTGTTGGTTTCAGTAGCTACTTCCGTATATGCATTCAATCAGGAGCAAAACTAACATTTCCGGGCCACTCGGATGCCCAACAAGCAATCCCGGTATGGTCACACACCACACTGAACACAAATCGAATTGAAAAGGGATACTCGCATGCCTAATTTGGTATTCATCGATATGATACGGGAGTCCCTCCGTAGTTTTACTGTGATACTCCACAGAGGATCTATGTTACAGTCAATATTGGATGGAACAATTTAAAAGATGATTAGTGCACTCATCAAACTACCTACTACGTTTGACTTGCTTTATGATGAGAACCCATTTTTCAGAAGGGATAATTGGGACACAAATTTTTTTTAGAAATTTTTCGACATTGTGGAAAAGTCAATAATATTGCGAAATGCAGGGTTATTTTAATGCAGTCGTTGCATTCTTCAACATCTTCAGAAAAGGCAACACGAAATCTATTATTTGTAATTTTATCCATAAATTCAATATAAAATCGTATAGAATTCACTTTTCATTTTAAAGGTTAAAATCTTTAACACGTTCATGAAGTTTGAATTTGAATACTTGACGATAAAAGAGATATTAATTTTCAAAGCTACCTTTAAATGCTTCCTTATACATGCTGCAGATACCATTTGAAATATATCACGAAATGCGGTTCTAGCTTTTTTTAAAAACGTTTTAAGCTAAAATGACAAGAAAAAAATGTCCATGAAATGTTTGTGTCGGTTAGTCATCTTAAAACTGACTGAATCTTTTATGGAAACGCATCATATCTTCCTTTCCCCACCGAGTCATCTTTATAGTCTATATTTGTATAAGTAGTGTGATCAAGGCCGGGCATCCCGTGAGGAGTCGTCCCATCACAATTGAGTTAGCTCGGCTGAAATATCAGTTATTCATACGGGGCAAAGTTGCCTTCCCCAGCTCCAACTTTCTCCAGCCTCAATCCAGGGTTCACCCTTTCTCTTCCCGTCTCGTGTCCTATCTGCCCTATTAGTTACACCCCGTTCCGTGAATAATCGGAGGTATTTACACAGAACGCTTCCCGTTCTTTGGGATAATGGGCTGCTGATATGAAATTGAATCATTTCCCTCTCCCAGCAAATGATATCTCTACACTACTACTTTTACAACAAGCCCAACCCGGAGAGCCATGACGTTCCCAGGCATTTATTTATGCTAATCGGAAGTAGAGAGACCGAAAAAATTCTCCATAAACCCCATTATGAATTACTTAAAAGGAGTTTGTACGTTTTAACGACCAAACCTCGTCCCAATTGTATATTTTGTCTAGAAATTTTGGAGTCCTATTTTTTAATAGTTTATCAAAGCTATTAACTCGTCTCTGGATATTTTCTGAATGAGGATGTCAAGGCTTCCTGAAGGCAGTAGGAAGGATCACTGAGTGGGATATTAGTTTGAGAAAGTAAGTGGCAATTTGATAAACCACCCTGGTGAGAAAGAGTAACTGGATCAACGACAAGATACGACGAAAGAGAGCAAGTCGTAAATCACTTTCAGTAAGGATGACAAGATACGGTTGTGGAAAGAATGGGATCTCCACGGAGGCAAATCAAATCTATTTGTCTAGGAAGATTGACATCCCCTTTGGGAATATGTGGGAGATGGATCTTGTTCCGGATATGTATTGACTTCCTCTCTTGTTTGTGATGATCAGTCACAAAGGACATTTAGATAAACCCGACTTCTCACCGATAATAACTTCATGAGACAAGGAGGATCTTGGGACATTTGTGATGATCTTCCTGTTACTTGTTTGATATTTTTGGTGCGTAGGTTTTGGTTAATCATTTTTAGAGCTTTTGATGAGCAGGACTTGTTTTAAACCCTGCTGAATTCCAAACTTCATTGCAGTGAGTGGGGATTCATTTTTAGAAGTTTTACTTCTGGAAACCTACAAGTAGATCTAGACAGTGGTTTCATTTCCGTTACGGTTTAACCCCGATGCACCTGACTGTTCCCTAGAGAGAAAGTATCACACACACAGCGTGGAAATAAAAATTAGAGTAAGTCAAGCGTTACTAATAGGTTTTAGAACTTTCATGGTCCTGTTCTCACATGTTGGATACATTTACATGGTGGGGGCAAATATTAGTCAGGCGTAGACGAGGAAATTAAATAGATCCTCCAGCCAACCGACTGGATCCTTTTTATTAAATTACAGTTCAATTACATTTTAATCCGAATCTCGCTCAATATTTCATCATTCATCAATGATTCTTGGTTTATAATGGAAAATCACTGGATGGATCAAGTTAAATATCTCATTTCGAGGAGATTTTAGATTTATATCCATCATTTTCCCTTGATTGGATTCTCCGAAATGTATACTCACCCGTTCTAAAAAGCAAACTTGTTTTTTAATTTAAAACGTAAAAATGATATGATGAGTATAGGTAATGCTAGTAAAATGTGAAAAAAATTGGTTTTAGACAAATTATGAATTACAGAAAAATTTTCAGATGAATGGAATGCATATCCTAAAAACATAAAAATTAGTGCTTAGAATAATCGTAAATTTTTCGAGTTTTTAACTGTCTGGTTTGTGGTATTAAGATTTTGTAGAGCAATTGATTCGTTTTAAAAATAAACTCCCTGAAATCTAGCTAAACTTGACTGAAGAATTTGAAAAAACACATCCCAAACAATTAATTTAATGAAAAATACGATCCCATTTTCGCATCAAATCTATACTCCACTCCAGTCCAGCAGAATATCAGTCTCAAATCTCAAGCTTTTGAAAGTAGTTTTGTTGGATTTTTGTCCGGCTCTGAAATTGACCGGACAAAAGTGGAAAGGCCTGAATTCGGGATCCAAAAACGGTGAAAACATAAAGTGTGGAAATCAGTTCTTAAGTTGTGATCCTCCTGTAGACGCGTAGAGCGGAAAAGACCCTAGGAAATATCCTCTGGATGTTATGATAAGTGTATTAGGGAATAAAGTGGCTTCTCTCCGCTTCCAAGTCTCCCTGATCCCATTATCCTGATAGGAAGAATAAAGTAATTGAATGGGAACCCCGGCTCTTTATCTCCCTTCACCATTGGAATAATTTAAACACTCACATCTCAGCTTTTCTTTTGAGCAGGACCATAACTTTATTATGAGCCTTTGGACTAAAATAAAACCATTATACATTGCTTCAAACGCTTTGAGAGTGTAACACGAGTACCCTAAACGGATTGATATTTCACACGTACATCTAACCTAATACAATGTGACATGACAAGAAATAAAAAAGGGTTGTATTATTTCCTATTCAGAATAAGGAATCATCATCATTCGCATTTAATAGTTCGTCTTTGTAAGTAATGCCTTTCACAAATTACAAAACACAATCTCTGTATCGATTTCCGCTCAATGCGGTGGGGTACGGTGTCAGGATAATTAATAACGATGGCCGTACTTATACTCACTATAATACAATTATACAATCATCCTCTCTATAACTTTAGCTACCGGTATCTCTATCTCTAACAGTATTTTATGTAGTATATTGCAGGTTACGGGACTACTTGAGAAAGTAAATGAATCTACTTGAAAGTGTTAGAACCCCGTTGTCCCTGAGAAGGGCCATACGAGACACCGAGGGGAGACCGAGCCTTTTCCCCGTGATTTGTTGAAGGAGAAATAACGGGAGAAGGAGTCGGGCCACTTGAGTCGTTTAAGCTAGGAAAAGACGTGCCGGAATTAGTTCCACTCGATGAGTTTCGATTATTTGATGATGACGGGTTTTGAGCTTCGTAGGCCGCAACAATTGCGGGTGTGGGGACGGGGATTCCGGCGGTTTGGTTCATGTACGCGATAATCCTCCGTAACTCCTCCATTGCGTTGGCCTGCATCAGGATGTGGTTCTTAGCCAGGAGGAGGGTAGCAATCTTGGACAACTTCCTCACGGAGGGTGAATGGGCATAGGGGATGACACTTCGGAGCTCGTCCAAGGCATCGTTCAAGTCGTGCATTCGCCGTCTTTCTCGGGCATTGATGCTCAGCCGGACTGCCTTTCCCTGCCGATTTTTCTTCCCCGACGAGCCTCCTTTGGAATGTGAATTTTTACCCCCTGCCACTTTGTCATCGGCACATGATATCATATCCGACGGTCGGTTGTTTTCATCCGATTCAGTCTTAGAGGAGGAAAGTCCGAGATAGTGATCTTCCCTTAACATGTAACTTTCACTGTCGCTGCCACCACTGTTTGTCGAGGAAGATCGCTCTCTCCCAACGTCCAGTTCGCACTTGTCCTCGCAGTCCGACCCCCCGTCCGAATGGATGTCACCTTTCGACAAGGAGGACATCCTCATCCCATCCGTAATGCTCATCTTATCTCCCCGTCCTTCCAAAGCACTTAGATGATGATGACTTATGGCTAATTTACCTCCGCTGCCAGATAAGAGAGCCCCGGTCCCAGTTGCCCCATAAGGATGATATCTTGATTGCTGTGGCCCGCCGTCGTAGTTGAGGGCTCCAGGGTGATGCTGGGCGACGATGGAGGTAAGGTTTGCGTAGAGAGCTGCCGTGTTTTGGGACCCTATCGGGATTTTACCCCCATTTCCAGGTATTCCACTGATGGGGTGTTGTCGGAAGGCGGATGGATTGGGAACGGGAGGGAATTCACGGAACTGTCTTGAAGGATGCTCGAGGATCTCTCCGACGGCCTGAATTCCATGTTTTAGATTCTCGGTGGGAGTGGAGATTGAGAGTTGTTGATGGCTAATTAAGTCCCCAATTGCCATTAGGGATGACTGATTGTAAGGTGGAACTGGGAACGACTCCATACTAAAATTTTCACTGTATAGACTTATTTAGGAGTGTAAATATTGTAGAAACCGAGCTCTTTGGTTGATCCAATTACAGTTAAAACACCCGTGTGATGACCCAACAGGCGTAATCTGTAGAGTAAACAGAAGATGAGTTATTAGAGAGTGAAGAGAAAGTCGGTTGGAGGTAAAATGCGGCTCGAGTAATCCAGTCTCAACGAGACTGGGTCCTCTAAATCCGAGATATAAAGTTATGGGAAACAAAATAAGAGAGATTCTGTGTGCTACCTCCAAAACTGGAAGAGGGTTGTCAGGAAGTGTGAGAAGCGCAGTTTCTCTTTCTCCAGAGAAATGCCCGGGTGCTTAGGGACGGCTTACGGGATCGAAATCAACCAATTAGGAGAGAGTTCTTAAACACTTGAAGCCAAACAATTCCAAGGAACCACCAAGTCGTGACACGGATGAAATATCAATAACGGGAAAGTGTAGGTTCAAGTGAGAGTCAACTTTCTCCACCGAATACAATAAAGGCAGAGGAAGTTAGATTCTATTACGAGTTTATCAACCCAAGCGTTTTCCTATGCAAAGTAGTCAGTGACTTTACAGTTCCGAAACATTTTCAGATTTTGAGGCTGGAACCCGCTTTGCTTCTTGAAGATTTAAAGTCAATGGCCGTATTTGTCTAACAAAATGTGAGGGGTTTGCAGATAGGATCCAGGCGCAGAAACACTACTTTTATTACTACACGCTACAATGCCGATCAAGAATTTGAAAAAACTTCCCTTTTCTTGTAGATTAAGATTTTTCTTTGAGAATCCAGTGTTCACGGAACGGAATCTCGGCAGCAACTGCGTGACGAATATCGAATGACAAGAAGACCACAAAACATTTAGCAGGTTATCGAGTTTTCCTAACACATTCGACAATAGTCTCGATCGTAAGCGCAGTGACCATCTGGCCAAGAGCTTAAGTTAATGGAGAAAATTGTTTTTCGGGAGGAATGATGCCATATGTAAAGAGGATCCTGGATTTTAAATCACTTGATGATAGACTGGATAAATTCGGAGCCCCGTCTCCTCCGTATTGTAAAAATATTTAAGAACAATCAAAGAGAAAAAAGCCCTTATGGCACTTGCCAGGATGTTTGTATGGTCGGTGAATTTGGCCAAATGTGTTCGGGCTGGAGGTTTTACTGTAATGAAAAGCTTTGTGCCCTCAACCCTCTACTCGATACTCCCTGTGCTCTAAACGAGTGTCCTTTTCATTTAGCAGGTCTTTAGGGATCCCGACAGAAATGAACCCTGATGTCGAATCAGAACGGGAGTGCCATATGGCTCTAAACCGTCCTTCAATCCTCGGATCAGTCCCGAGCCCTACATTTGATCAGATGGGCGAGTTTCATTTGATCAAAGCCATTCATGATGATTACGATCTCGGGCATTGTTTGTTGGAGTTGTATTTCCTGATTCAGCAACCAGAGTTAATAGGAGAGCTTTTGAACCTTCAGTACATATTATATGATAAGCCATGTCGGCGTAATGTGTCAGTTCATTAATTAGCGACAATTATTCGTCTGTGCTTACATGCAATCCGGTTAGAATGAGAATTTGTCCGTCTGATCAAATTAGTATTTTAGAGATATTTAAAGGAATATTTACTTGGTGGGCGGATACGAATAAAAATTTTTTTTAAGGATTAACCCCTTGTTGTTTGAGTTGATCCATGTAGGATGTGATAAATAAAAAACTGTATTTTAATTGCACTCGGCATGATTTACAGAATACTATTCTAGATTACTATGTTGATGCAAGATGCTCTGCTTGACCTTTTTAAATGCCTTGTGTTTTTTCTCTGGACGGTCGGTAATTATGTCTGGCTCAAGTCAATAAATCGGAAATCAATAAATATATTCAATTCACTGAGAAGCAGTATCTAGTGATTGCTTCATTTCACATAAGATTAAATACTTAGTTTTACAGGACCTGCATAACTCCTCGAGCAGGTCAAAAGAGCTTTGAACCAAAACGATCAAATGTTATTATACAGGGTGTCTACGCATAAATAAATAAATAAATCTAATTTTAAACACCGGGACATTACGCGTAGACACCCTGTATATCATGTAGGTTTAACACAAAGAAATTAAAACCCTGTAAAAGCTTTTTCATTTTCTGCTAAAATTGTAATTAGAGAATCTTATTAAACTTTCATTGAAATCGACGACGGTCTGGCTACGCTTGGAACTTAAAACTGGAGTTGCCAGTTTCTGTTCATGTCATTTCTTGTATTAGTCAATATTTAAAACCGTTGTTCATGTTTGAGTAGCAATTTAGCTAAACGGTACTTAACTTAACAACGTGCCCTTTTAGTATTTACTTTGATTCATGTAGGTTCTTGTTCTTGTATTTCATTGCGATACATACATCCAGTCATTATCATTACAGTCAAATAAAGTAAATCTGGTCAGTCTATGCATAACTCACAGCATCCAGGAAAAACATTGCCAAAGACAGGTGAATTTTTAAGTTAAATAAGTGTCTGCAATAATATTATATCAATATCCATTGGTTAAATGTTAAATCTAAAAAAAATTCAGCATATTCATTTTATCTCAAAGATAACAATATCTCTCCTTTGTGGTTAACATACGTTTTTTATGAATTTTCATTGAATCTCATGAAATCTGAATAATACCAGTTACCCCAACGTTGCAGGTTTTAAAAAACATCCTACTATTCTGCAGATTAAAATCCAATTTCTAAGCCCTATAAACTTCACAACTTGAGTAAGGATATTGTCCAGCCAGATTTATGGCTTTGTATGATTTATTATCACTGTCGTAAAGTTTTCTTGGGTCGAGTTAAGAAATAAAAAGCGAGACTTGAGAATTGTTAAGAGAAGGACAAGGGTAACCGGATGGGAGGAAAAGTCAATCCACAAGTCAGCCCCTCCTCTCCAATCACAAGTCCTCAGAGGCTGGCATAAAGAGGGTGGAGTTTGTCGGAGGTGGATTCCAAATCTATTCTCATTCTCGATCCGAATTCATAGACGTTCCTGCTTTCCAGTGCCCGGTTTTCGAAACCCGGTTCTACCCGATCTGAATTCGGTCTAAAAAATCACCCACAGATGAAGCTTGGGAGACCTTTGCTTTCTAGAGGAAATCAAATCCGGGGTCTTGAACTTAATACTTTTTTAACGATCCGAGCTTTTAGGGTTCCTTATTTCTACAACCAATTATAATTGTCGTATTTGATCGATAATGAAATATACTTATAAACAGTCGTATATACCTGATGACACCTTTTTATCATCTTTTGACTTCAAAAATTAAAAAATGGCAGAAGTTATGGCATTATTAACGGCGTTTGAAGTCTAAAATTTCATAGTTTTTAATGTCATTGGACATTCAGAAAGGGATCTAAAACTCCAGTAACCTAAATCCGATCAATCGTACGATGAATTATTAAAGGGCCCTCTTAAGAATGGAGAACGCTCATGGTAGAATATTTATCGGAGGGGAACTCCCAGCTAAAGAGATCAATATTAACGACGCGATATTCATAAATCATTCCGGTGGATGTCGGGTCAATCCTTCAAAAGCGTCTACATCGGTATTTATATTTCATTTACGGTATCGAGCATCTTCTGAGGGACCAAAAACTTAAACTCTAAAAGACGTTCTATTTCATCCTTCATATATTTTATAACGCCAAACTATTCCAACTTCCAAACTCAATAAAATAATGCATTAACAGTAAAGTATTTATAATAAAGCAACTGTCGTAAATGTACCTGGATTGAGTAGAAATCGAATAAAAACGGGATCGCATCTGCAGCTCTCCCGATTCCATACGTTCTTATTTAAACGACAATATAATTTTGGAAACCTAATGTCTGTACATGTATTAAATGGCTTCGACATAAAATAAAATAACAATCCATACAACACAGAGACGCTTTTATTGGAAATGCCCCCTTCTGCTCCTCCAGGACAAGGATTTTTATAACCTGAATAAGAAGCTCCGGATGTTTTTTGTCCCCTTATACTTATATTGCACATTGTAGTTAACCACGGGCCGGAGTTGAAACCGCCTATACGTTTCCTTCATCAAGTCCCCGGTGTATTGGAATATTTTATTTTTTCTTCGCTGGATTTTTCAATTTCCGATACAATATTGAGTTTGATACTTTTATGGCATCTGGCATCACTTACACGATTTGACATGAATATCCGGAACACATAACGAATCCGAGAGGAAAGTGTACTGAAGTAACCGGAGAAAGGGAAAGTATATCTTGAACCTAAGGAGAAGCGATGTTTGATATGAAGCGGAGATACATCTTTTTCGGGACGAGGTAACTGTCGAAATAAATGCAACAAAATCGATCGAGAAACAAATAAAGAGTGAAATTCTAGAAAACTCAATCACAAACTCTTTCCTGCAAAGGTTGCCAATCTTTCCTCAAGGGACGTCAGCTTCATCTATTCCTGTTGTAAAATATGATCGTAATTCTAGATTCTGTTGGAATCTGAAAAGAACCCTATACCAATTCCAATCTCTCTCTCTCCATCCTATCGACTTTCCGCCATCAAACTCGAGTTATTTTTTCTTTCTTTTTTACTGATTCTGCTTTCTTTTTAAAATGTGAAAGCCATTACAACTGTATCCTACAAAGGCTTGTTCTCGCTGTATTTGATGGAAGCCGGGATGAAAGAACTACACAGGCCTGGCACAATGGCTCGTTTATACGGATTTAATTTAAATTTAATCGCATTCACAGCTTAAGATCATTAAGGTTCTTTATGTAATCATAAAAGTTTTCTTGCTGTTGAAGGGTTTTTATCTTGCTAACAACACCAACGAGTGCTGTTTGAATCTTTTGGATTCTTTTGATATTTTATATTTATAATCCTCTGGAAATCTTTATACAACGAAAGATTTTTCTTCGTTGTAGCAAGGGATTTTGTTCTTAAAATTTAAAATCTCGCGTTGAAGCATCCCCATTCTTGCAGATTTATTCCAAGCTGTTGCATTTAACAGGTGTTGACAGGGCTGTCATAGTCTTATAAATCTATCAAGTTGCATATATAGGAATGCGAAAGTTATCAGATCGAGTACGCATTCACGCTTCTCGATTTCGACTCTACCTACATAGTTTGGGTAAAGGAGAAAAAGTTTCGTCCCTACGTACTTCCATTAATTCCTGTCAAGGAGGTACGGGAGAGAGCCTTCGGCCCAAGAAGATCCTTATTCCAGAAGCTAAGCAACATTTCGAAATATATTGTGTAACCGCATGAGAGGAGGATGATGGTGGCTCCCGTAAAGAACTGTGCAAGAATACGGAGCGAGATGGACGACGACGGTCGGTATGTACCTGGGAGAGAGAAGATTATTTTCCTCAAGATTTATCCACTGGTTTCCGAATGAGTGGGCGTGAATGCTTTCACAAATCACCATAAGATCTTGGCATAGTCACACTGGAGGCAGATTGCTGTACAAGAGGAATGTTGGCCTGAACAAGTAATGCGGATTTGTAAGAGCTTTCCCTCTAACCAGTCCCCTGTATCCCTTTAAATTGTAGCAGGCATAAGGGGCTTTGATTCTCTGGAATCGCTGAGAGAGAAGAAACTTTCTTGAGTTGCCTTAGATTTTGATGAAAGCCATTATTACATCCATTGAATGGCTCTAATTGCATCCGCTGGTTGAATGGAATTCGATTTTGCTTACTGAAGTTATCAACTGAGGTATTCAACCGAAACAGCTCCCTTCAGTCTCAATGCATGACTCCACTTGGGAGCGTGAAATCGTGGATAACTGCAGATGGATTTTGAGCGAGACAGAAATGGAGACAGAGGCAGGGAGAGGCTTCTCAAGATCTGATATAATTTTATATGATTTCGGATCTCTCTCTTGGATAGGTAACTTATTTAAGGTTTAGTCGGATGTATCTGAATCGGATTAATGAATCTGATGAGAGATTCACACTCCTCGAGTCAAATAAAGCTGAAAGGAGTTTAAAGTCGTAAATAGTTTAATTTCTTCGAGCATGATTCCAGCTGCATTGGGATTCCTACGAAATGCTCATTTGGAGTGTTCGGAAGTTTCTTAATTGGTAAGTGGAAAAATTAGGGATTTATTCGTATATCTTGCTCATTTGTCCCGAGCAAGTGCAAAATTAAGAAAATATTCAATCGTGGAGTTGAATTTCCAGACATGCTTTCGGTTGATTACTAAAATCCGAAGTTTATAGAGAATTAACAACGTCCCTCCTTATATTTTTGTTAATTATTCAACAGAACGTACTTGCAACAATTGAAGACCTCAGCCGAATAACCCCCCATCTCGGAAGACGATTTTTGAATTATTTTAAAATTAAACGTTGCCATGACAACTTACCAAAATGTATAAAAATCACACATTAAATTCTCTTGGCAACGCCACTTTCAAACCCCCTAGCGTATTAACGCTTTCAGGTAGCAAAAAAATTAATAGAAGATATTTTTAACCAAACTTATTCTCTAAATTTTGAACTTATTTGCATAATATTCGGTCAAGCAAATCAAAAGATATTTCGATGACAACTTCTAATTTTAAAGAAATGATTTTAATCAATGAACTTAAATTAAAATGTCTTTGCTAAAATCGCTCTATCTCTTTATCTATTCTGCCTAAAAACATGCAATTAGACTCAAAATTTAGAAAATTAGTTGGGCTAAAGTTCAAGCTGGTTGTTTCTTTAAACGGAGAATGGATGGTCGTGAATGGTTAATTTTAAAGTGGCATTTTCATTCGTTGCTAAGGAATTTAAGGGTGATATTTTAAAGCATTTTGGCGAGTTGTCATGGCAACTTCAAATTTCAACTAATTTAAAAATAATCCAAAATTTCTCTTCCGAGATGGGGGGTTATTCGGCTGAGGTCTTCAATTGTGTCCCTCAATTGAAAAACCTGTCGAATGAATTTCGAAAATTCAAATTTTGTAATAATTGAGGGGTTGTCATAGTGACAACGTTTTTGAAACTTAAAATTTCGGTTTCACCAGTCGTACTGGTTTTTCTATCCGGGAATTTGCATGGAAACAGGGTTTAAAAAGACCCTGTTGGGTCCTTGACAAAACTATTTGAAATTATGATTGGTAGTTCTTGGGCTTCAATTAATAAATTTTGATTTGAAATTCAGTTTGGAATTTTTTATTCATAAAACAGAAAGTTTAATAGAATCTAGCAAGTGGTTTAGTTTTTCTTCCGAAAACCATCCACAGAATATGCAATAATTTTTTATCGACAGTGATAAAAATTCGAAACTAAAGTTTAAATCGAAGCTTATAATTTTTAAGTGGAATTATTATTAATTATAAGTTGAAATTTTTTGTCAAGAACCCCACAGGGTCTATCTAAAGTTGGTTTCTATGCAAATTCTGCAATCGGGAACCCCTTCTGACTCCTAAAATTCTGAACTTAAAATTCTAAAAACGTTGTTGCTATGACAACGTTTTAATTGTTTCGGGGACTGAATTTTCGAAATTCATTCGACAGGTTTTTCAATTGAGGGACACAATTGTAAGCTATGATTTGAAGCAAATAAAATGAACAAAGTCTCTCGGGAGGGAAGAGCCAATGATACATTTCAGATCTGACAGCATAAATGATTGCGCACTTTCAAGGACTGGGTCTGGGAGATAAGGAGCATTTATTCCTGTCCGAAGAAAGCAACTGGAGATTATTATCGTCTTGATGCTGTAAATCGTAATTACAAAAGATGATGAAAGCATACCGCACAAAAATGATATGTTCCTATCTCTACTCTTATATACAAAAGTGTTTCTCTTTTCTCCGTATTAAAAATTAGAGGCTCGGAGTGCTGGAAATGGGCTTAAAGCGTTCTTGTCTCTAACTGGAATCTGAGAGATGTGGAATGGGAAAGTAGTAAGCTTTTAGAAAGTTGCTGGAGTGATGAGTGTTCCGTTCAGTATCCCATCAAAGAAAGACAATAGACGGCTTCCCCATCATTCAATAAAATGAAAGGACTGTATCGAAGAAAGCCTTCTTTCTCTATTTGCCAAAGTACTCTAGAAAATGAGGAACACTTTGCATGGTCATCACCATTCAGATGTCTTCCACACGACCATCATCATTATCATCAAATACAGAGGACCCTCTATGACAAACAGTACATCAGGGCCTTAAAGCACCACTCTTCGTCCAGGCTCTACTCCAGTCACCCGGGGTTTTCCATCAAAAACACGGATTCTGGATTTAAAAACTGCTTTGAGCTTTTGTGGATCCGATGTTGTTTAGGTTCGAAACTTTCAAAAGTAATACATTTTTATGCTTTAAAAAAAATTTAACCAGGACCCCAAAAACTCGGTCCCACGTCCCATGAGCATAATCCAAGTCCCTATATTTGATGAAAAGGTAAGGGTCTTATGCATCTCCTTTCCCTCTCTACTTCTCTGAATAATAGGAAATAGTAATAGGCTTTGTAAAATACTGAGAAGAGTTACAGAATGTCTAGTGTACTGTACTCCTGAAAAGAGATTCTAAAGCTGCTCTTTAATTTAAATATTAAAATATATTCCTCTATAGGAAGAGCTTTAGTGTATAGGGAGCCTTCATTTTTTAGCCGGGTCGAAGTTTTCGTGGTTCCTGGGTAAAAGGGAAGGCGGTGGGAGTATATTAATATATTGCTTTTAGGCAGTTAGCATTTCAAATTTTGGGCATTTCTTTGGTTATTTGGGAATTAGGCTGTCCTTGGGAACTGTTATTTCAAGTTCTGAGTACATAATGGATATTTCAGTGGAGCTGCGGGACGGGTTTGAGTCACAATGGTGGCTTGATGGGAGTGTGTCTTTTTCTTTCACTCCTTTCTCCCAAAGCAACTATATAGGCTTGTACACTTTCTCTGGCAGACAATCCAGAGCTTAATAGTACGGACATATAATATATATATTCCTCTCGAAAAGCAGGCATGAGGCAAGGTTTCCAGCAACCAAAACCCACCCATCCTTCTGTAAAATGAAGATGAGAGAAGACGGGTTATAATATATAGGTGTATGTATTTATACGTAGCTATATATATCTGGTCATAGATTTCATTTAGCTTTGAAATTCAAATTACAGTGAAGTCTGTGTGAGTGTCTGCCTCCGCTTCAGGTTCCAGAGAAAGAGAGAGAGAACTCCCATCGGAAGGAACTTCAATTCCAGTCTCGGGCTGGCTATATGGTCGTTTTGATCCCGATTATGGATGAGCAGATCTTGAAAAAGACTCATCCCCTTTCCATTTCATTCCCTTTGTCCTTCCTTTGCTTCCATCCTTGGGACTTGTGCTGGATTAGTGAGAATGTCGGAGGTTCAATGTATGATCGCTCTTCAATTTTGTAAAATATTTTTACAGAACGGCTAGAAAAGAGCTGGAAGAGGAGGTTTTGTTTAAGATGATGCGTCGAATAAATATTAGAAGCCGGCCGGAGGGATTCCAAGGAATTATTTAGATGTGGGAAAAAATTTCGAAATAAATAATCGAGCCAGCATTCAGGCCAGTATACTCCGGTCCTGGAAATATATTTAGACAAGAAAAGGGGATAAAGAGTGAGGAACGGCATTGGTATGCATTATGGAGGAAATGGAATGGTCAACTGAATCAGATATATAATACATATACGTCCGTCGAATTACGAAGCTATCGATTCCATATCCCGAAGAAGTAGGGTGGTTAAGATTCATTTCATGCCCGATGCACAGAGAAGGAGGGGGTATTGAAAAACCCAGGGTTTTCAAAAAAATCTTGTTAGTAGTTTTAGTAGACGGGATCGACATCGAGGGTTCAAAAAATGTCTGCTATTCCAAGTACTAGCTGTACGTGGTTACCTCAAGCAGGGAGAGTGTAGTATGAAAGGATCCGCACAATAATGATCAAGACTTACATCAGATCGAGGTGAATTTATGGTCAAGAAAGCAATAGATTTAAAAGAATGGTTGATTTGTAAAAGCAGAGATTGAAAAGAAACTGTTCAAGTGTTGTAGAGATAGGAGAGTGGTGGGTTGGCTTGGCAAGGCTACAGCTACGGATCTGAGATGCTAGGACTGAAATCCCGTCTGGGTGCTCCTGGAAAATGAGAATCCGGCGGATTCAGAACCCGGGTGATGGAACGGAGGAAAAGAGGGAGCTCGGCCGGAGAACCGGGAACCGTCCCGTTCCCATGGCAACCCAACTTTTGGGCCCGGAACATTGATTAATCTCGCAGCATCCCACTGACGTCAGACACATGCTCGCCTATACTTCTTGCTACTTCGATAGAGAACCAGAAGTTTCTTCTTCTACTGGGCTTCCTCTCTTTCCCCTCAAGTACTCAGAGATATCAGAGGGGAAGGCAGGGAAATCAAGGTAAAATTTCTGATTTACTTTGGCCTTCAAACCCATCCATCTTCTCTCCGAAGGGATATATATGTTTTTCCCATCACAATTCATTACAATCTATATGCTTGCAGTTATGGGATCCCTGAAAGGTACTCGTAACAATCTAGAAAAGTTCGATTGCTGTTTTGAAATATGGAAAGAGTGGTTCAAATATCGACATTTTCCGTGATGGTTCCAGCTCTGGAAAAACTAATTGCGCCTCCAGGGCTGGGTTAAATTCAAGTAATACGATACTCTGGCAGGTATCGATAAGTACCGTTAATGATTGGCTTGCTGGAATTCCAGAGGTTTTGGTTACCTTCTTTTTTAGTTGTAATACATTAGGTAACATTTAGAATGAAACATAAATTTGGAACTGTTTGAGAACATAAAAACATCGTGATATCGTATCATGTTACTCCCACACAAGTTGAATTCGTCAAAGGAGCTTGTCATTGGAAACGTCTTATATTTGATATATGTATATGGGTAATCAGCTTGTGTCAAAAAGATACGGCGAGGATCCTCCGAATGGGATTAGGTTATTTCTGAGACCCCATAATTTATACTTAAGTTGGGCTTAAAGGATTTAAGGAGCTCGTATCACAACCACTGTTTTGTCAGCACGACTCCTAAAATGTAGGAAGGAGGATTTTGCACATTTCAAATTAGGTGTTTGCTATTTCTGCTATCACTATGCAATATTTTACTTGTCGCTTTTATTCGATTCGGGTAGAAGCGTGATAAGCAGGACTTTTTTAAGGTGAAATTGATTGGAGGAGAGATATGATTTAACAATATTTTTCATAATAAAAAGATTTACCAGGTTTGATGAATAAAATGTTACTAGAACCAAAGTGTTTTTTAAAGTCAAGAAAGTATTCCCACTACTTTAAAAAATAATCTGTTTTGAATCACTATTTTAAACATTTAATTTCGTTTCAATGCGGTTCCATGTTCAATCAAAACACTAAATTAAAAATTCCTGTGTAACGTAAAATAAATAGCAACTTTCTCCAAAAATACATTCACTATTGTTATACTTATTTTGATTTAGTTCCTATTTCTGCAACAAAAACTCATTAAATTCCCTGTAAAAGGAGTTTTTCAGGAATCTCAAGGAGAAACTACCGAACTACAACTTCATTGTCAATGAATCCAGCGACTTTTCCAATCGTACACATGTAACTTATTGACGGTATTTGCTTACAAATTTATGTATCAGATTCTATATAGGCTTCGGGAACTTGTCCATGATATACTGCAAGTTAATTAAAAACACGACCTCTTCTTCAGCCTGTCCATTATGGTGTTACTACATTTTTAATTAAGTAAAGTAAGTCTAAATGTGATGAGAAAGGCAGTCGTCTTCACCAAATACCATAAAAGTAATTAAAGTATGTGATTAGTTTTTAAGTGCGTGTTGAATTCAAGAGCTTGACTGACTTGCTCAGTGGGGGCATGTCTCCTTTAAAATAAATACGAATCATATGGCTCTTTATTTTCCAACACAAATCTCAAGTTTAATCTTCGCCTGAGAAGTGAAAGCCTCTTGTAGATTTCATTGAAATTGTTTACCCTATCGTTTCTGAGAAAAAAGACATCGTAATACGATATTGCAATATTTCTAATTCTATTTATAGAGTTCATTAACTCAGTTATGAAGTGTGACTACGACGGAAAAAAGTTCTAGCTTCGAACAATAAAAACGCGAAATAAAATATAAAATTATTCATGTTGATATTTGAAAAGATTTAAATTTCCTATTAATTTGATCAAACTCAAATACATGGCAAAATAAGATGTTGAAGGAGGCTTTCCTCATTCAGAATCATGGCTCGAAAACCTCGTTTCCTAGCTATAATGTGCAAAACTTTAAGTTTGAATAGCCGACTCTGGGAAAAAATCCGAGCATGTTTCTAAGCCCAGCTCAAAGCATTGGAATTCATTCTCACCCTTTTATATTGATAGTTAACTTTATTTACAACGTGAGAGTAAAATTAAAAAAGTTTGAAAGAGAGTTTGTTAGGGAGGCCTAATGAACTTCAGAAGTTGGTAGTAAATTTATACAGTTCGTATACTTTCGTTAGGGCTATACAAGGCCTCCTTAACTAACTATATTACAGTTCTTACGAGGAGCTAGAGAAAGTAGGAAAAACACTCTTTCTCGATCGTATATACCTAGAGATCCCTTACTTGATCGTTGATAGAAATGGAAAGCACGTATAAAGTTTATGACCTTTCCGTGAATTCCAATCCTATATCTTGAATTGAGATCTATTGGCAATTTCTCTCCTGAAGTTTACTTTATTGGAGTCTTGGTACACGGCTGTTTTGTTATATTATTTCCTCTTCCTTTGTTATATCAACATAGTTCTCAAGCTAAAAAAATCACTTCTAACAATCTAAGGTCTCAGATTTTCAAATTCTCAACCTTCCGTTACTTACAATGCAGTCTACATTGGTATTTTCAATTCAATTCTTAGGACTATTAAAGAACTGATTGTTTTCTTCTATCAGAGACCTATTTAAGCGTCTTGTGTTCCAAAGCTTAGAATCTGGAGTACAATTTCCAGAAGTTCCGTTGTCATTAGAATAAGAGAATTCCAAGGAAGAATTATAGCGTCCATTCTCCGGGAATATTATGCTAAATGCCGACTTTAATTTGTTCTTCTTTAAGATTTTCAACAGCATAATATTCAGAATAATATTAATTCTGTGTTGGAAAAGTTTCTTTGCTATCGTGTTAGTGTTTGTCGGCTAGATGGGATTGAGTAGAATTTATTTCACAACTTGAATAAATATTTATAGATGCGACAAAAATTAATGAGGTATGGGTAAGATTTCTATCTAGGTCACACGAATGAGTGGATTTCTTGTGTCGTTTTTTCTGAGTAAAACATATACCGTATTTTATCAATAAGCTTAAGCTGTCTTATTATATAGTAGGACTGCGCAGATTTTGAAGTTATTTACACATTAACTTCCCCGGAGAACTATTTTGAGCAAATATGGTTCTTTTTTCCATTCAATTTGGGATCGAAAAACTACAGTTTACTTTCGTAGCCCAACCTCTACAAAGTTACTTCTTCACAATCCGGAAATCAGTCATCCATTATTCACATGTATTCGTATCATTCCCAACCTTCTAATGTTTACTTTTAATTTATTCTTGAAATCCGCATCCTTCCGCGTCTAAACTCGTAAAATGCAGTTCGAGATATAATTTCCTGGGATCCATATGGGACTTTGGATGTTTGGAATACCAATTACAGCAGTAGCCAACCGTAAAGCCCAATCTATACCAATTTCCATGAAAGGATCTACAATCTACGATGCCTACAGAGACTGGCTGCGAATCTGATGGAAACTTCTATCCAATTTTGAGGATTTGCCGAAAATCCAAATGATATTTCTAATCTTCATACTCCATACAGAGTGGAGGGATAATAATATTGGACGGAGATTTGGAAATGTAAATCGGTTGCCTCGTGTTCCCTTCTATCCATGTAATTAATTTCTGCATATTCCAACGATAGAGCTCCTACGAAAGTGCATAAGCCTTTCCTCCTCCTACTGACCAGAGCAATTGCTCGATTAGTTTTAATTCCTTCTATTTAGAGCCGGGCCCGATTTGAAAGGAAATTATTGTTAGTGTAATTCCTGAAATTCAAAAATTTCATAAGCAGGCCTTCCTGCTCATAGATTGAAATGAGATTTGAAAAGGCTAGAGCGGAGAGCAAAGAGAGCAGGATATAAGTTGATGGGGAAGAAGTACCCAGAGGTCCT
The DNA here is from genome assembly GCA_906901685.1 of Desoria tigrina. Lineage (NCBI taxonomy): Eukaryota > Metazoa > Arthropoda > Collembola > Entomobryomorpha > Isotomidae > Desoria > Desoria tigrina. The sequence goes on from CAJQTU010000014.1 coordinate 143,835, forward strand.
TGTGCGGATAACTCCCTTTCCGAAATCTATTTAGAGATCTTAAAAAGGGGAAGGTTAAACTAACGAGAAATAGAGAGAAAGCAATGCAATTAGTTTCGTTAAAAGACGACGTGGTCTTTTGGTCTCTCCTTACTTCCTTCCTTCATCCACTCTCTCTCTTAGATGTTGAAGAGCCACTTAGCCTATTCCTCCGACTTTCAACTCCTACTGCTACTAATATACGAAATGGAATCTTCAGGACTTTTTACAGGGTTTTTTAGTTATCGGTTTTTAGTTAGTTTGAATATTGAGTTTTACTGGACAAAACATAGGTTGGATGGAGCCAGTGCCAGATATGTTTTATTGATAAGGCGAAAAACTTGCCTATTGACGAAAGACCATTATATGCCAAGTTACACTTTGCTGGAAATGTTATATACATGTATGATCAGATAAAATCAGATAATTTAGATTTTAAAAGTTTTCGCTTTAAGCTTTTCATTGATATGTGTATATGATTCAGTATTGAAGATCTCTTAAATGTTCTCAGTATTTGACAAATCTGACAGGACCAAGTGTAACTATTCAAAATACATCCTCCCCAGAATCTAAATATTCTAAAACTAGAAACAGGAGCTAAAAAGCACTCTATTCTTCGTCAGGATGAAAAGAGTTGTGCAAGACGTAGTAGTAAAGTAGTAGTGGAGGTACATGTAACGGACTAGGTATTTATTTATAAATGTGTCAACACTCCTAGAGCTCCCTGTAGTGTGTCTCCTCTCCGTCTGGGAAGCTTGCTGGCATGTAATGCTCATACTTTCTAAAGGATCTAAGGACAAACAAGGAGAAAGCGTATTCCTGGAATAGAAATCAATCTCACTTTCTTTTCCCATCCAGCATCTCATTACTTTAATGGGCAATAGCATGTCGGATTTTGGACATTTGCCACTCTCGCCGTTTCCACAGGTTCGGGAAATAGGATAACATTATCTGGAATCGGGATGTTTTGAGAAACGGCAGATAAGAAGGCTACAAGACTCTCCTTTATAGTGGCAGGCCCTATTTCTTAATTTTTAAATCCAATTTTTCCTCCGCCCTCTCTCAAATATCTTGTTATTTTTCAAGTAAGATAAATAATACAAAGCAAATAGAAAATAGAGAATGCAAAAGTTCTCAGAGGGAAAGTTTCCAAGAGTCAGTAACTATATTATAGGCCTTATACTACTGCCAGGAATTTGTTCTATGCATACAATTTCGAATTAGGGAACTTGAGTTGGGAAACTAAAAACTTTGAAACTTGTTGACTAGCCCTGTGGAAGCTATGGATTCTTGTATAAATATAAGTGCCAGCTATAACTTTCAACATCATGCAAAGGAGCTGCTTTCTCTCCTTGTTTGTTCTTCATAGGAATTTGAAGATGAGTTGTTATTAATGTACAAAGGTCCTTATTCTATTTACTCGGAGGGTAGGAGAAGAGGAGGATAAGGGAAAGTATTCTAGAATGATGTAGAAATGTATAAATATACATATACCCAAGGGTGCCCATCATTTCGGGCATTCAGAACCGTACTCCAAGATGCAAAATCATAAGCCTTACAGTCCTAAATCATTTTCAGCATTTTTGAAGACGGGTAAGTCGGATCCCGAGCAAATTCAACGGCAAACAAACCCACACACAGCTCAAAGCAATTAGGAGGTTAGATCTTTCCAGATTCTAGTTTGTGAGGATTTTAAGGAAGCTGTCAGCATCAGGGCAAAGAAGAAAGCAGAGTGAAAGTCTGACATGGATGTCTTTTAAATGTATTTATGTAGTAGTGGCAGGGTGGGATAAAAGATGCAGGATTGTTGGAGTTTTGTTGCCGGAGCAGTTCTTGTGCTCCTGGAGAGTTTGTTGGGCTGTTGTGGACAGGCAGGCTGGAGGTGGTGGTGGTGGTGGAGGAAGAAGATGAAGAAGTCAGGAGAGAGAAGTGAAAATTTGATGGACTAGGAGCAGCAGGTGCTGTTGTTGGAGCTGAGGGAACCGAAGGCGGAGTTCCGTTCCTCCAAAAAGGGTGTTCTCCAAAGGTAAGGAAAGGTGGAGTCTTGCAATAAATATGCAACTTATCATTATTACTCTCCACAACCTTTCCCCGTCCTCATATTTCATCCATTCCCATCATCTCTCTCTAGATTTACCTTTGATTACTTTTAACTGCTCCTCTAATATCCCCTATTTAGAGGCCGGGCTAATTAATCATCCCTTAATTGCAGGGAGGAGGGGGCATCCTTATAAATAGAGGAACGGGAGAGGATTTAAAAAGCGCCGTTGAAAAACATCCCATCTCGCAAACTTATAAATTAGTCGAGGAACTAACTACTTTAGATTATTCCTGCTTTTTCTCTGGGTAAATGTCATTTCGAGGGACGTAGGTATATCTTTATTGGCTCTGTATGTATATATAGCTGAAGGAATGTAAAATCGCTGAGGACAATTTAAGTGAATATTGAAGTGGGAAATTACATTCCATTTCGTGTGGAAAACGGGGCTCGAGAAAAACTGGAGAAAGGAGGACAGGCAGTAAAAGTAGTGGGAGAAACCTTATGGTGCATGGAAAATCGGAGAAATGACTTTCGAAGAGCTATAATATACATCTAGGCTAATACATGCCCAATACCTCGACCCGACTTCTGATTGAAAACTAGTTGCATGGATACTGATCCGGGTACTGGAGACTCGTTCCTGGAGTGAACCTGGTCACAATTTAAGAGTACCTAACATCGAATACATTACAAGTCCTCAAGGAGCTCGCCTAAACCGTATCATTTTATATTGGTCTGCATACCAGGCTCTTTACCTTTTGTGCTGATTGTTGTTAGGCTCAGAAGTCTCATATTCAGGAGGGTTCTGGGAATCGTTCAGAATCCTGTATAGTTCTGTGTCCTTGGTGGGTGCTGTACCTAAAACATATTAACATTGCCCACATCTCGGGGCATATATATAGGAATCCGGATCCCTGGTATGTAGCTATAGAGGAGTAGGGGTTGGATCCTATATGGGACTGAAGAGGTTGGAAAAGGTGGAAGTTATTGGATAGGAAAGGGAATATTTCTCTCCTTTCAAGTGGCAAAGTAGTGGTTCGTAGAGGAGAAAGTCATGCAATGTAAGACCCTTGGAGTTTGTAGAACCAGGTTCCGATAGATGAAAGCTTCTCATCAACTTTTTCTTTGAGACGACAGACGAAAAGGGAATAAGATGAGTCGAATGAAGGTTTCCAAGAAGAAAGTTATTGGACCGAACACGCTAGCAGAGAGAGAGAGAGTCTATATCTTATTGCTATCCAATTCGAGAAACATCTACCATCTACGTTTGCTCCTGTAGGCTGTAGGGAGGGATATAGAGGATGTAAGACCTGAGATGTAAAGACGTGTATTATTGAGGGAGAGAGGAAAGCTATTTTGGGATTTTTTTTTACTTCATCTATCTATAAGACTTGAAGACTTGTGGAAATATGGAGTAATAGGAAGTAAATTCAAGTCCTAGTTGATCGGTAAGATGTAAGAGAGGTGGGATTGGAGAAAGGAGGAGGAAGTTATAGAAGACGGCAGCCATGCTAAATCTCATGTTGATTTCCATTTCATCTCCAAATCTTCTTTCCAATTTCTATTTCCCATCTCCGTCTTGAAAGACGTTCTAAGATAGATTAGACTTTGGAGGAGAAGAGGGGTGTAACTACAAGGCTATTTCTTATATACTTCTGTTCTCCTTTTCCAATCCCCCTTCTTTCAAGTTTCAGTTATTTCCGTAGGTTGTGTGCAATCGGCTGTAGTGCCTACTTGACTCTTAAGATTGATAAACGTGAGAGAGGATATGGTTTAAATGTAATGGATGCTTTTTAATTATGGTTGGTGGTCGATTCAGGATCAAATCATTTTTTCTGGATTGATTGTGTGTTGGAGTTGATTGGTCTGGTGGAATCGGACGAGTCTGTACCGTGTGCAAAGCTTCCATGAAAACGGAGATGTTTCCGAGCAAACCGTTATTATATCGAAGCCTTAGAGGGGATTAAACCGAATCAAAGAAGACGGAGTTTGATAAATTAATTTTGATCAGCCTTGAAGTTTTAAGCTTTCTACAGGGGAGCTGAGGTGGGTTCTTGGGAGTTGACAACCGTTATGACATTAGAGGCAAAGTCAATCATAAAGACCACAGACTAGATGGTATTAGATATGATGGAGAGGATAGATATATTTTTCTGTAATTGGTTCCTTAATCCCTTCCTTCAAACCCAAGGGTTAGTTACAGCAGGATGAAGGCTAAGAATCCTCCTACCTTTTCTTAGTCAGCAAATCCATATCGTCGTCGAGTTGAAGCACTGTCACACCTAAATGCAGGATGAGAGTAGTTGAGAGATAATATCGTTTGAATGCTTGACCCGAGGGGACTAACCCACAGGGATTCCTAAGACGAAAATTAACTCAATTCTCTAAGATCCCTATAGCCAAAGTTCCTGCAAACCTCTCCTTGACTCAAACGTATAAATTCATATTGACGACTTGCGATGGTAATAACTTTATTATGGGTTCTTCTATAAGGATGAACGTCTAGAGTTCATATACAGAAGTTCAAAAATTAAAATGCCTGGAAATTAAACCAGACTCCCAACTTCCCCGTAAAGTGTAATTATAATATTATACATAATTGATATAATACCAAGTATTTAGGCAGAACTGAAGGACTCCCAAAACACTTCCACATCTGCTTATTTCAAAGTGAAAGCCAGCGGAGTGGAAGAGGTGATGTGAAATTTATGCTGATGAAAGATACCATATCCTCATTTCCCTCATCGAGCCAATTACTTCATAGGCATTTTATAGATATATCTGGTGGTTTGGTGGGTTAGACAGCAAAATATACTGTAGACTGAACATGAAAGGATGAGGGATACGGTTGACTGACGGGGCTTGTGGTTCAGTGAAATCTTCAAAACTCGAATGTGAATATTTGAACCTGGCCAGCCAGACGAGTTCCCAAGGGTTGGATGTCGAATTCCAAATTGTGGGAATCATTATATTATTTGGTTTAATAATAATTCGGATTCAAAAAGCGGAAGGCAACTGATAGCATCTCGGATACATGAAGTAACAACGGGTGGGAATTGTTAGAATATAAAATGTACATGTATTCAGGCTCCTTATCGGAATTCAGCCCGTTTTGTGGCCCTCTCCATTGCATATTGGAAATTTGACTCAATTAGAGAAGGAGTGAAGTATCCTAATCACAAAAGTAACCTAAATGGACAATACCAAGTCCCATATCGCATAAACTCTTACTTTCAATCCGTTCTATAAATACTCATAAGTTTTATGACTCTTATGCATGGATATAAATATGCCTGGATATTTCGTTTTTTTTTGCAAAAACTAAGAATTTCCTTCGTTCAGAAATGAAAATACCGTTTCCCCTTTAGTTTCTTAGAGCCCACGAGGGGCCCTGTCCAAAGGAGAGGGAATAGATTGGAAAATGGAATTCCATTGTCGTTATGGTAACTTTGATCGATGGATGGAAAGAGGAGGAAAGTTCATCTAGAGTCATCATGATGTGCTGGGGGCAATGGCAATATCTAAACTCCCTAGCCTTTCATCTCTCCAAACACATCTCCGGCTCATCATATAATATTATATATAGGAAGGGATATTATGTACAGTGCTCAGTTACAGGAAGCAGGCCCTCGCACTCCAGTTAGAACTTAGAACAAATAATCCTGCTCCATGTCTACATAGGGTTATAGCGTACAGCTCTTGAGCTAAGAGGAGGGAAAGCAATCCAGTATCTAACATAAAACACGTACATATACTCATACGAACAATTTCATAACAACTTCAAAACTGAAAACTCCGTTTCACGAATATAACTGTAACTGCTCCGGTAAGGCCAGAATCGGAGCGATAGAGCGATAGAAACAGAGAGAGAGCTCAGAAATAAGTAGGAGCCCTTTTTTGGCAAAACCATCATATCCATCACGTATCTGTATAGTTCCACATGAACTCTCGTGATAAAATGCCCCTCTGCATGCGTTTTATCTGAAGTTACTGAGATTCAAAATTGCAGAGGGATTGCTCAATGGTTCATGACATCCTTCCATCCAAAGTCTTATAATTTTTCAGATATAGCCCGACCGAGTGCTCAAAGTATAGAGCATTTGACGGTGTCGGTGGTGGAAGGGGAAAGCTGTGAGAGCCTGTCTTGATTCTCGATAATAAATGTCTTGCTTTCGCACCTTCCTTCTTCCTTCCTCTTCGGAGGAGACGTGGAGAGAAGCGAGATGGAATGAAGTTGGTATTTCGGGGAGGGAGATATTAATCCCGCGGACGGAGCGGGTTCGATTCGGATCTTAAAACCAAACTAAGAGACACATTGGCTTCTTCATCTACTTCTTGGGGCTAAAGTAAAAGTAAGTAGGCAGAGATTAATTGGAAGGTATTACGTGGGAAAGGAAGAGTTTTAAGACAAAGAGAAGATGTGAAATTCCGGATCCTTAAAGGATGATGATGGTGGCAGGGCTGCGGTATAGAGAGGCCCTGGTGGTGGTGGTAGTAGTAGTGGAAGGGTGACTATGATTCATGAATTGGTTTCCAGCCTCTGCCTCCCGGTGATAGAATTGCCAAGATTAATGATACAAGGACTTATGGTGATACACTCTTTGTATTTAATACTGAAGCAGAAAATACGTCCGAGGGAAAAAGGACACATGACGTCTCATCTCTCTCGCTCTCCCAGAAACAGGACCAGTTTACGAGATCAAATAATAATATCCACATCCACACGTTCATATCTGCATAATTGTACACAGCCTGTATATGGGATCATCCTTAGAAACAAGGGTGACTCGTCAAATTTTTTTAAATTAAAAACTATGGATTTTTACTCTCCTTTGATATTTCCTCCTTCCATCTACCAAAACTTTCCAAAAAAACGAGCCAAACTAAATATAACACCGCTACTCGTTTAGTAGTAGTTACCAGCTAACTAAATGGCCTTGTAATTCCTCTCCGGAATCTGCGGGGTCAATTTGAGGTTCATAAAGCAAATTGGTAATTGACGGAGTTCTCTCACAGTTTCCCCTGCCAGTATAAGCCGACATAAGTGGCTTGTGTGTATGATATAGGTAGTAAATTTTTTCCTACTACTACATACACCGGGCCGGTAAAAAATGGTACGGGGCTAATGAGGTAATCTTGCTATCCATTACGTCTAATAAAAAGGAAAGGTGTAATTGTCTTGGTTGTAGAGCTGGAGAAAGTCAGGGAGATAAGTAAAGGTTGGTCAAGAGAGAGAAATTGAGATGGTCCTAGCCCAAGCCTCCTCCACACAGATCATGTTCCTTTGCTGCTGACGACCCACCATTTCTGAGATAGAATTTCATTAAAGCCGTTTCACTCGGAAGGAGTTGGGTACTAGAGTAATGCCTTTAGTTTTTAGTTACGCCAACCGTTCCGACGGAAACTTCCTCTCCGCTTGAGTTGACGGAAATCATCTAGTGGAATTTATTTTTATGAGTCATTTCACTTATTTTATACCCAACTTTCGCTACCTTCATGTCCTCCATCCCACCTAAAATAACCACATTTCCCCTTTCTTAAAATTACTTTCTTGGGGGAAAGGATCGGGAGCGGAAGGATGGCTGGGAGACGGGTCTCTATAGTCTTCAAGGAACAGAGGAAATGGAAAGTTTGAAATAGAAACTTGGAACTGATGATTAGATGAGTGTATTATGGCAGTATTTTATCAAGAACTTCGATGTTTTCCTTCCAGGTGAAGTGAAAGTAAAAAGAAAAAGAATCTCAGCCTCTCCTACTGCTATTAGGTTCAAGTTCGGAAAGAAAAAAACTTATTTTTTTCTCTCCAGGAATCAGTGCCATTTGTCGTTCAGGAAGTTGAACTCACAATCAGACTCCATTTATATGGCACTAATAATATTGTAATGTTCCCAAATTTATCCCCTCCTGCTTAAGTACCGTTGCAGGAGCGTCGATATCGGACTGTAAAAGGGCTACAAAGATTGCAACTTGTAACACGGGAGGTAGTTTTGTGTGTTTTTTAGGATCCTGAACTTAATTAGGCATTGACCTGGAAATCTTTGTAAAAATATTTTTGATTCCCTTTTCCAGGATTTGTATTCGGCTCACCGAATCTCATTTATTTAAGAAAATGGGGTCCAATGGCTCTTATAGCCTTGTATTTGTAGGGGACTCTTGAATGGATAGAGGAGATATCTGATATCTTCTGTTATATAATGGGAACTGTACAGCTATCCGTACAACTGACACAGAAGGAATACGAACTTTGTGTTGGAACTGTGTAGCTGAAGAGGAGTAAGATTGTACGTGAAATGTGAAATGATGATCATTACATAGGCATTCAGTAGAGGCTTTGGATAAAAATATGTGAGTCAGCAAGGAAAAAGGATCCTCTCCGGTCCAACCAAACTCCAAACATTGGAATATCAAATCTGAAATGGAATAACAGAAAGTTTCCTTATCACAATGAAACCGAGATCTACACACATTTATTCGGATATGTTGGGAAAATGTAGGGATGTTGTCCCCTATGCCGTCCTCCCCGATCTCTAGATCCGAGGAGGAATTCATTGGAAAGAGTGTAAAGTGTAAGGGTTCTTCAGGACCAGAGATTTAATGGATCATCAAGTATTGCTTAGCTTCGGAAATGACTGCCGCTTTCTAATTAAAAGTAAAACCTACATGGACAAAAAAGTCATTCATGCCAGGAACTCGGGATTGGAGCCTGGAAAAAGCTTCTGTAGAGAAGAACTTGAGTGCTTCTTCTTCCATATAAAATACATATACAAACCAATACTACTGCCGTCATCTCCATGGAGTCCCATCCTTTATCCGCCATATACAACGGTTCAGGGTTCTCTTTTGTAATCCCAGCAACCCGTGCCACTCGAACTAACAGTGGTGGAAATAGTAGTAGTTGTAGTGGGGGAATACTGATTATGTCCAGATTACCATATCATTTAATGAATTAAACCCTCTTTCCTTATCATTTCTCTCCGATTCAGAGGGTTAAATATCATTTCTGGGCCCTGTACTCTCTAGTTCTAATTTTGGATCCGTTCCAAGCAAAGTACAAAAATCATCCTGGCCCTTCGAGGACCCTGTATGAATTTTATTGGCGAGTAATAAAACGACGTAATTTGTTTCCACCTGAGACGATGCAGAATATTTTTTAGAGATTTAAGTAAATAACGTGGTTTACGTGATTACACATCATTTATTTCAACTCAAGTAATATTTGATTTACAGGAAAGTATTTAATGCTTTTAAGAGATGACTGAATCCTTCTTAATAGTATACGTATGGTATAAGAATGTAATATGCAAAGATGAAAAATCAATAAAAATTCAAATACTTTTATTAAGTGAAAACTACAGTCTGTTTATGTCGTAAGTTATTGATAAGATTTATAGAAATGTATTTTGATAAAAAAGTAATAAAAATGTGACGAAATGAGTGTAGTTACCATTTAGATTTAATGACCGATGAACTGTATGAACGTATATAAATCAAAGGGTGTCATGCATTCTAAATTCTATTACATTTCAAAAGTATAAATATTTGTATCTGCATTCTACACAAATGAATAGGAAATTCGAACCTGAGTTGTGACTATCTATATATCTAAATCGAGGAGGATCGATTCTGCCATCGACTCGATATTGCATTACTAGATTTTCCTATTCAATTACTACCATGTTGCTACACAAATTATAGGAAAGGTCAAGTAAATCGGATGGAATTGGACCCTTTGTTTACTTCCTCCGGATACGAGGAAGTGCGTAATAGACAGGTAGAATATAGTTGGGGAAAACAAGTTCTTGATATTCCGCTCAGGCGATCTCTCTCTATCTCTGCTGCCACCAACAACCGGGTTCACCGAGTTCAAAGAGCAGGAGGAGTCCTCTTTCATCTTAATGATCTCCCTATAATAAAACCCTGGCAATGTAACTCTCCTGATGTAAATGTGAGAATAATCATCTGCAGAGCGAGTGAAAGTGGAATATGGAGGAAATGGCGAGGACGCGCGGGTAAGTGGACAGGCATTATAGAGATAGATAGTGCTCCATTTATTTATTTCAGAGCCTATTACACAGACAAGGAACAAAGCTCGGAGTTTCTTCTACTACAACATTCTCCTTAAAATAATGTTACTTTCCCTTCTGGAGAGAATAAGGACAGTTCTGGATTCTGGAGAGTCAGCAACTTTTTCCTCTATCCCCGTCTTTTTTATCCTTAAATATCATTAGAGATGCTGTGCAGGAGGGATTTGAGTGCATCTTCTTCTTCTTAACATGCAGGCAGTAAAGAATGAATAGAATAGAGATGCATTAGAAGAACCAGCCCGTTTGTTGCAAGTATTTGAGACTGGATTTTTTCCACCAGCCCCGCGTCCCCCTCATCTTCCTTCCATTTTGTGAGACGATGAGAGGGAGAGCGAGCGAGAGAAAGCAAGTTGGAAGTTGGAGCAAGACTTCCTTGTCCTCGAACCTGTGCCAATATCGATCTTTTGCAAAAGGAGTCCCACCAAGCCCCATTCCTCCCACCCCTACAACATCCGTTTCCACCTATAATTCTACGCGCTAGGTTACCATCCCGGCAGGGCTGACGGAACGGTTTAAAGTCCGGTAAAATTTTCAAAAAAACTCCCGAAATAAACAACCCATGGGCACTTATTTCGGACCTACTGGTAGGCAGAAGGGGAGAGTTGTGCGGGTGGCAGGGTTCCACTTGGCTCCCCTCCCGTTCGCCTCTGCCCGTGAAGATGATAATATTCCTGGCCAAGTCGGTTCAACTCACCATCATTCCCGGCCCTACTACCCGCCCCCAGTTCTAGACTTTTCTTGAGAATCATCCGAAATAATACCCCTCCTGCCTGTTCCTTCCTTCCCATTCTTCCAGGCTGGAATATACATGTCGATGTATATATTCGAGAGAGGAGAGGAAGCCAAGTTTTATTCCTCGCTTTCTTGCACACCAAATATTGCCATGATTATCATTACATTCATTTCCACACACACACCGTGAATGCCTTTCCCTCACTCTTCAACAGCCCTGAACGCGTCTCTCGTGCAGAAGGAACTGCCAAGAATCATCATCCATGTTCCTTCCAAGGCCGGAATAGTAGTAGTAGAATTACACATTACATTCTGATCATCAACCTTCCCTTCCCATTATTGAAAAGGGAGTGAGTATAAATATGCAAAGCGTACTTTCTTTTCCAGATTTCCGTCTAAAACCTCATTTTAAATCATTCTCTTCTCCAGATCAGTAAGATATAGAGGAACTTTCCAGCCCTTTCTCCTCAGCCTTATATATTAAAATATTAGTCATAATAAAAATGGAGGTCCCCATATGTTCTCCCGGCTTGACTTGAGTCCTTGAAGTTGTGAGAGTTGAAAGAGCGAAGGAAAGCCGAGAGAGAAAGAGAGAAATAATTAGATTTCAGCATTAAAAGTCTCCTGTCAAACGTCGGCACTTTGTCTGAAGAGAGGGAAATCATTATGACTTAGAAATTGAATTGATAATTCCGCAGCCGAGGCTGATGCTAATGTGTGAAGAGGATGAAAGGGAAGCGTAGGAAATCTGAGAAAATATTACGTATATTCCGTGGAACTTTCTCGTCGACGTTTTCGACCAGGGACGACGGGATTGATCTACCTACAGAAGCGAGGAGAGTGTTGGTGGTTTGGATTGGAAATGTATGTCCTTTGGTGATGTTGATGCTGGTTTTCTGTTATTTCGGATGGGTTAAAAATTGAGGAGAAAGTTGGTTTGATTCGTTGAAGAGCACTCTCTCTCTCCATACTTCCTGTCTTTCAGCTCGATGGATTGCTCTCCATTATTCGTTTCATCTGCACGTTTGGGCTTAGCTCATCTCATCAGGAGAGAGGAGGTAGTCGAAGGTTGGATTTTCCTCTCTTCTTTTATATTCGGTCATCCGTACAGGGACAGATCCAGAGATCTGAGCACACACGGGCAGACATAGGGAATTGTATATTGGAAGTTGGGGCCTATAGGTCGTGGAAATATGGCGTCAAAGGTTCCTTTTTAGGGCACATGAGTTCGGATCCTCTCCTCATATACAATATTATTTCTAATCCGTTCCCTCCTAGTATTAGGAGGTAAGAGTGGAGGTAAACTCTCTTTCGGTGTGTGTGGCGAATATTTGGTTGGGAATCTCTTGGAGAAGAGGACGAAATGGAAAAGACTTAGTAGATTGGATTCGAGACACTCTTGAGAATCATGCCTGAATGGATGGTTGAGATGAAGGGAACAGGGATGGTCGATATTTTCTTTCTTTTTTCCCCTTCTACAGCTTCTTCTTTGACTTTTTCAAACAGATCGTTCCAAGGGAAGGTTAGGTTCTGAGAGAGATATAAGCCTATATCTCCAATATTTCCTCTTTCAAGAAAAACTTCCATTTACAAGACTTTTTCCTCCTTCTTGGACGAGAGATGAAGAGGGGAGAAAGGTAAGGTGAATGTGGATGGAAGTAAGGTATATTGGGCCCGACATCATCTCTATACTCTATAGAAATGGATTGATTCGATCTGTACTTTAGGGCGGAGGAATATGAGAAAGTTTGTATGTAAAGTAAAGGGTGGTTCGGTGCTGGCATCAGCTAAAGAAAGAGAGAGCTCATCTCTTTAGTTTACTTTGACTTGAAGTAATCTTCTGTCTTCTTGAGACGAGTTTCGACTCTTTTTTTTCGGCCTGAACTTTAATCCTTCCCCGTAATGAGCTCCTTAGTGTGTCATTTCTGTTCTTATGGAGGGAAAGTCTGTCACGGATAGACACCAGCTCAGCCATCACTTTTCCAATCCTCCTGCTCCTGGAGTTGGGAATATAATGGAAAGAACTGGTGGAGTGGGATAGTTTTTAAGAGAAGACGGGGCTGTAATATGTAGTATGTAGCCCTCCCAAACTTCTTCACTCATCCAATTTTTCAACGTCTTCCCCTTTTATCAACTTCCTCTCAAGTCCCTGGCCAGAATGCCAATTTTTATGAATTCTGAGTCTTAGTGTCATTCAAACTGAAAGACATTGCATCACCTTGATAAGCTGCTGGAGGAACTTTAGTCATTCCTCTCCTGTCATGTTCTTATTTACTTTTATGACGAGTTCGGGTCCCTATATTTCGCAATTTACTGTCTGCAGAAGCTTCTTTTCTTGCCGGTAGTGGATGGTGATGTGGCAATTCGGGCAGAGATATGCATGTTCGTAATAGAGGGAAATGTTTCAACTTTTGCCTGTCTCTTGCCCTCCAGATTACCTTTCATTTATGTATATTTCGGATAGTTCGGGAAATGAAAGTAAGGCTTTCCCCCTGCCGGGTTTACTTGTTCTTTTTTAGTTTAATGACTAATACGCCCATCGGTGCATGCGTTTTCCGTTCAGGTCGATCAATGGCTAATCTGATAGATGATATTTGCCCATCATGTGTAGAATTTATAAGTCAAGACTACCTGGCTCGTCCTCTTGTACTATGCGATTTCCCCTCTTTTTTACTAGTCCGTGAAAGGTGAAACTCGTGTATTGAAGGCTACAGCGAGGACGGCATGTTCGTTGAATTATATTCCTATGTTTTGTATACACTGGTAGTTGGTAGACGTATCTTTGAAGTTGTACTGCAAGTTTACCTTTCAAATACCCCGATTTATTTTCGACTGAAACCATCTCTATCATCATAAAAAAAACGCTCTACAGAAAACGAAAATTTTAAAATGATCAACAGCGGCTACTTACCGACACTCCCGAGTTACGTCGCTGAAAACCTACCTAGTTTTATGTACGAGGGACTATCCCTACATGATTGGTAATTGAACAAGAGAGACATGTCATAGTCATAGGTGGTGGATTAGCCGAAATACCGGAAACCGTAACCTGCAAACGTTCCTCGGTGATGTTGACAAAGTAGGCGATAAAGTCCCTCTCAACGAGAATCATTTATCTATTTTCCAATTATCGAACATAACCTGCTTCCCCGACGACGACGTGTTCACCTCCAACTCTCTAAGCCCGTATGTAAAATGCCGAGAGAAAATGAATCTGCATCCCTGCCTCTTCCAGAGCCGCTCCATCCTGAAGGAAAATGATAAGCAAGATGGGAATTGTTGAATTACATTACATTCGTTCCATGCCTCCCTCCGTCCACACGTATATTAGGGAAGATGTATCCTCTCCTCGAAGCCTCGAACAGACGACTCCGAGGCGTTATTTGAGTGAAGTAGGGAGCAAAATTTAATTTCGCTTTTGAAACTCTATAAGAGATTTGATGGCAAAGATATTATGCTGATGAGATCTGGTTCCTTTTGTGATACCCAAGGCGAGGACGAGGAGGATAATGTATGTATTTCAGTTTCATATGCATTACTCTATGTAATATAGGGACTATGATTGATACTGTATCTGTTCTAAAGTATCACATAATACTAGATATGGCTTTCACATAGGGACATATAGGCTATAAATGTAGAGGCTGGACAGACTTGTTCATTACTTCATGTTGGAAAGGGGAGTTGAAATTGGAAAGCTTTGGTGAAAATGTAGAGGCGAAAGTGTTGGGAGGAATGCGAAGCCTCCCTGCTTTCCCAACGATAGTGATGGATCTCTCTTTGATCTAATGTAAACTTTTTCAGTGGGAAATTTCATCATAGAAACAGCTCGAGAATGCAATTGGGTTCCCTTTGAAGCTCGTCATCGAAGCGAAGTGAAGAAGAAAGCAGCGTCGATCTTCTAAACCATTTTCGAAAGTCCTAAGCAGCTCCCTTGTGCATACACTCTCTCTCTCTCTCTCCAGCTCTCTAACTAAATACTTGAGGAAACTGATGCATATTTACGGGACGAGGGAATGTGCAAAGTAGGGCGAAGAGCCGGGATTAAATTAATGCTACTACTTCGCTCTAGTATATATTATAGCTTCCTTGGAAAGTTTCAAAAGAGTCACCACAGGTTTTTTTAGCCCGTGCAAAATGGTAAATACAACACCCGGGGACTTGAGATACATTTACTTTCGAAATGTGTTTAAAGGAGAGATCCCATTTTCTTCTTATTTCATTTAAGTCCCGTTCCTAGGAGCGGTAGCTACTAGCTGTCGTTAATTTAATACGGGGAGCGGGCGTGGACGTAGTGGTAGCTGTAACAGGGTTTTTGGAAATGCTACTGAGACAAGAGATAAATATTTATGCCTCGTATCTTTTATATATTTCGCAATCGAGAGGAAAGGATCGCTTCTTCTCTGTAGGGTATTTGGGTGTTTTGGTGGCTGCCTGGCTGGCTACTAGCTTGGAGGGCTATATTGAAATACCGGATCTGACGGATGAACAATTTCGAAGATGTTTTGCAAACAGGAGAGAGATTTGTAGAGAGGCTCGTGCCGGAGCTGGAGAATTTGTATTCCAGGCCAAATCTCCAGGCTTGGGAGATATAGAGGAGTATTGGTCTTCAGTTCCTTTTTAATTAAACTGGATATGAGATACCAATAGATGATTGATACAGTTACAGGGGAAGAGATATGGTTGGTTGGAGCTGGTGGTGGAAATGTATGCACAGAAGAAATCTCATTTATCCATTTATTTGTTACTGGCTCCTCTCTGCTTAATTATAACGGATTCTCGGAACACTGGCTTTGGAACGGGGATGGTGGATCGGTAATTTCTGAATTTAATTCGATTCAAACAGAATTTATGATTGGACTGGAGGAGGATTTTTGGCCTGGAGCGAGGGAGCTGAATATCCTCTCTTTTTGCCGGAAATAATACTCTGTTGATACATCTGCTCCGGAGCCACCAAGGGTATTCATATTACTTCATGTTGGATAATGTTTGAACCATGGAGTTGTATTTAGCCCCTGAGGTATTTGAATTCCTCCAAGTTCAGAATTCTTAGAGTGGAGAACAAATATTAGCAGGGCAGTTGAAAAAATTTAATTTAATTTCCTTCGGGGTTCGGATGTTGCTGGTTGGACTTGTTGATGGTTGCCTTGCTTATGTCTTGGTATTGGGGAAATTTTTGTTTGTTTGAGAAAGAAAAAATGCCGCTGCATCCATTTTCATTAACTCTAAAATTGTGCAAGAAAAGCAGGAAAATTGTCTGGAATCTTCAACATTTAGAGAAAGAATTTCATGTATTGAGAGTAGGAACTTAAATTTTTTTCAAAAATAATGCCAGTTATGAATTTTACTTTTTAGACGACTTGTGTAGGTGTCATAATAAACACACTAAACAGAATAAGACAATCCAAAGTAAGCAGGTCACAAACCCCTATCTATATAATCTGTTCATATAGGACGCTAAAAACGAAAATCAACATGGAGAAAATCCTCCGAAAAATCAGGGAACAGCATTCTTAATTTGTAGTACTTTTAGCAATTTGTTCCAGTTACTCCAAGGGGCCTATTAAGTTCGGGTGTTCAATCCCGTCATAAAATAGGATCTTGAATTTGAATTGTGAAAGTAGTTAACTTCCGCCTTCCACCAGGGAGGATTAATAAAAGGTTTACTGTTTGCTACGGGAAGAGGAAGGGCCGGGTTATTTCTCCCGTTTTACGGCTTTCCACACTGCATAAAAAGGAAGGAGAGAGGAGAGAGAAATTGCTAAAATTTGTTAGCCCTGGAGGAGGTAGTAATAGGCAGGGAAACTGGTCCTAGCTTCAACATTGTTGTATAAGACAAAAAAACATGTGATGGACTCTTACTCTCGCGCTTCCTCATGTACTGGATGTGGGGAAAGTATTAATGAGCGTGAGGAATATCCTATAAGTATCATCAGGCTTTATTGAGTTGTGGTTTTAATCTAGGAGAAAATGATACCCACGGGGGTCATTTCCCTAGCGAAACTTGTATGATTCCTCATCTTCCTACCAGCCCCACCGCTTTTCTTCACTTATGGAGTTCATCTCCATCATCTCCTCTCCGCACGTCTTCCCTTTTTTACAGATATAAACATCTCAATACTAACTACCCCCACCACCTCCACCAGCTCCGCAGATCTGCAACTTTTCAGGAACTTAATTTTTTGGTTTATCACTTTCCCCGACTTTCTCTTCCCGACATTAACTTTTTCATCTATGCAGAGGATCATTAAAAAGAGTCAAAGGACGTGGGAACAAGAAAGAAGATCTCTGGGATGCGGATGACAGTATAGCAGGAATGTATAGTGTTTTGTCTGTTTTGGATGCGTCGTTTATACACGTTGAAGGCTATTGTTCGGGAAGTAGCATCTCCTTTTATGTTTCTAGCTACGGGCATTCCCCCTGAAAAAATGTTCTAAATGAGCCGAGGAAAAAGTGAAAAGTTTTTTTATGTATTGTAGTTAATTATTATTATTATTATGGATGCGCATGAATTGACTGGAACATCTGAGAATTCTCTGGTATGTACTTTGGGGGGCTTGGATGAAATTCGAAATCTTTGCTTTATGGAGCTCGCTGGAGAATGATTTACGGCTTTCCAGGTACCTGGACGTTTACATTATAAAGCTGATTTCGTACTTTTCCTCCTATAGATGAATAGGGAGTGGAAAAGTTGTGACTATCGGAAAGTTGGTTAAAGTAGAACAGAAATATATTATGTTAAAGTACCGCGTCCAGTCTAAACCTCCCTGACAACATGGGATGGGGACGAGGACGGGATGGAAGTTCGATGTTGGAATCTATTGTCGTGTGAGTACTGTGAGTCCTCCTGTTCCTAAAATTGAGCCCAAGTCTGGGAAAGTTAGGGAAACTTTTACCATAATTCCTCTACATCTGTCCCTAATCGCAGGAGAGGAAGAAGTAAAAGTCCACCGACTCAGCTCACTGGACTTTCCTGTTTATATATGGCTCTTTTTATCATTGAATCTAATGTACTTCGTGTCATTCATTTCTGCCCCATCCTCTCTGAGGACATTCCCGTCCGCCTGAGCCTGAAAAATAACCATGTTGGGTTTCCAGGGACTCTTTTTTGTAGGGTTGAGCTGACGTTCTCTTATGACACAATCTAAAGTTTAAGGTTAGTATAGAGTCGGATCGGTTCTATGTAATATTTATGCTCATCTCAATTCTCAGAGTTCAAAGAGCTTGGAAAGCACTTTTTAGAGGAGTTGGACACCTTGTGGTTGGATTGTATCCGTTTCTGTATGGTTATATGGTGGCTGGAGGGATCTTGTCTGCATTCTGTCACTTGCAAAACGTAATCAATCAAATCGGTTGAGTTCCTTTCCCTTGCTCTCTGACTATTTTACATGTTACCACATTTGGTCTAAATTGTTGGATAAGAGTTCCATCCGAAAGATACGTGTAATAAAAGCCACGGGAAATGCCAGAACGGTGCTTTAAGGGGCAGAGATTTTCTGGCTACCGACGCTCTTTGATGAAATTAATTTCGTCTTCCTGGCTCTACCGCTGGCAAACGGTTGAGTAGGATGGGATTCCCTGACTCTGCTGTACTGTGGGATTAAATACGTGACAAAGTGGTCTCGTTCATCAAAACCACGAACTGCTGTGGAATCATTTCTTCTTAATTTGTCTCTCAAAGGCTTCGTGGGGGGATTTCGGATAATCGTAAATGAGGAAGGATGCTGGAACTGTAGTGGTTACAACTTGATCGGATCTGGGGATGGTTTGATATGTATTCGAATGTAATTATATAAGGGTCGGATGAATCGAAGTGAGAAGTGTTTGCGAGAGTGTAAGATAAATGAAGATTCGACAATTATTTTATTTCATAATGTCTACAAAAAGGATTACATTTTTTTTATTATGCATGAAGATTAATATTACATTTCGGGGTATTAACAACAGTGAAAAATTTCTTGTACAATTGTGGTTTTTAAGTTTGAGAGGAAGCTTGAGTCTTTTTAAGAACGGAATAAAAATAAATTAGGCTAATTATGCCTTGGATTTACATTATAATGGCTTTTCCATTTTTCGCGTTTCTTTTCAATATTCTTTTGTACATTTTCTTATTCGGAAAAGAATATTTTTATTTTTGATGTTTTTTTTATATAATTGCAGACCCTTTTGAAGATATTAATTGGAAAATTTCGTTGTTTTGTCTGTTTTTTGCAAACCTTTCCATGCTGATGATTAACGAATACATCAATTACGTTTTTAGAGTTTGTATTTTGTTAAATAATTATTTTGGAAGTCCCTGATTCCTTACAGTACAAAGACTTTGACGGAATAATACAAAATCAACCCGTACTTTGTGGATCTCTATTAATTACAGAAATGACGTCCGATAACGTTAAAAATATTGAAATCAACTTTTGAAAAACTGAAAAAGGATAAAAGCTCTCTCATTTGAAAAGTAAATTTTAGTTTCAAGTTTCATCTGAAAAACGAATATGGTTACTGCTTTCTGCCTAATTTCTGCCTTCTTCGACAAACTGAATGCTCAACAGTTTGCCAGTATTAAAATCTACAGCGATCCAAGCCTAAAATTGCTTAAAAATCTTTCTTAGAATTTATATAGATATCCTAAATCAACGCATTTCCTTTTCTGACACATACCACTCCAACATGACTTGTTGATGCCGGAAGATGGAAACATTCTTATTTCTAGGTACTATGAATAATTACAGTCACAACCTGTCTCAAAGCCTCTCCTTCCAAATCCCAAGGTCAGGTCAGAGGGCTCGTAAAATCCTCCGGAAGTCCAGTTCTCCACATCTGAACAAATGGCAACTTCATTCCATCCCAAGACGGTCTGATCAGGTAGAAAAAACCTTCCCTTGAATTTTTTCTACCACTCCATCCAAAGATTCAGCCGGCACGGATCACGATTTGGCTCGGAGACAAAGTCCTCCGTCTGATTTATGATGCAATCTGTGTCACCGCTTTTGGCATTCACCGCGTGCCTTATGACTCTATATATGCATCAAGGCCTACAGTGAAAACCGAAAGGGGACTATTCTCCGCCATCTTCAGAATGCTTCGTCCTTGAGGATTTCATGACTTCCGTCTTCAGTAAACATCCAACGTTGGAGTAAAACTCTCTCTAAAGTTGAGGCACACTAGAATTTCAAAACTTTTGTGAACTTAATATTATTACTCCCAATCAAAAATATTCCAAAATGTGTAATTTTGAGACGGGTTCACATCCTATCCTCTGTAGGTAGGTATAGGAAGCTGACACTTGGGAGATCGTGTAACTGGGAGCACAGGCTTGGAGAAGGTACAACAAGTAAGGAATAATTGAAGAAATGGGTCTGTTCAACCCGGGTGGCTGTTCTAGGTGTTGGAGCTGATGTAACTGGAGAGAGACTCGACTGCTTTCACCCGCGAGTAAAAGTGAGCAAGGACGGTTCTTGAGGCTCCAAGCTGGCTGGCTTGGCTGGCTCATCCTTCTTCCCTTGTCTGGGGAAGCCTGGGCCTGCGTAAAGGCCCCTCGCACCTGTTTACACACACAAATGCCCAATGAAATCTCGAATTCACAGCTCCCCATCTCAAGTACCATATTGTTTCACCCGAGATAGATATATATTTTATATTCCGAAAGAGGATAACTTTCATCTCGCCAGCAACCTCCTGTTTCAAACACTAAAAAGAGGCATAGAGGCATAGAGGGATAGGGAGCTGTATAGTCGTCTAAAGGAGACAGCTAGGAGAATTATTAACATCTTCGCAATAATGCATGTCTCGTCATGGGATTCTCCAGACGACGCGAACCCTTCAAATCGTTAAAAATGTAACCTTGTTCTAGTTTTATTTGGGCTTTTGTATCCTTTTATTCTAACTTATTGAATAGTATTGTAGTATCGAGGCGAATTTCCCCGTCTGACTGTCTTTGAAGTATTTTCTACCCTGTCTCTATTCAGTAATGAATTGATAAACTGTTGATTACCAAACTCTCAAATAATTAATAATTTCCTTATCGCTCAAACAATCAAAGTGTCGAATACAAGTCTAAAATTATTATTTTAACTACCACTCTCACACAATCCCCAGTCCCAGTGGTACCCTTGAGAGGTCCACCCACCTCCCCGACAATGGAAATAAAACAAACAGGAAGAAGTACGAGGAACGTGTCATTCAGCAAACTCCGAAAATGGGATTCCAGCAGGATCCAAAGGATTGTAAATACTTGGGAAAGGGGATAAAGAGTGTTGAAGTCCCTCACATGATTATGGAAGAACATGGAAGTAGTTTAAAGAGAGACTCGGAGCTTGTGAAACTAATTGCGAACTGGTTCGTCAAACAATAGAGTAGTTAGCAATGCAAATAATAAAGCTTTCACTCCATCATGATTTCACTCTCTCCTCCTGCAAAGAGCTGCTGGAGTTTAGTATGGACAATTTCCGTCCTCGTTTAAATGCCTTCCTATTACGCCAACTTTGCATTTATATCTTTCATGCCCACATCCTACAATCCTGTGCCTAAATGCTAATATCCTGTCAATTCCTCTCAGAGCCTATATCCATATACTAAAATCCCTGCAGTATAAAAGTATTAATTATTTTAAAATGTAAATGGTGGGGAGGGAGGGGAGGCTGGCTAAGCATACATCATCCGCAGTGCCTCACTAACGAACCAACAACTAACAAACAGAACGGGAGGCTAAGTCCCGCTAATTGTGAGTGGTCGATGAGTTTAGTCAATCCGAAATTTCGGGAGCTTTGGGAGTGTGGCTGCTGGCTGGATGAGGTTTCGTCGGAAGCTGCTGCTCTGGAGAAGAAATTAGGCTCACGGTTCAAATATGCATGACTGCCTACTTCTGGTCCACATGAAAGGCCCTCTGGAGAAGTGACTGTGGAGGAAATCACGGGAAGGGATTAGGGGAACAGAGTCTCAGCTTATGGAGATGGGGATCCGTATAGGAATAAAAGTACATACATTTTTTATACAACTTTTGAAAGGTTTATATCCAGGAACCCTTCTACTCCGACTCCCCAGAAACTTTCCGAAAGGGTTCTTTATATTTATAATATTGTAAAATAACTCTAATCTCAATCTACCAGTTGCCAATCCCTTTTCGGTGGAATAAGACGAGAGAGAGAGAGAGAGTTGTCGTCCATGAATTTCGTTTCCTGGTTTTTGGTGAGGTTTTAGAGATTCTATAAGGCTCGAGCGAAGGGATGGAATTCGTTAGCAATGATAATATACGGGAACTTTCTGCGGTTCCGCTCAATTGTGAACTGAATATGCAAAGTAATGAAAACACCCCACTCATCCTAAATCAATCCTGCCTATGCAAATTGTTCTATTATCCGCGCTAACTCATCAAATAAATTCCCCCTTAAGCTATTTTCTTCTCGGAAGAAATCTTCCTCTTTCAAATAGGAGGAGGATGATGGCGGATATATGCCAGGATATAGAGTATACAGGGGCTTTGCAGAGGGCCTGAAGAGGGAGAAAGGTAAACGATGAGTCCGTGGTTGTGCATGTGATAAGTTCAATTTTGCATTTGTTCCTTCACCGAGCGATTTAAAAAATTTGAATAACTCTCCACCGCCTATGTTGATGTGGTTTGGGTCTCTTTGTTCAGACTATTTTCATTCTTTCTCCATGTTTTGTTAACTTCTTTCCCTCAAACTCATCTCCAGCAAAGCTCTCAAGAAGAGAAGGGAAACCACTCTTATTTCTGGAGAGAGATTGTAGTTTGCAGGCCTCGAAAACATAATCCCGGGGAAGCGTCGGGCGGATTGCGAGTAAAATCTGAGCACCTTCTGTCCCGATCTACATTTCCCTACAGTACTCTTTTTCCTGAAGAGGCAGAAGGCTCATCAGAATTCAAGTTGTGGCCAAACAGCATTACCTAGCCGGATTACCCCTTCCACTATCTCCGCAATTCCTCTTCAGCAAATAATGAGGATCCATATTTCAGGTTTAAAGGGAAAGTTTGTGCGGAGGGAATGACTAGATCTCTGATTACCAGCTCATTTTTTATACAAATCTGCCCGATGATTTTAATTTGTGAGGGAGGCTTTGGAGAGAGAAAAACTCGTGATAAATCGTTGTAATAAAATACCTTCCTTGGCCTTTTGAAACCTAATTATAGATGATGTAAGGAGTGGAGTTTCTCCTACCACGAGACGACGCCTCTTCTCTATAGATACTACATGGAACCACAACCCGAGAAGCTGGAAAAGAAGCCTTCAAACGGATCCTTTTAATCTTTGTTGTTCTTCCATTTGATCCGAGAAAGGGAAAGCCGCTTCCTATTCCTGTAATCCGATGTGCGAAACTTTAGTCGGAACGCCGGGACGAGTCCTGTCTCGACTTAATTAAGAACCCAAGACGAGCCCACAAAACACCATCTCCGACTTATGAAACGGCTCCGCTATCTTCACTTTTCCAACAACTTTATCAACCAGGATTAAAAAGGCAGGGAGAATGAGGAATAAGAACTGGTCGAAGCCATTTCTTAGGAAAGAAGAACGAAAGTACCTTTTGCCAGACACTTATAATTTAACTCTTCTTCGTCAGAGAAGCGGCGGCTCTCAAGTTCCAAAACCGTATCATCTGTCTTCCAGAGACATGCAATTCCGAGGTTCGGTTACAGACGTCAGTGAAAGTTGTTCCAAACTCCTCTTCTCCCCTGTTTATATATTAGAGATGGAGAGAGTGGACTGGAGTATAGGAAATAAAAGTAGGAAAACACGAGAAGATGAAAGATGCTGAAGTAGCCAAAATTTATGGACCTAAATGATATGTGTAGAATAATAGTAAAAAAGGGATATTATGAGATCGGGAGGGGAAGTAAAATAATTCCTGTATCATCACTTCGTTCCGCACTATCCCATTCTTCCTTCCTAGCCTTTTATTACGGTGGACAGTGGCTGAATCCTCTCTTATATACCAACACCACTTGGCTTGGTCTATAAATAGCCCCCGATCTTCTCTATAAGATTATAGCCTCTTTTTGTAAGTATGGATTGAAGAGGATGATGGGAATATAGCTTCCTAGGGATATTCTTATGGGAAGTGGAGATCAGTTTGAAAAAGTACTGTAGGAGGAGGAACATGTATTTTGTGTCAGCTGCAGAAGAGGGTTCATCAATGTGATGAGAGCTTTCTTTCCATACTTCAAGTTTTTGGAACTGAAGCTTTCTCGGGAGAAGAGCCCCCTTATGCCCGCATTAGCTTAACAATCCAGAGGGAGTTTGGAAAAAATAGGACAGGGAGTTTGGAACTGGCTGCTCCGAAAACCCGATCAGAGCCACCACCACCACCATCACCAACCCCAAATCCAAATAGCTTTATCCCTCGCCTTCGTCTCTACTACTTTTTACAATAATAATAATAATATATTAGATTGAATGACCATTCCAGTATCTCTCTATCCTCGATATGCTCAGCAGGACAATTTTTTCCCGTGGATTTTTCCTCGTCAGTTAGGGACAATAGGAGTGGGACTGAAGGCTACCGATCCGACGACGAACTCTCTCTCTCTCTTGTTGTTCGAAAACTTTGTCCAAGTTGGGACTCCTGCCAAATTCTATTCAATATTAAACACAGGCATATATAGGATATGGTGTATTTTCCCCTGTCTTGTCGAGTTTCCCCTTCCCTCTTGGTCTATGGACGGGAGTTGGAATAACAATGGCTTGTAATGTAGTTGTAGGTTAGGTTTTATCGAAAGGCAGCTGTTGACGCGTGCCGACATTTGATAATAATATTGTGCCATATATATAACATAATATATGCTTGGGATCCCAAGCATTATTCAATGGTTATGTATGTTATTATCATGCACCCTAAATCAGAAATCTCTCGCAATTCATTTCATATCTCCTCTCTCCTCCGTTCCACTTCCATAAGGGTTGATTGGGGACGGAGCAGAGATGGATTTTTTTGTTCTCTTATTTCGGATATTGTTTAAAGGGAATGCAGTTTCGGAACTGCGGATCGGATTTATTTTAAAAATAGATCGGAGATTTTTTAATCTGGATGACTCAACTTCTATCATCTATTTTATGCATGTAAGGGTCATTATGATGATCTGTCCATCCGCCTTTTTAAAGGGATATTTCTTTAATCAAAAGGATCCATACGAAAAACGTTGATAAAAGGACGGAAGGTGAAAGGAAGAATGGATTGAATGACGGGAGAGTAAAAGGTGGACGATAGATTTATTGTCCAATGGATGGAAGAAATGTCTCAACAACTTTCCCTTCAAGGAGAGAAAGACATGAGGAATAAGTTCACTGCTTCGCAAATCGAAATGAACTTTTTCTTTAAGTGATATTTCCACGTCCGTAAGTATAGGGAATTTTCTGTACTTTATATACACCTTTCAATTCCAATAGCTTCTTCTTCTGGAAGAAGAAGAAGAAGTCTAGGGAGAAAGTTTGTGTAAGAAGTGCCCTGTTTGTGTGTGTATAGCTCTCTGCCCGTGCAT
Source organism: Desoria tigrina (assembly GCA_906901685.1). Lineage (NCBI taxonomy): Eukaryota > Metazoa > Arthropoda > Collembola > Entomobryomorpha > Isotomidae > Desoria > Desoria tigrina. The sequence continues at coordinate 169,198 of CAJQTU010000014.1, forward strand.
GCAAAAAGTCGGTGAAGTTGAAGTGAAAGGAAAAGGGAACAAGAGTCATATTTAGTAAAGAGAGAATAACAAGACGGAGGAAAATGGAGGTAGGGAACGTAGGATCTTATATCTCTCCTGGGAGTCGGACAGATGAATGCTCGAAAACGGTTGCCATAGCAATCTCCTTTCTCTCTCCTTTCTTTATGTCTACTTCAGCCTCCCCTTTAGCAGAAGAGAGTCTTGGAGGTTGGAGACTGGGAGAAGGGAAAATCGATAGATTCAATGTCAGCTATATAGGACCGGCAGCACCTCAACCATTACCAGGGTTCCAAGGACCCGGGATTTTGAATACATTTTTTAGAAATGTTGAGATTTTGAGGCAGTGTTATGGGTTAGAATTGAATTATTGGCTAGAAATAGCTATGATTTTGAGAGAGTTTTAATGGCATAAGTCGAAATTGTTGGATGAATTTTGGGTATTTTTATAATCAAATGGGATTTTAAGCATTAAAAAACGTGGTATTACGAACCCAAGTCATTGGCAAAGTTAATTTCATGTTCCCATGTACTCAAACGTAGCTCTACTTATGGAGCACATATTTGGAACCATGAATGTTGGTAAAGCGATAGAGCTAAAGAAACTTATATGATCTCGGAGGGTAGAAATTCCCAACCTCTTTAATCCATATAGTTCTTTACCAGTTTATTACGGCGAAACGTAGTAAAGTAGAATAGCAGAATGGTTTTAAGAGCAGGGACTAGACCTCATTTCAACGTCAGTCAGTCAGTAAAGAATCCACTTATTTCGAATGCAAAACACGTCGGTGAAGGATGTCCAGGATACGAGTAGACAGTACAAGTGGATATGACGTGACATCCCGAATGTTAAGGGTGATGGATTTTATGTCCGGATTTGTTTAAAATCTCGACCTATCTTCTACCCTACCCTTGTGTCAAATATATTCCGAATTTTCCTTTTGTGGTACTTCTATTTCCGGGTTCTTTTACAGAAATTCGCTCAGACTCCAGCCTTTATAGGAATTTTTATAGCAGGACAAGGACAGCAATTTATTTTAAAATCAACTCTATTTTGCTCAACAGACGCGTATTTGACTATCATTGGAAAAAGTTTGAAGGGAAATGTTATGCGTCTTTGAGATAAAATTCCCAATTTTTACTGAATTTCAATCCTGCTGAAAATTCATTGTTCTTTCTCTCTTTCTTTCCCTCGAGGTGAAATGGAGTGTAATTACACTTGTATTCCCCGACTATTGACAGCTACATAATAACACATGTAATAAAAGCTACTGAGGCTTCAGGGATGAATAAGCGAGAGCTGGCAGTCGCACTTTTCAAATTCTCACGCTGCCATAGCTCGAATAACGACAACCCGCATGTAACAGAGTGGAAAGCAGTATAACCTCCGATTTCGGGGACGGAGAGAGGTACGCATTTCTGTAATTTGCATTGCATGTCCGAGTCAATGAATGAATGGCCTTTATCATTCTGTCGGGTTTTTGTCCCACGTTAACCTCGGGAAAGTTCAATTCCTCACAAAATCAGATAACTACAGGTATAATGCAATCTACATATGCACAAATTATTGCTTATATCTGGATAAAAATAGGCTCCAGTAATATATCATGCTTCGTTCTCTCCGGGTTACAAAGTTTTGTGTTTGCTTCTAGCAGTGGTGACCCGTTAAGCTAATTTCTGGTCGGAATAGTAATAATATCACGACTAAGAAAGTCCCTGAACTACAACCACCACAAACGGAGCACAATTTAGTGGTGTAGAACGATAAGATTTGAAATGTCTAGCAAAAAAACACGATCGTTACTTTCCTGAAAGAATGGATTTCTCTTCTGTGCTAGTAGAAACGGCGAGGGTGTAATGGAATAGAATTATATTCCTTTTACAAGGTATCTAGATATAAAGACATTAACTGGGTTCTTCCACATAAATCCAGTACGGACCGTTCCGTCTGTCTTATTTCTTGTATTTTGTTGCACAGAAAAGACGCTTGGAAGGGCTGTGTTTCCAAATAATACCCTGGATTCCCATATATTTGTTTGCCTCATTTGGTATTGGTACGGGAAAAATAAACCCTGGCAAATGACTTGCAATAATAATATTGGGTAGGTATAGGTTATTTCGAATTCGGTACGTACGGAAATGTACCTATGCGTGCATGGAGCATTCAACACGGTGGCTGAAGGTGTTCTCTCTCTCTCTCTTATAGATTATGTCCGCCAATAAATCGATAACAGAACCCTAAAGTAATCCAATCCTTTTGTGGGAAACAGTCCTAGTCCTGTTATATTATTATTTTGGGTCTATTTTAACGTAAATGAAGGAACCTTATCCATAGAATGGAGGATAGATTATCATATAGGAACGGGCTCAAGGTCCCACTATAGTTTGTTAAGCTGTTGTCGTCACTTAAGTAATAAATAAATAATAATAAGACAACCATCCCAGACACTTTCCTGACATGAAAAGTATTTATCTTGGATATTTATAACACTTTCCATGCAAAGTCCCTCTTATTGTTTCCAATTGGATTCTTCAAGTTACCTCAACTTGATTCTTTCTATGTCGAGGGAATGTCCTTTGCTTTCACTCTTCCGTTCAAGTCTGGGCTCAAGAGTGAATTAAATCGTACATGTCGATAAGGGATAGGGCTACTCTTGACTATATCCATATTCATAACTTATTCAATGTTGAACATGATGATTTGGGACATCAATGATTTTTCTAAATGTCGAGAGTCTAGAGAGATTGATTGGCCCTAGACAAATGCACATGTTTGACTACATTGGTAAATACAAGGCCTTGTACCAAAGCAGGCACTGGTACCACAGCAGGATTTCCTCACCACACCAAACTGTCCGGAATCGCATTCAAATTTGACCGATTCGGCTCTTTCGTAAAGAATGAATGGTGCTTGGGAGCTTATTTTGCCATTTTCCCTGATATGAACCCTGTGGGGTCTAATTTCCGCCCGTTTTTATGACCGACTCTTCGGTTCTTCTTCCGTTCTAAATAATCCTCCCATCCCAAGTTATTATTCAGTTAAAAACTTCTGACTTTTCGCTTAATCGACGGATTCGACATTGCTAATTACATTTCACGCCCTGGCGCATCTGAAATTATGGCACTCGGCTCGATATTATCCATTTTTTTTCTTTTTAATGTTCCAGGATTAGATGTTTGCAAAGACTTATCGATCAAACCGGAATCCTATTTTTTAGGGATTTTTACTGCCCATTAACTTTACAAAGCTTAAATGGTGAATGGATACAAGGAAAGGTGTCAGAACACCCATCAGATTACCCGGTCTGGAATATTGAATGGAGTTTACTATAATTTCTCTTGCCATATTTTAAATTGTCTCAAGAGAAACACTTGAAATAGTAAATTGGCTAATGTTGAATATTAATCCTTGAACTTCGGACCGTTGTTATATGGTTAATTCAAATTGTAAAACCGATTAAGGATTCGAGGTCATTACCCCACACGCAGTTTTATCTCGGGTCGAGTTAGCAGTAATTCAGGAATTGATTAGGTTGAGTAGTCATAAGAATGTAATGGGGAAAGGACCTTTCCTACTTTCTGTCTGCCGTAGCCCTAACATAGCCGGTCCAATAATAATATAATGAATAGGAAAGGAGTAGACGAAGAGTTATTGAGTAATTACGCCATTTTCCAGCCGACTGAACGGAATGAGAATTAAATGCTTCTGATCGATACAATATTATTGCTTCGAAACTGAAACCTATCACCAAACAAAGGCTCTGAGAGAGGAGACATGGACAGGCAGAAAGTCGTCAGAAACTCAGCAGTCAGGAGGAGTAGTTGTTGTGTGTAGAGTAGGTTAGAGTCGAGGCATGTAATATTTAATATGTTGCATGTTGGGTTATTACTACCGATCCCTATTCAACATATTCCAAGCCAACTATTTTTATTCCTATACAAATGCGTGTCTGATATTCCCCTGTCAACATCAGACACATATTTAATTTATTAGTGTATCAAAAAAATTGATTTTGTGCTTTACATAACATGCTCCCACTGTAATTACTCTTTCGTTAAAAATTATCATTTGACAGAATCTGGAAAGTAACTGAGGGGCTTGTTCGTTCCTTTCTACTAATAATAATGCAATGAATTTGGCAGAAATTCTCGTGTGCAAATGAGCTGAGCACTTGTAAAACATTGTGCTAAAGCTGCTGGGAATTGGACTGGATTAAGATTATAATTTGTAATCGTGGTGGGAATGCATGGGCGAAAGTAGAATCGCCTCCCTTCGATAAAATGCTCTTGAACATCGTACTCCGACCTCTGAAGCCAATAATCAAACAGTAATGAAAGTACTGAGTAAAAACCTCTTTACCGAATCGGAGTAATGAAGGCTTTTATGAAATGAACTGCGTCTAGCACCGTCCTCGTCCCCGACTAAGCCTAAATACATAGACATTGGCTGCTGGTTAATAGTGCTGGATGTGCGTAAGTACAGTGCATTCAACGATGTCCAATTCATTTACAGACAAAACTCCAATTCGTTCCCCTCTCTGGTTCCTTATTAAATAAAATCGATAAGCATATGAACTCACTGTCTCTTTTCTCTCAGCAGTCTCAAACTGACTCCATAATGCATAATAATCCTATCCTATCGCTCTCCCGTGCCAAAATTGTTTAGGAACGAGAAAGAAAACAAATTTCCCTGTCTCTCTCACACACTGTTTTGCATGCCTCTTTGGATAACATCTTTTCATAAATTAACTTAATTGTTTGGCATGTTCAATGTTGGACGGGACAAGTTTCCCGTGCTAGACACTGCACTGAATGCAGTGTTAGTTAAAACCGGGTTGTATAGCTACTTCGTAATAGAAAAACTTTCGATTTTTGTGGTTCAGTTCCGAAAAATCAAGTACCCTAGGCTGTAAGTGAGTTTAGCTGGTCCCTCTGTGCAGATGCGGAATGGGAATCAAATCTGTTGGATTTAAAGTTTAAAACTTGTTCCGTACAGCAGGGTACCCTTGGGCTGGTCTAAAAAAATCGGTACCACTACCACTATATAGCCGAAGCTTTGAATGGATCTTGAGCCTGCTGCCTGCGGTCTTTTGCCTTTTTTATATATATATTTATATGCTTGGTTGACATGACACGAGCTCTGCCTTCCTGCTGAGCCTGGCTGGAAGGAAGGGGCTGTGGATTTGGGACATTATTGGGATCGGGAATTCAGTAAACTTATTGCCTCTAACCCTTTCCCTCTTTCTCTTTTATGCAAGGGTAAATGGTGGATGACGTAATGTTACTTAATATTCTAGACGAGACCCTACTTCCATTGTTCTTACTCTCTGAATGATAATAGTATACTTATAGGCAATGTTCCCGAAGTGTGTAATATGCATGCTCTCTCCTCCATTTGTAACACCCCACAAAGTAGTGTGGAGTGTGAGTGGAGATTAATATATACGCTGTTACCTAGGGCATGGCAAATTACTCACTACCGGCGAGAAGCGAAATGAAAAATAAAAGTATTCGGGCAAAGTATTAATGATTCTAAAATCACATATTTATTCTGTGATCAAGAGCAATAGTTCTAGTAAATAATAAAAGAAAACGTCTCGAGTTTCAGTGAATAAAACGCAAAGCCGATAAGATAATGATCGGAAACTTACATTGGTCGATGCTCTTTCAGGGAAGCTGGTAGTGAGTTCCTGGGATAGGAGTAATCCGTGCCCAAGATGATGCAGGGGCTGATTGAGACAAGTTTCTTTCACTTCGGAAGAAAGGGGTCGGATTTGGAGAAAAACTAAAGAACCACAACAGATAAACAAGGTTGGTTTTGTGAGGAAATAGAGCAGGAGAGATAGATACTCCTCTATATTATGAAGATAATTTTATGGGAAGGAGAAATTACCCGATAGCTCTGAAGTCTGATTCCCGTCTCCGATCGTCTCCTGTCGTACCGTAACTTCCTCAATAATATCCTCTCCTTCTGATTTCCAATTCTTTTCCGGTTGAAGAAACTACTTTTAGAAATTACTTCTCATCTCGATCTCGAATGCTAATTGCCGGCGGTGAGTCGGTAGTTAGTAAGTACTAATCGGACTTTCTTCAAACCCGATACTTAATCTGTGAAAGTAGGCTGAGGAGATAGAGAGTAGGGTGCTTCCAGGTGACTGGTATTGGAACGGGTAGCTACGAGGAGTATTAAACGGAAGCAGGTTTGTTGCCGGAGCGTTAAGGTTTACTGGGAAAGGTGAGGTGTGCCGGAGAAGGATATGTCCCTACTACTGACTCCTCCGGCCTCTCCGGTCCCTCCGTTATCAACCGTTTTCCCGTCCCCCTCCGGTCCCCCATTCTCCTCACATATCGATCGGGACGAGGAGGATATCGACCACGTACAGAACCAGCAGAGGATACTCTCTCGGACTGAACCCCACGCACGCGTCTCCAGCCCCGATCCCCCGGAATAAAGTAAAAAAAGTCCCGGAATAAAAAAAATCTCCCGGGTCCATCTATCCTCGACCCCGAATCCAGTATGCCGGTCTCTGAGGATATAATATCCCTCTCTGCTGTTGCTTCTAACGATATAGCTCCCTCACATTGCTCCCGTAGTAGGAATAATAATAATAATAACGCGGCGGCGGCGGCCAAGAGGAACCAGAAGGAGCAGCTCGAGGATTGTGTTGGGAGCGAGCGGAGCGGAGGTTGGGTTGTTTCGGGTCCCTTGGATTCTGGAATGAGCCCGGGTCTATATTCGGGAGCTGGAAGCCGTGCTCTTAAACGGGTAGTTGTAGTGGTGGTTCGGTGAAAGGATAACTGATCTCTTCTCACATCTTCAGGAGGGAGGAACTGGTTATTCGGAGGGATAGTCGAGGTAGTTTAGCTCTGCTACAAACTACAACTCCAGAGCGAGGAGGCTTGGAACGATGCACAAGTGCACCTCACATCAGTCAGTAAGAGGGGCAGTTATAGAAGAAATATAAGGCTCCTGGACCTGGAAGAGTAGGCCATTTTCGGGATCCTTTTAATTTGGCACTTGCTCTGATCTCTTATAGTCTTTCGGATGACAGTTCACCAACACTATCCTCTGCTCCCCCATCCGGTGCTCCCTGTCTTTGAGCTGTACAGCTTGGGCTTCCTTGCATAAGGCCCTATAGCCACTTACTACTTTCCTATTAGAATGGAATGGGGAGCTATTGTATCAGATCAGAGCTCCTGAGCTGCCAGAACAATACCCGTCGGTGAATTCACTTTCTCCCTCATGTACAATAGATAGTTGCTCCTGCCTAACCCAGCCAACCGAACGGGCTTCCTCTCCTCTCATCTTAGTTAGGATGTGGGGAAAAAGCAGTATGGCTTTATTATTATGAATGTGCGGTACGGGTCCTGGCCTGGGAGCTTATATCATTATACAGGGGATATACCGAAGGAAAGGGCTGATGAATTGTATTCCTGGGACAAAGACTTGTCTAAACAAGGCGATATCTTTGATCAGGTCATCCCATTAGTTCCTAACTTTTTTCCTCTCTTTCTCTCTCCGATATCTCTTCCACAACAAGCCCAAGTGGATCCCTTTCATTAGCCCTATCTCCTGGTGCCATACTAGAAGGGAGAAGGTATAATGTAACCACCGCACTTTTCCTTTGATTAATGATGTCTTGATTTCGGAAAGTTGCTTTTAAAATGTCTCCTCTGCTGCAGAGATAATTTAATCAAATGAAAGGGTACAAGTTTGCTCAGGTAGTAGATCCCGCTCACACACACGTAATAACAACATACTGTGTCTAACTGCCTTAGACACAGGAGAGACATTTTATCTGTCGTACTTTGTTACGTGTGACTGCAATATCAGACACACGAACACTACTACCTGATGCATAAACGTGAACAGAGACGAGGGCGAGGAATCTACCTTCCACTAATGTGAAATTATTATGGGGAATAAAAGCCTTTACTTAACCGTGCTTTACCGACTCTGATTTTCTGCCGAATAGGACGGGGGTTTTCCGATGTGGTTGTTGGAAAGGGAAGTTAGGAAGCAGAATTATGCCTTTATGGAGGCCTAATGTCGATAGTAATCGGGACGGGGTAATTTCAATAAACTATATGACGATTTAAATAATAATCACATGAGTACGGAAATACATAGATATATTTCGGGGCCTGGAGAGTTCCCAGTTCGGAGCGGAATAAAAGGCGGTGGGTGGTAGCTGACGGTGATAAGAATATATTTCCGATTATGGCCGGGGTGTCATAAGGATGGGCATGAATTTCACCTATCGTCTGTTTCGGCGAGATACGTGCCTCAGAGTGCAGACGCTTATTACGGAAATGAACGTGGTTTGGCGAAGCTGGAGGCGCAACTACTTGCCTCTCTCTGTGTCATTTGTTGCTAACAAGGGCCCGGATTCACCGCATTCAAATGATATGGTTATTGCCAACAGAACGGTCTCTCGCTCCTCGGAGCCGGAGAAAAGTAAATGGAACAAAGGAGACATGGATAGTACAGAGTACATGGTTTGTCTAATGAACCATAGTCCCCTTTTGTCATGATGAAATATTTTGCCAGGAGCGGAGGACATTTACATCCTAAGATAATGCTGCGAAAACTTTCCAAGAAATTGAGAAAGTGAGCTACAGGGCATCCCAGCCCCGCGTGTTTCTCTATAAAATATCATCTCATCTTCTAAAGTCTCTTTTCCCCGTGTTAAAGGATATAAGAAGAATAGAGAGTGGATCGTAAAGCATGCAATATCCCGTAGAATAAGGTAACCAGCTCGGAGTAATCCTATGTTCTTGTAATGTAAAACTAATGGGAAAATGCCGATAAAGGGAGTCAAGGATTTCCTCCTCAGAACCGAAATTAACGTTAAGTGCATGTTGGTGTTTCCATTAATTTGCCTCTGCACAGTTTATTTCTACACAAATTACTACATCATCATAATCTGATCTCACTCCAGGCAACCGACAGCCGACCTGCCTAATCCCAAGCAACTATACTGAGAGAAAGTTCCTCCGTCCGCCGAGAAACGTTGAGAACAGGAGAGTATATCTATTTAATATAGCGAAGGAAACCACAGAGGATTTGGTTGTTAGATAGAAGGGACCGCCTTGGACATTCATTTCATATTCTGGAAATAGTTTGTCAAAGAAGAAGTTCCTTTCTCCCAAGACCTGTTCTTTAGTAGGGTTGACGGTGGTAAGAATGTTCGTTTTTAGTAGTTTTTCCGAATATATCTAGATATGCTCGCGAGAGGAGGATGAGAAAGTCTTGTAGCTTTCCTCCCTCTGCAAAGGGGATATCTTTTTATATGTAAGACTAAGACGGCTCTGTAGTTCTGTAGTATTTGATCCGCTTTCGGATGAAATAAAGCATGAAAGACAAAAGGGGCTCCGGACCAGTGGGAGTCAAGTTTTAAAACAAAGTTCCCTTTTGATCCTCCTAGGATTAAATTCCCGTCATCAGGGACTGCTTTTCCACCAGTGTGTAGAGCTACAAAGACTAGCTAGAAATATATATAAGGACTGGAGCCATGGTCCACAACGACTAAAAGAAACAACAACTCCAGGAGCCGTGTCTTACGTCTTTTCCCTCAGTTTCTACATTGGCTTTGCTTATATAAGAATTACTAGCTCTTTCCATGTCCGTACATCCTTGTTGGATTTTCTTTTAAGAAGCAGTAGATTTTTCTCTCTCAACTTTGTCGGCGATCCACTTTGAAGGGAAACATATTTGCTCTGTTCTTTCCTCGGCTAATGTTTTCCTTCGGAGAGAGACGGAGGGAATGACAGGCTTTTTTAGGGCTCAAGATTTGCTAGCTAAAGATTCCTAATCCGTTGTCACTAAGCAAGAGAGAGGAGGAGAGCCCTTTTAGTTTTGAAGTTCTGTTCTGTTTTGTTGTTTGGAAATGGGAACATAACACTTCTAAAGTAGGGATGAATTGAATAAAACAAACTCATCTCTGTACTTCACCCTGATACCAGATCCCCATCTCATCCAGTTATCCTCTACTCTCTCTTCCACTTCCCGAACAAAAGGATTTACTGATGAGAGGGGCACAGAGGGAAAGAGACAGCCAAAACTCGCATCTATTTTGTATGAAACAAATTAAGGAGACGCCATTAGAAATTCGACTCTCCGCTTTTGTTAAATTCTATTAACGTACAGTTACAACCTTTTCCGTAGTCTAATTAGAGAGCGGATTCTGGGAATCCCAAATTTGATATTATATGCAATCTCTTTCTGCGTTCTTAGTACTAATCACCTTTCATTTTCAAACGCTCTTGAACGGGTTTCAGGGACAACGCTACTTTTAAATTAATTCTAACTGTTTCACATACTAACTGCAGCATTTGCAAGAAGATACTTACAAAAGTTTCGATTCTTGCGACGGAAGGTGAGTTCTCTTTGAGGACAAGGTATTAAATTCCATTAGCAAAATACCATGCATTGCTGAGCTGAAAGTCTTTTGAGGTCAGAATTGGAGCCCTCCTTTGACATTTGAAGAGGAGAAAGGAAGAACACTAAAACGGTTGTGTCAAAGATAGAGGAAAGCACACATCATATTTAATGGGAGGACTACTAATGCTAATATATTCCTCGTCGTTTGACCCAACCACTTAAGGCTGTTAAAAATTCAGGCTGCGTACCAGAACCACAAACACCATCAAAGTAAAGCCGGCTCTATTTTCCTCCGCAGAAATGTTTATTTCCCTTGTAATGATATGATAACCGATGCAGAATACATCATGACCGAGGGAAATGAAGGGCACAAAATCCTTTTTTTACATTCACAAAAGCTCCCATTAGATATTTAGATGATACTTGTGATTCGCAATAGGCATAGCTACACACACACATACACACATAGACACGAAATGCTATTAAGGGTTATCAAATGTTGTAAATTACCCTTCTTTCCTTAGAACTACGTAGCATTTGCCAAACCTCATGAGCCCTTATATTTATAACGCGGTTAAAGGAGTAAGGAATACACCGGCGACTCCCAAGACCAAACTTTCTCTCAGCCCCTTTCTCTCTCTAGATATTTCTCTAAATTATGTTATACCCTGGAAGTTAGGACGTACATGGGGTTGGGAAAATGAAATGGAGATCGTCTTCGCCTTGATGAAATAAAAAGTTTGTGGAAAAACTTGGGAAAAAAGCTAAGCTGAATAGGAAGGTACTAGCATCATGAAAAGTACGTATGGATGTATCTATTTGGCTACAAACTCTACAAGACCCAACTAAAGACGTTATGCATGTATGGATAGGGAGATAAGTCGAGTTCATGAACAAGTCTTCTAGATTTCGTGGAAAAAAGTTGGTGGTGGATGTGGGATCGTGAGAGATGCAATATCTTAGCCGCCGAGAGGGAGGAGAGGGACAGAAGATTTGCTTCATTAGGCGGTTGGAATTCCGGATAGGGTCTTCAATGATAAGGTTTGTAATGGAGCCTCCATGATGATTCACGACACGATTTGGTCGGAAGAAATGGCAGAGATTTGCCAACTTTATCTTCAACTCGTCTCTCTATACTTCCCTTTCAATGCTCGATATGTCTCTATCCCTTGGAAGGGAAGGGCTCGTGACTTATTTCAACAATTTTATTTCTTCCCCCGATATATACTTATAATATAATAATATAATATAGAACGCATCCCGGGAGAGGATATGGAAGAAGTTGGAATTGAACCTGTGCCTTGTGTAAAGGGAAGGAATAATTTCAGTCCAAAGTACAAGTAGGAGGAAGATTCCATAAAACTTGTTTAAATTCACCCAGGTTCAATAAGGCCTTATTCAACAAGGGCAACCTTATGAGAAAAAGTGTATAGGGATGTTAACAATCTCTCTGAAGAAGGGCCTATATGCATTATGTACATATAGTTGTTATTCTTCTCTGGAAAAAGTCACCAACTTTACGAAATATACGGCCTCAGTTCCTTATCAGACTTGCCTCGTTTTTCGTTTTTTTTTTTGGAAGAAAGGGACTTGTTATAGTTTGCTACGTCTGACTGACTGGAAGTATATCTTGCTCCCAAGTATTTGATTTGAGTTACCTTGATTGTGAATTTAAGGCGTCTCGTCGCTCTGCCAAGGTTTGCTAAGCTAAGGCTTTCTCTCCGAAGATAGTCGTCTCCAGGAGAGGAGCATACGAACAGCATTTATTGACTCCATCATTTTCCGCAGCTCAATTTATGGGCTCGTTAAATTTGTCACAGGTGGATCGTAGTGGAACTTTCCCTGCTCCTCCACCATTCCCCCCGAATGGCACCGTCTCAGCCATTAAACACCCTTCATTTAACAGGGATTTCACCTAGAGTTTTAGTACTATGGAAATTCAAGATGTCATCAATGCTTTCTCCAGTCTCCTCATTTCACATCTTGAATCGGTGATTGGACCGATCCTAGCACAACCACCACCACCTGCTTTATTAATATCCATTCTCTCCCGTCTTCCAATTTCTCCATTTTCTCGGAAATACGGAGCGACGGCCCCGAAACGGAATCCAAATTACTTCGTTTATACGATTAAGCGGAAATGTGCTAGCCGAAGAATATCAAATTATCGGAAGGGAACTGATATGAGGTTTTCAAATTACGTTGTAACCTTAACCCATCTCATCCTGAAGGCCGTAAAAAGAGGGCTAGTTGATATGGGAAACCATAAGGTGGAACGGTTTGGGAAAAATGTCGATGCAGATTTTTAGGCTATGCAATCCTATTTGATATTTAATACCGGTTGTAATGCCTTTTTAAGTTCTTAAGGTATGTCCGTTCAAATTTAAACAAAGAAGGCATTTTCTACCTTTGTCGGTATGCATATTCTGGTACGTTTATGCTTAGTAAGCAGCATGTAAAATATTAACGAAACTGATTAAGAAATCAGAGCATAGCGTAACAATAGCTTGAGAAAACAATGGTTAATTAATATTTTAATGAAGAGGAGGAAGAAAGGAAGGAGGGCTGAAAGGAAGTAGATCGGGATGAATAGTGGGTCCTCTTATGGCTACTGTTTAAAGTGACATTTGTCTAAGAAGTAGCTGAAAAAGCTCCTTCGCCTTCCTCCTATCTCATTGGAAATTCAAAAGAGACGGTTCTATATCTAAGTTTGGTTGGGAAATAAGAGGGGATTTCGTGTCGGAAGGGATGCAGGGCACATTGTAAAATAATGGTGTTTTTGAGGGCTGAGAAATGAGGCTGTTGGGAGATTTGAGAGAAATCAAGGGAAAAGGAAAGGGGCAGAGGAGATGGGAGTTGATGGGCTTGCATTATTATTGCGAGCCGTATATAAATTTGGAGAAAGTTGAATAGAAGAGAGTCGGGAAAAAGATAGCCATTGTCATGCAACTAATGAATTGTCTCTAAGGGAATTACACCACCGTGTGGGCTTCCCGAGACGGTGAAACCAGTCGGTGTTTCGGCAGCCGGCAGAGACTTAACCCAACCTGACATCCGTCAGATTTCCTTAAGCAACTGATTTTCATTATTGCCATTAAATTGGACTGACTCCGGCTCGGTGGTGGAGGAAAGAGCTGGAGGGATGATATCACTTTGGAAGCAGTACTTTCGACAAGTGTCATGCATACTCAATGTTCTCTTCGAGACGAGGAGGAAGTGGAGAAGAAAGTCACTCACAATCAAAATCACCATCATCATCATCATCCCCGCCGCCACCAGGCCACCACCACCGCCGCCGTCTTACTCTTGGAGATAGGTGTATTCAAATGAGAAGAAATGCTTTCAGGTTTCAATTACAATACAAACTCTCAATAATACATCCAGAACTGTTCCTGTTTCTTCTCTCCTCCCGGTTCCCATTATTATTGTGTAAGAGAGAAGGAATTCAATTCTTCGTCTACGTCTACTGATAAGAATGGAGCCTTTCTTCCTGTTCTGTCACATTAGCATAGGCACACAGTTTGGATTCGGAATTGCGATGAACTTTGAGTGGAATCCTTGTTGTAGTTTAGTCAAACAACTCAAAAGGGTCTGGGATATGGAAAGTGATTGCTTTTTTGTAGCCCCTCGACAAAAGTTCTCATCGCGTCATAACCATTCCCCGTATTTAAATGGCTTCGGCCTCTTCTTTTTAAAATTATTAGAAGTGATGAGGGGTCTGATTGCATTTCCTTTCTGCTCTTGTTTTTTTCATTATGATTAGAATGAAATGGGCATGTTGTGGAGCTTCTTTGGGCTAGATCCAGTTTAGATTGCATGTTGAGTTTAAGTTTAAAACTAACAGTTGTAAAGCTGACGATGGTATTTTGCATACTTCGAAATGCAGCTTTTTAAACAATAAAGCAGTATCGAATAACAAAAATTTAAAGGAAGAAATTAAATATTTTTACGAAGTGTGAAGAACTCGAGTTTTTTAAGCATTTCGGGAAGAGAAAGTTACCATCGCATACGCCATCTTTACGTATGGAAACATATGTTAGGGAGTGAAAGTAGCTGTGAAAGTAATCCATCCGCTTGGTTTAACATTTAGTTTTGCTTTCTAAAGTGCGAAAGCATGTAGACTGGTTGAGCTTCTGAAATCTAACAGCATTTTATAACAGCATTTGAGGACGTTTATTTATAAACAAATCATATTTATTTAATATAGTTCATATCCGAATACCACTTTTGAAGTTTAAGAAACGTTGAAATGCTCTGTTATGATACGTTTTTTTTAATTTAAATCAATTCTTTAAAATTGTATACAAATAAACGTGCAACTCCAATTCGATTTAAACGGACAAACTACGACTTTAATTTTTAATTAATATAAATAATTATAACCTCTCATCGGCTAAATAAATACATAGATGGTTATAAACTATTCAGAGCGTATCTATTTTGAGAGGAAAACGTTCCAAAAAAATTCCTAGATTTCAGAGGCATCATTTCCCCTCCACCATCTCTATTTCTCAACACGAATGAAAGCAGGATTTCGGATCATTCAGACTTTTAGTCACTAAACCTGTGGATGGGAAGAGGTCTCTCATGATGTTAAGCCGAAATGAAATGCTCAAAGTAAGGTTCTTTCTGTGGCTTTGAAATGATCTTTGAGCCAGCATCCCGTCCCGATTTCAAGCCAGACGCAGTCGAAACAATGGGATAATAAACAAGTGAGTTGAATTGAAATGAACCGTCACGGAGAGATTTACAATGACTCGCCTTATTCACTAAATCTTTACAGACTTGAGCAGTTTTAAACTTATTTATTACCTATCTTGTTCTCCGTTCAACAAACATCGTCTCCGAGAACATATATTATGGGGTATATTGAACCAATTTAAAACACAAGTCTCAAATTCCCTTCATCCTCTTCTCTTAAACTTATCGTCTCACACCCAACATTTTGTATTTGTCCTTATTGCCGAACTGATTCATGTACTTTCTTTGTATAAAATTAATTTATAACAGTTGGGTTTATTTTAACTAGGTGCAATGCAAGCTATAATTGAGTAGACAATAAAGCGTTCAAAATATTAATTAAGAAAACTGTCAAGAAATCTTGCCATTTTAATTTTACTCAATTTTTAAAGAAAAATATTGGAAAATGATTGGATTCAAGTATTGAAGAACCGGGGCAAGGTAAAAATTCATTAGAAACCGAAAGTTGGTTGTTAAAATGAACAAGGTGAGAGATGAGATGAGACAAGGTTGAATCCTGTTGGCCTGTTGAATTTTTTTTGTTGCTTCTCGAAATGTGCATGTTGCAAAATGGGGACGCTCTTCTTAAAATTGAACTGATCCAACTGGTTGGAAAATTCAACAAGTAATTGTAAATCCAGTTTTTAAACAATTATTACATACTTGGATGAATGGTTTTATCCGTGGACCAAAGATGAAATATGAACTATTCCTTGTAAAAGATTGAGAGGAGCGATGGGAATGAGATTATGAACTTCATCTTCAGGCTATTCCACCTTCACCTTTGGTTTTTATACATTCTTTTGAAATCCAGGTCATCCTGTTATGCAAAATTGACACTGTGTGTGTAGGAAAAAGGACCCACCCTACCATATTTCAAAAATCAATCCATATCAACTATTGTCGATTGACCCTATCTACATTTCAAAATATTGTAACACTAATATTTGAAAGATCTTTGGTAGCAACAACGAACCAATAAAACGTCTACAGAAAAAAATGGTCATGGGTTGTCTTTAATTGCATGTATGTTTAAATATAGCCGCACAGTTTGTTTAAAAAGTTATATGAGATCATTTTTGAAGTAGTTTTTTGGTTTACATTTCAAGGTACTTTGGTTATACATTAAGCAGATAACTGCCTCTGTCTCCTGCATTGTTTTCCATTCCAAAGTAAATGTATTGTGAAAGAATAGCTGACTGTTGGCTATCCGCAGTGACAATTTAGAATGACAGATTGCCTTCATAATGCTAAGGAAATATGCGGGCTTATCGGAGGATGTGGGAGTGATTGACAACCCCTGCATATATCTAATTAAAAGTGTTTGCTAATTATAGCACATATTTTGATATAAGTGCAGTAATTTTCAGCTCTATAGCCGGTGAACGAGAGTCACAGGATTTGGAACTGAACTCGAAGATTCAATTCTTTCAGCATTTTTTTCAAAGTTTTAAAAGTAGAATAACAATTTCCGCTGACAATTAGTTGGCAGGTGGAGGCGGCGAGGGAGAAGAAGAATGAGAAATTCGTCGAAAATACAGACCAAGGCTGACTTTGGTTTGCCAAATACTTGGGATTTCTTTTTCCGTTAATCTTAAACCCATCAAGACTCATCAACTCGGTACTGGGCTAAAAAGTTAAAAGAGTGCCACTTTGCAGAATACAGGGAATTGCAACTGGAGTTGAAGCGTGGGTGCACGGCTCTGACGGTTTCGTACCAGGTTTCCTTCTCTTGTGTCGCTCGAGGTGGCCAAAAATGGTTCTGGCTCCATAAAAATATTATCCGATTGTCTTTAGTAGCGTCGGGGTTTGCATTCTTCTCGGCACCAGTTGCATATTATAAATACCTGGCATCTGACGTGACTCCTGGTTCTGATTATAAAAAGATGCCCGATTGGGGACCTGGCCGGGTTCGAGACAATCTGGACTTAATTCCGTCGGAAACCTGTATTTCGGGGATGGATTTCAGTCCCGGTTCACGTTACTTGGTTTTTGATTGGCGTGATCTATTACAGCTGAAAGCTGGGCTTAATTTTCAGTGAAAAAGCTAGTATGTAGTGGATTGTTTAGCCCTAGGAGACAGACAAACATTCAAGATGAGGCTCCTACATCCAAATAGATCTGAAAGGACTCGATCTCCTAATGACATTGTTTTGGTGTTAAGTTAGCCAGACTATCAATGGTTATATATTAGTGTTGGAGGTATTGCACTAAGCCGATTTAAATACATGCCCCATAAACCTAAAAGTCCATTCCGTTCTAAAGCTCAAATAGATAATGTCGAAGAAGAATACGTAGACAAACAAAGTCTCCCGAAGTGACGGAACGTAGTAGGAGATAGATAGAGTAGGGAACAAATGAGCTGCTGAAAATCTGTGAGAATTTGTGTGGGTGTCCCCGAAATGGGTGAACCAAGAATGTATTCAGAGGTATGCAATATTTTGTCTTGATGCCAGAGAATTTTTTAAACTCTATTGTTACGGAGTTGCCCTATAACCCGAAAACAGTCAACTGAGGCGATATATGCGAAAGAAATCGATAGATCCTAAAGTTCAAATAATGACTTTGTCATTTTGACCTTAATTGTCCATAAGGGTCCGAGAAGGTCAAAAAATTAAAACGTTTTTCGACTAAATTCATCCGTCACTAAAAGCTTCACATTTTTTTGATCATCTTGTTAAAATTTTCAAAAGGTTCAGAAACGCCAAATCCCAATTTTTTGGTAGCCATCAACTAGATAATGACCAAATTGGTTACACTCATCGACGAAAATTAACGATAGGCCGATTTCGAATGTCTGCATCAAGTTTTTCACCCATACACATCCGTGACCAAACCAAAACCAAATATTAAAATAATATATTCACACAGTACTCACCACATTAACTATTCAAAGTTCGAACTTCAAGCTTGGTACATATATTTAGTTTAATTAAAGCTTTATGATTATTATTGATTATTGATAAGATTATTGATTAAATCATTAAATTGTATTGATTTTAAAACGTTTATGATTGAATATGGTAAGGTTTTAACCGTCAATAAAATATAAATTCCTGCTTAAATGATTTCTAAATTTAATTGAGTGGGCAAAATCCATTAAGGTGGCCAAATTTCCAACTTACCAACACAAAGTGGTAATATTCCTAAGGAGAGTGGGCAAATTCATATTCATGTGCGGGCAGTTTTCTTTTAATTAGTTGCCATATTCCTGTTGGTAAAAGACACTTTAAACTGCTAAAAACTTCCCGTAATGAATGCATGACGTATTATTTGATCAAATTCCTTATCATCCACATCAAAATAAATACCACCACAACGCTAATCTTAGAATAAATCACCCTTAATTTAATACGTTTGAAAAATAAATCTTTGAAGTGGTTCAAACCAAGATTTACGGTAATCTCTCTATTTATACATTTCTTCCCTCAAATCCGATAGCCTAAGGACAGATATGTATATGCCAACAATAACAATTCTTATGCCCTTTCATTTAAATTCCAATATTTTGATTTTGATACTATTATTTTGTACTTGAGCTACTATCTGCAGTATCCAAATCCAACCCTAACTATAATGTAGAAACCAGTTAA
This sequence comes from Desoria tigrina, assembly GCA_906901685.1. Taxonomy (NCBI): domain Eukaryota; kingdom Metazoa; phylum Arthropoda; class Collembola; order Entomobryomorpha; family Isotomidae; genus Desoria; species Desoria tigrina. Next base: position 187,933 of record CAJQTU010000014.1, read on the forward strand.
TAACAAGGAAACTATGATATACATTTACTATTTACCATGCTAAGGTTTAAGGCTATCCCAAATATATTTATTTCCATTGATTTCCAGAATTTAAAAGGAGCTTAAAACTAAGTTCCCTTAAAAATCCATCTCGTTTTGCTTTTTTCTCCCTCAAAATTAATCCGACATGCCCAGAGTTACCCAGTTCCCAATCAGCACCCGTCCTATTATGCTATACAGCCAACTTTACAAACAAGCTCATTGAAAGTGAAAGAAGTGCTCACAATTCATCAGAGCAGAGAGATATAAACATTAACACGGGGATGAAAATGAAGAAGGAAGTAAAGGAAGCCGGATCTAAAAAAAATCCTGAATAGGATCCGGTGTGGGAATCTATCTTGTGGGCTGAGAGACTCATAAGTCTGAAAGAAAGGGTAGTTGGACAGCGGAGGGTGAGCTCCAAATCTCTGCAAGACTGAAGTAGGGGTCTGCAATTATCAAGGTATCCGAATGCGTCGGAATTAGGGGTCGCAGGTACACACGGGTTTCGTGGGAAAGATGCGGGACGGTTCCCACGTAAGTCAGAGAAATGGTGCGTATTGTTACAATCTCCCCCTGATCATCATCACATCTCCAGATCCTTTTCTCCGACTCCGGCTCAATGGATTTGATCTTTCCCAAAAGATGTTTTCCCACAGTAAAGCCCGGTCCGATTTTTTACTCCAACTTCGGTTTAATTGTTCCAAAGCTGATTTGATTGTTCCTATAAAGAGCCCTTGCTTTCGGGGAGGGACCTGTTGGACCTCAACCGAGGGCGGGTTGAGCCCGATGTATGTATCCCTGAGAATCCGGGGGCGATTATTATTAGGACACCCCCTCCGCCTTGTACAAATAATAATGGAAAGTGGAGGAAGATGCGGGGACTTTGGCTTCTGATTTCGGGATCTTTAGAACGCTTCATCATTTAGTTGTTGTGAAGGAAGGAGATCGGTCCTGTTACTGTCTTGAGATCATTTTTTGAGTGTAAACTACTTCATACTTGCGTCTGTAAACGGCCCTGCCCCTGGGCCTTAGACTCTGTACCCTCTGCTTGGGCTTACGTTGGTGTGGTAGTAGTATTGTAACTATTTACTGTGGAGGTACATGTGTGATGAATACCTGTTCACCTTCCAAGGTGGGTGAGAGATAGGTTCTACTTCTTCGGAGGGGCTTCTTGTTTCAAATCAAAAGAACTTAACTCTGGTCGTAAGATAATAAAGTAAGTCCACTTTTACCAGTCACGTACTTATACTGTGGCCGATAGGACTCGACATCGTGGATACCGTAAATACGTGGTTACGATTTATACGGCCCATCAGTTCTTCAGATCAGTTGGCAACTCTTGGAGTGAGGGTGGCAAAAAGTACACATTCTTGTTCTTCAATCTCCTCTTCATCAACCTCGGCTTGCCTTCTTTCGGTATCCCATTATCATCAAGACATCCGACTGTCTAACAACGAAAGATTCCTCTAGCTTACCAAAAATCATCAACCTTGCCTACTGAAAATAACACATATCTGATCCGATTAGAAGATACACACTCCTACCTACATACACATAAATACACACACACGAGGCGAGGAGATCGGTTACACAAATAACATCTCAGAGCCTGGACTCAGATCTCTCGTCATTCTCCTGATATTTCTCAAGCCGACGACTTTCTCATTTATTTGTCACAAGTACAACGGATCCTGTGTTTGACTATTGTTTTTGTGATTGGGAAATCGGGGGATTTGAGACAGTCTTCAGTTACAATGAGGAAGACAATGCGGTTCTCTAAAGCCTTCACCCATCTCATGTTTGAGTAATTATAAACAAAGGAGAAGTGCGTTTTTAAAACTAAGGGTTTGTTTATCCTTCTCAGGTTTCTGAGTAAACAATTTATAACTCCTTCTTGGCTGATTACACATACTCTGCATAATTTATAATTTTAACCGATAACAAGCGGAATACTTGACTTGAACGAAAGAGACTGCAAAGGAGTGCTTAAGACAAAACGATATCATTATTTTTTTACGATTTATTTCTCCGACTCTTACAACTTTGACTTGGAACGTTCGAAACTAACAAGTAAGGCTCTTTTGAAATCTTATACTCTTAGGGATATTTGGTGTCTTGTCCGGGGTGTAATTTGTAAACAGTCGTATCGGGCCGTTCTATTCTGAGGTGTTTTTGTATCTTGTTTTTTGACAAACAAGGCTGTAGCACTTGTTGCATCCTACTCAATCCGAAGACTGTTTTTCTTACGTTAATTGAGAATGCTCAGTGATAATAACAAATATTTCGAGATAAGTCAGGAAAAGCATATATGATATTGTAAAGAGATTTGTTTCATCTGAAAACACATGTCCTCTTATGATCAACGACATTCGATGCGGATATTCCGCCGACGATTGTACTTCCAATTAAATCAGCTCGCTCAGCCGAACATAATCATATTTCGGAAATGCGTATTAGTATTATTAGAGCCTTGTTGCTACACATAATTCTATCCTAATAAGGTTGAAAGTTGACGATGAGATACGATACGATACAACCTACATACACATCAATAACAAGTATTTTGCAATACCAGCATATATTTATTGGTCTGAGAGTCTGAAGGTCAAATGAGTACGAACTACTAAAACTATTGCTAATCAATTTTTGTCATTTTAATTGATTAGTAAGTTGTAGAAGTTCATAGTTCATGTAGTTGTATAGTTATGGTATTTTTAATAAGATCCAATGTCTTGTACAAATGCTCGTAGCATTCATTCCCTGTATCTGCTTTTATCTTATGAAGTGGAAATGTGAAAGCATTTTCCCTTTTTCTCACGGAATTTACAGCGGGGTTTACACTAGCAGTTACAAAGCTTCATTGGCCTTTTTGTTGTATATCTTAAATAGAGAAAGGAATCGTGTTAAAAATGGAAGCAAGTAATTTCAGATAATTACTTCAACTTGTAAACTACAAGCCCTGAAGTTATTCAGGGCTCAGGGGTTGGACCGATCATAGAAATTCTGCTATAAAGACATAATCGTAATCCCAAATATTCTGACAAATGGGACTAGGGATCTGAACGCCAAAAAATGTGGATTCGTAAGTGTTGTTGATAATAATGATCATGCACGGGAGAGCTGAGATTGCCACTGGTGATGATGATGATCATGATGATGATTGGTTCTACCTGATTTCTGTCCTCTATATCGAAGATCTGTATTCATTTAAGGAATAAATGAGTGAATAGTTCTCTCTAGTCTTAAGTGCTCCACTTTAAGAAGCAGCTCAGATAAAAGCTCTACAGGTTTCTTTTAACGAGAGATAGTTCTTGCAGGTTTCGTGCATACCTCGATTCGGCAGGCAGCTAGATGCTAGATCGTCCTACCTGCCTTACATCTCGTCCTGTTCAAGGGGTTTCTCTCCTTACTAATCAGATGAGCCAAGACGATCTTCTGATCTGAGAGTGGAGGTATTTGGGCAAGGACGTAGATGTGACCTTAAGGTGAGCCAGCCGTGGGCCGTTGGCAATTAAGCCACCCTCGCAAGATATTTACTATTATATATTGTGGCTAGCCACCCGCACCTCGCCTTGCCCCTGGCATTCCAGTACAACTTCTTCGACTTCGAGAAAGAGATTGAAATCCATCCAAAAGACTTCAACAACCAGTCCGTCTCCTTCTTCGAAATATATGAACCTGTCCTGCACACCAAGATCAGCTCAGGCAGGCCACAACAAGAGGCTTACAAGACGAGGTACCTTTGGTATTTCTTATAAAATGTATCCCTCTTCTCATTCTGATTGCTCTTCTTTTACTTACTTCCCAACAAGAGTTAGTTAAGAAAAGTTAGTTAGAACAGAGACTTGGTCCTGTTGTATAAAGTAATGTGTACTAAACTACCAGTCTTCTTCTTCGCACTTCAACTTTTCTTGTTTTTCATCTTGACCACTTTTCCTCTGGCATTCAATCGTATCATTAAGACAAGGATGTTGGTCTAAGAGACTGAGTCGAGAGACCGGGCAAAGGAGATGAGAACTCGATCTGTGGAATGCTATTTCCCCTTCAATACAATGAATCTTGTCTTGACTTTACATCTCTCGGCCTTTCAAAACGATAAAATATAGCTACACAGTCCATTATCCATTTATTTATTCACATTCGTAGTATAATATTAGTAGTACTATTACTATAGCCGTGTTACGAGGGAGGCGAGGGTGTTATCCTGGGCAAAGGAAGGTGATCATCATCCTCTACCATTCCTCTGCTAAAGGATATAATTTAGAATTTGGGGTATATAGAGATACACCTGCATTCCTTCCATAGTTGATTATATTTATATTTCGAGAGATTAGGCCGAGAGAAGAGAGACTTGAGACATTCAGTTACCTTTGTATTTACTGACGATATCATAATAGAGCTTATCGTTGGCCCCGTCGTCTCTGTTTATGTTCATCTGCATCTCGGATAGGATATAGTCGGGATGATGGTCTTAAAATAGAATCCCTCTCTCTCATAGCTTGTAATTGCTACTCCCTCACAATGCCCATAGGAGACCTCGTTATGAAATGAATCTATAATGTAAATGTATTTAAGCCGAAGGCGAATCCTTCTTGGTTTTTTCAATTGGAGACGTTCCATTTGTAGTTTGCATTGTATGTCCCAGTATATAGAAGTAGTCACAGGCTAGAAGAAGCTGCAAACAGATCCTCGTCTGCAGAACTTGTAAACTAATCAGCTCCGCTTTCTTATGCAGATACTTCAGATTTCAGAGATTCCGTGATTCTATAGTTTAATTTTCCCTAGTCCTCCCTGGTCAAATGAAACTCTGCTACACCTTTGTCCGCTTCGGAATCTACCTGCAATCTTTTTTGGCGAAGTAGAAATACTTGAACGCAGTTAAATCCATAAGAGCCAACAACCAGCATTCATTATCTGTCTGCTGTGTGCAAATCCCCACCACCGCACCGCGTGGAACAGGATAAAGATGCATATCGAAACCTATTGTACAAATGATGATAAATAGACCATGATCCCGAACTTGAACTCCTCGGAGAAACAGGCTGGGTTTTGAGTTTCCCAACTTAGAAATAGGGTAATAAGCCATCCGTAATCTTTAATATACTTTCTGATTATCCATCTTTCCATAATATTAATGCCTCTTGACTGCTAGAGGAAGGGGAAGTTATAGAAGCTGGCCGTGACATTGTATTCTTACCTGTCGCTCGATACCTGATTCCCCCCATTGCATTACAAGGCTAGATACTAGGTAGTATGCACATCATGTTGACTGTCGAGTAGTAGTTACCGTTTGGCGTTAACCTAACCATATTGTGCAAAGATAAGTAAGTTCCGTATAGTTCTGTTAGTTGCATAGCATACAGGGATTATTGCTGGCGGGTGGCGGTGGTGGATGTTCCAGTTTTCCAGGAATTTCTCTATCATCATCAAAGATCCCGAGAACAAGGCCGATCAACTCTGTGCACACATACACTTGACCAAGAAGATAGGCGGCGGCGGGTAACTCCGACCGGGACCGAGAACGGGTTCCTCCTGGAGAGGATTCCGGGTAGAACTCTCTATTCCGGACCAAGTATACGGGCAAAAAGTTCGCAACCGATTCCGCTCGTATTTTCCTATATCTCCATGGCATACGGCTCTCCAGCACGGTGTAAAACCGTATAGGGCACCGTGTACCAAGGATCCTCGGTTGGAGTACGGCAGTCTGGCCGTGTGCATTAGCATTTACTACTGCCACTATTACGGGTTGCTATAGTCCTCGTAGTGGAGTTGTAAGTGAGTAAAGTTCAAGAAGCATGTCAGAAAGACGGCATTTCATCTCAGGTCGGCAAGGTGCTCCGAAGTCTTGGACGGATTTCCAGTAGATCCTCCTCAACTTGCGGCTGGGTAACAAGGGCATGTGCTCTAGTGACACGGAAATAATATATATTGTAGGCTAAAGCAGTTATAATAATTATTCTAGTAGTTATCCATCGGATTTTAAGAGTAGCTTCCCTGCCCACTGGCTGAGGCATTTGATTGTGATTTAGACTACTAGCCCTCTGGATTCATAGTACCTGAAATATTGTATCGAATTGTAGGAGAGGGGGCTAAGGAACTGATTGATGCAGTTCTGCTGGCCAGTCTGGGGTTCCTTACCTGATTTTACCTGTAGATATGTTTAAGGAATAGATTTCCGGTGAAAGTAGAAAGTCATTATTTCCGTCGATAATTCGTATTTTTCGTATATCTTCCACTTGTTACAACACGGCTGTCTCTACATTGTGACTGCTGCTGGATCGGTTTCTTCGATATTTTTGCTAAGTCAGCTCTATTCTTCTAATATCTATTTACCCCCCACGTGATACGCAATGATGATACGAATAAGAAGAAAACTCGTGTTTCCGATTATGTCATCACACGCACTCTTCGGGTATGTATTTTTCGATTGTCTTTGGGTTAATTAGTTTTATTGTACACATATGCATTCCAACGAGACTGCTATACATTTAAATGGCTGGGATGAATAGTTTATAATATTGAGATTTTCAGATCTCCTGTGTTACATTAAAATTACTTAATTCTGTGGAATCCTATGGGTGGTTTAAGCGTGGTCTAATATTTGCATTCAAAGGGAGATTAAATTACTTTAACAATCAAACTAACTAAGTTTTTCTGGACGACATCGAGCCGGAGTATAATTGCCTTACATTTTACCTTGCCTTATGAAATTATTGATAAATCTTTTTGTTAAATTCCATTAAATTAAAACTTTAATCCAATTAATTTTCGCGTTCTTATAAACAAGTATTAAGTTACGTTAAATTCCAAGATTCGAGATATTACTAATTGCACTTTATAATGATTCACCAATTCGATTTTGAATGTTTCTTTCTCCTTATTATTCACATCATGCAAGTTTTTATTCATTGGCGAGGTTCGAGGAAGTAGGAAGAAGGAATAAATTGCATAGAAATATAAGACCTCATATCATTTGATCCCTGGAATTGCATAACAATACCAACCTCGATTCCTTCCTCCACACACGTGGTAAAACTTTTCCGGTTAATGGGTGCACCGTTTCAACTTTTCTGACTTGAGACTTGGGAATCATTTTTCATATCCCTTACAATTGATAAACAAGAAGGAACAATACAGGAGTTTCCTGGGAATGAATTCATACAAAAGTCTTGAGCAAAGGTCACTCCGATGCAGGTTACAAATGTTACAATACCTAAAACCTCGCAAGTTGCAGAGAAGCCATTCGCATTCATGCAACAAGAACCCATAACCCTATCCACGACCTTTCCTGACTTAAAAGAACAGTTGTCAAAGCTATTAAATATCCGATATCCACCATACTAAAACCTATCGTACAATATAAATAAAAAAGAATTTGCAATTTCTCGATGCTCTAAAAGCTCAAATATCTCAGGATTTCCGGGCCAGATTCCTGAGATATGGATTACTTCTATAATTTCTGAACAACAACAGTTTCTTGTTTCATCGTGGGATTATTTTTTGCTAGCCAGGAAGGATTTAATGATATTTGTTGGTAAGCTTCCAATAAATCTGATCGGGTAGAGCTGGACTGTGGAGGTGGGATGTGGGATCCCATGGCATTGGCATTTGCATTTCATGGAAAATGTAATAACCAAAAACAATTCCGTGGAAATTAATTGTTTGGGAGTGGAGGCCGCGTGGGTGGAACCGAGATAGAGAAAGTTAGTGCTGGAGGGATTCGAAATCTACGGCGTATCTCTCTCTCTCTCTCTGATAAAATAGTAACAAGTAATGGATAATGCCTGATGTTGGATGTTTACCTTTTCCCTTGGTCTCTCTGTACCTAATATCAGGATATTATCGTGACGCACAGAGGCAGAAGAAGAAGGCTCTCTCCAGCAGCTTTAGAGACCTACCTTTTACACTTCTCTTCATTACATCGATTCCTCGTAAAGAGTCCTTGCTGACGTCAACGGGTAACAGAGCTTGGGGAATCCACCTAACCAACAAACTCCCGGGTTTCTTCCGTTATCTCCACCCGTCCGTTCTATATTGTATAATCTATATCTCTCCTCCTCTCTATAAAGTCCCGGCAATTTCACAGCCTTACTACCTGGCTAAAGCTCATCCGCCCTTATACTCGCACAGGGCGAGTTGTATTAAATATTATATGGAGATCTAATCTTCAGCCAGGTAGAATAGAGATGAAAGATGAACTTGGAGAGTCCCGAGCGTCATACTATGACATTTTGTGGAAAATTATAAGTAGGGTTATACTAAAGCTGAGGATCTTCTTCCTGGTAGACTGGAGCAGGTACTGGATGATTGGATCCGTAGAATGAAATTACTTTGGGATTTCTGCTGATATTTTAAACATGTTTTTGGTATAAGGGATCCTATTATGGGGAATTGAGAAGGGAATAAGTGGGAGTTGCCATTTGTTGTCATTTTTGAAATGGTTCAGAATTTTGATTTGGCCATTACGAATTTAAGGTTGAAAGTTATTAAAGTAGGTTGATTTGCTTATAGGCTATAAATAGCTCGATTTCGATATAGTAGAGGAAGTAGGAGAGTTATTCATTCTTTTTCTTATTGTAATGAATTGTGCTCATTATCAAGATATAAGATGTTATTTCTCATTCATCACCAGTCCTCGGGATTCTATTTATTATAACTGTCATCAGCTTCATTGGATGCCAAAAGTACAATCGGAGTTTGACTCGGTTATTTATTGCTCCGCGATTTAGCGAGTATTTTTGAGTAAAGGTTAACCATGCTTTAATTAACGTAACATCTTAATTCGGCTCTACTTGTGTACTTACACACTCCTTTCGGCAGTGGACTAACCTTGAGCGTCGGAGATATTTTTATAGTGGGATTTAAATATATCCCTAGACAATTTAATTGAAAGGCGAACGACTCCTTTGTCTCCTATGAAGGATCGGGTTGTGTATTCTATTGTTTGAAGTCGTCGTGTAACAGGTTTATTTTGCATTTCAAAACTTGGCAGTTGGTACAACATAGATTGCTTCATTATATTTTTGGAAAGGAAAGAGATGTAAATAGATTAAAAATTCGAACTACAAGTTATACTATTTATACATATGGAACTTAACGACGAATTTTAGTTGTAAATGTCAAATGGTCTAGTTGTAAGATCCCATTACGATAATATATATATAGATGCTTCGTTTTGTAGTTTGTACGTTCGTTCGGTTTAAATTATAGGTCAAAGTTGAAATCAGAGCCGATTGTACCGTAGCATAACTACTACGAATACAATTTAATAAATTCCTTCTGATCTAGCTGACACAATGTTATATTGAGCAATTGTTTTTTAAACAGTAAAGTATCCCAAGAAAGAACCGTCAAACATAAAAATAAAATCGAGTTGAAAGGAAGGACTTTACTGTAGACGGGAATCTGCACCCTGCCTACGTCATACTCCTAAGTATCAAAGTTCAAGTGTTGTCTGGCTGGAGTCTGGTACATCCGCCAGTTCTCATCTTCCTTTTATATAAAGTATCCACGTAGGCCCATCATATATAATCGAAATGACTCAAAATCCTTGCATAACCGTCTCAGGTTTATTTTTCAGTTTCAGGTCAAGATTTAAAGCTTGTAAGAGGAACGAAATAGAAAAAAAAACGATGACATTTGAATTTCACAAAAAGACATGCATGAAAGGAAAGGCTTACATAACTTCCATCACCTTTCTCTTCGAAGATGAAAGGAATGTCAGGGAAAGCCTTCTCCTTTGACTGACTGGCTAATGAAATCATGATAAATCCATTTAGGAAAGTGTAAGTCATATAGTCACAGTCACTATCTCTAAATATTGTAGAGTGTAAAATAGTGAGTGAGGAGTAAATCACTTTTGAGTGATACCGTAGGAAAGCGTGGATCGGAAGTAGTAAAGCGTTAAAGGAGGACCCTGTGATAAAGATTATGATTTCGTCGGAATTTGTTGGTGGTGCAGGTGTATAGAGGAATAAATAGGTGGACTGCATAATCACATAATAGGTAAGTAAGTAGCGTCGGATATCGATCCCTCCAGTACTTTGGTGGAGCGAGTGGCAGTGGGAAAGCAAGTCTGCAAGGCTACGAACTCAAGGCCACGTTATGACCTCCTCCTTCCTTCCACCTCCTCAATATCGATCTGGTCACAGCGTATAGTCTCGATCGAGTTCGAGAACCCCGGCTGCCTCTCATCCTCCACGATTTATCGGTTATCCCGAATTTCCTATAACCTGAGATCGTTTTAATTATGAAGGGAGGGAAGGGCCGATATCCGATATCTTACGATTTGATCCACCTCCTCAAATGAAAATCAAGGAGGGAGAAGGAATTCTTGAGATAATTTTCTGATTCGATTCAGAAGGTAAAGTTACGACCTCTGAAACGACACTTAACCGTAGAATCATGTGGTACGGTTTACAAATCCTAAGAGTACAGGGTTCTAGTTCTAGTTTGCTAACTTTAAATCGACTGTTGACAGAAGGACGTATTATATTTAAAGCTTGTCAGAAACTACTTGATTAAAGTAATGACTGGAAATGAGGAGTTTGGGTTGAACGGTATTTGAACCCACAACTTCATTAAATTATGCACCTATAAATGTGATTAAGAACTTTTGAATTCATCAAATCGATCCCACCTTCTACTTTACGGCTTCAAGTGTTTGTTTAAATTCAAAGGACAGACGTCACATTTGACCATGGCTACGAGTGGTCAAGAGGGCTGGGCCGTGTATGTATTATAGTCGCATTTAGGTATCGGGACTGATAATCACGGGAGTGGGTGTTAGGTGAAAGCCTGCCTACATACATACTAAATACAAAATTGACGAAGCATGAACAGGAGAGCTCAGTATTATGGATTATACGAGTATGAGTCTTCTAAATGTAAGTTGGGTATTGGCATTCTAGAGCTCAGGAAAGCAGAGGGTTTTCGTTGAATGCTTTCACTCTGCAATATATGGATTGACAGTTTTGTAACCACGGGCCGTGGGTTGCGGACATCCGCTCTGAATCCGAGCACTCCATTATACATATACACCTTTTGCTGGTTTATGATACACTCTAATGTCAGTCCGGTGTCAGAATGATTCTTATAATTACAATGGAAGACAATGCCCAATGGGGGCTATTCAAGGAGTTGATAGGTGTATCATTGGCCGGAGAAGACTTAACGGTTTTGAACGGAAACGACGAGGACGCTGGTGGAAGAATGGGAAGAATTGGATTAATTTGAGTGAGTAGAGAGAGGCAGAAGAGCACAAAGGAAAGTCGTCCGTCCATAGCGGCTGTGAGGCTTTAAGCCTTTGACAACGATTATTTGCGTCAAACTTGGAGTCTGATTGTCAGAGCTGATAAGTAGCATTGCCTAATGTTGCTTCATATCAACTTGAAAATCGGATATTCTTCACCTGGGGACTTTGTGAGAAATTTAAACATTATGGGAAAACTTAGTCGGAATACATTTGGGGAGGAATTAGGATTTTGGAAGCCTGTATTTCCGAGACGTTTAGTTTATGAATGCCTCAATATGCAATACCTGTGATACCCACTAGACTAGATCCTTTCTTCTGGGAAAAGTCTACTGGATCTATGCTATGGTAACTGGTTACCCAGGACCATACTTGTCGCTGCATGCAACCAGAGTCAGAGTGAAAGCTTCTTTGGTACACCCCGACCTCTGAGATTATGGTTTTACACTGCTTTCGGTTGCAGATTGAAAATTATCTTGTCTGGAAATGATGCTAAGACTTCTGTAAGACGAACTTTTGTATGATTTCGGTTAGACGACTTTTTTTTACTAGAAAACTACCTACGGTCATCATGACTCTATAGAATCCTTTTCATCAACTTGTCCACCCATGCATTTTAATCACACTTGGTTAATGGGGTCAAAGCGTATTGGGATCAGGTGTCGAGTCTGGGCAAGCAGGCGGAGGAATGAAAGGAGCGTCGACTGTATTGTGCCAAGATCCTTTTAATTGGATTACTGAGAAAAAAGTCGGAGATAATTATTTTTTCCAATACGTACGATTGTTTCGAAGGACGTCGGCGCTGCGTTATATTATAAATGCCAAACGAGCTTAGAAAACTTCGATAGTTTCTTGTGTTTATGAGATTCCAAGGAAGAAGGGTTAGTAATTATCGGGACTGTTGTTTGTTTGGAAATTACTGTTCAGTTGAGGCTTTTTTCTCGTCTCATTAACTTAACTTACAACCTAAATGTATTAAATTGGGGAAATGCGACGGTAAAGTTGTTAAGGATTGGACCTCTCAAATCTGTGAGAGTCATTCGGAGGTCATGAATTAGATATTTTCTCATTTCTGCCCCGTGGGAATTATTTGGTCGACTGATCGTGTTTCTGCGACGAAGGTGAATTAGTTCCCGAATGCTAATCAAACTATTTACTTGTTTTCTGCAGATTTCCAAATGCGGAGTCGTAATGGATTGCTGGTCAAGCGGCCTGTTGGATTTACCAAAGAAGAAGTGGTAAACACTCCCACGGATGTGATATGGATATCGGAGACGAAGACAGTGGTTTGATTCATTCTAAGTTCCGAAAGGCCAAACGGCAGTTTGTAAGCCGCCTAACAACTGATCTGCAGCAACCGAGCGATCCTAAAGCGCTGAACCAAAGTAGTGGCGGAGAGATCATTGAAGAGCACATGCATACTGAGGGTCAGCTTCCTATACATCTGTTGACTTCCAGCTACAGCAGTCGACTCGAACCGTTCGTGGACTCGTTGGAAGGTGAAGCGATATCCCCCATTTTTGGGACCAAATCCCCACTATTGTCCAGACAAGTTTCTGTGGTACAGGGTCCTGGGGTTAGTGGTGGAAACATACGTAGTAACGGAGCGTCTGTAATCCAGTCCCACATGCCGGGAGGATCCACAGCGTTCCCCTGTGAAGTTTTTCGGTTCGATAGTACAGACCGGGAGCGGTATCTATGTAGTGCCATATCGGAGGAGGAGGAAGTCTTCAGTCCTGGTCCTTCACCTTCCCTGTCAACCCGATCCTACGATTCCCCACAGATTTTTCTAGATTCCCCCCGTATCACAATTAGCCCTCTTCGAATTCAAGACTCACCCCCCAACACATCCTCTTTAGCACTTACACCTTCCCCAATCATGGACAGCCAAAACCGTCTGATGGCGAGAGTACACACCGGCCTAGCCATGCTACCACCCACAGCAACTGTAGAACAGAGTCGTTGTCTTTTTGGACTTCCGTCATCTCCGATTTCGCCGTTGACACCGAATACCCCTTTGTCGCCATCGCCCCTTTTTTCTGCTGACCCGACCTTCCAGCAGGGTCTTCTTGCAGAGCTCTACCGTAGAAGGTACGCTTATCGACACGTCTTTATTTTGCCTTTCCTAGCTTTATGAAAGTTTGTTAATCTAATATGTTTTAAACTTTAGATGCCATTCTGACTCTGATCTTCCAATGCTGCCGGTATCACCCAAACTTGAACCGACAGACTTGAGTATGAAGTCTGTGGGAAAATCACAAAACTCATTAAATAAGAGACCCAAACGGCCGATTCCTCATCCCTTGACAATACCTTCAAAAGGAGGATCATTGGAATCAGACCAATCATCACCTCAAGACTCTCCGTTGGACTTATCGATGCGAGGAAGCCGAGAACGATTTGGAAGTAGTACGAGTTGTGAAAGTCTAACAACGACGCGTTTTCTGTCTAGTCTCGCCCATCAACCTAATACTTCACCAGGCCATTCACCTGGTAATTTTATTTGTATGAAATTACATGTTTTAAATTCAAACAATTTTTCAGCATTAATTGAACTAATTTACGATTTAAATCTGCCCATAGGCGTATCGGTTGTTCGTGGTGATATTGCGTCTCCTACGACTAGAAATTCGGTGGCTTTGCGTTACAACTTGGAAGTTTCCCCAGGTAAGCATTCGTGAATTTTAAATATAATGTACAAGGGTTAAGATTATTCTTCAAAAAATAATTTGATTTTTTACATCGATACAGTAGTCGAAGAAATGCCTCCCGGTGCAGATATGGCGTTCGTGTGTCCAGTTTGTGGACAAATGTTCAGTCTTCACGACCGATTAGCGAAACACATGGCATCGAGACACAAAAGCAAACCTCATGACCCCAACAAAAGCTACCCATGTGAGATATGTCATAGGTCTTTCGCCAGAAGTGATATGCTGACTCGCCATGTCCGACTTCACACTGGAATCAAACCTTACACTTGTAAAGTTTGTGGTCAAGTATTTTCGAGGTACATTTTATTTTTTTCAACAAAAACCCACCTTTTAATTAAACGAAATGGAGGAACAGTTAATTGTAAAACCTTTTACATTTCTAGATCTGATCATTTAAGTACTCATCAAAGAACACATACCGGTGAAAAGCCCTACAAATGTCCTCAGTGTCCATACTCAGCGTGTCGACGGGACATGATTACTCGTCACCTCCGAACTCATACAAGGAACAGCTCATCGTCATCATCATCCGACCCACTTTGCTCCGTATCAACACCGACGTCGATTTCTGAGAGCTATCCCGATGAAAGACTTATTAAAATTGAGCGTTCGAGGCCTCCATCGTCATCTTCCAGTTTTGCTCCAGACTCTCCATTATCCCCAACTCTTCACATCAGCTCACTTACTGTGAATTCACCATCGCCGTCCTGAATTTATGATTGCTGGGCAATCACTGGCCGCTTTAATTGTGTGAAATGTTTAGCGTAGATAGATTTATCCTTCCTACAAATCAGACGTTTACTGTTTATGATGTCGGTTCTCAAAGTAGGTTAGTATATTACAGACCGCGCAGTCCCTCAACTAAAGCTGATCTCATAGTGTCGGAAAAGGGTGTCGTCATTGTCGGTAAATAGTGTGTCCTGCCCCGAAGAATTATGTCATTGGAAATTATAAATATCTTGCCATATAATATTTTGAACGACTCTGAATGATAGAAGATGGAACTTACCGCGAGGGTATCTCTGAAACGGAAAGTTGATAGACTCATACATAAAATAAGCATAAACGATGACCTGAAATAATTGCATTACATTTACACGGGTTGGATGGCAGGAATCATTCAACTACAGTTATTCTCTATATATACTCTTGAATACACATGTAAAGTACTATTTATATATCTCCACAGAGTTTTAAATAATAATAATCGAAACAAAATTGCTGCAACTGGGTTGCAAGGCAGCTCAATTACGAATTAGTGTCTGTAGCGATGATTTTCATTGCCATTATCTAATATGTACCTGTAGAAAACGGTAGAGATTTAAATCCACCCTGTAGTAAATTATTGTTAGGAAAGCCTCGCGATTTATTAACTATAAAAGCAACCCATAGCGTTTGCAGAAATCGATAAGTCTCAAAAAAGTTAACGTATCTTTAGCAGACACGTCGTTGGAGATCCCGATCACTGTTATACAAATCAGTTTCGTAACTTATGTCTCACAAATTCAATTTAATACGGACTTTGAACCTGGATAATTATTAATACACAACAAGTTGATGACCAAACAAAACGTAGTTTGAGTCCGATTAAACTCAAGTATAGTAACCTCTTCTAACGAGAGCCAGACTCTCAACATTACGCTTAATCTCGGAAATTGCAGTGAAGTATCCCATTTTATATTTATGTAAAAAAATTTCTCTCGTGTCCATACGTACGTACTTTTACCCTCGTTCATCACTGATCACTGAGCTTATATCCTACCAAACTGGAACTTACTATCCAGTGCTGATGGAGATGATAAAGTTTCGAGTTAGGAAACCGCCCCGTGATAAAGGTTCCCCAGTTTCATTTAAAAACGTCTCAGAAACATTCTCCCCATTTGGCAAACATTTAATTTACGAGACTACTGTGACTACGAAACCGGACATATCATTTTAGTTGTATTACTTCCGGTTCTAAAAGGGACTCAACGTCTCCGTGGTCCCGAACTGGTTGGAATAGAAGCTCAATGGTCAGAAAACACAGTTTCAATGTATCTCACACCTCGTAATATTTTTAAAGGGACGGATTCGGACGAGAGATACTATAAATGAGCATGTACAACTACTGCTGGCAGAATCAGAGTAAAGAAAAAAATATATATTGTTCAGACACTTACTCATCCATGATATGTACTTATGCCAATTAAATTATTATTGACTCTTTAGTTTCTAGAAATTCAGTTAAAACGACTCGCTAGAAACAGATCAGAGTACGTTTTTTACGGTAGTAAGTTGATGGGTAACTACAAAACCCTTGTTCCCTGTCCTGTTATAAATGTAATTGCTGTGCATCTACACTCGAAATGCTCAATTATCTTTCTGATACCAAAAATTAAAGGCTTTGGTCTCCACTCGAGCACCCGTATGACAGGATCTCGCTGTGACTACAGGAAATGATATTAGTTATGATATAATTACCTCAAAATATAATTTAATTTACATACGATATGAGTATAAGGGTCGGGCGTAAGAGTTAGGGAAGTTGTTATTAGGAGTAAAAACGTGTCTAATTACTATAGACATCTTCGTACAAATATCCCTGTTATGTGATAAACGTTGTAGATTTGAAAAAGCTTTAGATTTATTATCTCGCTCGTTCGTAATTCACGAAAAGATGTACTTGAGTGTAAAGAATTGTACTGTCAGCGGTAGAATGTATAGTGATTGTGATATATATTTATGTTGGAAAACGTCGGTTCGACCCGGTTCCCAGCAACAACAATGTAGTTTTAATTCAAACGAATGAAATCCAAATACGCTTAAACAAACTTACAACAAAGATGCTATCTGTGCTGCTGTGGATTTCGGTTTTCACAAAATGAAGGCGTGTATAACTTACTTGTGGGATGGTTATATATTATCATATTTACAAAAACGGTGTGACTCGAACAGTCAATTGAATGTACTCGGTGTTCTAAACCAAATGGGCCATGGATAAGTTATTTAGAGGACTAGTCTTGTCATAGTTTGTTCTAATACTTCCGTTATCCGTATGCTATTTAAGCAGTTAACATGAAGATGTACATTGAAAAAATACACGAAAACAGACAAATTACGGTGTTGAATATCAAAATCATTTTTGTACAATTCTTGATAAGTTTGCTATGTTTCTAATTTTTGTCCTTTTGTACTCTCTCTGTAAATAGTAGAGGTTTAACACAGTGTTAGATAAAATAAAGAGGCACATTTGTTTTGTAAATTATTTTTCCGGTAAGAGCTCTCAGGTTTTGGTTACGATCGATAATATTTATCTAATTAAATATAATATAAAATGTATGTTTATTATTGCGAGTAAATAATTTGGTTCATATTCAAGTTTATTGCTACAAAGAAACACTTAAATTGCAGGGTATCGTTCGAGGCATAACAAGGTTGTGCTGAAATAGTTTAATAGAATACATATAAAAGGGTCTTTGTGATGATTGGATTTTAAGCCTTTACAATTATATCCATTTAATTAACGGTTAGGGACTTCTCATGCCATTACTTGTCCCCACAATTCATGTTTTCAAAATAGGTTTTCGACATGAAACGCAGCAGGACCCTTAATAGAAAACGTAAAAACGGACTCTTTAAGGCGAACCTTGTAGCTTTTGGTGCTGTGCACTAAAAACATTTCATGTCTATTAACCCAACACAGTGTTACTGCGAAAAAACTGAATATTAGAGAATTTTTCCAAGTATCTTAGGTTAACTTATTGAAACAATTGTGCATTTATTTTCCGTCTCTAGAGAATTGAGAAGGCACATATGAATATTTTTGGTAAAAATATAATATATCTTAACGAATTCACTGAATAAATTCTCTCTTGACCCGAAAGCTTTGTCTCGAAATAATTTATTATTTAATTTCTAACATAAAACGCATCCACGCTTCACCTTTTACAGATATCGATCGGGATAATAATTGTACTTAGGGGTCTGCTGGGCCCTTGAGATTTCTTCATTCTTGAGACTGATGGTGTTGTTTTTAGGAGTTTTGATTCTTCTGGAAATTTCAGTCCTGTTTCGGTCATAGAGAATGATTGAAGAAGTACCGTTCTTCTTTTCGATCTTATACGTTGTCGTGCAATTTCTATTATAGCATTTCAGTTTGTTTTTACGCATCGCCCTCTTCAATTCTTCACTTACTTCTACACGTAATGGATCGGGAGCTACATTTGTAAAGAAGCTGAAAACAATTCCAATTATAGGGGATGTGTAACAATTGGCCGTGTAGGGCAAGACGCCAGCTACGAGGACCTTAATAACGCATGAGATGAACGGAGAATAGGTTTTACACCAATAGTCTTTGTTGTCGAATTGTTCTGCAATTTAAAATTTTTTAGTTGATAAAATGATTAATACCTTCATATGAAACGCGTGGGTGGATTTAATACGATGCCGTACACGTACCTGCATAAACAAAGCATGCTTGTACTTCGGGCAGCAGCGTAGCCTGGACTTCTGGAGCAAAGTTTTCTTCGAAGAAAAAAGCTGCCGAAATATCGTCAAACTTTCCTTCGCCATCAATCTGGAATTTATGTAGTAATTTTGTCTATTAACCTAGCGAACTTAAATAATCATCAGCATTTTAAATGAATTTCGTAGCTTACGGTTCCAAAGTCTTGAAAAACGCATTTGAAGATGCACTGTAAATTACAATTACGAGTCAATCAAATGTCGATATCAAGAATTTACGCAAATGGATAAGAATTCATTTTACATGGATTTATCGAAATTAAATCTTACGTAAAATCTAGTCCCATAGTCAAAAATACTTTTAGGCTTAAAGTTTGCAGTACACTTTAATAGAGTGTCAACCGTGTTTTTGATAAAATCGGTTGTGTACTTGTAACACGATCTGGGAATTTCTTCGTCATCTCCATCGTCGTCGTCTTTTCCAAAAACTGGATTTGTGAACTACATGATGGAACAAAGTTTTCAATATAGTTGAAACTGTATAATGATGTTATTAATAAATTATGAATTTATAAGTATTTTTTCGGACGGTATAAAAGTAAAAAAAATCGTTATACCGAAATTAATAGAAATATCGCCAAAAGGATGAGCGTTTTACTCGGATTCAGTAACATTTTAAAATTTAAAGTTTAGGAGTTCAAAAATCTACTAAATCAGATAGCCCTTTCAACATGAATTTATATGTTAATATGTTATCCGGAAATAAAACGAGGATGCTGATGATTTACTGGATTTGAAATGACCTTAAGACAGCTTGACTCTGGTAGGACTTTAAACACGTATTAAAAAACCGGATATAGTATCATACATCGAATTATTGGCAGGACTGATATGATTCGTGAGTAATATAGCTAAATCGGTGTTGTAAGTGTTATAAATAACACAATTTCAACGAATACAGAATACGGGATATTATTGTTTAAATGTTTATCATTATCATTGACATAAACGTATGTAATTTCCTTAATTCCACTCAATTTTGAAGCTATCTTTATCAAATACTCTGTTAAATCAAATCCTTAAATAACCGGTTGTCATTGACTTTGAAATGTTATGGCAGACAATGCAATTGACCGCCGTCAATGTTCTGCTCTTTTCAATCGCATTCATATTCCTGAGTTTAATATTAATATATATACCAGTTGACCTTGGCATTAACAATGTTAACCAACGATAGATTAACCAGTTAACCAGTGATAGATTAGTTTGACGCTGATATGATGGTATTCTGATGGGGTTAATTGGTAATGAATTAATCTTATATATGCAATATCAACTTTATTTCAAAATTATCTACTCAGTACCAAAATACAATTAATCTTCTCAACAAACTATACATGTTCATCAACTTTAAAACTAGGATTCGGACGATTAGCGTTACTGTCCTCAATGGCGTCAGGGGCCGAAGAAACGTATTTGTATCTCAAAGCCAGGAAACAGAATAGTAATGTATCAATAAACATAGCTCCCGAGAATCCAAAAAACTCCGTCGCCTAAAAGTTTGGAAACAAGCAGTTCGATTAAAATATGACATATGTTTTTTTTTTACTTTGAAATTGGACCTTTCGTTTTTTATTACTTGAGAATGCGTCTGCTTTCCTTGGGCGGAGAGAATCACAATCATATTTCCGAAAGCGTTCATTAAATGCCAACAAGACTGTAAAACGCTCTTCATACTAATTGGAGCCTTCAAAGTTGACAAATATAATTATTAATGTCAATCAATTGACAATTTAATTAGCATTGGCGTTCAGGTTCATTACTGTAAATTTACCTCCGTAAAAGAGAATTCCATGCCAGAAACAATAAATAAAATCTCTCCCCATGCCATTAGCACATATTGAGGTATTAACCATAGCATGTGAACTTGGTTCGGTGAGCTTAGAATAATGAGTTGTTCCTTTAAAAAAATCATATTCTTATCACATATCACATTTAATTTAAAACAGCTGGATTTATCCGATGAATTACTTTGAAACTGTTGGATTTATCATAGTTGGGATAAATCATAAGTAAGTAGCTTCCTCCAGCCTGTAAATTACCATCCTCCAGTATGCCAATGTTACGTCCGGTCGTGTTTGTCGCAAGGAAATGGGGTATGAATGAATATCTGCATTTATTCAGAAGTGTATAATTTTACGAGTAACACAATATTATGCATTGCAATTGTAACTGATGAACTTGAACTTTTTATATTATAATAAATGGATGTCTCGAATTTTACCTATTCGGGCTGACCTCAACAGCCCAGTTGGAAATATCATCAAAAGTCGTCGGCTGTATCGTCGCCTTATGGTCTTTTAAACCAGACATCAATTCAATGGATAGATCGCTTGCCCGTGTAATATCTGTACGTTTTGAATTCAGTGACAATTCAGCGAATCCTATTCTGTTAAATAGTTTTTAAATACATCGGTACAGACTGATTTGCATACAGACGTTATTTTTATTTTTTTTTAAATTCCATGGCCTTTGTGAACTAACCTGAGTTTTGCATTTCCTTCATTGGACTTTTTAACGTCCTCGCCCATCAGGAAAGTTGACATTGTCATTGAATTACCATTTAAATGAATTACAACACTCTGCAATTGACCAGGTAGCAACTTTACTTGCCCTTGCCATGTTTTGTTATGCAACGGCAATTCAAAATGACAGGTTTCATTTAAACTCGTTGTCACAATAAAAGGTTCCGAGCTATTGAATAATCTTATAATTGAGCTATCCCCTTCAATTACGGTCGGTCCGGTTCCTGCATCAATCGTGACTGAGCATGGAAATGTATTGATAAAGTTGATGTTAGTTTCTGTCATTGATGGAGGCACATAAGACGTTTTCTGACAATTAAATCCATTTTAAACAAGTTAGTTTTGCTATTTGATAATATAAAATCATGAAAAATCAAATATATGCTCATATACTTCGACTTGAGTTTCCACTAGTCCAGCTGCCAGAAATGAAAGTGCGGCCAGAAATCCTCCGATGCACATTCTCTGTAGTGGCCTTTTGAGAAGATTACATTTCGCGAACAAGGGATAAATTACACCTTGAAATACTGGGATGAAAATGAACATCAAAATGGCATTGCTGACCTTCGTTAAAATTGCAGAATTATTCATAGCTTTGTTTACTGAAAATAAAACTACAAAAAGCATTCGAATCTCACCTGCATCTGATCAGGTTTGATAGTATAACTCCCTACGACACCCGTCATTCGTGTAGCTTGAAGAGTCCATCGAGATCCCTATAAAATCACAGGGAAAAGCTAAAAATAGTGCTGCTAATTTGTAAATACGACGTCATTCTCCAGAAATTATCAGAAGCTATAATTGTTTAAAATTTTAAATAGGATAATTACCAACTGCTCATACAAGGCAAAAAACATGGGAATAGGCACGTAGTATACAAGCACACGAAGAAGTCCTTTAACATCACTTATCAATACGGAATCATATTTGTCCGATGCACGGTCAAGCCAATGGGATTTTTCGGTGCTGCTATTATCTTTTTTCTTTGTAAGAGCGTACTGCATAAACAAACGATAGTATTAGAAAACATCTCAATCAGTTCATAGTTAGCTAATCATTTAAAAGCTTACTGTAATGCAGCCAACGACTTGAACCATGACGTTACCTTCGGGCTTTTTTATTTTATACAGAGATTGGCCGGAAACAAATATTCCTGCATATTTCCATTAAAATGTGTATTTCATTTCAAAGAAAATCTATTAAAACAGGTAAAACAGTTGAGTTTTCGACATACCGACAGCAAGAATCATTATGCAGGCAGGAACGCCAAAGGCTAACGGGTAGCAAGTCTCCATTTCAAAGCAGTGTATATCTTGTCGAAATATCGGAGTAACAACTACGAAAATTAATTAGCAGAATTCTACTATTATGAATCGAAAAAGAAAAACGGACTCTCATAATATGAAAAATTAAATTATCATTTCATTTTAGTAAAAATACCCGTTGAAATCATGTTGCCGACTGTGACGGCAAAAAAGAAGACAGAAAAAAACTGCTGAAGTTGCTTCTCTTGTTGTGGAAGGACAAATTGCTCCCCTCCAAATGGTGCCTAATGTTAAAGATGATGCTATCATTATCTCTACCATAGATTATGGTAATGTAATTACTGGAACATTTGTTAACAAATTGCATGCTTTACAAATGGTACAATATCAATAAAGTCATTATAGCTGACTGATATCAAATACCGAGAAGCAAATATATTTTCCACACTAGATTGCAAACGTTGACGAGAATTTAAAGAATTTCAATTAAGGACATACCACACAGGGTTTCATTCCTCCGGTTCCGAAAGCCATTAAAATTAGGCCAATGATCGATAATGGTCTATGATAATCCAATGATAATTAGTAATTAGACCTTTACAAACGCGCGTTCCATTCATAGCTTATGTTTTCGCTATACGCTTTATCGAAAAATTACAATGTCCAAGAGCATATGTTAAAAATTTCATAATTTGTCTTACACAGCCGGAAAATGAAGTGGTGGAACTGAAGAAAGTGTCAAAATAACATTTCCGATAGCAAAGCATACGGATAACATCCATATCGTCCGAAACTTTCCTAGAAATGAGTCTGCAACTATTCCCCAAAATACGGGTAGTGCGTAACACATCAGTAAGAACGTATGATAAAGGGTTGTAGCTTGGTCCTCTGAGAATAATAGCATATTCCGTAGGTAAAGGGTTAGTACGGCTCTCATCCCATAGTACGAAAACCGTTCGCTTAGCTCGGTGGCAATAATGAAAAATACGGCTTTTGGATAAGGACGCTTGGAGGTAATCGCTTCGTCGGAGGGTCCCTGAAAATTTGAATCGAAATTTTTTAAATGAAACTAGTAATGTTTGACCGGCATGGCTTTAACGAAAATAAATTTATTCAACTACTTACCATCTCTTCTTCAGCTTCCTTCATTTTTGATAGCTCAATATCAGTCATTTTCAATTAAGATAAAATAATAAAATGGAAAAATAGAAAACTTGTGACCAGTAGAAGTTCAGTAGATGTTCACTATCACTATTCACTATGCACGTGTGCACGATCAATTTAAAACAGATGCAAAACCTAAACTGCAGGTATAAGAATACAGGAGAATTAATGGGATTTTAAATCACTGGGAGCTGCTTCATTTGCTCTTATTTGCCTGCCTGCACTGACTGAACTAATTCATATGCAGATACTGAATTGGTGATTACTAATTATGTTGACTGTTTGACTTATACATTGTCAGTAGTAGAATGCCTCCAGAACCAGCACGTCATTGTGTACAATTTGACTGTTTAACGTTGTAAAATGCTAAATGACTATTGAATGTATTCCCGATAGTAACTTAAAGTATCTAATTGTGAATTGAGTATGTAGAATTCAATATTTTACAGTTTTCTCTATCGGTCAAATTATCATATTGATATGCAGCAAAAATTGACCAACCGTTTCAAAGCTACATAAATAAATGGGTTCATTTTGTTTCTAATAACCTCATTTAGTTATTACTCAGCTCTAAATGTGGGCTTTAAAGTATGAATTAAAAACTACTTCAAATCCGTAAATGTGAACGTTGGCAGTATAAAGGCATGAAAATTCACGTATATGTATAACTGACATAAGTTCCAGAATCAATCCAGGATGTTAAAATAGATTATAAAATTGATTGGAAGAACTGACTTAATGACTGACTTATATGGTACAAAAATTGACTTTAGAACCCGTAAAATAATATGTCGATTTTATTGCAATTTGCAATAGTACTATGGCTTTGTAGTATTAATTTTAAAAAGTCTCATGGAAAGTTACTTGTGAAAACTTACAACTTGTCAGTCATTGTTGTGACGAAAAAATAATACCGCTTAAATAGATGAGTGGACCAAACAATAAAAATTATCTTAATTGCACCTTGAGTAACCTTTTAATGCCGGGGTAGTAAAAAATGAATGGACATGTTCTGAGAAAAATACGTTACTCCACTTTCCATTAGTATATTCAAAATTGAAGTCTTTTATTATTAAATTATTTAAACTTCTATAATTAAAAAAATATTCATATAGTTTGTGGTTACATTTATAATTTTCATTCTCCTGGAAAAATTTAAATATGCATAATAAAATTCTCGTTTCTGTGATGACTTCTTAATATAAAGGCACATTAATGACAAGCTTTAAAACAACTACAACGACATTTTCTCATTAAAAACTAAAAAAAACTATCATTGTGTTAATCTTTGTGGAATCCTTGATTTTCTTTCCCTTCGGCATCAAGGCTTATATCCATTCGGTCTTCATCGGCCTGCTTTGCTGGTACGTAGAAATAAGCAATCACAGCAAAGACAATCATGTCGAGGAACATTATTCCCGCAAAGAGGAAGAACTGCTTTGACTGTGGTAAAAAGAAAATTTTGAGATAAAAATGCCCTCGGCATTGTATTAACATAACGGTTCATTTCCCATTACCTGTTTATCAAAGTGGGTGGATTCGGCAATGACCACAACGAGCAAGTTACCAAATGCTACAGTTAGAAGCCATGCGGCTTGTACCACGGATTTCATAGCCAGTGGGGCCTATTTTTTAGAAAATGCAAAATGAGGTAATAGAGATAAGAATTATGCAAACTCCAAATAAATGCAATTATATATACAATATAGATGCCATACCTGAGAAAATGAGAATTCGAGACCAGTGATGGAGAACATCACCTCCGCGATAGTCATAACAATGAACTGGGGTAACAACCACAACATGTGAACAGAGTTAGGATCAGTAATTGTATGGATTATGGTTTTGATTTTTCCAGACACACTGTCTTTGGTTAGCGACAAAACATAATTGCCCCCAAGTCGAAGATATAAGACGGTTTCCAACTTGACCGTCATGGTTGCTCGGTTTAGAGTCTCGTTTGCAGGAATGACAAGTTCTAATTTGTATCTGTGTATACAAATTAATACATTAAATAAATAAAAAATAAAAAAACATCATAAGCGATTCTAAATAACGATACTCATGTTGTGGATATGTTTAAGCAAATTTCTTACTCTCCAGGCTCCACTCCAACAATCTTAGAGGCATTTAATTGAAGGTTGAAAGCATATGCGACCTCTCCAATTGAATTTACGAGGACTAAAGTTCCGTTCAACTCTTCTTCTTCTTTCATTCCGGATAAAATCATTCTATGAAAAAGTTTTAATATTGAGTTTAATGGAATTTGCCAGATAATATATTAAAATCACGGAACTTAAAAATCATAATTAATTGTATACGATGATTACTTTAACTGCGGATTTCCTTCTTTGGATTTCTTAAGCTCATCAGGCTCCGTGTCTCTGACCAACGAAATTGTTCCATTTTCAAAAGCCACAGAATAAGTAAATGCCTATGAAAAGAAATTATTTCAGAATATAAAGTAAAGTCCACACTTCGTGAATTAACTTTGAATTAATGCGAATTTTAAAGTTTACTTTCTGGGCATCGGCCACAAGAGTAAAAGGCGCTGATCCGTAACTCTTGCATTCTTCTTTAGTACCATTTACAACGATATTTCCATTGTAAATTCGTGCCTCTACGGTTTTAAATAGCATGTTATCATAAGCGGCAATGGAATGTGTCCCTAATTCTGGACTAATGAAGCTCAGGTTACATGGAAGCGTATTCACCAAGTTGAGGTGGGATTCCGTTGCTCCAAGTTTTACTGCATACGTGGGCTAGATTTAATTTTTAAAACTTTACAATTTTTTCTCGGAAATATAGAATGTATCACAAATAAATATTCCAGTTCCAATACCTCCACGTTTAATTCTACGATTCCAGAAATAATGAATGCGACTCCAGCAAGAATTCCGCCAATCGTCAATCGTTGTAAGGGTTTTTTTAATAGATTACACTTGGTTAAGACCGGGTAGATAATTTGATCGAAAAGTGGAATCAGAGCCAGGATAAGGAAGGGATTAACTACCTGGAATAAATTAAAAAACATGGAATAAAAATGGTTCCTGTTTGATCAAATTTAAAGAGGAATTACCTGCATTTGATCAGGCTTGATTATGTATCCGAAAAGTTCTCCGTCCATCCGAGTTGCTTGCAAAGTCCATGTTGATCCCTTTAGAATACCCATTATTTAGCCATAATTAAACCGAATCAGTTCTTGGGCAGTAAAAAAATGAACTGCCACACTTACTTGTTGATCGAACAAAGCCCAAAATACAGGCAGTGGAATGTATAGAACCAGAACCCGAATAACCATTTTAATATCTTCGATAAGCGACTTATCATATTTGTCGTCGGCATGATCCTGTTATGAAATAAGGGTTTAATAAAATAAACTCCAAAACGACTTTGTACCTCGAAATATTAACGAAATTCTTACCAGCCAATGGTCTCTTGGATTCACGGATTTCCGTTTGCGACCTATGGCGTGCTTTACAAAATCAATCAATCAATCAATATGTTTACAATGCAATGTTTTGTAAACAAGATTAAGCTTTTGCATTCATATCATGTATGTGATTAGAACTGGTTAGTTAGAGCTTGTGCGTAATTAGATAAAACGATGCAAATAATACGATTAAAAAAAGACAATTTGACGGGACATACTGCAAATGTGAAATGAAATGAGACAAAATGTAAACACAGATTTAAAATTTAGACAACTCACAACCACAAATTAGACTACGTTCAGACGACTAATATTATAAACCAAAGGAAAAAGAAATCAGTTAAATTGAAATCAAGCTATTAGTTGATTAATCATAAAATCTTCCAGAAAATGCAAGTTAGTTTTTGGGAGACCGGGTAAAAAATCAATAATAGAGATTGCTATTGCGATAAATTATAATATTATCGAAATTCAAATGTTAAGCATCTTACCGATATGCACTTTACACAAAGTAATAGCAAATTCCCACTAGGTTGAGTTATTTTGTAAATTGGTCTTCCCAGAGCAAAGACAGCTAAAAGAAATATTTGTACAAGCGTTTCAGAACTTTGCAGAAATGAAGTATTAATAAAGAAACAACTGTACAACCACATAATTGAATAGTATACTCTACAGAAGAAACCATAAGGTCAATCAAGGTGACAACGTCAAAGGAATTTACATCAAAAAACATATTATCCTCTTTTAAAAAATATACGCAGAAGTGTGCGTTTACGAACTACGACAATCAATTAGGAATATTAGGATAACGGAACATCAAAGCAAAGTACAGATATACAATTTAGCTAAGTATTAAGTGAAGCGCCATGTAATTTACAATTGTAATTAGTTACTGCATTTTGTTAAAATATTATCTATATCGGCATTTTCAGCATATAAATTCGTCTGGAACGGTTACTCACAGAAATACATCTGCAGACTTCCATCAAAATATTGCCTTCGGATTTTTTAACCTTGGTAATCCTGTACCACGGCTTTCCGACCACAAAAATCACTGGAAGTTTTATAAACTAATTGATGAGAAAAATTTGTCCATTTTATAAAAATTCATAAAATGCATTCCTGAATATGTATTCCTCCTGAATACATTCGAAAACTATAATTCCATGTTCTCTGTAACATTTTAAATTCATAACTACCGTCGAAATTCCCTTACCAAGAGCTGTAACCATCAGAGCTGCTGGAACTGCAAACGCTAAAGGATAACAAGTACTTTCTCCAAAGCAAGAAACATCCTTCCGGAAAATTGGGGTGATAAATGTAGAAATCAGACTTCCAGCATTAATGGCAAAATAAAAAATCGAGAAAAAGGAACTCAGTTGCCTTTCTTGTTGCGGAAGGACAAACTGATCTCCTCCGAAGGCACTGACGCATGGTTTGATACCTCCAGTCCCGATCGCAATTAAACCAAGTCCAAGGAAACTGAATGGTCTGAAATCGAGTTTGACATTTTGGGTGTTAAATGCATTAGTTGGCGACTTATTTATAATTTCCCGAGGCATTTTCTTTAAATCGCTTACATTATCGGAAGTGACAATGGGGTCGTTGCAGCTAGTGCCAGGATAACATTTCCACATGCGTAAACTATCGAAAGGTATAAGATGGTCCTGAAAGTAATATTAAAGCGTTGTTGACATTTTCTGTTCTGTTCATATTTTGTCAATAGTCGGACAAAAAGTATCAAACAAGGGGTACCGAAATTTTCCAAGAACTGAATCTGCGAGCATAGCCCCAAAGAGAGGTGTGGCGTAACAAAAGAGGCTGAAGATATGATAAATAACAGTTGCATTGTCATCAGAGTACAATAATACATTGGTGAGGTAGAGGACTAACACGGCTATAAAAAAAAATAGGAATTGCATTTAACATTATTTTTATATGCATTTGGTCACGATCCTAATTGAATCCATTGTTTTGAGCATTGCACATTGAAATGTTTACAAGACATTTATAATGTGAACATCGATAGGTTCAGAGATGTACAACAATGATTATATCAGCTTTTCATAGGTCGAAGGTGTCAGAGACAGGTAGATTATTTATGTCCATCCATATCTTACGAGTATTTACTCATTGCCTCATTGATTGGCACACGGCTGGTGTTTGAATACTAATCAAATCTGAAAATAGTTTGTCGCCGTAGTTGTAACGTAAGAACGTTAAAAGCTAGACAATATCAGGATCCTGATCCTGTTCCTTTTGTCCTCAATATTTTATGTGTTGGCTTGCGTTGTTGTATCTATTGTAATCATGGTCAGCTATTTTTATTCTTAGAACCAACTCTGCTTGTCAAAAGTGACGATAAAATGACAACAAGGAAATATTGAATCGAAATTTTCATACTGATCTTTGACCTAAATTTGAATTGAGAGACTGGGATTAAATATGCCTCAATTCATGTTAGGTTGACAGGATTTGACGGGTAGATTTAAACGCAAGCTTCTACCAAAAACTAATCCTATGCAAAAAAAAATGATAAGCCGTCCACACCGGACTCAGACGCTTAATCTGGATTTTAATTGGAGATTCCCTTATTACCTAAATCTATTATGAGTTTCAGTTATCATTCAAGATTTTCGTATTTTTCTGTTGTTGGAAACTGGAAACACAACACTGGTTGGTGTTCAAAACAATTGCACACAAATGCAAGTCTGAAGTAACAATAGTGGCTGTTGCTATAATAAACAAATTATGCTCATTTACTGAAAAGCCATTGTTATTTCATTTAGACGGCTGCCTATTTTGTATATCATATTTACGTTTGCATAGATCTAATTGTCGGTCAACGTGTGGATGTATTTATATTTATTTTCTAACGGGACTCATATGCGTCCACAGCTAAGGCTTTTTCACTGTAGCAAAACCCCTTGGGACAAACCAATACAAACTCTCAAAATGCGTTTAACTCAAACGTGCATATCTGTTTTGAATGGAACAACTATACATTCTTCGTACTTCTTCATGATCTCCGTTGAAATGATAAGATTATGAAGTGTTATTACCTTTCATGCCATAGTAAGAAAACCGTTCACAGAACTCATTGATGACAATGAAAAACACCGACTTCGGGTAAGGGATTTCCTGAAAAGCACAACATTTTGGTTAGAAACTAAGGATTCCAGTTGAAAATTATTTACTCCATTTTTAATACATCCCTAGTAAAAACGTACCCCGACCACCATTTTAAAAACCGATTGTGGGATTATCCCAACAACAACAACACTGTGGTACCGAACCACTGATGAATATAGACCACAGAACGTAGACTTTCCTGTCGGGAAATCCTTTAACTTTGACTCAATGTCACTTGAACAATAAAATTTTTGGAACAGAAACTATCACGGTTCTAACTCCATAATTAATAAAATGTTGACCCAAAGGAATTAAAATTAAAATGACACTACTACGATGAACGGTTTCAATAGTAGATCAGTCTCCTCTTCGAAAGACGTCTTGAGGGAGACAGGAACTCTTAAGGAGCGAGAAAATACGACCCCATCAAAACCTGTTCGTATGATCAATGAGGTCCATTTAACGAAAAGTACGAAGCCTCCACAGCATCCAATTTGCCATCATTCTAATACATCCAACGATCCAACCAACACACTTGCACACACATTCTTTTGGCTAATAGCTTTTCGAAGCCGTAAGTATTCTTCAATTTGTTTTGAATATGAATTCATCTATAACCGCACCACCTTCAAGCCAACTAATTTGCCTACTGTGTTTAATGATATGACGTAGCTTAGAGAGTAACTAACCTAACAATCTGATTACATATAATATTATAGTAAAAGTTAGTTGGGGTTACTCCTGATAGATTTGTTATGGTCGTGTATCTGCAATAAACTCTGCGGAGGAGCGTTCAGCATCAGTATCTCTCAGGGATGTAAATGCATACACTTCCTATTGATTCTGACCAATGGCCATATTCTTATACGGCAAAGTATTAATGGAGACATTCAAAACTATGACTTGGGGCTATTTTGGTGGTCTGTCGAAACTGAATGAACGAGAAGGTGCAATTTACAGACTGCAATATGATATTTTATGTACGGTGCAGACCGACATTAGAAATGAGCATGGCATATATATAAGGGACTTTCAATACAAGCAATTACTTAAATTCATATCGCAGAATGCGTAGAAAAATATCTTGTCCTAGTTCTGCTGAATGAGTTTTTTAAACCGTTTCTACAATGTTGCTTTGGTCAGGTACGCACGGTGTTCCAAGACGATGTCGGGCTTACGTTCTAAAAGACTACAATTCCAAAGCAAGTTAGTATATTTTGATATGTCACCCAATCTCGTCAGGGTACGCCTCGGTGTAACTAGCTACCTTCCTAAAATCACTCGGAGTAAAAATAAACGATTCTATATCTTTGAAAATAAAAATAAAACGAATACGAAAACCAATGCAATAACAAATTTAAACACAATAATTGTGTTTAAATTTGTTTATTTAAAATAGTTTATCAATTATTGATAAACTATTTGCCACTAAATAACATCGGAACGCTTAATTACTAATATTTAATCGATAATTCTGAGGAGTACAACAAGATGATCGCAGCAAAGGTATAGTTAAATGCGAAGTGGAAGACAGTGGAAGTATTAAATGGCAAAATATAGGCTCTTAAAATATGTCCAAAGTGACCCGATAAATACATATGAAGTTTAGTGGTGGCACTGATTCATTTTTTGTCAAAGAAAATTTTAGGTAGACATTTTTGTCATTGATTCTGCAGTGTCATCATTACCTGCGACATGGTTTTCTTATCCTTTGTAAATGTTCCACCGGATCCTAAAAAAACGTAAAATAGATTTCAATGTTTGGCTGATGTTGATAACGAAAGAGTTATATGGTTTACAAACATGTCAATTTAATTTTGCTCCATTCATTTCAAATTGAGATTTACAATTCAGGATGATACGACTAAATTATTAATTGATTAAAGTTACGACATTTCAATTCAATAGAGGGAAATGTGTAATTCTTCATAATGGTTTTTAGTAATTTTTGTATTTAATGATGACCTTTGGGTGTATTCTCCAAAAGCACTGTTGAACGGCGAAAATGTATTTTCTAAATAATCTCCTTTTCGTATACTAAACTGTAAGTTACAGGGTTACCACAACAGAAATGAAAATATCGAAATAAACTGATGTTGCCAAATGACAATGAAACAAAATAACTGATTTTGAATTTTACAAACACAGTCAATTAAATAAAACAGGCCTATAACTAGAAGCGTCCCTTTAACTATTCAAGTCACTATGCTATCGTTTGTGTTTTGTATTGTTATAAAAACTAAAGCTTCAAAAGTTTATTTATTTTTAACGACCACTGTTATAAGATTACGTGCATGAAAATACATTAAAGTAAAAATCCATATATCTAATACTACTACCACCGAGTATTACTAAAGCGTCCTAGCATAATGAGCAAATACTTAGTAATCAGAGTAATTAAAAATCTACGTCTGAGTTACCATAATCGTCATGAAGTCCATTGGAAGTGGGTTTCTTGCTCAGTGAAATACTTTGTTTCTCGGCCATGATTATGTTTCTCTTGTTATTTTAATCCAAAAACGATAGGATAATTACTTCTTCTGCATTTTGAATACGGATCACTTTTCTACTTACAATTACTTTTCATTTACATTAGGCAGCTAAAATAAGAGTGTTTTAGTTCCCAACTCTGTCAATCAACTAACTAGCATAACAACTGCAGTAACCCAAGCTTGTGTAAATCAATTATGGTTAAGTATCAACTATATTTATGCAACACAACCTTTGTTACAATTTTTTATGTGACAGTTTGTAAAGCAAAATAAACATTTTATCCCTAATGGTTGTACTGAGTTTAACAATGCTAAGTAGTACACTAGAACTCGAACACATTACGGTAAAGCAATTCCCAGTTTCCGGTCTCTTGGAAGCTTTTGGTTCCAGTGCGGTCTACAGAGCCCCACAGACTAAACTGCCATTAAACAGTCTGTCCACAAAACCAAATGTTTTCCACATGGAAGTGGAAAATAGAACTGCAATCATCTAGTTACAACCTACTCGTTTTGATCCATTATAAATTACGATAAAATAAATATGCCCATAAGTCGAGATATCATTTGTATTTGTTTGCTTAGCCAAAAAGCCATTATAAAACATAGATCTCGTTTCCCATACATCATGAGGTCAAAAGCCTCGTGCTTTTTATTCCTTTCAAAAATAGGTAATCATTTGACACCTGAATCAATTAATCCGTCAACTGCGTGTTACATTATATTCAAACCAAACAGTAAGGGATTATACTTTTAAATTTCTATTCAGACCCCATTTGGCATGTATTTGGATCTAATTTCGGAATACAATGCTAATCAATATAATCCAAGGACAATATCCATCTGCATGACATTCCACTATATTTTTGTGTTTGTTTATGTAAGTTGAATTGTTCTTTTATGCAATGCTCGCAAATTAGCTACAATTGTTACTACAAACACAGAAGTGTAGTTCTTTTGTCAAGAATGCTCCGTTTCATCAGAGGAATGTCGAATAAACACAGAAAGGAAAATCCGTTTTTTAAAGAGAGTTTTATTTTGTTCCATATATAATAACAGTATAAAATCAAAACATGAATGCTGAGATTAACTTGCGTAGCTACGGAAAGACAATCGCAATTTGGAAAATGCTTCTTATCATTTCAAAAACTTGGCTTATATAAGTTATTTTAGTAAATACTACACGTACGTTTAACAATTAAGTTAATCTTGACTGATTTAACCATATTTGTATAACTTTAAAAAATCTTTCCCCTGTTAACCTGAGTACCAATAATTTCATTCCTTTTATATTTCACAATCTTCTTAATATGTTGGGTAAAGATATGATGACATGGTTGAAATATGTATTTGTATGATAATAACCTTCCAACTATAATTATATACATAACAAAAAGTTTCCGAAAATGAGGTGACAGTTATTACATCTTGATTTAAGTTTGATAGCCACCTTTACTCTTATTAATAATAAGTTATTATTAAATATCTTAGCCATTTGTTACCTTTCATCGCCCTGGTTTTATTCACTTTCATTATTACAAGTTGTCAAATGGATATGCTCGTAAATCGCAATTCTGAGGGTGAGGTAGTGGAATTCTACGTCTGATGCCAAAGAATGTCTCACTCGATATGGCTTGTACAGATTATTCATTTGATTTTTTTGTAGTAATATTAATTAGGATACGTACATAGTTTGCAGTCCAATATCCATTATATTTGTTTGGACTTTCTCGAAAAATAAATGATATAACATGTTATTTTTATTTACCACTCTATTTAAATTATCGCAGGGGTATGCAAACCAAAAGATCAACATAGCCTAATTAAATAATACCAAAATAGGATTAATGACCCAGAACCACAGTGTTTTCTGAATTAATATTATGATGATTTAAAAGGGATCGTAAAGAAGCTAATAATAGAACCAATACCTAAACTTCTAAATTGTGCAACGCAAGGGTTTCAATTGTTGCCGACTGCAGCATAAAATATAATTTAAAATTTCTTATTTGAGGCTGCACAAGTAGAGTTTCCATTGTAAAAAAGAGTACGTTCTCCTATCAGGAAGCTACATTATCATTTAACAGTCAGAGAGTTACATTTATTGTGCACTGCTACGATATGCCTTAACTTTTAATTGTAGCTATTGGTATTCGCATCAGCGAATTGGGGTTCTAAATTAGTAGCAACAATGTCAACTAATAGTTAACAATATAAAGTAAAGTATAATATAATGTACGTCTCCATTATTACGACCTTCTGGTAAATATCACCATCATCATCTACAATTACTGCAATACAATGGAAATGGTTGATTTATGCCTAAACTTACACCTCTATTATAATATTATAAATATTTCCATTTGGGTTGATGGTTATTGACACCTTTAGCCATTTATATCTACATTCCTTCGCAATAATAATAGTAATGACGACTAAATAGCATCCTTCTTATCTCAATATCCCTCGTACGAAATCCCAAATTAGGTAATTACGATCCCAAAATTCATATTAGAAATAAACGGAGGCTCTTCTTACACAATCTTACCTCATCCGAAGTCCTGATCAAACTACTCTAATGTCCTACTCTAGATATAAAATCGGAGAAGTAATTTTTGGATATTATTTGATACTTTTATCATCGGAACACCTTCATAGTTCCATAGCTCATTAGGATTATTATTGATTTCTTATTAAAATCTATTCCGTTGAATATTATCATCTTCTTGTGATTCACCTCCTCCTCAGTACTTCCCACAAGATTTTACCTACAGAGGATGCATTTAATACTACATAACCCCCATCATAATTATTAAAAATGGTTGTTCATTAAGTACTGGATCTGCTTTGGGATAGTTTCTGGGATCCGTTCCTCCCGTCGGTTGTAGGCCTACAGAATCGAATAATTAATTTTTTTTCTCAAGGTTGGTATTGAAGAGTGGAGTCGAGTTTAAGGAGAAAAGGTGAAAAGACTGCTTTGTTCAATTTCTCGGAGCTTGGTTCTAAAACGGACCCGTACATAATAATTATATGTGTGGGGATTAGTAGCCGGGGACGATGCTAATGGTTAATTTCCGCTCACACTCTACCCACTACCTCCCTGTTAATATCTTCCCGACCGGGAATTCCGACGGGGCGGAGGATGGGAATGAAATAAACAAAGCGTTCAGAGGGGAAGAGGGGATTACAATTAATTCTACCACGACCTCCTCCAGTCCATGCAAATAATATTATCTGTTCATGGCAGTATATGGTTCATATCTAGTTTAGTGAATGTAAGTAGTAGTAGTAGGTCTCTATCTACAGTATACCTAACTTTTATCTGGTTGAATTATTCATTCGGGATATTCGGGTAGATTAACTTCCACCAAAATGCTT
This sequence comes from Desoria tigrina, assembly GCA_906901685.1. Lineage (NCBI taxonomy): Eukaryota > Metazoa > Arthropoda > Collembola > Entomobryomorpha > Isotomidae > Desoria > Desoria tigrina. The sequence continues at coordinate 223,805 of CAJQTU010000014.1, forward strand.
GTTATATGTACGTATCAATCCAAGAAAAATATATATAGCCCTTTGTATTCAATGTTATTGCAAGAGAGTAACTCGGACGTGAGTATCATTATGAAATGTGGCGGAAATGTAATTACGGGTATTCAATCCCCCAAAAGAGAATCAGGAGAGTGAGAGAGAGTGGGTTCAACCAATTACGAGCAATAAATTTAGTAGAATATATTTAGAGTCGAAACTAGAACCCCTCGGAATACAAAACAAAGGAGGATTGTTTAAAGTTTTAAAACGGTAAATGCAAAACCCGGCTTGTTAAATGCACTACTACGTATAGTTCTTGAAGTTTCTCCACAACTTCACTCTCTTCTCTCTGACCTGATGAGTTCGACAAGCCTGGAGACAGACAAGTCGATTTTTCTTACAAAGGTTCGTTCAAAAAGTTTGGGAAGCACTTGACAAGACTTAGAAATAGTATTCTCTTATAGGACATGGCTTGACTTGTTAAAAACTTGCGGAACCAAAGCCCCGCAACACTGCCTCCTTTTTACTAGTACAGAGATGGAGTTTCGAATTGATTGCCACATGAATTGATTTGGAAGTTTTGCTTGATTATGTTCGGGTCATTTATCAAGCTACAGAGTGTGTACTGAATCAATCGGAGACGGAGAAGTTCTAGTTTTAAAGTTTTTAGCGTGTAAACAGGAGTATAAAGGGATATATTATTAGACTTCTTCTTTGAAACACAAGTGGTGTGGTATATTATATAAAGTAAGACTAATCACTTTTCTCCTAGCCTTGGTTTAATTAGTACCAGATTTCCCTTTGATTAAAGTTTTCTCCTCCTTACTAAGATCCTACATGTATTCTAATAGGATCTCTAGGTATCTACTACCTAACTTTCCCCGTGTACAAAGAAGAGGAGGACGCGAAAGATCTACAAAAAGTAGCATGTAGATCTTGTATCCAATTTAACCTATTTGTAATATTAAGTACGAACAAGGCAGACTGCTTGGGTACATGAAGCAGTCTGGTCAACAAAGTTTTGTTAATCTCTCCCTGCGGTGCCTCTTCCATACTTCCAGTCCGCATTTTTTCATTTCCTTTTGCACACAAGCAAAAATTTTAGTATCGGGGAAGATGGTAGTTCCACTTTTTTCTGTGCTTCTTTTATAAGGACTAATAACTCCTCCAATTGATAAGCAGTTGTTCATTCCAATTCCCCATATATGAGAGGTGGTGGTGGTGGTGGTGGAAAAAGCTGCTGAGCCGGCGGATTCTTCTCCGTATAGATATTGATGTTGTTGTAAAAATGTAAGTGTAACTGGAGGCTAGATTTCCAGCCCGGCTTTCTCTTTGGCTTTTATTATTTGCGGTAAGGAAGAAGAGTGCTTTCACTGCTATCAACTATGTGGGATATTAGTCGTTAGGATGCACAAAAATTGGTTGTGACATGTGGTTGTTGAAGGTATGGAAGAAAGGCGATATTTGCTTGTTGAGGCATGAAACTTTCTTCAAGATTTTCCGTTCTGTTAGTACGTAGCGGCTGTTTGTTGTCTCCTCGCTTCCCATAATCATTCTTTGGAAATGATGGAATGAAATGGGCTTGAAGGCAACATCAAACTATCCGTCTTGAAGCTCACACAAACCACTCCTCCTTCTGACTTGGCGATACGTCACTATCATAAACAAACATTGTTATTTAGACATGAACTCTGGCCGGCTGGAAAGAGATAAACGAAGTAATTTAAACTTTCCCAATGAGCCCTCATTTAGTTTGTTCAGTAAGTCGCTTAGGTCTTTAATCAAATGAAACTCAAAATGTAACCTGAAGAGGTTAACATTCTCTCAACGACTTTCGCTACGGAAAGAGGGACTTGTGGAAAATGCGCAGGATAGTCGGATAGTGCTTGTTTTCTATTATGGAACAATGTTGCAAAGTGCAAACGATTACGGAAACTTGATGTCACAAGTTGAGTAACTATCGCTGTTCTTCTTGCTAATTTGGAGCTGGAAATTTTCTAGCGGTGTTATTAATTTTGAACGGTAGTGCCTGTATTATGCATTATGTGAGTAACAGTTCAGAGTTCATACAGTACGTTTATAGGTAAAAGTGAAAATTGAAACTAACACTGTTTTATCGATTGCTATGTTAGAATCGATACTAGAAGTCAATTTGGGGTTTTAGTTTCGATCTGATTTGGCTTTGGGCCATATTTCTATCGCCTTTGCAATGGATTTAAGGGAATTAATTGGTTTCTCAGTTTAACCGATTATTGAATAATTTCTTGAATTAACGTGAAAACTGTTGGGATGAGAAAAGTATTGAAAAGGTCAACCCCTGGTCCTGATACATACTATATAAACACAAAAACGGCATTAAAAAACCAAGTTGGCTAAGAAGAATTTAGGCACATTGACCTTTACATACAAATTGGTATCATACAAGAGAGTTTGATAAGTTTATTTCAACTTCCAATTTAAAAAAAATCAAAATGCTATTTTAAAACTCTTTAAAAACTAATACTTACAAAAATTACAAATGTTTCATGCTTTACGATTCTAATTTCAGTTAAAAAATCGCTACCAAAAATACAATTCCTAATAAAAAATCCTACCGGATTATAAGCTCCATTTGAAAATCTAGCCTTTAAGTCCTTATAAGTAGCTACATTTGAGCCGTAGATTGGTAATTCAGTAATTCGGTTATCCTCACAGGAGGATAGAGAATAATTTGATAAAAAAACTTGTTTATTTCTTTCAGCAAACGAGCTACTTTCCTCCAGTTCCCCAAGGAGCAAAAATGAGGTTTAACTTTCCTGGCAACAGTGAATTAGTTTCGGAGAGGAGCAGAGGAAGAAGATGCTTTTTAAAGATCGGAGGCTAATAATTCATCCTGAGGAAAGTGTGCACAAAAAGATACGTGAAATTTGAGTCTTGAATTGAAGAAAGTTTTAAGGGAAAAGTTGATTCGGGGGAAAGAGATAAGAAATACATTGAGATAGGCTATGAATAAAGCTGCTCTTGGTTCTTACGCTGTGAGAGCCCGTGGAGGATTTAGTTTCCCATATAGCATCGGCGAAGGCGAAGATGCGTCGTGGTGTACCCTTGGCTTTCCGCAGGGAGATGCAAGTTTCCCGACTTGTGAAGACTTTCTAATGTAGAATGCTGATGTAAACTATGAATACCCGTCTTGTCACTTAGAGCTATTAGTGTCCCGGCTCCATTCGAACCCGAAGCTCCTTCGTTACGGCTCTCTGAAAAACAAGTTAGCCAAAATAAGTACTCATAAAGCAGGTAAAATGACTATTAAGCCTTCCAATTCGATAACTACGAAGAGGAGAGACGGAATAAATGGAAGTTTTGGAATCGGGCCGATAGGGTACTTACTTCCATGATTATAAATGTCTGGAGACTGAGAGGAAGAAGATGACGGGCTATTCCGACGAGAAAAGTAACAGAAACATGAAACGACTATCACGACAGATATCACTATGAGGCCACCGATGAGTCCAATCCGAGCATTCCCATCCATGGAAGATAGTAGGTCAAAAAAACCGCCTGCAAGTATTTCAAAATGAGTTTATACAATCAATCCTGCTCCCGTTTTAATTATTTGACTCTCGTCGAGTAGGGACTAGTATATAGTAGTAGGGAAAGGCTGCTAGTGAAAGTTACAGACAAAAGAGAAATGATTAAGCTCCTTAATGTCCTACTCCGCTTAATTTTACTGCCAAAATTGATTAGAAAAAGGAAATGAGGCTACTGAAATTAACTTGAACTATGTAGACAAAGGGTGCTGAGGTTGGGAGCAGAGGTATTTTTGAAGGCTCCTCATTCCTCCCTTACCGAGCCTATCATTGATTACAAATAGGAGGTGATTGGCATGTGGATTGGGCCAATGTATGTATTGGGCTGTTGGCTGAGGGAGAAAGTTGAACCTCTCTGAAGCGTTGGTGGAATTTAATGAGCTGAAAGCTCAGCGCTCAACGATCCTGAGCCTAGCAGGATCCATTTCATTTAAGGATAAGATCGTTTGACCAACTCATGTTGATTTCTGGGAAAGTATATTGGAAAGGGAATAAAAAAGGTATGAGCATGCAAGTCATGTAGCAGTTCCGTCAAGAAAGTTCTCCACTCTTGGAATGAGTATTGATCATTACACGGTCGATTTTTTAACTTAAAAAACGGGTCCATCCATCGACGGCCGAGTTGAAGGAACGGGAAACATATGCAGCCGTAGCTGGGTAATTTCACAAATTCACTCTGTTGTGAAACGTGCTAAAAATATTCTAAGGTGGTTTTTCATAAAGGCACGGCTATTTTCTCCTTTTGCTACGGGGTATTTTCTCCGTTTCTACTCTCACCGTTAGATTCTATTGAATTTTTCGGGATTTGAAATGAATTTTAGTAATGCTGCTTGCAGACTTTTGCGAGTGAAAGGATGTATTGGAAATACAGGATCGTGTGTAAGCTTTGCCTTGGACTTTCGTCGTCTTCTCGACGAGAAAGCTTGCATGAATAGGTTGTCGTTGTATTTCTGTAGAAATAAAAGTTAGGTCTACTTACTGGTACAGTTAGCCGACCGAAGCTCATCCGACCCGTCCAAACAGTTTTGAACTTTATCGCAAAGTAAGCGATTGGTGATGCACATATCTTGGCCACATACGAAGGCATCTCGGCATCCTTGGGCTGGTTTGGTGAAAGTACATGTAAAATGGAAAGTAGAAAAGTAGAGTGTCAGAGAGATAAAATTCATAAAGTGAGGAAAATGCATATATTTATGAATCCCTCGTCATTTTTCAAATCCATACAATTCTTCAGCAACTCTCTCCCTTCTCCTCTATATTCTATATCCGTTTTATACAAAAATTCTGGCATTTCATCCATCCATTCCACTCATTGTCAGCTTTCCATCTACAGATTCTTACTCCCGACTGATTCCTAAATTTGAATATCATATGAGAGATAAAGAGCTTTTCTCCAAGTCCTTTTTCTTCATCTGCTTTCCCTTTGTTGCATCCATGCATAATATATAATGGGAGTAGATGAAAGGGAAATCATCCTATTTTTTGGCTCAGGCCAGGCATGACAGCTCCAACAACACAGTTTACTTCCTCTCGCACACCTTCCAATCCGATTTTCTCACCAAAGTTGGACTCCCCGAATGGAAGTTGGAGTTTGGATTTGGATGTGAGTTAACCTCGAGTTGGAAAAAATGCTATCAAAACGTTGAAACTTTTCCTCTATAAATCAAATTCCTTTCATTCTTCGGTCGGGAATCACCTCATGATTTTTACTATGGTAATCAGGAAGAACGATACTCTCGGCGGTGGCTCTTTCTCGTCACCTCTCACTCTCACTATATATTTTGCCAAGGTAAAAAAAAGTTTCATCTGAGCTGATCATCAGGCTCGTTTTTGGGGAATTTTCTTAATCTGCTCGAGCACGGATGAAGGAGTTTGGTGGAATAGTGATATTATTATCATTGCTTGAGATATAAATGTCTGTGTAGGTTGAAGGTTCAATTTTTTCATGCCAGTTCCAGACGCTATCTGAATGGAATATTAGATGCACACGCCAGAGAGGTTGGCAATTTATTCTGTCGTTAATGATGATAATAGATAAGGAAGGAGAGAGCCGCTCATTGTACATCTGCACAATTCATGGACGTGATTATCTTTATACGTGACACTAATGAGGATCATCTTTCACCACTTTTCCCTGTCCTCGTTTTTCATGCTAGTGTCCCTTTTAATCATGCAACAAGGATGGGGTTAAATGTTATCGTGTAGGATATTTTAGTAGTGATAAGGGAGGATGTTATTCTGTGACCACAGACACCTTTCACATTTTTTCGCATGTGCCAGAGCCCGGGATAAGGTCGTGATCGATGATGAATCAAAAACAAAGTGGTGGTCGTTTCTAATGGATTTTGTAGCAGGAGATTTGGGCGTGTTGTCTTTGGAATGAAAGGGTAAAGATTGATTGTTCTCAGTTTTCAGTAGCTCTGCTGCAGATAATGTATTTAATTTTACTGCGTGGGATCATGAGAAGACCAGTGTTTCTCTAATAAATAAATAATCTCAATGGGTAGCATTTTAGAAGAGAAGGGTTATTTTGGGAGATAAATCAATAAAATGTGTTTTATAAAAATAGCTAAAGCTGCATTCAAGGAATCGTGTTAAAACGATGGATCAATAAAATTAATACTACATTAACCTAAATGTATTTTTCGAATGAGGACCAATTGACAACGGTAAATCAAATCAGGGGGAGTAGTTCGGTTACCGCCTAGGTATAAACTCATGATGAAAGATGCATTTACACGTTAGACACTTTTGAGAGACAGCAAAACCCATTGAATCGAGGACGAATAGCACAACTTCGATCGCAAAATGATGTAAAGCCATTATACAAATGATTGAAAAACTTACTCGGATCTTTGAAAGCAGTGATGACCATTGTAAATTTGTTGGCTTCGGTGCCCCAACTGTCCGCAGTGAATTTTAATGTAACATAATGACCTCTTGTACGTATAGGAGCGATGCTCTCGGGACCCAGGAACCGGCAGGACAGTTCCGCCTGCAAATATTCATAAACATTTTAAATCAATGAGGATAATAGATTCTGTAAATCTCTCCCAAAACCTTTTGATGTCTGAATCTGACACATGAAATGTTCCAATGTTCCACTGCACATTGAAATGGAAAGTGATAGATCGATTTTTAGATAGGGCCAGGGCCAGAGAGGAAAGCCATCCCACTGATCCCAATGTATAATATTCCATATTCCACAATACATTTTGTTCAACGAGTTAATAGTAAATTGAAGAGCCCAACACCAACATCCATGCTTTCTCCCCTTCTGTTTCTTGTCATAATAATAAAATACGGCCTCTTCTTTCAGACATTACGGGATTCAATTCCCAGTTTCCTCTACACCGCTTAGCTACCCTAGGAAAGTTACCCCTCTGTACCGAAACCTCAACTCGGGGCACAAATCAGTGTGATTGGCCACAACTGTACATATTAATAAACATAAACTTTGCTAATGTGCCAACTCTCTCGTTTATTCTCACCCCATAGATTTAAGCGTCGGGATAGCCTGGTACACACGAGCTGAAATATAACGGGTTTCCCTACCTAACGAACCCCAAAGACGACTGTGGAAAGTCAATATTTCTTTCACAGCCGGCACTCCTGTCCGCTTATTTTTCACTTTAGATAAGAATTTAGATTTGTCGAAAAGTCAGGATCGCTTAATTCTTTGGGATTCACGAACAGCTTACTTTCCCTTTCACTGATACAACTTACTCCCTTTCCTTTTACTACATGCCAATCATTAATTCTCACTCAAGTCAATCTTGAAACTACTTGGGAGTTTATGGCCTTATTTTAGGTTGAATTGAATAGTGTAAATCCACGCACTCCTCGACATGCAACCTCTTTTACCATGTAGGTTTAACTAAATCAGCTCATTATATGAGCCATTAAAAATCCTGGGATTAACCCCATTTACCCGCAATTCCGAGGAAAAGATTTCACATTTCATAGCTCATAATAATGCAGGGGATTCTTGAGCGGGATAAGTACTTACCCTCGAACTTCCGATCGCATTTGCCGAGTCGTAAATATGGAGTCGGTCCCCACACTCCATATTAAACTCGGTGAAGCTTATCAGGAATCTCTGGGAGACATACTCCGCACTGAATGTTACAACGCAGTCGAGATTCTTGTCGTTCTTCGAGACAATTACCGCCCCGTCGATCTTCCTGTGCATCTGGGTGGGGAAGTGACCTTTGCAGAGGTTCGCCAGCTCGACTGAAATGAAATAAAACAGCAGAACAGTGTTAGTCCCTCGGGGTCAATGAACGGATTTCGAGGGCCGGGATTGGGAAAGAATACTTATGGAAAATGTGCAGTGCCGGACATAAAAATCGGCAACCAGCCCACCAGCTCTTATTTCTCCATCGACTTTCTCCCCGTGTGTATCCCCGATATACGTTTGATACGGTTGGTTGGGTTAAAAATATCCGTTTTTAGCCCAAACACGGCCTATAACACTCTGAAAGCAGGCCCTTGATGTGACAGGTTGTCGCTGTGATTAGAGTTTGTCAGGTTTAGTCAATACAGCCTTTGGAAGAGGAGGGAGAGGAAGGTAAATTGGTAGGATAACTCTCCGATACACGGTGTAAAGGAGGGAAGATATGGCTTTCTCCTATATCCCTCTCTCTCTCCTCTCGGATAAAATATCCAGTTTCACTGAACTTTCAGAATGCTTTCAGAAGGGAACACACTTTGCATACGGGTTTTAGTATGAAAGAAGAGCTGTTAGACAGAAAATCGTTACGTGAAAATGGAAGCTTCTTGTCTCGAGGATTTTACCGTTCTTTGAGTTTATCTTTCTCTCGCTTGGCTCTCTACTACTACAAGTCTACAACTACAAGTCCTATAAAACGTCTATTAGGAGGCATAATGCCATGATGCCGAGAAGTTCGGAGAAGGTTTCACTCCTAGGGAAGGAGCTCTAAAGGGTTTTGTAAAATAAAAGCTTATTAAATGGATCGTGCTAAATCAATAAGATGAAACCTGAAGAGAAAGGCTTATCCCCAGCTAACCGATTCATTCATTTTGATTGCACTCTCCTCCACTCCCTTTGACCTCCAGTCATAAATGCTCCGCTTAACTGTTCCCTTTCTCTCCTCATATTACTTTCCACTCTAAAATCTAAAGTTAAAAAGGAAACTGTTATGGACTTTTACTTCAACTTTCTTTTCCTTTGACTTACGACGGCTCGACAGTGTGGAAAAAGACGGAGTAGTGGGGGTAGAATAGATATAGAGATTTATACTCTCCTCCCGAGTGTCAAAACACGAAATAGCGGTAAAAATCTCCTCGGCAGATGAAGAAAGCTTATATTGGGATTTATTTTCCCCTGTAGTTTTGATGTATGGCTTCGCTTTCCCGAAGAGATTTGAGTCAGTAAATTTCCTAAAATCTCACTTCACCGGAAAGGCTAAGATTTTTGGGCGGCTGAAGCGGAGCTGGAAATGAATTATCGTTAGTTTAGTAGGTTCGACTAAGGAAGCCCATCACCCATGTCCTCATCCTCTCCCTGCACGTGATGATAAAGTAGAGCATTTATTGAAATGACAGGTGCACCATCCATCGCAGTTTAATAGTGTGGAGGGATTAGGTTTCATTGGGACGAAAGAACGGGAACCGTAAGGACATAAGGAGGTAACTTTACAGAGAGGAAGTTTGCTGTGGTGGTGGTTGTATGGGAAACGTAGGGTTTAAGGCCTCAGAGCTGGATTTAGGATGCATATGGGAGCACTTAAAACTTGTGCACCGATTAAGTTCCGGATAACGGTTAAGTTTAGAAGTGAGAATGAGAGAGTTTGGGTTCATGACCGTCGTTATCAGGATCGATTAGAGGAGACGTGCCTTCTCAAAAAAGAGCGTGGTGTACTCTACTACAACCGCCTCCGCTCCTGCTACTTTCCCCAAAATGATAAGGGAAAGCTGTATGCAAAGCACTCTAGATAAATACTGTTCTCGGTAGAGAACTGTACAAACAACATAATGAAGTCCCCCTCTTCCTTCTTGTCTCTTGCCATTATTTATGCCCAGGAATTGTATTCTCTCTTAAACAGAACTCTCTATCTCTCTCTCTCTCTCTCTCTAGTCCTTTCTTTCCTCGCGGAGGCTCATCAAACAGTTCAAAAGTTGAGAGGGAAGGGAGTGTAAATGTGTAAATGAAAGGGGTTATAATTATAGGTATGTGGCTGTTGCGGTGCTGGTACTTAATGAAATATACAAAATCCTCCGAAAGATTAGGGATACCGATTCCAGAAAAGTAATTTAACTTACAAATTTCCGTTCCTCCTGCATTAGTCTCGGGGACATTCCCGGCCACGAGGGACGCGGAAATTAAGAGGTAGACGAAGTAGTAGGCCGCTACGGCGGAGGGGAACGCGGAGATGATCTTCACAATCATCTTGGTCCGGTTCCCTGTCGCGGCAGGTTTGACGGATTAATGTTTTTTCATGCACCTACATGGTGAACTGTGAGAGGGTCTCTTCGGATCCGAATTCCTCCTCCTGCTCGCGGTAACGAAGGAGTTATTATTATCATAAGCATTCAGCTGGAAATGTATAAGAGAAAGTATCCTCCTTTTATTGGTGTATATTTGTATTATTGTGTAATTGTAATACGGGAGATGTGAAGAGATAGAATGGTTTGTGTATATAGTTAGGAACAGAAAGGACAAACGGGGAATTCGGTTGAAGCCGACGGAAATATGTATAAATGAGAGGGAGATGTTCCGTTGCTTAGCTTGTGGTTTGGTTGGTTGGTAGCAACGAGGTTCTAATATACATTGAGTTGGAGGGAATGATGATAATATTGTGTGTGTGTGTGTCTGTATAATATTTGTTTGTAAAGTCAAGTCGTGGGTTGTACCTTGTACGTACCAGTCACCTTCACATTAGTAAATCCCCTCTATATTCACTACTGCTCGTCTATTCAGGTTATGATTATTACTTTTGGAGAAAGTCAAGTAGCAGAATTTCCTCTGGGGTCCTTCCATTTTCCCTACTCACTGACGTCTGTCAGCTCCGGGCTTTTAAGTAACATTTCTCTCCAACTCTTCCTCCACTTGGGAGCTGGTGACTGACTGACGTGGATAAGGATGATGATGATGATAAGATCAACCCATAAGAGCCGAGTTCTCAAACTCCCAATTCAATGCATTCGACACAGAGTCACAGAAGGAAGAAAAAAACTCGTCCAACTTTCACAGAATAAATCAAACTCTTGTCAATGAAGGACGGGGGTTGTGAGTAGTTATTCCTGCCCTGGAGATGAGAGTTAGTTGAACCTGGGAAAGGTAAGGTAGAGGATGTTTTATTATAAAAAGTGACAATTCCTCTGTCAATAAATATGGGAAGAGGGGGTGATTGCCGTTGCCGAGCAGACTGGAGTGTGGGAGACAGGACAATAGCACCCACGAGAAAGGTTATTGATGAGTTGGAGAAAAGTCGTTGTGGGTGGACTTTGTTTGTAGCACAAAAAAAGTCACGGTATTTTTTTTACAGCCGTGCCGAGGTGGTTGTTGATATGACGGCTGAGAGAGGTTCAGCCTCTACTTTACTGCCTTCTTTCTCCACCTCCGATTTGTTTAAAGGGAACTGAGATTGTATTTACGAAAGAAAAATCAAATCTCCTACCACCACCACCGACCGACCATGAAACTTTTTCCTCCTCCGGCAGTCCGGGAACTGTAACCAACTCCAGGTTGAGACTGAGAAAGTCCGCTGATGTGCTGGAATAAACGGAGTTAGTCCACTATCTCCGTACAACCACAAGTATGTAGGTATGCACGAGCAGAAGAAGCGGGTAGTAAGCTTCTCCGAATGCGGAGAAAGTCGACTTTCGGGAGAGGGATCGGGTTGGAAACTGGAGAGTTTCGGAGCTAAGATTCTCCCTATCCAAATCTATGAGCCCCGTCCATGGAACCTGACACTGGCAACCGATTCTCCACCATCTCAGCCCGTTTCTCCGCTCTGATTTCGTTAGTCCGCCTGGTTAGACTTGGATTTTCCCTCTTTCTCTTCTTCAAACCGGGCTCTTTTCGTAATCGAGGACTCGGTAATAAAGTTCGAGAAGCGAGCTGCTGCTGCCGCTGCTACAGGGCATGAAGAAAGTTCTCAGGAACTAGGAGACGATGCGAGGGGACAATATCCTAATATCCCGTGTACGGCTTCAAAAGACCATGGTGGTTTACAATAGAACGTGGGAAAGGGACAAAAAGAGTTTCGATTCGGTAGAAACACGAGTTCATGTTCAGGCAGGAGAAGGATGATGATGATAGGAGGATATGTATCCCGGCTGCATTTCTCCGTATATTATGTAGGGATCGAGAGGACATAGTTTCTCGGGATGGAGACCCGGGAGTTTAGTTGGAGAGAGTAGTGGGAGCGGGTATGCAGCTGCGTCAGGGTTTCGGATCGCCCTTATCGACCCGCAGCGCAAACCCCAATGAAATGATATAACTCGTAAATTGTGACAGCATTGGATATTGACAACCATAGTCACTGCTACTCTCACCCTCCATATGCATTCCAAATTCCAATCCTATCTGCCCCTCTCCCTCTGTATTAGACACTATATATTTTACACAACTCCAGGACCGTTATTTTTTCTCCGTATTTTGTTCATCATAATATATTTATCCTCATGATACAAAGTATACAGAGCTTTCTCCTCTCTGTCTACTTCAAAGGTTTTCGATACTGAGGGAAGTTGCCATTGCCACCACCACTATGCTTTCGAATATGCACGCTTGCAAGTCCAACTCGCCAAGTTCCACCACTACCACTACCACCAGTCCTCATTTGGACTCTATGTAGTGGAGAGAGGGTATATGTTCGAATGTTTGAAATGTTATGATTAAGAGTCGGTTGGGACGGGACAATACTTATCTTTTACCTAGAAACGGCTCCCATGCTCGTGACTTGGCGTGCTTTTTTCAATATCTGAGTTTTTCTTTTACTTTTACAGGGATAAATATAAGGAGACAAATGTTACATGTTGGGAAATGGTACTGCTGCTGGGAATGTTGCTGGGATTTATCTTTATGCACGACTTCCTCTCCAGCCGTATCGGTCTACTCAGGCTATTTTGTCATTCCGATTTTTCTGTGCCGTATTTGTTCCCTGCTAATGCCAGTTTGAATCACCTCAACGAACGTAATTCCTAATTGTAGGGTGGCTAACACTTTTTCAAACCCAGTTCTAGGCCTTCAGTACCAATTAACCTCCGCTGTTATGTTTCCTTTACGAGTCGAAAGCAGAGGGGCATATTTTTTGATAAAGTACTTTCCGTAGAGAAAGGGAGCGAGATTACTTCCTTGGGGGTTTTATAAAATGTCTATGAAATGATTAATTTTCCCAAATTCACTGTATTTTGCGAATTTTGACGGCCGGAACTATGAAAGGGAATTATTCGCATTACAACTTAACTGCTCGTTTCGGGTCCAACTGTGAAAGTTAGGGACCGCTGACGGGACCCCAGAAGGAACTCCTTGTATTCCTAAATAATAATACGGTAATCAAGTAATAAGGAAGATCGTAGGCTAAGAATCCACGAGACTGTTTAAAACAAAAGTCATTCCGAAACACAATTGAACGCAGCAGGCTTCTCTCTGGAAAAGGACTCGGATCCTTTTATATCATTATCCAGTTAAGTCTACTAGAGACCAAGATTTGAGTTCGCTTTGAGTCTGTGGCTCAGGAATGAAGCTAAACTGTTACTAGGGCCATATCCTCCTCTTATTCTCTCGACTAAAGCCCTCCCGAGTTCGAGTTCACAGAGATTACCGATTTAATGTTCTCCCAGACTGGAAAGTGATGACTGAAAAAGTGAGCATTGAAATTTGAAATTATTATTATTATTTCCAGAGAAATTTCATCTCGGCAGAGGAACTCATTTTGTTGGCAACCCATCTGCCACAGAGGATTATCCCAACTGTAACCTAGGAGCCATTGCATCGGAGCTGGTGGTGGTGGTTGACTGGATCTTCTTCTATCCCATTTGGTTCCGCTATACAGGACTATCAATCCTTATCATATCCTTCCCAAATACTTGGATTTTTTTATCATTATGGATAGAAGTATATATTCTGTTTAAGCTTTCGCTTTTATTTCCTCTCTGTACTACACAGTACGCGGCTTGTAAGGCAATAAGAAATGAAATTGAATTTAGGAACTGGAAAAGTATTAAATATATTATACTGTTTATTATGTAAGGGAAATGTTTTTTTTTTTGTAAATTGAGAAATTCGGAGTGCGGAACATTTCATGTTTCAAAATAAATTGTATTTTGTTATCGTATAGCGGGTTTTATATGGGCATATGCTAAATTGCGTGCACCTTATTATATTGTGAGAAACTTGGCTTTTCAAGAGTTTGGATAGAGACTGTATGATGCATTAAAAATAAAAATTCTTACACACACGTACTTTTTCGCAACTAGTAGATTCGTAGAGTAGAGTGGCTGCCTGATCGCATATAATATGGGAGAAGTTGTTCCAAGTTCATGGAAAAACTTGCCCTGAAGTGAGACAAGTTTTTAGTTGCTGGCCTTCAACTTAACTCCTTGTACCTGCCAGGTTTCATAGAAGAATGATACGTTATGGACTATCTGAATCTGAATGTAAAAAACTAAGATGTAAAAACCAAGCAAAGTGTTTTAAATCCATTCAAATAATTCAGCACTAGGGTCAATGTCTTGTACTTTTGGCTGAGTTTGACAGGTCCAGTCACCATTTCCACAACCAAGAGTTACCAGACTGGCCATTGTTGCGGATCTCAAAATCAGGGATTTTGATTTTCCGTTCAAAATTTTGTATTTGAATAAAATAGTCCATAATTTTATAGTTGTATGTCGGATTTTGAGCACGTGCTTTGAAAAGGATTAGATTTAAGGGATTTATTGGATTCAACGTGTATAAGAATTGGTTGTTTTGTGCTTGAGCCTTCTCGTTACTTCCAACTTGGTGTGTAATAAAATAAGAGAGGTTGGTATTGAACTGAAGCTGAAGTGTCAAAAGTTTGGCTCGAAGTCAAGTCAGGGAGTGTTGCTTTTGTGAGGGGTGAAAAGCTAAATTGGTCATTCCGGAAAGAAAAATCGTTTCTGGTCAAGAGAGCCCGAGAAAGAGGCGTGAGAAGAAAAATGCTTCAACAAATTCCGAGCCCGTTTTATCTTTTGTCTGTCGTGGTTACAACTGTCTTGTTCTCTCTTACTCTAACTGTGGGAACAGATGCGACTGTCGTGCAGACGAAAATTGGAAAAATTCGGGGTCTTGAGGAAATTACTCCGAAACAGACTAAATATTACGCTTTCAAAGGGATAAAATATGCCACGGCAGAGAGATTCAAGGTAAACGCAATATTCCAGTTCTGCAGGATCTCTTCATCTGCACATGTTGAATATATCGGTTCCTAGTTCTTAATGTCTATGGATTTTGGAAAATACATTCCCGGAATTACAGTCGACTCTAGTTATTACGGGACAGGCTCTGAAATAACTTCTTGACGATAGTACATAACCCCTTTTGTAAATTCAATGCGATTTTAAACCGTTTTGTCTTTTTTAAACCTTTTCAAATTTTAATTGAGCTGATTTTAGATGAATTATTCGAATACAATAAATATCACAATTAAAAAATATTTAACTTTTAAAACACAGAAATTCATAGAAATTGCTCTGATATTTAAGCCCTTCATTTTTTTCGGAACAGACTTAGTTTTTGATTCTTATAATATCATCATTCCAACTAAAATATTCAGCCAACACCTACGCATTAAAATAAAGTACATACAGCTAGAGTTAACAGAAGTACAGAACTCATAGATTTATTCAGGGACAATCAAATTACTTTCCGTGAAGATCAGAGTAATATTGAGTGGAACTTTACTCCCATTTACATACACGAATTCGGCTGAAAGTCGCATTTGCATATGACACAGTAAATACATGAATATGGATGTGGGTAAATAATTGAGATCAGGTTATCCGTTCTAATTTCTATAATTCCATCTCTGCGATTCTATAGGCCTCGAGCTCTAATAAATGAACCTCCGTCATAATAATGAGTATTCACTCAATCAAACCCAGTAGGAACATATACCCAATACATTTATATATTTATAATATAATTGGAGACTACAAGAATATTGCAGCTACTGCTCTTGTACGACACGCGAACTCGAACCGATGACAACCTCTGTGACAATAAGAAGTCGGAGTGAAATAATATTTTGAGTCTGATGACGGACGACAGTGAAGGAATACGATTCGGGTGGAAATGGAATTAACAATAACTCGGATGTATGTATTGAATTCCCACAGGATCCGGAGCCTATCGGAGCCTGGAATGGTGTTTTGGACGGGACAGTGGATGGGGCCCAATGTGCCCAGCTACACATAGCCATCAATAAAGTGATAGGCCAAGAAGATTGTTTGTCACTCAACGTATTTACGCCTGATGTAAGAAATTTATTACTTTCACGGTCCATCCTAAACATTCCAAATGTAATGTGACACCGGGACCAAGTTCGGCATTTTTCTCAACTTCTGTCCTCTCGTCCTATCTTTGTTCGAGTCAGAAACTTGCCGGCCCTACGGCCCTGATTATCATCAAATGTGTAAAAGTAGGAATTCTTTGAAACCCGAAGCTCTAGATTCCTTCATCCTGCATTCATGATCATATACGGACATTGTAAAACTTTTCCCATAAACTAAAAGGAAATGGAATGACGAGGTTTGAAAGTTACTTTTCAAAAGCTACCATCAGACAGCCACCCAACCCGACCGACTCATATCGGTTGATAACTACGTGCTGTGATATTACCATACCCTGTTTTGAATAGGTTTTTTTATTTAACCTGAGGATTTCACAATTTTCTCCTCTCTGTAGTGATGGACTGATATTCTAGTTTAGTTTCTCTGAATAGTAGTGGAGATGCATGGAAACTTGTAGCCAGAGGAAATCCTTACTCATTTGGAGACATGACGGAAAAATAGTTTTGGCTAACCCTTCCTTTCATCCGGGGGTTTGAATACTTTTTAGTACTACTATTTTTCGAAGGAAATGCGACTTTTAGGCCATTACCAGTCATCAGTAGTGGTGGTTTTTTTAGGAAAGGAAATTGGTTCGTGGCAACGGACCTCTGCGAGTAGGGAAAGTGTAGTAACCGTAATGTGTCTCTTTGGAGAATGATACCTCAGATGAGGGCAACATACAACCCACTTAAAGGACTTTACGTGAGCTTAATACCAGAAATTTTCCCTCATCTAAGACTTTTAAACCTGACGGAGACTGCTTTTATGAAAATTATTTGACGATCGTGCAAAGAATGTTCTCGAGGAGTGGGAATCCTTATGGAAAAAGTCTTTCGGGGGAAACGTGTTCGGGTTTCCGTGATGCTGAAAGGTGAATCAACACGAGTTGTCAACGGGATTTGGGACAGTTGTTTCGTATATAGTTGGTTTAGATTTTGTACGCATCGAATAATAAGATGATTTGCTGCAAGATTAAAAATAGGTCTCTTTGAGATATGCTAAAGGGAAATTGGAATTGTACATCAAAGATTACTCTAGAGTGCCAATTTGCATAAACGCACTTTCTAGACTTTAAATTCTACCGCTTGTTACTGATGCATGGTGGATTGAATGGCATTCGTTCATAAACACGAGTCATAAGTTTGTTACTCACTTTCTGCACTTTAACTCTTACCGTTTGTTACTACTGCATGGTGGATTGAATGGCATTCGTTCATAAACACGAGTCATAAGTTTGTTCTGTGATTATGAATATTTCAGGTGAACGAGCTGAAGCCAGTCATAGTATTTATCCATGGTATGTTTACTTTAATGAATAATGAAAAATAATATTAATTAATAATAATAAATAATTAATGATTATTTACGCAGGAGGTGGATTCACAACAGGATCTTCTCATTCCCAAATGTACGGACCAGATTACCTGATGGACGAGAACGTCGTCTTCGTCACACTTAATTACCGACTTCATGTTTTCGGTAAAAAATGTTTTTACACTTCTCTAACAACTGATACTGAACCCATAATCCATATCTACAACCGGAATACTAACAAGGCTCCAATTGCACATCAAACGCTCTTTGAATCGCCTGTCTCTCCTAAATAATTCAGAACGAAATAACTCATGTTATTAAGAGCATAGAAGGACTTTCCCCCAGGGTGAAAGTAAAGATGAGCTGCCTCTGAGTTAGTAATGACAAGCGTTGATAAAACAAAGCCACAGCCTATGGTTCCTAGTTCCCCGACTTCTGAAAACATTACTACACGCATACTCCCGTGGGATTCCTTGCCCGAATCTGTGTTAAATTTTAAACAAGGATCAGAGAGAGAAAATAACTGAAATCTCTCTTCAAGTAAGGAACTAGAAAGGAATTTCAAGGAGTAGTCTCCAGCCTAATGAAACGTCCTGAAAGGAGCCCTCCGAACGTGAGCTGAAATGACAAAGAAAGTGGTTACATCCTCCAAACAGTTTACATATCTGGATGAATGTGAGATATGAAATCTTTTCTGATGATTATTTCCCATGCCCTATTCAAGCCCAGCAGTTGCCAGTACCAGGCAGCATACCAAAATTCCAAAACGCTACAGTTTTTTCTCATTCCACCAACGAAACTCTACTTCATTTCTCCTTCTTTAGAAAGCACAACAACAAGCGTTGGATTCTCTGGATTTGTATCGTATATAATCGCTCAGGGCGTTTACTTTAGCAGTACGTGGTCAGATAGGTATACAGACCCAAACTCCCTACGTGTTTACATAGAGAAAGGAAGGATCCGAATTTGATAATCTCTTTCCTAAAAAGATAGTTTAGAGAGAGGGTTCTTTTGCTTGAAGAAGAAGCCTCAGACCGGTGGTGAAAGTGCTGCTAGGATCAGGATGGCAAGGAAATGATTGCTTATGAGTAGAGGAAGGAAGGCATAATGGCAGGGTTTGGTTTGGAGGAGATGGGATTAATTTCGGTGTGGAGTTCAGTAAATGAATTTCCCTGTGAGCAGAGATTGTGGAGTGATTAGTGTCAGCTCGGCTTAGAATGGAGTAATAATAATAGCATAGCTTTTTTATATTCATGGACGGAATTAGCATTTGATAAGTGGGACTTGTAAAAGAGTAGCAGACTTTCTACTCACTACAACCTACAACTCCCTCCAGATCATGTTCCATGTGCAGTGTTATGTATATTATTTTCCTTAACTAGTTGGCAACTTATAAGCTCTTGCGATTTCTTCTGTCGGTCTCTGATTCTCTCTGAGAAGAGGTTGAGGAATTTTAGAGCCTTTATTATTTTATGGTGGCATCATACGTAGTAGAGGAGGGAATCTGTAGCAATAAAATGACCAATTTGTTTTGACACCCTATTTCCATATTAATTAGGTTTCCTCAGCACCGAGACGGCGGATGCTACTGGGAACTATGGCTTACATGATCAACTTTTAGCACTTGAATGGGTGAAGACGAATATTGCTGCTTTCGGTGGCGACCCCGAGAAAATTACTTTGATGGGAGAAGGTAAGTTTACCGGCGAGAGACGGTTTTGATTAATATGGGATGAGAATTTGTGGCTGTTGGTAAAGGCTCTGATTTCGGCGTTGTAATTAGTTATTAAAGGTGGAAGCGGAAGTGAAATATTGCTCTTAGTTTGAGGCACTAAGACAAATTTTGAATAAGCAATTCATTTCCGAAAGTAACTACTTTCTAATTTCATTCTAAATGTGATTATTTTAGAAATTTTTGTTTGTGTTTTTATGTGGGGATTTAAAGGTGCTGGAGCAGCTTCTGCAACTCTTCTCGCCCTCACACCGAAATCTAAAGGTACTTAAAATGATTGTTCATAAAAAGTTTTTTTTAGAAATGTTTGACGACAAGTCTTAACAAAGTAGACTTCTTGAGTACGAAACAAAGAAAACTTGTAGAATTTTCATCTGTAGAAATGTATACATTTTGAAATAAAATAGTTACAGTAAATTAATTTTATTTTTAATACAAATGTTGAGACTGTCTGTGTCTAAATTCGAAAACATGTTTCTGGTAAGATGGGTTTGATTTCGTTGGTAATTTTCACCCAGAGGATATTTTTCTTTCCTGGCGTCCTTTCTCCTTGTTTTGACTACAATCTGGAAATGTTCATTATCAAGACGTGTTGTGAAAGAAAACAAAGAGGTTTTGGAATTCGCATTTTCAAGTCTTCTGCATTGTTTTTGTTGTGACTGTTTTTCCATCTTCCAGCAAATTAAAATAATATATGGCTTCAACAGGTTCCATGCTTTCTTCCTGTATTACGAATCACCACAATAGGCATATAATCATGCCATTACAATTTCTGTTGTGATGACGTGATGAGGAATCTCAAAGTTGTTTCAGAAAACATTGGTGTATGGCAGATTGTAATTAAATTAAGGATAAGGTTAACAAAAACAAATATCTAAAAATAACATTAAATTATATTTTCTAGGACTTTTCAGAAACGTGATTGCACTGGCAGGGAACGCGATTAATAGTCAGTATTTCCAAAAAAATCCCGTAGAATCGGCTCGTGAGTTGGTTTCCAGATTTGAATGTTCGTATGAAGATTTCAAGGAGCTGGTAGAATGCCTTCGAGGACAGGATATGGAAAAGCTTGTGCTAGAAGTCGGAAAGATGTTTGTAAGTTCAAATAACATGCATGTTTTACCTTGAATCGAATCTATCGACTCGGAGAAAGTAAAAACAACTTTGGAAGCAAAGAAAGATGCATAAGTTACTTCTTGAGCTGCTACATTTCAAACTTTTTAACACGATGTAAAATGAGTTTGATCTTGTAATTTATATCGCCAGATTTAAGGCAAAGATGCCCCTGGGATATAAATATTTACAAAAGTGGCACCTTCACAATTTTGATAGATATCCTCTAATTTAATCTTTGCTGACAGGTTGCAAACCAGAAGTTTAAATCCATGTTTTGAATAGAAATGTATTGTAATAACTATTCATTCTGAACCAAATTGAGTTTGACAATTTACCGGTAGCCAAATTTTGACGCAGATTCTCGACCGAATATGAAAAATAGCATATAAAGTAGAGCAAGTCCGAATTTCCATCCAACCGTATGATAGAAGAACTTAGCAACGATCCGGATTTTCTCGATGTTGCAAATTCTAGAATTCTTCTCGGTCCAATAATAGTAACATCATATTGTGTGATTGAGAATTGAGCTGGGGTTGGAATTCGGGAACCTCGAAGATATCTATTCAATAGAATCCTTTTGTGAAATTATTGGAGTGAAAGTAAATTCGTTCAAAGTCATGAGAGAATAGATGTGTATGGATGGTTTTGATATCCAACAAATCCTACCATGAACAACTATCTTCTTTCATGGTGTCGCGACAGTTATCTACCAGAAATAAGCTACCGACAAATAATTCCTGAACGATCAAAATGACCGCTAACTCTTACAGAACAGTTATTATATTTGACTCTTTTTGACCTACAACGCCACTTTCAGGGCGTTAAAAAATCATTTTAAGACACAGACATCAAACAGATTTGTTCCGTGTAAATCATCTAGGACATTGGATAAATACAAAGTACTTACATTTAGGACAAATATTACTCCTTCAATCATTGTCGTAGTTTAGTTGACAGATTTTGCATTAAAATGGCCGGCATATTTCTATCTTTTTTATAATCATTTGTTAGAACTGTCACAAGACATAACCAGTACGGATTTTTGTTGCATAACAATCGTATGCAGTGCCCCCATGCCTAGGCTATACAGTCCTAGACTAGAACTGCTTTACTGCCTTTACTCCTGACAGTGAAATGAATAATGGGATACTGAAACAGTCAGATGAAGGAGAGTTGGTGGTCTGTTTAAAGTCGAGGTAGTCAAGAGAAAGCGGAGAGATATGTCTGTAGTTACCAACTTTCACTAACACGCTCACGTCAAGTTAGTATTCAAAATTCCCTTCATCTTCCACGTTCTTGTGGAAGGCTGAGGATTTGGTGGGATAAGAATTTGCCACTTGCTGCAAGACGCTCTGTCGAGTCACTCTTTAAAGTGACTGACAATGAGATCCTCGCAGAATGTGAATACCAAGTACTTGAATACAAATATATTTATTTATGGATAGTTTGGCTTAATGCCGAGGAGTTATGCAGACAGGAATATTGACTCCTTTCTCTCGTCCCAGACTTCCATCAGCTCACATCTGTATTTTTCCGTCCTTTGATGTTTTGATGTTTATAAAAATAGACCCTTTCCGCTTCTGCATCACAACTTCAAAAACAAATTTGCTTACTGTCTGGAATTAAGAATGTAGACACAGAAGACGTTTTTTAGGAAACAGGGATTGATTTTAAATTTGAATATGTTTTGCAGTCCTTCTTCAGCTTTCCAAGATGGTTTGCCCCTTCCGTCGACAATGTTTTATTCAAGGATGTACCAGAGAAACTCATTAAAGACGGTCAGATGGCGAAGATCCCGGTTTTGACGGGACTTTCTCGGCACGAAGGAGCGTTTTATTATCCATGTAAGTCCAGCAGATGAACTTCGTTTGGAAAATATTGTGTTTTTTAGAAATTATTTTTTCGTTTACCGTTGCGGCTTAAACCCTTATATTATTTAGCTTGCTCAAATTTTCATTTTTAATAAGCAGCTCTCGACCCCTCAATCTTTAATTCAATGGCGAAATGTAATTAGTCCGAATGCTTCTTTAATGAGTTTAGAATGGGATGAGCGCGGGTGGGTGGGTTGAAGGACTATATTATTACAAGCTCATATCGGCTAATGTCTCACCTCTAGACCTCCCTTTGTTCTTTTTGCCTTTGGAAATGACAAGTTGAATATAGTGGGAATTAATCATGCTTTGTCTGCTTCAAATGACATTGGAAATGTCATTAAAATTGGATTATGTCGGCCCTTTTTCCAACGGCTCATTCAGTTCCATGGCCTGCACTTTTGGGAACATCTCTATCCTTACCATGACATGAGTTGGAATTGAGTGGAACATTAAGTTGTTTCCGATTATTCTGGCCCTGGCTGGTGTCAGTGATAATGTAATGTTTTCGATCCTCAGTGACGGAAAAATTTCTTTACGTCCGGGTTTCGGTTACTGGACGGAATTATGCATACTAATATATTACTAGAGCCCAACATCATCTTTTTGTTTACAGTAACTTTGAACTCGTTCAATGATGGGAAATACGATGGGAATTTTATCGACCAACGGCTTCCACGGCTGTTGCCAGTAATTTCGGAATTCCAAAGCAAGCTATTCCCCCTTACGAAGGCAGTGAAGAAGCGATATTTTACAAATATTGATATTGAAAGCGAAGATGAGTTCAGGCCTCGTTACATCGAAGTGAGTTTCGGGTCCTTACTATTTTTATCGTATTTTTCAGCATTTTATAGCGTAAACATATACTTCTCCCGAAACTAGTTCTTAACGGATCTAATCTACACGCGCTTTACTAATCGTTATGCCAGCCTGCTGGCGAATCAAAGCATCCCCGTCTACAACTACTTATTGGACTACTACGGCTCTCATAGCATTATGGACGTTATCGGAGACACGGATTTGAAGTGTAAGTAAATAACAGCCATTTTTATTCGCGATAATCGATGAGATTTTGATTCCTATAACAGAGGATTCCGAACGAATTTTGCCCAAGGATTAAATGCATAACTGACCAAAATTCGTAATTATAAAGGATAGAATATTCTCGTGTATAGTATTACACAACCAGATTGACATAATTCAAAAATACCAGTTGTTCATTGAACTGGATAAATCGATAAGCGCTGCTGGAGTAGCTGCAAGGATCCCTTTGTACTGAGGATGAGTCGCGTTGCTCCGAAAAGTTATTCTTTTGAACGATATCTAAAACAATACCCTTCTGGAACAAAAGATTTAATTAAATTTTGGTAGAACTCTCAGTAGGATAAAACAAAGGCAATCATCTGCAGACTTGGCACTGACTCCGATTTACTTTTATGAGAGATTACTATATTAATAATATTCTTTGCCAATTTTTTCCTCCTCTACCAAACTGATTGTTTTCTGCGTTCAAGTGTTAGTCGAGTGCCGCTTCTCATTTTGGGAACAGTATTTTCCCCCTGTGGAATTTGGGTCAATTTCGTCAACAACGCGCGGCTCATGCTCATTCATAAGATATCTCATGAATAGTCAATACTTCACATCTTTCCACTCCAATAAGTAAAGTAGGATCGAGAGTGGGACTTGTGAGTGTTGGAATGGAAATAATGTGGCTTATTGCAAAAGATTGATGCTCAATTGAGGTCTGAAGCCTAATAATAAATAGGTCAGAGGAGGGTAGGGGATTATGCATTTGGAATTTTAGAATAGAGTCGTAAACAGAAGGGAAAGGACATGATCCAGCCAGGTATCTGATATTCCAGATGCAAGATAAAGGGAACATACCATAGATCATTTTTAGAGAGGCTTTGTGGAAATTTAGATCGGCTCATGGGGATTTATACTCCACGTGCAGAGGCATCCTAAGCAATTATGCTAATACTCCCGTTCCTTTTATCATTCTCCTGTCTCTTTTTACCCTAAATATAGGAATGAGTGTGCAAATATATCCGATATATCCGTTTTTATCATTAATCTCTATACTATATGATATTGGGAAGTAAATTCTTGAGAGCGGAAGGTACGTTAATTGACCTTTTGTTTTGATAATGATTTAGCAGGGATGTATGTATTACGCAATTTGGAATTGGAACTTTTAAACCAAACTCTTTGCTCACCGTTTGCAGAGTTGTATGTTTCCCTGATCCTGATTTTTCTAGTTTCTGAAACGTCTGAAAGTAGAAAGCAATTATCCCTGAGCATTTTTGTTATGATGATTATTATATAACCTCCGGGGTTATGTGACAGACAACTGACATTTACAATAAGGAAATGTAAAGAAAGGATGGTTATTTTCGGAGACATGGAAAAAGGAGTAGGAAGAAGACATGTCGAAAAGAAACAGAAAAATTTAGGGAAGGTATCCTTTGGCCATTTTAATTTTCCTAATGGAGTCACTGAATTCTACATTATGGAGACGGACGGAATAACGAAATCCTCGGCTTTCATTGTATATCTTAAATACACCTAGATTGTCAGGATGTCATCATATCCTCCCACTTGTACAGGGATTCAAGAGTGTATTTTATTATAATTTTGTTTAGTGATTGCTCATGGTGATATCCTTCAGTACGTCTTTACTCAAGTCTTGGGTGAAGGAGTACAACTTCCGGCCGACGACAAGGAATTTGCGACGAAAACTTTTATCCCATTGTTACTCAACTTTGCGAAATCGGGGTAAGTTGGTCAAAATATTTATGATTTTTTTTAAAGAACTGTCGACATTAATTCCTACTTATTAGCCGACTGTATTACTAGTACTTTTCGGTGGTAATATATTCACATAATATTATATAGTATACTTTTGGTTGGAGAGAGTTCTTGGTGATTAACTGCTACTATGTTTTGGGAACAGGAACCCAACCCCAAGCAGCACATCATTTGGAGTAACATGGCCCAAATTTAACGAGAAAGATCAAACCGTTTGCTTGATTGGAAGGACTTTATCTCTGCAACCAGAATTTCGGTCGAACATCCTCAAGTAAGTTGGATTCTACTGTATTAGGACATTAATCTTCCCCTTTATTGCTTTACATTTGACTTTTATCACTTAATTAATTTCCACTCTGACTTTAAATCTATCTTCTTCCTGCTGAGTTGATTTTCATGAAATGCTTCATCACCACCACACATTTGTTTCCTCTCTGTATCTCAAGTTTCTTGATTGCGTTGCAGGTTCTGGGAGGAGGATGTTCCGAACTTAGGGAAAGGTAAAGATGAGCTGTAACGCTGTAAGGCCCAGTTCAATGTTATTTCTATTAAGACCAAGAGTGTTGAAGATGCCAATTTAAAAAATAAATAAAGTTGCAAATTATTGAAGTACGGACCGTACTATATTTATTTATACATACAGACGTCAATTGTTATACGTAATTTAGTGACATGCCTGCTCAAATGCCAATAAATGTTTTAAAGCAAAGTGAAAGCATATTACTTTCACTTAATGAAAACCATCCTTAGACTTTAGACACCTTATTTTTAAGCTCTGACTCTAGTTGAACAACTACTAAGGAACTGAGTAGCAGGAAACCAATTTGTGGTCCTTTAAATTGCAAATACTTCGCCTATTACACATTGATTGGGAATTTTTCTACATTGTCCTCATGGTGGGAACAAGAACCACATCAAATTTGATCCCTCGAAGAAAAGCTCGTATCCAAATTTTTAAAGCTTGAGTAACGTGTAGGTACTAATTTCGACTGTATAATAAACATGAATGTATGTGAAAGCGGTCCTACGTAAGAGAATACATAAACCATATTTATATCCACTACATAGCTGAAGAATCGCTTCTAACAGGGCCTGGTGGTCTCTTGGGATTTTTCGTCAATCGGATAGTGACCCCGCGCTTAAATCGCGACTTCATATCCGACATGAGACTTCCTCCATCATCCACCTGAGTTCCCTCGTCAATGAAATCCGTGTCCGTTGATAACTCCATTTTCTGCAGAGAAAACAGAATAATTCTGAATTAAGGGATCCTAGATCAAATGCTACTAAAAGGAGACAGAGTATCAAGTTCCCCCCAGATAGGATCCCTTGACTTTATAGATTTGTCATCCCATGCAAAAAAGGAAAGTTACGTAGATAGACGTACATGACACAGAAGTCGCATTAGCGTCTCCAGATTTTCCAGCCGAGAGGAGACATTAGCAAGCGTTTCGTTGTTCTGAGTAACTGCTGACATCAAGTCGTCTGTAAGCTCTTCCTCCACACAATCCGAAGCTACACCTCAAAATACATTATATCAGTTAAGTTACTCTGGAGAGTCGGGAGTTTTTATACTTTTCCTCTCTCTATATACATTTAATTGAAACATAATCTCATCCAGATCATTCATGTGGAATTCACGTCTTAAATTCGTAGCTCCGAACATGAAAGTTCACTCTCCTATCGACAATAGACTTAGGAGAGAACTATCATCCCTAAATTATTTTATCAACTCTCCAAATGTTATGTATTTTGTCCTTTCGGGACGGGGTTATTTACTTTCACAGGCACATGTACTCAAACGCGTTAACAACTATAATATGATCTCGAATCTAGAACCGCTTTGTTGGAGAGAATCGCATCCTTTCTCGCTGATCATTATTATTATTACGGCTTCGTTAACCCATTACCCTATTCCCCCGATGTGTTCATTACATGTTATTTGAGTTTGGAATATACTTTTTTCTCATATTATTAGGTACTATATTGGAGAATGGTCTAGAGAAAGAGAGGATTATATCACATCAAAGACAGAGAGAGATGGAGTTTTTAGTATTCTTATTTCAATAAGAACCGTCGCGAGGTCCTGCTTAAATGGTTTGGAATATTGGATCTAGAATAAAGCTCTTTATTTCTTACTTTTCTGTCTCCAACAAGAGAAGCCTGCCTCGCTCCGAGAAAGAGGAAGGGAATAAGTTGTAATCTAAGGCGAACTTCTGCTGCTGGGGCTTCTCGAAAATGGAAGAAAGTATAAGACAAAAGCCATAATCGTATCCTTACTCCTTTACTAAGTTCACAAAAGAAATGGTGAAGATAAAGAATGGGACCAAACTCGGAGTCTATCTACTATTCACGATTGGATTGGTATATACGAGAATGACTTTACTTTCAGATGAGAATCAAGGGATCAAAAAAGATCTCATCTTCGTCTATATGTAGAGGCTTGTATGCCTGTTAGGAGCATATAATATTATCTCGACTTCTTCGTAGTTCGTACGGTTTTTTTTAATTTTTTATACAAATGCAGGGACCTACATCGATCTCCTACTGATCTCTATATCTTTTCCGATACATCCGTCTTTCTCATCTCCCTCATTCATGTCTTAAAGTGCGAAGCCCGAAGAAGGAGAATTTGAGAATCTTCCTGAGTGAGATGAAGTAAATTCCGGCTTTTCGTTCCCAGATATGCAATCCTTTTATATAGACTCCAACCAACTCCACATTTTTACTCCGTTCTACATTTTCCGCCTTTCCTTCTAGAGTTCTAACCTTCTTTAATCTTCGAGCCGGGGAAAGTAGGCTCGGAATTTCATTTCGACGGAGTTCTTTCGACTAATTGCGAATAATTAAGGGACTCTAAGGGAACTCTGTACAGGATTACGGGCTCATTTCCTTTAAGAGGTTTTCGAACGGGATGTCATCGGATGGCCTGAAATTATTTCCCGATTTGATATCTATCCCTATATTTTGGAGCTATGAAAGTAGAGTTAGCGTTTTAATTAAAATGAGTACAGGAGCAGGTTTAGTTCGTGATCGGAGCGCGATAGAGAGGTTGGTTAAGTTGATTGTAGAATATGGGGAACAAGGTTTGTCAGAACCGTTGTGGAACATGACATATGAGACAAGAAGACTAATGGACTCGGTAGCCTTGGAATCAGGCCATATCAGACAGGATGAGGTAGAGAATAGGAATTGATACAAAACGAACCTTTATGAGCCGATTTCGGTTTAAAATACTTGAAGAAGTGATCAATCAACCCCAGCCTTGCCTTCCTCGCATTCGGGTACTCAATAACTTCCTTTTTATCTACTGTCTTTAGAATGAACTTCGGCAGGGTCTTCTCTAACGCGGTGTGAAGATGAACCTTGATCCAACCGAATTTATCATCATTTCAGCAATGACATGAGCCGCCATCACCGCCGACAAGAGGACGAGGGATCGTCATTTAATATTAAGCCTACAGACATACTCACCTGCATAGCAAGTCGCTTGAGTTGTGCGTTCCTCCGGACCGATTCAATATCTCCGACAGCCAGACCGATAAGTAAGTTCATTAGTAAGATTGGCATGAGGACCATAAAAATCCCGAGCATTAAAAAAGAAGATATTGGATGGGGCAGCTTCCGATCCTGCTTCGTACAGCCCCCCTTTGAACTATGATCTTCGTAATCAACTTGCCCGTCCGTACGTACCATTGGGACCGGCTTCCCGAAGTCGGATACTTCGCAGTAATGAGGATTAACGAATGTATTCATGAAATCCATATCCCCCAGCATCATCGAGAAGGTTCTCATCAGCGATATTGGGATTTCCTGGAATGCCCTGTGATTTGCCTGCAATTTTAACACCCGATTTTAGTCAACTCATCCCGAAGATTGGGTTTGGAGCTCCCATTAAAAGAAATAAAGGTCCTCTAACAGGAAACTATAGTGTTTTCGAATGATTGAAATTATAGTGTTTAATATTGCAAATACCCAAGAATGGCAAGAATACATACGTTGGAAAGAAGAATGTAAAACGCGAGGCCGAAAGCCACGATTAGAATGGAGAATATCATCAGGACTCGTAGGAGTGTGTGAAGGATTTCCAAAAACATTACCACGTAAATCCCCACCACGTCAAATCTGAAACGCAGCAAGCCTTACCATTAATATTTGCACCAAAACATCCTGCTAATCTTTTTTGAAGTGTATTTTTCCTTAATTTCGATTTCATTAAATCTAATCATAGGTTGGAACCATAATTTCTTATATCGCAAAATGACAGCATTTCCAATTAATGGGAATTAAGCATTCATTGTCACGCTTGGGCAACAAACTCCGTCTCACATCAATTTTAGTGTATGTACATAAACCGATAAATAAAAATGAAAGTTTTATGTCAACCCTGCTTCATGGCGCATGGAAATGCAATACAAAGAAAATTATATATAATTACGTTTCTTTGATAGGTCCATTGTTTTCTATAAATATCCTACTCTCGACAAGTCTTTTAAGTTGCCCTGTTCCTTGCAAAACGAGGTCTCAGCTTAATTACCAAAGAGGAATATCCCAGATCACAAAGGTATTGTAATTATATGTGATTAAAATACTTTGATCCCAACTCCCTTGTTCCCCGAAATTTCAGAGTACAAAAGTTTCTCTATCGCATTTAAGTTGGAAATTCGATTACCTTTGAAGAAAGAGGAGTAGGTAGAACCAGCTAAGGAAAGTTGCTAGGGATGCGCTTGGGTTCTGAAACTCCTCTAGTGTAGGTATAACCTTCGAACTCGTCATGATAACACAGGCGACGTTCATTGCCCAGAACACCCTGAAAGATATAAATTCGTTTCATTACATATCCTTCAAAAATCCTTGGCATTACAATATTTTAGCCTGTATCCGCCTCTATAGCCCTACAGGTTCAAAGTTCGGAACAAAGGCAAAAGAGAAAGTAATCAAATTGCCTGGAAACATAATATGAGCGAGATAAATTGAGGTTTTTAGGTAAAAGATAATCAAATAACTTGAGCGCTAGTCTATGCTCAAGCCCTCAAAGTGTAATTGGTACTGGACGTGGTCCCTGCTGACCTCTTGAACATACAATGATACAGATAGATAATTAGCTCAAGAGTCTGTACTTTCACTTTCCCTTTCTCCAAAGCCAACTACTCTAGAGAGTTCTCCGAAACTTTGTGCGAAAATGTGCCATCTAGAAAGTCGAAAGCTTACCAGTTCGAAGAGTCTAAAGCATACTTTAGTTTTTGTCGACAGATATTGACGCTTTCTCTCAGTAGACAGAGCAGGGCAATGGAAAATATTAGAATAGCCTGTATTGCTTCTCCCAGCTTGTTCGTATGAATCGTTTCCATAAGATTGACTTTCTGAAATTGCAGTTGGAAAGTGAATGTGAAATGAACGCTAGATTACTTTGCGTGTATTAATTTTTCAAATTTTATGAGCAAACCCAAGAGGTGTTGAGGTTGAGGTTGATATACGAAGGTTGAATTGTTGAATCGTTACGATTACTTCCGTTTTTAGAAAATTCATGGTCCTCAGGAAAGTAATTGTATGGTTTAAATCCCTCGGAGACGGATGTCGATCCGCTTCGGATCCTCGAATAATTTGAAGCATAGGATGTCAAAATTGTTAGGAAAACCAAGTACAGGAGCAATTGAGTGAGGTGAACGAATCTTCCGTATCCGCTCCATTTCATTTGCTGCATTGATTTATTATTATTTTTATTGTCAAGTTTAGGACAGGTATTTTGTTATTCTAATCGAATTAGAAATCTAGAAAGCGTTTTACCAGGTATTTTTGCGAAAGATCATGAGACAGCAGCTCCACTCGTCCATAAGAAACCATGCCCTAAAAACAAACTTTTAACTAAGGAAAATGCTTTTTAAATGGCTAAGGAAAATTTGTCAACGCAATTAGACTTTCTATGAACGCACATCACATCAGCTTATAAAGACTGTGATGTAACCCGTAAATTCTCAACAATTAAATTTTTGAATTAATATGAAACTATTTTATATTTTTATAACATTTCTCACATTAAGAATCGGTAAATACTTGGTCTCAGTATGTCCTTTATACTTTACTCCGCCACTCGTCTTCGATTTGAGTTGTTCATTATCCGTCCCCGTAAGAGCCAGCCATTTAAAATCGTATTTAATCTGCAAGCCAATAGTTATGTCATGACAATCGATGGGTTCACTACAGGAAATGAGGAACCATTTTGCTGTGCAGTTTGTAAATGAAGCTCAGAAAAGCGCAATAGATTTTAAAGTGAAGTAACGCAGGAATTTAAAGTATATTGCACAAAATCCCAATATCAAATATAGGGTCTCTTTCAGGGAAAGGGTAGACTCATTCAAGGGATTTGTTTTGTTTTCCGGACCGACTGCATTGTACTCTTTTTGCAAAACAGTAACTCATTAACAATCTATTTATGTTTGATGACCTTTGGGTTAGAGAAGTCCTTGGTTGGAAAAACACACTTGGATCGTGCTTTCACTTCATTTATCTAAAACTTTATCGGGTCAGTGATGTTCACAGTAAAAACGCAAAATATACAAAGGTCAAAGTTTTGCAAATCTAAACACAACTATTTTCTACAACTTACTGGAATAAAGTGATCAAGCAGTGATTCCTAATTTTTGTTACAAAACATCGAGA
The DNA here is from genome assembly GCA_906901685.1 of Desoria tigrina. Classification (NCBI taxonomy): domain Eukaryota; kingdom Metazoa; phylum Arthropoda; class Collembola; order Entomobryomorpha; family Isotomidae; genus Desoria; species Desoria tigrina. Next base: position 255,409 of record CAJQTU010000014.1, read on the forward strand.
CTTGAAGTAGAAAGTCATTGGGTTGCAAGGAAAAAATGGTGGTGCTTAAAAACAATAGAAATAAATTTTAAAGCTAATTGGCTAGTCAAGTAAAAAAAAATCTTACATGATATTGATCCGAATCAGATTTTGCATCCGATTTCGTAATGCAACGGTCCAATAAAGCCGTCACAACTTGAGGCATAGTTGCTATCAGAGCTAACATTATCGAAGGGTGTTTTCCAGCAGTCATTGAAAGGATTTCGTCACCCCTGAACAAACGTCGATTTAATAACAGAATTAATTGGGCACAATGGGTACATGTTCATCTATATACTTTCTCTCGACTGAATGCTTACCGGGTTCGATGAGTGACCATAACGAGAGAAACCGCAGCGAATTTATTTTGAAGAGCAAAGTCGATAGCACTAAATCCATTGAAATTATAAGTCAACGTACAGTTCATTGTCAAAAGAAAGTCAACGGCGGTTGGCTGACTCTCCATTGCTGCAACGTGTAATGGCGTGTTCTGGATACAAAGCGAATACAATGATAACATTATTCATTGAAGCGTTTAGATTTGACAAAAGGCAGAACGATGTATATTTTAATTAGGCCGAAATATAGAATACTCGATATTTTTGATTAAAATGCCAAAATATTTTTAGGGGGCTATGACTTCAAACTTGAACATGTGCTAGACTGGATAGAGGGGAAAGTATTTAAGCATTCAAGGTTGGAAAAGTTCCAATGCCAAAAATTGTCTAAACATGTCGGGCAGACATTCTGCTTTTTTTTTTAATCCGAGATTTTTAATTCGAAATAGTTGGCTTTAATTAATTCTAATACGTGGCACATAAAAACTTGCTAAACAGACCCCATCCTTATCGGTTTGGTCCAAAAGGTGAGAATGAACATTCAGGATGAGCTTCATTGTTTCTCGGTGCCCCCTGGAAGATGCATAATGCAAAGGAGTATTTCCAGTATGATCGCGATGTAGCAAAGCCCCTTTCTTGATGAGAGACTGGACAACTCGAACATGGCCTGAGAATGTGATTAGAAACTTAGAAAATTTCACATGGTGGACGCAGCAGATCAAATTAAATTGAGACATGGCCCAACGTTACCTTCTGAAGAAGCAATATGAAGCGCAGTCAATCCTTTTCCGTCACCTTCATTTATCACGGAATTGCTCTGCTCCATTTTCAGAATCCTATGAATGATATTGAGGCGACCAAATCTGAGAAATGTAATTATTTATTTTATTATCCAAAAAACATTCATTCAAATGGTAAATTAATTGACCAATTGTCATACCTGCAAGCAATATGGAATACATTTTCTCCATCATTATTTTTGGTAATGATACTTGAGCCCAGTTGAAGCAGTCTGGCTGCTGTTTTAATGTGGCCCTAATAAATAAATTATAATTTTTGCGTTTCTTTATTTCAACGTGTTGACTAACATTTAAAAATTATACATTTCTTACCAATTTTGCTGCATAATGAAGAGCAGTGTATCCGTTTTTATCTCTTTCTTCAAGGATGGATGCAAAATCAGACTGAAAATGTTCATAACATATAGAATCATTCATGTAATCAATGTCATTAGTGGACGAGTGTTGACGTCCTATGCAGTCTACAAAATGAGTTCAAATAAAGTCTACAGCTTTACTTTTTCATATGTTTTTTACAATAGTACTTTAAACACGACCAATCTAATAATGCAGCTCGACGGCGGTCTAGATTAATTAGCTCAGTTGGCCTAAATTAAAATGGCTATTATTTGTGATAAGGCAAAAAGCACGTTTCAATAAAACGTGCCGTGAGCTTGAAATTGTCAGGAAAGTTTCAGACTATATATTTTCGATAGCTCCAACTACAGATTCCCGATTCTGCTTTTTATGTGAAATACGTCTGAAACTCGGACAAACATTCATGATACCATGCGTATGGAAAATATAACGCCCACATTAGTAAAGTCCCTGTTCTCTTTGACTCTCCAGGTAAAACTCGTTTCGTACTCTCTATGGCGAATTCCATGTTAAAACAATGAATTATATGTATAATAAACGAAACTAGTTTTACTTGGAGTTCACGAGCACAGAAACTTTAGTTAAACCAAAAAATTACAACACTCCTTCAAAAATTTTAAATATTAAAATTTGCCGTTATTCTACAAAGCAGATTATTCCAAAAGGCTTACACAGAATTCATCATCTAAGATTTTGTCTAAATCTCCACCATTTATGACAATAGTGTGGAGAACATTTCTGGAATCATTGTCCTTCAATGTTATGTTTGCTCCGAGTCGTATTAAAGTTTTAACGGTTTTCCATCCATTTCTAGAAGCAGCCAACAATAATGGTGTTCGCCTTTCTTTATCCAATACATTTATAGAAGCGCCCTGAAACAAAAATTTTACCACGATTAGGTTTTAAGCAGCCTACGTCAATTGTTCCTAAAATTATTATACCGCGTTGATATTTTCAGTTCAATATTATGTGTTTATTGGTATAACTTATATTATTGGATGGTTAGTACACTACTACTATAATGGTCCCGTTGTTCTTACGTTATCAATTAAAAAGTCGACAAGGGAATGATGATCAAACATGCTGGCATAGTGAAGGGCCGTTTTCCGCTGAACGTCGCAAGATTTTAAGCAAGTTTCCTTTTCCTCCGGTTGAAGCTGAAAATGTGAAGTAAATTATATCTTCTGTCTTTAATTTTAAAACAGCACGAACTTCGTAAAGGTTTACACTAATGTTCCGAGATATTTTTAGTTAATTTGGTAAATCATATTTAAATTCGTTGCATTGCTAAAAATAAGACTCCATTCTCAACGCAGTATAACAATTCCGGAGATTTCATAAACTAGTTCCTTCAAAATAAAAAAACATTGTTTTAATGTAAGCGAAATATTAAATCTCTCAGGCCGGGGTATAGTATTGTGGCTATATTTTTACACTTTCCCCACAATGTTTCATGGAGAAAGTCGTTGGAGCTAAACCCCTCGTTCTGCCTTTCTTTTGAAGTTGAAAGTCCACGAGATTTCTCAATTTACACGTTTGCATACAAATTTGGTACGCGACAGACCTGGTTAAATTTCTATTTATGAAAACGGCAGACATGAGATGCAGGATACATGTGATAAAATGTTCTCGATTTTGATGGGGTAACGGTTATTTCGTAAGATTTTTACTTGAAAATGTTCATACACGTGGATTGGGTTTATAAATTTAGAGTGAACGAAACGTGACGAGAAAAGCACCTCATTAATTTCATTAATTCCATGTGATTTAAAAGCAAATGCAAGACAGCCCATAAATTGAGAGGTCACCAAGCTTACTTGAAACATTAACTTGATGATATCCATTGAACCTTGCGAGCAAGCCAAATGGACGGGAGTTGATAAATCATGCTGTTGTGTTGAAATCTTTGCTCCTGACCGAAGACAGAGTTCAACCGCCTGTAAAAGGGAATTGAGTAAAGACAACCTTGATAAATTATTAGATTTCGATTTTTGGACTATGAGTGTACATAATGATCCAAATTAGGACGCTCAAGTCAAGACCCTTAGAAAGCATCATTCAATTTACAAATTAATTTAAACAATATCCATCCAAGTAGTCACATTGGCACACGTAACAAACATGTACTCCGTGTGATATTGCAGGCATTTTCACTACATGCTCCAGTGTTTCGACACTTTCGACCTTACGACAGTATGACAATCGCTAAATCTACCCTACCAGAGTAAATTGTAAAGTTTACATCAGGTATGTCTGAAGAATATAGGGCAGATACAATTTTTTAATAATAAAATATCGAAAACGGAAAGTAAGCCGCAACATCATTCATTGGAAAGTCATTTCTGATCCAAATTATGTTTTATTAAGTTTCAGATTGAATTTCCAAAACTTTCATGGAATATAGACCATGTTGTTGATAGATACATTGCGAATTTCACAGGAAATACTACTTCACATTGTCAAAAAATCATACAGCTTACGAAATTCGCCTGAATGATTGCAGTGAGCTCAAGTACCATTTACACGAGTTGTCAACTGCAAGGACGAATAGTAATATTTGAAATGATGCTATAAATCAGATCATGTATTCATATACAAAGTACAGTAACGTACTAGTCCTTCGGGATCGGGATCTGATCTAATGCTTTGAACTTTTTATGATTTAAACTTAAATGAAATCATTAGATTGTCAATGTGATTTATACGAATATTAACTAGCCAATTTTCGACTGAAATAGGATTTCAATTTGACAAGTACTATTATACAAAGTAAGCTGAAGGTAATTTGCAAGTTTATAGTGTAACATCAAGAATTTGAAGCTTCTAAATTTGATATCGGTGAATTCGATTTGTATTCGGAAACATAATCTTGCATAAAATATATATCGAGTTACAGACTCTCAACATCCATCCATCATAACATCCTTGTCATTCTCATAGTATATCTACGATTCGTAATAGATTATGTGTACCCACCTGTATGTCTCCCCCGTGGACAGCTTTGAAGCGGAAGAAAATTCATTTTACCCACCGGATGTATCTAACTTTTTATTTCTAGGCACTTAATTCAGACTTGTATAAAATATTATTCTAAGAATAATGTTTATTGAAAATCAACGGAGTCATGTCTATAGTATTTTGCGATCATTTTTGTTTGGAAATTCGAAATGTCAGACACTCTGAACCTGCAATGTTCTGTTTGCACAGGTAAAATAATACAAACTGCAGGGTCAGAAATGTACTTTATTGTCATGAATTTCTCACATTTTGTTCATGCTAAAGGGTTGATTGCGAGATAGTTTAGTTTCAAAAGCGCAAGAAGCCAGGAAAACGTCTTAAAAATAGTCGTTGGGAGTTAAAATAGTTTTGTGAATACACAGGTCATAAAATATTATTCAACCTAGATTCATCAAAATTAGCTCGTTATTAAATTAGTCTGAAATTTAGAGTAGATTCATCCGGTGGGGTAAAATAAAAGGATCAGATGATGACCTGAATGGAGTGGAACATTTCCTTCAGCATCTATTCCATTATTGCACTGACATTAGACAAAAATCCCTTGAAAGTTCTGTATAATATAAACACAAATAGGAAATTGCTGACCGAAAAATGAAATCATTTCTTCTCGAGCACAATCCCCTTGAGTTTCTCCCCATGTAAGTAATATTTCCATCGACTTTGAGGAAGCATGCTTAGCCGCTTCATGGATTGGAAAAAATCCATGTTTACACGGACGTCTTGGACAAGCTCCGATATCATAAAGCTGCAAACATAAATTTATTTAGCATATCTAAAGATGAAATATCAAGGATAAACGACATGATAAAAGAGAAAGGCATCACTCGCTGTAATTTATCTGCCAAGATCTGTCAGTTATAGCTTTTTGATGAAAGGTTTAATCCCGGAAGAAGCATTTAGGTCAGGAAATGATGGAAGTCATAATATTCTAAAAACTGTCATATAGCTTGATTTTAATATATCTTCCATACTTCTCAAAAACTACTTATACCGTCTTTCCCGTAGTCTCGGACGGGCTGCTTCATGACTATCAAATGATAGCAATCGGAAATGAGCAAATAGAGTGAAGGGCTCTTCTAATGGATACAAAACTGCTATATAGCTATTGTATATAATCATATAATGCTTTCAGCTATGTATTATGCCTTTTGTCATTATACTCGTAATAACAATTTTGCACCAGAAACTTAATTATTTGACGGTATTGCACAAATCTTGTTTTGGAATTGCGTTTCTGGATGTCAAATACGTAGAAAATGACTCCTTTGATCCTATTATGCTTTCACAATTTCATATTTTGATTATGCGATTGAGAAATTAACTTTTAGCATTGATATGTGACTGTGTCAGAGACAGACCAGAGTAAAACGTTCCTTCGTGTACAACTTAGTAAAATGAAGTATGATTTGCCATTTTTAGATATAGCAAGTAATTTATATGCTTGGAAGGTAAATTGTGCTATTTAAGTTCAGTGAAAAATATTTCCATTTTATATTTGGACTGAATTTTGTTCACGGTACAAAGTAAATCCTTTTTATGTTCATATCTCTTTCTGAATCTACTTTTTGCAAGAACGTGAGGTCCACAAATGATTGGAAAAAAAGTCAAGGACGTACCAATATTTTCATACATTCTTCATGATCATTTATAGCTGCAAGATGTAGGGCAGTGCGACCATGTTCTGAAGTAAAGAAAGCAAACGGTTGAATTGCTACGGTTAGAGTAAAAATTTCCGAATTTGAATATTGAATGCAAATTGAGGAAGGATGGGAAACTTACCACCGGGTAGATTCGGGTCCAAGACATCCCTAAATTTGGCCATTACTTTTAAAGCGTTGACTTTGTTCATTTCTGCAGCCATATGCAATGGTGACTGGGTCCTTTCATTAAGCGTCGCTGTGGAAGCTCCACTAGTTTTGAAACATGAGAAACAAAATATAACTTTTTGCCTTTCGATTGGTTAAAAATAACTAAGCCGTTTAGCTATTCATCTTTAACACCAAAATAATTTTTTAAACTTTTAAATTCAACGAATTGCAAGAGATCTAAAAGTTTCGAAATATACATACTAGAAAGATTTAATTTTGTGTTTCAATTATTTTTTAAATCGCTTGAATGAATATCGAATTAAAATTTACTTTGCCAGTAGAAATTCTAAGGCCTCAAGAGCTTCCACCTCAACGGCGAGATGCATGGAGCTGTTTCCATGATTATCAGTCAAATCGAGGTTACCATTAAAGCCGACAACGACTTCAAGTATTGAAACATGATTTCGTATTGTAGCTTGATGAACTGAAGCTCGTCCTTTACTATCGCGAACATTCAGTTTGGAAAGATCTGCAGTTATTAGTCGAGTAAATTCTTTTACATTCCCTTGTTCGGCGATCTGTAAAAACAGGGATACATTTCTATTTATATTACATGCATCTTCTTGGCTGTTTTTCATAATTAAAGTGGAATTTTAATTTCAAAGTTTAGTTCCTTCATATGCACAACGACTTAGTTCACGTTATATTTTATACTTTTTACAGGACACGATTTCTAATTTGTATAGTTTTTATTAGTTCTGTCTAGTTTAAATCAATATTTATTTCAAGTATTAGATTGGAGTCAAAAATAAAATTAGGATGAAATGGGGAATTGTGTGGGTATTTCTTAAAAAAGTTGAACACGAATGCATTCAAAAAAATCATTTTGGCTTCTTACATGCATGCATCGAGACTTTAGAGACTAAACAAAATAAACAACTACGCGACACTGGATGTAAAAATGTCTCAAGGCTTAAAAACGATTTTTCTACAACCTCTGCAAATATTCTGAAATAAAATCAAAAGTATTGAGGGCATAAGTGCCAAGGGATAAATGTTTGTCACGAAGTCATTAAACTTTAACCAGTTTTGGGTTCTCTTGTATTAGAGATATTCAACTTTTCTTCCATGTATTATGGCATAGGCCAAATTGAAAAACAATTAATTTGAAAACAAGCTAGTTCATTTCCAAAAATAACAATCTTTCTGAGGCAAGATATTCTTTAATTACACCAGACTTTTTTAATGGACTATTTCAGTCTTACCTATATAGCTTCGTCCATGTTATTATTATGAAAAACGAGTTAATCGAGTACAAGCTCAAAACAAGGCAGGATACATATAGTTAACTTGACTTAGAAAGACGATTAAAGTGGTGTCATCCTTTTAACTTTGTTTAAAAATAATATGGTTGATGGATAAACGTTAATGGACAATCGGAGATAGAAAATGGGAATTTAAATTATTTTTGTTATATATTAATACAGTAATTTTTTCAATATGGATCCGATTTTGAAAATTTGCAGTATAATTATACAACGTGTTATCTATAGTGCCAAAATGTTCATTTAATAAAATTTACAAGTAAAATTATATGCAATCAAAGAGCAAACCTCTATAATTTCCGAAATAGATGGAAGTCGTTTTAGGGCAATTGCCCGAACGAGGTTCTTCAGCTTGTTACCCACATCAATTTGTATGTAGCTTTTCAAGCCCGTTGAATTGGAATGGCTTTCGATTTCAATGCTTCTAGACTTGCAACAGGTAGGCATTCTGCGAGTACTTAATTAACTAGCACTAAAAATTTCTGATAAAAACACAACTATATAATTTTGTTTGTCAGGTGATGTCAGTTGGCAAGTGTCTATTGTAATTTAGTTCAGTTCCAAAACAAAAATCCGATTCGAAATTTAAAAATCAAAAGTCAAAAGTAGAAATTACTGCCCGTTACTATACTTTTTTAACAATATATCACAATAGCACCACGCTAATACTGCACAATTCAATTATTTCAGGAGAGAAGCTGTTCCAATAGATTACATTAAATATGGTCTTTGCAAAACTTTAAAGTTGGGATATTAAGTTTAAACTTTTGTAAGTCAAAATAAAATCAGGGATAGAAAGCTGAAAACTCTGTCCACAGCAGATAAAGTGGAACTGGAAGGAAGAAGGAGAAAGTTGAGACTTGTTGAGGCTTTTATACTTGCATTGGAATTTGGAATGAAAGTCGACTGTCGAGAGTTGACGATAAGAGGCCCAAAAAACATGCAAAGAAGAACGAAATACTAACTATAGCACAACATCATATCAAGATTCATGCTCAAGTGACATGAATACTTTCTCCAAATCTCAGACTCTCCATTACATTACAAGGGATGCGATATGTGATGCATGCGACAATACAAAAACGTCAGTAGGCATATCGCATATGAAGTCTACTTTCACTTTGTGTCTTTGAATTCTTTCTGCTTTAATAATAATTAATTTATACACGAAAGGGTATTAATAAGAATCAAACTATAAAGGGTTTGGATGGTGTAAACCGAGATTTAACCTCCTGGACACCATGTATAGGAATATACGAACTCTAAAAGCGAGAAAGGGAGGTGGGAGGTAATATCCATTACTGTTCCTGTCTCTATACGGCTTACCTGCCTTTAAAATTATAAAGTTAAGTTTTTTCACGCTTCAAATTTTTATTCTTGACTGTAGACATTATTATACGTCTTGGTTGGGCATAAGTCCGAAGGATTTCTCGGAAAATAAATTCTTGATCTATTTTTGACTAACTATATTGACAAAATCTAAAAGCTTTTAAAATGAGACAGAAGAGTAAATGTTTTCTGACGCAAAGATCTAGAGAAATATTGCTTTTAGCTTTTTGTTAAGCAATCAAACATTGAACAGCTTTTATTTTCAACTATTTGAAAACATTTGATATATGTTGAAAATAGTTACTGAAATAATTGTAATTGCTTCTGTCATTTAAATTGGATTTATTAGAAAGGTTACGACCTACAATGGGAAATAATAATATGATAAAAATATTGATTTATTTTGTTATTACAGCCTGCATGATTTTAATTGAATTCACAACCGGATGTCTTGGCAGGTTGCATGTTCAGAACATTGCCTGATTGTTGCAAATTACTGCAACCAACTAATTTGATTGAGATGATTTTATAGAGACACAAAATGACAGTTAAAATTGCTCACTTTTGATGACAACGATTATGTCCTAATTTTTAAGAACGATAACATATACCCAGTAATATTCCAACACATGTCGAATTCGAGGCTGAAATTAAATTCCAATGACCTTTTCATTTATGAAATTGAGAAAGCATTTAGTGATTGATTGATAACGAAATTAATTTATCCTTGAATAAATGTCAATGGTGGATATGCATTCCAGACGGTGCTGTGGTGTGTAAATGCAATCAGTCCAAATCAAGAAGAAGAAGGACTTTCTCTTTGTCCCAGAACTTTCATATATGGCTTGAGAAATTTTCTATTCCTCTGTTGTTGTAGCCAGTCGTAAGAAATGGAATGATTTCCAAACAAAGGATTCATAGATGAAGAAATATAAGGCAGGAAAAATAAGCTTAAACTGATAGAGTTTACTTACCCGTAAAATCCGAAATGGACTATGCTGAATGAGACAAACGGCATCGGCAATTTTTTCCACGGAAGATTTATTTGCTTTGGAGATGAAATCGGTGGCAGAGGGTCTCGATATATCACTGATTCGGTCCATCGAAACCGTTGTGCATCTGAAACATCCGATTCGGCTATAGCTGTCTTCTTCATCACCACAACAGAGTACCACTCGGTGGGCGTTTGCCAGGGGCCCAGCTCGCTTTTTCATTTTGATTAATTCCTTGACGTAAAGACGAAGTCTAGTGGAAACAATCTCAGATTGAAAATAATGTAATTAAATGATTTATCTACTGTAAAAATAATTTTTTGTTCGACTTGAATGAATACGATAATAATTGCTTACATGCCTGTTACTAAATGAATCAAAATACCCCTAGACACAAATTAAATTAAACTGCACAGAAACAGAATGACACAAATAATACTGAATAACTGCATAAAAGTGCAAATGCCACAAAAATAATAAAATAGTAATTTTTTTTCCAGTCAGAAAGTTTTTTTAAGCACGAATGATACAGCCAGAACTTTTTTCATAGAAAGTTATTATTCTGTTTCCATTTTCCAGATTCCGTTTGATTTAAAAAAAAAACATAATTTCAACAGTTTTCAATAAATACTTCTTTAGAGAACCGCTGAAACAGTACAAACCGGTTGAAATGTGAAAGTGTTAGATAATGGTATCATTGATTAGTAATTTAGAATAAGGATTTGTACCAACTCATTGCGAAATAAAGCATTTAGGTGATCATTCATTTCTTATAATATCATGTCTTTGTCAATTGAGATTTTCTATAAACTCAATCGTCTCAAACAAGTTTAAACTCTGTTTTCGACTTACATTTACGAATGAAACCACACAGAAATCACACTTCTAGCTATAATATCACACAAAATAGCTGTTTGGCATCGTCACCATATATAATTGAGTATTCATTGAAAATCCTGATGTGATTTTTATAATGTATGAAAATCTATCACACAAACAACACGCATACTACATATATATATGTAGTATATTATAGTCTCCAACTTATAGATAAAAGGCCAACGAATTAAATTCGATACGGGCAAAGGAAATAGGATCTTGTGAGGAATATTCCTATACGCTGTTAGACCATAATCCTGCATGAAATATGCAAGACGCCTGAAAGGAATATGTCACATTACATCTTGTGGGAAAGACTTGGAGAAAGCTGACGGATGAGAAGATGTGCAAAGATGTCTTTTCACTACATTTTATTTCATCAACGTCCCTTCTCTTCACTCGTTGTTGCACTAAAAAATATTTCACTCTTATTTCTCTTTAACACCAAACGTCATACAATTACAAAAAGCTTCTATTTTTCGAGAATTGGAGTACCGGAAATGCAATGGAGTAATTAATTCGATATCAAAGACGCCATTTTGGTATAGATTTTCTCAGTATAACCCTATGCAAACAAACGTGTGAAGGGCACACTGTTCTAAAACTTTATGGAGATAATTATCATGGATGGACACTTTGATCGACTAGTTGAGGTTGGGGGATATTTTTATTAAAATTCTCGAGAGCGCGATGAAACCAAATGAGGTGAGTTGCAGATTTGAATACAGTATAATCAACATTGCCAGCTTAAATACACAAGGGATCTTAATTTAGAACGGGTTTCCTGCAACAAGGCTTAACAAGTTTTACGACGCAAGTAACAACGTTTTCAAATGTCTTTGTGACAAATCTAAAAAGAGCAGACACTACTTTTAAATTAAATGGAGCTGTGAAGAGTCCAAGTTTTCCACACGTACTACTTCGTACAAATGATTCGTCAGAACCTAACGATGGTGGCACAGCATCCTAGATGACAATTTCGGCTAATTCAACCTTGACATGAAACAACGGAAGCCGCTGCAATTTGCTAAACAAATATTACCTCAAGTATACGACTATCTGATGGCGGTGGTCGATATCTATTAGGCTAATAATTTTCATCATCTCATCATCTCGCTCTCCAAATACCATTCAACAGAACGGGGTTGAGGATGGTAATATTGGTAATGGTAATACCCATTGAGATCTATATGTGTTGACGTGTGCAAATAATGAAAAAACCGACCTAAAATAGGAATATAGCATGAACAGAAATTAATTCATTGTTTTCTCCCACTTTCCTTCGGTTAAGGGGAAAGCCAGCAACAGGATACAGTGCAGCCAGTCTCTTTGAATGTTGGATAACATTATTACATATTATATAAATGGTTTTGTTGGACACACACAAAGAAGTAAACATAGGTAAATAGGATTGGGAAAGTTAACGATTTCATTTCTGTCTGAGTGAAAGAGGATGCAATGCCTTCTTATGCGGAACATCAAACAGAACTCTAAGGGTTAATAGTATTCCCCTCTGTTGGTCCCAATAGCGTGCGGCTTTCGATTTAGCCGTATTGACAACAATTTTTGACTAATGCGAACACCTTCGAAACTCAATAACTCGATGGACAATAGAACTCTTTATAATTTTAGGATCCTCCTAGAAAGAGAATGTAGAAATATCACATATGACATAATATGTCATATGTTTATATTATATATTGTCATATTTTAAATATAGCCTTACATATTATGTAAGGCTATATTTAAAATTTTACTACGGGGAGGCTAAATAATACTATGTAAATAACGCAAGAATAACTCTGTAAAGCATACATTCTGGGTGGAGCATAATGAGTGACTTCTAGTTTCTGGTTAATAAGAAGTTATTAGGGTTCTTTAAGGGGAGACAGTAAAATTGTACATTTAGTATTGACATATGCCAAATGGAAAACATGATTTGTTAAAATTGAAAGAAACAAACTATTATTTACAAAAAAAACGAAGTTTTTATTTCCGAAACTGAGGATCCCGTATCCACTACAACACTAATATTTACGAAGATGCGATTATTGATTCATTTTTTCTAGTACTAAAGGTTGTAACGACGTAATGCACATTCAAAATTATGTATATAAAAACGTTTCGCGGAGTGAGTTTAAAACAATTTCTAAAATATAAACGATAAGGACTAGGTTTACAAAAGGGTTCGACTGGCTCATTGCTTGAAACGAGTTAAAACAACAATAAAACAAGGTAGGTTCATGATCTAAATCTAAACATAGAGCCACTTGTAATATATTATAAGAGAACAATTTAATGCTTAGAAGCAGTCTGTATTTCCTATATAATAGTATTGACAATTTATGCCTTTCCCCTAACTATACCAAGTAATCATCCCTCTTGACTTCCAGAGTCTCTAGCTCCAGAGTCATGGATTTTGATATGCGCCCTGTGATTGGATTTGGTCGTTGAAGCCTTTCCGCAGATATTGCACACGAACGGTTTCACACCGGTGTGTATTCTCTCGTGTTCAAGGAGGTAATAGTTTCGCTGGAAAGCTTTTCCACAAGTTTTACATTTAAACTTTTTTTCTGAGTAGTGTTCCTCTAAATGCCGTTTCATGTTAACTTTGTGAGTAAATTTAACCCCACATTCATTGCAAACGAAATGTAGTGTCCTTCGTTTGTGTACCATCATATGGTGCTGAAATCAAAATGAGTGTTATATTTAGATTCATTTGATAATTTCAATAAATCAATAAAGTGATATTTTTAAGTTCGAAAAAAAATATAAAATACCTCTAAGGTTTTTTTGAAGAGGTAAGACTTAGGACACGATCGACACTTGAATGGCTTGTCAAGATTTGTGTGGCTCCAGGAGTGGGATGTTAAGTTAGCATATGTTCTAAAATGCTTTCCGCAGACAGGGCATGGATAGGGTTTCAAATCTGCGTGAATTCGCATGTGCTTGATCATAGAATTCGGATGAAATTTCTTGTGGCATATTGGGCAGTCCTACAAAGTGGTATCAATAAAATATTGTAGTCATCATCCAGTCTTATCGAAAGATATTAGGTACTAACAATAACTATATACCTTGCTTTCCAGTGATTCATGCTGCGGATCATGAGCTACCCTAATGTGACGCACCAAAACACTAGGTCGTATAAAGTTTTCACAGCAATACGGACACTTTTTGGGCTTGGCATGATGAACTTGTGTATGGCATATAAAACTTCTCTTAGACCTCAGGATTTTGTGACAAATACCGCAATAAAACTCAACTTTTGGTTTCATAGGCCTATCCGACTGTGGCTGATGTGCGTGCTTCTACAATATTATGTCAGTAACGTCATTTGTTTAGAAAATTCAGACCAAGTAAAATAGACATGATTCAACAAACCAATTTGAAACTTACAACATGATGATTAAGAAGACTTGGAGTCCTGTAAGACTTGTCACAAACTTGACACTTGTAAGGATATATTTTTGTATGTACACGAATGTGTTCCATTAATTTGAAGTTAGAGGTGAATCCTTTTGAACATGTAGGACAAACATGTTTGCGATCTCTAAAATGATAAATTATTTAATTAAAGAGGATCTTATCTCATCTCATAAGTGTAATCGTATTAATCAACAAAACAATAATTCATACTTGTGAATTAACAAGTGTTTTCTTAAATTGGTCCTAGCTGGGAATGTTTTACCACATGTTGTGCACTCAAATATGCTTGGATTGGCAGGTTTGTCAAAATGAACACTGTCCATATGCTCTCCTAATGACTGCTTATTGATTGAAACAAATTTACAATAAACGCAAAAAAATTCTTTTTTAGGAGCCTGCTTCTTCACATCGATAATACCATCTTCTCCTTCAGGGTCTGGCAACAATTTTTGATCGACAATGTCAGAAATCCTCATTGATGAGGACGACGACGACTGGGCAACACTCGTGCTACCAACGCTTGAACACCCGTTTTTGCTCGGATGAGCTCGCATTTTGTGATCTATTAGTTCGAACAGGCTCTTGAATTTCTGGACAAAATAAAATAATTATACATAGTTTAATTCCTATTTAATGCTGAATATTTATTGTTCTGCATTTGATTACCAACCTGAACTTTAGGGCACTCGGCGCATAAAAATTGATGAGTTAAATTCGAGGCCCGGTCAGTCTCAGATGTTCGCTTTTTCTTTTTCCGCCGTTTAGCCGATACCGACTCGAGTTCTATTGCAACTAAGGGAGATCCACGTCTAGGTTCCGTCAAATTCACCAGTCTTATCTACATATATCATCAAATGTTCATATTTAAAATTTTGAACTCATAACTTCCACATATGTTATATATATTGAATATTACGTCGTAATGTGTTACTGATAATGCAAAAACCATTAACTTACCGAATCTTCAGATACAAAGGAAGAGGTATTGCTTTCTTCATATTCGGATATTTCTCCTCTTGGTGGAATTTCTTCGTCAGTCATGAGGTTTAATTGAACTTGACCAACATGCCTCTCGACCGAAACATTAGAGAGTGGGTCCTCCGCGAACCCGATTTCAATTGAATGATCGGCAGTTGACGGATATGCACAAGGCTTTGAAGCCATATGCATTTGTGTGAAGGATGAATAAACAGGTATTTCCCTTCCATCCGGCAAGATCCATCGTTCTGGTTCGCCTTGTCTCTCATCGTTGTCATTTCCAGTCTGAAAATAATTTTTAATTTAAATTTTTTCAAAATTTTAAGTCAGTGCTGTAATACTGTACACGATCTCTTATCTTCCTTACTATCAGCATTAAATTAATGTGATCAGTTTTTATTTTATGATCCTTGGTTATCAGTTAGCACAAACCTGGTCAATGATGTATTTAATTATCGATGTCTGTGAAGTAGCGTTATCGGACTCTTCTTGAAGATGTTCTGCCGATCTCGTATCTACTTGTCTAATTGAAGTTTCCGAATTTTCAGGAAACGATTGAAGCAGTACCACCTCCTGTAGTGAGTCTTCTGGATAGCACATTTCACGAGTCTCTACCGTCATCAAACTATTGTGAGAACTAGGATAGCTGGACACGTTATCGTCAGAAAATGTATCAACAGGAGGCAGATTTGGATTTTGATTGCCATCCGGAAATCTCAATTCACGCTCTCTCAAGTTTCTTGAACCACATTTATTAGGATCAGATTTTATAGCTATAGGATATAGCGTTGTGGAATTTAGAGAAGGTATACTACGCCGTTGTGAGCTTTGAGGTGTATTATTAGGCGTCTGATCCAGCGATTTTTTGGACCGTGATGATGATGAACCTTCATTGATTCCCGATTGCACTTTTTTGCCTGACCTCAAAGAAAGGGAAGACGACGGTTGCAGTGACCGTGAAGTTGACGGCGTTCCATTTTGCGGTTTCTGCAGTAGCAACCCAATTAGATCTTCTTTTGAATGTTCATTATAATGCTCCATTAGCGTCTCAAATCCCGATTGTCCGCATATGGGACAGACTGACGATTCCGAATTATCCATCTTCAGTTTTTGCTTCGTGGGTGCGGTATCGGTATGGGATAATCCTGTTTGTCTGATTTAATAATCCTTAAAATTTATAGCGCGATCAAGATAGCTACGATGCTTAACGTATACACCGGATCATGATGATGGGCCGATGGGGAATTTGATGTGTACGTACGTATATGAGTGTGATATTTACTGATCCGTTCCTTATTTCATTTTCGTTGTGTTAAAATATTGAGTACTCTCATCTCAGTCAATCCCAACAATGACTAATGCATAATGACCTAATGAGCCATACATCTCATGTCTTGTCAGTATATATATATATATATATGCTCGTGCTCGTACTTCTTAGTCTTCTTTCAATTTGCAATTTGCTGATCAGTCGTTCACATCAGTCAGTCAGTGAGCAAATTGACCTGCCGTTATTCGAACTGCAGTGCAGTTCACAGTTAGCAATATTTGAGATGGTCCGTCAATCTCAGGTATTTCAACCGCTTCGGAATGAGTCTGTTTTATTGTTAAACACTAGCGTCAGCGCCTAGGTTGAGGTTCGTTGTCTTTCAATGCATTTCGATTCTTGAAAAATTGTAACGATGAATAAAGTGTCCCGTCACCCGTACACCATGTGCCATGTTCTGCATTCTTTATCTAAAAAACAATTCGGTCAGAACTCGAATTAAAGCCTTTTCAAACTGAACTTATAAACTACAAATGTGAAATGCACCTTCAACCTTAAAAATTCAACATGCAATCAATTCACAATTCACAATTCAATATTCCACGATTCGTGATGTTGGATTTCTTTTGCTTTGGATTGATATTCAATATTCAATACACAATAATATATTTCATATATATTTGATATTCAAATTGAACTTACTTGAAATCTATTTCATATTTTGAATTTCAAATTTGAAAAAAACAGTCAGCCAACACAAAGCAGCACAAAGACATAATACAGTAAGTATGCAGTAGAGTATCAAGTATTAATTTGTGATTGAATTTTGCAAATTCAAATTGTGATGAATTATAATTATGAATTGAAAACAACTCAATCAACAAACACCCGAATCACCGATGTCTCAGCCGTGCCGTACGCCTACGGATTCAAAATATATAACAAATGTATATCTAATCTAAGCCTTATAAGCCCATCTAAAAGTTCGTATTTTAATAAAAATCTGAAATGAAGATATTTTGTTCTTTGTCAACACACACAGACAGAACTCGAACTACGAAACAATATTTTTCTTTCCTTTTTTTGGAATAAGAAAGAAATTAAATATGTCCACATTCCATATCATATGATGCACTCCATCTACATAAACTTCCTTGACCTCCGCTTATAGATATAAAATACAAATCACTTTATATACGTATATTAAGTTTTTCTATGGGTTGAGTTTGAGCATAGCCGACAACCGTTCAATAATGTGAACAATTAATGCTACAATGCAATGCACAATGCCGAATGCTGATTGCCGAATGCCGATAATATTTTGAAATTAACAATAAAATCAATAATAATAATTAGTTGTTTTAAAATATAAGAACTTAAACAATACTGATTTGACGATACAAAACGAGCCCTGCACCGGGTGCCAACTGCCAACTTCCAAGTGACAGGTTGCCATACTGGTGCATTGGAAGTGCGCCGCACAAATCGGCCATTTTTGTTGATGAAATTTGTGCGACTCGCATCGCACTTTGTGCGATGTGCGATGCGAGTGATTGAGAATTTTTTGTGCGATGTGCGATGTGCGATGCGAGGAAAAATCTTCCATGCACAAGTGTGCAGGTTGGGTGATTTGGGTGGTTGGGTTGATGCAAACTGTGAGTGAACTGTGAGTTGGACGCACGGGATTTTTCGAAGTCGCTGCACGCACATGTGCAAACCATCCCAGCAATGATGTTTTGCTTCTTTACTAAAGTTAACCAACGATGAGAGTTTCTTTCATTTAACTTATTGTTAGATTAGGTTACTTCTTCAAACAAAAAAATAAAATATGCATTTAAAAAGTCAATAGTCAATGTTTGCGCATGTGCGGGGACATCTAATGCGTCCCGTTTGCAGCAAAATCTAACCCAGTTGCTTCTTGCTTGACATTAAAATCAGTATAAAATTGCAAATCTCCGGTCGCTAAATAAATATATTAGTCGATTAGGATTAGGAATTGTTCCACGACGATGCATCTTAATTTTTTGTTAAATAATATGAACGCAATACATTCTGATTCAATACATATGATTACAAATTATTAAACGGGTAAAATTTTCATGTTCTAGATCCGGACTACTTACTTCAGATCAGATTTCAGAAAGAGGCAAAAAAGGTATATATATACTGAAAAACCTTGTTCTTAACTCCAAAGGGTTAACTGAGTTGTTTATATCAATTTTGGAATAGTATCAAGGATTACTAAATCAAATTTTAAATTACTAAAGTTGTAAATCTCGTTGAATCGTCTGAAAAAATATTTGAACGAACAGAGATCATTTTAATTCTGAAGTTGTTGCATGTTGAATTTTGGCGTTGGCAATGGCATAATTGTTTGCATTCTGTGGCTGTCGGCTAATATGTATTCTCATAAATCGGAATAAGGCGTTCGCATCGGAACTTATTGAACCATTGAAAGAAGCAAAAAACCCGAACAGCTTGTCACGTGAGGACAATCGAGGGATAAATGTTAAAGCTTTTTTAAATAAAATTAGGAAATACAAAATGTTCTTAACGATTTTCAATTTTGGACTTAATTCATAAATAAATTGCACAATTTGCACATGCTATATATAAATTGATTCATGGTTTGATAGTTTTTCGTGAAGGTTGAATATATTGCAATAGTGAATATTGAATAGCTTGGTTTTGCATTGGGTGTCAATTCATGCAATTCACAAAATAAATTCACAATTCAATTGAATTGACAATTTCACATTCCACATTCTTTCACACATTTGTGTATTGTCGTGTATTGATTAATATTCAATACACAATATTTTATATTTGATATTGAAATGGAAACGGAAAGTCAGCAAAAGCAACTTCCTCCCGATGATGACGTGAATTCGTCTGCTGCTGAAGAATCTGTCCCGAAGGACCAAGAAGTTAGCTTAACCGGCACAACAGTTCGCGAAGCTTCCCTTTCAATAATTTCAGATGAACCGGACCAGGAGGGGACAATGGACGCAAGCACGGAGGAGGCAAGGGAAGTAAGCATAGACGGGGATGATAAAAGCTTGGTTGAGATTGGTAATAACAAATAACAAAAATAAATAATATATTTCATTCACCATTCATTCATTCATTTCACATTTCATTCATCATTCCACGTTCACAGCACACAGTCAGTCAACAGCGCAACTGTTTCAAGTTTAATTCACAAAATACTATCAATGAAATATGTAAATACATAATGTAAATATATCAAATATAATATATTGTATATGCATTCCGTATTTCATTTGTGATTTGGCAGTTGTGAGTGTACCGTATTTGATTGAGTAGGCAATGCGGAGCGATTGCCTGGCCTGTGAGCTAGCTGTGACCTCACAATTTGATTGAGTAGGCAATGCGATGCGATTGCCTGGCCTATGAGCTAGCTGTGACCTCACAATTCAATTCTATCACATAGGGCAGACGCAATGCACAATGACATTACGTCTTGTTCCTGAGTTTGGACAGTTTGGAGTTGTGTTTAGTAATTAGTGTCAAATTTATTTTTAGAAACAAAGAATGTGGAAAGTTCCAGCCAAGCAGATAATCCTATCATTCAGCCAGTTGGACTTGAAACTGAACTGACCCCTGTACCAATTGTATCAGAAAACAGGGACTTACCACAACCAATTGCTAAGGAAGCAGGCACAGACTTAACTCTAAGCTCCACTTTACACCCCCAACAATTGTCATCAACGGCAACTGGAATTCGCTCAATGATATCAGTAGTTCCCACCGGATTTGATCAACAAGTTAGTCCAACATTTCTCAAGGAAAAGCCCACCGTCGTGACCCCAGGAATAAAGGACAGTGACGGATTTTTGCCACCGCCACCGGCTTCAACGCTACTTATTCGAAGAGCAAGGGTTAGCAGTACCGGGGCTTCAACCTATGTCGTCAGCAAATGTGATGCTAAGGAAGTAGCCGTTGAATCAGACGCCAGTCCTAATGGTGTAACTTCGCCGGATTTAAAGGATAAAGGACTGGGAGGCCAAAGTCGCAGCAAACCAGGTTGATAACAATAAATGTGTTGTGTGTAAACAACATCTTCATACCAAATAATGATTATTTTCTAGATATTCTTATTTTTGGATGTTTTGTTGTTTTAATACGTGGGAATTAATTTATTCGTACAGTTCGAAGAAAGCCGGGCCGACCTGTAGGAAGTACCTGTAAATACAAGAAAAGTGGTAGTCCCAGCCTGGATGGACAAGGATTCGGAGAGGTTAGAGTTTCTGCCAGGTCGTCCTCTAGTATTTTCAAACACGATGGTAGCAGTCCAGCTATGAATGCGTTTGGTTCTGCATCTCAATGGATTTTTCCACTACCATTTAGACCCCCGCATATTTCTGGAGGTAAACCACCAATGAGTGGTCATATAATACCATACTCCAAAGTCCAAAAAAAAGATCGAGCTGTTAATATTGATCCGTTGACTGGCAAACGAAAATACACGAAGAGAAACAAGATTGGAATGGATAAAAAGCAAAAGGGGGTCAGTTTTGAACCAGAGCCTGCTCCTCCTGGACGTCCGAAACAGCATCTTTCAGACAATGGGGTTTGGCGACCCACGGATGACTTTCGACTTATAGTCAACACGACCGCGGTAAAATATTTTACGAATTGCATTACAAATTTTAATTTTACAAAAAACAATTTTAGTTGTATTCAAACTTGAACTCAGACCGAAATAAGAACTGCTGGGAAAGAGCTTAACTGTAATATTTATTTCTAAAGTTTTTTGTGGTTTCAATTTGAACAGGTTGAAGATTTAGAAAAGGTGTACGTTGGAGTCAAGTTTTCTTGTTACTTCACTTACAAAGAAATCGAAGACAGATGGAGAAAGCTTTTGTATGGAGAAAAATCTTCATTGGTTTCTCAGAACGCAATTAGCGCATTGCATCCACAAGTCAAAGCCATGATTTATGCAGAGTCTCTTTTTAGTCCGGAGGAAGAGAAACTCATCGCATCTGTCAAAAATGTATTGTACCATATTAATTCACCACGAAAGATTACACATTTGTTTATCTTCTTACTAAAAATAGTAAAATATATTTCATTATATTTACTATTTAGGTTCCACTTTCAAACCCAGACATTAGTGCTTTTCAGACATTACTTGATGCAAATATTCACGTTTTTAACAAGCATAGGACTGCGAAGAACTTAATGATGCATTGGCTGGATATGAGAGATTTTAATTTACTTCCTGATCAAGATGGTAAAACACAGCATGTTTCATTGCGAACGAATTTTTTAGTCTACTAGTAAAGCCAGTTGTCAATTTTGTTTTTTGTTTTGTTAATTATTTAGTTATGGAATATTCGACACCGAGGAGTTTTGAAGACTTCGAAGAAATGGTTGTTGACGAAGAAATACAGAATGAATCAAATGATGATGCCATTGCCCAAGAAATTAAAAATGAGGACAGGTGTTTATAAAACTAAAATTGAAAATATAACACCCGTGCTTAGATTTAGTTAATTATAGGTAAATTTCGCAATATTTTTAATTCCTGTACTTTTTATTACAGGAGTTTGAAAAAGAAAATTCGCATTGTGGAAGATGAGATCACTGCATGGCAGTTATTGATTGATCAAATAATGGATGATGGTAGAAAAGATCGAACATTGCCGATGCTGCCTACCGAGTTTGACAACAAGACGTATGCAATCTTACGCGGACTTCAAGTCCTGTATGTCATGACATCAAGGGAGGTACGTAATTGTAAAGTTATATTCTTACTGCTTACATAATTTCTAACTGTTAATACTGGATGCGCTGGATCTTCCACAAAACTTAAAATGTATTTAATTTTCAGATAACAATTGGAAGAAGTTCAAAGGAAAGTAAAGTAGATGCTGATCTTACACAAGAAGGATCAAGTAACAAGATTTCTCGAAAACAGGCTATCATTAAGTTAAAGGATATGGGAAAATTCGTCATCATTAATAAAGGTCGACATCCGATATTTGTGGATAGGAAAGCAGTTTCATTCAAATGTGCAGCTACTTTACATGACCAGTCGGTGATCCAAGTATGTTTCAATTTAAATGTGCTACTGAAATTCAGAGTGGAAACTACTGAAATTAAAAATTAATAATTGTGTCCTCGAATATGTTATTTTAGATCGCCCATATTAGCCTAATTTTTTTGATAAATGAGCCTCTTATCGAAAAGTTAGTGGATCGCGATGTTAGACGAGAAGTTTACTCGAGCTTCAAAGATCTAGAAATAGATTTACCACCAACACCTTCCAAAACAGGCTCATTTGCCTATCCCAAGAGTTCTCCAACTGTTGCGGGGTCAATTTCAACGACTCCACAGTCAAGAAATCCCAGCATACATTGGGGATATCCGTTCTCCATTGGAAGTACGGCTGAAAATCCGTCTTCCATAACAAGTCTCGGAGTTTCTGATAGAACGAGAACGGATTTAAGTGAAAACTCAAGATATACTTTTTCAACTGCGTTGCCAGCACGTAGTCCTTCGACAGTTTACCCTTACCAACCAGTCCAATATGGAGCACCTATTCAGTCGTCTTCCAGAGGCATAATATCTGCTGTTGGATCTCCATCTCCGTTGTTGATGTCGAACATTAGTAGAACAACCAACGAGGTTGAAGCTATATCAGATCCTGTCGATGTTACCAGTATTGATGTGTCAACTAATTGGGAACCTCCAGTATCTTCTCTAACACAGTGTTCAATTGGTCAAATGTCTGGAAGTGTGTCTTTCGGTGTACCACAAACTTTTTCGGAAGAAGTAGTATCTCAAACCCGAACACTCCTTCCACAATAATTACAATATAGTACAGTAGAACCGAACATTGGGAGTAGCACGAGTTCATGGTAAATTAGGTAAGTGTTCGGGGAGCAGCCACTATGCTAAGTTGTATATGTCGAGAAATATATAGTTAGTTGTTTGTGTATTCAGTTATTAAAGCATCTCAACAAAAAATGTAATTCCAAATCCAGATTCGTGTCAAAATAAAATGTTATTTCTTTAATTTTGTCTGATAGGATATGAAAAGTATATGTACACCACGTAATTGTGAATTTGTCAAGGATCTACTTTTTACGGAATCTCTTTTTACTAGCATTACTACTCTTGGAACTTTTGCGTTTCGTTCCCTTTCCAGTCCCACTGCTTGTCCTTTTGGTTCTGAAGTCAGTGATCTCATCTCCCAAAACTCCCATTGTCGAAACTTTTCTCTGTAGGTGTTTATCTTTCTTCGTTTCTGGAAGTCTAGTCATGTAAGTTTCTTCAAATCTGCAAAGTCATAATTTTCATTTATAAAGGAAGGTGAAAGGGATATAGTAATATAATATAATAACGTAGTTTTCGAATAAATGAACTTACTTCTCCTTATCTCGTTGATGGCGAGATAGCTGCATTGCAAACGCGTCTCCCTTGTTATGTATTTCCATTGGAGTTTCCAAAAATTCCTCTTGCAATTCTCTAATCAACGTTTTATTAATAGACTGCTTTCTAACTTTCTCCATCTGTTTGGCAGGCGTCTTTTCCTCATCATCTACACGAACCAATATTTTAAACAAAATTAGACCAACCAATCCATACCGTGCGTAGGATTTAAAGGGCGATTAGTATTTACCATAAGGCTGAGCAGCAATTTTTGGTGGGCAATAAATATCCTTCTTGGAAGAACTTCCTGTTTTGTCCTCTCCGCTTTCATCGCTTTCACTTTCGCCCTACACAAAATACAAACAGTCAGTAATTGTCTATATGAATAGCCAATGCAATGATATGATCAGTAATTACCTCGTCCAGGTTATCCAAATTCGCCCGATGCCTCAAGGGATCCGCTTCTACCTTGCCATCACTCGCAGTTCGTACTAGTTTATCAACTTGGTATTTTAATTTTTGATCAATGGGTCGCATTTTCTCCAACACGGTTCGAAGTTCCACGAGTTGATCTGTAATTATGAATTAATTCATTTATAAATTATACGAGATTATGATATGAGACTAATGTTCTATATACCAAATTATCATGTGCAATGTACAATTAATCCATGAAGCATATGCAAAGTTACTCACCCACATAAGAACTGCCTTGAATACTCTGACCGGAAACCTTTTTCAAAACTATCCCACAGACACTAATCAGGTACTGGACTAAAAGATTGTTCTTTACTTCTAGGAAGCTCATCCCCTAAAAATGAAAAACAATCCAAATTAATTTCTCAAGTTCACAACATATTAGATATTACCTATGCAATACAATCATGTTGCCACATAACCTGTGTGTCATTCTTCTCGTTTCGATTTTGAAAACACGAAACAACAGAAATAAGAAGCTATAATTAATGCATTGAATCTACCTGTGCCGTTGAAATCTCCTTCGTCTTAATTTTATGATTAAGGGCTGCCACCAGAGCCGCACAGTCCGAAGCCCGATCTGTGATTTCGTTCAAAGCAGCCTTTGTACCCTGGAAGTCCTCTTTAGAAAATTTCACTCCCGAACTTCCAGGTTCTGGTTTTTCTTGAGTCTTCATTTTTGTTTTTTATTTTTATGAAATGCGAAATGTGAGTGCAGTGAACCGAAGAAGATGATTTTACACTTGGTACTTTGGCTCTGGTCGATTTCCTGTTTGAAAAGGCAGATTATGAGTTATTACTCTTTGCTTTTATGCTTTTAATTAATCCGTAAATACAAACAAAATAAAAGAAAAATGCATAACAAATTGACTCGTTTAAAATGTTGCATTAAGTTGACTGAAAAAATTTCTAGCTTCCTCGTGTAAAATTTAGCTTTATATTTACCGCGTTTTATGCATACGAATCCTTATTCATATGGGTTCTATAAACTATGATAATATCTATTTCTTATGTCTCCTTTTCTATCGCGTTAATAAAAGTTAATTGAAGGAAATTATTTTTTAAAAAATATGAAATTGCTATTTTTTAATATCAACAAAATTTTTTAATAAAGTAGGAAGGAAATCGCTATTTCTATATTACGATTATTGATATATTCTTATATTCTTTCAAAGCACCCCAAGATACTTTTTTTAATGGTTTGAATGTTGGATGTTGGATCGGATATGGACTTTGCAAACAACCGGGAGTTGCTTGCGAGTTAATGAATTAAAATGAAGTTTTACAAATTAATTTTATTTGGGAACAGTTCACTGTTCTTCTCGAAAAGTTAGTATTTAGCATTCTCTGTGAATCAATATTAAGATTTCAATAATGTCAACTAATTGTTAAATTAGCCCTTCCTTCCAACCTTTTGTGTATGAAAAAGATATGATTTTTATATTAGGGGATGTGGAGTTCGTCTTACCGTAGGAAGGGGGGGGGGGGCTGGGACCGAAGAGTTACTAATTAAGTTTTGCAATTTCTTCAAATTATCCTGGTTATATTCTAGGGCTTCTATTTTGGGGTCAATATCGAGATGGGCTGCAATCAAATCTTGACTCTACGGAAAAGTTTATAAAGGGATGCGTATAATCTCCCATTGGAACACCTTCAATTAGTATTTTTAAACTAGATTTTCAAACGAAGAACAAAATAAAATCAGAACCTTAGCTTGAAACCAGTCAAAGCCTAATCGATTCAACCCGTATTAAAAGTTTAAGAAAATTCATAATTCTTTCCATACATTCCTTCTGAAAAACATATTCAAATTCAAGACATGCATCCGTCGGAAGTTTTGTAACCTCCATAGAATTACGAATCTCCAAAAATCCAGTTGTCAAACTCATCCTCCTATGTTTATTCATAACCCAAAGCCGGAAACCATGAAATCTACTCTGATAGAAAGCAAACAGAAATGACGTACGACCACAACATTGTTGTATGACACGAAGGATAATTGCAGAAGCATAACATTTTTGAACCAGATCCCTGTCCCATTCTCTTCCCAGCAGTCCTTCAAATCTTTATAGTTCAGTAGAACTTGGGAGCAACTCCTGCTAGATAAGATCTGTTCCGGTTTAAGCTGCCAAGATGAAACGCAAGGAGCATCAGCGAGTTGCATAATCCATCTGACATCCCCATCCACCACAAGAGATCGAGAACTGAGAAAAATGAGACGAGGACAGAAAAAGAATGAATATGCATGAAAATGAAAACAAGACAACTTCTAATCTCGGTCCTACTTTCATGTGGTTTGACTTGAGGTTCTTTTTCGGCCGAACTGCAGACCTTTTCTCAGCTTGACTCTTCTTCTTCTACCAACAACGTTAACTTCGAGAGAGGAAAGAATCATCACTAATCCGATTGCACTGATGAGAGAGAGCCGGTCGGAGCTCTGTTTTGTGTTATATCGTTACAGGGGAGGCTTTTGTCTAGTTTAAAGATGTTGAGACTTGTTTGAGACATTGATAGAGGAAGGAGGAGGAAAGAGCAAAAGGAAAAATAATAGATCTTGGAGATCTAAAGACGGAAGGAAAGGATCAGGGGAAAGGGAGAGTCGTCTTGAAGTCTTGAAGATAATGGGGCCGTGAAAAGGGGTAGTGTGTGAACATGAGTTGCATAGGAAATGAGCTAATACGTACCGAGGACATCAGTTCGTCCGGTAAAGATCTCTGCTGCAGTTATTCGGATCATATCCTATATATAGGATTATAGGATGTGACGGGAAAGGAGGTCCTAGGCTTTGATCCCAGTAACAAGCGGATATCTATAGCAAGTTGTTAATAATAGGGAATAGCAGGAAGCCAAGCGCGGATGGTGAAAGATGTTGATACAAGCCAAGCCGGGGATGCCTTACATTTATACAAGATTGTCGTCAACTATAGGAGAGTAAACCTGTTATATTCCTCAGTAATTTCGTTCGTAGTAGTGGAAAAGTTGTAGGATCACAGGAGATGAGAGGGGTTTGTATTTAGTTGGGGAGACCAGCGCGCGTTGTTACTTCTCCAGGGCGTCCAGGGGGAATTTCCCTGCTTTTGCCACAAAAAAAACTCGGTTCTTCATTCTTGAGTCTTCTGAATCTTCTTGACTCTCGTTTCCATCATCAACGGAGAACAGGACGGCAAGTTAAAAGTTAACTTGTAAATATACAATATTGCTACAAGAAGTCAGATGTACGGCCATGTACCATATATTATAGGAGATAATATATGGTATGACCGAGGAGTCTCGGATTTTATGTATCTGGCAAAAAAACGGATTTTATTAGAGTCTCAATCAATCCGCCGAATTAACTATTGTTTTTGTGGTTGTTGAAAAGAATGGAAGGTTTATAGCGTCTGAGAATTTATGTGCATGTCTCTCTGCTGATGGTAACCCTATTTTTTAGGAAGGAGTTTGCGTGGATTGACGATGATATCCTTGCAAAACATAACCGTTCATGGAATTTAATTAATATAATTGATTCAAAAATAAAAATGCTGCTTTGATTGAGACCGGTAAGTACCACCTATTACTTCTATTTTTAATTTCTCAGACGTACAGCATAAGAAGTACTCATTTCAGCCCTTAATGTCACTTTCATTCGGAATTACTTGGACGTAATTTTTGTGCAAAAAATTGCACAGCGTTAAATGGATGTCTATGGATCCAATATATATCTTTGAAAATAAAACTCTGGCTTTAAATCTATATATATTTAACTATATATGCCAGGAAGATAAAACCCTCATATAGCTTTTACGGCCAGAATATTACCAAATATCTCTCTAAAGGAAGTTAGAAACAGCAGATCAATTTACAAAACTATTTTTAATGGTGGTACCGAACTATAATATCCCAGTCTGGTCGTTGGTAGATATAACCGATAATTATAGAACTTTGAAGGTCAACCCTAAACCATAGTGAGAGAACATGGAGAAAGTTTCTAGCTCAAGAATTTGCGGCCAAACCCTATATTAAACGATTAACTTTAACGTCTAAGTTTCCAGGTCTTTTAAACCCTTAAAGATTTCAAATAGGATTGATCATGCCTTATAAAACATAATAGACCTTATATCAACCGTTTATTATTAAAATCCCCACCAAAACGGTAGCATTCAAAACATTAGGAATAAGCACCGGGCTTCCAAACAGAAGATGGCGTGAAAGTAGAGCATCCTAAACTATACGAATAACCACCACTGACGCTCAAGTTTATTTCTGGAGAAAGGATTAAAAGTGAAAGCACGGCGAAGGGATGCCCTTCTCTTGTTTATTTTCAAACCCATCAACTTATCATACCTGCAACAAAATTAGGAATGATGTCAGTGGAATGTCGAAGTCAATACAGTGGATTTTTTTATTCTAATATTACTTGGTCCGCATATACTCTTCTGTAGTAATAGTAATAGTAGTCCTACTCGTAGTAATGCTAGATTCTAGATTCTCGGGGCTTTTATCTCCACACGCTTGCTCCGTGTAAAGTTTCCTATAGTGTTGGAGCAAAATCCAACTCTAAAAGCCTGAAACTCTCTCTATAGCTAACTTTGCATCATCTACTAGAACTGGCACATATAGACGGCTTCCATATCCCATGTAGCGTTGGAGTTGGACGGCGAACGGCTCGAGAGGAACCAATTCTAGTGCTTACATTTCCAGAGTTTCTCAGTTCAGTTCGAGTCTCAACTGACTCACGAACCCCAGAACATTTCCTCGACATTCACATCTCTCCAACGAAAACAGAAAATCCAAGGCATCAAACTCGTATAAGATATACATTATCCTTACTCGGGTACCTAAGAACCCAGTACCGGTATTACAACTTTTACTTGAGAAGTTTGGAGCTGGTTCCACTACAGTTGGACTTACTAACTATTCCCTGTACAAATCCGCGTCTATCTCTCCAGCATTTCCACTCCTGCTGCTCCTATATACTCTCTCCTCGAGTGTCGAGTGCA
Organism: Desoria tigrina; assembly: GCA_906901685.1. Lineage (NCBI taxonomy): Eukaryota > Metazoa > Arthropoda > Collembola > Entomobryomorpha > Isotomidae > Desoria > Desoria tigrina. The sequence continues at coordinate 284,804 of CAJQTU010000014.1, forward strand.
GTTCTGTTACGTCAAAGGCATAAGCTGGATCCAAAACTTGTCTTAAAAACAAACCAATGTCCTGTTTTACGTGACGATCTGATGCGGTGCATTTTTAAATTGCACATGGAAAGCAAAGCGATAAGGTTATCTCTGAAATAACAGGTGAAAATAGAACACAAGCCAGTAAGGGCCTTTTTAATAAAAGCCTGACATCATTTCTCATTGTAATACGTACATCCTCCTATACACTACTTGAATAAAGAATGTGTACAGCGAATTCCGATGAGGAAAATGAAACTCTGGCTGACACATCGGTTCTCGTGGCATTGAATGATATCACTCCAAATAATATACTTTGTACTCTTGATTTCTGACTATCATCGTCCTGTTCTACATGCACCAACCACCAGCGAATGTATAAGAGGATTTTAATTGAATCAATATATCCCATGATAGCAGATGTATGCCTTTTAGGCCTGTACTTGTAGTGCTCCAATCCGTTTAATTCTTCTCGCATTTCATGAATCATGAATGAGGAGAGTAGTTAGTTGGTATTTGCAGAAAGTGTAACTCAACCCTTTTACACACTATCATCCTCTCGATACAACTCTGTCCTGTATGGCACACGACGAGCTAAAATACTGGAAGTCTCGTTTATGATATATAACCAAGGCAGGGCAATCAGTAATCAGTAATCAGCTCAGTTGTAATCATTGGATGTTGGATGACAGAGGTATATACTAAAGTGATAGGTAAGATTGGGAGTAGTGTCAACTAATTAGTCAGTACCTCATTATCACCTAACCTTAGGAAAAGTTCCTCAGTTTGTACATATATTTTGGCTATAGAAGAATAATATTTACAGGCCCTAAGTGCAGAGAGACAAAATTATTGACAGAGGAAAGGAAGTGTCATTCCCATTCCTTGGTTTTTGGATTGGAATTAACATTTAGCTCCACACTGGCAAACACGTAAACATCCTTTGGAAACCAAAACTAACCCAAGAGAGGCTCGAATCTGGTTCTGTCATTCCTCAGACTCAAAGCTTCTTAATGACAGTTCGAGTTAAGTCGAAAGGCTCGTATCGTCTTCTTAAGCCGAAACGCTTGATGAGTATACAATACAAAAGTCATAGTCATTTCATTTCTCAAGTGGGACTAGTCCTATAACATCCTCCCTCACCAACCAAACCACCAACTAAACAATACATCAATTACTACAATTGCATACAACAACAACATTATAAAGTGTTCATCAATCTCCTCTGAGCGAAAAGCAAAATTGCAGTTCTTGCATAATAATCTTCAACTACAAGTACCACTCACTAACTGGAAATCATCTCAGGTTCTATAGAAAAAACATGGATATGATAATGTCCACAAATTGTAACGTAGGCGAGTATTTACTATGACGCCGGCTCCTAAAAACTACTAGTTGCATAAGAGTTATGGATGCGACGGGTGATGTGCAATTCTTCTAATTTTTATTCTGCAAGTGGTCGTTGTTGGGATCCTGTACTAGGAATGAATTGAATCAACCTAAAAGCACCAGCAGTCGTGTTCAATTTCTCTGATCTGATCCCTAAGCGAATGACAGGTTTTTTGGAGTATATCTAACTTGTGAAAAAAGCGTGTGATTTTGATACTGAAATCTGATCTCCGTGATCGTGAATAAGTGGAAGTGAAAATTTCATCTCCTTTTCAACTTGAATACAATAATAGTACCAACAACAACCAGTCTGGTGTTCAATAATCATACACCTCTGAAACCTTATTAAAAATAACTTCGGGAAAAAGCGAGGAGAGTAAAAACGCAGGGTTGCATAATCAACCTTCATCACATCAAATCCATCATATACTATTTTAAAAAATTCATCCATTTCTGACTCCAACAACAGACTTGCATTTAAAAATTTAAAAAGAGATTATACAGAGGCCCAGCTTATCTAGCTAATAAATCTACAGAGAAGATATGCCTTTACAACAACTACAACTACAAGTCTAATTTATTTACACGGAGGATTATTATTATAAACTAAATATCCTTTCAACAAGCCTTCATGCAAGTAAAATTTAATGTGGTTCCATTTCACGAACAGAGTCTCTTCTCCTTGTAAATAAATTATTTACACACAAACATACAGTCTTGGATGTTCTTCATACATATGCCTCTTTTCAATGTGCTAATTGAAATTCCTATACACACAAGCTAAAACCAGACTAGGAATTATGCAATCCAGCTCGTAGTGGTAATTAATTTCTTTCACGAAACATCTCTTCTCTGGAAATTTGTGAATTGGTTCACTAGTACCCATACACCTAATAAATTACCACATGATGATTGGGTTTCAATTTTCCGTACATTTTATTTTGTAAAACTTTACCTATAATATACGCTGGTTTAATTTATCATAAACGACCGATACTTCGATACTTGACGCTACAATCAGTTTTATCTCTCCCTGTGATCTTCACACACTGCCCAAACAGTATCACCTACCACTAAATACCATTTTGTCGTCAAAAGTAATTCATAGCTCGGAGTTCTGCATAAATATAAATTCATAGACCCCCGATCGGCCAGTCTCCAAACAATTAAATCAAGATGGATATACTACCGAGTGTTGGGATCCTATATGAGTTACAAGCCATACATGATACTGGATATTTATTATCTCAAGCTTCTCCAGAGGATTACTGGCATCAGGTAAATCTCATTTCAGCCTATTTTTGCCATATGTTTCACTTTCCTTACCAGATGTTTAGTTTGTCCTGTGGAGATTGATAACATCTTGTGGAAAGGACTTTAGAAGTTAGAAGAAACTTTCAGATGTTCAATATTTAATGTGTGTCCGTCTTAGCTCTTTTAATGACAGTGAATCATCACACCCATCACCCATACTGGTCATCTTTTAGATTAACAGAATGAGAGGAATATTATTGCATTTCATAGTAAAGTAAACACCCTTTGTTGAATATGTTACGGTGAGTAATGTGAAATGCCGGTGAATGTCAACCAGATTTACAATGCAAGGGTGGTTCGATTATTGGTATCAGTAGGCCAGTTTTTGAACTATTTGATCCTACATAAGACTTGTGACTCAATAATATTGGAGTAAACTGGTATTTTTATTTCAACTACTATCGTCATTGATTTAAGAATATATTAATTGAATGAAGTTTATTTCAATAACAAATAACATCAGAAACTTTGAGTAAACTAACTTGACTACCCAAACTTTAGCTGTCGGTCTTATGTTGTACTTGTTATCATCGAGCATGTTTTTATTGTAGGGAAATTAATAATTTTTACAACATAATAGTACTATGAAGTTACATCATGAGAAGACATAAAATTGTATGCACATCCGTTGAAAAGTATATGAAATTCATGTTGATAAGTAACGGAAAGTAGAGATGATGAATTAGAAATGACTCATCGTAATTTCCTCTTACTTTGTACTGTAGGTTTATAAATGCATGATATCATATCACGTGATGGTAGATTAAAACCCCTTTAACCCTTTCCAATTCATGCAGTTACTACCCAACGTTACGATGAGTAATTTTTCAATTCGAGTCAACTACATACAACATAGAAATGAAAACATGTTGTGTGTGGATGGATAATGTGTATTTTCGTGTAAAACTAATCTCACTTCGTATTTTTCGCAAAACAGAATACAAACAGGCTGAAATAGGTACATGAAAAAATTGATAAGTATATCATATGAATGAATGAATACCATTATAAACCAGCCTTATCATATCACAGAAGCCTACTTTAGTTAGGTTAAAGAGAATATAATGGAACAATTACTATGTGACACATTACCAATTTCAATTTCCAGCATAATAGCCTTTCCGACAGTTTGCAAATTGAATAGAATCCATATAGATTTTTTTCATTGACGGAACAAGTCAGGACTGTGGAATTTTTTCCTGAAATTAATTCCCAAAGTCGAGCCTTCCTTCTGGTCTAGTTACCATATTATTATGACAGTTTTTTCATCAAAACCAATAACCTTAATTTACAATTTTCTGACTATGCGACCCCGACAACAGAATTGACAGCTTCAAATTAAACGGGAAGGAATAAGGCTGCAGATGTGGATTCCTCCATCCCATCTGTAAGAAAGATTGTGTTTTATGAGGATTGAGGACGTGTGTTCAGCTAAATGGCTCAACCGTCCAGGCGTCTTGTAATATCGAAACGGGATATCGGGCCTTCAAATTCCTCTATGCAGCAGAGCCATAAATCTTACGCTTTCAGAAAACAAATATATAAAAAGAGTTCCGATTGGCCCTCCTGTTTCCCATTGGCAATAAAACTGTTTTACATCTTAACGATTTTTGCCAATTTGAAATGGGAACTTAAAGCAGTGTCATTGGGGCTGTTAAATTCATAGAACTCTCTGCCCCTACTACAATTCTACAATATATACTACCGTCATAAATAGATGGAAAAGGTAAACCGAGTTAGTTAGAAGAGTTAAGAGGATTTCATCTGTGCAAAAAGCTTCGTAATGTTTCTGTTCATTTTTCCGATTGCCTGTGGGAAAAAATTCCTCAGTTGGAATAAACTGGTCTTTCTACTCTAAATTCTACCGAATGTTTGAGACTCATCCTCTCGTGCAGGGATTACCTGATTCCTTCCATCTCGAATTATCCAATTCTATTACAACATTAGCTCTGTTCTAATATATTATATTCGCCTCTTCTAAGAAATTGGATTGAGGAAAGCCATAAAATCAGATCAGCTCCCTTTGAAACGTCTTGAAGAATTTTAGCCGACGACAGAACTGACCCTTTCCATTGAATAGGAATATATTTTCCTCCTGCTAAATCCTAGCACTATTGTGCCAGGTCACATTATCTGTCATCATATATCAAGGTGCTTATCCCTCTACACTTTTACTTCATTCAGAGAGAGAGAGTAAAAGCATTTGAAACATTTGGAGGAAATAAAATAAGCACTGCTTCCCCTCTGCCAGTTGTATAAAATTCAATGCTGACTTATCACATCTTCTAGTAGCAGTGTTAGCGACTTAAGAGAGATAGAGGCTTGGAGAAGTGGAATCCGATCCAAAGAACAAGAAGTGAGATCACCCAGTCAGGAGAGAGAGAGAGACCTTGTGTTGAAGATTCCATATGCGATGTCAGAGTGTCAGAGCTTAATGGCACTAGAAGGGGATCTTACTTGTAATATACAGAGCTAAGAGACTTTGATTTATGTCAATTGTGCATTCAAAAATAGCTATGAATTTTGATTGTGAAGTGGAAACAGAAGTATCCATTTTATAGATAGAGAGAATCACACTCTTACGACTAAGAGCCAAGCTTAAGCTTTCCAAGGATTACTATTTACCATACATTTTTTACGATAACATACTAATGTATACGGTATCTGAGTTTTTGTTACTGTCCCTCGTTATCTCTCTAAATAAATCCAACCTTCTTCTGAGTACTAGTTGTTGCTATATGGGGGTAAAGGGCAAAATGGAGAGAATTACATCATTACATTATATATAGGGATGTCATGCTAAGCATCGATTACCTGGAGATTCTTAGTGGTTTTTGAATAGAATGAAGAGCGAAGAAGCGTGTGAAGTAAACCTGTCCCATAAACCCTGTGGACCTGTTTATCCACTAAAGAATTTTCATAGCTTTCTGATCCCTTCTTATGCAATTCCGTTTCTTATACCTAAATATACAAGGAGGAATATATATAAGGCTATCTTGGCTTAAAAAGGGAAAACGACAACATCTCGGATGTCCTGACGATCCAGTCAAAAGTAATCAGAGATGATTATCATGGTACGGGATGGACGAAATGCTCCTGGAATCTTTTTAATTTCACACACCCATGCATCTTCAACAAGTGTCAGAAAAGTTCTCAATCTTTGATCTTCTTGAAGAATTTCCAAGAGTATTGCATTTCATGTAATGAGCTATACACATCCAGTCTACGGTTACCATGTTGTCAGTCGGGTGTATATGCGCTTGAGAAAATTATTTGACCTGGGAAGTAACTGAATAAGTTACAAAGTTTTTTAACGGACTTTTTCCTTTTGTTCCCAAAAAATGTGACTTTATAACAGTGCCGTATCTATCTGATGCTGTGAGGAAAGGGTTTGAAACCAAGTCTGTTGCATTATTTTTTAGTTTTTTTTCATCAAACAAAGAATTCAGGCATGGAGAAAGGTATAATTAATTAAATGCAACATCCTAGATTATTCTCGCAAAAAGAATTAGCAAATTTAGCTGTAATTGTTTTCTTTTCGAGTAGAGGTTTGCGAAATTATTATTTACTTCTGTTATCTCGTTTGCTCTTAAATTTCGTTGGAATTCAGAAGGATGTTTTGGTGAGATATTGGCAGTGGCTAAGGCATGAATATATTAATATTATAGAGTTTGAAGTACAGTATAGACAATACAATACCGCAACTGTATAATTATTTTGCTTTGAATAATTTCCTGTAACTGAAAAGCTTATCAAGTGTTTGAGGAAAGTGCTCACTCGTTGGTTTCGAAGAACAATACGGTCATTAAAATTTCAAAGGGATGGACAAAAATGTCCATGAAACCACACAGACACACGCTAATGAATTGCCTGACCTTTGAATTTAAATGCTAACAAAGCTTACTTCGAAACATTAGTATACTAAAAGCACAACAAGTGCACGACATATTCGTGCATTGTTTGAAAAATGCGTGCACTCTGTTATCCTTATCCTCTACATTATTCGGAAAGTTGTCGGAAAAGTGCGTTTTAAAAATTCATAAAATTCATAAATAAAATAACGTGCTACTAACAAAAGCGGAATGCAAGATTTCGAGCATGATATACAAAGTAGTATACGCAACATTGCGTCCAAAGCAAACATGTCCGGGGACACAATACAAAGTACAATTACAGGACACCAAGCCTTTGAATTTTAATTAAAGCTTGTTTATCTTTTAAATAAATGACCATGCAGAATTAAATGGCTAAATGTGTTAAGAGTAAATGGATAAACGTGGGAATGGAAAAGTGCATGTCTGCAGGTCATCATCAAGAAGCTGTTGTGCTGATCTGTGCAAAATGGTCCCTACTCCTGCTCTACTTGGCTTAGTAATTTAGTTTGGTCCTCCAATTTCTCAACTCTTAAACATGATTCAGCAACCGAAATTACTTCATTTTAATTCCTTTCCTCTGATGTCATTATAAAAGTATCACCACAGCACGCTGTTTTTAAAAAACGTTATACTCTGTAGCTCATGGCCTAAAATTGGCTCGCCGATTCAGGAAACTTTTCTCATTACCGACTGCAATGCAATGCTTCGCAAACTTTTATTTTCGTATTTCAAACGCCGAGTACATCGAGGTACTGAACGAGCTATGGTACAAAAGTTAGGAATTATAATTTAAAATGAAAACATCTCTCAGCAGCCCTAGCTTCCAGCCAAAAATTCAACGAATCCAAACTGTACGGACTTCCCAGCCTAATTGGCCTATTGCAAGAAGACGTGTTCGAGTTGAACCTCTCCGTAGTAAAAGCGAATGTTTCTGCCGGTTCGTTCATCTACATAAACTGCCCAAAGGTACATCTTCTTTGCTGATTGTCTGTCTCAGCTATCCGCTGTTGTGGTTGGATTTTTTTTAGAGATGCTTGATTCAACAACCCCCTGTCTGAGATCAACTCTACAGCATTTCTCAACCCTTTTCCAGCTCTATCACTTATGTACCTACCACCATACCACCAATCTTTGAAACTTTAAATTCCTCCACATCCCATTTTACTATTGCCCAGCACATATTTTCCACTTCCAAGCTCTGCTCATGGTATATTGCATATTTTATTTTTTACTACATATAAAAATCCGCTGGAATGGATCCTCCTATGCTCGTTTAATAAAATTGTCAGGCAAACTAAGTATGGACATGGAGAAGAAGTGCATAGCTGAATTTTAGAATACTATTTCCACGATGTCGGATAAAGTGGCATGCAATTCATGGCTAGATCCACTTTTTCTCTATAGAACAAGTTACAAAATCAAAGAAGAAGGGGAGGAACGACAGAGATTTTTTGCTTTGGTACTTACTTACACACATTTACTTACTTAAACGGAGATCGCCATTGTAAATTTTTTTTCGGCGAGAATTCGAATGCCGAATGAAAGTTTTCAGACTATTCTAAAGCAACTATTCCGAGCCGGAGGAGAGGCAGCTTTATCTTCCAGCTCATTCATTTTCATGAATTGTTGGCTCTTATCTTAAATGAACTCACTAAATGCATGTTGAATGGATAGATATTATTTGGCTATCGTTGGAAAGGCTGAAACATAATATATGGAGAATATGGAGAGAGAGAGAGATTCATCTGGGAACGAGAATACGAAATGAACAAGTCCTATACTGCAGGGAAGTCAGTGCATCTCATCTTCTCATCCTGTAATCTATTCTATATATATAGATTTATATATGTTCCTGTACTTTTAGTTATCTCTCTCCTATGAATGCCAACTAAATGCCAAGTCACAGCGTCCCACAAATTACTTCACCGAGAAGCTCGGTTCCAAGTTGGAAGGCAAGGAATAATAAATGTGTACAAGGAAAAAACATATATATATTTGATGCCTAACTCCATCCATTTGGCTTCCAGGGACATAGCGAAAAATATATATAACCAAGGAGCAAAAAATAATCCCAACCACAGAAAGTAGGTACAGGACTATGCACTCCGGGTTGATTAAACTTGCCAGCACTTGGTAACAAGTGTGTAGTGTTGCAAGGGTTATTTTATGCATTATGTATTTCTCCTCTTATTATTATTTTGTGTTCCAAAGGTGTGTAGATGTATCCGTTCCTTATTGTATGCTTGTGTGGAATTGACGAATCCATTTGAAAAGCCGTATAAAAAACTACGGTTAGCACTGACAATCCCACAAAAATAATAGAATATTTTTCGTTCTGAGTCGTTGGCTTTAGCTTTTACTTTTATGTCCGTAAAATGCTCATTTAGCGTAGATCTGTGTAGTAGATAAAAGCTGTTTTTCCTGGAAATTTGATCGCGAAGATTGATTAGTATTTATTCAAATCAACTGCATGGTTAATTACTATTTCTGGATAGATTCATTAGCATTAGTTACGCATAGTGGATCTATGTTGCAGAAACTATGTTGTTTATATTGTATTTTTTAAATCTCAGTTTTCTTGACTTTTTCGAGTCCTATATTGCATAACATTATTGTTTGTGGAGTAGCTGGAATGCTGTTACTATAAATAGCTTGTCTATTTAACTGGAGACATTGAGAGACTGAGGTTGACTGATTTTTATTATTTATGGCCCTATGGCACAACCATTTTATTCTACATTCTCTGTTGTAAACTCTGCGACGGGATGATAATATGACAACATCATTGTTCCAATCACCACTTCCGTTTGGTTAAGGGTCAACCTCCATAAAGCTGGCTATACCCCTTCTTGTTGTCTGTGGATCTATTTCCCGGATATTGCACTTGCCATGCCCTCCACCAGTTATATTTATTTAGTTCATTTAGGACTTAAATATTTTTTTAATGAAGAGCTCTTCTATTTTACACTTCTGCAAATATAATTTCCCATTGTTTAAATCGTGCGTTGGATAGTAAATAGTAAACAGGCTACAGCCAGACCCTATATCTCAGATTTTACGAATGACACATGGCTTCATGTTCACATGTCCATGCCAAATACCTGTACCCTAAAAGGGAAAAGGCATTTTTAAATTAAAAAAAGAATGGGAAAGTTTAGGGGAACAAGTGTAGGATCAACACCTGTTATTCAACAGTTATTTTTTAGTTTAACACAGGGCTCTGTAGGGCTATTTATTGTTGAGGATGAAGGATGTCCCATAAGTCATAAGGGATGGGTTTCCTGGAAGTTCATGTCCCTATTTTGTATTTGAAGCTATCTCCATATAAATATTGTAAACGATGTATAAAAAACGAAAGGGATTTTTTGGATAAAGGAACCCTCAAAAATCCCTACTAACTGACTCCAATCCTGTTACAATGGAAGGGAATATAACAATAGTACATATGCATGTTCCAATCGAGCTATTTTACGGATTACATATGTCCATTACAAGATTTGACTCTGTGGTTCACCACTAAATCCTTCAAAATTTAATTTATAATTTAGTATCCCTGTTAATTCCAGAGTTTCTTATTCCCACAATGCCATTCCATAATATATTTCTACCACAATCCTGCAACTCTGTTAATTTACCAACACTTGGAATAAATAAATGTTGTTTCCCTTCATCTTTTACTCATAAAGAGAATTTTGCATAGATTAAATCGGACTCTAAATCAGGGTCTAGGAGCCGTATCAGAATATGAACCGAGATCCGGATTATGCCCCCGCTACCCGGAAATGAGCTCCTGGATTCGAGATAAATATAGTAAAGCCGGATTATAATAAACAACCTTTGTATATTGCCCGTTTGCCTCTGTTTTGTTCTTCAGAATCCGAAACCCAACTCCGGAGCTCACATTCAATAACAACATTGGGACATACATACGGATACGGAAAGGAATGAATAAATGCAGGGGTGATTTAATTGAATCGAAACCCAGGAAGCATTATTATACCTAGAGGTATACGTTTCCTTTTGTGTTTGTAGCACATAATAATATTATACACTCCTTCATAACCGTCCAATACTGTTGTTGGCTGTAACATATTGTAATTGTGCTCTCTGCTACTTGAATAGGGGTCTTTTGAGTTGCATGGAATTGGTTCGAAATTCAGCGGATCAACGGAACCTAATGTGGTAATTAGAGGGCAGGGGAACCCTTGGGATCTTAAATCATATAAATATAGAAATAGAAATGATACATGCGAGCCAAAGCTTTGAATTTGATTATAGTTTGGCAGGCGTATGGGTAGTCATCGGGTAATGAAAGAAAATTCATTGGATGTCAGCTGAATTAACCCATAAAATGAACAGCAGGGCTGGTATTTTGCAGGCATTCACATATATTGCACCGAACTGAATGTATATATATATAATATATACGTTTATTTTTCACGGAATATCGGTGAATATTATTATTATTAGAGGGGAGTGATCTGTAAACGAAATCAAGCTTTTCGTGGCATCTCTGATTGTATTTCGAGAGAAAACAATGCAATGCAGAGTCACCCACGCTATATGCAGTTTTGGTACCGTGTACACGGCAACGCTCAGCCTGCATCCCTTAAAAGCTACAAACACAAAGTACAAATGGGAGAAATGTTCTCGTTAAAAGACCGGGCGTACTGATCTAGTGGGTGGATAACGAACATGAATGGCTTTTTTCATACATATTTGGCTCTCTCTCTCTCGTAAAACCATTTGGTACATTAGAATTTGGAGTTTAGAAACTTTGAAATTTTCTGTGATGTTTATTGTTGGTGGTGGTGGTGGTAGTGTTGGGGATATTCGTCGTGTATACAGATGATTCATCCCTCTCTCTGTAAAATTGACTCCCCATCTTCATGTCCTTTGGGATTTTCATAGGACACTTACAGAAAATGAAACAAGGAATTGAGGATTCAGCTCGCGTCGTCTGTCGAATCATGTTTCTATATATTCCATCTATTTCGTGGTGGTTTATGATGATATCGAACATTGTCCCCTTCCATTTTAATGCCATGCTGATAATGACGAGACATAAGTTTGACACTTGGCTGTAAAGTTCCATTCTTCAGTCAACAATCTAAAAGTCTGATAAAACGAAATTCCGTTCCAGAAATAAAAAATAGAATTTTGATTTAGGAACACACCCAGGTAGGGTTTTGTACATTCCATTTTTGATACACACCTTCGGTCGGGTATGATTATGATTGTTTGATAATACTTTAAGTCCTGGGCGTACGTTCCGCATACTTTCGCATTGTTATCTGGAAAGGGAACTTAAAACCTTAGTATGCGCATTGGAGTGTTCTGCAATCTCATATTTTTAACAGGACAAGAAGAGGTGATAATATTTAACGATTTCCAACTCAAACTGGATTTGCTGGAAAATTGTATAACATACATATGTGTTGCTTTAGGTTGGGTTGGTCTATGGAGATGCAAATGAAATAGGGACTTTGGTTCGAGTAGAAGGGGTTTCGACAATCATTTGTTTCAACTCTACAATCTTGGGTGACATTTTACCTTAGTTATCACTGCAACTTCCCCTATCTCTGGCTAAAAATATTATGACAGTATTCTGAGAAGGAACCATACAAACAATTCTGAGCATCCGATTAAATATAATATTCGAAATGCTCATTGTATATTCAAATTTTGAAAGGAACATTAACATTTGGTTTGTTCTTACCGAAAGGTAGGTAGGTATAGATTCTAGTGTCTAAAACGGTACAAGGTACAATATGCGTTTTGCCTGGCTAAGAATTTCTTCTTCTGCAAACAACAACTTTGTTCGAAAGAGCTAGGAGAGGTTTTAAGAATTGAATAAAGTTCTACCTCCCCAAGGCAAGGAGTAAATAACTTTTGGTGACTCATTCTTAAAACTTAATGGCGAATTTTACCTGCCCACCTTTATGGACACATTAAATTGTCATTATCCCTTCCCTTGCCGTGTGCTTGCTCACATATTTCGTTATTTCAGACGCCTCTCCGAGCACTGTTCATTCAAAGGACACGTGACTCCAGAGATGGATGAGATAAGATTTGATTGCATATCGCATTATGTAAAAGCAAGGCAGAGGCTGCATTACCATTTTTGATTAATTTTTCATACCGTTCTGTCCCTAAGTGTGTTTGCACGTGAAGAATCCTATTTTTCGGGATATTTTTGGGTTGGCCTTACCTTTGAGTCATGCTTGGAGTTGCTACACTGTTTAGGATACGACAATCTATTTCGTTTATAAGTAGTTGCAGTTCGTATGCAGGGGGTTTGGTTTAAAATATTATGGTGGTGCAGTTTGTAGGTTAAAGGAATCGATCGTCTGATATCCTCGTTACTCGTTACTTTTGACAGTTTGATGACAGAGGCAGAAAACTGGAAGCATATAACAATTCTTTTCAAAATTGGATATAGTTTGTAAGTCTCCTCTCTGAGGAGTTTGGTCAACCAAATGACATTCTTGCTCTATTTTCATGCAGCGTGAATGTTACAACAAATTAAGCATATTGCAGTGAAGTCATCGAGCCAGAGTCATATTCCACAAGTTTTGTACATTCGTTTTAATGACCGTCTAAAATTAAAGCGTCGGGCTCTTGTGTTCCTTTGGTATTTCGATATATCCCCGTTTAGCACTTAGGTTGCACTAAAATTGCAGATTCAATTGTAAATGGAGTAGGGCACTTAAAAAATGTAGAGTGTTTGTGAGATAAATGGCTTTCTCACCAAGCCACGGTGCCCAAGTGCCGAAGTGCCCACACATTCTGTCAATATTCAAACCCATTAAGGAATAACATATAGGTATATTTAAAATGGAATACGTATATGAATGCATAAAGAATATGATATCATTGAACACTGTAGTATTTACAATCCATTTAAAAATTTATCTGATAAAGGACTTCATAGAATAATGGGGCCGTTAGGGTCAATTGATATACAAAGAGCCAGGCTCAACTGAAAGTAATCTTATCTTCTCTATCGTTATCAAAGTTACTGGCTAATTGATGTAGGTTTCAGCCATTTGAACAGAGATGCATTCGAGCTGCTTGAAAAATGAAGCTTTACACGAAATACGATCTGTGGGACTGGCCTCCAAAGGCATTTAACAAAATTTAAATTGGTCTGTATTAAGTTAAGACCATAATACTGACAAGGGGAGTTTGTAAGTGTTGAAGATGTCTTTGGCTTCCTTCAGTTCGTTTGCTTTGCATTGCAAGACTACATTCCAATTTTCTCTGTTTATCTGTGCTGAAATCTCTTTTACTTACTATGTTAGTTATTTGCGCTAATTAAGAAAGCTTTAGCCACTGGCAGGAAGCGTAGACTCGTCTTTAGGAAATTAAAATAAATGTGAACGATATGGGATTTGCATTGCTAAAGTAGATAGGCGACTGCTCAGCTTGAAAAGATTAAGCTTCAAGGCCTTATTGAAATGCAGGCATGAATAGTAATCGATTGGTTTCAGCGTTTGTCCGATTCACTCTCTTTAAAATAGTCTAAAACGTCTAATTTATTTGTCTAATTATAGCCCTCGTGATAGTTAAGTGAGTCAATTCGGAATTTCATTAATATTTAAATCTCACAAAGCCTAAAAAAGAGCGTGAGAATGAATATTTGCTTTAAATGAACTGGTCTAAATTGGAAGTGGAGGACTGTTGTGTGGCCTTTTTGTTTTGAGTTCTGAGATGATGTTTGGAATTTTAGATCCTAGGAGCTGTTTTTCCTTTTTAGGGTCTTGTGACTGTCAGATGAGATAAAAGTAGCGATGAACCATTACAGGGTAATTGTTATGTTTAAGTGTAAACAGTATTCCAAATAGGTTACAATTAAGTGAGATTTTTGGAATTTCGAGATAAGGGAGTAGAGGTTTTTTGGGTTTTCCGTGAAAACATCAAGGAAAATGAGTTTTCTTCCACGAGTTGTTGACAAAATCTGTCTCTGTCTAATCTAAATGACAGTAGACATTACGTTTTTGGAAAGGGGATGAATGGAAATGGAAGAAAACAGGAAGATATGCCCTTCCTCAACAGATTTGAGCCACATTTTTCATTTACAAACATATATATTATTATTATATCCCTGTACGAGCTAATACTGAACTGAGACTGAACTGCCTGGAAGTTATAAGTGCTGCTGCTGCAGATGTAAAGTAAGCAAAGTCTTAGAGGAGACCCGAAACGAAATGCCAGACGCATCTGCAATTTCGTAGTCAGGGATCTGTTTCAAACCCTGATTTCTTTTAACTTAACCAGACTCTTTTTAACTTGAGTGATCTTCGGAAGCTGGGATGCAATGTAAATGCAATGCAGCATGGTTAATGTAACATTGGAATTTTTTTGCTCCAAACCCTCTGCAACATCGCTGCTTATTTATCCGAGTTGGAAGAGCTATGCAATTAGTCATTTTTCTCCGGGATTAGTTCCGTTTCATGTCCATCTTTCTATACATTCCTTCATCCAAACTTAAAAGTATTAAAATGGAATACAAAAAACAAAAGCCCATTTTTAAGCTCTATGGAATGTGGTATAAAAGGACTGACAAATTCGAAAGTAAGGGATATTTGATATGAATTAAAATTCATACTTTGATTGGCTACAAATGCGTTGTAGCAAAGTTTAAACGAGGCATAAATGCCGAATTGCTTTCACAACAAACCAGCAGAAAGGTATGCAAATGTCAGCCGAAGTTGTGCGAGTTGTATTGGACTATTCCATCAAAGTTCGTGCGGGAGCGGGTTCAATTCCGTTGCGCAATCAAGTTCTGTCAAAAGCCCTACACACATACACACTACTATTTTTAGTTCCTTGAATGAAGCAACCTTGTAGGAGAAATTACTTTCCTATTTCCATCAAGTCCTCCATAATAATATTATACTCCAGTTAGAGGAACTCGACTAGGTCTAGATGGAACGGGAAAAAATGGACGGGGAAAGCTGTGAGAGGTGAAAGGAGGTCCGTGGACTTGAATTAGTTTATTTGTTCTTAATCTACCATTCCGTTTCACAACATAGTCCTGGCAGTAGGGAGAGATGGATAGCGGATTTAATGCTAAAAATATATAGAAGGCTTCCTCAACCGGGTAATATCCCTACGTTATGGAAGGCTCGTTGCTATACTTCTCTGCTCCGCGTAGTTCCGGGCTGACGGAAGAAAGCAAATTTAGTTAGAGAGTTGGTAGAAGAGGAAGAAATGTGTGCCATATCGTCTGCAAAACCTGATATCGACCGGTCTGGAGAGGTCGATATCATAGCATGGCTGAATACTACTCTCCTCGCCTCCGATCCCCCGGACTTGTTCTCTACGTTCGGTTGAGAGAAGGAAATTTTAGGTCCGCTTTCCCCTCACAACCTCCGCTAATGCGAAAGCGTTTACACTCTCTCTCTCTTCTCCAGCTTTCTCTTCCTGTTTTCATTTTAATAAGTCCAAAGACTGATGACCCTTTTTACGGACGGGAAAGGAGGATCCCGTTTCCATTTTGGATCGGTTTCCCTTTAAAAAGATCAGGTGCAGGAACAAATAAATCCCCTCAACCGTTTAGACTCGAAGGAGGGATGTATTTTTTATGGGGAAAGTTGTTTGTGATGAAGATGCTAGACTATGTTACTGCTACTGGAAGTAATTATTAAAGGGCGGAGGATTATGATCGATATATCGATGCTTTCATTGCAGATGGATAGATATTATTAGCACACCTTTTGGGGAATTCGTGTCATGGAATGAGATGAGCGTTGGATGTCATGTCTGGAAGTTGGGTTGCAAAGAAGGTCAGTTCGATTTCCGATGGGTTGTCTGCTGCAGGATTTCTTTGCTCTGGGAAATAATGTTCCGCATTAATGAGATGGTTTTGTTGTGGTCATAAAAGTGAATTGGGAGGAATGGTTGTCTTTATTGAAGCGTGTGGACTAGTATTTTTGTTTTGTTGCACAGTAATTGTAAGGCGTAATTGTTTTTAGCATATTTTTGTTTGATAATTTTACTGCATTGTTTTTCTTGCATCTCTGATGAGTGATGAATCATGCGAGTGGAAGATAAGCTGGAGGAATATGTTTCATGCAAAGAATTATGCTTCATGACAGTTCATGTTCATATAGTTAATGATAAGGTTAATATCAAATAGCGTTTGGAATTTTGGAACTCTTGCTGGACTGTTGAAAAAGTCGTAGGGTTTCAAGATTTAAGTTTGTAATTAAATACAGAACTTGTTTACATTTAGTACTGTATGTGTATCTAATAAGAAAAGAAGTTATGAAGTCCTTAAGTCAATAGAGTTCCCTGGTTTATTTATTTATAAAATATTTAAAGCAAATAATACCATCAGGACTAATGACGGAGATTCTCGGAATGATGTCTAGAGCAGTATGACATTTTACAAAATATTTCTGACCCAGAAAGTGGATATTATTTCATTTACCAGGTTGACTGCAAATAAATATTAACCTTCCTGTTTGCAAATATAACTATATATTGTTTACAGTTATCCAACGTCGAGAAATGTCGAGTGATTGGGATTATGATATTATTATATTAAGTTGCGTCCCAGAAATATGTTACAAAAATAAATAACAAGAATCTGACTTGATGGCTGTGAGAGTAAACAGATACATACGTCTGGTTTATTTTTAATGACTCACCGATTATTAATATGCTTAGGGATTCAGTTCAGGACAAGTAATTAAACTCGAGTTGATATTAAAAGACTGGTGGGTGGATTGAGATGGGATTTGATCCTGATACTTGTATTACATATTACATTGTTGGGAAATCTGAAGCCTTGGGCGCCAGTAAGACTTTCTTTTTATTGCTGGAATCCAAGTATCTTAAGCCCCTGTCTCCAGACTCAGACATGGAATTGCCATTTTCTAAACTCATTTAATGGAAGGGAATTGAAGGAATTCGGGTCCACATTTCCCCGTCCGTTAAATGTGATGGAAAAAACTGGAATACTTTTTTTTACTTCCTTAAGAACGCTTTCTAAAATTCCCTTAACCGCATTACAGTCAAATAGGTCTGTAAGTGACAATTGAACTAAAGAACTCTAAGGAAAATACACATTTCGTTAGGAGTTGAGACAGATTCAGTAAAGAATCCACGAATCTAAACTAAACGTCTGGTTTTATGAGATTGAGAAATAAAAATGACTTTTTAAATGGTTTCGTAACTGATTGCTTATTGTTTCAGGCCTGCTACGAGCTGGAAAGGTGCCTGAAAGAAGATCCACCATATCCGAAATGTCGTCATTTACTTCCGTCCTTAGCTGACTGCGGTACAGAGAGCTCCGTCCGGGACTCTTCGTCACCCAAGCTGTTGAGTGACGAAGAGGAGACGTTGAAACGGACCACGGATTCCCCGACAGATTTCCTCCAGAGAGGCCTCCTCGACTTTAGTGACAGTAACGACTCTCTGGACGTTCTCAGCTCAGGGTGCTCATCCCCCTCAACCAACGAGCTGACCGACGTTGACACCGAAGTCATCATCAACGGCGGCGTCATGCTCCAGTCCGTCGTCAGACGGAACAAACGATTCTCAGAACCTACTTTACTATTCCACCGACCGCCGGCCCTCATCCTCGCCTCGAGTAACAGTATAATTAGTAACTCTAGCAGCAGTGTAAGCAGTAGCAGTAGTAGTTCTAGTACTAGTTCCATCAGTAGCAATAAGTCAACGTCCTCCGCAAGAATCAAAATCAGTAGTAGGCAGGACGACTGTTCGGAAAAGCGACGGAATCATCGATGTATGTACCCAGGATGCAAGAAGATGTACACGAAAAGTTCACATTTGAAGGCTCATGAGCGGACACATACAGGTAAATCCCGAGTTTTGTGTTTGATTATTATTTTTAGAGGAATTTATGTTCACCCCCCGTGATCACGACATGAGGTTTATTGTATTGTCCATGTATTGTAGATGACTTAGCTCATTTTAGTCCTCATGGGTAAAAAACAAGAATAGTTTCTCAACGTGGAGAAAATCCGCACTCGATAACAATGTCTGCAGTTTGGATTAAGGGGAGCTGCCCACAATTAGTGTTTAATCTTACTTAAAAATTTCTGAAACGAAAACTGATGTCAAAAAAGTACGTGTCGTTGTGCAAAAAAAGATATCTTTTATCCAACAAGGCTATTTAAATACAGAGAAGAAAATAGTACGAAAGTAGAAGATTTACTAATGTGACTTGTGACTTGCTTTGGCAAGGAAATGCTCTATTTAAATTTATTAGTTCATATCATAAGGCCTTTAGTAACTAGAATGAGTTAACAAATCAACTACTCCACGATACACATTTGGTGAAAATGTCCTCTGGGTCTCGGCAAATATTTACATGAAACCAACCGAGGCTTCGACATGTAATGGCTAGGCATCAATGTAAAATTATTGTCAGGAAAGTTTGTCAAGAGTTTATCGTTTGTCAATCTGAGCAAAAGCAATTAAATGTCATGTTGGATATGCAACGTTTTGTCGCAACTTGAATAAACCAGCTCTTCTTCGACATAAATTATCGGGTTTTAAAGTTATCGTACTCGTGACATAAAACTTTTTACCTACAAACTCTGTAAATAAATCGTACGCATTCGATTTTGAACTTTTCGCAAACTCTATGCAATCTGTTCCGATCTGTAACTTTCCAGGAAACAACCTCTCAGTTATTAATGAGAAGGTTGCTTCTATTCGTCAGCCCGACCTTAAAACCTAAGTGAACGCTATTTGAGTCTTACATTAAAATAATTTCTACTTGTAGACAAGTTAATGGAATTCAAATAGTATCTGGTTTTCGATTTAATTGAATTCAAAGACATAATTAGTGTGAAACTGTCAACAAGCAGCCTAGAAATTTCGAAAGTAAACGCAAAACAGGAACTACATGGGAGGATGCCCCGTAAAACATATATAGGACCGTAATACCGCCTTCTCGGAAATATATTATTATTCCACACTTACTATTGTGACAGAGAGGTTGCCAGTTGCCGATTGCAAAATTTTTGAGCCAGTGTGTCGAATAGCTGTGATTATAATGATTACAGCAATCCAGCTGAAAGCAGTTAAAAAATTAACAATGCTGCAGATCCGTTGAATATGAATGAGGTAGAGATTAAGTGCCAAAATTACATTCATGACGCTACTAGTTCGATAATTGGAACACAGATCTGCCAGAACAAGGAATGACCGTAATAAAGCTCAGCACTTGCTCTGCACGTGAAGAGATCATAAATTTCAATACCTTGGCTTAGATGCCTCATGCTTGGTCTTTATACTCACGATTCACGAATAGGAATATTATTACGGTCTCGATATGCTCGTTAGATTAAACGATGTAAATTATTGTAAATGCCAGCTCCATTTTTGTTAACAGGTCATCTCATACGCGTATCTACAGGGCATAGTCTTCCAGTTGATCGTGTATATAAGTATATAGCTTTTTACCTTCCAGTTGATCGTGTATATAAGTATATAGCTTTTTACCTAGGTGGAAAGTAAGTGTCGGCAGCGTTGTTGCAAATCCTTGCTAAAGCACCGAAATCAGATTGTGAGGAAATGTTACTACTTCTACTACTCTAGGAGTGGGAGAGTATTGATTTTTGGTGGCTTCTGGAGAGAAAGGAAGGCTTTTGCGCGTTGAATGAATGTGAAATCTAAGAAAGCCTTTGGATGTTTACTTTTACTGTTCTATTACATAATAACTATTACACGGTTATCATCAATCATCAAGCTTTCAGAGTGGTCATGCAATCCAAGACCTTCCTCTTACCACTCGTGTTCCGTTCTGATGAATAAATTTCAAAGTTGCTCTAATCATGAAGGCATCAATTTGTAAGTGTGCGTATATGGGAACGAGGACTTTATGTCTTCTCTCCATTTTCATTACCCCCGGACTCGAAAAGAAAATTAATTTATTATTGAGCAGGAGATGCTATATATATGCTGGCTGAGTACGGGAAGGCAATTAATTTCCTAAATAATTACACGTTTCACGTCCATGTAGAAACACATCCGCAAGCTGTGTCCCGCATTAAGGGACGGTAATTCAATCCCAATCCTGTACCCATTTTAATGATCTTAGTATTTGCATTAAAATAGCAATAAAAGTTAAAAGTGGGACTGTACAGGCATATATTTTACAGTGCCAATATCTATTTTGTTTTTTATTCTTCCAATCGGCTGGATTACTACATGGGACATGGGTGTGCACCTGTGAAGTATTACTGTAACACCGAGGGAAAGTAATAACTTTAAATGGGTTTTTTCACGCCCCTTTAGTGTTGCTGAGGTTTTTAGTGAAAGTATATACCAGAGTACATAATATAATTATGATAGGTGATATAGCATTCCGAATCCGATTCTGACCTCGATTATTATAGGTTGTTGTATCCGTTCATACATCTATTGAAAGTCATGAAGTTTTAAATTTAAATTTTACGTTTGAAGTAAATAAAACGAGCAAATAAACCGACCACAACATACCCTAGCAGCACTTTCATGGGGACTTCAAAATGAACAGAACTCATTACATTAATACAATTCCACCTACACATGGAGATGAAAAGGGATCTTTCATGAATTACTGTAAAATATATTGAATTATGATACTGCTATTCTATAATTTTTAATCAAATGCTCAAATATTTGTGTCAGTACAATTACCCAGCCATGTAGACGAACTCAAGAATTAGTCTATTTGAAGACACGAATAGAACGGAGCAGTTTTGGCATTATGCGATAAAGTTCAGAGTTATTTATAACGAAAAATCAAAAGCCGAAAAAGTAATAATATTTATCATCGTCTAGCTATGCTAAAAAATGCATATCTGGTAGCCATTACTTTGAAAAATCGTTATTTTTCCATCATTCAATTGAGTTCATGCTTTCAGAGCTCTTAATTCGGAATAATATTCCAAGAGCCTCCTGACAATACGCGTTTAATCAATTGGCAAATACTTTTGGATTCCTTGTAACGAACCTATAAGGAGAGTATTAGGTGGAATTGATACATGTATGTAATGGCAAAGGTCACTATTATTCGCTCTCCACGATTTAGCATAACCGGAACTGGTGGACTCTGGTATTAAAGCAAGTTCAGTGTATGTATGTGCATGTGCTGCAAATCCCACGGGACCTTGAATGATTAGAAGAGGTCCAAGAGAAAGTTAGAAAGGTTTCAGGAAAGAACTGCTTTTGACTTGGTATTTGAGTTGTGATAACACTTTGCCCGAACATTTTTTTTTTGGAACTTTGACCATCGGAATACGTTTAGGGGCGGTTTAGGATCATGGAAAAGCAAAAAAAAAAATTTGAAAAAGTTGCCAATGGTCTCATTTTCGAAATCGTCAAAAAAGTCACGAATCCCAATTTATTTCGTCAATTTTGGTCCTAGAACTCCCAGATTTTGGCTACCTTACTAAAAACCGATGCTCTTAGTACCATTTTCAAGGATTTTTCTAAAATCCGAAAAATACCCGGGTAAAAAAAAATCGGATTTTTTTTCCGGTTTTTTCGGATTTATGTCAAAATTAATTTTTTGTGCTAATGTTAGACCTGAATTAAGCCATATGGCAAAATTTCAGCTTTCTGCATTCAAAATTACATGCGATATGGACTTGGGAAAGTTACAAATTATGAAATAAAAGTCCAACTTCGGGATTTTTTTTAAACCGCAGTTTTTGACAATATTAAACTTTATATTTTTTTATCAAATGTAAAATGGGTTTGTAATAAGGTAAAAATGAAATTTTGTATTTATCTTACAAAACTCGTCTTATAAAAATTTTCAAAGTAGGCCTCGTCCATGTCGGGACTTAGAAATTTTTCGACTTGAAAACTACAAAAAAATATAAAAGTACTCCAAACATCACCAAACTTCACACATACACTCCTCGTACCCTTACAAACAATTTTTATTCCGGAACATTTTTTGTCAGGTTACGTTATAAGGTCACACTGACTTCGGCTAAAATCGGCTATTTTTAGCCGAAGTGATTTTAGCCTTTTCCACTCTTTGCAGCGCCTAAGTACTTAAAACATCACACATTATACCCCAGGCAACCCCTTTACGCTTTGTTTTTGTTTTAAGACGTTTTCTGTCGGGTCGGCTAGTTAAACACTCACTTTAGCTAAATTCGGCTACTTTTAGCCGAAATGTTATTAGGCTACACATCTATTTGTAATACATGCCCTTTTAAAAGTTATGAGAGTCGAAGCCGAAATAAATCATAATGGATGATTTACGACCTATCCAGATTAGGTGTCTATGTCCGACAAGTTTCCGGTTGTCAATGTTGTTGAACTATCGAATGTGAAATTCTTGATTGAATCAAGATTTTAGGGCAAGAAGTTTACCCATAAGCACAAACCCATTTCTTGCACTTACCGAATTTAAATCT
Organism: Desoria tigrina; assembly: GCA_906901685.1. Lineage (NCBI taxonomy): Eukaryota > Metazoa > Arthropoda > Collembola > Entomobryomorpha > Isotomidae > Desoria > Desoria tigrina. Next base: position 307,803 of record CAJQTU010000014.1, read on the forward strand.
ATTTGATGTCCTTATTTTAATACATTGGTGAGTTTGATCTTATTGGGTTTCCATTATTGAGAACTTGATATGCGAAATGATCCTGAGAGGCATTCGTCACAATTCACGGAGTGTTTCTGTTGTGGATTAGATTTCAAATTAAATTTCTCAAAAAATTGACGTGGAATCTTCTAACTCGAATGTGCGCAAAGCCATACAACGTAATTGTGAACTGCCTTGTCTACACGATAAAAAATGCCTTCTTGTACCACTCGACGATACCTGTTGATCGATAGCATCCAGGGGTTTCATTTGCTTATTAAGAACAAGAGATTCATAAATGAGTTGAGCATTGCATTGTCAGTTATTCCCAGTTTTGTCATCTTTTATAATTGGCTAATGTATAACCAGAAAAAATAGTTTCCGCTAATACGATGCATTGCATTGTCAGTTCTTCCCAGTTTTGTCATCTTTTATAATTGGCTAATGTATAACCAGAAAAAATAGTCCCCGCTAATACGATAGTCTGTACAAATAGTTATACGATTTTTCCATTTTGCTTCAGTACCGTTTAGTTACATTAACTAGCTTTGCTCGGACATCTAGCTTATGACGATTTATTTGGTGACTTGGAGTTCAGTTACATTCATTAGCAATGTTATCTACACCTACACGATTGAAATAATTGTCTTGTGTTTTTGTTTCAATCCATGTTATTACTATCCAAACTCGGATACCTTTAACCGCTCGATTCAAACACGAACGTTCGATCCCTCTAAACCTTTCCATTTAAACACAAACCCGATCCCTCCAAACATCTTGATTCGAACTCAGAACTCAGATCCTTCTAAACCTTTAGATTTAAACTCACCATCTAAACCGATCACCGCATAAACCTCTCAATTCAAACCCAGAAGTCCGATCCTTTTGAATCCTTCGATTTAAACACAGACATCCAGGACCATTCAAACTACTCGTTTCAAACCGAACGTCCGATCTCTGTAACACCTTTCGATTCGAACCCTAACCTTCAATTTCTGTAACAGGATACCACAATCTCTATACAAACTCGAAACTCAGATCCCTCCAAATGCCGCGAACTGAACTTGAATCTTCGATCCCTCCTGATAAAGTCCTTGCTGCTTGAACTTGTACCTATTTATCTCACACGAAACGACAAAACGGATTTCTCCGGGCGAATCACGAGCAGCAAGGACTTTACGAACAGAAACCTTCGATTTTCGGAGGATTTTGATTTATTTCGGCTTCGACTCTCATAACTTTTAAAAGGGCATGTATTACAAATAGATGTGTAGCCTAATAACATTTCGGCTAAAAGTAGCCGAATTTAGCTAAAGTGAGTGTTTAACTAGCCGACCCGACAGAAAACGTCTTAAAACAAAAACAAAGCGTAAAGGGGTTGCCTGGGGTATAATGTGTGATGTTTTAAGTACTTAGGCGCTGCAAAGAGTGGAAAAGGCTAAAATCACTTCGGCTAAAAATAGCCGATTTTAGCCGAAGTCAGTGTGACCTTATAACGTAACCTGACAAAAAATGTTCCGGAATAAAAATTGTTTGTAAGGGTACGAGGAGTGTATGTGTGAAGTTTGGTGATGTTTGGAGTACTTTTATATTTTTTTGTAGTTTTCAAGTCGAAAAATTTCTAAGTCCCGACATGGACGAGGCCTACTTTGAAAATTTTTATAAGACGAGTTTTGTAAGATAAATACAAAATTTCATTTTTACCTTATTACAAACCCATTTTACATTTGATAAAAAAATATAAAGTTTAATATTGTCAAAAACTGCGGTTTAAAAAAAATCCCGAAGTTGGACTTTTATTTCATAATTTGTAACTTTCCCAAGTCCATATCGCATGTAATTTTGAATGCAGAAAGCTGAAATTTTGCCATATGGCTTAATTCAGGTCTAACATTAGCACAAAAAATTAATTTTGACATAAATCCGAAAAAACCGGAAAAAAAATCCGATTTTTTTTTACCCGGGTATTTTTCGGATTTTAGAAAAATCCTTGAAAATGGTACTAAGAGCATCGGTTTTTAGTAAGGTAGCCAAAATCTGGGAGTTCTAGGACCAAAATTGACGAAATAAATTGGGATTCGTGACTTTTTTGACGATTTCGAAAATGAGACCATTGGCAACTTTTTCAAATTTTTTTTTTTGCTTTTCCATGATCCTAAACCGCCCCTAAACGTATTCCGATGGTCAAAGTTCCAAAAAAAAAATGTTCGGGCAAAGTGTTATCACAACTCAAATACCAAATCTTTTGAATTATTAAACAATTCTTCCCATTGGACAGAAGACGGGGAAAGACAGACGGATGCATAATATGGAATTCAGTGTCTATGACCGCTTTCCTTTTTCTTCTTATATCGATCCTCTGTGCGTATTGATCCATTTCCCTCAGACGGGTAGATACTCTTCTTCGCTGTAGCAATGTAGCATGTTCATGATAACGGCAATGTCGGTGCTGAAATAAGGACATAGGAGATCCGATTATTCGCTAGTAAATGTGTAAGATGTAAGGTAAAAAGAAGTGGTAGAATCGATTGTTTCACAATTTACATATATATTGAACTATATTCTTGAATCTTGTGCAAAAATGAAACTTGTTTCATGAATTTTTTCATCTCAAAATTTTTGTTATGAAATTTGTAGGCATTATGTTTTAAATTTTGATATTCGAATTTGGCTATAAGTTGCTGGAAGGCTTGCGTATTTTGGTACTACAAAAACCAAAGTTAAACAATTGATCATGCTTAGGCTAAGTGCAAATAATTATTTTTTAAACATATCACTTGAATACAATAAAACGTTTCTTGTTATTAAGTCCGACGAACCAAGTCGACCTTACTGCAAGGCTGTACCCTTTTGGTAGATTCATAACTAGCCTTGGAAGTTGGAATCAAATGGGGTTGCAAAATTCATACATTTTGGTTGAAAGGTTTCAGTTTCAGGGCAGATAAAAATAAGTTAACCCAGATCTCTAGATCTTGAAACTCTCATAAGGTTCAAGGAATTAACAATACGTCAAACCGTGGACATGCACGAACAGTAATGAGTCTTCAGCACGAGGTGGGGAAGGTAACAATAAATATACCGGGTTTCCGAGAAAGTTGACCTAGATCCATAAATTATGCATTCACGACTTCACGATCTGATAGTCAAAGCAGTAATTTTTTAAGCCACGTGGTTAACTGAAGAACACAAATTAAAGGGACGAAATGCATCCTACCTGCCCATGAATTGGTTATTAATGTTGAAAATTTTTATATAAATGCAATCCGAACTTTAACTTATCGACGAGTGTTCAGAAAATATTAATCACCGTTGCGACCGGTTACTTTATTTTTCATCAGGCTCAGGTTGATTGGCTCCTTTTAATATTTTCAGCATGACTTTATAGAGTTGTTATTTGTTTTCTATACATTTTTCAACGGAACCTGTACACTCGTCGATAAGTTAAGAGTTCGGAGTGCATTTTTATCATAAAGAGGCAACTATTATGATAAACTTAATATCTGCAAGTTTCAACGGTAAATAAAAACTTGGAAAAGCTGATTACAAAAGTTTCATATTTAAACTATTCTTTCATTCCAACATGAAAACATTTCTTACATTATCCATCACTATCGTAGTAAAAAATACTTCATAGTTCAAGCAACTTCAAAATTTCACTACCTCATTTCTAGTAAAACACAATTAATAATAATTGAGTACTTAAAACCCGAAAAATATTCCTGTAGCATATCATCGATAAATAATATTTTGATTGAACTCAATTGTTAACCGAGAGAGCAAACATTCCAGGAATTTCGCAACTAAATGCCTCTGTTATTATTGTATGTCCTTTATCAAAGTTATAATAATAACGACCGTAATAAAGTACAAACCCATAGAACTATACCCTCGATTGCGGTATCTATTCTTACGTATGAAAAGCCTTTATTATCTGCTTCGATTAACTGACAGCTTCGAGTCGAAATCCAGATAAGAATCAAAATTCCAACAACAATGGTATAACATTTGCGAGATATTTAACACACAAAAACAATAACTCATTAAATATGCCACCTTGTTTCCAAAATGCTGGGAACTATCATTAAACCAAAAAATAAATCCTTGTTTAGGGCTTATTATTGTCCTAATCAAGTTTGGACATTATGTGTGCCAAATTGACATTTGAAAATTACACTGTACCTTCCTTCAGCAAGGACGAAGACAGCCAATTACATTCCCAACAATCCTCATAATATTTTGATAATAAGCTCTCGATTGCCGAGTTCCCAATTAACTCTAATTCTGTTTTACCTTTTTTTTGCAGGAGAAAAGCCATACAAGTGTATGTGGGAAGGTTGTGAGTGGCGGTTTGCAAGATCTGATGAGTTGACGAGGCACTACAGGAAACACACAGGTGCCAAACCCTTCAAGTGTGTCCACTGTGACCGATGTTTCTCGAGATCGGATCATTTGGCCCTTCACATGAAAAGACACCAGTGATGTCACCGTTCTCTTCCTCATCGTCATCATGCAAATATCTGGTCAATTCATTGTTCTCATCAGCAAACATCATCATCATCCGTAGGAAAATACAAGAAGATTATTGCATTATTATTATGATAGTAGTAGTATTATATTATTAGCTTCGTTTATTGCGAATATTTTTCTTTTAAAACTTTCTCCGACAACATTTACTGTACGCTGGAACTGGATTTTTTAAATATTTTAATCAGTGTTTAGTCTTTTTCCTGAGCCTTTAAGAACTGATTAGCTTGATTAGAAGTGTTTCGTCAAAAGAAACACCAGCAACAAAGGTCTTCTACTCTGAATTCGTTCATTCCAAAAAATATATACTACTACAGTTATACAACTACCAGAGTACCCAGCATAGTTCAGTTAAGGATCCTTACTTTTAAATGGGGTGCGTTTATAGTTGTTGTACTACGAATTACATATTAAGTTTGAATGGAGCTGTATAATTAGTTGAGACTAAACTGGACAAAACTGAGCATTATATATCGCCTTCAAGATCAATCAAGACACTGAACAAAATATGAAAAAAATAAAGAGTCAGATCCAAAATTCGAGTCCAAATGCCATGCAAGGGGTGTTGGAAATAATTTAGAGCCACTCATTTTACAATTTTCTTTCGCCGTGACACGATGTGCAATTTTTTCGCCGTCACCAAATGATACGATTACATACCTCAGCTATAAAATAGGAAGATCTTCATGTTAAATAGTGCATAAACATCGGTTGTCGGATTCGATTTAGTTCCTATATAATCACCTTTTTCATTCCGTTGCGACTCGATGACTTATTTATAATAACGAATAGAAATACTGAAATCGAAATAAAACATTTATAAGTTAACAGAAGCACATCTACACAGTTACTGTCACTCGGCACTACTTTCCTTTTCTATATATTTTTAATAAGCTTTAAATCATGGGTTGACACTTTGAGATTACTTCAACTAAAGTCATGCTTTTTAAATGCATTTTTGGGTGACATTACCATTCACCTTGAGTACGAGCGATTTCGTTCCCTGAAGTCTGGACAACAGAAAACAAATACAATCATAAAAAAGTCATGTTTTTGTAAATATAAAATCCGAACCAGTAACCAATACCGCTACCCCGCCTGCCTAGTATTCCCTCTGGAAGTTTGGTTCACCTACCAGCATCCATTTCTGGTTTCAAAATTCGAAATTTTTGGACGTTAAGTCAGTCCTACCGTCAATCATTCACATTTGTTGCTCTTTAAACGGTAGAGCAAGTAAAAAAAACGTAACATTTTTACCCCTGTTCATTTTTTCCTTTAAAAAAAGATTACAAAAAGGGATCGAAGTTTTTCCTCAGAGCTGTCCTCCTTAACATGTCATGGTGTCTATCCAAAACCAAGGAAAACCAAAGCCCAAATTTCCGCAACCAAACTAGTGTGGAATTGAGAGGAGAGGAGGAATTTCACATCTGGTTTGGTTCAAGCGGAAGCGTGTGGGTTCTGAAAATTCATTGGTCTGTATTCAAACACAATTAGAAATGACATACTAAGATACAAAAGCATACGCTCAGACAGAGAGGTTCTCAGGGACGAAAAAATTAGCAGAAATACTCCAGAGGCTCTAACTTTTTCCTCGTGATTCTTCATGAAATGAATCCTTTTGGCTATAGATGATTGTTATGATGGCTTCTAAACTTACTCCAAGCAATGACAGCAAAATATGCAAATTAAATGTCTAGTGCAGATAATACTGCATATCGTTTCCCCTCGATTGGCTCCATGGGTCTTGTGAAGGACATTATTATAATAACTCTACTAAATATATTAGGATAAGCAAGAATTGAACTACTATTTCCTTTCACTGCCATTCATACGAAATCTTGCTAGGAGATGTATAAGATTAGTGGGATTTCTAAGCATAATTTATTGTAGGTAAGTAAAAATATTACTACTAAAGTACGTAGTCTAGTTTCGAGGTTTCAGACAGAGTTAAACAAACATTCTACATAGGTACATATTCTTAGGTTCTAAACATCGTATTGTTTATGAATTTTAAAATGCTACCATTTCCTGTCTCTGCCGGATATTTGTATTTCTCAACATGCCGGTTTTATTGAGTGGATTTTGTCGCCACGTTTGTGTCTTTCATGTGATTTCTGTTTCCAAATGTGAAAAAAAAAACAATTTTATAAACGTAAGCCGATGAGAACTAATCGTGGTTACAAAATAGAAACGCTAATTTTAACTACAGCCCCTGCCAACTATGTGTAGTAGTGATGAGAATGACCCCTCTTTTAGAGGCTCGGCTTTTGTTTACGAGAGTTGTTGGTCTGTCGAAACTACTTCCCAAATCTTCTGGTCGATATAAATGAGGACAACTGAAGTCGTTAGCTGTTATTAATAGGAATTACTATAGTCTACTTTCCCTGAGGCTAAAGTTTGTCAGAAAATATTATAGTTAGAATAAATATACGCCGACTTCTGTTTGAAAGATCGTGTAAATGTTAGGCTGTAGGATGCTGAATGTGGCAGTAAGGAATTACGGGATAGGAAAATGTTAAGGCCATTTACAATTGTTTTAATTACTCTTCGGAATCGTTGAGTAATGCCGTCATTTAAATGTGCTGGGAGTTCGTTAAAATTTAGGAGAAATTTTAGAAGTATTATTACGAAAATCTTTGAACTGTTTAGTAAGGAAAGGTTCAAGGTAAGTGAGGCAATTCCCAAGCGGTATAATACCCATTAAGCAGGTCCGATCTTTGCTTGCTTAATCTGAGAATTAAGTAAATTTGGTCGTAGAAATTAGTTTGATGGAAGCAAAGGGATAAGGGTAATTGCATAATCTGAGTTATGAAACGATGTCCTTATGCCCAGCGCATAAGGTAACAACGAGCCAAAGCAAAGGATTGTTTTCTGGTCAGATCTTTTACGAGCTAAACCTAATTAAGAATTTTCCGATCAGGAAATTGGAAGAATTTTGAAATTTAAGAACTGTTGGTTTAAATCCCAAAAACTCAGTAGTAAATATATCTGGCGGACCTGATCATTTCCTTCGTTGGTACGGAGAAGGGGTTGAGTGAAGTATGAATGGAATTATAGATAATTGGGATCGGATTGGAGTATCGAAATCAAAACTGTTAAATGTATAGCCTATTGTAATATCCAACAATAATCATAACTACAAAGGCCAAACACTTGAAGACATCATAAACCAAATTGTAATAGTCTTCTACAATGAAATTAAAGGCAGACTTCCGGTTCAAAAGGTAGGAGTGCATCTGTGCGTGAAATGGTAATCCGTATTTCCGAAAACTATCGGAACTGCAGAGACTTGAACCAGACTTTGTGATAAACTGTATTTCATCGCAAACAAATCCAAAGGCCTAAACAGTACAGTTTTGCAGTTTTCGATGTGAATAGATGTGGCAGTTGGCACTTGGCAGTTGTTTTAAGAATGAATGGTAGCTTTATTTGCATTTCATTTGAGTTTAAATCATCTAATAAATTCTAAACAATAATTACAGTAAGATTGGAAAGGCGAATAAAGTTATTGTCTACTGTTGAGTTTTCAGTTTGTCAATTCTCATAGCTCGTTCACTGAGCATACTACTGTGCAAGTTGTGGGAAGTTTATTTAAAACTGATCTCTTCCGAGCTTGCGATTTGAATTGGAACTGTGTCATTTCAAGCCCTTGTGTAAACTACTGTTTGAAAGCAGGCATGATTTTTTCAAGAAAATGATTTGCAAATAAATGGAGCTGGAAAATAAAATAAGACTTGAACTCCACTCCCATTTTGAGTTTTTTAATAGGAATCATAATGAAGACAATCTGAAACATTTAGGTTAGAATAATAACCTCTGCATGATTGAATGTCTTGGCTGTTATGTATGTGTAAATAGATAATTTACTAAAAACCATAGGGCTTATACATAATTATCGTTGCCATAAAGGTTTAACTGATTCTTGTATTATCATCATAATCTGATCTCACACAGCATATCCGCTTAATTATAAGACTTTAAGATATATTTGTTTTCGACATTCGGTCAAAAATTCTCCCAAATATTCTGTCTGTAAATGGGATTTTAAAACCAGGCATCGGAAGTTTGGAATCAACTTTTCCACAAGTTTATGAACATGTATAGCCGTTAATTTGGCAGAAATTAGTTGGGAACTATATAGAATGAAAGGGAAAACAGAAATCGGGAAATAAAGGAGTTAAATGAATTGAAAATTGAATAGTGTAGGAATCTGAAACCTTGCCAAAGAGGATCGAGCCAAAAGTTTGTCCTTTTCATTTGATATCTTAGCCCGAACCGAGTTCTTTGCCACCACCACCACCGGCAATGAAGTTGGTTATGTGAAAACAAAATGGTGTTGAGAGTCGAGTTTCAAAACGACTACTCTTCTTCCTCTACTATCCTTGCATAACAATCGGTTTTTTTCAGGAGAGACAGCATAATTTCCGAAACTGGCTAGAACTGAAATCATATTCTCATTATACAGATTACTTTGCCCATCTACAAGTCTTAATTATCTTAACACTCTTTCACACCACAACCAAAAGTGTTACTAATGAAATCCCATTCCCAATGCCCCTGAATTTGAAGTAGGTAAACATAATTAAAATTAAAGTTAAATTTACCAGCTGCACCGCATCCCTCTACATGATTCGTGCAAGGTTCCTTCAAATATAAATGTAGACATCAATACTGTTAATTAGTCATGTACCTATAAATTGCAATTTCTGACCTCGATACCTTCTTTGGTTGAGTTGCTACTTCGTGGCCGGTTTATTGTAATATAAGCCCGATGCTGATGTATGGTGCTTTTAAAAAAGTTATATTTTTATTCAAATCCTTACAGCGTGGAAAACATTAAAATATTATAGAGTCAAGAGAACGGTTGATCCGACTTGGTCAATGAGTTTTGTATGCCTTTCGAATTTCGGAGTATGAACTATAGAGACGAACATCTTCGCATACAACGCGAAGGGACTGTAATAAAGTAATCATACCGTACTGTTAGTAATAATGTGGGAATTCGGGAGATGTTCAGAAAAGTAATCCCTTAATTATCATTCAAGTCTGTTCGGTTTTAATAGCTAATTAGCAAAGGCAATCAGTTTAATTTAGCAGATCATCTAAAAGAAGCTTATTTATAGAGTAACTGCTAATTTAGACATCTAGACTAGTGTGGTATGATATGCTCGAGGTGTTTATATAATGTAAATGTTACATGATCGTAGTAATAATAAAAGTCATAAAATATTTGACTTCTGTGCGTTTTTAAGATCTCTGGATGTCTAATTAAGTGTTGCTTGAAGTTATGAATATATAATACAGATCAGCAGTTCGTTCAGCAGTTGTACTCGGAGTAATTGAAAATTCAAACGTGAAACATTTGTTTGGTAATGATACACATTTATTAAATGATGTTATTCAAGAGTTGTTCAAATGATTCCTGTAAAAATGTGCACTCGTTCCGGCAACGGATACTATATAAAGTAATATTATAATTATGTGGACGGTGCCATTTGTAACGAGTGTTTGAATCCCTTTAATTGTAAATAACTACAAATGCTCCGGTCTTCGTAAATCCTAGAATGTACTGCTTATATGATTATTATGTGTCGTAGTCGAATGAAAATAGGAAAAAAATGTTGAACTTTTACAGTAGTAAATGCATTGCGTACCTTATTTAACTGTAATTTAGAGAGCAAGGAGTAAATAATAATGAAAATCATGGATAATGCAATGAAGTTTAAGTGTGTTAGCGTGTAACTGTATGATAATTCCTTACTGACGATGTACCAATTATGTTTACGTACGAAGTGTATGAAATTTTAGATAAGTAACGGCAATAATCATTGATGAGAAAGTATGTGAGACAGGATTATTATACCAAGATAGCGTCGTCGTCGTCGTCTGTGCTACGATCCCAAAACTACTCGGTTGAAGCATTTTCATTAAATTATCTACTTATAGCTATAGTTTTTGTAAAGCCATCAACAGTATTGTTTTCCATATAATAATTTCTTAAAACTACCTTCATTTTCCTAAAGTGGTATATCATACTATTGAAACTTGCATTGTTACGTCATTAATGAGTAGTAAATACGAGTAAAATGATGCATCTAATTTCAATGTGTTCTTTATTTCCATATCATAATCTTCGAAAATACGACATGGCATGTTTATTTCTACCATCATACCGTGCGGCCGATTTCCCAAAGGAAAGAATAATCTGGACTGGTAGCTACAGCAGTTTTTCCAAAAACCTCCAATCTCCCCATAAATCATTCTTTAGCTGTTTAGCTCAAGTAAGCCTGATTCTGTTCTTCGGTAACCACAAAACAACCGATTAGAATATGTCTGGTTACACGGTGTCACTGACCAATATATTGCCAAATAATAGTTCCAAATTGGTATCTTCAATCTTTAAGCCGTTTAAAACTGAGATTTCATATCCTAAAATTGTATGGGACATCAAATTTTTCGACGTATATAAATTTTAAGATATCCCCTAATGATTGTATTTTTGACGATTGGTAATTTCACATTTTAGCATTTTTTTAATCTGTAATTTCTGATTGAATTTTATTTTCAGATATTTCAATCTTTTCATAAAACAAAATAATAATCCCTATTTTCAACGGATCCAATTCAAGATACTCGAGAATTTTAAGATTTCCACGCTTCGGTTTCCTTCCCATTTGCAGATTCATTCTCCATTCTCGTCTTCCAATAACATTCTCTATTATTCGGCTTTAATTGGTTTTTTTATGTTTAAGCTTGAAGCAGTAATATAATTATTCCGAGCCGTCTTTACCACAATTCCAATATCTCCAACCGTATTTTGAGGCGTGAAAAAAATTGTAAAAGGATTTAGACCACATGAAAATTTAAATTTCTCTTGTAAGGTTAGGTTCAAAGCATTTACATGAAAACTGCAGAACTGCTTCGTAGCTCTCATTCACATCAAATAAATTGTTTTTTTTATTTCAGGGGGTGTTAACGTATGCAAGGCATGGACCCACATATTTCATATTTTTCACTTGTCTGCACCGGGGCACATCAAACTCCATATTAAGTACTGATTCGAAAACCTTTTGTTGCTCTGAATATAAATTGCTGACTCAGATAAAACCAGAACCTTTTATTGCAAGGAGAGACAGAGTAGTGCTGGCATAGTTATGCAAATCAAAAACGACAAACGAGATCGTACATATCTTTACACAATTGAATTCCAGACGCCTGGAACGACTACTTCCTCGACTCGAGAGTTTTTAGCAGGATGCAGCCAGATCGAATTAGTTTACGTGGGTCTCATTTTATGACACTGGATTTCTGCAGAAGATTAAAACGAAAATATTAATCATGTCAACAAGCTGTGGCTTGTATTTTTGATGTTTACTCGTGAAAGCCACAGGACAACGTCAAATTGACGGCAGGCTCACATAGAAATAAGAGTGCTTTGAAGATATATTAAATAACATTAAAATAAATATCAATCGGATTGATAAATATCAATTTTATTGTACTTATTTCATCACAATGTGTTCATCACAAAAAACCGCAAAGCAGTCGGCAGTCGGTATAGGTAATCAGGTTATCATTAATGTAAAACTACTTATTTGTTCATTATAAATAATCAGCACTTTCTTAAACATATAAATCCCAGACTAAACGGTAGAACCCTGACAATCAACTAGTCAATTCACGACGCTTGGCACGAAGGAGAATTAGGGGTCCAATGGCCCGATTCAATGACGCTGGAACAAATTTTGGAGCAATCCACGGATGGATCTCCGGATAGCTTGTAGAGGTAGGCCATAATCGATAAGAGAAGGAACGTGATAATCGCAAGGCCTATATACAGAATTCGTTGAGTAGTAGCGATGTTGGCCATCACTCTGTTCGACACAGACTCAGTAATCTAAAAAAAAAAATGAGGGATAAAATGTATAAATATAGAAAAGTGACAGGAATTTAGGAATCAAGAGAATACTTGGTAAAATAGGGACTCGAACTCGACTAACCTTTTTCTCTAACTCCTCAAGTCCTCGACGAAGTCTATCATCACTCAAGGCAATACTACTTCCAGATCCGGGTCCGGTATCCCCCGCTCTTGGTTCTGCTGCAACTGCTACCCGGTACGTCTCCAGAGTTGCTCCAGATCCAACGATTTGCTGAAAATATATAGTGAACGTCAATTTCCGAATGTGAACCACTTAACACGTAAATAGAAAGAGGCTAAGTATCGATCAAAAAGCATCTCTCTGGTGAGATAGCTACGAGAAATAGACTACTCAAAATGGATAGATCTGTAATCCATGGCATTTTAGGTGGAAGTCCTGGAACTGTCTTGCATTCGGAGAAAAGCAGAAGTGAGCTGATTTCAGGCTTTTTGAGAAAGCAAGTCTTTGCTTCTTTAATAGGACCAAATGTGGGCACTGACTTATTTCTGGCTGGATAGACAGGAAATTTAATAGTATGAAATTCAATGACTTTCTTCCAAAAGGCTCCAGTCAACCTTTCCTGATGAGCACTTTCCTTGGGGTATCCTTCGACTACTTATTACATTAGTGGACTAAAAGCCATATGAAGACCCCTTTTAGCTAATTCCAACAATCTTTCAGACTGTCATAATAAGACACTCTCGGAGGAATAGAGTAGGATCCGGCAGAGTATGTGGACCCTCCCCACTTACTTTAAAATTATTCCCGAGGTCATTGAAGTGCCCAGAGTCACTATTCGAGTCACTCCCATCGCTCGCCGAAGCTGGCATCATGCTAGCTGGAATAACCGCAACCTGGACTTGGAACCGGTCCCGCGCCAACGTGACCGCGGACACTCCTTGGTGAGTGGTGACAGTGATGCTGGCCGTCGCATTACGGTGTAAGATTGCTATTATAGGCTTCACTCGGTATTTCTCGGGGGAAGTTGTCTTTATCTAGAAATCAAATTAGTGGAAAATCAAGTCTTTGGGAAGTTGTAATCGAATTCTGGAGAATGGCAAGAAGAAGCTCTCGTGTAATCAATGGAAGGAGAAGTGAACGCTGAATACAAAACAGAGTCTTCAGTTTTTAAACTAAAGTCTGCTACCCTTTGGTAAATATTCTGCTAATAAATAACTTACTTTGATAATAAGGGAGTCCCCGTTTGGTGCCTTGTTTCTGACATTAAGTCGAGCGGAATATTCATCATTTTCACTAGGTCGGAAGGTTATTCGGTCCTCGATATCGGCTAAACAGTTGTCTTTAGGATAATAGGAAAAGTAGTTTAATAAATGATGATGATATATTTATAGCCTTGTAGTAAAGACCCTTGTCGTCAAACGATCTCATTCAGACAATAAAATAAGAATGAATCCAATCATTTATTTCCTTCTTTACCTGCGCTTGGCGATCCAAGATTCATTGTAGCACTTGGAATTGGACTCGGAGACCCACTTGTGCTTTCACTGTAATCAAATTGATGGACATCTCGCACCTGTTCCTGCCCTGCAAGTTTAGTCTAAAGAATGAAACGAGTTATTTAATGTTGGTTGGGAAATAGCTGTTTTAAGAGGTACCCTTAGTGTCTTCTACAGTAATTCGACCAATCACCGGCATGGCAGAAGGAGGATAATTCGTGGGTCTTGATTTCAATTAAAATGTTGTATAAGAAACCGGAAATCCCTTTAGATTTTAGACTTGGAGAGATTTGAACACAATATTCTAAACTCTTCTATACCAAGGCAGTTCAAATGAAAAATCGTAAAGAGGTAGGGACATGTGAAGTATTTTTGTAGAAAAAGTTCACTTTGCAAAAATCTCAGCCCAGTCAGCCTATGGAAACCTAAATTGCAATGATTTTCTTCCTCTCCGCAATTTCAAGAATTTTTGCAAGCTTTCTTCAAATTCGCAATGATTTTCTCCTATTGCAACTCCGAATGTGCGAGGATTTTTGCACGATCTTTGCCAAAATTCGCCATAGTGATGACGTCACTGGGGACAAGTGTCCCCAGGAAAAAAGTTGTTTATTTTTTCGAAAGTCTTCACATGTCCTTACCCAAGGCAACTAAAAGACTAGTTTCCCTAACCTGTTAGGGAAACTAGTCTTTTAGTTGCCTTGGTCCTTACCTTCTATTCGAAATTTCTCCTTGGAGATTCAACTTTACCTGCCTTGCTTCTATACTTCCGGTTCCAATCTTCATAAAAAAAGGACTTTGTGATCTCATATTTTTTCTCAGAAATCATGTAAAGCAAGATGCCTTGACAACGGTTGAGTTAAGCCACACCGATGTAGTATGCCTGTAACATTTTATGACCAAATCCCAACCGACTGCGAGTACTCTGAGCTCTGCCTTAGTATTTAAACCTATTCTTATAAAATAAAACTACTAACAGCTCATTTACTTTGTATTGCATGTGTTTATGGTCACAATCCCTAGAAGGGGCCCAAACAACTGAAAAATAATGCATTTATTGCCTTTACTGAGAATTTGAAAATTAATTTAGGTATGTTTTCTTTCTTCTGTTATAATATTATGTAGAACTCAATGAAATTCTACCAAGTATTTGACCTCTGATCCAAGAGAATACATGTCAATGAGATGACTCAACAGAGATGTCAATGTTAAGTCTTTGGGAACCAAACACCCACAATTAGTGTTGTAATGCGCACATGCTTGAGTTACATTATGATGGGCGGTAGTTCCATTAATTTCAATTAAACCTTTAATCGGATGTATTTTCCATATAAAATGAAACTTACTCTGTTTTAAAGTAACAGAATCGCATTTTTTGAGTTGGTTTGACAATTGTTCTGAAGAAGCATAAGTTTAGTTGCTTTTGTGTCGACAAATGCATGTACCGGGATTGTATTAAAACAAAGCAATGCGGTAGACTAAAATATTCTAGTTTTTATGAATCGTCGATTGCAGTCATATCTGTAAAGCTTTGTTTTATACGATATTCGTTTTTTCATCTCAATTTCTAGAATGTGCAAACTTTCTTATAAATATTTTTTTATGTATAACATAATTAAAAACCCCCTTTACCTTATTTTTGGACTTCGTCTCAGAATGAACACCCCCATTTGACGTTGCTGCAGTTTTGCCTTTAGACCGGACCTCCGGCTCGAACTTAAAAACGTAATTGTCATTCCCACCCCATTCCGCTAACTGATTGTCGGGATCGATAAAATCCTTGAGGCTTTTCTTGTCCAAGAATTTGACTCGGTCAATAAATTTCGGTGGAAGCCAAGCCTTAATTATTTTCCACGCCGCTGTAGAAAATAAAATATTTCTTGTACATAACTTATTATCACTTGGGAAATGTGCAGAGACGTCTTTGTAATCCGAGACGGGGACTTTTTCCGGTTTCATCATTATCAGAGCGATTTACGAAACGATTTAGAAAACAAGATGTGCTTTCTCTGGTATCTCTAGACAAAAATGTGTGTGCCTGATACAGATTAAGTTAATTTCGTTTCTGGGAAATCCTTAGCATCAGAGAGAATTCTTGTTCAACAATTTATCACGATATACACATATCCAACTAGAGAGCTAACAGACAGTCGATTCTCAAGACATCCTCATCAAATATTACATTCAAGGAACCCCACATCTTTGTTGTTCCGATAAGCTGTGCGAGGATAAAGCTCTTTATTTTTATATCTCGTCTGTTGGAAGTTCTGCCAAAATTCCTTTCACTCTCATTTTGCAGGAGGATGAAACGATAGATAGATCAATACTTCGACAGTCTACTAACTACTAAGTTCATTTCTACCTTCCTTTGGCCTGGCTGATACACGATGGCTATTGATTTCCCTAAGTTAAATTTACTGAAATCTCTATGTTGGTTCATTTACCATCTACTCCCATCTTCATTCATGACTTACCATTAAGCAGCCATGGCATCTCGAAGACGATAAGCTGAAATTCAAAGATGTTGAAGTTTATTAATACCTTTCTCCTTCTTCGTCCTTCGAATACTACATTCTCTAGATGAAGATGTACTTTCCCTGAGAAAAGAACTGAATAAATATTCGGGTAAATTCAATTTATATTTCCCTTACATAGTTGACAAAGTAAGGGTAGTACGTCTTGAGAAGCGTAATCAGATACCGAACAAAATCCATATCCATATTGTTCCAGCCCGTGTCTTTCATGTCGAATATTATAGAAATCTGATCGCCTTTTGTCTCCCTGGAGGAAAATGAGTTTAGAGTTGACTTGTAAGTTCGACTAGTAGGTACTTGAGTCTAATGTATAATGTGTCAATATAGGAAAGAAAGCAGTTGTAGTGGAAGCAGAAACATACATTTCTGAGCGGAAAGCAAGGAAACGCCTTTGCATGATAATGGGTTCCATTTGAGTACATATGTAGATGATTTACAAAAATTTCGGATGTAAATGTAAATACCGTCCTCTCTGCTACATTTCCTTTAGTTCTACCATCCAATCTCAGATCTCTAAGCTTCTCTTACGGGTCTCGACTCAGGAATTTTGAATTCTTGCACAACGTTGGTGCAGTAGCCAGTGGAATCTTATCAGGGAACCATTTGGTCTTTTAATAGTCTCCGGCATAAAAAATCCCTCCTCTTCCAGTGTACATTGTCGACTTTGTAAAATATATGGAGAAACTTTATTGGTATTTTAGTTTGAGACTAACATCACATTACTCTTACACTATATCATGCAACAGAAGAGCGTCATATACCAGGAGGATATGACATAAAGTAAAACATAAATGGTAAAATAGGAGCCCGAGAACAACGTTAAAAAATGTACAGAATAAATTGAATGAAATCAGGAAGTAGAGAGAGGCAGCAGGGCTTTATGGTTTCGATTTCATGGAGCTGTTGTAGACTGCCCTATTTCCGTCCTACATTTTCATCCTCTGTATATTGGCCTCCTCTGCTCGGATGGACAAATCGCCTTACGCATTTTCCCTTCCATAAAACCCATGTCAACTTTCACCAAGTACAGATGTAAATCCGTAGCAAAATTCTAAATCAATTTCTGCTCTACAAAGACGTCAAAAACACGATGCCTTCCCACTCATTTTTTTCCGCTTTCTCTCTCTCTCTCTGAGTGCCTTTCTCTGTTGATTTAAAAGCGTTTGAACTGGATCTTGAATTCTGAATCTTACTTAGCGTTTGTACTCATCGTGGAAGTGGTGACAGGGCTTATCCCTAGCATGGAGTATATGAAAAAAAAGCGACAAGTACACTCTATATGGAGAGATGTAGATAATGCCAAATTGGATACAAAGGAAGCTAAGTTTTATAAAGAGACGGGGAAAGTGGAGCAGAAGTAAAGAAGTCAAAAGCTTGAGGAAGGAAATGAAGGAAACAAGTCGAGATTGGGGTCTATAAAAATAGTGAAAGTTTGTAAAGAACATTCGTCAACATACCGCTCTATTCTGTCAAACCAGTAGGCGATGCTTCTCTGCAATTTTTCGATCTCCACGGTCCCCTTTGTATGGTTCTTGGCTTTAAACACCAGCAATTTCTTTCCGAACACGTCCTTATTACGGATGAATAGGACACCTTTATCAATGATATCCATCCCGACTTTAGTTGGATCGCAGAGTTCTAGAAAACAATGATGTGTTCGTAAAGAGTTTGCAGCTTTCCCAAACATCAAAAACAGGCCTTGCTTCCTAACTCAAGGATCATGGCTTGGGTCTGATAATAGTAACTTGCACAAAAAAAACAAGGCTTAATAATTCGAATCTCATTTTCTACCGAATTCTTATTCCATACATACTAGGGGTTTCCAAGTTGTTCCGAAACTTTTTTCTACTTTTATACTTGGCTTTCCTTATTTGCATAAGTTATTCAATATGGTAAGCATGAGTTTCGAATTACATTAGCAGATTTTCCTTCGAAAAAAATTCAATGTACTCCTCACTGAACAAGGAGGGTATCTTCTTGTATTTGGGGACATCTTTACTATTGAACAGCCTTGGAAGAAAAATAAAGATCAGCTCTACTATATGCTATTTTACTTGAGAATTTTTAATAAAAAAGTAAGGGGAACAAGGGAGGCTTCGCCATACATTGTAAATAATACATATAGGAAGAGCATAGTTCCGCTTTAGAGTGCCTATAATCTTGTGAAAATGGCAAGAAAAGAAATAAAATTTCACAACTCTTTTTGCCATAAAATCCCCTCATCACTTGATCCCTTGATGAGTTCTTGGGGCCAATAAATGCACTAGCAACGTAACTCCCCTTCCACTTCATTCAGCATTATTAGATATTTTGTAAGGACCCAGTACCTTGCACCTACTAATGAAGCTAAACTGTACAAAGTAAATGAGCTGATTTCGGTATACTTAAGACTTTATGGAAACCTCTGCAAGGAGGAAGATGTATTACCGTACAACCCGAAATGGGTCCCCTTGGAGCCGTTTATTTCGAGCTCGTTAAACCGGTATGAGGAATTATTTCGGTTGAATATAGCGTCTATTCAGAGATTTGCGGTATATAACCTTCTAAAGGAATAAAAAGTCAGCGTTGTAAAGGGACCTTATATACTTTCTCCAGAAGAAAAGCCACATCTCATCAACTCCCCGGTGGTGGTGGGGAAATGATCAAAGGGTTTTAATTCTTATAGCTTGTTTTCACAACCTCAATTTATATTAGAAGGACCTATACGTGCTGTATAAGAGTACCCCATAGATTAATTTCTTCAGTATCACCGTGATTGAATATGATAGATGACAGAAGGGTTGTGGAACATGTCTATCTTTATATAGAAAATCGCCTATCGTATCCCACATAAAGGCTTCCTGATCTGTCGACTTGGCTCATTTTTGAATGGCTTAAGAACTCAAGCCTTCTATAGCCAGTTTGAGTCCATATATGAGGAATATAATGTCCTAAAACTTCTTAAGGGATTCCGAAATTGTGGTTGTTGGAACTGAATGGTATCTGGCCCTTTCTCCTTGATTTTCTATCATTGTCAATTTGGTGAGTTTTTGCTGGCGGTGGAAGCCGTCATCGTCTTCGTTGGTGAGGTTCCTCCCTTGTCTTATTTTGACTCTCTTACGTCAGGAAGAAAGGTTCAATTCTTTATTGATATCGTCTTTTGTGACATCCAAGCCAGCCGTTTGGTTTGGCCCAATACCTGGTACCACCACCATCGATTTTCCCTCGTTAGTTAGTAACCGTCTTGGAGAGAAGTGTCTCGTCGCCCGTAATAAAACTGAACTTTCTCACTTCTCCTACATTATCCCTAATGGAATGGGAAGAACAATAGTAGTTCGATAAGGCATGCTACTGCATATTTACATGAGGCCGGGACATTCTCGCATCCACGAAGCCGTCGAAGCCATTATCAGTGACACATTTATCCTCCATCTCATCCAGTACTACATACTATATGCCTTGTGCTTAGTCGGGGCGAATGTTAGAATTAGATGGGGAATTATTTCACTTGATAACTTCAAAGGAATAGGAGTACAGTAGGAACATTGTTGGTGGTTGAAGTAGAAATGGCGGATATTGATTAAAGATTCTCGGTACATAACCAAAGGGACAGAGAAAGTGGACGAGGGCCTCAAAATAGAAAACAATTTCCTACCATTCGTCCCGAACTCCTTCCTCCACTGACAGCAGTCGTAAAGGGTTGTGGTGGCCGCGTCCAATTTCGACTCCGAATTGGCGATGAATCTCCGGAGCCAGAAGTCATCTGTGTTGACCCTCTGCAAGTCGTCTGGGTGAAACCCTAAAGGCATTTTTTTATTTTCCGAGTTAGCTATAATTGGTTAAAATGTAGTACTTTGGAAAATATGTGTATGGATTCAAAGGATGGATCGGATTTTTCTAATAGTTTTGTGTAATTATCTTTGCACAGAGAATTGAAATTGATGATGGAATTTGTGAAACCTTGATATTTCAATCTTAATCTAGTTCTATGTGCGTGGATTGTGTAAGGAAGGAGGATCAAAAATCCAGAAATCGTTAAATCCCTGCGGAGCAATTATTTAACTTCCATACCATCCATTACTTAACATACTACCAGCTGCCATGCCACGATTCTTCTAGATAGAATCTGGAATAATTGGTTGGGTTTCTTGGCCAAATTAAACATGATCGTTCATATAGAAAGCTGGAGGCGAGACTAATGGTAAGATTGGTTGTTGGGTCTCAAACGCCGAACTCTGGAAATGGCTCAGATCCTTCCGGTACCAGGAAAGAGTGAGCATTCTTTTTCATATTTATATAAACCCTGTGCAAAACAACGTAATTGAGCACAAATCCTTTAGGGTCCCGAGCCGCCAGGATCGGAGCTGTATCTAAAAATATGGCCTAGTTTCTAGGCACCAGCTAAAAGCGGCATTGCCTTTACTTTCCGGAATGTTTGG
The DNA here is from genome assembly GCA_906901685.1 of Desoria tigrina. Lineage (NCBI taxonomy): Eukaryota > Metazoa > Arthropoda > Collembola > Entomobryomorpha > Isotomidae > Desoria > Desoria tigrina. The sequence goes on from CAJQTU010000014.1 coordinate 328,673, forward strand.
AAACTCAAGCGAATCATAACATGACTTTTCTCAATAAAATCCTAAAAACTTCATACGTACATGTAATATGGAAGTTGGAAAAAGCAGCAATTTGTTCCATGTACGGATTAAGTAATATTTAACAAGCTCTACGATATCCTTATCTATTTCATTCTGCCTTGCGGTCTGATACCTCTGCTTCTACACAAGTCAAAGTTATAATAAAAGTTTATGCAAACCTGGAGTTTGTGAAGCAACTTTCTCCTGGAAGTTTCTCCTGAGGGTTTGTATTTGCTCAGGAGTTACGGCATTAATCTCATCCATTTTTGTTATCTTCCCCAGGAACCTCTCCTAGATCCCAACTTCCCCGTTCCACCGGACGAGTCTTAGTTTGTGGTTTATGAATAATCCTTCCGAAAGTAGAGACTTCCTATTGGAAGAAAGTAGAAAGAAAGTTATTTAAACTTAATATTGTTGAAAGGTTCTTGTTCCCTGTCTGTTCTGGGGTGTTTATTCCACTTTATTTGCTTTCCAGTAATAAAAAACTACCTTTCTTTGCTTTTCTATACTCCCGTTTCTAGCCTACTTTCCCGTTCCTTATGCCAGGGAAATAGACGTTTGGGGATCAGAGAACTTTTACAGCTCGGAACTACACAGCTATTTGCATCTCATGAGGGATATCATCTAAGCATCGGATGAATTCCGAGCTGTAAAAATAAGTACAGCTTCCCTCAAGAAGAAGATGAAGTTACCCCAAAAGTGGGGCAACTTGCTTAATATTTTTTTTGCCTAGGATGTCTAGGGATCGTGATCATGTACAGCGGTAGTGGTAGCGTCGATAACAGCGTTTTTCTCTGCTAGAGAGAAAGAGAGGGAAAGCATGCTAAGAGTTTCACAATTCGTGGTCGCTGCTCCGCTTGGTGAGTTCCGTGGGAATGTTTTGGGCTCAATTTTAGTTTCGTGGTGGCCCAGCAGTCTAGAACTCTGTTTGGGGAAAGCTAGAGTAGCTGCGAGGCATGGAAGTGAAAGCCCGAGCACAGTTGGCATTAAATGCCCTTTCGATGGAAACCCCTTTCTCGTCAATCCTCCAGAATTTTGGCAGTGGGCTCCGCTATAGCAGATTTGCTTTATTGGCAAGAGTTGGATAGGAAGAATGTGGAACAGGAGAAATTTTCTGTGTGTGTGTGTCTAGAGCATAGTGCTGGTTGGTTATAAATATAGCCTCAGCGTAGAGTAGTTTCCCACAGGGAGAGAAGTAAACGTACTTTGTCTGAAAATACACCAGAAGAACCGGGGAAATTCTAGAACTAGAGGCAATAGAGACTAGACATAGGAAGGAGAGAAAGTTTAAGAGAAGATCGATAACATAGTAGAAAAGTAGCTCAGCTTGAATTCAGTTTCCCTTTAGGGGTCTCAATCCAATCTTTCGGTGTGTTGTAACCTGTATCTTGTAGATTGGAGATGAGAAAGAGGCCGAGGTCAAATCGTCGAGTATTACAATGGAGGAGAGTTGTATATGATTCCAGAGTCCCTTGTTCCGAGTCTTCTTTTGTTTTCTTTGTTAAATATGACAAACGCATTTTTTTCTGATCGTCGTCAGCAGCTTCTTTCAAATAAATATAGAATGTCTTCCTGAATTGGGGAGAAAAGAAAGTCCGTTTCATTCATCAATTTTATCCACAAGTCAGCGGGTGTGCTGGAGGGTGCCAATTGTTTGGATTATTTCCTTTGTAGCTTTCTTTAGATGGAAGTTCTGTCTTGATTAAAGTTGCTTGGATGTTTTCAATTTGTTGTACGGCATTTGGCTCAAATTGATTGGACTTCAAACTGCTACTCAGAGGAGGGGAAAGTTCGATGCTGGAAATTAAACTGGGTGACAAAATTGGAGTCACGCTCTTTGATGAGCTTAATGAATGGCAATGCCGGTTGGGTTTTCGTGCTAATTTTTTTCCCTTTAATGTACGTTTGTTTAGGAATAAACTTACTGTAGGCCTGATGAGTGACGAGACGTTAGATAAATATTTTTGTAGACAATCCGCACAGCTCTCGAACTCTCACAACTCGAACTCGAAAATGATTTGCCGAAAAATCGTGGAACCGTAAATAACTGAATGGAACTTGAATAAATTAAACTTCAAAACGGAGTCAACGCACACTTGAAACCAACAGATTACGATAAGAGTTGTGATTGGCAGTAAGGGCATACGATACGATTGTATGCAAACTCATCACTTTATTTTATTGAGCAAGACTTTAAAACCCTCGTTACTTCATGTTAAAAATCAAGTCACATATAGCTCCTATATTTTCTATTCAGCAGCGTTAAAAATAAGTACGTGTTAAATCGCAGAAGGCTTGTAAAGTAATGGCTATTAAAATTTGATTTTTCATGAGCTATAAACGCTCCAAGGACCTTAATATTTCTAAAACAATAGTGCAATATTATTATTGAAATACGATAGCCTACGATATACGAATGAATCCCTCAGATGTGACTACAACAAATCAATATTTGCCGAACACTGGGTCTGGAGGACAGTCCACGAAAACATGGACTGGTTCAAGGATGAAATAAATATAAGAGCTCTCTGATATCGTAAAAATGTTGGATGTATTGTCAAATTTCTGTTGGCTTAATAAAAGCTCGTGTGAGAGTGATAACTGAGACACAATAATTTCATCCTTCATGCTATCTCTGTTATAATAATGACACATACTCACTGACAGGGAATTAAGCCCAAATGTGTCAGTCAAATGGCTAAATGAAACAGAACTGCAACTGGAAGGATCAGAGGACTTGATATAATAGTATAATTGAATGCACGAGAGAATTGTCAAGTTCCGGGTATGTATGCAATGTAGCTAGGGAATAATTTATGTTAGAAGAATATGTAACGTCGCGATGTTTGGTTCCCACTCGGAGCAATAATTAGTTATTGGATGTGCCATCAATTATTTCTTTTCCTCTCCAAACAAAGCTTCTAACTGATATAACCTCTGCTAGGTTTAGAAAGATCGTACTGCGTTTTCACGAGTTGATATTTTTTGTTTGAGTTTCCACGATAAATGTATTTGCATAGCTTGTTAGAACGCAAATGATTTTTCTCAAAAAATCTTGTCTCGAACAAGAGAGTATTTTAATTTTAGGGGATAATAGTTTCTCAACTTTTCTAGCATACCGCAGGATTTTCGGCTCATCAGGCTAATTTAAGAAGTGTTGGTATCGCTATATGCCCTGTAGAATTAATTCTGTCATATTTGCAGATATCCATAGTCGAAATAAATGTCTACAATTCCTCTTAAGGATTTTAAGTTTCAGAGTTCAAATAATATAACCCTAACCTTTATTGAATTGTTCTCGTCGTCTTCAAAATATTATGTCGTTCATCTTACGGTATTTATATTCTAGACCAAACTCCATAAAAAAAGTCGTAATTCCCCAATTACAATGCAGTAATAGTAATAAAGGTAGCCTTGAATGAGGTCTTTATTTATAATTATTTTATCTCCTTTCCTTGATGGTTAGACGGTACTTGAATTTTATCGAGCCCATACAATACGAAATTGTCCATTCGTCTTACCAGAATATATATGTACTTTCTAAAGCTCTCTTTTTTCTTCAAATAGCCTTGTTCTTTGACAATGGAACGGTTGTGGTTTCGACATGTCCGGAAAACGGCTCCAAATCGTTCAACCATGAATGAATGATAATATTTGTTGCGGGAAAGGTCCCAGGGTACTTTCACTTCAAAGTCCAAGATATCATGAGTTTTGTGAGAATGGCAGAACCTGCTGTTACCATAACCTGCCGCCGGCGGACGTAACGAATCATTACACCGGAGAAGTAGCATATTTATTTGAAGTATAGCTCCGGATTTAAGATCTCTAATTCCGTATTGTCATTCGTTTAATTACAAATTAAATACGAAAACGTGCAGGACAACAAAACGTTTTTTAAAAATATCGATCGATATCGTAGAAACCACAAGTCGATGTGATGATATTTCAAATCATGTAGTGCTTAACTGAGATTCTGCTGTAGATGCAAACATCCATTCTTATCAGATGCTATCATGCGAGTATATAAAGATTAGTTATTTCTCCAGTCAAAAGATCTATAGAATAGTCCCAAATGTTCCAAAAATAGCCTACATAGCATAAAACACGCTTGCAAAAAAGCTCTGACTCAAACCTTAATAATATCATAGGCTATACAACAAAAGAGATAAAATATTGCTTCTACTTCCACCAACTTCCATGTATAGAAAAAAGAGAATCTCTGGAAGTTCAGCCCGAAATACGAAGGAGGAAAGCCCTCAAATAAATCCTCCAGCCTTTCTTTCTTTCACAGAGTTCCCTTTTAAACCCTATAACTGTTACGTTTTGCTCTTATAGTATCTGTAGGAGGGAGATGAGGTTGGAAAGCAACCTAGGAATTGATTGACCTAAATCCGGAATCGGGTAAATGGAGAAAGAGGCCGAGGTGGCTCGCTCCTTGACGAACACAAGGGATCCGCTTTAACATACAGAACATACCACCGCTCTCCTGCCAGTTCATTCCAATCCTCTCTCCGACTACAGATTCGAAAAAAGCGAAGTCTTAAACAATTTCCAGCATTTCCAAATTAATCACTGACTCAATCCCTCAATACATTAGGGCTGGCTATGTAATCCTATTTATATCCGAGGGAAAGTAAAAAATAAGAAAATCCTCGGAATCCAGAGATATTTCCAGACGGCCTGTCATTGTATACACACGGGGTTGCTCAAGGAGTGAAAGTATATTTGGGATGGAGGTAGGAGAAAGTACGTCATCATAACTTCCTTACTATATCTAACATTTCCTACTCAACGGAATAAGGCCATGAACTTTTGGATGGAATTATCAGGATTTCATGTAAAATCAATTCGTATATAGAAGTAGTTTCATACTAGAAGTAAGTGGAATGTGGCCATTTAGATTCCAGTTCCGTAGTTTGCGTTGATATGTACTCTCGGGATATTTAATAATATTATAAGGAATTCTCTCCACCATCCTATAATAAGTGAAATGTGAAATTATTGGAGCGAGAATTATTGACATTTGGAACACGTATTGTTCTTATTTAACTCTGCTTGATCATCAAAGACCAGGTACAAAAATGTTATCACTTGTATATTATATCGACCTGCTTGATGCTTGCACTTCACATTCCTCAGTTTGTAGCATTGCGACATTCTTTGTTGTCTCGAGTTTTAGATCGTGATTTTAGCGTATGTAATGTTAAATTTGATACCTTGTCAAAATGTGCAATGTGTTATTTATTCTCAAAGAGATTTCATCCAATATGTCTAATGTCATGCAGAGGCATGTCCAGTGCTCAATTACAGATAATTAGAGTTTTTGCAATGTTAATTAAGTTTTAGAACTGTTTAATCAAAGTCATTCGAAAATTATTCGAGAAGAAACTCATTTTGCTATTGGATACTCAAGGATGACATAACTTTCTTAATACTTTCAGTTAAAAAAAAATAAAAACAAAACTAAAACGCCTTAAAAGCTTATATTTGGGAAAATGAGACTTTTACTTTTCCGAATAGATAAGGAGTTTGGACGAAAATTATAATGTTTGTGCATATTAAACAATAAATGAATTTTGGTTTATGTTTTGCTCCATATTACCATTAAAAACTACATCACCATTGATAAGATTCCATTATGAGTAAAACGCTGTAACAAACCATTTGCAAAATCGATATAATTATTTTAGAAGTACTTATCTTTAGATGCATTGGTTAGTAAATGTGAATTTAAATCATTCATACAAGCATTTTTTGACTTTTCATATTCCAGTAGCGATTATTGAAGCAGTGGAAATGGTATAAATAGAACAAAAACATGGACAAATTAATACAGTAGTAGAAGAGCTATAGACTGAGACCACTATTATCATCGAAGCATATGTGCATATGTCAAAAGAGAAGTTTTGAGTTCCAATCGAGTCCCAAATTTCCAGTCCAACTAAGCTTCAGTTAGTTCATTATAAGTTTTATAAGTCAAATTCGGATTTCCTCAATCAATCAGTTAAAAATATTTTGATTTAAGAACGCGTGTTTGCAGCTTATTAAGTAAGTCACTTCGTAGAATTCATACATATTGTCTCTAACAGTGAACAGCACCCTTTTAAAACTTTATTAATCCATTATTAATTGTTGTTTATGAAATTGAAAAGAATAATAAATAGTAATATATAATTTATTTATTTATGTGTCCTTTAGACATGCTGACTTGAAAAGGCCTATAATATACTTGGAGCAAGCACGCGGTCCATAGACCCAACTTGACGGATTTGAAACATCGAATTCATTGGGTGGATTATAAAAGCTAAGGATGAGTAATAGATGGTCTCGAAATCAAAATGTTGGTGACTGCAAAACTTGCTTATGTCGCATATCTCCACAAAAAAACCGCCCTGAAACTGAATCTGAGGAAGAGTTGCCTAATTCTGGTGCAGGTTGGACTGGATTTTTCTTAATAAGTCAAATTTTTCAAATGCTTAAAAAAATTAACCAAAATTGATTTTTATAGAGTTATGCGACTCCCAGATGTCTTCACAGTTATTAAGGACATTGAAATCTATGCGTGATGACGAGTCCCTTTGCGATGTCAACATTTGCGTAGGCAGTTCTTTTAACAAGTATCCGGCTCATAAAATCGTGCTTGCTGCAGCTTCACCGTATTTTAGGTAATTCAGCGATAGAATTTGATCAAACCCCTATTTCTAACCGGGTGTTTATACTTATTAACATTTTGAAATAACAGGAAAATGTTTAGTTGCGGACTAAAAGAATCGCAAGACGGAGAGGTCAAGTTTCACGACATGCAGGTGGAGGTCTTGGCAGCGGTTGTTGACTTCATCTACACTGGGAAAGTTAAGGTAGATTAAACTCCAAATTGAGGTTGGGAATGATTTAATGGCAAACTCTTATTGACCTCAGTTTTTCATATTTCTAAAACAAACAGATCGACGAAGTGATTGTTGATGGATTACTGGACGCTGCGGATCTTCTTCAACTTCCATCTCTAAGAAACTTATGCCTCTGGTGGTTAACGAACAATATGTCATCGTCATCCTGTCTTGGAATTTATGTCTTGGCACTCCATAGATCTCATCTCGACTTAGCTGAAACTGCCAAAGTGTATGCTGCCGAACATTTTAGGGAAGTTATGGAAGGAGAGGAATTTTATCAAATCTCTCCAGAACATCTAGCCGTGTTTTTAGAATCCCCTTATTTATCTTGTGACAACGAAGGACAACTCTTGAAGGTGAACAACTTTTGGCCTTTTTCAACTCATATTATTTTGGTTAAGTAAAGTGTTTGTGTTTAATTTAAACAATGTCCGTTTCATTGCCAATAGGGATTGTTAGAATGGACCAACTTCGACGATGTAAAGAGAAAACCCTTCATGAAATCCTTCTTAGAAAAACTATATTTAGAAGAAGTTGCTCCTCAGGTGCTTATCGAAGTTATACAAGATCGTATAGTTTCTAGTGATCCAACCCTTGAGAAAGTAATTAGAGATTCCCTGACGAATGTCCTCTCCAGGAAATTCGATTCTGCGGCCGAAATTGAACAGCAGCAAAAACCCATCTGTATTTCAAGGTGCTTTAGTCAACAAGATGTAAGAGTTTTGTTATCGTATCAGATAGACACTTCATTTTTATTGCTACTGAAAATCAAAGGCTTTGATCTGATTGATTTGTTTTTTAACCAGGTGATATTTGCGGTGAGTGGAGAATCTCAAGGACAAAGTCTGAATAATGTAGAGTGCTTCATGATGGGCTACGATGGTTGGAAATGCAGCATGCCATTTCCATCGGGTTCTGGTAGAGATTTTTCCGAAATGGCTATAATTCCGACTATGAAACAATGCCGATCTTATCCTGCCGTTGCCTATCAGCAGCACAAAATAATCGTTATTGGTGGACAAGACTGCGGCTTCCCATTAAATATTGTTGAGATGTATGATGTTCTACGAAATCGATGGGAATCATTATGCCCATTACCGATATCGGTCCATGGATGTGGTGCCACTTTCGTTAATTCAAGACTGTATGTTGTCGGGGGAAGGAGTTCGAAACAACATGAAAACCGCGTTTGGGTAAACACTGGAAACTAAAAAAACATTTATAAACGTTTAATCCAATAATTACGACCGAAAATAGATGCAAAACGTTGGCAATAACATTATTTTGTTATTATTTATCAGATTTATGACGAAAAAGAAGATACTTGGCAGGAGACCACACCTATGAAAAACTGTAGAGCTCATTTATCTGTCGCTGGATTCAATGGCGAGTTGTATGCTGCAGGAGGCATTGGTATTTTGGAATTTTAAGAACTGATAAAATATTCTGGTATTGTTGTTGTCAATAATTTCAATGAGATTATAAAAAATAGGCGGTCCAAGGGAAACAGATGATGGGTTCTTATCATCGGTGGAAAAGTTTGACCCTTTAACCAATTCTTGGTCTCCACTTGCTCCAATGTTTGAGGAACGAGCCTTCCACTGTTCGGCTGTAGTTGACTGCTTCATTTATAATATTGGAGGATGCAATGGGAAAATGTGGCTTCGAACGGTTGAGAGGTCCGTTTGTACAGTCTAGTTTTAAACATTTCTGTTCAATAAAGTCGAATTTAATCTAGAGTTTAAAAACAGGATAGCAAATGTAAATTTTATATTTTGACCAGGTACGACACGATGTGTGGACAATGGTCAAAGGTGAGCAATATGAGCATCCCAAGGAGCAGTTTTGGGGCAACCACCTCAAACGGAAGGATATACTGCGTTGGGGGATATGACGGAGTCCATTTTCTGAATACTGTTGAAAAATACAATCCGAGGACGGATAGGTACAAATTAGACTCTTAAAAATTAAAAGAAACAAGAAATTATCACAAAATAAATCAAATGAATTCGAAATAGGTGGCATGTATCCTGTAGCATGCAAATCGAGCGTTATGGCCTAACCGTTGCAAGACTCTCACTGCCAATGAAGTCTCAACTGTCTTCAAATGAATACTCTTGACCCCAATTGCTCTTAGAATTCGGAGAAAGAATAGAAGACATTTTTTCGCCAATAGCAGAACCGGGGTACGGGTTCCGGTCGTCTCGAAGCCGGACTCGGCGGTCACATTCCTTCGATCCTCTGCCATCTGCATCCGACAACAAAAACGTATCTTCGAAGGGCAGTCGAAGTAGAAACAATAATATCTCCGTACGAACACGTCGTCGATTAAATCGTCATGCATCACAAGTAGCCCGATTTGTTATTTACTTAAGCTGTATCCGCGTTGCAATGGATGGCTTGCTACCTTATTCCTACGAAAGTGATCACCTAGCGTCAGCTTTGGTTTTAGATTAATTTAAACTTTTTTTTAGCCAATTTGTTAATTAATTTATTAAGGACAAGGAGGCTGGCGTTGAAAACTTGGCAGGTAAATGTAAGGATTACTAATTATCATCAATATTCATATTCGTATTCATTCCCAGTAACATTTCATTATAAGTAATTAGTTTCATCTTACATTAATCAAGGATTCACTAAGCTTTAATGGTAGTACATGTGACCCTGATTCTAAATGACGATGAGTTGTTAGGAAACTACTCCAAACTGCCGGCATCAAATCTTGCCTTCATACGTTGACTTCATATGTCTAGACACATTCCGTAACAAAATCACGTAATGCCCTGCTTGTTCCGGTTAGATTAATTGATTTTTCGAATGACCATGCTCGTATTAGATGAACAGTTGCGGAGTTTATCAGAATTTTAAACGTATCTGCGTGTTTTCGCATCAATTGAAAGCTACTTGCCGGAGAAGAATGGAAGCATATATGTTTGAATTAGAGGACTTTTATTATTATAATATTATAATATATGAAGGAGTGTTTGGATTTAACTGGTGCTGATTGTGCTGCTAACTGTATGAATGTTTAGTTGACCTAAACAGCATTATCTCTATAAGCGTTGATCGTAATAAAAGCCTTTACAGTGGCGAAGAGTTACAACAGTACCTGATCTAACTGATGCCTATCGTAATCGAATAAAGGCAAAAGTTAGCATATAATAGCAACATTTTTTGCAGTTCGCAATTTGAGCTTACAGTTACATATTATACATTCATATACAATAGAAAATAGAATCCTTCTATTTATGACATCATGATTTATAGAGCTTTAAATGGGGAGAGAAAAGGATTCTGTGGTCGCTTACTAAACAACAGTCTTTACTTTTCATCCGAAGATTTACAGAAGATGCAATTTCTTCATAACTTGTAAACTTATTCATTCTAAAAGATAGTCCTCCTATTTCTCTGCTCTTTAAAAAAAACATTATAATATAATGTTTTTTTTTTAAATATTATTATCTAGCCCTTATTGTTAGATTACAAAATTTTCTAATTATTAGAATCATAAAATTTTGCAAAACTTTACGATCATTCCTCTACAAGTTACATTGTGATGGAAAGCGGTTAATCTTCTAAATTACCCGAACCACCTTGTACTTCGGTACAGCAGGTCCATAAGTAGGTCACTTATATTTACTAAACGTCCCCTTTGCAGAATAGCAAATTGACAACAATTTATAGTTGGAATGAGTTGAACTTAAATCTGAAGGTTGAAACTTCTGTCTTGTCAGCCAAGCATAGTGTAAAAAATAATAAAGGGTCAAATGCTAAAATCTCAAGGAGCTCCACACCTCTATTTCGAGAACCATTGCATTGCCTGTACATATTATTATATTAAAATTACTTTTACAAGCTGAATTAAGGGTTAGCCAGTCCCAACTGTTACTAACTAGGAACGATGCTTGTATGATGATGCATACCTAAACGAAGCGCGAAGGTAGATAAAATAATAGGAACGGACTCGTTCTATTGTAAGAGTAATCTAACTTGCATCTATGGATTGATCTACATATGACATTTATGATTATGGCTTCAGAAGAATCAGGCCCAAATCAATGAATTTCATCCAAGCCAATCAATAAGACAAAGACAGTGAAAGGGATCCATTGGACTCGAGCTCGTTATACATTCGTTTCAGCACTGCATTATATTGGCCTGTCTCATGGACAACTGATTTTCAGGTTTTCATCGTGTCGATTGTATTGCTATTACATTTGGGATTGTCAACCTTGACGACTATATGTCTAGTGCATGAAACTAACTCTAGCACTGTTCCCATTTACTTCTATCATCTAGCAAGTTTGTCCAAATCTATCAATGCAAAAATACAACTTATTATATGATATGATATGAGTGATGTTAAACCAAATTCGTTTTTAAATGAGTGGCTACTTCTAATGTTCTAATCGATAGGTGTGATTGTACTCAGGTTGAAGGTAGCCCAAAACATTGGGAGTGTCAAATTTAATATCTGTGCTTTTTGGCCTAGTATATTTATGGTACCCGTATATGCAATATTATTACTATTACGACGTGTATGGTATGATTGTACTAATGGCAGTTTGGAGTAAGACGACCAGTCAATGGATCTATTTCTATTAGTAAAAAAAACAATTATCATGAAAAGATATGCATCTGACTTGAAAGGCACTGTAGAGTGTGATATGTGTGCGATCTACCTTAATGACATTAATGAGTAGTAAAGATTATTATTAATTAATTGATTGAATCAGATAGCCAGTGGCATGATAGACATCTATTATTCATCCGATAGTCCAAAATATCTCAGTGCTCTCAGCTATTGCATGTTTGTTCATCATTAACCTATTCCTGTCCAGCAGAATCGTGTTGTATTGAATCAATAAAAATAAACTACCTACTACTGGAACTACTACATACTAGCTACTGGCGAAATGTTACAATATTGGCAAACTAAAGAATCAGAAGTCGGCAGTACTATGATGATATTAGAATGTTTTAGTTATGAACGATTTAGTTACAGAACAACGCGACTTCCACACTGCATTTTTGTATAATTCAAAAGTGCAAACATCTGAAAATATTGTGTTATTTTCACTGTTTGATAATTAATTAATAATCCTGCCATTCTTGGTACTAATTACTATTTTGTTTGTTAGTGAAACGTATTTTACTTATTGTATGGCACCCAACTATTTTGTTTTAAAGGAAATCCTAAGAAAAATTAAAAACTGTCCTGTGTTTAATAAGAAAGGTCACTAAAATAAAGACGAAATTAAATTAACGCCGGTATAAACATTTTCTTGACCTTTGAAAGGCTTCATAATGCTTTTTACTATTCTATCGTTCATACATCATCATACCCTTCAAACTTTATTGTGTATTGGCTGATTCATTCCATGAACCGTGAATGGTTTTAATAAGCGTGGAAATGTTAGAAATCCATTGTTTTCATGCCAACAAGGAAGACGACAGGGAAAATAGTTGTCATTAGCTTATAATTTCAACAGCACCGTCCGTGGTCGAAGTAAACAGAAAGTATTTTGTGGTTGGGGCTTTGAAGTCACAATTATTCATGGATCAATGTGATAAATGAACATTTGCAATAGCAGTCTGTAAATCAAAATTCACACCAACAGTTCACGAACAGAAATTGGCCGTCAAGTACATAACTGGAATCAAGGAGACCTTAAAACTGCGGTAAGTATATATATTTTATAATTGCTTTTATGTAAGGATTGCAATTTGCAATACCAGTCCAATCCGGCATGACAATCTCTTTTAAGAGTTCCAAAGAATTGTTTTGAAAATAGCAAGATCAGTCGAATGCATGAATGATGTTTTGTTTGAACGCAACATGAAGCCGGTAAGGCATTATGATAAAAAACACCATTATGCAAAAAAATATTGTAATTTAAAACCATATATACTCCGTGGGTTCCGGGACGACATGCTTCTAACTCAGCTATTCTTGTCCTTGTGTTTTTATTCGGGTCAAAATATGCGGTCGGGTTTAGGAGTGTTTACGATTGATAAGTAGAATACAATATTGTACTATATTTCTAAGAAACCCATAAGATGCATATATAATGGAGTTTTTAAAACAAATTTCCTTAGTCTTAATTGTGGTTTCTCCTGGAACTCTTTTCTAAAACTCTTATCTTTATTTGTTTCGATGGTTAGGAGTATATCGTATTGGAGACATCACTAATCAATAAAATTGATACTGACGTCTTGAATATTTGAAATTATTTATTCATTGCACATCGAATAAGGCCTTTAGAACATTTGTAATCAATCATATTTAATCATATTCAAAACACAAACAGTAATAAGCCTGTAATTACTATACTGAACCGAAACATTAATTTCTTCTGTCGATACAGATGCTACCTTACTCCAAAAACAAACCATATCTAGATCATTATAGAAAGCATCATTTTTCTAATAATAGCAAATGAATATCTATAAAAATACAATTACAAAATAATCATTAAGGGCATTGTTATTGCAATATTCGCTTGTTTTAAGCATTCGTTATTTTAACGGCAATTATTATGTTATTTGTGAGACCCAAAACACTCAGGGTTCAAAATAATTGCGCAGGCAGCTTGTTCCATATCTATCTGCTATTTTAATGTAAACTCCAACGAAATTTTAGGAAATGTCATAAAAATGTTTTTTAATTGAGTGTCATATATAATGATAATGAGGAAATTGAATTTAAAACAACAGAACTATCCGGATAGGAAAGACTTTTTAAACACGTGCAGTTTTAAATTTATCTTTTCAAACCTGTTATTTCATAAACCCATCGATATATAGAGCCTGCCCTACTTGGGTAGATTTCCATTCAACGAATCCGATGTCAAATCTCATGTCCCAATTTTCAGTCTTATCTTCTCAAACAATAAAATAAAAGCCAATAACTTTAATGCTTCGATGAAAAAGATTTGACTTTAGCTTCAAGCTTAGTGTATTTTTCATTTCTCCTGCTAAAATTTTCCAGTTCTTTCTGCATGGTTGAGTAATAAATTCAGAATTTTTATTTTTAACGATTTCTGTGAATAATCATAAAGTTCAAAATAAAAGAGTATATAGTGGACATTTCAGAACAATCCAGTAAACAATAAACAAGCATTGTTCACTCACGCACGTAGATGAAAAGTTAAGCATATATTATTAGATTTTCACATTGGGGTAAAGTATACTATTCAACCTGTCAAGTAGTTTCAATATTGTGACAGTTTGACTACCAAATGATGGACAATTGATGATAATAAATGGTAATTAGTTATTTTTAACTTTTCAAACTATATATGAACCAGTCCATCGATAAATTTTGCCGTAAAAACTTCATTCACTACAACATACATTCAATGGACATACGATGTTCTAATGATCCACATCTATTCTTTACACGACCAAACACTCTGTCATTCTAAAAAAAGAGAAAAAAATACTATTGCTACAATTGGGCCTGGAAAGTTTGATGGAAATGGGTTGTTAAAGTCAAATAAGACTAACAATAGTAAAATACCACAGTTCACGATTCCTCTACTTAAAGTTAAAGATAAATGGGCACTCTCCTGCCTCGGTCAGGTAGACGAGAACAATTTACCTTAGTCCAATTCGGAGGCATTGTTAAAAAGGTGTTTAAAAAACTGTGTTTGCTCTGATAGTTTCATATTTCATACATAATAAATGTGCTACGGAATCAGTGAGGATTACATTTTTACATGGAATCCCACTCTTCAGAGAACATCCTACGAAATTAATACAAATCCCCAATTCTCTGATATACCCTCTCCACCTGTAATCTGTAAATGCTTAGAAAGTCTAAGGATTTCGCCTGTGCTGTAAAACTGCATTTTGACTACTATCTATCACGTATGTCTGCAATTTTAGGTTTTACTCCACGATTCTATCTACCAAGACATGCTTGACAGGCTAGGTTACTCCATTCAGTCTTGGCGTAGTACTCTGACAGAGCGGTTCACACATTCTCATTAGATGTGCATCATTCTTTTGCAAGAATTTGCCTTTGTTGCTGAGCTGATAATAAAAGGAAGGGTTGAATTCAGTCAGTGACGTCTGCAAAAACCATAGATCATTGTAAACCAATTTCCGTTCCAAAACTTTCTCGTTTCTCGGCAGTCCTGGATAGCCGTTTCGATAAAAACGTGACCTAATATCTACCGAGTTTTATAACTCGGCGACTTTATTGTCCATTCAATAAATAAGTATGATCCCTATGATTGTTTTCCAACTACATTAAACCAACTTGAACCAGAATTCCTCTCTATCTTATCAGTTACAATGGGGTAATCGGCTGAGATTGTAAAATACCACAACATTGAATGACAATTCGACATTATCGAGTCAATTCGACAAGTCAATAGTATCGACAATTCCATCTCTTTCAGACGGGACTCATTGATGCTCATTGGCTGGATTGATTTTTTAATCGCATCCAATTACTAATTGCATAGATATTTAATAACACTTGAATTCATGCAGGTAAAGATAAAGTTGTGAGGGTTTGCCCACAATAAGTTTAAAGTGAAAAGAACTACGAACTAATTGTGGATGTGAATTGCCAATATCACATATATGCCAAACAGAAGATAAGTCCCAATTACAATTGATCGGATTCCTGCAAAGTAAGCCCTTTTGACCTTTTATCCCGAATTTAAATCCATTTAATTGAGCACTTTAAACTCAACTATAGTTTTCATTTTGTCAAGTTGCAAGTTACGTTGATTCCGGTAAATCCTTATTAGGAATTTCATATCCTTAAAAAAACATGAGTTCTTGTCGGATTAGTTTTTCTCGGTACAAATATTATGAACCTTGCGTGAATTGTGGTTTTCATGAAAACTGAGTTACCAGAACATACTTATTTGTCCTAACGGAGACTTACCATTTAAATTCAATTTTATTTCATATCTGTAAATGTGTTGCTAATATTATTACTCAGTCCGTTCCATCTCATAATGTTAGTCGGCCGAGTGTGGTTCTAATTTGCCAAAAACTGCAGAAGTTTTTCAAGAAATGACTGACTGTTCTGATAATCAGTAGCGTGGAAACAGAAACCTTCAGTCATCAGTAGCTTGTGCCCTGTTTTACTTCAACTAGTTTAAACTGCCTTTTATCTCACGTTAGTTAATGTCTATGTGTTTAATACGCCTTGGATGAACAATGCATTTCTCTATTTGGCTCTGCTGATCTTGGGGAGTATTTAATAGGGATTAGTGCATGCGAATATATGTTCCTTTTATCGAATACATATTGAAGTGCTTGCAATTTATAGAAAAAAACGCAAGTATATTACAATACAAAGTAGTGAGAACTAGCTTGGATAACATTGACTTTGAATCTATTGTGTAGGACATGAAATTGTAGTTTCTACAAGATTCAGATTCTGTTTTATTTCTTGTATTTCCTAAACAAAATTACAATAGACAATGCCTATGAAATGCACGTTAGAACCGTGTTTTAAAATACATTCGTCATTTTTATCCTGGAAATAATAAAACCGACCCCATGATACTTTATTTCCGCTCCTTTACACAATCACACATCTATTATAATAAAATAGCTAATTTGTGGGTAAGTAATGTGCCTATGGGTTTTCGACTGGGTTGACCTATCAAAAAACCGAGACGGCCAAAAGTTTCTAAACAGCTTTTGTAGGGCTGATGCAATTTTGAAATTTCGAAATTCGTTGACCTGTGACCTGGGCTAGAGTGACCTATAGAGATTTTTTTCCTACAGTAATAATGTGAGACACCGATTTACATCGTCGTCATACGAAAAATACTTTGGCTATGTTGGAATTTCAATATTTTGATCCCTTGACCTTGAAACGGTCGAAGTCGTCAACATTTCAAAATTATCGTGTGACATACCGATTGACAACTCCTTTCGCCGAGAAAGTCTTTGGCTATTCTGAATTTTGAAATTTTTATATCCTGACCTTTAAAAACTGACAAGAAAGAATTTAAAATGACCTCCGACTTTGAAATTTTCAAAAAAGAAGCGTTCTGACTTCGAATTTTGCATTTTTTGAGCGGCTGACCTTAAATATAGCCACGTTGGTTAAGGTTTGAACTATTGTCGTGTGACAATTAACATATCCTTCAGGCGAGAAACTGTTTTATCTATATTACTAGACATAAGCCCTGTTTTAAAAAACCGGGGACCGAGGCGGGGCAAAATTAATAAACCCTTCAAAAATCGTAGAAACTGTGAACCATGCTTCATCTTAAATATCACAGTTTCTAGGATTTTTCAACGGTTTATTAATTTTGCTCCGCCTCGGTCCCCGGTTTTTAAAAACCGGGCTTACGTCTATAATAAATATATTTACTTGAACGTATCCTCGAAAGTCTGCAAAGTATTCAATAAAACTGTTGTTTGTTTTTCGATTTTTATATAAGAAAAAGATGGGGTTTTCCTGTCTCGCTAATCGACGTTCGTTGTTTAACTCAAACTGTCATTTCACGTACATTTTATAGGATTAATTATAAGCTTTATAACGTAGTAAAAAGAGGTAATTTAAGTTGCATATGCAATTTGTTCAGGCTTCCATACTAATTTTGACATGACATTTCCACATTAATAATTTATTGTTTTTGTTGTCCATTTGCAGCTTTTTGCTTCAAAACTTCAAGTCTGGAAGCTAAGACGTATAGAACCATACTACCATTTCGACATTCAAGATTTATCTAATTGTCTGAAACTGCAATTACTGATGCATTCTTAAGCCCAACAGCGAATTCTCAATGTCATCCTGGTCTTAAGGAAAGCAAAAAGCAAAAAAAAAACTTCCACAAAAGGAATCGTGATAACTTAAAGACTTAATAAAACGTGATTAGACGATGCGGTGATGAGACGGAAACGAAATTAGTGTCACATGGCTTCCGTATAATTATTTTTCTAAATAATAAAACCAACGAATCATTGAGCTCCACTTATACGTAGTCTTTCATGATAATATGACTGGAAGACTTAACGTGTCAAGATAATTGACAGAGGAAGTACCTGTTCACTGGAGGACCTTTTATAAACAATCGTTTTATTCGGTGCTGACGGATTCGAAACTCTGAATCCAAACCAGTGTAAACATTCCTGCGATGCCAAATACAAATACTGGGCCTCGCCCTGCCAGAGGGCCACCTCAAGCTGGACATAATTCGACAAGGAAATATTTTTGGCTGATCGTCGGCTACTACTTAGTGACTCTGTACATCCGCTCTTCGACTGGCCGATCCGAAGGCTTATCTAGTCCCGATTTTTCATCTGATGTTTATCGGCCACACAGAGGGGTTAAACCCTTAGAAGCTATTCCAGATCTAAGGGCCGAAGGAGCACATGGAGATCCGGAAGCGGGATCAGAGCATGGAACAACCCATGGGATACAGATCGCTAAAGTGGACTTCGAAGGAGTGGAAACCCCGTTTATTATCGCATTATGGATCTTTTGCGCCAGTTTGGCTAAAATTGGTAAGCCCTTGGAAGATTTAATTTCTAGTTTATATATGCTTATAAAACATCCAATTTTACCATGAAGATGTCGATGTGTTTTTTCTTGCCATATAAGATAGAATCAGAAGACACTTCTTTAGAGAGCACAGGCTGATATTAAAATTGTTCTTTTAATCAAAGTCGTCAAAGCCCCGTCAGAGAATTTAGTTTTTTTAAGCTCTAGGCGTTTAGATTTCAAAAGTTGACCGTGTCTGATTGAACACTGATTATCTGCGGAGGGGAAAGTGCTTGATTTCAGTGTTAGCTAATCTTTACTTATCAACTAGGCTAAGGAATCAAAGGTAGAGAAATTCCCACGTGGCTTTCAGAGTCGGTCGCTTCGTAAACAGAGAATGTACATATATATAGACATTATTTTGAAATCTAGGTTGAGGAAATAATAGGCGAGTCTAATGTTTGAAAGAGAGGATGAAGACAAAGCGTTTGCATATTTCCGATTGCTCTGGGATTCGATTAATTTATCTCTGCTGTAATTGTAACAAAAATATTCAGGGCAGTTTCACCCTAGCTACAGCTACAACTACAACCCAGGCAGCGAAATCTTATTCAAATATTTGTTTTATTTATCACAAATTCTTCTGAAGTCAATGATTTTGAGTCCTGAATAATTTCGCACATTTTTCCAGTGCCTTTCAATTAATTAATTTGATTTGGTTTTTTTTTTATATAATAGTATTTTGCTGTTTTAGAGTTAATTCAGTTAAGGAACAAACCAATAGGTTCTGAATGTTTAAACTTGACTCAAGTTTAGACATTTTAAGCACTTCTTTATAGCGTTGTTGTTGTTGTGTATTGTGTAGTAGGTTCGATTCTAAAAAATAATTGTAGGTGTAGCATGTAGTTATGACAGGGACACAAATCGGCTACTTGGGATATGTCTGAATATCAATAAAACGTTGTAAACGTTAACGGCAGCTCGCAAAATTAATATATATTGTTGTTCAATATTACTTGAAATCGTGTTGGTTTAAATATAACAATCAAAACTATTAAAACTCAATTATAAAAGATAAAAATATCGTAGTTTACGTTCACCTAGACGATCGATTCTTAATCCCGAAGCTTTAGTAATTGTTCTATGGTCAATTGATTTACATCCACAATAATATACTATGAGACGATAGATAGTTTCCGTAGAAAATATTTGAAAAATCTGCATATTTGAGAATTGTCCTAAACTACATTGAATACAACTGTTTCCCAATGTGTCCATCCACTTAGCTATTTAAACCTGTACAATTTCGTTAAAAATTATTTTGTTGTTTGACAAATGCAGTTTAAATCTACTTAAAACACTGTTTTTGAATTATAGATTCTATTTTTGGATCAATTTGAACAGTTCATGAAACAATATTATGAAATGTCCCAATTAAGGCTTTTACGAACCTTAGATTGTTGTTTGGCATATAAAATACTTAAATACCTTTAAAATTGGATTATTGTTTCAAAACGTATTGATTTATATATATCATTCCTGTTTCCAGAAATGTCGATTTAATTACATATTTAAAGCAATAGAAATTCTTTAAAACATTTTATATATCAACCAATACGATTTCCTCGAAAATCATTTTCATGTTGCACAATTCATATCACACCTCAAAATTTTTCAAAATTGTTTTATATTTAGCAAAAAGGATAAAAATCATATATATAAATTTGGTATTAAAACTAATACAATTATGTTAAAACTTAATTCTGTGTTCGGAATTTGATAAACACTAGCGAATATTATGCTTCCATTTCAAAAAAATTGTATTGGTTCTAATCCGGCCTGCTTCTAGGCTGTTTAATTTTGTCTTGATTTACATTGACAAAAACGACGGACAGACGGACGGACGGACGGACGGACTGGTTGACTTCATTAGCTCTAAACCTATTTTTAATAGGCGAGCTAATAATTTACCGAATGAATTTCATTATTATAAGTTGAGATTTGAGTTTCTAGATAAATTTTATTCAGTCGAAAAAGATACTATTTATTATCCTCTAAATTCCGATTTTGTTGGCAAGTATTTCCATATAAAGTGACACGTTTCCGGTTAACCCGTCTTCAGGCTTCTGCAGTACTGTGAAATGATGTTGATGATAACAATGGATAAAATTACTTCAACAGAAGTTTAGTTTATTTTTACGAATTAATGTAATTCCGTTGTAGAATTATTATTATACTTTTTATTCCGTATATGAATGGCTTTAGCACCAAAGCAAAAAACAGTTAAAAAAGTCAACCTATATTTGGCAATGTAGGGATTGATTAACTTTAGAGATCAATAAAAATAAAACGTTGTAAACGTTAACGACAGCTCGCACAATTCATATAGATTATCGTTCAATATTACTTATCGTGTTGCTCGATTGTATAAAATCAAAATATCATAATTTACGTTCACCTAGACGACTGCGTTTTAATCCCGTAGCTTTAGTAATATTGTTCTATCATGAATTGATTTACATCCAAAAGAATATGCTATAACTCGATAAAGATAGTTTCCATAACAAATACGTGAAGAAACCGAATATTTGAGAATTGTTCCAAAAAACATTGACTTATATTCTATATTACTTTTTCCCAATCTGTGAATCCATGGTGCTATTTAAACCTGTACAAATTCGTTAAAAATTATTTTGTTGTTTGACAAATGCAGTTAAAATCTACTTAAAACACTGTTTTTAAATTCTAGATTCTATTTTTGGATCAATTTGAACAGTTCATGAAACAATATTATGAAATGTCCCAATTAAGGCTTTTACTAACCTTAGGTTGTTGTTTTGCATATAAAATGCGTTAATACCTTTAAAATTGGATTATTGTTTCAAAATGTATTGATTTATATATATCATTCCTGTTTCCAGAAATGTCGATTTAATTACATATTTAAAGCAATAGAAATTCTTTAAAAAACATTTTATATATAAACCAATACGATTTCCTCGAAAATCATATTCATGTTGCACAATTCATATCAAACCTCAAAATTTCTCTAAATTGTTTTATATTTAGCAAAAAGGATAAAAATCATATATATAAATTTGGTATTAAAACTAATACAATTATGTTAAAACTTAATTCTCTGTTCGGAATTTGATAAACACTAGCGAATATTATGCTTCCATTTCCAAAAAATTGTATTGGTTCTAATCCGGCCTGCTTCTAGGCTGTTTAATTTTGTCTTGATTTACATTGACAAAAACGACGGACGGACGGACGGACGGATGGACGGACTGGTTGACTTCATTAGCTCTAAACCTATTTTTAATAGGCGAGCTAATAATTAGTTAATAATTAAGGATTTACGATCCAAGTTTTATTATGATTGCAAGTTAAATAGCCGTTTTGTCTTAATTCTCATTTTATAGCTTAACTCTAATTTTAGCCTTGATCAACCAAATCCTCAAATATACAATCGTGTTTTTCTTCGTTTGTCCAAGCCGTCCGAAATGGATATTGCTATTTCAAAATACAGGGATCTAGGGATGATACTTATTTAGCTTGTCCTTCAATACCCTATTAAATAGAGACCTTACTTGTAAATTGCCAATTTTAATTATCAATTTTAGTTTAATCTTCCAACCCTACAGTAAATCAAAGAGATGTATATATGACAATATCACCAACCTTTTATGTCAGAGTAAAGTTAATTATCTCCTACGATTAGGCTAAAGGTTATACAGGCTTTAAAAATTACTTTTAATCATAAATAGTCACAGCAAAGATCTTAAACTAATCCTATACCATGGGATTAGTCCGAGTAGGACACACGTCTAGGGCATTGTTGTTAAATGAAAAACAATTGTTTTGTAATAATTATAAATGTACTTTCCTTTTTTCTTTCATATCCCACGATTGCTATTTCAAGATTTGATGTTCACAGCTCCTTTACGGTCTTTTATTTTAGTGGCATTTTAAGTTTTAATTTTCCATAAGTTAATGCTCAACGCATAAATTATTAATTGAATTACTTGCCGTAAAACTATGAAAAGCCAATACAACAAAGGCTGTAAATGTTGTAATTTATACAATTTGACGTTAGCGTGAAATGCAATTATTAGTTCATCAACATTTAATTGGTTGCGAGAAATATGTTGATAAATTGGGACTAAACTCTTCCTATTTAATGTTGGTTTAATGGTCAATAAATTTATACCTGCAGTTTTACTGTTTAAACATTTAATAATCCTCACAATTAAGTTAGTCGAAAAGCAGTATTATGAATTTACTAATTTACCTGTGACCTGTAAATATTTTAACATGACATGTACGGTAGGAAAAAATTCAATTAACATTGCTTCCCTTGTACTAATTATCCCTATACCAATTTTAATATTTGATTTCAAGTAGGGATTTTCTAAATAATTATTTGGAGTTGATTGATACAAACGCTTCATATAAATATAAACAAGCTGGTGTAATGCAAACAAGGCCAATTTTAATGTTCAATTGCAAGCAGTCACATGAATGAACTATCTTTGCTTTGCATAAATGTATTACACGACGTCTGACTTACTGGCCACCATTTGCAGGTAAATAATAATAATAAAAACAATGCATCTCCAATAAATGATTCAGGATTATGAATCTTGTAGAAGCCTGCTCACTCTCTCCCTACTCTACTAATTTATGCGTACCTATTAATTCCTTTGTTGAGAGGCAGGACAGTTACGTATGATGATAAGCTGGCAGAACTGGGAATAGAATAGGTGGAAATGGCCTTGTTCCACGTGAAAGGTATTTTACAAGGAAAATTAAAGGAGGAGGCGAGGAAGGTAATCAAGATTTGTAGCATGATTGAACTAAAAAGAGGATCTCTGAAAAATAACTCATCTTTCGTAAAGATCACATTCACGTTTAAGAAAGGGGTACAGACTTTTGATTTTTAATATCTCAGTTTTTTCCTATAAATTGAGACCATTGACAATAGCGAAAACGTGTTGAGAGCTGCGGTTCCATAATATTTATCTTTTAAAAGGTGTCTTATATAATAGCGATCTTATACGATAATAATGCCTTTTCAACTGCACACACAAGACATTCATCTGTATTGTGGAAAAAACAATAACCAGAAGATAACGTCCCGTCCCGTAAGACAGTTACATATTTACTGTCCACCTGTAGTTATACTATACAGCATGCAATGAAACGAATCATTAGACTTGACTTCTTAAAGAACTGCTTTGCATCCTAAATGTTATTGACCTCATAGTTTACAACTTATACTAGCCAAGATTGCCATGAGAAACAATGCTTCTCATACATATTATTACTTGGATTCTTGCTTGTACCTTCATTCTGCGGTCCAGGATCGTACCCTCATTTGATTTAAACGGTTTCCTGAGGCTGGGCTCTTGTTAGGGGGCTTTTATTTAGCATGTTGTATGAGTCGAGTGCAATGATAATGATAGTTTTAAGAATAGTTGGGAGTAATATTTCTTAATGAGAAAAAGAAATAGCAGGGACGTTTAAAACTGATGTATGACTGAAAAAGTAGAAGAAAACCTTAGAACACCTACCTAGTTTGTTGGATGCTGGACTACACGATGAGAACAATTAATCTGAATTCAAACAGTATTCTGCATGTTTTCGTTCTAGTTCGGCAGGTAACAATATTTTGATTTATGCAGTTTTTTTAATTAAACTAGATATTTCAAAAATATTTAAGGAATTCCCTGAAGTAGAATTAAAAAAAGCAGAATTACAGAAACAGTATTGATGGTTTTAATTTTTTAAGTAGTATGTAGTTTCAAAGAAGTTTGATGTGTAACACTTACGTATTATCATGCAGATGCAGGATACTATTATTTAGTTGATCGAAATGTCGATCTCGATAGTCAACTTATCTGGCAATTAACATTAAGATAACGATATTTGAGACAATCAGTTCATTACTTTTAATCAGATACGAACTGCATTTTTCAAACTGCATATATTCGCTTCCGTGATGTAAAATAAAATGTAAAACTATACAACTGTGCAAGTCCAAGTAATGAGGTGCTAGACAGTATATTGCACAACAACTAGAGATAGAAGTACATCGTTGACATTTCTGGTTCCCATTTTTGAGTGATAGTACAAACTGAAGGGTTATTAATGATAATTGCTATAAATGATCCAAGATTTAATTTGTTGATCCTTGTTGCCCAAAACCAAAGATTAACAAAGCAATTAAAAATGCTATCTAAAAACATACTGCCATGTTCTTGATACGGCTTTGACGCGTAATCAAAAATCAATGTAGTGTGCTTATAATGGGCACATGGTATTTCATATCTGTAATTTGCCTTTAATTATTTTTTGGAGATATTCCTTGTACTAGTTGATGTTCTCCGCCCTATAATTGCCAATAATCACCTTGGCGTAAAATTAAAATCTAAAACAGGGAGGAACTATGTTATGCAGTACAAGCCAAGGATCTGTTAATGACTGTAATCAGTAATGTTGAATATAAATGAGTTCAATGTTAATTAATTTAAGGATTATGAAATATTTGATTTTGAAGAATTTTTTTGATGTTAAAAACTATTGGCGAACTGTAATTAAAGAAGAGCATATTTCACTTAAAAGTGAAGATTCGTCGCGAGTCTACCAGTTATAGCAAGATCTTGTCGAAAACATCGGAGTGTTATTATTAAAGGGGACTAGGTAGTCATCAGGTCAACCTGTCGTGTAAGCGATTGCTAATTAATTTTAAAGAGATTTTTCCTTACATCAGTCCCCGATGGCAAACAATAGACTGGCCTTACACTTTTAATTACTATGAACGCCATTAATTCAACACGCATTGATGTTCATGTGTTAAAACTAGTGTTAAATGAAGAATCTGTCGCCCCAAGTACCAATACAAAGGATAGTTTCTGTCCTTGAAGAACTATATATAACATGTATAATAATATCGCGCGTTGTATGTATCGGAATCTGAGTAGACCGTAGACGACTTTTATTTAGGTATCTCACCAGCAAACCAATCTCACGATTTGCCCAACCAATTGATAAAGTGACGAATCATTCTTTTTATCACCGATTCCATTTCCCTTTCGTTTCCACTTTTTGTCACATAATTCCCAATCACTCAAATGTAATGCCAATTTGTTAAGTGCGAAGTCATGTCGGCAATTTTTCGGCCGCCATGCATAGCCATAGCCACACTACCTAAATTTTCTTCGTCTTGCTATAGCATTTAGAGAAACGAAATTTATATACGTCTTGACATTTGTCTTTCGTAACAATCACGAATGATTGATTATAGTATATGAGGTTAGTGATTTTACGGAAGCCTTAACCATTTAAAGGGGAAATTTATTATGTAAATTTTAGCATTGTCGTGTTAAACGATGGTTAGGATTTGGGACCCTCTAAGCAAATAAACCGTACAACGAATGTACTGATGTATCGTAGATACAACACTTCATACACGTCGAAACATGTTCACAGTGAAAACTGTGTTTTAAAATATTTAAAAAGCATGAAATATCGAAAATCTCAAATTGCCCCAACCATAGAGCAAAATTACATACGTCATTCGAAAGCCCTTGATCATAGCTTTCGAATGACGTATCAAACGATTAAAACACACAAAATATCAAAAATCTCAAATTGCCCCAGTCATAGAGCAAAATTACATACGTCATTCGAAAGCCCTTGATTATAGCTTTCGAATGACGTATCACACATATATATTTGTAATTTGACCTCTTTGACCCCTCCCCACCGGTCAGGGGGTGACCCCACCCCCAAATCATATACATTATTGAATAGCCCTGATCATAGCTTTCCATCGATGTATCACACATGTGGAGTTGCTATTTGAAAAACTGTTGACCTTTAACCTTTCCCCCCTTGACCTTTGACCTACAGGGCCCCCAAACGAACTTGACCTCCGTTTGGATGTTCTAAATAGATAACTGAAAGAAAAATTTCGAAAAGTTAAGCCGTTCTCGAGTTATCGCGTTTACAGACAGACAGACAGACAGACACCGAGGCATAAACATAATGTATCTACGATACATAATAATTAAGTTTGATTAAAGTCCAAAGAAACTATTTTAGCAATGACTAAAATTGTTTACTCAGTTTAAACAAATTGCTTCAATACATTATAAATATAATTATAAATATAAGCAATTTAGGCCTTTTCACTTCATTTCCAATAAAATGGATTTTGAAGTTTTACTAGCATCACGATTTATTTGTTTGCTTACAAGTTACAACTGAACTGAAATGCAGTCTGTCAGGATAAAGATACGCAATTTATCGTCATTAAAATTGTGTACTCAACTGGTTCATTCACTTTATTAGACTTTCTGCCGGTAATCCAGGAAAGGCGTAATGAATTTGACTGATTAATTATGACAGTAATTCTATTCTGATTAGACTACGTATTTGCTTAGTCAACAATTTTATTACCGTCCGATATTCTCATGTACTCATATGAATTCCCCAAATGGCACTCCAGATTCGCTATTGTGTACCTGGAAGTGTTGAACTTTGCATGATTGAGTTAGATTCACACAAAACAACGTGATAGTTAGTAATCGTTACGCATTCGTCTAGAAAATTTCAACCATCCATATCTATGATTGTAATTTTCGTATCCTGATCCTCATACATATAAACTTATTAAGTGTTATAAAACATTTATGTGAATGAAAAGTCCGTCGGTGGGCTCAGTCCATCGGTTCGGTACGATAACTGACGACCCTATAGGGTCACCAAATTTACACATATATGTCCTTTGGGTCAAAGTGGGTGCTAAATTCTAACTTGTGTCAAATCTGTCACACTTGCATGGTTTCCGTTCTATCCCTGTCATGTTACAAGAATTTAAATCTTTTACTAGATACACTTATATGACGAGAAACTATGATTAATTTTATTTAATTGGATAATTTCAAGTGCTATTCATGAGTTCATTATAAATAGCTACGAGCTGGGTAGAAGAGGGTACAATTTTACTTTTTATACGTGCATTCGATTTAAATAGAATGCGAATATCCAGCAGAAGAAATATATTACATTAACCCATTTAAAAGAACGTGCTAAATCCTTGATTGATTTAAGACAGGTAACATGAGTGTGTAGATAATTGTATTGGAAGTGAACATGAGTGTTCATAATGGGGCGGCTTTAATCAACCAATTACTGTATCTAATAGTTATTTATATTTTTTAATCATCAGGTAATCAATAAATTATAATAAAATTCTTTGTGAATTGTAAACGCGTGAAGAATGACGGGCGAACATTGAACATGATTGAAATAACTGAAAACTAATTTCGTCGTCACTAAAGACATGCTGCATACTAATTTCATAAATGTGTCCATACTGTTGACTGTATCCTATTTATGTCTAAACGATGTAGAAATATCCCTGGTGCCATCACACATCAATCCACAATTGTTGGAATGTAAATAAATTTGAAGTGTAATGTGTGTGTCGAAGAAAATTCGTCAAAGAATAAGTTCTGCAGGACAGGACATGTCTCGCGACCTTATGCTTAATACTCTTAAAATGGTCTTATTTGCTATTATATTATGTACGATGACTTCTGTCTTGCCCTATCGCAGTGTCAAAAAATTAATTAAATTCCTTTTCAATATTGTCAACTAGACAGTAAAGGAAGACGATTATTTTGTATACACGATAGTGTTGTATTCGTTGCACGATTTGTCAGAAAAGAATAATAATTTTAACAACTTCGATACATTTTTCTAATCATGATCGCATTGAATATTGTTTTGTCAAAACGAGATTAACCTGTATACCTACTAATTGAAATGTGTATATAGTAATATTTAAAATAGCTTTCCTCGTAGTTGATTTGGTCAATTTTATGATCAGAGTGCCAATAAATAAATATAATTGTCCAATACCTACAAACATACTTAACTGTTACATTAGGCAAATTCTACATAGCTTGTAGATATATCAATCCTAACGCAACGCAAGTTTCGAAATGTGATTCGTATTAAAATTAGAACAACAGTGTTTTCAGTAACTGACTGATATATTATAAATAGTATGACAGTTCGTTATCATTGATCATTGATCTCTACACTAAAGGCTGATTAATAAAATCGAATGGTTATTAAATTTTATCACCGATAAAATGCTTCAACAAATTATGTCAATCAGAAGCTGACACGGTTAACAATTCCCTGCTAGTAATAATCTTTGCTAACTTTTAGTCGGCAAAACTTTCCGTCTCAAAAGCTATGCAATAAAGACACAGAGCAGGTGTACTATTAAAGTGACCTCAGGAAACAGCCTTGACCTAGTGCCTTGTCTACAATGTAAACTTGTAGTTTCCGTCGCATTAGACTTTCATCTTATCACCGGTTAATAATATGCCAAACTAAATTCCATTCCAGTCTATTCCACATGATATTAGGAATGGGACTCTATATCCCAGGAATGCCATCAATAAATAATTTAGAGACTAGATAGATGACAAATTATCAAGGATTAATAGGGTTACGGGTACTTTTATCCAATCTTTACAACTTCTACAACTTGTCTCGCATTGTAGTCGATAACGCTTTTAAATAGTATAGTCTCATACTGCTCCTAATGAACTCAGAATTCAGATGATCTTTTTCCAAACTGCATATATCCTAGAGGTGTAGCCATGAATGACAAGGCAAGGCAGTCAGGAGAATTGCAGAATGCTATCCATCATGTCACTACTAAAAGATTTATATTCCCTTTCGTGTCCTTATTATTTCCTTTTCCATTGATTACTTTGCTATTGCTACCCCCAACAGTTTTTTATGATTATGTTAACGATCGGTAGCAGTGGCAAGTCATCGGCATCGCCTTCTTTTTGATTGAGTTGATTGAACAAGAACAATCCAATAGCTCGTTTGCACAGAGATAGCGGAGGAATGAATTGAAAGTTCAAATGCAATTAACAAATTGGATGATTTTTTTTTTAACTTTCAGGTTTCCATATGGCTCCGAAGTTGAGTCACATCTTTCCGGAATCCTGTCTACTTATCGTCGTGGGAGTTGTAATTGGACTGCTTCTCTTCCATACGAACAGCGTTCATGTCTCGCCTCTAACTCCAAAGACCTTCTTCCATTACATGCTCCCACCTATAATCTTAGATGCAGGGTATTTTATGCCGAATCGGTTGTTTTTTGACAATTTGGGAACGATCCTCCTCATGGCTGTGGTTGGGACTTTGTGGAATACCTTCACAATCGGTAATTTTAATAGATGGAAAATATAAAATTTTTACATAGTTGCAAACCTTTCGATTTCAGGCTGATAAGGATTGCATGGGATATAAAATCGGCGTTCAATGCCATTTGATCAAGAAATGCATGAGCAATTGGGAATGACGTATTAAAAAGTTTTGTATACATAATGTCATTGTGACACTGACACCTACAACCTACTACTAAAATTCACTCTGATCTCGTAGAATCATTCTCTTAAATGTTAAGGAAGGTCGTTCAAATATTATTTGCAATAGTAAAAGTATGGTAAAATCATACTATCTTGCTTTTTGTTGGTTTTTAGTCTTGTGGTTTTGTGGTTCTTTGATTTCTGCAGGCAGACGATTTTCCATTTGAGTTGGCACAGCTAAAGTACATCTAAAACATATATTTACTCAGCCTGTCACTTAGCATTCAATTAACGAAATATCAATAACATCTTTATGAGTTTGTGTCCATAAGTACTAGAAATACGTTGGATTTGGGAACGTGTTATAATGTTTTAATTCTAATGGTGGATGTTTCTAATGAATTTTAATTAAGGGCTTTCGTTGTGGGGAATCGGAACTTGGATCGGGTTTGGAATTGAGCTACCTCTACTTCAGACTTTGCTCTTCAGTGCCTTAATCTCGGCTGTGGATCCCGTTGCGGTTTTAGCCGTTTTCGAGGAAATTCACGTCAATGAAGTTCTTTACATTGTCGTTTTTGGCGAGTCTCTGCTTAACGATGCCGTCACTGTGGTAAGTTATATTACTTGGATAACCAACTTCAGCATATTTAAAGCAAGATATTTTCAGACTCCTCAGATAGATCCAATCAAATTTAAAAGGGCAATCTCTTCAGCCTTTTTAAAATTCCATACAGAATAGGGCTATGGTCGATTTTCTGTTAAAATTGTACGACTGCTATTTAATCCAAAAAGCTTATCTCATCTGCATCTTATGTGGGCGTGAGAAGCTGAAGGAAACTGAAAAATTAATACGATAGGATTTTTGACATAAACATTTTTATGAAACTTAAATGAAACGCAAAAAGAGACGTGATCTTCTAAATATACTAGACCCAACGAAAGCTCCCACAACGGGGCCTGCGGGTCCTTGACTGATCTTCAATTAAATTGTTGTTTTCCATTGCACAATATTTCACATGAATTGCAGCTTTGAGCCGTACCTGTTGAAGCGTCAACATCATAATTACTATCCCTAAATACATCCACTCGTAAATTTTGATCGATGTTGATTACTAACCTTGTAACCTTGCCTCAACACTTGGATGACTCGTGACTTTTCATAACGTTCTATCACTCCTTATATAAAGATGATGATAGCGTCGTCAGAGTCACATGATTTATTATTTAGAATTTATCAATTACCATCCAATCCAAGTAAGCTCATGGTCTAACTTAATAACTAACAATTTTTACTTCTCAAATAAAATTATCCCGAAATGAATAACTTTGTTCGAACAAGCTCAGAAGCCTGTAAATATGTGGGAAAATATTTTGAGAATTGCAATGGAGCAGGTTAAGTTAAATTAAAAATGCGATAATATTTTCCTTCACATCAAAGATTAACAAAGATATTCCTGTAAGCGTCTTACGACATGGTTATGTCTAACTTAATTGTAGGATGAAAACAATACTTCTCTGTCTGGGAATAAAGGTAGGAGTGATATTTTCTGTAAGACCGCAATAATAATTATATAAAGACGTTAATCTCGGTCTACTTTTAGCCAGTTCCAGGAAGAATTTAGCATATTCCATTCCAGCTCTAATGTACTTTATTCATACTTATCCTACAAATCTTTAACTAAAATCCCGACAATTTCACACTCACAAACTTGATTTCCTCAGATAAATCACAGTTAGCAATTATTATGAATGTTTTATTAGTTTATTATGTATGTATTTTATAAAGTTTGCATTTTCCGGCACCACGTACACACTATACACAGATTTAGTTTAGATATGGTGATTTGGTCGGCCGATCAAAATCTCAACTATGTATTCAAACATAGCATCGTAATAAAATCATTGAATAATCCTTTAAACCCCATATAAAGTATAAGCGTTTACGCATGCATATGAATGGGTTTTACGGCAATTATTTTAATCCTCCCGAATGACAACTATTGGTTTCAGGTGCTATACCACATGTTTGAGGATTATGCCAAAATGGGAGCCGAAAATGTTACCGCCATTGAAATGGTCAAGGGCGTTGCGTCCTTCCCAGTCGTCGCGCTTGGAGGAACTGCAATTGGAGTTATCTGGGGATTTTTAACTGGATTCGTGACAAGGTTCACCAACCACGTTCGCGTGATTGAGCCGATCTTCATCTTCGTTATGGCATATCTTGCTTACTTGTGTGCCGAAACTTTCCACATGTCTGGAATTCTAGCGTAAGATCCCAATAAAGCAATTAGCATCTACCTACAGGATGCACAGAAAGTTTTTTCATTAGCCCAATGTCACATGAGGATCAAGTACATATCATTCCTCGAGTATATCTTTCGTAGAGATAAATCAAGTTTAGTATCTGGAAACCATTTTTTACGATTATGGAGGATCTAAAAATGTATAATGCTCAACTTATATAATTTTAGTTGCACAATATGTTTTTGTGTACACATACAGAGGCATTCTATCATTTTATAGCGTCAGGGGCCTATAATGGCAGATTGCTTCCAGGGAAAATTTCTCCTAGAATAAATAAAGATCTAATTTATTTACAGAAACAAAAGCTCCCTTGCGCATTACAACCAATCGATAAAGAGTTAATCTATAAATTCCTTGCATTTTTACAGGATAACATTCTGTGGAATTACGATGAAGAATTACGTGGAAGCAAATATATCCCACAAGTCTCATACGACGGTAAAATATGCTATGAAGATGTTAAGCAGTTCGGCCGAAACGATTATTTTCATGTTCCTTGGAGTCTCGACAATCCATGATACTCATGAATGGAATACCTTCTTTATCGCTGCAACGATTATCTGTTGCACAATTTACAGAATCATGGGTATAATAAATTAACACCTCCCCTATGTTGTCAGCACAAGTTAGGATGCATGAGTAGTCATTTTCTCAAATGGTTGATTGCATGTTCTGTGAATTATTCTGGTAATTAGGTACACTTGGACTCTCAGCTTTGGCGAATCGCTTCCGACTCCACAAATTGGGTCGAGTCGATCAATTTGTGATATCATATGGAGGGTTACGTGGGGCCGTGGCATTTGCACTCGTCCTTTTAATTGACCTTGATGCCGTGAACTGCAATGATAAATTACAGCGAATGTTCATCACGACAACCATCACGGTCATTTACTTCACCGTTTTTGTTCAGGTGGGTCTCCTTTCATATTTTAAAATGTCAGATTGCTTTAGAGTAATCCACATCTAAATTGTCCGGTTTATTTTTAATTTCTTACGAATGATATTGATAACAAACAGTAACATGTTTATTCTTTTTACGTTCTCAGGGTATAACAATAAAACCGTTAGTGGAGTGGCTAAAAGTCAAGAAGGCTGAAAAGCGAAAGCCTACAATGAACGAACGTATTCATGAAAGGGTATGTTTAATTCTCTGAATAAACGAAATAAAATAAGTAACGCGACATCTGGAAAAAGGTTGGAAGTAAATTATCGGTAATATTTTTTTAGTTAATGGATCATACGATGGCTGTTCTGGAAAGTCTGGTCGGCCAAGTTGGACACTACAATCTCAGAGACAAGTAAGTCTCGTCTAAAAAGCAATTTTCTGCTTGATGAATGTAGTATTCTAATCTTCCCATACATCCTGCTTATGCAATTTCTTATACTCGAATAGATTTAAACAATTTGACAATCAATACATACGTCCTTGTCTCATCCGAGATCTGAAAGGAGCGGAGCCTAAGATTTTAGAGACGCATTTCAAACTAACGATGCGAGATGCGATGGATATGATGAACCGTAATCCTGCTGCAACTAATGGTATCAATCCGAATAAACTCAGTCCAGAGTCAATGGCTGCTCTTATTCGAAGTATGAATAGCTCAAATAACTTACAAGGAAGGTCAGTTCTCATGAAAAAACAACAGTATTAAAAGTTGAATGCAACTCGGCCGTCTGGATAATTAAAACCGTTTTATTTACAGTTCTGGTAATATGCCAACGGATGATAGTACCTGGAATTTGGATTTGCAAGAACTAGAGTACAATTTGTCAAGGAAAGACATGTCAGATGCCAAAATACATCATCTCCTTTCCGAAGAACTATACAAGCCTTACAGAAGGGTAAGAATCTTAACTTTTGGAGTTATTTCACGGCGTAAATGCCTGGATTTAAACGTGATGTTACTAATATTTTCAGCATCGACGGCTCAGTTACAGTCGACATACTGTTAATGAAAAGGATCTGGCCTCCGAATCCAATCCACAAGTTAATTATAAAACGCAAATGAATTTCAAAAAGATGGTCAGCGACAAGGCTCAGAAAATTAATAAGGTCCGCCGTCCTGGAGTCATCAACAAGGTAAAATAGTCAATGTTTTATAGACAATACAGGATGTGATTCTGTACAGATATATATGGCATGCGTAAGATGTGCTGAAATCAATGAACTTTATGTGAGATTTTTCTGTTTCAGGATGGAAGTGGAATCATATCCAACGGTCGAATTACGTTTGGTGAAGGTACAATCCCAGCTCTTTGTTCGCATAATACTCATCTATGATTATGTGATGATGATTTGATAGCGTGACTTTTTATTGAACCCATGTTATCAACTCAGTACCTATAATTTGCTTCTTAATCAGAGTATGACAACCCAGCCTTCACTATGGCCGATGAAAGGGTTCAACGTCGAGCAACCATAAGTGACGATAGGCAAGATGGAGATGTCGGGATCTATTTTATTACCGGAGGGGGTTCCAGTAAGTTCAATTAAGTCAAATTATAATCTATCTATCCATCTGGAAAAATGTAATGCTCTTCTATTTCTGTGCACGTAATAATTAAGTATGTCAGTAAGTACGTACGGGTCCAAACTTCCATGTTCCAGTTTACTTTGCCCTTTACCCCTACTTTTGTTTATTGATTATTTCTAATCATGTATGAATGAGTCATAAGTATTCAGATTTTCCTTGACAGAGGAGTTGTTAATTAATTAAACTACGGAATTACAGCAGGTGATTTCCACAAGCAGGATTGGAATGAGAGACGATGGTCCCAGTCTAGCTGTAGTAGTGTGAAATCGTATATGGAAAGAGAATATCCACATACGGCCCACCCCATTCATAGGCATCCCCGCCGTCATTCTAAGCTTTCTGATTATGATGATAGCCCCACTATTGCTGAATGTACTTTACCCTGGAGACGAGATCTTAGTCAGAATATTGTCAATACGGGCAATAATCGATTCCGTAAACTTAAACTTTTCTTCATTTGCTCTGTTTTTGGGGGGGAAGCGGGATGAGGCTAAGAATAATTGGGATTTTAACCAAACTTAAAAACCAACTTCCGGTGGAAGAGGAACTTATGCTAGTAATTATATTAATCCAGTTTCATTTCTAAACAAATATTGCTTACTTAACCATATAACTGATAACAAACCCCAGTTGAGCCTCGTATCATATCCGGTCTCCGGTGCAACATTTTTTGATAATGCTTTTTAAACATAACCTCAAAATGATTGATTCATTTAAAAGCTTATACAAGGAAATATATGAAAAAATGAAGATATATTTTACAAGACCAATTGCTAATTGCTATCATTAATGATCATTTCGGGCAAACGACTACTATAACACCAATAATTTATATACATTACAAGGGAATATGCGAATGTTGTTAAAATGGAATTTCTAAAATTGTGAAACTACTGAAAGAATTGCATGCAATTGTAAATATCTACAACAAATCGGTGAAATGCTCAACATCTAAAAAACGATTAACTTGGCGAATGCGATAAGATCGTTGGATTGAAACATTAACAATTGTGTTTTATTTTAACAGGGGTTTCACCAGCCAGGCGAATGACAAGAGAGGAAGATGGTAAGTCTTAGGTCGTAATTGACCCGTTAAAAAACTGCAATATTATAACTTCGCAGCATCCCTGAAATAAGAGCAGGCTTAAGCTTTATCATAATTCATAAAGACTCGCAAAATTCTAATGAAATGTGACCAATAGGGAATATATCTCCCAGTGCTATGGACAGCGTCTTGCCCTGGAATAGAGACGACGAGTACGGAAGCGATGCATTCCCAGTGAAGCAGAATGAGTTCCCTGCTTGGTCAACAAACAAGGAGTATTTGGCGTATAATTCGCCAACACATACGTTTTTGGGTTAGTTGTAAACGGAATTTACTCTGATTCTGCATTTATTGTAAAAACTAACAAAATATTTTATATTCAATTCTGCCTTTTCCGATTTTTTAGGTGGCATCGGTGGACAGCCAAAAATGCCAAGCGTTATGGGACTTTTCAAACGTGATAGTATAGGTTCAACTACAGGGTCAAGGAGAGGATCCCTGCAAAGCTTACAGCAGGTCCGTATGGACTCACCCAGACATTCTATAGGTTCGGATGGAAGTGGTGGGAGTGGTGGAATGGGAGGTTCGGATATGCCATCCGATATGCAAACTTTGGGCATGGGAAGACGAGGATCGACGTTCCTTGCGACGCCGATACCTGAAGTTGCCGAAGAGACTGAGAAAGAGCAGGGAGAACCTGAGACAAAACCGAAGTCGTCGGGTCATCATGGTTCTGAAGTCCTCTCATCCTCGCCCTCGCATTCAGGGAAATTTACGTTGGAGAAAATTGATGAAGGGGATGTTTCAAACGCGCAAACAAAACTATAGATAGTTACACGTTTCAATCTTTAAGAATTTCAATTTACAATGCTACATGAGGGCTACGACCGAGCTTTCTCTTTTAATCAGATGACAGAATGGCTTTAATTCATTGTGCCGTATAACTAAAGATAGTGTAGGCCTAGGCCTTCGGTGCAGAGTTTTCATTATCTATACAATATTTTTTGTGAGTCAACTTTTAATCTATTGAATTCTTTAATTGAAATTGCTTACTTCAGTTTGTAATAACAATAAAATTCATTTTAAAATATGTACTTTACGTACAAGTAACTTCATGCTACCGAAATTTAGGATATTTATGTAATAGTGCAAGGTACAATTTCTTCCATAATGCTATTTTTAATCGTTTCAAATCTATGCTGGACAACGATAATATATTCTTTGGTTTTCATATCTAGGTGAGAATATTCGCCGTGTATCAAAGCGTTCGCTATTTATTAAGGGATTATTTTGTGATGTATAATGTACCTTCATTAATAACTTTAAAGCTTAAAATAAGAAAAATTGATAGGTTCAGACTACAATTATATATTGAATTGATGTATTTTAAAATCACCGAAAGTGATGAAACGAGATGCGTTTTGTAGTGTCTAGTGTAGCATCCCATGATGCCAAAAAAAGGATTTTAATTAAGCCTTTCAGGTTTTAGCTCAAATATCACCAACAATTATATGAAAATTGTTATTCGGTCATTCCAAGCTATTTTTAAACAAACAACTTTCCGTAATAATATGTTTTATTAATATCTGACAAAAAGTGCCATTATAAAGCATAATAATAATATACCCATATTTTCTGCTTCATGCTTGTGTGCATTTATTGAATGATTGGCCAACGGAGATTATAGACGTTTCTTTAAAAAACATAATAATATAACGTTTTTAAATGAGTGAATGCTTTTAAAATATTGACGTGGGCTACTATAGATAATGCAACTAATGTTATCATATAATTTTAACTATTTTTAAAAATGAGACGGGAGTATTTTGTGTAATCAAAATACATCCGTTATGGAATAGGTAATACTGTTGACTGTGCAATATTTGTAAATTAAAAAAGTAATGTATCAGTAAAGTAAATGTTTCAACCGTTAAGCTAAAATTGTCATAATCGATTTCATTCCCGAAAAATGTTCACAGCTCATTTTCCATAACCTCTTGTTCCAGCTCATAAGCGACTGTATTATCTAAATTATTTACACGCCATAAACCAGATAATAATGATCCGATATCTTCTAAATTCCTAGCTTATGTTTTGTTAGATGGGAAGGGAATCTTTTACTAGATGCAGTGTGATTTCCATTAATATTTGGATACCACTGTAAAAATTCGTAAAATTGTATGAAGTCTAACCTAGGAACTACTAATATAAAGCCATAAGCCATATTTTGGCAATATAAAGCCATGCATATATTTCTTTCAACTAAACAGGTCCATATTGCATATAGTAATAGATTTTATTTAGTAGCAAATCTTTCACACGGGTAGATTATTACAATTTTACATTTAAACTGATGTAAATAATTTATAAATGGAAAAGTGACCTTTTCAACTAAACGTTCGATATCTACAGTAAACATATTGTATTAATATTCTAAATGTCGTTCTTCAAAAAAATCATAGAAAATTGATAAAGAAAAACAAGATAAATACTAATAAATAGTTATAATAGTATTTCCAGTTTAACCTGTATATGAATTGGAAATCACAGAGTAGCGATTAAAACACAATCAATATTTGTTGTTGTTGTAAGCGAAAAATAATACGTTTAGAATTTAATTATAATTATAACATATTTTTTCTGTTAAAAGTTACAGCGAAAGGACAATACAAAGTGATTAATACAAAATTGTATGTCTGGAAAACCAAGAAATTGTTCCGATTGAATGCATGCTAAACGGTACAATATTTGAGCATGATACAGACACTGTATTCGATGAATTACGTCATGTTTCCAAATACTGGATTGTGCCGACAAATACTAGGACCATATTCCTCATATGCGGCTTTGGTGTGACATACTTGATAAAACTCGGGCTGGAAATAGATAACGGAGAATAAGATAAAATATCATAATTACTTTTTCACAGGCTTAGGTTACATTAAAGGGACTAACCGTTGAGGCCAACATGCTTCCACCAAACCATACTGCATATCGTTGCATGTGATGCGAAATTACTTGAACTTCCATTGCCTTTGGCTAAAGGAAATTAAAATTCATTACGGCTGATGATAAGATTTATCCATAATAAATTGTTCTCCGATGGATAAGTTAATATTTTCTGAAAATTATTTAATACCTTTATTCTACCTCCACTGAGGTTCTCACTGAGTCTAAGACGACCATCTACTAATCTCTTAATGTCGCGCTGAAGTCTTCGTCCAAAATCTCTGAACATGGTAGATCCTCCAGACAGAACAACACTTTGGTACAGAGGACGCCTAACGTCAATCGGACAACTCTGAATCACGTTGTCAACGATTTCAGAAATAGGTGTGACGAAGTCCGGATTCGAAAACTACATTAACCAAATCCCAAAGTCAGCACTTGTATTACATAGATATTAATAACAGAATTCCACAAAATAATTTTACCTCGGGATGGAAGAAAATTTCAGGTCCCATGAATCGCTCATATCCTACATCTACTGAAAACGGCTGTTTTGTAACCGAATTCATGCCTTCGTATTTTTTTATCCATTTGGCAGGGTCACTATCATATTTCGCGAATTCTTTGGCTATATCCGGGCAAATATAAGAGTACCGCTCTTTGATTGCTTTTGCCGTTTCCAAAGATTGCTCAGGAGGAATTCCTACTTCTCTCTCTCGTAGTAAGGACTGGATGAAAGAAGTTATATTTCGTCCAGCGATAGGTATGTGTTTAATGCAACTTCCGATGACATAGCCTTCGGCCTTAAGAAAATAATTCGAATTGAACGATCAATTATATTTGATGTATTATTAAAGTAGTAACCAATAAAAAAATAACTCAAAAACTAACCACTGGAATAACATGAGTAACTCCATCACCACTGTCAATAACCACACCGGTCAGTGTTCGTTCCTCCAATGGACGCGATGTCCAAGAAGCGGCTAAGGCAAGAACAGCTTGCACAGCAATGTAAAGCCCAGGAACGTTGAAGGATTCAAACATGATTTCTAAAAAGAAACAAAATGTTTAGCTAATTAAACTACAGTATAAATTTAATCGAACATTCAAATCAAATATGAAATATAGTCCAACCAGCAGTATATTCTCGGTTTTCCGGCGTGTTAAGTGGAGGCTCAGTCAGAAGGAAGTAATGATCTTCAGGTTCTGCTCGAAGATACTTGAATATACATTGCTCAAAAAATTTCTCCATTAAATCCCAGTCTTCAACCAGTCCATGTCTTACAGGATACTAAGAAATTAAAGATTGAATTAAAATTTGCCATTTCACACCTGACATTACAGAAGATTTATTAAACAATTCAACGACTTTTGAAAACTTTTATGTCATACTTTGACAGCATATCCTGGATTCTCAAAGGCTTCATCTCCGATATAAAAGTCCAAATCTTCAACTCCTTTGACTAATCTTCGACTGCTCTGATCTCCAACTTTTGCCGACTCCTTAATCGCGATGGCAGACGGGAAAATGAACTGTGGTTCCTTGTTTCCGGCATATCCTAATTTAGTGTACCTGTACATTGTAAAATTCAAAATGTAGTTTAAAGAAATATCTGTCATAGTCGTAACCAGTTTGTCAAGCGCTTTGTAGAAATTTTTGAAGAAACGTACCCCGTCCCAACGTCAATAACACAAGCCGGAAGCTGTCCTGCCATTTCGTTTAGATTATTCGGTCAGAATTGTGAGTCACTCAGCGACTGAGCCAAGTATTCACCGGCCCTTACCTTACCTCCTCTGAGCAAGAACCTCAACGAGAATTCTTTTTGTTCTTAGCCCTTATTCCAACAGTTCAGTCAGCGTTTATATTAACCTAAACTATTTAAATATTTAACTATAATACTTATAAATGCGAAATGAAGTTAATAAACGGATGACTGTCACTCGGGAATTGACTTTTCCTTACAACTTACAAGATAAACATTCAGCTCAGCAGCACTCAGCACTCCCATAACATAAACCTCTTGAGGCAAAAGCCGATGAAATGAAACCCGGCCCAAAGAAACACTCATCATCCACCTCCTAGCTAGACTAAGCAAGCACCCACACCAGTCAGTATTATTTGCCATCTTACGTAGTGTGATGTAAATGAAAATGATTCTTTGTTATTGGACACCTCAGAAGAGCTGCACAGAGCAGTTAAATAGATGATTTAATTATTAATGAGACACGATTCGTAGTTTTTTAAAAATCTAATGAACTTTGAATATACTATCACATAATAATGTAATGATGAATACGGAGCCATTAATGTGTAGGTATTTAAATCGGACTCTATATTTATGTATTTGGTATTCTAGAATTTTCAAATTCCGAATGAATGGTTAACAAAAATGCTTTTAGAATTTAGATGCAAAACTTTTTCCTCGATTTTAATGTAGGTTTTTCTTTGGCAAATGTTTATAACAATCAGGAATTTATTCAAAGCAGGGCAAATCTTTCGAATGCGACCTTATTAAATTTCATTGGAAATACTAGAATTGTATCAAAATTAGTCCAATGATTTTCCAGTTATTTGGATTTTAGTACTATTTTTAACAGAATTATTGAGAAGATGAGGATAATCTTCCCAAAATTGGTCACCTATGATATCACAATTTAATTCCACAATATTTTCTTCTAGCACCGTGTTAGTCTTATCTTCTTCGTTCAATGAGAGTGAATCCATCGCTTCTTTCTTTTTCTTTTTGTACATTTTCCTTGGAATTTTTTCTGGTCTCGCCTTTTGAACAAACACTGTCCCTTTCTTGAATATTTCCGGCTCGTTATTGTAATTGATCCCAAAGTCCGAGAAAAGGATCTCATGCTTATCCGCCGACAGCGTTCCGGAAAGCCGTTTCTGAGCCTATAGAATTAATTAGATAACAAAATATGTAAGTATACAAGCTAGGTACTTAATATATTTAACAGAGATCGGTCGAAAAAGATTAAAAATATTTAAACTTAAACTCACGTCAGAATTCGTCATATTTCCTTTCAAGACTAAAGCCCAAAAGGTGGTATTATACAGGTTATTGATGTGACAGTCTGCTTGCCTCCAGCAAAGATAATCTCGAAGATTCTTGTCAGTTGGATAAAGCACGATACGGCCGTCGAAGGACGGTGGGTACTGTAATTTTTCATTTGGAAAATAATCGGCCCAGTGAAATACGAACGCTGAGGAAAATTTAGAGACGAGCGTTGTGATAACTTTTGACTCTCTTCGTTCAAATATCTAAAAACAAAATTAGATATGGTAAAAAAGATTGCACTTATTGATACAGAACAGAAACAATGAATTTGTAAAATTTTACGTCAGCTTCTCGTCGAAAAATAAAGGAGTATTCATCACTTTGTCCATAGGCTAAAATGATGTCGTTAAATTCTTGCACGACAACTTTTGCAGCTTTGTTCATCAAGCTTAGTCCTCTGAGGTCGTTTGGCCTCTCCCAACCGTGCTTCTTGGCCAATTTGTGAAACCCTACATCAGAATTAGAATGAAATTAATACTCGTTTAAAAATAATTATATTGGATATTAAAGTTTTTAATGTTGAAAGACATTAGTATTAGTATTACTGTCTG
The DNA here is from genome assembly GCA_906901685.1 of Desoria tigrina. NCBI lineage: Eukaryota > Metazoa > Arthropoda > Collembola > Entomobryomorpha > Isotomidae > Desoria > Desoria tigrina. The sequence goes on from CAJQTU010000014.1 coordinate 370,931, forward strand.
AACAGGACCGTTACCTCTTCCATCAATCCTTGCTACTGCCCAACAGTTCGGAAGAAGTGTATCGGTGACTTCGAAACTCTTAACGTAGTCCCATTTTGAATTGGCCATAATACAACTCTGTTGTAAATATCTTTTTAAAACTTTCACCACTCCCGTGGTCCTTATAAAAGAAATATTAGATTTTAAAGCACTAGTTACCACCAAGCACTGACTTGACATTTAATCCTTTCGCTTAAGTTCGTTGAATTGAAGATAAGATCGGGCCAAGAAGGTCAAGGCAAACACCATGTTATTTTTTAAATATTCCTGTTCTTCGTTCGTAGTTCAATAATCAATTCTGCTTTCTCCGGACCGAACTTCAGAAGTTCAGAGTGATAATCTAACTATACAATGCTACTTCCAACTTCCAATGCACAATGAAATAGTCGGCAGCCCAATAGTCCCCTACAATACTACAGGACAGTCTACAGATCAAATCCAAACCACATGCACCCGCACCGTATTCACGGCTTCAATACTCTCGAGGATCAATCAAGAATGACAACTCTCCTTCCTTCGAACTCTATACCGGGTAAATAATAATGCAACAATTCTTCTATACTGCAATTATTCCTAAAAGTTGCATAGGTCTCTCTTATCGCCTATATCAGTCTTTCTAACTTGGGAATTGAAATGTTTGTGCATTCGGGGTAAAATGATAATCCTTTATTAAAGTTATCAATTTTTATTGAGATATCTACGGTTGTAGTTTGTAGTTGTCACAGTTTATTAGTTAGAGTAACGCGAGCAGCGACAGCTAAAATACACTGTCTGGGAGTTAGATGTCAAAGTTGAGAATGCCGGTGAGATTAGGCAAAAATCCTATCAACACGGCCGTTAGCTTAGGTATTGCTTATAACAGACCTACGTAGGACAAAATAATTTAACTTTTTCCCGCCCCCCAATGTTAGTTAAAGGGGAGAAGGTGAAATCCCGCCAAGAATTCTGTCCTACGTAGGTCTGTTATAAGCAATAGTACATGGCAAGGGTGTTTACCTATTCTCACCGGCATTTGGTTTGAGCATCAGACTCAGTTTATTAGCTTTTAAATTTGAACATTAAAATTTAAGTGTATACTGTATACCCGTGTGTTCTCTGAAACGCATACTATGCCCGCTTAAGAAAATGGAACGTATTTTAAAAGTTTATGAACATCGAGCGAAAATAAACAAACATGTTATATTAATATTTCTATTAATTCTTATTATTTAGTCCATTTCTTGCAATCAATTAGACAATAATATGTAGTCATTACATTTTGGATTTCGTATCAATTAGTTGCTGTACCGCTGTACAGTTCCACTATACCCTTACAACAAGATGAGTTTTAGAAAATAAAAAAGCGTTAATAAGTTTTAACTACTAAACCGCATGGGTGCTTGTTACTATTATGCTTGGAATGAATTTATGAAAATAATATAATATATTGGTATTTTACCAACTAGTTCATTAGTCAAGTACTTCAAAACGTAACGCAATCAAACATATCGAAGCTCACAATTCTTCTCGCAATCGTGATATTGTACCAAACCCAACTTTTTATTAGTCGAGTTTAGCTTTTGATTTTGTTGTCACACGATTCTGAATGGACACATGGTGTCTGGTGTCTGGAGAAATTGGCTAATTTTCTATCAAGAAGACATTCGAAATTAGAACATGCATTTGAATTTGTAGGTAGATAACTGAAAACTCATTTCTTACTACTCTAATAACTCTAGTATTAAATAACGAATACAAAAGTATAATATTTTCTAAATTGCCCGTAGAAAAATTAGTAGACTACTACTACATATTATTTTTAGACTTACTGATAACTACAGCGAATATGCAGAATATCTTATATCGCTCGCTTGAATATATTTATATCGATAAGAGGTGAATGGAGATTTTTTTTCGGTTTAAGCAGACAAACATATATCAGTGTGCCCCTGACTCTCGTAATACGATTTAACGTACGGAAACTTATCGAGAAGTTTTATAGGAGCTACAACATCAATGCATTCGCTGCCTTCAAATTGTACTAGACAATATTTTGATCCATCGACTCCTTTAGTAGCACCATAAAAATATTTGGGGTCTTTTCCATGAAGATCTTCTGTCAACACAATACTCTAAAAATAATTTTAAAAAAAATACATTTACTAGGTCAAACGCAATTAAGGAACGAAAGCATTGATGTATGCGATAAAATGTTAAACGAAGTTGAGATAATTATAACACAACTTACATATATTTCGTCATGTGAACAGGTTTGAGCAATGTCTAAATACAGAAGCTGAACTGATTCATCTACCCAGGTCCGAAAGACGAATAATGTAATTCCTGAACGATTATCTGCAATACCACAAGTCCAACTGCCTTTGTTTAAAGTGGAGGACGAAGCTTGCTTGCTCTTGGATTGTGTTTTTTTGGGCGATTCCCGAGCAACTTGTTCCCTTTTACCGCTTTTTGAGACCACGACTCTGGTTTTCTATCAATATTTTTTTTTAATTTATCGTTACATATACTGAAATGTTATATCATAATCTAAGTTGTAAAAAATTCATTTAGAATTTGATGGTACTCACTGGTTTAATTTCGTTCGTTCTGTTGGCATTTCTCTGCTTCAAATATTCGTTCATCATCTCATGAGCCCCTTCCATATTTTCTTCTGGTTCCCATGAATTAGCATCTCTATATGAAAAAAAAAGTGTTTAGTAACTTTTCCGAACTTATAATTTGGAATGATTTGAAGATAAAACTCTCAACTTCAAACTAACTTACTCGTTCCAGCCAAGCCACTTCACAAAAAAGTACTTCTTTCCAGCTTGAACCTTCATGTCAAGAATTTTCTCCACGTTGTATTCCTCCTCAGAAGAAACAGTATTTCTTACTTTTGCAATTTTTGAACTGTTACTTTGCTTCTGGCGTTTTTGTGGGATTTCATTATCTTCAGCAGAAGAAGAGCTATAGAGTTCGTCTTCAGATGATCCAATAGATGAACTTGAATTTCCATCGTCGCTAGATGCGGTATCGATTTGGGTGATCTTTCTTTTTGCAGCTACCTTAGCGTTTCGTGTCCCCGATCGATAAGCCACCACTGGCATCTTGAATTCCTAATTGCAACACTTTGCTGACGAAACAATCTGTAGGTCCACAAAATAATCAAATTATACAAATAGCCATCTAACCATGTAACAAACAAGCACCTTACCAAACAATTAACATTAATCTTTAATCCTTTTGTCCTTAGACTTTTACTCGAGTAAGAAGTCAGCAAGACTGTTCATTTGTTAATTCGATACTAAAAATACCAAATATATATAGTGTATAAAACCGATTTACAAATCGCCGTCAGGATTTTCAAGTGGTTCATGTTTTTGTGCATGTGTATATGTGATATGGTTTCAAAATTGTACATATTGAACATTGAATGGTGGCTTTCGATGTGCTTTGATAAAAATGATGGTGTAATTACGTATTATGTAATAATGTAGTGACTGTTATAGTGTATAAACTGCATACACAGAAACCACTACAGCAGAGTAGATGCACAATATATATTTTTGATTTTGTAATTTAATTATATCAATTTGGTATTTCGTATTTACCTTGGGGTTCCCCTTTCACCTTACTTTACCTTGGGGTTCCCCTTTCACCTTACTTGAAAAAAGCCCAAAAAAAGCAGACGGACGATCAAAACTTAAAAATAGCCAATCAAAATTGAATTGCAACTATCATCTGTTTATCTTTTAAACTTTGATGGGTGTTGTGATGAGACTTGATTGATGTGAATGAAAGCCTACCTGCCTGGCTGAAAATTAAAGACAAAAGAATTAACTATGAAATGTGAAATGATGAAAAACACACTACAAATTTTCACATATTTTCATTTTGATGTGCTTGAAATTGAAATGTGCTTGTGCTATGATAAATTATGAAACAACAATGCCGTCGTTAGCAAGAATACTAAGCTTTTTAATGTGTAATGGATTTCTAATCTGCAAATCTGAAATCAGAGATCTTTAATTATCCGTATGGTATACAGATACACAGACAAATTCTGTTATTCTACAATCTGCTGTAATCTGTAATCACTTGGACTTGGACTAAAATAAATACATTCTATGAAATGCAGATAAGAGATTGAGTCAGCCTCACCAGCCTCAGGAATCCGCCTTGTGCTAATGCTAAATATTTATTTTGACTCCTTTTCCTTTCTCCTTTACACGATCGTCCTTGATCTCCGGCAGTGTGGTTGTGTTTGCCTCCAGTCCAGTCTCCAGCATCCAGACAAATCCGTCTGTGGGCTACAGAAATAATTTCAAGTTCATTAGGATTGTTTAATTTTTTAGCAGTAATTATGAAATTAAAATGTGTATACCATATATGCAATATGCAATGAATGAAGAGGTAGAGAGAAATGCGGGGCTTGATCTTCTCAAGAAGATTTGTTGTGGATGAAAATAAACGTTTTGCTCGTCTCTCGCTTTCGCGTGTACTATTTTCTAGTGCAACTTTCTCCTCGAAACTAATCTCCGGGCATCCTTTTAGCGCTTCCACTTCTCATTGGCTTCTGACAAAGAGAAGGCTGGCGTCCGTTTCCCTGAGGCTAGAGTTAGAGGCAACGTGCGTGCGGGTACTCTGATACAGAATCATAACAATGCAATGGGTTAAAAATTCTTAAAAATAGATCCTTGTCTTTAGTTGTCTTTACGGTAAAGTTTAGTTTATAACGGTTTATTAGTTGTGTAAGTTGTGTTATGGGATATGGTGGGAGTGGGAATGGTGTATGGAAGGCAATCTAAACTCCAAATTCCAATACTCTGTACAATCTTTGAAGGATTCATTAAAATTAAAGGCATATGCATGAGATTGTTTTGTTGACATAATTTAATCTGTTGATTTGAATTTAAAATCTTCTTTTGTGTATGAAATTGACTTCACGGCACGGGTATTATTGTAGGGAGAAATGTAATGTCGTGTGAATTTTAGATAATTGTGAATTGCATTTCGATAATCATAGTTTGTATATTAAAATGCAAAAAATGCTTACGATTGCTCGTTGCAAATAAAAATTTTCATTGGTTATGTTATAACAAGGGCAAAGGGATTTCGGTAACAACAAAACTTACTTACTAAACAATATAGAAGGAAGTCTATAATTGGTTCCTTTCTTTTCATCCTCTTCCTCTAGTATTTAGTTATAAGTAAGTTAAGCCATAAGTTTATTTTAAGTTACACTCTTAAATGAAACAGTTTTGAGGTAGTCACATATTTAACATCCTCATTATGATGACTTGATGATTGATGACACAAAAATACACATCGCCATATAAAAACTCACATATTGTTGTTGGACGAGTTGGACAGGCCTGACCTGACAAATATACATATTTACCGATCTGTTTATCTTTAATTTCATAATATGCATTTTTTTTAATGCAACCATTTAAAATCGACCCAAGACTAGTATTTCAAAATCGATGAAAAGTAAAAATATCTATAGAAGCTCCCATTTTATTAATTGTAAAAAATAGATATATGCTCATGAGCGATTTACCTCCTAATCCATTATAACCTTGTAAAAAAGCCCTTGGACCCGATAAATGAATATTCCTCATTTCATCATCGCAATACCAAAATTTCTTTTAATTATAAGTTTCTTTAACTATCATATAGTTAAATTGCATAAATTTATAATATATGCTTATCCGATTTGTAGACTTTTATGCAAATCGAATAATTTTATTGATCTTTGGTTGAAGTGGAAGTGGGTATGACTTTGACTTATTTCAACGTTTTATTAGGTTTTGGTTGAAGTACTATAGATATAAACATTCAAGAAGATTTTAAAGTGAAATACGCCATCCACCAGTGGAAGACGGATTTACGTTAATTGAATACGAAGGTATGTAGAGATATTGATGACAGAGCCAGAGCCAAGTATGCATGTCCATAATTTATAGATTCACATTTTTGGAGGAATATATGTTTACAATGTTTGATAAGGTATATCAACTACTAAAACTCACAGGTACATGAATTACAGCACAAGATGTACTACAACTACAAGAGCTACTACAATTGCACAATCGAATGCCTTCCACAGGTCCAGCGTACTTGTGGCTGTGACAGAATATTCGTTAATTTCGAAACGGTTAAATTTTGGCATTGACAGGCATATGCACGAGATCCTTTCCTACGAGTAAGCTTCACAGCCAACCTTTCGAAGTCAGGCATATTGTTTCTGAGAAATAAGTAGTCTGTGGATGAATCCCATGCAAAGTTATCAAAGTAAACCACTGGAAAGTCGCATCGTAAACATTTCAGCTTATCGCAAGGCCTGAAAATAAAAGCCAAAATTATTTATCCACAAAATTTCAGTTATTTTCGGAGATTTCAAATATTATTTACTTTTCAACGCCAGGGACAGAGTATCCCATGTCTTCGAAACTTCCAGACAGATAAATAGAGAGACACTTTTTATGACTCTGATCGCTTTCACTTTCTCCAGATTTAATTTCTACTTTCTGCAGTGACCAAGGCTTGTTCTGAGACTTGCCGAATGGATTACTGTCTTCGAACTTAAAATCTTTTAACATTTCATCGACTTCTTCCCAGTTTGTTGACTGTTTTAGAGTACAAGGACAATCTCTTGGAGATGTCTTTGCCAGGGCCCTAGCTTCCGGACTTTTGAGAAACTTTTCCTCAATATGATCCAACAATTCGTCTATATCGTCTGGTTTTGGTTGTTCTGACATGATATTAATGATTCAAAATAAGTCACTATTATGGTAATTTTCTGGAATTTAATGCTGAAAGGTTTTTTACGAATTTTACGGTAATGTTGAATATTTTTCTATGACTTCTAAGCAAGGCAACTAAAGTTAATTTAGTTAGTTCTGTTACCAGGTAGCCTGACTTGAAGGATTTTCAAAAAATAAACATCTTTTTTCAAAACTGGAGGACACTTGTCCTCCAGTAGTAAAATTCGTAGTAAATATTTTTATGAATGAAAATCTGATCGGATTTATGAATGAAAAATTGTCAAGGAATATTTGCCAGCATTTTTGCAAGAAATTTGCAAATTTTTTGCCAGAAAAATGTAATTGGCGATAGTTTCAGCAAGGATTTTGCAATAGTTTTTGAATGGCAGAGAATTCGCAATGTTCTTTCAATGGAATTCGCAATAGTTTCAGCATGGAATTCGTCGGCAGGGAGACGACGAATTCAAAATTGAAAATATGGATATTTTTTTCGAAATCTCTCCAAGTCAGGCTACCTGTTAGGGAAACTAGTCTTTTAGTTGCCTTGCGTTCACACGGAGGGCTATTTGAGCGGTAAATTTAAGTCTGAGTGAAAGTTCTCAAGTTTGATCGACATGAAAATATTGATTTAATTTGTTCACAATTCCAGTCTTCTTTCTTGACAGTCTTTTTTGTGGAACCTGGAACCGTTTCAATTTGGGGTTAGAAGTTGGAAGATCTTGGACTTTCGATTCGGTTAGTTATAAAGGTTAGCTGAATCTTCATTTCATTAATCAAATCTTCGTAATTTCAAATTTCGAAGACAACTCACAAAACACTGAACACAAATAACACAATTAAAACAACAACACACAACAGGTTGCATCAATTGGACAACCTGAGCCTGGTGCCTGGGCTGTCTTTGGTCAAGGCAACTAAAGTTAATTTAGTTAGTTCTGTTACCAGGTAGCCTGACTTGACTTGAAGGATTTTCAAAAAATAAACATCTTTTTTCAAAACTGGAGGACACTTGTCCTCCAGTAGTAAAATTCGTAGTAAATATTTTTATGAATGAAAATCTGATCGGATTTATGAATGAAAAATTGTCAAGGAATATTTGCCAGCATTTTTGCAAGAAATTTGCCACATTTTTTGCGGAAAAATGTAATTCGCGATAGTTTCAGCAAGGATTTTGCAATAGTTTTTGAATGGCAGAGAATTCGCAATGTTCTTTCAATGGAATTCGCAATAGTTTCAGCATGGAATTCGTCGGCAGGGAGACGACGAATTCAAAATTGAAAATATGGATATTTTTTTCGAAATCTCTCCAAGTCAGGCTACCTGTTAGGGAAACTAGTCTTTTAGTTGCCTTGACTTCTAAGTTATTCAAAAATTAAAAGTAACTATCCCAGGGATCCACAAGGCAACTAAAGAAAAAGTCAGCTCCGTTACCAGGTAAGGACATTCGGAGGGTTTTTGAGAAAAAAGTTCATATTTTCAATTTTGAATCCGGCGAATCCGTGACGACGAATTCCTCGTTGGAAATCTCGCCAATTCTACCCGAAATATAAACGATGTTGCCAATTCCTTGCTAAAACTATCGCCAATTTCTCTCTAAATCGATTGCCATTCATATTCCTTACAAAAACTATTGCCAATTTCTTGCAAAAACTGCTGCAAATTTTCCGTGACAACCGTTCATTCATAACTACGATCGAAGTTTCATTCATAAACTCTCAATAATTTACTACGGATTTTACAACTGGAGTAAAAGTTACTCCAGTGAAAAAACTTGTTTATTTTTTTAAAACCCTTCGAGTGTCCTTACCTGGTAACGGAACTGAAATTTTTCTTTAGTTGCCTTGAGGGATCCATACTCTTATGTCATTTTAAATATACCCAGGTTGGGATGTTTTTAAATCTTTCTATTTTTCAAGATTTGTTTGGCCCATCCTGGTCCGGGCGCTATGGAAACCTGCTCCACTTTTCATACAAAAGCTAATAGATCAAGGTGAGGAAACTAAACGGTATTGAAATCTATTGGAAAGTCATCGTCTTATATGCCGGCGTATAACAAGGTAGCAAATGGATGTGCATCACTCGTCTCAATTTCCCCTCGTTCCAGCTTGGGCTTACTGTAGTTGGGTTGGGTTGGGTTGTTTTGTTAGGTTAGTTTTATAGCTTGCATTACGGCTTATGGAAAATTTAAATGTATTACAAAAAATTTTCGTCTGTTGATCTTTGGATTATAATTTATTATTGATGCTATATTTACGTGAATCTGAATTGTCCAAATATCTGCATCTGTTATTAAATCTCTAAATAATATCTACACATTTTTTCAAAGTCAAACTCCCCAAACACATGAACTCCAAATTTAGGGATCTATGAAGGATGTATATTTTTAATCAACAAATCTGTCCGCTATATCTTAACTGGATGAAGTTTTCCCCGTGTCCTCTAGTATGTCTCTGTCCTAAGTCTCAGCTCACAGCAGCGACTAATGTTATGCAATGTAATGTTTTACAGCAATGGATGCCGAAAACGAATTACTTTTTGGAGTTATTTTCCGTTTACGAAACGAAAGAAAGCCAACAAAGTATTTATTGTTTATAGCTGTGGAAATGCTAATAATTTGGCTTTACAAGATTATTTCACAATAGGCACAGTGAGTTAACAGACCGCATTTTAAAGCAGCGAGTGCAAGGGTATTGTAAAAATAACGTCTCCATTTTCTGAAAAACAAAATGATTAGTAACCTATTCAGATGCTTTTATCAACGAATATTAACACATACTTAATCCTATAATGTTAATAAAGGAAAAACGAAACCCTAAAACAATGAATCGAATCCCATCCGGACAACAAAGAAGAATGTTATGATGGTACACTTCAATTCATTCACATAATTTCTCCGTTTATTTATCCGAGTTTTTGCCAATTTGCGGAATCCTTTGGAAGAAACATGTAACTCATTTAACATAGCAACTTTTATATTATTTTACAATCATGACTAAACATGGGCTATAATTATTCGTAGATCTAAGAATTTAATTTAAACATTTGATTATTGACTGGATGATTTTAAGATTTACTTCGTGGCAGCAACTAAAGCTTCGGCTACTTCCAGAGCAATCTGAGCAGAAGCTTTGTCTTTTTCTCCCGACGCTCTTGAAACTTCAGCCTGCGCTGCGGTTAATTCTTGTTGTGCTGCCGAGGGGTCAATCATATCAATGGGCACAGCTTCTTCGGCTAAAATTTGGACTATATAAAAAAATCATCAATGTAGATAAAACTATTATTATGATGAAGAAACGTGAATGAACATTGATTGCATATCTTATCTAAATACCTGAGGAATCATCATTCACTGTGATAGACCCAGATGAAACGAAGAATTTCTTAACAGAGTTATCATTCTCAACAACCGATAAGACTCCGGGCTTGATGACGGCCAATGTGGGGACGTGATTTGGAAGAATACCAAAGGCTCCAGAGAAAGATGGAACATCGATCTGTTTCACATTTGCTTTGTTATAGTAAACCTGTAAAGACAATAAAATTAAAACTGATATTATACTGCATATAATGTATTGAATTGAGCCATGAGCTCAAAATCCGGTTATCGGATTCATGCATTCTATTACTTCATTATTAACCTTAAACATGTGACGAAAGCATAATTAAATTAATTAATTTTATGTGATTTTGAATTTCAAGTTCAAAGTTTGTATATTTTTGTTTACAAAAATAAATCCAGAAAATAGATAATCTTGAATCTGACATTTTTGGACACCGGAAATCAAACCCAGTTGTGTAAATGCAACAATATATATTATACAAGCCATCAGTGACTTTCGAGCTCATAACAAAAACTTGACAATTATTAAAACTTCAATTGAAGTAAACGGAAGTTTTTGTCATTCTCGGAGGGTGAAAGCAGACTTTCACCACAAACAAACTGTCGAGAGGTAAAGTGATACATTAGCCGTAAAATGTCTTACGATGATACCTGCAGTTTACAGTCAAGTCAGTACCAACTACAAACTACGAACTACAATACAATTATAAATCATAAATATACAAAATTAAGATTTGACTTTGACTCAAAAAATGTGAAATGTGTCAATTTTCCCATCTTTTTTAAATTATAAAAATTCCAAATTACCTGATACGGTGCAGCAAACGTGAACGCCATTTCATTGCCACTACCGCCGGCAGCTGCAGCAAATCCACGTTTGAAGATCTGCTGGGCTGACCCCGAAGATCTCATTACCATTCGACTGATGAACATTTTAAATGTTATTTTTCGAAAGGGGTTAGAATTTCGAAGCAAGTTTTGATGAATGAAATGGAAGAAACCCGAGGATGGAGGAAGGAAGGAAGGCAGCAAATTGATGTCCGATCAAAAAATGTTGGGAATGAGATTCAGATCCAAGAGCAAAGCACATGTTTATGTAGCCGCGGTTATCAAACCCTCTGAGATTCAAATTCAAAGTTGAACCGAACATTCTATTCGAGATTTTTAGGGACTTTAAAATTTTGAATTTAAATTCGACAAGTTTTCGAGCTTCGATCGAATTCAGCATTGTCTCAGAGCGCAAGGTTATTGCATTGTGCAATTTTAGTAAAATGTCGCTCTCAGTTGTATCAGCACTATTCAATAGAAATAGTCAGTTCAGTCTCTATTCATCAATTCGAAAGCTCCATAATACGAACTCTCTTTTCGAGCTTCGCAAATTGGCTCGAGTTCGATGTGTGGACAACAGCCCTATCGGAAAACAGGCTATGGCTGAGGGAAAGCCTCCAAAAATAATCCATGTTTACAACAAGAAAGCAATTGCTACAATCGGTGAGTTTCATTCCGTTTCACGTTTGTTCAAAATACAAAATATGAAATACGAGACGGGTAGAAATCTAGAAATACAAAGTATATACAAATAGCATTTTTTTGAGCTCTTTGTTATTAAAATGTCGCTTTGATGTTTTGTTACATTGCATGCAATGTTCAATGAGTAGAGGTCGCATAGTCGCATTTAATTACATATCTGAATTGTATGTAATGTCAAATGTAGGGGACAAAGTACTCTGCACAATCAAGGGAGAGATGAAAAAGGCGATTGTTGTCGGTGTAAAGAAGCACCAATCGCATGGAATTCCACGAAGTGACAGTAATAACATCGTTTTCATTGATGACAACGGAACGCCACTGGGAACTCGAATCCATGTTCCAGTCCCCATGCTTTTAAGAAAAATACTAAAGGAAAAAACGATAGCAAAAGGTGCCGATTATACGAAAGTACTGTCAATTGCCTCAAGATTTGTTTAAAGATACTCGTTTTCAATTTGTTCATTAGCATAGTCATTTAATTTCGTATTTATGTATTAATTAATGACAAAGTAAAATCAACCATAAAATACCAGCACGGCATGTAAATTCATTTTTCACAACTCATTTCATATTTATCAAGGCCCAGTTGATAGTATTCATTATAGGCACTTCATTGGGAATCACAGTGCATCATTGCATTCATGTCACATATAGGTTTTCTGTTCAGGACAATCTAATCAGGACTTACGAAAACAACAATTCAGAATTATAATATCGTGTTAGCGTCATTATAATAAGCCAGATAAATGTTACACATCTTGCTATAGTCTGGCTGCTCTTCGAAGATTATATATATTGTATAAAGACTCCTATTCTTAGGTACTACATAGCTATCCAGGTACTTGATTTCGTCTACCAAAGTGATTCCGTAGCCGCGTTCTTGAACAAATTTTTTCGCATCTCCCAGTAGTTGCCATTAAATTCCCACTGCTCGTCTCCAGTTCTGCTATTGCTAGTTGATTTCCTTTTAAGAGTTTTCATAGGCATTACATGGTGTTCAAGTTATAATTATTATTTTTAATTCGAACATAATTATAATGTTCATGTATTAATTCCTTATGAATAATACGAATTATAACTTACTGAAACCAAGATGGAATTAATGGATCATTTTCTTCTTCTCTTTTCTTACGACGATCTCTTTGTTTCTGCTCGACCTGTAATTTCATTGCTTCAGCTTCACTAAGGTTGCCTTCTTCCAGTAGACGTTGATCAGGTCGAAAACTACAAGGTAATGCCATTTAAACTTATATCTTAAATTCTATCACGAATAGTTGTTCATATTCAAATATTAAGTTAGTAGCAGAGACAAGAATAACCATACCGTGTATCCGTGATTGGCAGTTTTTCTTTCAACGCTGGAGTAAGCTCGTTCAATTCAATCGCGAACCGTGTAAACCCATAATACCTTGCATAATCATCTGGCATATTTGCTGCGGATCAAAATATTAATAACAAAAAATAAATACAATGGAATCGAATGGAATAATTTGAAAATAACTCCAGTTTATCCTACGCCTACCCATTCTCCAAATACATCTGGCGGAAGGTGGTTGTCCCATATAGAAGGCCTCATTCCAATGTCCATATAGATTACGAAGTGTAGTTCCGTCCCCGTTTATGATGGTTCCAAACACTTCGTGTTTCTTTGTCGACCAGTATGAGACCTATCCAATTCAGAAAAAATTCCGGTTTCTCTCTCGCCCAAGCACCAGTATATTTGTCACTTTCAGCTGAAATCTTACCTTTACGAAAGTCAAGTTACAAGTGAGCGAACCACTAACAATCGACACCTCCCCATATAGATCAACCCATCGACTGGGTGGAGAAAATACGTTATGGACGCAAGTTGTTGCCTTGTTATATGAATAGTGATCTCCCCATTTTGGAAACACAATGTGATTTTCTCCAACCGGTTGGATTTCCATCGACTTTCCCCAGAATTTAGTTTTTAATTGAATTTCTGCCCAGAACATCCAATTTCGTCCTTCGGCATGGCACGCACTTACTGGAGGATGATGGGAAACCTAAAGATAATCGCAATGGAATAATAGTTATATTCCAACACCTCTTTTTAGTGGCAGACAGAGTTCTTGCTATCTTACTTGTTCACTTAGAAATCGGAATCCTTTATCCTCCCTGACGCATTCATAAGTTTCCCCATGAAGCGGATTGAATGGCTTATGAGTTCTGTAGAAAGCAGTTGCATATCCAGACACTGCGAATGCCGCGATCAAGGCCATTCGTTCTACAGGATCACTTTCTTTATCTTAGAGTAAAAGGATTGAACAAGCATTAGTCTGTTTTCTCCAACAAGTAATTACATGTAAGAACAATAAGAAAATCGCCATACTTGCAGCGTCCAGCAATTCGCTGTATTCCAATTCTTCACACATCCTCTGTAAGACACCAAGAGGTTCGTTTAATGCAACGGGCATGGAAATTCGAGATAAATCTTTCCCGATGTTCTTGCGGAGAATTCCCCAAAGCGACGGGACTTCGCTTCCACTCGGTGCCGGCGTTGGCAGTTTAGCTCTTCTCTCCTCTCTAACTATTGGCTCTGGAATTTGACAAGGTCCATTACTGCTCGACGATGTGGAAGATGCAATATCAGCTACGGCTGCAATGTCTACGAAATGGCAAAATAAGTGCAAAGCAAAATAAAAATAGTGCTTCTATTCCGAAACGTACATGCTGTTATTATACAAAAAACTAATGAGCTTTGCGAAACTTAAACTTGTACATTAGTCTAATCTATGAACATAATCGCTGATCAAAGTGAGTATTTATAATATCGGTTATTAATTAGCAATACCATAACGCTATTTATTAGCATTATTATTGGGCTATCCGATCATCTCTGTTTGATCTCAAACCACCGAAAAAACCATAAACACGAATCTCAAAAATATATAAAACAAACCGAATTTAGATGGCTCAGAGTTTTCACTGTTTATTGAATCCGCCTCTCCTTCCCCTTCTGATGAAAAACTTTCTTCATCCGAAGACGTTCGATCTTCTTGGTTATTTGTGTCCATTGCATCGTAGTATTCGGAATTTGACATTGAACTGCTATACGATTTTATCTGTGCAAATCAAATACAAATTAGTTCATGCTTTTTACCTTTACAGTATAGAGCAATCAATCACTAATGATATTTTTATATTAATTCCTACCGTATCTGAATTTGCAGCAGGGCCTGGAAAACTTGGCATATCCATCGACGAGTCTCTATGAATCCTCGCTAATCGAGATTTTAGTTCCGCATTCTGTTGTAAAGATTGATTAAGAGCATGCCTGAGGGTTGTAGCTCCCCCGTCGAATTCGCGCAAGGAAATATTGTTACCCATGCTTCGGAGCATTCCCCTAACATGATGCATACTAACCATGACTGTAAAAATTAAATTCTGAGTTAATTAACTGAAATTGTTACACGATTTGTGTGATTTGTCAATTTCCATAATCCATTAATTAACCTTCTTTAGCAAGTATAAGGAAGTCTCGAAGCTTATTGTCATCGTCTTTAATCTTATCCTTAGGTTGATGTATTGTATCCATTATGCCTTGAAGATGGCTCAAGTCCTTTTCAACTAAGCTAAGCTCTTTATCTATATCTTTCCCATCGCCAGAAGGAGATATCGGTGAAGAAGGTTCCTCCGCAGTGGGAGAGGACAAATCTTTGAAGGATAGCACATGTTGCCGATACAGTCTATGTTGTTTCAATTGCTCCAGCCATTCCATGTAGACTTCTTTCGGTTTAACCTTTTCAAAAATATAACAAACAGCGATTACTTTTTAGTATGGATAATACTACCGACTTAGAATCCCAGCGTTTGCTTTATATTTTAATATAATATATTTGGTACCTTTAGATGGTAGATACAATCCTCTGCATCAATATCGATTCTACCCTCCCGTGGCTTTGTCGTTATAACGGACATCCCTGTGTCCAAGCTTCCATGGATCTTTCCACGAGCAATGTCCCATCCGCTTTTTCCATAAACAATGACGCCTTTTTCCAACATGAAATATCTCTATAAAAGCAACAATTTCATGTAGTGCCTTCAAGTAAAAACTACAATAATTATTATTAAAACATTTGGAACTTTATCAAACCTTATGATATCCTTTCAAAGGCCATTTTCGTTTCTTTAAAATGAAACCCTCAAATTTCTTAGGAACCCGATCATAAGTCTGTCCTTCCTTTAAGCCTTCCAGTATCTCCCAATCCGATCTACGTGACCTCTTCTTCAGTTTGCCCCTTGGTGGAGGCTGGGGAGGATTTGACGGTGGTACCGATGCCGTCGTTGTTGCCAATCCTGTTGACGAGCTGTCACAGCTTCCCTCCTAGAAATTGACATTTTATTCAACTAAAATATTCAGCACGAACGGGTAACAGCTAACTTCTAACAATGTTATAAAGCAAAAACTGGCAATGCAAAACAGGTTTTTAAGCTCTTTCTAATATTGTTATGATGATGTTAAAAATGATTCCAAGAATGATTATACTAAAGAACATATCCTTATCAGAATTCATTACCACTTGTTTAAATCTAGGAATAATGAAAGCTATCATTTGTATCATATTGGTTAGAAAATAAGCTACTAGTTTTGGAATGGAATTTATTAATTGTACCATAGAAAATCTATTATTCATTCCTTTTGAAGGTGAGCAAAATTAGGACGAACTCTATTCGCGTAACCTTCCTTTGATTTCGAACAAGGCAGTTCAAGTTTAATATCGAAAACAGGTAGGGGCACGTGAGGATTTATGAAGAAATGTACTTGAACTGCCTTGGATCTCAAGATGCCTTGCCAACGCTTGGCCCAAGTTAAACCCCCAGAACCATAGTTGTCAAGCAATCTTGCTTGGACCTCGACATCGACAAGGAAAAAGATCATCGAAACAGAGGCTAAAATTAAACGTCGTCTATTGAAACTTATTTCATTATACAGGGTGTCCCCTATGTATACTTATTAAATATGCATATTATATATATCCTTATGTACACTAGTACACTCCCCACGGTTACCTATATTGTATATAGCGTTGCGAAACGAATGAGTAGTTGAAGTTTGATAACATTTTTTAGCATTTTAAGAACTGTGGATTCGTCGTAATAAAAATCAAAAATAGATGTATTCAAAATCTCATGTCGTAAATCAAACAACACAACCAGCGCAAAAGAAAATTTGCATAGCATTTAGCATTCACAAATTGGATTATTCAAGCAATATTAGAATTTTAGAAAAAATGGACAGACTTACAGTATCAGACTCATGATGTTTTGAGCTCATGGTTAGCACTAAAATTTAATCCTATGTCTATTGACGCTGCGGTTGGTGAGAAGTTAGGCAATTTACTCAATCAATATAATATCAGGAATTGGATCAGTGTAGCACTCAGTAGGAATAATAGTTGATAGTTCAGACTTAAAATAACTCACGTCATCATCAAAAATCAAACTATAATGACTACTTGCAACTAGGATAAGTGTGAAGTAAATAGATAGATAATTATAATAATTCCAAATTCAAACAGAGATACAAAAATGATTTCCTGTTTTGGAACCTATTAATAATTATACAGGAACACACAGTCAAGGAGTGTAGCAGTAGCACTGAGTAGCAGAGCAGACAATTAATGTATGATAAAAGACAAAATAGACGAGACCAAATAATTAATAATACTACTCGATGGAATACAATTAAATTCTTGGTGACTGGAATAGGACAGTAAAAACACGTCAAGCACAAAAACTTAAGTTATTATGCCACATCATAAATGAGTTAAAAGTCAACCTTACTTACACAATCGTGTAATAATGAATGGAAAGAATGTTAAAACAAAATAAATAACAAATAAAATAGTTGCATGGACAATTACAATCTATATAAGACCTTAATGTTCTTAATTTTTAAATACCCGTGTAGGTATACATCTATCTGATCTATCCACAAACTTTGACATCGATTAGGTTATATATATTTTATATAGAGACACTGTGCCGTGGCTTAAACAGGTGTCTATCCAACTAATTCGTAACAATCGTAAATTCGTAACTATCATTAGCTTGGTAGTTTTGTTAAAATAATGATCTACCCAAGGATGTAATAATGATTTCTTCTTCCTCTTGAATAGCTTAATAGTTGAGGTGAAAATTTTCGTTGTTTTCTGATCAATTTTCGGTTGAACAAAATGTTATTTGAGATAGCTCTCAAATTTTACATGGCCGTCCCCCAACATTGACATTGATGAGCAAATTATGACAAGGACATCCGACGACTTTTTTTAAACATACACAATGCTTTAATTAATCTGGTTATCTTCGGTTGATTGGTTCAGATACACAAAAGTAACTGATGTTGACATTGACAAGTAACAAGGCCGGTGTGAGAATCCAAAGCACAACAGTTTTTGACAGTTTCGTTTTCGTTGAACAATTGTTGAACAATTATTTGAGCCTTAACTGTAAGTTGCAAGTAGTCTTATCTTCGATCCATTAGTTAAATCGTGTATAAAGGGTGCGTGAGCGTGACGGTACGATTTCGTATATTCGTAGGGATAGAAATCCTGATGTTTGTTTGATATTATATTGGGATTTAAAAAAGATACATCTTGCTGATAATCAAAAATCCTAACTGGCAAACAAAATTAAATGAATTTAGGTATGTAAAATTATAAATTTAGCGTTTGGTTGGAATATCTAACCGTAAATTAAAATGTGTTTTACAGAGGTGACGTCATAGGACTTCGTATCTCAAAATTCTCAAATACAATTAAAATAGGATATTGTCAACCGGTTGAAGATGTTACAAAATAGTTGAAAATAATCTTCTAGGCTAGTATCTATTTAACTGATTAGTGTCACGTCACAACCAAAGGACAAGGTCGTGTTATTATATTTTAAAATCACAGCGATCAGCGATGTTGGATATCCGGCCCAACCCTATCATTAAATCACCGAAATGGCCGTAATAGTATTTAATAGAAGTATAGGAAGAGTACTTTTTGAGCACACGTTGAAATCGAATTTTTTCAACATCGAGGACTCTCGGACTGCCAGGACTTGAGTTTTCAGGTTGATTTATCTTTATTATATGGTAGATCCAGAATTCCAAAACTGTAGATGCTGCAAATTGCTGAAAATATCCAGATATTTTCTACATTCGCCAATTTAAATTCTTATGCGCTTTCAACGATTCGCAGCCACTTCTGTTCAATATCTCTTCTGGTCAGTTCTGGTCGGATTCTGCGGTCAATTTTGTAGCATGTTATTCGGGGTGGAATTTATGCCTGCCTGGCCGAATCCGGAATCCGGATCTGCAAAACAAGTAACGCAGTCATATATTGTATAAAGATTCTTTTATAGCGCTTTGTTAACCTCCTGGAGCGGAATTCAGAGGGTCGGGTAACCCGATTTTTACCCTTGCCTCAACACAGGGTTAAACTTTTTAACCCCTGCTCTGAATTCCGCTCCTGAATTGTAAATGAACCCTTAAAACTTTTAAAAACTATTAAAAAGGACGTCGTCAATGTGAAATAGACAGCATAGGCATTGGCATTATTTATGGGCAACATGAAGAGACTTAATAATGTACTCACGGTATTAATTGTAGTTGTAGAACAGTTAATGGTAAAAATAAATGAAATTCGGATGGGTTTTTGTCGTCGGAGAGCGGAGCCGGATGGAGAAAAGGAATCCGCAATGCAGCACCAGCCCAAATGATGGTCAGAGTGAAAGCTGAATCAGATGTTGAGATTCTATCTCGAATTGCTTTTTCGATCTCTCCTCGTTCCTCTTCTTTTTATTTTCTGTTCTTCTTGTGACTTTATTGTGAGTTTGTGAGTTGGCCAGATTCTATGGGATCTCTGCACAAGTCTGTCTGACACAAGCAGCAGCCAACCTTGGAATGTAGAAATACATATAAATTTATACACAATGCAATGCAATATCAAATATGCAATGCAGATTTTGTTATTCTTTTTCCATACCATTCTCTCACCTAACCCTTTTTCTCTGCTCTAGAGAGGCACCCCTCTACTATACTTGATGCTTGATCATGCAATTTCATACCATTAACAATTTAGAATTTATGGCCTCATTTCGCATAAAAGCATATTTCATTTTCATATATACATATACCACTTTATCATGATCGTGAATTTAATTGCTTGCCATTCCCCATTCGTAATAAAAATAAATATTAAACCATTTTTATCAAGTTCTGAAATACCGTAGAATCATGATATAGTTTCCTGGGTGCTGCTGGGATTTGGGATTGATTCGTTCTGAAACTCAACGTACAACGTATTTCAACCTCTCTATGAGAGTTATCATATCAAATCAAAGAAGAATTATATTTTATACTTTTGTTTTTCCAAGAATAGCATAAAGATTAGGATGATTTTTTTTATAATTGGTTAGACGATTTTTATCATTTTGCAAAAAATATTAAAACCTCACTTTGGAACTTTATAACGGATTTGCCGTTTTGTGTCTATCGTCGCTATTCGTCGCATCTCGAATTCATATTCTCTTTTTCCAGATTTTATTTTTATTTTTTGTACGTTATTTTGAAAAGGGAAAAGCCTTCAAATCTCCTAAACAGGATAAAGTCAGTAATTTACTCGTTATCGGGAATCGGGATGTATCAAAATCGATGCGGATGCGGATGCTTGATCGGCCCTTGTTGAGTTGGGTAGGCCGATTGGTCGAAATCAAAACCGAGTTGGAAAATAATTATTTAGACCTTATTGGTTTCAGGTTATTCGCATTAGGTTAGACCTTATTGAATAAATATTCGATTTTTTTTAATCTTTGGTCGTTCTCAAAATAGAGCACGGACGGACCGACAGACGGATCGAGTGTTCGCATTGGGGTTTCACCTTCACGTTCACCCCTTAATAAGGCAAGGAACAAGGCTGACTCTCAGACTTATCAAATCAAACGTTACCTAATTTAAAAGTCTTTAAAAGATAATAAAAGTTAATGATGCATGAAGAACAAACACTACCTGTAAGATTAAGATTTCAAAAATTCGATATCAACTTCTTAAAAATTTCCATACCCAATCTGCAGGTGAAAGTGAATACGGTTGACACGGAACTAGTTCGATAACTAATACTTAGTTTTTACACTCATCATATCAGAACTATTTTTTTTATTAAATGTTTGAGAGCAAGCCATCAAAATAATGTTTACAATATTCCCACTTCCAAGTTTCTTTCTTACCTTGATGCAACAATCAATCTAAATGAACGTGTTTTTACGCTTTTACGTAAAATATTTATTATTCATTCCTGTTGTCGAATAATGAATAATAAAAACTAGACATTCAAGATTCAGATGATTCTCTATCTATATCTGTGCGAGTTTTAATTGTATTTATGTATTGTGACGTTGCGGCTGTTGGTGGACTAGGTGGATTAGATAGCATTTATTTGTATTTTGTAGGTTACAAAAAATTACAGCTCTGATTTCTGGTACATATGCATGTGTATGTATTAAAACTTCTCTATAAACCAAACAAGTTTTGTAGCCATTAATATTGATTTGCATGTATATTATCAGACAATCACATAGGTATTATTTACACTTCATCTAATACGTGAAATTAAACAAAATAATAGTATTATTAGGTATATATTACCTGAAATATGAACCAAACCTCTTGTAGGGTAGCGATAAGGATAAATTGATAAGTATGATTATGTATGTATGGGTTTCACCCTTTAAAAGCTGTACACGGTTTAATATACCGAATTTTCATCGGAAACCCATTCATGACATTTATTCATGATGGGGCTGGCGCGCGCTCGCTCACCTCCTTATCACCTCACCTCTTCGAGGCGAGAACGAGCGAGAAAACTGGGACTTATCATATATATGTGAACGATGAAGGTTTCACGTTACGGAACCTGGTATCACTCATTTATATATGGGGACTTCAGGGACTTGTGTTATCTGACTAGGAGTTACTATGTATGCTAGTATGCTATGTACTAACATTCTGAGAGATGTATAAATCCCACCTACTTTAAAACGTCAAAATGATTTTTTCACCGATAGTTACAAATCCATCCAATGTTAAAGTTCATTGTTTACTTCATCCTTCGAATGAGACAAGATAAAAAACATCGGGATTTTACATCTGAAAATGTTCCCTTGTAAGACTAGGACTACTAACTAGCTTACTAGGACTTCACCACTTTTTCCTGTATAGTAAACTAGTTAGAGTAACCCCTGAACAGATAACACGTTAGATTTAGAGTTAGATTTCAATGTTGAGAATACCGCACCGGTGAGATTAGGCAAAACCCCTACCAAAGGCCCCCCTGTTAGCTGCTAGCTGTAGTAAATGGGAAGGGTTTTTACCTTATCGGCATTAGGTTTGGGCATCAGGATCAGACGTGCAGCATTATAAAAAACGATTTTCATTTTGTAAATATGTTTTTTTCTGATTTTTTGACAATTGTCCCGATTTGATCCGAGTCAAACATGAAAAAGGTTGCATTGTTAGATGATTGGCACCTAACTAGACAGTAAGCGGACGCTTGGCGAAGCGTCCGTGAATGTCTATTAATTAAAAAATATAAGTTGTACGGTAAATTAGCCCATATGTAGTTACTGACATCAATAATTGCATTTCTCTACATCCATGCTTAAACTTATCGGACACGACAAATTCGAATTCGGTCAAATTGTAACATTTACGTAACGTATCATTGACAAAAATGCATGACGTGGAGGAAGATGCCGAGGCATAGAGTGCCTGTTTAGAGAATGCCGCCTAGCAGGCAACCTATCCTCACGCATAAACCAATCTGATTACACACACACGTCTCGGGCATAGGGAAAGAGTCACGCATAATATATATAGACTTGCTGAAAAAGGAGGGTCAATCCAAAAACATTAGGAGTCTGTAGTGTCGATGTCGAAGGAGGACGCCGATTTTTACTTTATTTGTTTAGACTAATTAAAATATTTGAAGTTATAAGATTTTGGAATTGAAGAGGGAATGTAGTTGTGAGAAGTGTAGCCAGTGAGATTGACAGTAAAGTAAGGGAATATAAATTATTGTGAGGAATACCCGCTCTGTCGAGAACTTGGTGAAAGATGTCAGGGAAAGAGTTGATGATCGGAGAGAAACCTCTCTCCAGTCTCCGAGTTGTTGATCTCAAGGAGGAGCTTGAGAAACGTGGACTTTCGAAATCGGGATCCAAGAGAGACCTTGTCGATCGACTGCGTGCTGTAAATTTAATTATTCCTTTATCATTAATTTTGAATTTGTCTTTTGTTTTGTTTATCTTTCATCTTGCTGTTATCATAACACATAAACACCTTCAACCTTCAACCTTCAGCCTTTGACCTTTTACACATTACACGTTAACAGCCTTAACTTGATGTTGAATGTTTGAGGTTCAATATTAATTACAAATTATGTGTTATGATCGATGATTTTCCAAAGGTCAAAGGTGTAATAAGTTTCTATTTTTTTAATCTATGATCTAGAATGTACTTGAGGAGGCCGCCTCGCAACAAGGAGCAGCTGATGAAGAAGAGCTTCCGAATATTGCTGTAAGTATAATCATTTAATGTTTAACGTCAATGATGTCCATATGCAATGTCCAACGTAGCAAAAAACAAGGCGTCACAAATATTGAATATCAAATATATAAATTAATAATCTGT
Source organism: Desoria tigrina (assembly GCA_906901685.1). NCBI lineage: Eukaryota > Metazoa > Arthropoda > Collembola > Entomobryomorpha > Isotomidae > Desoria > Desoria tigrina. The sequence continues at coordinate 394,287 of CAJQTU010000014.1, forward strand.
GAGTCTGTGACTGCACGTGTGACGTGGAACTGGTGGAACCAAAGAGTCTGTGTTCATTTTGTTCTAGAAAGCAAAGTTCAAAGTTATACACGTATCTGTCCACTGTCTATATTTCTATTACATATTATATTATATTATATGTCCTATTGCATATTGATATTCGTTTATTCGATATCAGTACTAAATTCAAATCTATGAAATTATTTATAAGTTGTATAAATTATGCTCAAGTCAGTGTAGAGGCTTAGCGCTTGCTTGGGTCGGAGAGGGAGGGCAGGGCCAGCTGAGGCTACAAAAAATGATATCTAAGTACAGTTTTTAGCTTATGACTTATCTAATCGAGTGGGGTGTATCACGATTGATAATCAATTGATTGATAATCATTTTCTCTAATATACCTATTATTAAAGTATGGTTTGTAATGAACAGCATGAATTCTGTTTTCGATAGAGACATTCTTGGATTAGTCGAAGAAAATTTACGAGATTTCAATCTACGAACTTACTACAGGCAACTTACCTTTTTTCAGATGCAAGAAAAACTTGCAGAAAAGAATCCATTTTTGAGAGACTACTTTGCATCTCAAGCAGAGCTATTTCACTCGCAAAAACTAGCAAAACAATTAATTGAAGGTGGGTAACAAATCTTGGCTATCATACACTATATAATATAATGTTTAAAGATCTGTTAAGTTTTCAATTTTATTAATGTAGACGAACGACGTCGTGAGTCTGAGGCAAGTGCTCCTAGTGCTGATGAGGGAGGTGAAGAAAGCTCAGCAGCTGAAGATAAAGCACGTGACTCTAGTACTGAATCTGCTGTAGGCAAGGTGAAGAAACTTGCAAAACGATTTGAAAATCAGGCAACCGAAAAAGAAAATTCGGAACCACCCACAAAAATTCCAGCAACATCTCCAGAGAAAGCAAAATCCCAAGGGATCTTGGAGAAACCGTCCCCACCTGTGGAAAAATCAACAGAAGAGGTTCGGGAACCTACCAAGGAGATTATTGTGGAATCAACAACCCCTGTTCAAGAACCAAAGGTGAAATCCGCTCAACCTGTGGAACAAGTCCAAGCAAAAAAATCTTTACCAGTAGAAGACCGTGAAGAGAAGGCCCCCATTCTTCTAGAAGAACCCATAACAAAACATTCGATTTCTAAGCAGGACATAACAAAGATGTCAGTTGACGACAAAAAGCCATCTGACGATGTCGACGATGAGGAAACCAAATCTAATTCATCTGGATCATCTAGGTCAAGATCCATGTTAGTTTAGTTGTTTGTCGTTGAAATCCTATTTATTACTATATGTAATTTTGTCGATAATGGATATAATCATGTAAAAGTGCAAAAAATGCAATAGTTTCTAGCACGTTGGTTGCAAAGATTGCCAAAACCCTTATTTCCTACAAACTCATATCATATTTTTATATTTTTTATAGATCACCAGCTCCTAAATTAGAACCTGGCCTAACTATCGGCAAGACGAACAGTAGTGATGGTAAGGACTTATTTTACAAAACAAATACATTTCACATATTTGTATTCTCTGAGAATTGGGGTGCTTTGTGTTTTATTTTATACAAGTTAAACCTTTACTGCGTTTAGTCCGCATACTCAAATATTATTCTCAAATTCCTTCAATATCAATATATTTCAGCAGTCAAGAAACTGGAATCCGAAAAAGAAGCCAGTAGTTCTAGTGAGGATGAAGGTGAGGACGAACCAGGGAACGAAAATGACGGTATCAACAATGGCATTGGCAACGTAAGAAAACTGACTGAACAGTTTGAAAGCCAAGGCAAAGATTCAGAAGAAAAAATGGAAATAGTTATCAAGTCCGATGAACCTGTTCAGTTGACTTCGATCGAAGTAAACAAATCAGTAAGCGAAGAAAGACCCGAATCAGATTCTTCGAGATCATCTTCAAAATCCAGATCTAGGTCCAGGTGAGAGCATTAATATTGCAGTCCTTACCTCCATTTTATATTATTTTTTTCTAGGTAATTATTTAAATTTTGTTGTGTATTATTTTTATTTTGTAGATCAGTTTCTCCTGTGGTTACTTCCAGACAAGGTAAGACTATTTTATTATGCCATCCAAAGGCGTACTTTAAATAATTATTAAAATAGATTGAAATGACGAATGGAACATCTTGCCACGTTTCAAAATTTATTATTGCGTGCACTTATTAAGAATTAGAATTAGTTTTAGACTAATTGTATTGTAATTTTTTTAATTTTGTGCGATTATTAGTTGTTTAACGAAGTGTATGTATTAATATAGTCGACAGCCAGTTAGAGAAACAATCCAGTCCTGATGGTCCTGAGCAATCTATGACCCCTTTAAAAGAATCCGAAAGTAAAGTGCAGAAATTAAAAGAACAGTTTGAGAAAAGTGACACCAATGAAAAAGGGAGCTTGGAGGCGCAAAAAGAACCTTCTCCAGCAGTAACGAAAATTGTAATAGAGAAAATTCCCATTGAAGCACCAAAGAGAAAATTAATTTTAGCTCCTGCACCGACAGAATCCAAGTACGTGCTATTTTGTTGAATTGAATATTGCTTATGATTCAGAACTGTTGCTAGTCATGTATGTGTAGCTAATATACAACATTTTATTAGGTCACTTGCGGAAATTCGAAACAAACGTAAAGTTTCTGTTCGTAATGAAGAAATTGAGGATGAGGATGCTTTAGATTATGGAGAAGAAGAAAAAGTTAAAAGTGAACCAGCAAAGTTTGACTGGGCGAGACGTGTTCTTCGTTTGAAAAATAAACATGCAGTGAAGGACCAAGGAAAAAAATGGTTGCGTGAAGTGGAGAACAAACTAACAGAAAACATCAATACGGAATATTTAAATGTAAGTATCACTAACTGTCGTTTATATAATCAATTGACCAATGTATTAAGTCATTAAGTAAGTATTGTTTGCATTTTTTTCATTTAGCAATGGTTCCCAGAAATCAAACTTGTTTCTGCCTCGGATTTAAGGCTAGATGAAAAAGAGAAATCTCCATCTGCTGAAGAACCACTTAAAATTACTCGAACAATATCTCTCGAATCAAATAATGAAGGAATAGCTAAAATGGAAAATATAACTATTACAAGAAAAGTCAGCCTTATTCCAATGGTAAACCTTTCTAGCATATTTTTTATTCATGTGTTGTTTATATTTTTTAGTTGTCTTTAAAATACTCTTTTGCCGTTTTAGATACCATCACAAATGGAAGACGACACGGATAAAGATCTATCTCCGGCGAGACACCCACCTTCCTCACTGATATTAATAACAAATCTAGTTCGACCATTTACTCTTCCTCAACTTAGGGAGTTATTACAGAGAACTGGAAATCTAAAAGAATTGTGGGTTGACAAAATTAAATCCAAATGTATTGCGATGGTGAGACTCCGAAAAATCAAACGTCTTGTTAAAATATGTATGTGCTATAGCTATGATTCCTGAATTACTTAATGAAAATTGATTTTAATTGTCAGTACGAACAAGAAGAAGAAGCATTTGAAACCCGAGCAGCTTTACATGGTGTTAATTGGCCCCAATCAAATCCCAAAGCTCTTCATGTTGACTACACGAGCGAAGAGAGGATGAATGATTATAAGTCCAGAGAAAGTGGAGAACCTAAACCTCTAATTGTGGAAAGGCCTGTGGTTAGTTCCTGTTGTTAAACGTTTAAACAAAATACAAGTGTAATGTCCTCTATTGACCACCCTTTAAAATTGCCCTAATCAATGCGTTATATTTAGACGGCTGAAGCATTGCCAGTTCGAGAGTGGGACGTCGGGAAAAGGGCGAAATCTCGCTCTCCAAACAGGACCAAAAGGAGGTCAAGATCAGTCAGTAGGGACAGAAAGAGACTTCGAAAGTCACCTTCTCCGAATAGACGAAGGGGTTCTCGCTCTCCTCACCGTGGTAAACACCTTATTTTGGCTTAACAGTGTAATCAATACAGTAGGTTAGGTACCTAGTTTTCGTAATTAAGTTCTGATAACTGGTGATGTATAATCTAGACCGTAGATCGCGGGGAGATGTAAAAGAGCCAGAACCATTGGGTAAGGCTTTGGACGAGCTGTTTAGAAAAACAATAGCAACTCCATCCATTTATTGGCTCCCTCTCACTCCGCAACAAGTGAGTCAAATTTTATTCTATTAACATAATTACACTTTTTTAAATGTATTGGCATTGGTTTAGCAGTTTTGCACATGTTTATTGACATAGCTATTGCTAATAATATCCTTGTATCTTAATAGATTGCGGAGAAAGAAGAATTACGTAGAAAAAGGATGGTAGAGAGGGAGCGTCGTTTGGCAGAAATGAATAAAATTCGACCCCGTTAAGCGATCATGCATGACAAACAGTTTTGAGCATTAATTCCGATTCCCCATAACCCTAATCCGTGGCTCCTTTTATCCTACTCCATCCTTCCCGAAACCAACTTTACACTGAAATCATTTATCTTTTTAGGTTTATTTTTAGGTTTTTACAGGTCAGCGTGGGACTGGTATCAGCGTGGAGCCCGATTGTCGAGGGAATTTTTTCGGTGTTATAGTAGCCCTTGTCGCGAGTTTCGAGTGAGGAAATTAAGTATTTGTATTATTGTTCATCAGAGCTCATCATGGTTAAATTTGAACTTATTTGTTGTTCCAACTTTATCAGCACTATATAGTGGCACTACTGTCTGTTTAAACCTCCATGTGCAATGTGAAATTGCGGAGTCGTTTCAGAATTGTTCGCCATCATTAAAACATTCAAAGAGTTTTATAGTACAAAAAAACTTACGTGTACAATCGGTTTATTTATTTTATTCGTTGGACGTTTTGCTGGAAACATAATGGTTGCTTTAATACTATACATTTTAATAATCAACATAATAAAACATCTAGTCTAGTCAAGCAATTCATATTGTTTTGTACATTGTACATCTCAACAAACTCAGCCAAGTCGTTACACATTAGATTTGATCAGCATGTGGAATGAAAAAAGTTGTTCTTGTTAATATCATAAACGAGTACTTTAGTTTTTATTAAGATCAGCTCTCAATCCAAGGGCATTTTAATCTTCAGCGTGGGCTATGAGTTTTAAACTTTAATTCCCTGCTTTAAATACTTATGAGGAAGGTTAGTCCCCGTCTAGGTTGTCGTAATTAAAGATCCCCTTGAACTCCGGTGGGACGGGAACCTTAAATTAGTAAAAAATTAAGTGCATGGTAATTCCCGAATGGCTCATTTGTGCAATATGTATCCTATTTTTAATGAAAAAGTTGAAATGCGTCATATCATAAGTTAAATTAACAAAAAAAAAATTGGAAATAATTAGATAAAAAGAAACCGTTCCTTCTGTTCCTTCTTTTTAGTCGCCTACACTAACGATGTATATATTGATAATCAACGAGCTTAGTGTTTTCATATAATATTGATTCTATGGTGCAAGCTAACTTTTTCAATCACGAGATATTATATGCCATCTTATCGCAAATTTTACGCAGATTCCGAATCTGCATAAACAAAATGCAAATAACTAAGGATTTTTAGACATACGAAAAGCCCCGAAAACCGGGTAAAATTCGGACTTTTCTCATTTTTTAGTGCTTTGCCCGTTTAAATGTTGTAAAACGTGATACACATGTTTTGTCTCTTGAGAGTTCAAATCTCTAATCAGATGGAAATTGGTCTATAATTAGTTCTTGAGATTCAAGAACGGAACAAAAATAATTATTGGTTTGAGTGGGTCATGGAAAAGAGGACATACGAATTTCCAAGCGCTTGCTTGTCCTTACTATCCTTCCTTCCAGCAAATATCCTGATAATTAGCATTTGATATTTCGTCATCCCATTTTTTTGTTGGGGATTAATTATTGAAACATTTAGTTGGGTTTTCCATCAAGAGTAGGACAAATGGACAACGGTTCCATGTTCTTTATAGGAAAATTGGAAAGCGTTAGTAGAATTCAGTGGATTCACATATATATTTCGCTATTGCCAATGGTGAATTCGTAAGTCAATCGGCTTAGCTTATAAAAATATTCGTCCTACACTGTAGTTGTTGATTCAATTTCGCAATCCTCCTTTGTGATTTTTTAATGTTTTATCTACCTGATGAAGTGATGAATGCAAGTGTCTATTCCCCTGTGTACCACTTACCTGGTTAGAAGTGCGATCGATGGGACGAGGACGTCAAGTCGAATTTGACGACCTTCACACTCAAGTTAGAAGACGTCTTGAGAAAAACCACCAATCTGTCAAATTTGATGTGATAATTGAATGAAATGTCGTTCTACTCCTGACGTCAAAAACAAAAATACAGCTTTAATTAAAGGTCACTCCTTATCAAAATTATAGCAGAATGAATAAAAAAAATATGCCGGATAGTGTTGAAATATTAAAAGCCATTAAAATGGAAATGTTAAAAACCTATACAAATTTTTCATCGAGTATTTCTAACAGTCATCGGTCTTCAATAACGTCCAAATCGATTAATATTTTTAAAAGCTCATCTCGTATCTCTCTTACAATTTAATAATTATTCGAATATTAATAATGACACGCTCGCCCAACAAGTACGCAAAAAACTACAATCCGTATATGAAACAACGTGTAGGAAGCGGATGGCGAGTTACGGTTCCTTATTTTATGCAAATTAAATCAAAATAGTTCAAACGGTCATAGACACGGTGTACTAGCATATAGTCATGCAGTGCAATAAAACAAGATTTTTCCTTTCAAACTGATGTAACAAACATAAGGAAGGGTAGTTTTTAAAAGAAAGTGAAGATCTTTCATATAATCGCATACCCATTATGATATTTAAACAGAGCTGTATTCATATCTCTTGTAAATGATCAACATCAGATATTATATTCATTTTCGTAGAGTTTCAAGAAAATAGAAAAATTGGAGACCCAAACTTCAAATTGCAGAGCTCATAATATTAATAGAAACCAGACATCACCAACTCATTAATTTGACTAATAGCAAAAAAAAGCTTAACGAAAATCATTGCATGAACGAATCTTTGGTACATACAGATACAACAGAGGAATAATGCAATCAATACATGCTAAAATCTAGAGAAGAAATCCAAGTTTTTTAAAGATTTTTACTCTTATGATAAAGTAAAGATTATAGTATATTATTTATAAGACTTTTGTGAGATCTGATCAGTTGAGGGAACAGTATCTAAAATTCTTCAGTTTCTTCTTCTTCATATTATTTTAAGCGCATATACATTAAGATAGTTACAAATGTTCTTTAAGCTCACAACCCATGAGCCATGCCACTTTACGTTACGTTAAACCTGCTTAAGAGTGAAAAACAAAAGCCTTCTTATAACATGTCTTGTGGCGAATGCTAAAAAGTTGAGAAGGATAGATGTAGAGAGTGAGTGTGTTTTATTGTTGTTGATGATGTTACGTATGAATTACCTAACAAAATAACGGTGACCCCCTTTAAGCTTAATTTTTGATGTTCCCCATGATAATGAAAATGAAATGCCGACTCTAGTTAATGCACACAATTTGCAGTTTGATTATCAATTGGCGTTTTTCTATAGATGTACAGAGCTATAAGGGACTCCCAGCAGTACCACTGGCCTGGCCGAACCAAAAGCAACCCACACATCATTAGTGATTTGCGATGAGTCTGAATTTTTAGCGATCCCAAGGTGGACGGTATATTTTTTATTCCATAGAATTGTTAAAATATTAATATATTAGTCTACTGCGAATAATATGGTTTCAAGTGAAAGTGCTTGTATCGAAACTGCACATGGTTTCGAAGCAGTTGTACTTCTGTCCAGTTGCAAGCCTGCCACGAGCTAGGAGAGACAAACCGTCGGGTGGTCACCGTACAATGGACACAGTTATGCTTTGAGACCTAACTGAGGGGCTCTGCCTTACGGAGATTTCTGAAATTCAAAACATCAGAGACATTGGAAATGTGTTGCTACTCATCGTATTACACTCTGACACCTTAAGGTTATAAGTGCAAGTGCCACCGGTTTAATTGACGTTAGTCAGTAGTCATCATGATCGTGCCTCTCGTGTTGTGGATTTTTATATTCGTTTTAGTGTTACCAGTAGGATCTTTAATTATAATCCCGTTGGCGATACTAAGACTCTTTGTGAATATTGTAGCTTACTTTTCGCGACCGGATTTAGTGGCGTCACTGGATTCCAGAGATTTAGTATTCACGGGGGATGACTATTATGGGAAAGCTAGGAAGTCTGTTATCAGCTGCATTATTTTAAAAGGTCCAGCGTCGTTGGAAACGCTGAAGGAGAAGTTCACTAAAAATGTTTTGGAGAAGGCACATTTCTTCAGGCTGAATTGTCGGCCGTTCCGATTCATGGGCTATTGGTTTTGGCAACGCGTTGAAATTCAGGTAAGAGATAAAGAGCTAGCTTGTAGATTCTAGAATTGGTATTGCATTTTTAATCTTTTAAACCTTGAAAGTGAATAGTTGCATTATATATTTTTTAATAACTAGTTTAATTAGCAAATCTAGGATTTGCTTGAAGGGTTTGAGTGATTGCAGAATTAACTTTGTGCCGTAGACGAGGGCCCTCCGTTCATTTTGAGCAATAGCATTATGTTTCTGTAGATTGAGTATGAAAATCTTAGCAAATCCCTAAGAAGATCCCATCATTGAAACTTGGGAACTATATATATATTACATTACAATACTTACCCTTGTAAACGGATGACCTTTGAGAATCACAAACTATGATGTACATCGTATAATTATAAACGCAAAGATCGTTCATTCATGCATACCTTAAAGATCAGATTAGATGCTTTGAATTTTTTCTAAGTTTAATGACCGTTTTGCGAGTTTATTATTTTGTTGTGATGATAATTAGTCGTACGTTTCATTGGCATTGTTTGAAGGATAACGGATTTTCGCTTCCATGGATGTATGCTATCTTGGGGTTTCAAGTGTCTTAGGGACTGGAACTGGTTTGTAACCTTTTTTGCAGGCTTCAAGTACAATTTAATTTAAACGGAAATTAACATATTCGGAACTACCTACATTTTAGTCACAGCGTAATTAAAAGTAAATCTTAAAGTCTTAAACAGCTCAGGGTTAGTTAGCATTTGGGCGTCCAAAGAACTCAGAGAACGCAATGGATTCCTGTAGATTTGGCTTTTAAATTCTTTGTCTATGTTTTCTTGTCAATGTTCACGAATCCACGAAAAGTGAGATGATGTACGTGTGTGAGACAACTTTACGGCCTACGTAAACTTGGCCATATCAGACCGGTATACAATATTGGCCAAGGTCATCCCAAACCTGCTTGCTTCAATAACCTACTAATTTTGCGTCGGTTTAGGTAATACAAAGCACAACTCTGTATTATATAAGAACTAACGAACTGACAGCAATGTTAAAAACGTACTTAAAAACTGTTCTAAATCAAAACACATGTAAAAATACTTGTTCTACTGTGTAAATACATGAATTGGTATGTAGGAAACAAGGAAGAAGCCCTTCCGATGACAGTCGTCTCATGGGAAGTAGAACATCTTTTCATTTGATAATAAAACCAATCACCAAATACTTGGAAAGGGTGAAGACAAACCTTAGCCTATTTCAGTGCTCAGATCCCACATCAAAATTTCTGATATTGTTGAATTGTTTAATTGTTGGGAAACTCTCATTAACCTTTAATAAACTGAAGGTTTCACATTTTGATGGAGTTTTATCTTACATGAATCACTCTAAACCTTTGATTACTAAACAATGCAAGTACAACTTTTCAAAAGATGGATATTTGTTGAAATGTAAGAAATGCCCATTGTCCACTTTTAGTACCATGTTTCATGCACGGAAGAACAAAACTCGGAAACTACTAGATGATGGGTGGATTTGGATGAAAGGAACGCGTTTTCCTACTAATTTATTCATTAAACGTAACAATTGTAGAGGAATAGACGCTCGTTTGTTCCCAATTTGTTCTAAGAAACTACATTTTAGATCTGTTCAACATTGAGTGAGAAATTAGGCGTGTGTATATGGGTGCACCTAGAGTATCGAATTATGATAAAATATAGAGATCAGGGTCACCGTTCCTTTAAGATATGAAGTTATTGCACAACTTCTACACCTGGTCATCCAAGACCTAATAGGAATATTCCAATTCAGAAGACAAAGTGTACGAAGTACTTACTTCTCCATTAAATTGGTTGTCTATTCATGACACTGCTATGGACTATATATACGGGTAAATTGATTTTAAAATGAGGATGGAATAAGTATAATGACCTGGATTAGGAATGAAAGGGCTAACCAAATAATTATGCCGTAGACAATCCCAGGTAGTTGTAGAGGTTATTGAAGGACAATTAATGATTTCATATGCAAAAAATAGTTACAATCCATTATCCTTCTATTTTTTATCCAATATCATGCAACTTTTTATTAGTTTTGTCTGTTTAATTAAAGGGCAAAATAGTATAAATGAAATTATCTAACATTTTACAAAGGTAGTTAAGTTTGTATTTGGTTTAATAATAAAAATAAGTCGTTGTTTTTATTCTTGTTGCATGCATCCAATTTTACCAAAACACAGTTAAAAGCGTCGTATGAAATAATTTAAAACAATTACCTCAATTTTAACAGAACTATATGTTATACAGTATAAGAATGTTACAAATTCACCACACTGCAATTGCTTTATATATCGGTTTGAATTTCTGGTTTGTTATGCAAATCATTCATTTAATGACAACATATTATATATATGCGGTTAGATACGGAAAGAGAAAACGGCTGCCCAATTACATCGGAATTCATTGTAGAAAAATTGAAGTTGTACTTCCGAAGCGTGAAGTCGTTTCCTTTCAGAGCCTCAATCTGTCAACATAATATTTATGATATTGTTGATTGATTGACTCATGTCGAGACGAACAAATTAGAGTTCTCTTCAAATTATAATTTCAAACCAATTGTCGTTCAAAACGAAGCTGTTAAAGTTGTTTTCGTCTTTGCAAAGACAAGTGGTAAAAGTTAAAATGCCTGGGTCTAATTTGGATATAAGTTTAACACATTTGGACATTGTTATATTTTGTAGATGGATAAGCAGTTCCTAGAGGCAAATGAGACTTACACAGAAGATGAGCTTAATTTAGTTCTTCCCCAATGGGTTTCTCAAGGGTACTCCCCTGGGACACCCCTGTGGGAAATGAAACTCGTCAAATTAGATGGAAATCGATCTGCCCTGATCATCAAACTTCATCACATGGTCGGAGACGGCGTCTCCTTCATGAGTATGTTGGGAGAATTTTGTGACGCTGGATGGACAAATTTGCAAACTCCAGGAACGAAGCCCTTCACTCTGGCTCATTGGGCCTATGCCTGGTATAACTTCCCATGGACAGCGTTGAAGGCCTTCCGTCTAGCAAGAATAAGGAAGGGCTTCCGACCCAAAGGTTTATATCATGATAATCTCACTATTTTCTATATAACAAAGATTTAATTTTAACGAAACGAGTCTTCTAATTTTCAATGTTTTAAGCCATTGGTGGACCTGCTAATACCAGTTATACTATTCTTCCAATGGAGAAGTTACGTACCGTAAGGAGAGTCAATAAATGCTTGTTCCCGAGCGTATTAGCTGGACTATTGTCCAGATCATTTTTCAAGCTTCTTCAAAGTACTGGGAAAACAGAGATCCCTTCTTCAATTCGACTCGTCATTCCAACGCCTTGGGCCCATCGACCCGAAAAGGGTCTTTGTAATCATGTGTAAGTGTTCCGAAACTCTGACGTTATCGATTCTTAAAGCAATTAGGTTTTATAAAGTTTGGAAATTTTAATATCCATTCTAAAATAAATCTAGGGGTTGGCTGCACTCGGAATTGACATTAGGAGACCCACAAGCCATACCCAAGTTTGAAACTAGCGTTCGCCAGAGCTATATGTCGGGACTTCATGGGATCATGTGGCAAATATTTAGAGGAATGTATCTACTGCCTTCCCCCTCACTTTCAGTTTATACCGATTGGGGGGAGAAGAATCTACCCCCTGCTGTTCTAACAAGTATTCCGGGATCCCTGACTCCGGTATTCCTTTTAGGTCAAGAGGTGGAACATTCTTATCCTACCTTGTCTCTTGGCCATACATCTGGGTGAGCCACAAACTCCATCAAAATGGAATTTGTCAATCATATTTAATGATTTTTATGCCGTTTCAATACGGTATCGAAATAAAATTAAACAATTAAATTTAACTGTACATTTACCTTTCAATCTTATCGTGTGACAGGTGTAATGCATGCATGACCACTTATGCCGAAGGAGGATACTTTTCTATCCGCGTCAGTAGAGAAATTGTCCCGACGAAGGAACTACTGGACCAGTTGGTAGGAAAATACATGCACGACGAATTAGAACTGATGTACCAAGATGTAAGTTGTTAATTAAGAGCGAATGATGACACTGCACAGGACTTTGTTTTAACTAGCTATTTAAAATTGCTATTAATTTTTTCAGGCTCTCAATCAAGAAAATGGAAATACGAAGGACCACATAGGAATCAAAATGCCCTGAAGTCCAATTAAACCGAATAGGAATTAACAATTCAAGCCAATAAGCCTCTTCGATATTATCTCGGACTTGTTAATAAAATAATAAGAAATATTAGTCATAATATCATTATTGTACACTTTGCGAAGTATTCGCCAACTGAAGACTACGTGCGGAACGCTACTTAATAAATAATATAGCTAATGTAGTTGCCAAAGTCGATGCAGACTCTGTTCAAGCCATGGGCCAAGGCTGTTGATGTGATGGATAGATAGAAAATAATAACAAGGAATTTTTTATCGTCAATAATTTAACAAAAAATTGTCATTGACCTTATAGAAATATAGAAAATATTATATTGTTGAATGAATGCTACTCTGCTAGTTATACGAAATAGGCAAGTTTTGGACAATAATGTTAGTCAGGCAGTTAATTTATTACTATCGAGTTGCCTCTGTTATTTATGTTGTACGTTGTAAGTTAGAGATGTAAACTATGTCATAGTATAGAAATATTATTATAGGTACTGAGTTGTCAACTCTTTACGAACTGACTTAAAATCGAACAACTGCAATTATATTAGTTCTAGAGCAGCCCAATTAGATAATCTGGAGCGATGTTGTCAATCAATGTTGATTCGATTGGATATGATGGGAAGTTACAAATGACCAAAGAAGTCATTATAAATCTTGTTGTCTGAGATTCATCGCAGGTCTGCTGATTTAATGCTCATTTATAAATATTAATGTTCGACTATGTGATTTTATTTATTTATTTTATGAAGTATTTTGAAGTTCCAAAATTGTATGTTGGGATTTATGTATTTGAATAAGAACAAATTAAACTTACGCCAATAGAGTGAATTTATTAATGTTTTGTCAAAAAGTTACTGGATTTATTACAAATCGTAGAATTATAATTATAAAGATTTCGAACACCTTTTTTAAATGATTATAAAAAGTCAATAATTGATCTTGTTAATCATATTAATACTCACTAATAAGAGCAAAATGAAGAAACATAAAGATTAAATTTTTGTTTATGGAATTCGCCATTCACCTCTGTTCTAGAATGAATGGTTAATTCTCAATTTCCAATTATTTTTCCTGCATGTCCAATAATGACAAAAATGTCAGACAAATACACAGGTAACCTATTTTCTATTGGATAATTCGATGCATAAACCCGTCTCAAGGTGTAAACTTTCTGATAAATTGAAAATAGGTTATTAATCAAATCAATTAATATTTTCACGTTTTAAAGCTTAAATTATCCTTGATCGCGTACCACATTTTACTCGCTCACCTTGGATGCATTCATTTGATCATTTTCCAACTACTTTGCTAACACCTTAGATTATGCCCCAATTATATTTAAAATATTATACTGATTTTGATATCATTAGCACGAATCTTTAGCATTTATAGCACTTAGTAATTGTTAAATAGTAAATTCTGGTTCGCATAATATTCTGTGTTTAAAAATCAAATTCATGCACTAAAAGGTACAAACGATTCGAGTCTCAAGCTTGAAGGAACAAAGAACTTTGAAGTCAAAGAAAAACATTTGGATTTTCCACACGAGATGTCGCAAAAAAGGCTAGAATTGATCATAGGCAAATATTGATCTTTGTTTGTAACGTCTCTCTGGCGTTGGTTCGTGTCTGTTGTAATTGAATCGAATTGACGTTGATTCTATTCAATAAGGAATTGGAATGGACAGGAAATAATCCGTCTGTTTCAAATCTTACAAATAAATGCTAATCCTGACTTTTTACGTTCGACTGGGCTTTTTAACATACGTCCTGTAAAAAGCGTCAAGTCAAACAAAGAGGGTATTGTTGTAACCATTGTAGGTGACTTGTCCCGGGCCGATGACAATGCGTTTCCGCCTGATGTAATTTCAATATAGTGTCATTCAACATTTCAAAATGGAATGAAAAAAGCTCTTAGATTTGAAATGTAGAGACACTAGAGGCAGAGGCGTGTATGACATGGATGTGACAGACTTGAAATAAAAGAGCATAAGCCTGTAAATCTTGTTTTTTGATGACAGGAACAATTTTTTCATTATCGTATCAAATACTCAATACCTGTCAATCCTTTTGGAATCCCCTCCTCGGCTCAGTCGGATATCAAATGGAATTCCCTAGAAATCATAATCTGGATTCTTCGCATTCCATCATATAATAATGTTCCTCCCGATCCTGAAAGGCTCCAAAAGGTTGAGAATTTATTTCTATATTTTAGCTGAATAATGCAATCGTAAAAGTAGGGATATATAGAGATCGCTGTTTGAATTTATTTATACAGTTCATGACTTTGGAAAGGAAATAATAATTCATTGAAGAAGCTAGAGCAATATTTCTTCAAATGCTTTCTTAGATGGTTTCCATTCCTCTTCTGTCTGTCAAGAATCAGAAGTTCGTATCAGCATTTTCTTCATGAAGATGCTATAAATATACGGGTTTTCATGCGATTGAGAGATTACAGTGTTTTTAGTAGAGACTATTGTGAGATCTTACTCAGCAAGAACATGAACTACTCATTATTTACTGGTATTTTGATGCATACTATCATTTTTATATTATTATGAGTACAATATTAATTTAATGTTGTTGCTTCGCTTATTAATTTTGAGGGTTAAATATTACTTATTGGGAAAGTGCAGTTTTTCAATATCTCCATTGAACAAATAATATTCAATTAATATATATATTGCCAAGCAAAAGTTGCAAATCCAATCAGGACCAATAATTTATTTACTGCTTTTTAATGTTTTCAAGTACTTAATTATATTGTTATGTTTCAGACTACTAATGCATCCAAAGATCTGATGGTTCACTTGAGATGAGATTACCCCAATTTCTGCCAACACTCCCCGCTTACAGTTATTATATGCATTATCTCGAAATTGTCTAAAATACTGACCAGAAAGAATTAGTAGAAAAATCAAGAAAAATAGTTTTGATAACCACAGTTGTAGTTCTGAGATTTGGAAAATCTAAATTTCGTTATATTGAATTTTTGCTTAATAGCCGTATTAACGCTAAAACTGCATATAAAACAATGAATGGCGACGATGTTTTAAATTTTCGTTGGCCAATTTAAGTTTAAAAAAATTAAGGGCCAACCCCGTCCCTAGCTTCGTCTAGTTATTCAAGATTTCTTAGTTATATTTTATGAATGCGATTTCGGATCAAAAGTTTTTGATTCGTGAGCCCATTGTAAATTGTAGCTATTTACCACTGTTTAGGAATTTAAACTTTTTTGAAGAAAAAAAAACTCAAAACTCCTATAAATGTTCAATAGAAAAGACGAAGTTTTAGTTTTACTCTCTTATTATCCGAAATTACGCTATTATAGGCCTAAGGAAATTTCGCAAACGGAAAGCACATTACGGTTTATTAACCCTCTGCGCTGGAAACTTCACAACAACAGACTTTTATGCTAGCAATAAAAAAACAAGCATCGTAAATGAAATCCTTGCCATTCGGCTGTATTATGCTATGTTATGTACGAACAATGTTTTGCCTTGTGTGCTGCGGTTAATGCAGCTTTTAGTAACAGAGATAAATAAAATTCTTGTTTTACGAACAATTTCGTGTCATACAAAGACAAACAAGAATGGCTGATGTACAACAGCGAGTTGGCCAAGTGTGACGACGGTGACATGTTCTCCATGTTCCGTCGTCCTATTCAATTCAAAATATACACACATCCTTCCATCCATCCATTCTCTCGATTCTATTCTTATTCATGCGAAAAAATATGTAGTAGCGCTCCGAGTACCAAACCAACCAAACTGGAGTTGTATTTCCAGGTGTGAGGTTTCTTTAATGCCCCTCTATTATCCCTCTCTCTGGTAGCATTGTCGCAGTTATTGGCTTTTGCAGATCTGGTAAACAGAAATCTCATCCTCGTCGCAAGCTGTCCAACAAAACCGGGGATAATAAAAGTAAATGATAAGGACATTTGTGTATTTTTGGTTCAATGACAAACAGGATTTTAGGATCCTGCTACAAATCCTCAATAAAAGGATATTTTATTTTTTAACCATGACGGATAGGATTTTGAGTGCCACACTCAGAAGTTCGGATTCAAACCTTTTCGGTCTCCATGTTTCACCACCGCAGCATCATTTTCGAACGGTTTAGGTGTTGGGAACAAGGCAGGAACAGGAGTTACAGATTGTATCACAAATACACAATAATCATTTTAAATATCAAATCCCATATTTCTATAGACCTATTTCATCCGCTTGTTTTTAACGATCATTATAAGAGAATTTAAATTTTTAAATGCCGAGATCAAGACAAACAGTTTAAAATAAATCAGTGGCTTAAGCGGGTTAACTTGAGTAAAAAAATTAAATGGATTTGTTTATGATTTTTTTAAAAGGCTCATTGGTCACGGGCAGTTATTATGTCTAGATGTTTTTACATCTCTCAGTGCGCGTAAGTTCGGGAGTCCCATGAAATTCACCGTTACGAATGGAACATAATGCAAACATTTCACCCTATGCTATGGTGGAAATCTCTGAGGTCCGTGTCCTTTCGGATGATGGGAAAAAGGATAAGAGTCAGTCGTCAGAGTTGAGCATAATCTATATTCTATAGTCTCTCTCCGGCTCTGTAGACCCTTTAAAAGGGTACCCTTGCCCCACAGGTATGGTAATGTTAATGTGTAATGAATCGCCATATATTTTATACGAACCTAACGATTTTATAGTAAAGCGGATATACCTTTTATTTCTCAATAATGCCCCTTCTAATGGTTTCAAAAGGTTTTAAAAAGTAAATAGTGAGGATTGTGTGGAGAGGTAGATCCCTGTATTATTCCCTTGAAGGGCTCCCATTGTCAGTCGTCTCGAAGGGATCTCTACTCGGGTTTGTAAGGAGAAAAGGTAGCAGGAAAAGTGTATTAAGGATTGCAGAGTCAGATGTGACAAATGAGGTTGAGGTAATCAGATTATGACGGTTGGGAAAGCTAGTGCAAACAAGGAGGGCTTGCCTTGCCACACACGATTTTCTATAGGCACACCTGACTGCTCACATCACTGTCACCTTAATCCCATTCATATCCATCCAATCCGACACTTGGCAACAATATCGCACATATTTTCCTACCCCCTTTCATCCGCCTTTCTTTCAGCTGATTTCCACGCTTTCCGGAAATCTGGAAACTTCAGTAATAGTAATAACAGTAGTAATAATAATATCATCCCATTCCGGGACAATAATGGTTCACTTATCTCAATAGCCAGTTTAGCAAGGATATAGAGCTAGAGAACAGAGGTAAAGTGGCTGATCCTTCCGTTAAATATTGTAAATTGTAAGGGATGTCGAATGAAATAATAAGGATTGGTAGTTTGAAACTATAGCAGTTCCTTATTTCTAGCTTAACTTGACAACATGGTCCATTCAGGAGAGATGAATAATCAAATCCCTACACTCCTGCTAAGCATATTCGAAACTAGCTTATACAGCCGTCGCTCATCATCAATTGTTGACATATGAGCATCACTGATCGTGAAAGGGAGATTAAAGGTCTCATTTTTTACAACTCTCTTACAACCATTTAAGGCCTCTGCAAAGCAACTGCAGAATCCGAAGATTATAATAGTAAAACTCCTGCCCATTCTCTTTAGAATTTACAATTTCCTGAATGAAGCGAAACCTTGGCTTTGACATTTCGCCAGAAGTTTCCGAGATTTAGTAGGATTTCCAGCACTGACATGACAATCGACAAGTGACAAAGGTAAGGCTGAGGGGACAGGAGGATAAAAGTCTTTATTGTAACTTTCAGAGACAATTGGTTGAACTATTTCTGCCATTTTTTGCTCTCAATACATACGGAACAAGATGTTTCTGATTTAATGGATCAGGTTGTTGGGTAGATACAATGCAAGGAACTTCTTGAAAAGAGCACGAAACAGTTTTCCAGGATTTGTGAAAAATGGGTGAAGGGAAAAAAGTTGGGATCCCTTGAGATATTCATTAGGAGATGAGGATGTAAAGTTGTGAGAAAATTCCAAGATTTGTCCATCAGGGGGATGGGACATTTAGATGGTATATTTTCCAAATATTGACACTAAAATGCCGAGGTGTGAGGTCAGCTCTGGAGAATAGGTTGGTGGACTGATGAATAGTTATTACTGTAAAGAATACATAATGTATATTTGTAAGGATTTGGGGAGGTGAGAGACGAGAGATTGGACATTACTTGACAATGAATGGACATAAGAGAGGTAGGAATTCGGGACAAAAGAAAGGGAATTTGAGAAAGTCAAAGTTGGATAAAGTCGTTGGTTTCTTCCCTTGTTGTTGTTTGCGGACAGTGGGACAGAAACGCAGCGGGACACTTCCGAGAGGGACGACCGTGAGAATTGACAACCGGCCACGTGGTCCTGCCTTAGTCTCATTCATGAATCGGGCTCAAGAATACCACAGTATTGTTGCCTGGGATCATTCTTCCGAAAAAAATCCTTATTTATCCTCCGTGGTTGAATTTCATTTATTTCTTATTAATAAATGGCTCTTTTCTTATTCTTAAGATCGTAAGCTGACTTGAGGAAGCTAATCCTACTCCAGTCCTACAACTGTAGAAACGATAATCGAAATGGTTTAGACGATAATTCCCATTCACTTTCTGAAATACATGTGAGGAAAAGCAGTTGTACCTCAGGGGAAATATGGCTTATTGTGCTTCTTTAAAGTTCAACAAAGGAAAGTATCGATGGATATATATTATCGTAGGTGATGACAATCAGGACCGGAAGGTAGTTTGAAAATATTTTACAGGATTTTATTTTGAGGCAAAACGCATTACAACTTAACGTATTTACAAATACAGACCTTGTAGCATGGTTGAAAACTCAAGAGCTTGTTAACAGTTATAGTTTATGGAATAATAACAGATTACTTTCTGTAAATGTTATCAAAAAAAAATAGTCTTTATCAGATGGATCCATCCATGGGCCCTATCTGTCGTTGGATGCTTGAGCGTGTGAACGAAAAAAATTACTGGACTCAAATTTACTTAAGAAACGAGGATAATCTCGAAATACCAATTGTCAACAAGAGGATAATGATTACTAACTATCTCCGCTAACATTCGTAGATAAGAGGAACGTCAGATGGAAGGAACGGGGTTGACATTAGTGGAATTTGGATTAGAACATTTGCTTAACTAACCATAATATTTGGTCTGCCATGGGTCCCAATTAGGTGGCCCATCGTGATATTCCTTATCCATGTCAATCAATGTATGAAGATGACTAATGAGATGACTTGCCTTGTATTGACAGTTAGAAATCAGCCATCAACCTCTATCAGTGTTTCCCTATTGTCTTTTGGTTAATGTGGCTAACCCTTTGGAATGAGAATGAGAAGGAGGGTTTCAACATCCTTTCACATATATTATCATGATTATTGTTATTACTTCTTCTAGGATACGAGACTTTGAAAGCTATTAATAGCCTCCTCCGATTCTTTTACATATCTACACGGATGAGGCAACTCAACTTGTCTCAGTTCCTCCTTAATGTCTGGACTCCAAGGTGTGATATGATAAACAACAGTAGTCTCATCTTTTCTCCTCATCATTCATCAAGTTCTCCTGTATCCGATATTCCGATAATATATTTCCAATCCCAACCTTTGGAAAGATGTACTTAAAGAACCCTACTGGCTTTTTGAGCAAGACATTTGGAAGTCTCGGCACGGCAGATCAACAGTGACTTTGCCGAGTAGAAACTGTAATGCAGATACTTTTTAAGGCTTTTTAAATGGTTGTGGGAATGTTGCATGACACAAATTGACGATGGTTGTTGATGAGGATGGAATGAAATGCCGTAGGAGTTTAGTAAGTAGTGGATAGTTGCTTAATTTTCCGAATTGGAAAGGCATTTCGAAGGTGCCCATCTCCATATTGAGAGTATCATTTATCAAAATCACCCATCCATTCCAATGGGAACGTAACAAGGATAGTAACAAGGCAGTTTGGGCTTAATATATTTGTACTGTAATTTAAAACCCGTACCTTCAGAGCCTCTAACCACAGAGTCAGGAATAAGGGCTTTTGTTGTGCGTGATCTTTTAGATTTCAACTCAATATAATTATGATATCTTCAGCAATCATCGGATTGCATCGCATGGCCCATATATTATTATTTTATTCCCTCTATATCAACATCTTACGGAAATTACAGGTTTTTGGATTCCTAATTTTTAGTTTGGAAAAAAGAAGGTAGTCACACCGCACTTTCCCAAGCATTCACTTCTTAACATATCATCACAACACAACTTACTTACAGTAACAACGTTAAGAGAGAGAGAGAGAGACAAGGAAATAAAAAAGAGTTTTAATCTATCTTTTTTTATAAACTCCCAACAATAACTATACTTATCAACTACATGGGGACATGGGCACAGTCCTTTTCGGCACTGTTATTCTTTAGTCTTTTAACTACCAATTACCGTCTGAAAGAGCTGGTTATAGGGTTAACAAATAGAGTTTTATGACTCTCTATTATTATCACTCCTGTGTGAAACCCATACGGGATACTTAAGGAGGATGTATATAAGGCGACTATTTGCTATATATAGTCCTATAGGTTGTAGATTTGTAGCTCCTAGGTGAGGTCTACAATAAAGTCTAGAAAATATTCTGGAAATAGAGGAACGTTTAGACAGACGGGATTAAATGGAGTCAAATTCATAAAAAGTAATTTGTAGCAATTTAAAAATAAAAGGAGACATCATGTTTTTGTGGTCAAATTTCTAAAGAAAAGCAGCTGGCTCCATTCTACCCGTCTTGGTTTCTGGTCGATCCCTTCTTCTAAAAACACTAAACTCCTTGTCGAAAGGATAGGATTTTCTTAGAAAAATATTGTCTCTCGTCTCCAATTTCGGTTAATAAGTGCATTATCCGCGCCGATACTGTCTCACCATCTCGCTCTTACAATGTATCTTGTATCTCTCTCGTATTGTGGAAATAAATGCCACCGTAAAAATATTCGATGTAGGTAAGGAATTGAGATTTATTTATCCTTTCCTTAAAATGTACAGAGTCCTATTAAAGCAAAGGGTCATATCCAGCCCATTTTTAGGATGATGAGTCCTGTTTTCTCTTCTAATTCTTGGTTGACTGGACGGCGACACTAAAATATGATACTCTTTAAGTTAAGTTAAGTGGAGACAGTAGTTTCATTTAGTTGGGGACCGGGCGGCCTTCTTATTATTATTACGCCGAGCACTAAATCTAATACCTTTGTTTTCCAGACAGGTTTTTAAATGGTGAAATTAAGTTGGCTAATGTGTTGCGTTATGTTCTCATCAAACTCCCGTTTCAAGCCACCTTTTATTGAGTTTCCATAAATAACAATGGCCTTTTAAATTACTTTTCGATGAAATCCAGTTCCTGATCACTTACCTAATGGAATGCAAGACAGGAGAAGGCTACTTGGTAGTACAGATGCTAAGTAAAATCTGTCTAGCTATTGGTCTCGGCGGACCTAAATTAAGTAGATTGTTATTACCCACTTAATTTCATGATGACAGAAAACCGCAAGATATTAGGGGACGCAATAGGCATTGTTCCACATTCTGTACATGTAGCATGTTGAAAATTAAGCGGAACCACATTTCAGATTGAGTTAGCGGATGTTCCCATTTCCAATTTACAGGTTGATAAGTGATAAGTTGATTGGATCCGAAGGACTGAAGTAATTTAGTAGGAAACTCGTACCAACTCCTGTACGCAATAAATAAAGTCAGGGCATGTAAATTCCCCAAAATCATAGGCGCAGAGGATAAGTAGCAATTATAAGCAGGATTTGGCAAAGGTGCTAATGTGAAACGGTTGGAAGTTCTTTTTAACTGCCATGTCATTCATTCCTCGTCGGCTGTAAACTTGACGAGTGAATGTTTTACAATGGGGAATTTCTGAGGAGAACACAGCTTATGGTTGTTGTACACGATTCATATACTTATTGTTTCGATGTTCCACAAGTAAAAAACTGTAGTCGGGTAATCGTTACACTGTTTTTAACACAAGGAGGAAAAGGCATTAGCATTTTGATAGGCATAAGAAGGACATGGTTTTTAAGGGAAAAAATGAAATGGTCTCGTCTCTCTCGTTTGACGGCCAGCCGACTTGGGCATAAATGTGGAAGTTTAGAGGAGAGAAGGGACATGTTGATGATAGTTGACCACCCAAATGACCCTTCTCATTTAACACTTGAACATAAACAGTAATGGTCCAATTCCAACTGAGTTACTTACATAGTTATTAGCACTCACTCATATGCATACTAATCTCCTAGATTATAATTTAAAACTCCTTCTTTTTATCTCGGAAAAGTTTCCAACGCTTCTAATTCTATGGAAAATACTGCCCTCGAGATGATCTTTGAACAGATTTCAAAATCTCTTTCCTCCATATATGACCTCACTGACTTACACACACACCTCAATCCTTCTAATTTATGTGAGTGCCAGCCATTAGCATTTTGAACACTGATACTTTTCAGTACTTACACAATTCCTAAACAATCCATCGACTTTTTTGGCTCCATTATTCTGCCTACCACCTTCTCAGTCCTATAATGTTTCGGAAAAAATCTCGGCTCTTGGAGTCTTAAATAATTTGACCTCTTCTAAAAACTTGCGAGCTGAACGACTTTAAGAACGACTTCCAATTCTCCATCCTCTATTATGACGATGAGCATCAATATTATTATCATGATACTACTTAACATCCTCCTTATTATTGCAACTTAAAACTCCTCAAAGTTACGGCTGGAAAGGTAATAATCTGTGAATTGTAAAGATCTGTTTACGGGAACGGGGAGGATATTTCCACTGACTTTATATTCCTTGGAATTACCTTCGCCTCTGCAAGGCTAAGTTACGACTCTAGCTTTAAATTTCAAAGGCCCATTCCGTACGATCATTTTATTATTATTATTCATGCATATTATTGAGTTAACTCCAAAACTTCCCATTTATATAATATCTGCATTGCAATCATGTGTAATAACACAATGGCATGGGATGTAAAATATGGGATTCCGTGAGGAGGATAAAAAAGCAAGGTATTTACAATTTACAAAGTACAATAAGCCATACCTTTGCCGTGTAGTACACTATTACAGGAGTTATTTATTCTCTTCCTTTAACTCTTCCATCTCGGTCAGAGCGGTTCATAATGACCAATAAGGTAGTGAATAATTGCGCATGGTGTTTTTATGGAAACTAACCATGCATGCGAGTTAGGAAGGGCCGATTATTGTAATAATATTACTGGAGCACATTAATAATGAACTGGTAGGGTCTGTTGAAATACTAAAAATTAGGGACTGGCTTAGGGTGACTTATTGCAATCGGAGAAATCAAAACGATAGGCCTTATGCTAAAAACAACCAAAAAAGGAGCTGTTTTGGTAGTAACATGAACAAGTGAAAGCAGAGGAGGAAAGTAGTTTGTAGTTTATAGTCGCAATGAACGCTGTAAAGACAGGGAGAAGTTTACAGTTTACACACCGATATTATTATATGCAGATGATATGATTATCAGGCCTAGGAATAGAGCTTGTTGGGTCGAGGTGCAATTAAACAGCAAGTTCTACAGAGATTACGAGTAGGACTCACCTAATGGCCCTGTCGTACAATAACTTTAATCCCGAGTCATGCAATGATTTCCATCCCCGACACAACCCAACCACTCCTGATATCTGCTAGTCTTATCAGGCAATTTATTCACTAATTTAAGTACTACTGCTGTCATATGATACGCTTTTAGTCGAATACTTGATGATTGACCCGTTTATTTTGACAGATTGGTGGGGAGAAGTGTTGTAGTTTTTAGTATTAATTGTTTTATTAGGAGGGCATTTTTTCCGTTTCGAAAAATAGGGTCTGGTTTGGATTTAAAATTCATCTTCATTCGAGCATTTTCCTGGCTTTTTAAAGTTAATGTTCTCCCTGGTTCTTCCTCTTAAAACTGG
This sequence comes from Desoria tigrina, assembly GCA_906901685.1. NCBI lineage: Eukaryota > Metazoa > Arthropoda > Collembola > Entomobryomorpha > Isotomidae > Desoria > Desoria tigrina. The sequence goes on from CAJQTU010000014.1 coordinate 418,834, forward strand.
AGAGGAGAGAATTAGTAAAGTTGGTAAGTGTAAATGTTCTTTACGAGGCAATAAAGAGGTAAACTGGGAAGAGGAAGAGAGGGCCAAGAATAATGGCTGGGAATAAAAATTGAAGGGAATGGTTTGGCTCCCTCCACCCCCTATTAGGAAATGATTGAGCAGACCAATTAACGTCCCAAAACTGTCCTGACATTTGACTCTCGGAGGCGCCTTATTGTCCCACCTAGGGAAACTTGACTCCTTGTAACAGGTATCCCATGTGACGGGATACACTTTGTTGACTTTTTCGTGTCACCAGCAACACCAAGCCACAAGGATTGGGATGGGATTTCCTTAATTTCCACTCGTCTCCGGCGCCATGGACTTACACCATCGGAATCCAATAGTTTCTCTTATGTTTTATGTACTAGCAATCCGTTTTACAGTTTTAGTTGTGGTCGTGGAAGCAGAGGCAGATGATGATGAGCCTTCGTTTCTTTCTCTCTCTAATGACTTGCTAGGGTTGCCATATTCCTTTAAGGGCTAGTCCTGTTACGAGGCGGACTCATCGATCCGAAAAAACCGGATTATAGGCGACTTTTACTGGCGTGGCTGGAGTTATTTTATATTTTATATAGACATGAACAATTCAAGACAGTCATGATCACACTGTTGATTTCATTAAGGCGCCATTATGTCAAACCTAGGTAAGTTAGAGTGGAATAAGGGTGAAAAGAAATAAAATCTTCTCCAATCTCCCTTGACACAACCAAGAGCCAACCGCCATCAAATCAATTTAAGCCATCGCCCCGTCAAACAAACTTTTATAGCCACAAATAACAAGACAAGCCTCTTCTCCCCGTCTCGAGACGAAGACAAAAGAATTCAAACTCCTCTCCTTCTACCTCATCAAATTATAAATTATCATCAAGCCTGATTCGAATGCTCGGGATGAGCCATGTCATCTCTCTTCTTCTCGCTCAGCATAATAAAATTGTCCAATCCCACACAATAATCCTGTAAAAGCCGGAATAATATTTTTTTTATCATTATATATTTTCTCCGCTTACAAGTTAGTATCCACAGAGAGAGAGATTAAATTTATCTTCTCAGGGTTTCGTTACGAGAGAGGTAGAAAAAATCCATCTATGAATGCATGCATGTCATGTACTGGTACTCGAAGAAGCTACATAATCCTAGGCCAAGATGTTTTTTCTCTGTCATCTGTAGACATAAAATATATTATTGTATCGTATTTATAGTATCCCAAGCGGTCAACCTCGGATTAGTACTCGGTCCAACAAAAAAAGTTAGTGTCAATGTTAGTATTCCGTAATTGCCATAACAAGGCATCCCGTGAGCTGAAACTGCCCTAATAATACAATAATACTGAGGGCAGGGAGGACGGAAGGACATCATTTATCTCGTAGAGTAGTAAGGAATCCCAACACATTCTGGTAGATTATTAGTGTCCTTTCCATGTAAGGTTCCTCTCTGTCCTCCTGTTATGCTCTGGGAGTGTGAGTGTGTGTAGTAATTAGGTGTTTGTAATAGAATGCATGGTTAGTGACATGAGGTCTCAAATGTCACCCTGCCGAGTAGATCCTCCTGCAACTCCTGCTACAAAGTCTTGGAAACGGAGTCGAAACTGTAAAATCGTAAGATATTGGCAAGTCAAGTTATATAAGAATGAGACAAGAGGGATAGGATTCTAGATTCGAAAATTAAGACAGGGCTCATCCATTACCCAGAGAAGATGATCTTTAAGCTCTGTAACTTATGCTGTTTTATGGATGTGATACTACAGAAGTCCCTATGTGTCGTACAAGATTCATTTGTTGTTGTGGCCCTAAGAAATCTATATATGAAAGGGCCAATCTGTCTCTTATTTTCGACTCAAATTTTTGGGATCTCTCTCGACGGAGTTTTTCCAGCTGTGAGGAAGCGGAGCCGACGTTGTCACCCGGGACTTTAGGTTTCCGGTGTCCGCTCTGGCGCCTGCGAGTGATTTATTAATCCTCCTTCAGTCATTTCATCCCTCAGTGGCCAACCCTTATCCTTGCATCAACAAGTCTCACATTTACTCCAGTTCGAAACAGTGTGTAATATTATTAACTTAACACGTCCTAAGAACCCACTACCAGGACCATTAGCTCATCTCCTCTCGGCCTAGAGTCAGATTGAGATATGATATCAGGAGAGGCTTCGAGACTGCCACTTACTTTTAGACACTTTCTTAACTCAAAACTCGAAACTTTTCCCATAATAATATTACGAGTGAGATGAGGGAAAAAGTCATCTCTAGCCGTTTGTACATTTGTTCTTGTATGTCAACAGCTCAACAAACCTCTTCAACTTGCACGGGATAGGGATAATGTAATATATCTTATTTATTTACCTTGTACTACACTTCAAATGTTTGTCTTTTACCCAATTTATGATCCCACTGAAGGATATGCATCATCCGAGGCTGAGAACTCCTCATCAGAATAACTCCTCAAACAAATTCAGAAGTGGAAGTGTATAATATATGAACCTGATCGTAATGTAGTATTATATTTCATCTCTGTTTCTATATAAATAGCCTAAGTATATCATATCGTCTGATATTGATACGATAATTTTAGAGAAATGAGGATGATGAAGTGTCCTCCAGATAATGTACAAGTGCTTGTTTTTAATCTTTTGATGGCTGTATTTTGTAAAGAATGATCTCTGTCGCTCTCCCGTTCAACAATAAGAGGGGACTTTCCTATTCCAGATTTATTTTATGCTGCCTGCTCGTAGTTTAAAAAAAATTGGAAGTCTGTCATGCAAACTTAGTGAAGTAATGAATTATTTTTATCGAAAATAATACGATTCCTTAGTAGCTTGTAGGTGGTGGTTAAAATAAAATGCTTATCTGAATTTATTGTAAGGATGTAAGGAAACTGCTGGGGGAAATTGTACGAAGCCGAAGGTTGGAACCAGAAGCACGTCTAATTATCAACCCACGTGTAATTATCCTCCTCGGTTTCGTGATGCAAGTATACAAGGTTCTTACAAAGTGCTCCAGGCTCGCATTCAATCTGTATTATTTTTATCGAATTTACTTTAATAGCAATTATCCTCATTGAATCGGAGAGATGATTACACTTATAAGTCAACATGGCTTGTGTGAGTACGTTTTATAAGCCTTAGCTCAGAGGTAGGACATCGGAATATAATCCAGCTTTTTCCCAGCTGCTGATGAAAAACCTTTTATAAAGTCTCGTTCTCGTAGTAATGCGGATCATCAGGGATTAATCGGACATCAAAATCCCATTTGTGTTTGTCCCTTCTTGGTCCTTCTCAATTTAATCACATCTTCTCCGCTTTTACCACGGATGGCTAGAGGGAATTTGTGTACTACCCTCTCCTCTAATACATCACCGATTTGAAATGCATTAATTCAACCCTCTAGATGTGACTGAATTTAATCTACGAGATATTCCCACTGACATATTCCTCCAAACAGTACGAATAAATCCAGTTGGATTTTTTTTATCTTTTGAATATTGAAACCATTATATAAGTCATTAACGGAGTAAATGGAGTCAATAAGTGCATTATTGCATTACAAAATTACAAATGTCATTTATAGCCTATCAGAATCCCTTTAATTAGTAATGGGCGTGAGATGGATTTCTGGAATAAAAATATTTATAATCCAGAAATTGGATTAATCGTCATGTGGGAGTTCTGCAAATTGTGCTTCGATAATGTAATAGAGCTCTCCTATTATATATGCATCCAAAATAAACGTATTAAAGTCCCGACTTTTCTTCAACGGTCGAATGAAATGGGTTGAGATTGGAAAGGAACCCATCCCAGAAGAGGACCTAAGTTTTGATGACTCATCAGAAATTCAAATGAATATGATTACAATGAAATACATGGGTAATCAATCACGGCATGAGTAAGAATACACCTGTAATCGTACTCCCATTACGATATCTTATCTTTCCCCAGAGCCGTATGATGTCCGTTTATGTATTTACCTACTCCGAGACAACTAGACAACAAACGAAGCTTTCGATTATATCTTTGTACTACAAAAATGTCAGCATGATTGGGACAAATGTCCACTCTTCTTCAATATTTTATCATGTTATGATGATACCATTCCTAAGAACCAGGTTGAATTATGCTTTCAACTTTTATGTTACTGATTTGGACTTTGTTTTACAACCAATTCAACGCATTTTACATGCAATGTATCCGTTTCCGACCGGATTCCAGCGGTTCATCGCACCTAAAAACACATCCTCCTCAACAACGTAATCAAGAGTAAATACTTGAAAGCAATCTGCAGTCAATTGATTTACTTTTTGGGAAAATAAATTGCGTAAGAGTTAATAAATAGTACCATTGATTGCTTCTGGCACAATCTAGGTACAAACATTAATAAATTGTTTTCAAAAAGATGTTTGTTCCTAATTTTAATCATCTAGTTTACTACTTTCATTCGTGTTTCCCATTATGGATACACGGTTGTTAGCCTCACTGTCCCGTTCCTGATACTTAACAGATAACATGAAAAAAATCAGAATCATTGCCCATCCATCTCTGGTTTTATTGCAAAGTAGGTGTGGGTAGTCTCGAATCTCGAATCTCGATGAAATGATGAGTTTGAAGAAGATTAATTTTTTGGAAGATGATTCCGTCTCGATTCTTGAAGGAAAAGTGTCTGTGTGTTGGCGTTTGAGAAAAAGGGTTGAAGCGTTGAAGGGAGATAGGAAATCCTTAAAGAGATATTTAGGAATCATTGTGTAGCAATTTGTGTCTCAGCAGGGGAAAGTAAATAAGACGGGAATGACTCGGGAAATCATTATTTCCATTAAGTAATCAATAATCAATCCTCCTAATCAACACAATGCACTACGTTACCATTACACCATCATACCACCACTATTTTTACATCCCACTTAATAGTTTCAAGCCCAAATTTCAATTCTAATTCCATTCCATCATTATCATCTCTCTATCATACTCAGAAAATCGTAATTGTTTATTTAATCAAGGCTGAACTTATTGTTGATACTTCCCACTGTACTTAGAGGACACTTCACACTTGAAAGATTTTAAATAATATTTGTAATCATAAGTGATTTTCTTATCGGTTGCGGTGATATTATTGTTCTTGCTCAATGCGTAGAGTTTAGAGTTTAGAGAAACGTAAGAGCCTAAGCTAACATTTAACTTGTACGTAGAGTTAACGGTTTATTGTTGTATATAATATTTGCATTCAATACAAGAGCAATCAATTATGGTTCAAGTGGATTTCCTGGAATTTGGAACTATTTCTTGGACTAGAAGTGGAAATCATTATCTATTGCATATTGATGGAATTTAGAATTTTGAGTACTATGCCGTCTTTAGTCAAATAATTCCTATCGGGGAAGTGTTTTTTATATGATTTTATATTTTTGGCAGTAAACACAAGAGGAAGTTATTATTGGTCTTGTGGATTTCCTGGGTTATGAAAGTATTTATAATGGATGACATTTATTTCTATTCCAGTTTTGAATTCCGAGTAATTGAAGTTTAAATTCAAAATTTGCTGTGGTTTTCATAACATTTGAAAGAGCGGAATTGTTTACGAAACTGGATGGATTTGTTAGCTTAATTATAAACTATAGTTGATAGTCAGTTTAAGAACTAGCTGAATTTCTATTTTGAAGGCAAAAGTTGCAATTTCTGTGCAACAAAACAAAGTGTCGGTGTGAAATCCGACAAATATTTTATCAGGATTTCTACTAGCTTTTCTTGATTTAGATAGTTTGAACTCACTTCTACAGAGTTTCTTTAAACTTTTTGAAGGAGAGGATCCAGTTTAGACGACGTTTTTTATTAAAGACGATAATCAAACTATAAATTCAAAATAATCTGTAGTTCTCTCAATTAGATACAGTTATTTGATTTTAAAGAGATTGTATTTTGAAAGGCTCATACTGTCATTTAACTGTTATGTGATCATGAATTGGATTGATTGAAATTGAATTAAGTGCTTTGCACAGTTCACATTATAAATTTAATGGAAGCAGGGTAGCCCTCCCAGTATACTGTCGGCCTTAATAGATTGAGAGGAATTTAGGAAGCAACAGGATATACACAAGCTGCATTACATTTCCAAACATATCAGAATACAGACTTAAATCCATTAATTCCAGTAGGGTGAGACTTAATTTGCATTTCTAAAAAAACTGCCACCAGAATAGCTCAAAATGTCCCAATCCCACATAATCTAGCCCTCCCATTAAAATTTAAAGACACCCCACGCACTTATATAATAGTTACACTGACACGACTTTGGCTTGGCCTTCTCAACGCCGTCATCATGGCATTTTCTTGAATTTGGATTCGACGAGATCTACAAGGGTTTTTTCATTAAGAAAATTAAAAGCAGAAGCAGATCTTAATTTGAAAAGTCCTGCTTTGCATTAGAATGATACCCCGGTGAATGGTGGAAGAGCTCGTGAAAATGATGTATAAATGTGATTTACGACAGGCTCGGAAGAAACTCAAGAAGGAGGACTGAAGTTTCTGACGAATTTTTTGGTATAAAAAAGTGCCCCAAAAAATCTAAAACAATGGCACAATGAAATGAGAATACTTCCTCGTTCATCATAAAGAAAGTCAACATGGAAAAGGGGGAGTAAAATCCATTTTGCTTGGAATTTATGACTGCGTTAATTACCCTGCAGTTTACTTTTTCATATCATGTGTAGACTCCTATATACCAGAAACTACCTCCTTCTTAGACTCAAAAAGTCAAAAGTGCCAGAGATTCCGTCTATCCGAGCTAATTATTCCACAACGATCCAAGTCCCAAACAAGCAAATCCCCTCAATCCAATGTTAACGAAGATCCTGAATTTTTAAAATTAATGTCCCACTTCAGTTCGTAAATAATAATTTCCTCTCTCGACACGTACCCAACTGTTCTTTCTTGTCCCTTTCGCAACGATCGTCGTAAGGATTGAAATTTCCCAAAACTGTTATTGGCAAAACAGGCTGGCGGATTGGAAGTTATCTCTCCGACCATGTAGACTACTTTCTCAGTAATTCAATATTTTAGCAACAGACTACCCCAAACCTGTAAATTTTCTAACTGCCTCCATGAAATCGTAATTAATAATTTAATGCCCAATTAAAGTTTTACTAACAAAACAGGAGAGAGGGAGAAGAGCATCACCATCAACAGCTACTCCGATCCTAGACCTAATGATAATAATTATATTCAAAACTCACATTTCTCTACTAAATTATATCACCATGTAGTAGGCTATTAAGACACATTATGAATTCGCACCGAGAGGCTTCCCTCGCCCTTTTTTCAGCATATTTTTCGCAACTTTTAAAATATACTATAAACCCTGATACCAAGTCTCCACATTTCAATAAAAAATGTATCCCTGTCTACTAGTCCTTTGAAATTTTTACGAGATGGGAGAGGCGGACTTTTCCATTTTTAGTTTTGATATGTAATAAAAGTCCGTGTAAGTAAGTAGTTGACTCGAGGATTTATTTTCCTGCTGCATCAAACGTATTTTATGAGGGGATTGGAAATTGACTGACACAGCCAAAATCCGCTGATAATTTTCTTCTCTCCCGAGAAAGTCTCTTCTACTCTCCTTTGTTCAAGAACCATGGAAGAAGAACCCACAGGATACTAATATAAATCCGGGCATGATATAGACTAACATCCGATATATGAGCAAAGTGCTTCAGCTCCCTTTTAATAAACGGAACGAGAAGGCGAAGGGGAGCGAGATTTCGGGGCCGAGAGTGAAAGAGGATTCAGTGAGCAGAAAATCAAGAGGAAAGTCAAAGATCTTTTGAGAGAGTGAAAGCATCTGCGCGACTCGTCGGGACAGAAACAGATTCCAATATTGAACATTTCTCTGGAACAACTACTAAAAGCTTTGATCCTGCTGACTCTTCAAATGTTCAATGTTCAATTCCTCCTTTGAGCCTCCACGACACACCATGAAAGATATTTCTCATGTCACCAGAAAGAAAAGACTCGTGTCGGACGGGATGTCAGCAAATAGGGCTCGCCAAATCGGCAGCCCCAACCGAACAATGAAGAAAGCCCTTGTCAACTTTTATCGATACTGGAGACACCAATTATGTCCTACTTGACTCCTTGTAATGAACCTACTTTCACAATCCGACAAATACAATGCGAGTGTGAAACAGTTCCTGGGTAGACTGTCTCGTTAATTACAACGCGCGCTATGGAGAAGTTATACATTTAGGATGCAGCGACTCGATTTACATCCCTAGTAATGAGGTTTTTAACAATAGCTACTTAACTATAACTACGTGCTTACTCCGGTTTGTAATTCCGGCAAGAACCGGAAGCTCTTAACTCTGATACTGAATTAGTGAATTAGAATTACCAGTCTTTATCTCAGAGGGCTTCCTTAATGTTATCAATTGTCTAATGAATAAAAAATTCCCAGGAGAGCTGTACGCCTACTATATTCTAAGTCTCAATTACTTCTTTGATAATTGGAGATAGTATCAAATGGAAGAGGTGGTTAGTAGACCTTAGCTTAGGAAGGAGGGAAAAAAATTTGGAGGATTATGATCGAAGAGCTGCTGAAAGCCGAGATTTTTTTTCTCATATCGACGTCTACAATTCTATCTGAGTTGCAATCGTTCAATCCTGAAAGGCATTGGATCCCCACCACTCTGCAGAGAAATATATAAGGAATACCAGTTTTCTAAAAAGGTTTTTCTCAAAAGATTCAGGTTTAGAGGATAGGGAAACATGTGAAAATGCATGGGAATGAAATATTTGCAAATAAAAGGCTCTTGTGTGTATACAAGTCCCATGATGATGTTCCTTCCTTGTAGTCAGACACTGATTTACATTCAATACTTTGCTCCTATTTTTAACTCCTCTTGGGACTACTTGGCCACTGACAATGAGACAAATGGATTTTTTCAAGGAAGTTCACCTGAAATCCTCAACTGCATTTTGTCTACCTACACGAGAGGAGTGGATTGAATGGGTTTCCTATCGATTGTCGCCTTGATAGCATAAATTGGAAATCTTATATATAATATTATGGGGTAGAAGAAAACGCCTTCAAAATAATATTGTGCTTTAAAACCAACACTAAACCGACTTTTATAGCTTGTATTCAATAAAATCCCACTTGGTTTTTGCATGATACTGAATATCTGAAAAATAAATCAGAGAACTCCACTCAGTAATTTTAAGTACCATAAACGGCAATCAAATCACTGCTCTTTACGTTTGATCAGGAAAAAAAGAGATAAAGAGAGAACGGATGATCAAATACTTTAAATGGGATTGCACGAAGCTTCGAGGTCATTTGAACGGTTTGTGAAGTGGCATTGCCAATCAATCAATAAATTACAGTCATTAAGAAGGGAGTTAATTGATGTATAGGATTTCTCGTCCTAATGGACAGAGTGGATATGGAACGGAAGGGCCTAGAAGTAAGTAAGTGGACAGGTGTGTCGATGATCCTCATTTGAAAGGGCATTATAAAAAGGCAGTGATTGGATTTGGTAATCTTCCTCTACAAGGCTCGTCTGATCAGACAGTAGAGTAGTAGCAGAGAATGGATGTAGTTGATGTTGGCGATAATCTGTAATATTGGAGTTGTGCTGGTCGAAGTGATTCATAATGATTTGGATTGGCAATAAAAGAGACTGTTAATGATGATCATATTATGATAATTAGCGGATGAATTGGAAGTATGCATGTAGGGCTGGGTATTATATCCAAGTGGAGAAGATTGTAGGTACAAGTGTAGGACATGTGTAGATGTGGGTGGGTAAGTATTGTATGATAATTATATATAAAAAAGGCAGCTTTGGAGATTAGAATAGAATGAAGAGGGTGCGGGGTTAATAGACGTATAGAGGTAATTAATGGTTGAAGTGTGTGGATAAAAGGGAAATCGTGTCTTGAGGGATTAGCATAATCCAATGGCTGATAGGACAAGATGTTGGACAAGCCCCAAGACAAACTACGAACAAGAACTCCTTCACCCAATCCCCGTCCAGGATCCACCCAATTGGTTCCAAATCGAGTCAAAAAGGAGGTCCCCCACGCCAGACCAGCAGTTCACAACCGTTCAGAAACGATAGGAAGAATGCAAACATAGAACGAGAACCAGAGAACCGTGTATTATAAAGCTGGCTCGTCGTCTACAGACTTCAACGGCTACGGTGGTGTGCCTTCAACTCTGGTTCGAATGTTGCATGCTTTTTCTGTACTTGGAACTACTTGGAAGTTCGAATGTACCATAGGAGCCAGTATTAGGTAGGAGTACAATACTTCGTCTCTATGGTCTGTAAAAGGCAGGAGGTTCATATACTAAGTTTTTGGGTCTCTTGTAGTAGAAAAGGCCAGCTTGAGAGTACCGGGGAAGAGTTTGCGTTCCGTTCCAACCGTATGAACTTGGAGTAGCAAGCAGCAAGTTGGTGAATGGTGAGTGAGATCCACCTAATCATATACACCGTTCTTGTACAACTAGTTTCAATCCATTCCTACACCTGAGAACACACTTCTTTATCCAACAACAAGTAGTAAAAAGTTAAGTTGCCTTTACAACTGAGGAACAATATTAAACCCTAAGCACAAGTGCTTTAGTTAGGGAGAAGGAGTTCACATCGAAAGACGGCTCATTATCAGAACCACCACCACTACTATCCCTAAGAAGTAATCGTAATTAGAGGACGAAGACGTTTCTTGACGAAGTTCTTACTCGTTGTTATTTTAGTAGATGAAGGGCGAGTGGTTAGTCGATTGTCGTCGTTATCGTTAGTATTAGTTACGGGAAGGGAGAGAGGCAGGACGGAGTTAAGCGTTCCGGAGTGAATTAAGCGAGTTAGTGAATTAAGGGCCTGAGTATGTACAACTTCGGATATTCAGCATCGTCGGGTCCACCTGTTTCAGCATCCGCACTTCCTGCTCCCACATTCGCCAACAACAACAATAATCAGGTACGGCGAGACATTAAAATTAAACCCATCTAATTTATTCCACCACCACATGCACTACTTAATTACTACTTGAGACGAGACTTACTCTGTCCTACTCCTCGTACTTTTAATTCACTCTGTAATTATTCTCATCCTTGCATGTTCATTATTTATTATCGAAACCGTCTATTGTAAGGATTTTTAATCGAAGAATATGAATTTTTGGATGGGCTCTGGAAATATGAAAAATCCCCTACAATTTTAAATTAGAGTATGAGTTCTGTCTAATTGTTTCAAGACCCTTTGCTAATGACCAATGGAAAGGCAATAAATGGAATGAAGGAATTGAATGAGGAACGAGAAAAACGTAGAGTTGCACTAGTGTTGATAAATTTATTTTATCAAAAATGAAAGGTACAAGTTTGACCTTGGAGATCGTAGGAACTATCTCCGGATTCGAGATATTATTTGACCTTTGACCTTAGAAACTAATATGTGGCGATGAACAATATGGATCGTTCCTTGAGATGAGTCGTACGACCAAAACTCAGGAGATCCGAAATCAGCCCTTCGAAACTCTGTCAGTCAAGCTGGCATGAGAATCACTCGGGGCGAATAGAGACAAGAGACTTTATTTTCTCACCACTCCAACGTTATTCTGCAGGGCTCCTTAGGAAAAGGACGAGCAGCGTCGACCTCGAGGTCCTTAAGCAGCGACAGAAGGAGGACGGGGTGAGTAGAGAATCCTTGTGTAATGACCAGAATCAAGACGGATGTCGAGATCGAGATGATATGGTCGATCGATAACGATTAGTAAATCCCCCAAAAAGAAGCTTTGTTCGAGAAAGAACAATTTTAATTATTGAAAATCACAAATCTCCTAATTCCTCTTCCTGACAATTACAACCTCGAATTAAATAATTTTAATGACTTACGCAAGCTGGATTTTTTGCAGAATATTTCCGAGGAAATTTTCTTTAGTCAGTATTTGATAAAGGAGCACAAATAACACGACATAATACAAAATACAAAATAATTACCAAAAAATGAAAATGACAAATATATGAAATGAACAAAACCCAGAACTCGGTGAGGTCTCTCTATTTATGGGTTTTGGAAATCCAACTGAATCGTTCCGATTGGATAATGTATGATTTCTGTCTTCTCTCTCTCACACATACAAATACATTGTCATGGTCAGCTTCAAGAAGGTTCGATAAGCATTCAAATTTTGAGATGCATCGATTCTACCTGAGATACATCATGCATTTGAAAGAATGCAAAATATCTAGACATGTCTGGACTTTCAGACTAATCTCTTTACGATTGTGAATTCCCTTCCACAGCCTTCTCTCAAAACCATACACTTCATTCAAATTAATCCATAGTCTTTATTTGACTATAGACAGTTAGTAATCATATTATAAGGAATACGGAATAAGTTTAAAGGTAAATTTATACTGCAAGCTCGAAATTATTACCGTCTTTCACATACGGAGTAGCATCCATGTATTATGAAAATACAATATTTTTAAGATTACGAACATGTATACATTCAAGACCAAAATGGTCTTGACATCCCCCCAGATTTCAAAAACTGTGGTTACTACTACAGTTTCAATATCCCTCCTTCTTCAACCTGTACATCAAAGCTCGTAACTTACTCCTTTCTTTTGCTCGAGTCCCTCGATTCTTTTTAAATTGTGGCTGAGTTAAACCCTTAATTCGTCTTACAACGCTACGGAGCTTTCGATTATCTTTCAACCTTTTTGCGCTACCAGTCCTAATCGTGATTTCTATTTTTTCTCCGGGAGTGAAAACTCCGGCTTCGGTGGAATGATTACTAGAGCAATCATCAGATAGTTTTTTAGAATCTAGTACGGAATCATTTCTAGGCGTGATATACACTGTTATCGGTTGGGCAGGATTAGCTGTATTAGTATTAATGTCCGTATTATTTTTATTCTCGGCACAAATAGACAGAAGATCCGTGATATGAGACAATTTCCAGGTTTTGGCTTCCGGAATTAAAGATGCAAGAGACTCGCGGGTTGTAGGTAACGCTCTAGTGAGAAGTCCTAATTTATCCAAAGAAAGGAAACTGGAACAATTGAAGTCATTCCTTTTGCAAACATTATCTCGCCAGATGAACAATTTAGAAAACAACTCTTGCTGATTCGGGATATCGAATATTTGACGAATGTCCGGGCTTAGTGTAGCCATAACATTACGAAACACAACCTTAGCATCCGGCTTGAGTGGAAAATTATACAATTTAATGGTTTGAGCCCTGGATTTCTCCAGCTCGGACAAAGTTAATGTGTCTCCCAATTTAGTTTTCAACTGATTCCAAATTCGTAGAATTGCCACGACTTCACGACTAGCAAAAGCTATTAAATCTTCATGTAAGGCACGGCCGCTCCAATCGGCATAGTTGATTAGTCCTCGATCAAGATTCTGTTTGAATTCCAAAAACAAATCACAAAGCCGACTACGAGATGAACTTGGATTGTAAAGACCATAAACTTCCTCAATTAGAACAACCCCACAACAGAATAAACTAAAATCTCTCTGCAACATCGGTAAAACATTACCGGAATGGAAGAGTTTAAGAATCTTAGGATTCCTGAATACACTGCCTAGTACTGAACCAATCGTTTTGTGTAAAGGAAAAGTGTCAATGACATAAGTTGCCCTAGCCGTGGAAATTTGTATCAAGCAAATCATATCCAAATAGAAATTCTTCTTGTCTATTTTAACATGAACTGCTATTTCTGTTGCTTTCGAAATACATCTCGCAGTTTCTACTAATTTCTCCGCAGTGTTGATAAATTGAGCCGGAGGATATTCTTCACTGACGTCCTTAACTTGAAGCATGTTGTTTGTAAAACACCAATCCTTTACTGGTTTTTTGAATGGATGATGAGTTGCGAATCCACACTCGAATGTGTTTAACTGGATCCGGGATTGCAAAAGACCAGGATAAAGCCTCTGAGGAGGAACTGAACTATGACCCCATTTGACTCTTGCCTTTTTTAGAAGTTCTGGTAGCTGTATTTGATTCATTGTCCCAGTTCTATACAAAATGTGAAATCAAACAAATTAAATAATGTACTACGTATATGTACAAATTAATCATAAATCTAATACGTATTGGCTCGTAAGCGTGACCGGCTAGTTAGTGTTTACATGAAACTTTTCTCTCAACCGTCTTTCAACCTCCAATACTATTTTGCGACGGGAATCAGTTGGAACATAATCAACTTGCTTGGTTTTTACCCCGTCTTCACCCACAAAGGTGAGATTAAACAAAGGAGATGAGATTAAAGGATTCCCTGCTTCTATTGACCCTACGTGTTTTGGAGTACAAGACCGAAATAACCCGGTAATATGTTTCATATTTTCAAAATTACGATCAAAACATGCTATATTGTCGGGTTGAACGGAAGGAAATATTGGACCGGATTGGAAAATGTTTGGATTAAGAGGAAACATTCGATGACAAGGTGGAGCAGATTCAATTGAAACTGATCTTGCATCTTGATTGTTAGATGCGAACGTCGCCTTTATTAATACGTTCTGAGGAGCATATGACATATCTTTCAATATTTCATCTGAACCGGATTCGGATGCCATGACCCCCTTGTCTGCCATGTAAACGGAAGTTTGCTTGGACAGGCGTCTATACCTTTCTAATTTTTTCATTTGAACATTTTTAGTCGTTCCACACTGTGCGTTTTTAGAACTTTTTTTATTTACATCTAGCTGCAGGGATTTATTTAGACCGCAGGAATTTTTACTATTACTATAAGGATATGAATATGAGTTATCCAATTCGTACTCCAAAGTTCTGGAAACTTGAGGAAAGGCCTGGTCAAACTTCCTCTTTACTTTTTTACCACAAACCCCGACTACAGTAGCAATTGGACAACGTTTGCTATTTTTATTTTGCTTCTGGGTTTGACAACCCAGGGAAATATGCTTAAGCTCTGGAAAATCTACAGATGAACACGAAAGAGTTGAAATAATCCACCCCTGAGCGTCGCTTATTCTCTTTCTGGCTGCCACAAGTTCACTCGTTTTATAAAGAACGTTATTTGTATCGAATTTCTGAGCTATGGAACGTATTTCCATAATTTTATCGCGGACAATCGCGGATGTGTGCTGGAGAAGATCCTGACTCATAGTTGGATATTGACCGACCAGTAAAAAGCTGATCCTCGACAACAGATTATCGTAGGAAAGAGAGTCAGTTTGGGCTCTGGATGGCCCGTCCATGCGAGCTATCGGCTTGTAATTCATCTGAAACATAAGACATCAGATCATTTACATGAACTTTGAAAATAGATTGACCGTCTACAACTCTTTCAACGTCATAAACGGTTTCCGATACTTTATAGACTATTTGACACAGTTCCCTTTTGGGTGCAAGTTTTGCATTAAATCCCTTTGACGCGTCAGACAGATAATGTGTCCGGTACCAAACGAGATCTCCAGAGGCAAAATTCCGATGTTTCGATTTTCTATTATAGAAACCTAAATAAGTTTCCTGACTCTTGAGTATGTGATCGCGGGCTATGTTGTGAATTAAAAGCAATCTATTCCCTATATCCTTGACAGGCTTTACAAAAGAAAGCTCAATATTTACCAAATTGTCGAATGGGGTTCTGAATTCTCGACCTGTGTTAAGGTACGCCGGTGTAAATTTCGTAGAATCGTTAACAGCCGTTCTTAAAGCGAATGCAATTTCGTTAAGACTACGATCCCAGTCCTTACATCTATTAATGGAGGTGACAATCATTTGTTTAACCGTCTCATTGTACCTCTCGGTCATGTTGGCTTGTGCATGATAAACAGCAATATGGAAATTCACTATTCCTAACATTTCACACCATTGTGTAAAAACTCGAGATGTAAATTGGGACCCATTGTCGGAAAGAATGGTTTTAGGAACTCCCCATCGACAGCACATCTCCCACAGCTTTTCAATTATTACCTCGGATTTGGCGACCCTTAACGGAAATAGCTCTACATACTTACTAAACATATCAACAACAACCAGCAGATATGTCGATCCATGAACACCTTTTGGATAAGGCCCCATTAAGTCTGTCGCAACGATTTCCCATGGTACCTCTGGGTTGATTGAAGATGCCGGAGCTACAGGTATCCTGAAGGATTTAGATTCCTGACATTTGACGCATGCCTTAACGTATTTTCCAACGTCCCTACGCATTCCAAACCAGTAAACTCGCTGTTCTAATCGTAGATACGTTTTCCGAATTCCAAGATGACCAGAAATTACATCATCATGAAAAACAGAGAGGACAAGCGACCTTAGGCTATCTGGAATCCAGATGCGCCAGAACGTTTCCTCTTCTTCCCAGAGTTTACCCTTGGGACCTATGTACCTCATGAGAAGACCATCATGTCGAATATGGGCCCTTGACGCCCATTTTTTAATCATTTGTAGTTTTTGACTTGTCAGAGTAGTGGGACAGTCACTTAAATATTTCTTGATACATGAAAGTTCCAAATCTAGGTCTTGCGCCTCGAGAATTCTTCCAATGTAATCTTTGACCTCATCAACTAACAGAACAGTTGGTAGCCGGCTTAAGGCATCTGCCCCCCTCATACAAGGACTTTTACCTGGCTTGTAATGAACCTCGAAGTCGTAGTCTTGTAGAATAAGAAACCAATGAGCTAACCTCCCCGACGGCTCTTTGATTTTTTGTAGCCACGATAATGCTTGATGATCGGTTTCAATTATAAACTTAGTGTACTCTATATAACCACGAAATTTCTCAATTGCCCAAATTACTGCGAGGCATTCCAACTCTGGACCACTATATCTCGTTTCGGCAGGTTTTAGACTTCGACTCGCAAACCATATCGGGTAGCGTATTCCGTTTTTCTCTTGTTGAAGAATCGCTCCGAGCCCGACACCACAGGCATCAGTTGTGATTATAAATTGTCCATTAAGATCTGGAAGATGTAGTTCCGATAATCTGGTCAATGCTAATCTTAGTGTATCAAAACCTTTCTGAGCCTTGTCTGTCCAAATAAACTTGGTATCTTTCTTCATTAAATCGTACAAGGGTCTAGCATGTATTGAAACCTCGGGAATGAACTTCCGATAAAATCCTATGAAACCCAAAAATTGTTGAAGGTTCTTTACAGATTTTGGAACAGGGTAATTTTCTATACAAACAATTTTATCCGGATTTGGGTAACAGCGCCCTGGTTCTACTATATGACCCAGAAATTTGAGACGACAACGGCACAATTGTACCTTTCTTGGATTAATTGTCAGGCCAGCGTCCCGTAATTTTGTAAGAACCAATTTAATGTGTTCGAGATGATCATCAAAGGTTTTACTAAAGATGATAATATCATCGTAATACACAAGACATATTTGAAACTTTAAGTCCCCGAGGATTTGATCGAGGCAGCGTTGAAAGGTCGCTGGTGCATTAGAGAGGCCCATTGGTAAGCGTCTAAACTGCCATAATCCTCGATGTGATATAAATCCTGTTTTTATTCTATCCTTTTCAGCTACCTCAATCTGATGAAATCCTTTGAAAAGGTCATACGTGCTAAAGTAAGATGAAGATCCTAAAAAGGACAGCATATCTTCTACTCGATTAATCGGATACGTATCTTTAATCGTGTATTTATTAAGGGGCTTGTAATTAATTACAAAGCGTACCCCTTCCCCTTCTGGTTTTGGAACAAAAAATCCGGTCGAAGCCCAGGGACCATTTCCGGGTTCAATGACGCCAAAATTTAGCAGTTCATCAAAGGTTTCGTCATAAATGACTCTCTTTCCGGGACTCATGGGTCGTAAGCGTGCTTTGATGGGCTTGCAATCTCCGGTATCAATTGTATGTTGAAATAAAGTACAAAGTCCAGGTGTTTTCGTGATCATTGGTAGAAACGGTTCCATCACGCTGGCCAGAGCCTGCACTTCCGATTTTGAAAGGGTTGAGGGCACTTTCAGATCGGGATGACTTTTAAACAAAGAAATTCCTTCGATCGGTTGCTCAACTCTTTCTTCATATTCTGGACCTTCCCAGTTAGCTAAGACTGCAGCCGGGGATTGATACAACTCCCTTCCTGCATCTTCTTCGGAGTCGTCAATTTCTTCGATAAATGACGGTTCACTTTCTAAATCTAATATGTCCTGTACCAGAACCATGAACCCCGTATTATGCATGAGAAACTTTTGAGTACTCGGAACAAATGGAATCAGTTTTTGAATTTCAGTTCCTATGGTCCAACCTCCTAAACCAATGAAAACCCCAATATTAGTAGGGCCTAGAAAGTCTCGCCCTAACAAAACAGTGGCGATTGTACCCGGTGCAAGTACAAACTTTTGCTTTCTAGTCCCTGCTTTATAATCTATATTAAGAGTAACAAACTCATTTACACGTAAAGTCCCTTGAAGGGAATTAATAATACGCAGTCTTTCCTTGCACTGAATATTTTTGGACTTTAGAACTGCAATAACATCATCCCCAATTAAGGAAATGGAAGAACCACAATCCAGAAATGCAGACCAAGTCTGATTTAATAATTTAATTGAAATGAAAGGCTCAGTGGAAACCTCACTAACAATATTTACATTATTTGTATTCGCTATAGATAGAACGGTTGAACAGATTTTATCATTTTCCACCCGAATCACTGTCGCCGAAGCGGACTCGGGGCATTGGCGTTTCCCGAAACCGGGGAACCTAAACGAAGATTTGGACACTGTGGACGTAAGTGATCAGTAGATTGACACTCGAAGCATCGCCGTGGATTGCCATCTGATCCACCGGAATTTCGTCTTTCCCGTGGTGATGTTGACCCCGCACGCGGAGGAGTGGTTGCCTTAAAAGCCGTTCTCTCCCTGTTAGCTATGTCAAAATGAGACCCGCTTTTTTCCTGGAAAGTGACAGCTTTCTTCAGAGGCGGTGGTGTGGTATGATAGAAGGAAAATGGATCTACCGATGCAAAATGAACTCCAGGATTAAGGCGATTCTCATCTGGAGGTCTTAACGACGATCGATCGTCCCTTAAAGCCTCATTTCCTCTGTCTACCGGGTGCCAAGCAAGCGAAGGCTCAATACAATTAATGGTTGGAGGTGGGCGGTACATACGGTACGCCTTGATTATGTCCTGTGCATTGAATGCTGCCTCTTTTAACTCCCTAACTGTTCGAATTTGCTTTCCCTGGAGCACTTGTAGGTACTCCGGATGCATTTGTCGCATAATGCGATTAACCTTCTCCTCTTCGGTTGAGTTTCGACCTAGCCTTTCATAGTAATCCAAAATTACTCGGATAAATACGCTTAAGGTTTCGGTGGGACCTTGGGTTCTTTTTTCGAGTTCCCTGTTGAGCTCCTCAACATAACCTAGAGCCTGAAATTCTCTACGAAAACGAGTTTTAAAATCCTGCCAGTCAACAAAAGGGGCCAGATTAATCTCGTGTCGATACCAATTGTAAGCGACTCCTTCTAACGACGCTGGAATAATTTCCTGGAGCATGTAATTATCATTACTCCGGCTAATAGCTTTATATTTTTCCAGTTCGACTATGAAGTCAAAAGGGGTCTTTGACTCGGCCGCTCCTGAGTACTTTGGGACATCAACAGTTTTGAGATGATGTCTGGACTGATGCTGTTGAAACTGTGGGTTTTGATAGAACCCTTGTTGCCCTTGAATCCCTTGGAATGGTTGTTCATGTTGAATGGGTTGGGAAGGTCCTTGATACATTGGTGGTGGAGGAGCTTGGTACACTCGTTGTTGTGGCATATGGTATGCTGGTGGTGGTGGATTGACTTGAAAGTACGGAGGAACGTGTTGGTTGCCATGGTGAAGAGGATCTCCATCCTGTAGAATCGGATTGTGTTGTCTGGCACGATCTGGATCCCGTGGAATGTTTGCTGCAGGTTCGGGGTCAAGTTGTCCTTGAACTCCCGGTGGGTTGTCATTTCCGGCTTGCCTTCTTTGTGGGTTTTGATCTGGAGGAGGAATCGGTATGCCTGGACAACTGGCAATCCTACGAAATGGAAGTGGATTTGGTGGCGGGTCTGCCACTTCAATTTCTTCACGATTTATTGGGACAATTCCTAATTGTATGAGAGGAGCTTCCCTCTGCCTCTCGGGTAGGTTGTTATTCGGTGGGTGAATATTTTGAATTGGTTCAGCAGGGCCAAGATTTGACCTTGGCTGAACTACTGGTACCTCGGGGATTGCCCCCGGAATATTTTCACGCTGTGCGACCACATGAAGAATTTCTTGAAAGCGCTGATCATCACGCTGGGACCGTTCTGCATTAACTTGCTGCATGTTGATTCGTGATTGTTGAATCTCGTTCAGAGTTTGTTGCAGAAGACCATGCTGATTATTTAATCCCGTCAACATTTGCTGGAGAACCGGTCCATAGTCGGGAATGTTTCTTTGAAGTCCGTTGCCTTCAAGGTTTGCACTGAGAAGTCTCTGAGCGTGCCCTCCGATTCCATGGTTTGGTGGTGGTGACACCACTGGGTTTAATAAATTTCCCTGTACGATCGGGGAATGCATCAGAGATGCCTCCGATCTGATACCCGTGGGCGGTGACCTCATGACTCCGGAAAATCCAGGAGCTTCATCCTCTGGAATTTCCTCCTCAGTAAGGTTTTTGCGAGTTATTCGCTTCGGACCCATTTTAAATAGTAAATAATCTCGAAAAATGATTATTCTACCTCCTAGTGCAACTTATTGTGAATTGAAAAATAGAAAATACAATTATTTTTTAACTTTAGCAAAGGTGTCTCCTCAGAGTCACCAGATTTGTAAGGATTTTTAATCGAAGAATATGAATTTTTGGATGGGCTCTGGAAATATGAAAAATCCCCTACAATTTTAAATTAGAGTATGAGTTCTGTCTAATTGTTTCAAGACCCTTTGCTAATGACCAATGGAAAGGCAATAAATGGAATGAAGGAATTGAATGAGGAACGAGAAAAACGTAGAGTTGCACTAGTGTTGATAAATTTATTTTATCAAAAATGAAAGGTACAAGTTTGACCTTGGAGATCGTAGGAACTATCTCCGGATTCGAGATATTATTTGACCTTTGACCTTAGAAACTAATATGTGGCGATGAACAATATGGATCGTTCCTTGAGATGAGTCGTACGACCAAAACTCAGGAGATCCGAAATCAGCCCTTCGAAACTCTGTCAGTCAAGCTGGCATGAGAATCACTCGGGGCGAATAGAGACAAGAGACTTTATTTTCTCACCACTCCAACGTTATTCTGCAGGGCTCCTTAGGAAAAGGACGAGCAGCGTCGACCTCGAGGTCCTTAAGCAGCGACAGAAGGAGGACGGGGTGAGTAGAGAATCCTTGTGTAATGACCAGAATCAAGACGGATGTCGAGATCGAGATGATATGGTCGATCGATAACGATTAGTAAATCCCCCAAAAAGAAGCTTTGTTCGAGAAAGAACAATTTTAATTATTGAAAATCACAAATCTCCTAATTCCTCTTCCTGACAATTACAACCTCGAATTAAATAATTTTAATGACTTACGCAAGCTGGATTTTTTGCAGAATATTTCCGAGGAAATTTTCTTTAGTCAGTATTTGATAAAGGAGCACAAATAACACGACATAATACAAAATACAAAATAATTACCAAAAAATGAAAATGACAAATATATGAAATGAACAAAACCCAGAACTCGGTGAGGTCTCTCTATTTATGGGTTTTGGAAATCCAACTGAATCGTTCCGATTGGATAATGTATGATTTCTGTCTTCTCTCTCTCACACATACAAATACATTGTCATGGTCAGCTTCAAGAAGGTTCGATAAGCATTCAAATTTTGAGATGCATCGATTCTACCTGAGATACATCATGCATTTGAAAGAATGCAAAATATCTAGACATGTCTGGACTTTCAGACTAATCTCTTTACGATTGTGAATTCCCTTCCACAGCCTTCTCTCAAAACCATACACTTCATTCAAATTAATCCATAGTCTTTATTTGACTATAGACAGTTAGTAATCATATTATAAGGAATACGGAATAAGTTTAAAGGTAAATTTATACTGCAAGCTCGAAATTATTACCGTCTTTCACATACGGAGTAGCATCCATGTATTATGAAAATACAATATTTTTAAGATTACGAACATGTATACATTCAAGACCAAAATGGTCTTGACACTATGAATGAGTGTGTGCCGGCCTGTCTACCTCTTTCTGGCAACTACTGCAAAATTAAGTCTTTTATTTCGTCTATATATGAGTTCCCATACATTACGATTATGGATTACGAGCTCTGTTTAGCTCAGCAATTATTTCGTGGGTTTGCACACGTTTGTCAGTAATTATGTTTAATTTAATTAAGCTCTTTATTTGTTAAATCTTACTAATAGCCCCTTGTTTTGATATGAAAACGGCAGGCACTTGTTAACTACACCGGGCGTTCTGTTATTATTTTAAGAAGGCATTGATTTATTATTTGTTGTTTTAATTTTGTAAAACTGGCAGTAGAAACAGTGCATATTATACATGAGGAATAGATTTGTTGTACATTTGTTATTTGTATACTTTTATGAGCCTTAGAATCGCGTGTAAATTTTGTTTATCAAAGTGTTTATTTGAATGAATGAAAACGCTCGTCTTGAAGAGTTTAAAGAGGAAAGAAGTAGTAATTAACTTCACTATGCAAAAGTCTTGCTTGTAGGGACACGAGGCCCAGACTTCAATCGATAAATGCTCTGCTCTAACAGATATATATGAGCTATAAAGACCGTGGGAATTGTCAAAAGTTATTCCTGTGCAAAAATTGATGTCTTTGTTTTATTGTTATTCTTCAAGTGCAATTTGGGAGACTTTTAGTTGGATCGGTACCGGTTGTGTAAACTATCGGCATTCTATCTTATACGTGAACAAATAGTCTAAAAAAGAAGAGCTCAAGATTGCCCCGACACCCTAAATGTTCATCAAGAAGCTGTGACATTTGTGACAAATATTCCCGTGTCACTAGGCTTTAATACAAAAAATGGACTGCAATTAAACCAGCATGGAGTTTTAATAACCCAAAAGCCACACTGCAACATCTTTACGAAGTGGAATCCGTCGTCCGAACCGGAAGAGGCTAATTAATTGTAAAATATGTTTAACACTGTATAATTAATTACGTAGGTCGTAGTTTGTAGAAGTAGTTTTTAGTTTTCATTTAGTATCGTGTTGGCTTAAATTACAACTGTTTGCATGGATCTGGTACAATACGAAGCTTCTGGAATTTTTTATTATCAGCCTCGTCCGTACATCACGTTAATGATTCATTTAATTCCGGTGGTCGAGTTAAATGCTGCTCTTGTTTCATGAGTCTCATTACCAAATCATAAGAATATCATGTTACGGTTAGGTTGACCAATACCCCAGGAACGAGACATGGAAAGAGACAGGGATTAATATTTTGACATACGCTGAATAATAGATGAATTCCTGTTTACCATGTCCAAACGACTCAATCGAATAATCATTTGTATGTAGAATTATTATTTAAGCAGTTAATAAGTATTCCTCATGTCAATTTTGTCAACTCTCCCTTCTTCACACTCCGTTTCAATTTTTCGTTTAATTTTTCGTCACTCGACAAATAGTTTTCCCCTGCTCTGTCGCCTGTTATTCTAAGATAATGGAGGCAAACACAATCTGGCTTATTAATTTACGACTATCTCTCTCAACTTGTATGATTTGTTGTTTGGTTATTGATTATAGAGAATGAAATGCCATATTATTCATGATTTTATTTGCTGAAGAAAAACACTCATCCTCCCTGATACATTATGATGATATGTGTACTCAATCTCAATGTGACACTTTATTTGCATTCTGATTAGTTACTGGGATCTCCGAATTCCTCATCAGGGGGAGGAGGTGGTATGAGCGGCTCAACGTCCCCCACTGGGGTCACCACATCCCCGGGAGCACCCGGCGGTTGTTGCGAAGGAGGGAGGCCCTTAGTTACGGACCCGGTCACAGGTCAATCAGTATGCTCCTGCCAGTATGACCCTACCAGATTGACCTTGTCCTCCTACCCTCGACTATCAGGTTATGGGCCATCCCCCTATGCCCCTCCATCGGATCAGAATCCGTACCCGAGCCTCGATTCCTCTGCCTTTTACTCACCCTTGGTAAGGGCCCCTTCAATATTCTTGTCGTGTAGTAAATGATATGTTATTACTGTAATGAATAGGGAAGCACATAATGTTTACATTTCCTCCAGTTCAGTCTCCTGGAAAGTCATCTCTGATAATGCTTACTCAAGTATGAAATTAGGATTTTTGATTACTATTATACAGTTGAAATAAGATTAGGAACAGGGCTTTGAGTTTCCGAGACCATAATTTACAGATTTTGTGGGAATTTAAGTGTCTATCTCTACGTATTTGTATTGAACTCGAATTTGGAAATCAGAGGACCTTAGTCTCTAACAGAGATGCATATTTATGTACACTCCCTGCTATGAGGGCACATCATGTAGTTTAAAAATCAGAAGGAATGCTAGATTTCGGATTCGGCTGACTGGTGCCTCTCTAGAGCCTCTCTGCTATAATTGAGGAATGATCCAAATTAGAAAGCAACTCTCTTCGTCTAGATCTCCATGTGTGTTTTTCATATTTTCATGATCTTAGTTGAAAAAAATTACTCGAGTCGTGTCATTCATAGGGAGATGGGAAATTGAAACTGATGCTTTAGCCAGTTTAGAGAGACAGTCGAGGTGAACAGTTAATTTTTATAAATGATGATGGGTAGGCAGTAGAGCCTAGTATATAAACGCATATCTTTGGAAATATGACAGGGAGACATGGGTTCTGTTGAGCCTTTATAAGGGAACTCATCTCTAGTCTCAGAGAAAGGGTTCTCTCCACCTTACTCTTGTAAATGGAGTTGGAACAATGGAAGGGACATCTCTAATATTGTTAGGAAATAGAGATACAAAGTTACAAATGAATTCGAATCGTTGAGTGTTTTTAGTAATGGAATATATAAGCGATGTAGCTGCAGATATGTGCATTTCGTGAATGGAATCTGTTTGGCTGATAATGGATGTGTTTGTTATGTTATAGGGTGGGGCGTATGGAGGTCTGAAAGAAGGGAGCGGAACTGGCGACGTGTCATGCTGGCCAAACCCTGGGAGTCTTCAGTCAGGCTACTATCCTTACGACCCGACCTTCGCAGCGGCATACGGGTCAGTCCTCCTCTCTATTTCCTAGCCTCATTGTTACCACATACTGATCACATGAAATTTCATGATCCCACACACTGGCTTTCCCAAATTAGATTAGAGGCCCACTGCCACTGCCAGCCAAATCCCCTGATTTATTATGACACCGTCCATACCCCCAAGTATCCACCACTTCCCAGTCCATTTCCTCTCGCTCTCTCTCATTAGTCCGGCCTTTAAGTACTCTATCAAGAATCAAGAGAAGTTGCTTTAATACCAATCCCAACCACTTTGCATCAATCACCTCTGATCCGACCTGATCTCGAAATCGTAGTCTCAATTCCACCCGATCCGGGGGTATCTCTTTCCCATTGCTTCATGAATTTTTAATCGAATTAGTGGAGAGACGAGGAGTCCTGGTGTGGTGTGGAGTTAGGAATTCCTCAAATCTGAAAATATCCCCCAGTTTCTCTCTTTGGGGTCAAGTCTGCTGCTTTAATCATAACTTTACCTGCCTTTCAAAAAAAGCCTTGTATCAATAAGTTATGAACTGAACTCTCTGTATTTGTAGTAGTAAATATTTTTCTAGTTTAGTAAGATGCGTCGATAAGTTTTGCTTGAGTAATAATTTATAAATTAGAGCTAGAGCCACAACGTCTGCTCGAGTAATTGGGTTCGTACATGCTTAAAGTGCATTCATATGCAAGTATGCACCCAATTAGTGGATTTTAATAAGAACTTTATTTTTTATACTTGCATATAGATCTCTTGCGTTTAATTTGTACGAGAATAGCTCTCTCTCGACGGAGATAAGTTATGTATAGCATTGAGGCTTAGATTTTAGATTAGTTCACGGGATGATTTCGATAACAAGGAGTGTACTGAACCGAGGAGTATAAGAAGCCATGACGAATCAAGATATTATTATTTTTGGCATTAAAATCCCATACGATGTACGAACTCCGTCGGATTGGAACAGGACGTTGTTGGGCTTGTATTGGCAGTTGATTATTTACGAGTCACCGCCGGCCCTAATGTTTACACTAAACAAGAATCGGCCATAAAATCGGGGATACATGATCAGATCGGAAATGCCCGGGTAACCAGCGGAAGCTGGGAGACAGGAAGTGCATTAAGGGGAGTGAGTTGAAGTTAAGGTCACAGCAGGGAAGGAATCAAACGACCCGAAAGGGTTGTTGTATAACTCCTTGCCTCGACTTGTATCTCATTTTATGACTTTGTTATGTTGTTGATTGTTGTTATTATTCTTATTCTTAAAACCTTAAAACTAAAACCACACATAAACATAGCTAATAAAGTAAGTGGGACTGTAGTTTTAAGGTCCTTTCAATCCGAATCAATTTGCTTAATTGCGCATTATCTCTTTTAATGATTTAAGAATTGGCCAGGATTGGGCAGAATTAAAAAATAATAACAATTACAAATAATACCTACTCAAGACACTCAATAGTTGAGTCTAAATTAAAAACAGTAGTAATGATAAGATAGTATTACTGTCTGTGTAATGCAGTCGTCTATACAAAGACAGACTATCGACTTAATCTCGTATATACAAGAAAAATCCGTATCTTTTAACTCTATCTATGAAAATTCTTAACCTACCTTCCGTGGAGCAAGACGATAAACAGTGCGAGAAGAAGCTATATAGGTAGTCATAATAATATTATTAAGGTGTGAAGTTAATAACGCTTCTGAAGCTTGTTCAAATAAAGCTGTCGTTAAAGCATAACATTAACTGATTGATACAACCATTCTGCCAGCCCAGCTCATCTCGCAAAGTTAATGAGAAAACTCTCACAGACAGAACAGAGGTTTCAATAACTCAATGCTAATCCTAACTGTTGCTTGCACACTTGCTCTGGTCCATGACCATAAAAATGTTCTGCTTATTGCACCCACTCCTCTCTTGCTCTATTCCTACTACAAACAAGTATTTGTACAAGGGCAATTAATTAGAAGAAACAAGCTTGTTAAATGTTAATGAAGAAATTCAGAGAGAGAGGTAGAGAAATGGAATGAGAAACTTATTATTTATTGAACAGTAAATTGCATTTAATTACCAATTAAACAAAATATTCCTGATTCTACCGATTACCGTAGATATGGGGGAGGCTACGACTTGGCAGCCAGACGAAAGAACGCGACACGTGAATCCACAGCCACTCTCAAGGCTTGGTTGAGTGAGCACAAGAAAAATCCCTATCCTACAAAAGGAGAGAAAATCATGTTGGCCATAATCACAAAAATGACACTGACCCAAGTCTCAACGTGGTTTGCCAATGCGAGAAGAAGACTTAAAAAGGAGAATAAGATGACGTGGGAACCCAAGAATAAAACGGATGATGATGACGATGACATCAAGGATGATGACGGTAAGTTTGCCCCATTGGATTTTACGATTTTTATCATGCTTCTTATACGAGAATAGGGCAGAGAAGAGGACATAAATCTCATATTTTGGGGGATATCCTTCCAAGGAGTTATGCAAGATGATCATGAAAAATGAAACACTTAAAATCAGGATAGGTCACTTCATTCTTAAACCGTAAATCCCTGTTAAGAACCCCCGGGGAGTTATTTCTCCCGATTCAAAATCCTTGATCTTTAACACTGTTGAATAGGGTTGAGTTATTCCGGTATTTACAGTAGATTCGACCTCAGCCCCAAAACTATTAAGCGTCCATATAAGATCCTCCTAAACTGGCAATTGAATTGTCGTGAGTTATGATATAGGAGATGAATGATATCGGGTTACTTGTTGGGGCTGCTGTGAATAATAAAAATCTCGTGGGCGATTGAAGCGTTAGTCAAATTGAGTAATAGTGTTGGGGGAATAAAGGGTAAGGGTTAGGGCTACATTGAGGATTATGAGATCCCCTCTTCGCCCATACTTCATCAAGGATTACTTTCAGAGGAGATTCTCCTTTTACTGGCACTCAAGCGTAGCCTAACGCGGACACGTCCAATGTACACATAATAACATCATCTCTATTGTCCCATCATCAACATCCAGCCAGAGAGTAACGAAAAGACACATCAGTCGGCATAATCCCTCCTTAATCAAAATGTTCTACTTAGTTTGCTTGACTTAAGGGAGCCTTGTGTGACTAGATCATTCCTTCCCAGCTCCAAATCAGGATTTTATGATCCCGTTTTATTTAAGTTCATGAAAGGACGGAGTATTATTTTGGAAGAAGGAAATGAGGGAATTACTTGTTTGATCGGTTGATTTGAATGATGCATATTAGTATTCATTGCTTTTTTTATTTTTTACAAAAAATGGGGACTTGAACCGATGTTTTGTTCTACCTTTTGTGCAGACGACTCCTCGACTGCTCCTGCCAGCTCCCCGGGTGCAAATAATAACAATAACATTGGGATTAAGAATGACCCTTCAAGTGACCTCAAGTCGGACTGTGCTGCCTCTTCCAAGCCAAAAATTTGGTCACTCGCAGACACGGCAGCCTGTAAAACCCCGCCACCCCCACCACATCTGCTGGGCCACTCCCACCATGGTCATCATGGCAGTAGTCATCATCATAATCACGGACATCCCAGCCATCATCCAATGTCCCATCACCAGCCTCCACCTGCCCCACCCGTCTCCTCCTCCTGGAGTTTCGCACTTCCGGCCTATCGATATAGTAGTTTTTTGCCTCCAGTCTCGGGTGATGGTGTAGGAACCGATACTCCACCTCAAACACCTCCTAATCTAAAAGTGCCCCTTTTACCTGGAAGTTTATCTCATTTCGCACCAGGAACGGGGAACTCCTCGGGTTTAACCTCATCTGCCGACCTCGCCACAACAGCTTTTAAACCTGTTTTGAAAAGGTGAGTTGTAATTTTGTAGTTTTAGTTCCTAGTGTAGCGCATTATACACTTTACTTTTCCTCTCCTAGCAGCGTTCATGACCATGAAGAACTGTCTTCCGAACTTGTTTTGAGATTAGGAGTAACGGAAGCAATTGAATTTAAAAAAATATATTTATTTAAAAAAAAAAGTAATCTGGGTTACATTTTTATCGATAGTTGAATATATATAGAGTAGCTTGCATCAATGTAGATGATGGCCTGCTAATTAGCAATTGCCACTTGAGAGTTTTTCTATAATATAGACAAGGATTTTTGCAGTTCCACTTCATGAATCTTTGGAGGAAACGAACCATTCAGTAATATTTTCCGCAATAGAGACTGATTTTTATTATTGGCAATGGTTTGTAGGAGCCAGAGGTAGGGAAGAAACGGCTGCTTCGACGTCTGAGTCTGGCTCCTGATATCCAATGCAAATTTATTTCATACAAGAAGGTGCATATAATTGTGAAGGGATTAAGTTGGAATTTGTAGATCAGGGAAACCTTTCCATTGTTAAAACTGGTTTAACTTCTAGATTGAAAACCTGTTTCTTTAATCCTAATTAATTCACACTCATATATGCGTACTATTTAACAGGAACAATTATAACTTTTGTTATAAAAGGAGTAATAAAGGTACGTTAAAAATTAGAGTTGATGGATGGTAGACAAGTGAACCTTATTAGGAGAGAGAGAGAGGTAGAGAGATATTATTAGGAATGTAAACGGGTTTTTTAAGCCGACTTGGTCGATTTGTTTGATATTTCTATCCCATATACCGTGACTGTTTAATTAGATGAGTTGATTCCAATAATAGAAAAAGTTGGCTAAGATTAGAGAGAGAGAGAGAGACAAGACAGGTTGTGAAACCACTCTTGTGAGACTGATGTAATTCGAGTAATAATACAAGTTGTTAGTGCTAGTTATGAGCCTTTGAAATTTCTTCAAATGAACATTTAGACTGTGTAAACTACATTGTAAATGGGCATAATAGTGTAAACGATGGACAACATTAAGTATCCACAACCAACAATCTCACTTGGCTAGTTACACAGTAGTGTATTCAATTATTATTCATGATACATTTGCATACAATCATTCTCCATTGTTGGAACGATGACAGTAGTGGACTGTTTAAGCCTTTTTGGTACAATGGGTCAAGTTGCTCCTTTGATTGGAAGGGTTGGATATTCAATTCTATAATGTATTTATTTGTAGAAATGAGGAATAGTAAATTAGTGCCGTCTTGTAGTATCTCTCTGAGAGAGACTCGTTTATTTAACCAGCCCAAATAATATTCAGCATTGAAACTTATGGTTTCTTCCCCGTCACTTTTATTTGTATTTCTAAATGGCTCTTTGCCTGACTTGTCTCATATTATTTACACGGATTAATCCAAAGAAGAGAGCAAGTCATGACGGAGGAGTCTAGGCTTCGTAACAACAAGGAATGATTAGTTGAGAAGGCATGAAGTGGCAGATAGACACAAAGACGTTTGACATGACATGAATTACTATTCATGTGGGATTGAATTGATTCGATAGTATCATTGAAATGTATTTTATATGTCGTGAATATTCATATCTCATAAAGTGTTGCGAATAATAATAACAAAAATAAACTCGATCCTTTCTCAGAATCCCTTATTCAAAGGACAAGTTAAATGAGAGAGATGGAGAGGTGATAGAATTTTGAGAATTGAGACGAGATGATAATTTTTTTCCTCCGATTATTTTCGTAGTTCATCTGGACCATTCTGTATGTGACGCGATGTGTCGACCCACTTGACAAGATAAGGCGAGAGCAAAGTTTACAATTGATGACGAGGAAGCAGCAAGCCCAGTGAGTGAGTGACCACCCTGTGATATACAAACAAACATAAGAGAAGCCCCGAAAAACAGAGAGAATAATGATATTGATGATACATCGTGGACTATACAGACACAAGTACTTACTACTACTACTTCTGTTACAAAATAAAATAATATTATAAAGATTTTTCAGACAATCCAATCAAATAAACCAAAATCAACGAAAAAAAAATATTGTACGAGATATACACAAAAAAAAATCCTTAAAAAAACTCCTAATGAGAATTGCTTACGTTCTGCTAATAAAGGATGGGAGTCGTGACAAGCCCAATTAAATCAACTCATGATGATCATCCATACTTCCATTCACACTCAACCAGGGGGTCCCCTCTGTAAACATTCATTAACATTGCATTTTGGCATATTTTTCCTAATCAGCTAAAGCTACTGTGATTATGATTCAAAATTCTGAAGATTTGAGAAGAATGATGACACGAAAGTTCCAGGATTTTTTTTGTCAGTATCATTATAGACTGAAAGACCAATCATTGAACTCTAGGCTCGATATAAAATATCCCATATTTAGTACACAACAGTCTATAGATACTTTCAATGGACATGCATTATTGGGCCTTTAGAATCCAATAAAATTCCCAAGTCTCTCAGCACATCCTAACATTACATCAAATTCCGTTCCTTGTTGAATTCCTGTAACAGTAGGTAGACTCAATCCTCATCCGAACAGAGTCTGCTACAACAACGCCAGGCTAAGTATTATTTTCCTTAACCTCCCTCTCGCCTGAGTACCCCCTGTAAGGATTTGGATCGTAAACCATCTTCGGATACCCATCTCCGTTTTCAGGTTGCCCTTTTGTAAAAGATAATCTGATTAAAATATTAAAACTTAAGTATAGTGTAAAAGGAGATGAGTCCACGGATTCCTATCATCGTGCTCGTCCTGGGCAGGTACGGAGGCCAAATTGAGCGTAGAGAGTTAGTTATTGGGCCAAACACGATATAAAAATGCGAGTATCGACAGTCCACGTCGGCTATACCACCTCCCATGTAACTTCTTGAAATGGAAGTGTTTATTGAAAAATAAAATGTCATGTCGTCAGGAAGTCGGTGAAAGAGATAAAGTAGAACAAAAGGCAAGGAATTGGAAGCGAAAAATCCTCCTCTCTCTCCGATTTGGTGACATTTTTGAGAACATTCCACGGAATTTATGGAAGGTAGGAGGAAATGGTTCTATCCGCTCCTAGGATGTTGTAGAAATTAGGTAGCATCTGTTTTCTGGGGGATATCATGTAATAATATCATGAGGACGGAATAAAACCTCGTCCTATCTTTTCTGGCTCGGGAGCAAAGTTGGTTTTGGCAGTGGATTGCAGTGACATTATTATATACATTTTATAAAGCTATAGAGAGGAGAAAGGGAGAAAGGAAAAGGGAATAGACGTTGATCTCCGGTCGGTTGGAGTCAAAATGTCACAATAGAGTCACAACGGTTTACCAGATCGATTTTCTGTTGACTCCGTGTGGGGAATAAAGTGAGCATTTTCGAGCCTTTTCGATAGAAACTCTCAAAAAGGATTTCCATTGATCCCGTTTACCCATTATGGTCCATCTCTCACTATAAGAAGCTTTTGCAGGGGCACCAACCCAGCTAACGTTCATCTCTATATCCGAAACTGTACAAGGGACAAGATGTGGATTTGAAGCCGAAATAGAGTGGAGGAATCGATGAAATTGCACTTTGAGCCACTTGCAGTTTTATCGCTGGGACTGGGAGCAAAATATCATGATTATTGCTTTGCCTGGCTCATGAATTGGATATTCTGTAGTAACGTAGTTGAGGATGACAATTTACATCACTTCTTTTTTTGATCGAAGTTGTGGCATGGTTGACGACGATGATTGAGAATTGACTCATCAATTCTGCATAAGCATTCATTCAACGTTTGTTTAAAAATCTCGGGATTGTTTTCAGTTGAGTTTTGAGGAAATTGGACAATTACGTTTTGATATAATTCCTTGCAATCAATTCGCATTATTCAATCAAGTCGTTATCCAGCGGCACATGAATGATTTTGTGGTTGTACCAAAGAGTAATTGAGGGGTTTAAATATAGAAAATAAAAAAAATGGTTATGACAGGCAGTCTACACGTAACCTGATTAGTTTCTGCATTCTGATCCAAATGTCCAAAAATCATGTCAGAACAAAGGTACACAGGTGTAATAATCGTTATCTGAGAAGGATTGATTGGAAACTCGGTTTCCTTATTTAATGGATTTCATAAGTAACATGCCAATTACCGGTGCTATCAATTTGTGATAAACATGCAAAGTACATGCTCAATCAATTTGGGTTACAAATATGGAATCAATTTTTTCCATGTAAACTATCGATACTTTCAACCGCCAAAAGAACTTTTTGTCATTTGTCAATCATGGTATGTTTAATTGATTATTGATTGATTGATTATTGAATGAACCCTGGCCTCATCGGAAAAAACGTAAAAAAAAAACAAGTTGAAAGTATATCAACGGCAATATTTAGAGGAGGTAGCTATAATTGGACAAACCTAATTGACATCAGCATCTATCCACTGTAATTTGATAACCTACTTTGACAAACAGTCCGGACAGATAAGGACTTGTAATTTACTCTTTGTCGAGCAATGGAATCAATGATGAAACGATGGTTTTCTCTGTAAATTCGTAAGAGAGATTGGATTTGACAAGATGTGCCATATGTATACCCAATACCCGGTGTATTGATGGAGTGAAGGTGAGTATTGTTCAAGGCAGGTGATAAGTGAATGTACACATGAGGGCTAATAGAAGTAATAATAACATGTACACACAAGAGTGTTTTTTTTGTCGGTCAGGATTGTCACCGTAAAGTGGGATTACTCAATAATGAGTCGATAAGAGGAGGTAAAAGGACCGCCGATGAAATTGTTTGGTTAAGAGTTAGAAATTGATAGCGTGTTGACTTTGTCATTAGCCGACAAACAGGTGTGTATTGCAAAAATCAAACTGGAAAAGACAACAGACAGACAATCCGTGGGGAGCCACCCGGAATCCCCATGACATCCAAATTCTTACCGTGACAAATGCTCTTCGCGTGATTCTTCCTTGACTATCCTAAAAAGAAAAAAAAACAGAAAAAATCAGTCTTCTCACAGGGAGATTACTTATGAATATTATTATATGATATTAGTATTATTACAAATGTACCTGGTTATGTTGAACAGATCTTTGGTTATCTTAACAAGGGAACAACAGACAGTAATATCATGTGGTCTCGTTCCCCCTTATAGATTCCGTTGGCTCGAAGAGCTTCGTATCTTGTAAAACAAT
Organism: Desoria tigrina; assembly: GCA_906901685.1. NCBI lineage: Eukaryota > Metazoa > Arthropoda > Collembola > Entomobryomorpha > Isotomidae > Desoria > Desoria tigrina. The sequence continues at coordinate 453,077 of CAJQTU010000014.1, forward strand.
CCAATCCAATGGATTTGGATAATAGAACTATCACTTGCATTTATTATCACTAGCACTATTACTACTACTCAAAGACTTTCCTCGTTTATAATATTACCTTAGAAAACATAGGCGAACCCATAGTTGGATTGGATTCGAGAGATTAGACGGAGTCATTGTTTAAAATTATTATGCAGTCATAGTATATAGACACATATCATTCAATTTAAGACCTCCGCTCCACAACTTGACATTCTTAACTGTCATCCATTGTTTCAGAGACGCTTATTCGTACGGCGTCTTCTCTCTGGACAGAGGGGAATAGGGGGGCTGTGGATCATGACAATTTGCATATTTTGGTCATGCATAAAGATATTGAATTATCACAACTTCAAATCGAACTATAAAACATATACCTGTTTGCTGATGGGAATATGCAAGCTAATCCTTGTTTTTCTTCTTCCTTCTTTGGAATTAGGATAATTCGTAACTAGAGCAAGCATTAGAAATTGGCTAACGGAAAAAGTCAGAATTAAATGTAAAAATGGTAAAGTTGCGGTGGTCCTTGAAATAGCGCATAATTGTGTGAAATAGTCGTACAGGATTTATTTCATACGGCTAATTTCTATTGAATTACGCATCTAGCGATTAGGACGATAAGCCCGATGTGAATTTACATCATTGTTAGCAGGAAAAATCTAGAGATCTAATTTAGTAGCAGAATTTCAGCCTGAACGAGACAATTATTTCAGCTCGTGAGAGTGTCTCCCTGATGAGTTACCTTCATGGGAATATTAATGGCAGAATGTGTAACTCTCTCCAAGTAATTGAAGTGGATCCTCGGTCGGGGAGAAGAAGGGAAGGTTTGGGTTAAAATTAGTTTAGCAGTTGAGTGACACTCGGCCGAGTTGACACTCCTTGTGATGAAGCAGTTGACAGTCTGGTTTAAATTTTGTCCAAATTGTTTCAAAGTCTCATTAGGTAGAGAGTTGGCCATTTGCTTTGACATGCTGAACATTTATCAAAGTTAGTCCATTTGTCTTCCCCTGGGTTGACACAGCCAGGCCATGGATTAGACCATCCACTGGTCACATCAAGGCTTACCCCATACGACAACATTCTGGTCACCATGATTTATAACCTGGCCTCGATCCTGTGGACAGGACAGAATCCAGGCTCACCACCATCTAATTTCCTTCCCGGTGTCTATATATTCCCGTTTCCAGACTCTCTTTATTTGTTGTTTCTGATGAGTAGGGACAACAAAAAATGCAGCTAAAAATGGTCGAAATATGAAGCAAAATATGCAGCTAAAAAGACCTAAATATGCAGCTAAATCTGCAACTAAAAAACTTAAAAATATACCCTTTGAAACCTAAAATAGCATAAAAGTCATTAATTCTTCGATTTCTTATACTAGATTGTACTTGAGGTAAATCTTAGTACAAAAAGCTCTCGTCCAGACAATTTAATCTAAAAAAATGCTCTAATTATATAAAATCCGAACATTTAGCAATTCCCGACTAGAAAAAGTTTTAAAGGGAATGCGAGTTCAATTTTCTCAAACATAAATTTTATTTTTGTAATGCAAGTCTAAATTTTTTTTTTTCAATTTTTTAAATATTTTACCCCAAAAGAGAAAAAATAACCTGGATTTACATAAATTATTCCAAAAGTCAGCTATTTTGATACTCAAAAACCCAAAAACAGCCAAATATGCAAAATATGCAGCTAAACTGTAAAATATGCAAAAAATGCAAAATATGAATAGCTCTAAACTTATTGTAAGAGTGCCACTAGTAACCCTGCAAAGTCTCAGGGACGTAGGTTCAATGGGAATAATTGCATTTTTGCATATTATGTTGTCCCTACTGATGAGGGTCCAACTGATTTGCAAGTTAAATCCATTACGATGCCTATTTTCTCTTGGCATCTAACCTCTTTCGAGAGCTCCTCATGGTTCCCATTATCATCTTCTGTTTAACCACAGGACAAATTACAGACCGATATTCAAAGGTTTACATAAATTTAATCCAATGAATTGGACCTACTACACTATGCTAACTACAGCTTGTCCTTCTCCTAGATCAGCAGCAGGAGGTTGATTGAAATATCTCGGCGGATTTAACGACTCTCTGGGACAAATGTTGAGCAAAGCAGCCGAGGGAATGGATCGGAACTTAAGTGGCAACTTTTCGCATAATTCTTGCCTCTACAAAAAGACTATTTGGTTAGGCGATATTTAATGGGATTGGGGATGAATAGCAAAGCACATTTTTGTGGGGGCCGTAACTGGGAGTTTGTTACAGGGGCCTGACAGGTCGTGAATTAGTCCGAGGTTAAAAATAAATGCAGTCAAAAGGGAAGCTTGACATTTGTTGCAAAACAGGTGTAAAATTAGTCGGTCACATATGTTTGGGGTCGTAAAATCTCTTATTTATACTTAGACGTCCATTCCTATCTCCAACAGGACATCAATTCTCTTCGCAGAAACACATTAAACTCGGCATTACATTGCGTTACACACTACTGTTGATTAGACATGCTGGAGGACAGATTCGACATTATGTACGATCTCTTTCTCTACTTGTTGTTGTAATGTTGTTCAGATAAGATATCTCCTTTTTATTTCAATCAAAACTTCATCCCAGCTCCTAATGAATCCAAACTCCAAATACAAATGAGAACATCCTTATAAAAAATCAGTATACAGATCTATAATAATATATCTTGCCAAATGATCATTATACAATTATATCCCCACACATTCATTCAAATTCAAATTGAAACTAAACCATCGTGAGTGTAATTGTAGCTTTTATCCCAACTGAACCTTTCCTTCGCAGGATAATTATCTTTAAAACTTTTATAAAGAAATTATTTCATTTGGAAATAATCCCTAAAAAAACTACTTCTCGTTTTATAAACCATGCATTGATACGATGTATTTTTTATCCAATACTAGCTTTCATTAATGACAGAGCCCATGTCATGTCGGCAGGTTTTTCAGAAATCAGAAGACCTTAGGCCCGAATATAATTGGACCTCTTATCCACATTTTCTATGATGTCTTTTTCAAACTCTCTTGAAAGGCCATTGGGAACCCTTGAACGTAGCCGGAGGAGATTATTAAATAAAACCCTTTCTCTCCTCGCTATCAGCTTCTACATGACACAGTGGGTGAATGTTTCCAGGAGATTATAGACAATAAGCATATGTATGATGTAATAATGGGACCCTTAGAACTTTCATATTACAGAATTTTGACTCGTAACATTTTGTGGGGATCGAGAGAGGTCCGTCACGAAGTAAGATAGGCCTGAGTAAAAATGATCTTTAACCTTGTTGAGGGTATGAAAACAATACGTACTTGATCCCTGTTATCTCTCTCCAGTGTGCTCAAGTTTGAGGATCGATTTTGATAAAATAATGGCCCTAGTGAAGATAGATGATTATTATTATTTCGACTCTGTTAATACTATATATAGAGGATAATAGGATCCCGGTCCGCCGAGTGTCACAGGGTAATAGTGGTAAAGGGTCCAAAGGGGAGGTAATAGTTGACAGCTGTAGTGTTCATTAAGAGAAACGTAATGAGGTGGCAGGAGTGGATTGTTTCTTGTAGCCCTCGAGGTAATTAGCATACAAAGGTAGAGGAGGGGTCTCAAGTCAAGGAAACCTAGTCTTTTCCAAGAGCCAGGATATTCTCGACGATCCCTATCAAAGTCTTCTGGTCGTCGCCGTCTCGTCGTCCGTCGACGACGAAAAACAGTAAAAAATATATCTCTATACTCAAATGACCCTACTAACAACACATGTCAACCCAAGAACCTTAGCCGTGGTTTCAGAGTTGATGTTGATACTGTATACCGAGTAAAGGGATGGTCAAACAAGGGCAAGACTGATTTTAACAGCATCACTAGCAGCATTATTAAGTGAAGTAAACTTTCATGCTCCAAGACCAATATACGTGTAACTTTACTTCACGCACCAGTTCCTCTAGATGGTTACTCCCTGGCTAGAATCCTCCGATTTATTAGTTGTCCCAGCCGAGGAGAGCCACAAGAAACAAAGATCACTGGCAGCTCCAACTTTACGGCGTCTGACTCCAGTTTAAGATATTCCTATTTTTTCGACTTTAACAGAGGATTATCGCAAGGAAATTGAACCTTAGAACCTCTATCTCTCTCTAAAACATGGATAGATAGATAGCTTGTTCCTACGCCGAGTCAACATATACAATAACATGGGCCAACACCAAAGGTTGTACAAATGGTACTTGTACGGAGCTTAAATGACAAGGATTCATTCAATTCGAGAGAGTGGATGGATAAGCTCGTCCTCTTCTAAAGAATAAATGCCTCGAAGCGGAATGAACCTGGTTAATATTACATTATATTTTATATACTTTTTCAGAGCCAAGTACCCCCCACACGAAGCGACGAGACGTGGACGCGACTCGTTCGACGCGATACAATTTTTCCATGTCATAATAAACCAGGATTCCCATTAGTCGTTCAACTGCCTCATTTAATTTATTAAATTCATTTCTAACTACTTCCCTCTTTCCCTTCCTCCTTCTTCATGTCCTTTCCTCAGCAGTTGGACTTGGAAGGACGCGTTAAATTAACCTATCTTCACAATCAAGGACGAGAGACAACTGTTATGTTTGGCTCTGTTAAATTCAGACAAAAGTATGGAAAGTTTTAGAAAAATCGACAAATTTAAACGCTCTTTCAATTTCTGATGGGATTGTTGAGGGTGACTTCTTTTCCAAAATCCGGATACTAATGCATAGTAGGCGAGGGGAAGAAAGTCAGACGTACATCGTAACGACATGCACTTGTTGACAAACATGTTGCACTTCCTTCTCCCTTCATTAACTACACATTATCATTAGCCCTTGGTGAACTCATTTATTTGGTCTTAGAGGAGGCTAGGGGATTTTAACTTGTCACTTATTTACAGGATTTTGGAAAAGTTGAGGCTGGATTGGGAATTTGGATGACGATAATGAAGAAATATCTTCAAGGAGACAAAAGACCTCCAGAGTTCAGCTCCGGATTGTCATTTTTAAGTTTTGTGACAAAGTCCTGTAATCTAGCTCCCTACCTTTTCCCCTGTCATTATCATTACGGGGGCCCAGCTCACTCACTATCCCCATCATTAAGAGAAACAAAAGGGTGAACTACAAATATCTTGGATTTCTCGACGAATATCTCCGCCGTCGTATGACATTACGAGGTATTTATGTCATTTTCTTGTTGTCCGAGTCGCCAGCTCCCAGTTCGTCCTATTTTTTTTACCTTGGATATGATATTATATATTGTCTGGACAAAGTATAAAATTTTTAATATGATTTTAGATCGTGTAGAAGTGGATAGTGGAATGATAAATGTAGCCGAGATGAGACAGAGAATGGTTGGTTCCCTTGGCTGGAGAAAAGGGTCAAGACGACAAGGAGGGATTTGGAAGGCATTAAGTTTTGAGGAGAATGAAGGATACGGATTTGTATTGTTTCTGAAAATTAGAGATTTACTGATGTTTGGCTCAGGGATTTGATAGTTTTTGTGGACGGGGAAGTGAGAAAATGTTTGACCCTTGTTGTTAGCCAGTTGTAGAGATGCAATGTGGACAAGCTTAAGGCAGGAAAAGTATACAGACCACACCCATGGAGTCGGACACTCATTAGTCTTCTAGATTGAGACACTGATACTTCAGGGACACTTTAATGGCCAAACCTTGTTTCTTTCTCTGTATACTTTTCATCTGTCTCCTCGTCGTGTCCATACACGCTTCCACATCCATTTACTACTTTGACATCTCCAACTAATCACAACCCAATAAAAAAACCAAACTCGACTTCAACGAACCATGTGTATATTCATTATCTGACTGAAATGGACATTTCGACATTGGGATTTAGGATTTAAATCTCTCTTCGATGAAAAGGAACAGAGTGAGTAACTTCTCAACTGGAGGAGCTGAATACTATTCAGGTCTGCAGTCAAATGAGTTGGATTTGTCAGGTCCAACAATTAACAAATGTTAGGATCAGTTAGCATATTAGCTTGAAGGGATAATCATACGGGCTTAAAGAGCTCGTTGAGCTGAACTAAATGATCTCGGGTCAAACTTCTCTACCGGCTTGAACTTTTTAAACTTGACATTTATACATGATTGGATGATTTGAAAACATGAGGCATTATTACGGAGCTGTCATGTCGGTCGGATGCGAGATTTTCCCTACTTGATATCCTCTGGGCAGAAGTTAACAAGAGTCAAATAATGAACCCTTTTTAATGAGCTTCATATGTTTCAGATTGTTTGCAACTTGCCCGTAAGGCTCGGATCGACTTTCACCGAAAAATAACAGACTTGACTATACAGATTAACATAAGGTGGTATTAAAATTGCAGGGTCAACAATAAGCATTGAGCCTTTAAACGCAAAAATTTAATATTTTTTACGAAGGTTGTGAGGAGACGACGGATTTCGGCTGCCGATCTAATAACAACTGCAGAAACGAAGTCATTACTCAATAAATCTAAGATAAAATAATCTTGTAGTAGTAAGAAAAATTATGCTTCGGATCTGGTTAACAAGTATCTTCATAAATGTTTTCGTGGATAAGAACTACAAGTCCAATTCAAAAGGATTAATAAACAACATCCTCAGTTTCTAAACTCTTAAATCCATCTCGAAAACAAAGGGAGAAATCCTCCTTGAAACAATTCTCCTCAGTCAGGACCAAATTTATTGACCTTTGAGCAAGTAAATAATCTTAACTGTCATATATCAACATGTAGGATTAGTTGCATTAGCATGGCTCGGTGTTTTTGCCAAAGACATGATAAGGTTCTGCAACAGTCGTATAACTTGAACTCCCTGGTGCTTTTAGCATCCCCGCAATGAATGTTTCGGCTTTACAGCAATTTTTCGTCCAGATTGCAATCGTGGACTTGTCACTTGAACAAACTACAAATAGTTCAAGTTGGAATGTGCAACCGTTGGTTTTTTTATCTTCATTTTTCCAGTAAACACAATAATACAAGGTATCTACTCAGCGATTCCGAAATATATTTTAACCACAATTACAGTATATTCTTATAATTATTTTTTAAGTAATATAATGCATTTATAGGATTGACTTCGAACCACGTTTTTTGGTAATATTTCAAATTTTCAGCAAAGCATAATTTCATCCAAACTCCTGCTTTATTTCCAAGAACAGTTTACGAACCCTTTCATACTACCGCAAAGAGTAAAACCCCACATCTACTTTGATTCCGATTTGATTCACCCTCCCCCTCCTTCATCGATGAGAAATGCCCGAAGTAATTGACTCCTTTGCAGTGAAAAAGGGTGAGTTAATCCCAATATTGCCACACCAGCCGAGTAAACAGTAAATCTGGAGTTTATGGTTCCTTCTCCAAGATACAGCCTTCATTTTGCATCAAATTAATCTGCATTTAAAAGTTAAATGAATAATTTAACTCCGTATGACCCTACCCTCCTCCTCTCTCCATTGTTTCCAGCCATCAGAACCAGAGAACTGCAATAAAGAATAATATTATAAATAAGTAATCCATGTTTCCAAAGCACACATTCAGCACCCAGCATCCGCCGTCTGTTATTCTTCCTCCCTGACTGCCGGTTGGAGAGATGGAGCCGAAAGGTTTTAATAACAATTGATGGAAAACAAGAGGGAGGAATAATGAAAATCTAATGAAGGTGGGTCTCAGTTGCTCTTTCTCAGTTTTTCTGAATGACACTTGAGTAAGTGGGGCTGGTTTTGGTCCAGGAGCCGAATTCGGAGAATTGACTCTCTCCCGACTCTTTTCACTCTCGGCTGACTACTCATCCCGGGGGATTATTATTTGCAGAGTGGCTTCATCAGATCGGAAGAGTGGATAGATCTCTAGCAATAATAATAATAAGAGTCGTAAGTAATATACGGGAACAGTTGCCCTCATCCTGGAGCAAGAAGAGTGATGGAGATGGACCGAATATTGAATCTATTGGATCGGAGAAACAGCTTTTTAACTTCCCCTCTTCACCGATCTTCTGGTTTATCCCCCATGGGGGGTACTTCGTGACTTCTTTGTCCCCTCCATTACCAAGCCCCGGCCACCACGACACTGTCATCTCCATTCAAAGGATAAATCATATTTCGTATATATAATAGATATATTTCTAATCCTCCTCTCCGACACCACATCCTTCCATTATCTCCGAATGTGATTCCTTCACTTTCTCGTCATTCCCGATGCAATTCTCTGGACGACAAGTGTATTTACATTTTTACATCCTGGACAGGATCAACTGTCCTCTCTTCCTCCTGGCTGTGAATCAAGGAAAGACAATTGACCAGGGCCCTATGGTGCTCTACGATCCGTATCTTCTTGTCAGGGAACCTATGGAGTTGTCTAGACGGTTTGGTTGGATTGGAAACTCAATCCACCCTGTCGAATTTGATTGTGTTTTTAAAATTACTGTAAAGTAACCGAAATTAAATCGGAGGGTTTGTAACAGCCCTGAAGGGTGTTTTTGGCATTGTGTTGGGCTCGTTTAATAATCAATCTGCCCTTTTCACATGACACCATAAAATACACATGTTGAGATTAATTTACATTTTAAAATGAACTTATTATGATTTCTTATAAAGTTAAAGTGTCATGGATTTGCTCTTTCGCACATCATTTCTCGGTGCGGAGGTTTCCCCCAACTTTCTCCGCTCCCCTTTCCGTTTTAAGCATAATATTAGAATTTATTATGCATTTATTATAAAATCTCTCTTCTCCTTCTGGCAATCCCTTCCTTGGTGTGGGTAGCGAATTATGAGTCAGATTTTAATATGGTGACAGGATTTCGACAATATAAATAAGTCAAGTGGAACTTCTCTCGCCCTGTCGCATTGACAAAGTCGGCTTTCAGTCCCATTGTATTAGGTGGGGAATGGAATGGAGAGAATAATAATATGATATGAGATTGAACGGGAGAAAGTGTATTAGTTGGAGGGATATTAATAATATTATTATAGCTATCTAATGCAACACTTTCACTACATTTACATTTACAAGAAAAAGACGAATACGGTGCATGCCCGGTGCATTTCATGTACCTTTTTACTGAAATAAGTCCCCAGGGTCAATTATTAGAGAGAACGTAAAAGAATACGTGTAGTTTAATACTGCAGGATACGACATGAACATTGGAAATATAGGAGTAATAGAGGCCTTATGCTAGGGATGGGGACTTATTTTAGAATGAACTGTTTTATGTGTTTCAAACCATACAGATATTATTGAGCACGTTTTGTGAAACGGAACACAATGACATTTTCTCCAGATTATTGTATGGTTGTAAGTGGAAGTGTTAGTGCAGATTTTCTAAATTTAATTCCTCTAAGTTGTAAGCATGAACATCTGAAGTAGCATATGGCAGAATGGAGTTGGACTTTTTAATAAGTTGAAACTTTTAATTTAATAGTATGAGAAGGTTTTAATATTTCCATTATTAATGTTTGTCACAATTGTCACCCTCCCTCTTCCGTGTTTCACTTAAAGCCCGATAACTTTTTACGGCTATTCATTAACTCTGGGCCTGGAACTCTCCCTGCTACATTTGCAACTGGGAAAGGAGAGGAGGACCGGAGAGGAGTGCATTTATTATTAGCCGTGGAATTGTGAAATAAGCACTCTCCTTCGGTAATTATGACACTCACGAACATTGAGCAGTGCCGGGGTAGTGTATGGTTAATTATGTTATTCTCCTTTCTCCAGTAATATTGGAGTAAGTATTACGTACCCTCAGCTTTGTAACTCTTAATAAATGATTTCTCGGAGGAATTTTAATGAAAAGTTGTGCATTTTAATGAGGTTGTGGTTTAATTGCTTTATGAATCTTTCAGTTTTCCCAGTCTTAAACATTTTCTTGTTTTACATTGAGAATTAAAATAAATGGAGCGTTTGGACCTAATTTCAATTTGAAAATCAGCATGTAAAATCAGAAGTCATTAAATCAATCAGTTTTAAAATAAATTCCAGAATCCATCCGTCCCCGTTTTCCGAATCCCCAATTTCCCTGAAATTTAAAAGCAGCAATTTATTACTGCAAAACTTTCCCAACCCATCTAGAATAAAGTAACATTCACAAGTATTTGTTCAAAATGTTGGGATATTAAAATCCTATTTCACTGGAGGAAATCCACTTGCATTTGTTCAAAGTTTGGCTAAAGTGTTATAAAGGAGGTTTACATGCTCGAGTGTGGGTGTGTACTCGAGCAGGTTTGGTAAGGTAAAGAGGTTGAGTTTAGCACTGGGATGTGTAGGAACAAAGTTGGCGATAAGAAAGATTCTTGTTTACTTCGGTGAGAGATTTATAGCCCCTCTGTGTCTTGTATCATGGAGAATGTTGCAAAAATACTGTAAAACTTGAGAACTAATAGAATACCTTTCCTCCATGAATCCATGTTCAAAATGTGTACAAGTCTCAGTTTGCAGAGTAATATCATTTTGTAACTATATATATATATACACGTCAATGAGCCAGGAAAGTTTAGAAGATCATTTTGAAGATGCTTTTCTGGTGCTGAGAAAGGGGACCTTTTCCTCGTCTCGAGATAGGATAAAAAGTGGAATAAATAAAACGGAGGAAATAATATATACGGCTAGGAAGTGGAGGTAGGAAAAAGTAACTGTCAACTTGTCTGATCCTATGTTCTCATGTGTACAACTTTTTTCCCCGTTCAGGAGAGAGAGGAAACTGTCGTAGGAAATGGTTCCAGGATGCCAGGGATTTCTCCGTAGACGTGGATCTTTGCAAAGTATTAAAATGCTACACAAGAAGAAGAAGATAGAGAAATAGGAATCCATTTTGTTCCCCGGAATGGTAACACATGAACCGGGTTCAATAATACAAGGCAGTCTCTTTTCCCCTTTAAATTCCCTCTGGGAAAAAACTGTCAACTTGACTATTTGAATATCATGAAATTCCCAGTGGGTTCTCCCCTTTTAATTATCCATACGTATAAATGTTTTCAATTTACTCTTAAAATATTCCATTCTCAAGTCTCCTGTGAATTATTTCCTTTACACAATCATTCCCTAATACTTTTATATCCACTTTTTACTCGCTACTTTCAATGGAGTAAGTAAAAGCGAGGAGGGTATTATATTATATTGTATTATGTGTGTCTAAAGTAAGTAAGTAGCTGGGTAAACATTCAGATTTCTCGGGACTGATGTGTGTGTACTGGAGATAAATCGGCTACTCTACAAGCACTAGAAAAAGGAGTCGGGTTGAGTTGTCATTGAAATCAGGACTTGTCAACGGAGTCTTTTAAATGTAATTGGCTCAGGCTAATGCCATTACTGCTTGATTATTTGCTGGGAGTTCAGTTAAAGTGTTTTTATACGGGGTATGGATGTAGTTTTGGGGGTTCATAGCGCAATAACAACATTAAGATTGTATTTTTGATTCCGGGAGTTGTATTTTAAAACGAATATGAAACAATCACTGAGTCGATGTAAAATGAGATTTTATTCAAACAGGATTTATTTTATTTTTCAATTCATTGATTCATTTTTCAATATTTTCAGTTTCCTAAAGGTATGCTTCTGTAATAAATACGCATCAATTTGGTTTGGTTCGTATTTTGTTGTCGTGCTCATTGTTGATTTTTAAGATGATGGTAGATCTCATGCAATGTTATAATTTAATTTAAAGATTAAATTAAATTTTTATGAAATTACCTTTTGAATCCGTGGACGATTAAATAAAATAGATGTAATTTGTACTTTCTTTTTCGCTATTAATTTTTATAATACTTAATTTTAATACAGATAAAGTTAGATAAATTAAAAGGTGTTGAAAGTGCTACTATATATAATTAAAATATTGTATTGCATGTATGAATTTTAATTTTCAGATATTTAATACACTCATAATTAGTTCGAGCCCAATTAAGTTCTTCCCAATATTTAACGACCTCACGACAAGTATAAAATCTACTATGGTTAATTGCAATCGTTACTAAATCAAATCTGGATCTGTCACGACTAGCTAAATTTAAACGAATTTCATTAAGTTGCATAACGATTCAAAGTTTAAATTTGGATTTACAGTTGCTTTTGAAACAGAAATGAACATTTAAACTTGATGAAAAAATAACAGACTATTACAGTTATTGCGAAAATGAATTTTACATATGTATATTTAATAAAATATTTTTGTCGTCGCCAAAAAAAATCATTTACAAACAACGGTTTATAACCTGGAATAGCTTTCATATACTAATTCGTATACAAAACCCTAGTTTAAGTACTTCAAACTACTGATGTGTAGATAATTCAAGATACCCATATAAAACAGCAGGGGTCATCGTGTAATTGTGCATTTAGATTTCTTCTTACAACTGCAGATAAAGTTACAAGTTACAACAACTACATTCGTTGTATGAGGTATGTTGGCACGTTGTTCAGTCATAAATTGTAGTTAGTTTCTAATATTAGAACAATAAAAAATGCAAAAGTTAGATATGGTATGTATTCATAGAGGGCTTAAAAACGCTACGATTTTCACATTTAATAAGCCTTTTTAATAAAATATACAACTATGGACTAAACAATCTGTTGATTACAATTCAAATGGTAAATCATCAAAAATACTCATTGTGAAGCCATTTAACTGCCTATTTTAACATAAAAGTTTTAAAATGACTTTTGCTGTGTTGCTAAACTTTTAATCTTTAGAAAACCAGATTTACAGATTGTTCATAGTGCATCATCTTGACCTTAAAACCAATAGATTTTTTCAGTTGTAGTACTAACTACTAGAATCGTTATAATTCTTTATGCATTAGGGATTACACATTTATAAATAAAAAAGTAAAAAAAAACAACTGTACAAGCTTGGAATGCAATATTTCAACCAAAGACCACAAGACAGCAGATCCAATAACTGCAATTGTTTCTTCAGTTGCAGTTGCAATATATTGGAAGGATAATGGAGGGGGGATAAGATGTCTCAATCCAACGATATTCTTTCTCCGAATTGAATAAAATTCCACTTTTCCACACACTTTTTCCGAATTTTATTCCCGTGTTGGGAATTCCAAATCCCAAGTACCAATCCTCCAAATCTCTCAATGACTCAGAAATTGAAAGACCAATACCCACTTACCAAAATGATACGTTTCTACCCGGATAAAAAGCCGGAATGTACTACCATGCATTTCATTTGTTTTAGGATTTGGATTTTAACTAAACTTAAGGGATTGGAAATTTTCATTTAGTTAAGCTTTAGAGATAAAAAAAAACTAGCCTCTCTTTTAAGAAATCGGTTTTGCTTTGAGACCTCAATATGCAAATTAAGCAGCGTTTTCCTCTAAATTAAAAAAAACTAAGACTACGTTTGTAAAAAACAAGGAAATATACAGGAGCCTTTAAAAATAACACATCCATAAAATAAAACTCCAGTGTGAGATTGAGGAACTTCTTAGCATCCTCTGCTGCATTGTCTGTTTTTATAACAATTGTCAGGGTTTATAAATTATAAGCTATAAGCGAAGTTGCTGGAGGAAATGTTAATAATATTTTGTTCTAATTAATGGCCTCTCATGTGAATGTGGATTTGTAATGAAAAGGTTGAACGAGCTACAATTTCATCATCTCGAGCCTCATCCGCCACCGTTGCGTTTTCCAGGAGGGAGTGTAATAAAAGGATATTATCCTCTAGTGATCTATTAGGAGAAGTAGGAAGAGCTATAGTCTTTTAATTTCCCCAAGGTTCTTCAACCTATCTACATAACACAGCCCGTTGCACTCTATTTATTGACTAAATTTGCATTTAGCCAACATTTTCATCCAACATTCATCCACAAAGTTCACGCTCAATCTGCCTTGCACTGATCTCTGTTTTGTCATCTCTCCTTCCTCAAGGTAAATACAATAAAGTCATAAAAGTTTTAATATCTGTTTTTCGTGAGTTTTTTTCTTTATTCAACCTAAAGCATCTTTGTGGCCTGGGTGCGAATGAGCGGAGTCATTAATTCAGCTAAAGCTAAGAGCTTTTTCATCCCTTAACCTTATTTGCGATCATAAATTTTCTAGAATCTAGCATCTAGAATGGAACCACAAATAAAACGAAATCTACAATAACAGGAGAAAAAAACACTTTAACCTTTTATGTTTATAGATTGACTCCTCTATCCTCATTCCCATGATTGATAAGGCTTAAAAAAAACAACTATAAAATTATGATCCTGTCAGCGATCCAACGAACCGTTCAAAAGCACCTTATGTTTTTTTTTAATTTTCAAAAATAAGTTGGCATTTAATTCTGTAATTAACCGAGATAGTAAAAAATTTCAAGTTCGGATGACCTTAAAAATCTAGAAAAGTCGTAACTCCCAACATGTCCATAAATATATGGTTAATGACCTCGGAGTAAAAACTACTGAACATCTACCGTAAACAGACGAAACCATTTAGCCAATTAATATAATTAACTAAGCCACCTTCGATAGGAGTGCATGGTATGCGTGCAGGGTTTGTTTACAATTACAACAATTACAGCAGGTGCAATCAAATTATTAAAACAGAAAAATAGAAGCCTCTCTACCATCCCCAGTTGCCAAGAGAGAGGGCTCAAGTACCAACTCCTCATTATCAATTTACAACTTATCATCAAAACGGAATTTCAAAACATGCTCGCTTTTAGGATAAACTTAAAAATCCTCTCTAAAGTTGTTTTCAAAAGTACATATGTTTGCTCTAGAAAGGATATTATGCAAAGTTGTCAAAGATGTGTCCTCCTCTTCAAGATCAATTTCTATCTCCGTAAAACAGACACTTTTCCAATGGCAAAGGGCACACACATGAAAATCAATGTTAATCTAACACGGGACATGCTTCGAAAATATCATCCTCCTGCCAAACTATCTATTCCAATATATAATCCAGATGCCTTTTCTATCGATGAGATCCATTGAATCCGTAACCTCTTTCCGTGTGGCTTGTTTTTTGCCAACTCAGTTGTCATATACCCAAACTGCTTCAAGTCTCAACCAACCAACATCATTATACAAGATCTGGATATCTCGTTTATCCAGTTGTAGAAGTACATTTTGTCACTCTTCCTCTGTGCCCTGGTGTAAGATATAAAGTGAAACAGATAAGGGGAAATGTTCTTCAGGTCTGTACGCATGGTTATAGGGATGTCAAATGTCGGAATACATTCCCCATTGATAGGGATGAGGATGATGATACGGAGCAAAGGACCTTTTCGTCCCGACAATCTTTATAAAAAATAGATATAAAAATCACACAGGGTTATGGGATCGGATCTGTTTATACATTTCTATTTTCTATTACGGAGAAGCCAAATGCCAAGTCAGCTTCTTTTCTTGTGATAAACCACGGAAAATAGGAAAAATGCTCAAAGATAGGAGCTCTGGCTTTTTTATTCTTGTATAAAAATGTATAAAAAAAACTCAAGTACATTATATGTTTTACTTGAGCTCTATTCCATATTCCAATACTTAGATACACAAGTTAGTACCACTACTACTACAAGTTACTTACTACTCTGCTACACATGGTAAGTTTCGTAAGTCGGGTTGTTGGAAGGAACCGAAATGATAATAATAATATCATCTTGTATGAGATAAGTTGACAGTTCCAGGTTCCTACATCCGAAGGCGATATTTTTGGCAGAGTGGATCGGTTGGAAAACGGGGATGTAACTCCTCACTGAAAAGGAGGAGAGATAGCGTGGCGAAGAAATATCTACACACCCGGGTTGTCTACATTCTTCTTACATGAGCTCAAGTCAAGAGCCTTCTTCTCCCTTCAGCTACACGGCTAGAGAACCGAAAATCTTACACTTACGTTACGTAATATGGTACATTTTACCTACCGTAAAGGACTATTTAAGCCCACTCCCGAAATAACTACCCCCTCGGGTAATTCTTCAAACACCCCGAGACTTCGAGCATTAACCCCCCTGCGGAACTTCTGTTATGATTTACGGTAGCTTCAGCCTCCTCCGAAAAAGTTTATTCTTTGAGAGCAAGGGAAAAAGGTCGATGTCGACATTAGAGAACGAGCGTAGGCCAGGATGTACATGCTACATACATGGATTCCCATTCACCAACATTAGTCGACCGACTCGGTCGCCCTCGTAACTCTTTCTCCTTCAGCCTTTTTATATCAAACGGAAACCAAAAGAAAAAAAATCCCCGTCGTCGTTCTGCAGAAAAATGGGAGTAACTTTCTCCACCAATTTTCGGAGTCTAGAGGGATTCATCCACTTGCCTTGGCATTTTTCTCTCTTTCTCATCTCCTCTCTCCCACAGCACTTGGCTTCCTTCCCAATCCAATTCCCCACATATGTACTACTAATAGTCCCATGTTCATGACATGCTATACAACAACAAAAAACTACACATGTCCTAAAAGTACTAAAAGTTCCATAATATCCAGGGCCAGAGGAGTACAATTACCTTTATAGTTAGTAATTTAAGAGCCTACACGGCTATTCCTATCTATAAGAGTGGGTGAAAGTCGGCAGACTTTCACTTTCCCAATTACTCATTTAACAGAGTTGAGTGGTCGGGCACGGAACGGGATGTCCGGCTGGGGTGAGTTGGGAAGTTGATTAGAGGGGGAGGTTTATTTTTTCTTTTGTGGGGGGTAGGGGGGGGGGGCTCGGAGAGATACTTCCTTTTGTGGTGTCAGTTCGGTGTTTTGCCGGAGAGATGAGATCGGTTGGGTTTATTCGAAGACGGAGAGATGATTGGAAGTTGTTGTTAGAGAAGTGTTATTGATTGACATGTTCGAGTGAGGGATGGCATGGAAACATGGGTTGTACAAGGGAGTGTAACAAAAGGAGCATAACCATCGGGTATGTATCAGTGTTGGAGCGAGTTGGAGGCGGGTCCCGGTGGCAGCCAACCACTATGACGCTCTTCTTGGCCTGTCGGTGTGGGGAGAAAAATCTAACCGAAACTGAGGTTCCCTAGAGAAAAAGTCGATCCCCACTCTCTGCCGTCTCTGCCCGACGAGGTCTCTCCCCAACGTTATTGTTCGAAAGACATGATTATGATTGGCCAAACCCTGGCAAATGCTTGTTACCACCATTAGCATCCGACCCGACAGTAACACTGGTAGTGCTTGTCCTAACGACTCCTCTCCAAAAAGAACAAACTCGAACGCAACATTATGGACAAGAATCAGGTAAGGAGATCCCTACACATGTACCTACATTACTCAACATTATACAATACACTCCTTCCTATCTGTCTCACCTCACCTCAACAACCCTACCAACGCTCGCTCGCTCCCGTTCTTTGGACCTCGTCGATCCTCACAATAATAACAGAAACAACAACAGTTTACACGCAGATATACACATAGTCAAATCCACCTCTCGCTCGTCCTCGTAGCTCGATGTGGCAGAGTTGTCATTACTTACCTGAACAACTATTCCCTATTCCAGATACACAAGTTTACACTCAAACTTACAAGAATCACTATTAAAATCATTGATCATGTGACCCCTCAAGACATCACTCCTGTCATCCCCAAAACGCTCCCGACACACAAACTCATCATTTCAGCCACATCTCTCCAGGCAATACTACATACCTTCTCACTACACCTCAATATCCCAATTAACAACGGCCCACACGCCTATTAACACTTACACACACATACAATCTCACAATAGTCATAGTAGTCAAGGAGGAACGGTAGCCGAGCCCATTCCATGTACTACAAGCCAGAGTGGACGTCTATAGGCTCCGACTCATTTTAGTCCATCAGTGTGATTTACTGTTCCTTCTCAATCTCACTAAATAAATACGACCACTCTCTCAACACAACAAATCATCTACTTATCTCAGCACCCACAAAAAACCGTTGCAATAATCGTAACAGTAATTGAAGTAGTAGTCCACAATCCCAACAAAATCCTACATTTTTCCACCGACGAAATTAAATTTTAAACAAATCATATAACCGTTTGTTTTTAATTTTGAGAAGGATTTCAGTGAGACAAATATCAGCTCTAATTCTACGGATGAGGAGGAAGGGTGGTTCGGGAAATAAGTCCAGTGGAATCTCAACTCAAGATCAGTCTCAATCCGATCTGCTTAAAAGTGATACACATATCTTCAAATGACGATAACTTATATTAATAGTAAGAAGAAGTCAAAATAAATTCCTGTGACAATATATACAATACCTTCGAATCTCAACCGATTTTTTGACACTCAGAGTTCCGGTCGTCGTCGTTTACCTTTTATACATACTTATATTTATCGAATGACTGAAAATAAATAAATATCCTGATCTGAAGAAACTATTTTGTACTAGTAAAAAAAATACCTATACGTACTAGAATACAAATGTGAGTGAAAGTCCTGGGGAGTTGAAACCGTGTTTCCGAGTAAAAAGACACAGAATATCGCATAACACTTTTCCCGAACTATGTAACCTTCGAGAAAGAATGGGAAATAAGTGAACACCGGTAAAAGAAGCGGATATATATATTTATATATTCAATCTCAAGACGAAGTTCAGCATTTATATATATACATATATATGAAAAAAACTCGATTCACTGTTCACCTTAAGAAGTCCCGAAAAGTTTTTCCTCAAATATCGCCCACACATGTGTCTGTGTTGAACCATATCGAAGTTAGAGATATAGAAGACGTGTAGGACAAACAAAGACTTTGTTTCCACTTCATCCCAAATCTGGATCAACATGAATGTATGTGTACAATTACTTGTAAAAGACTATCATCTTTCATTTGGTTTTTTAAGTAGTTAGCAATCTTTTATTGATTATGATTATACGCTTGTGTTTATGCACGGTTGCAGTCAAATCGGAGAGTTAATAGGAAATTAAAAGATAATAGGATCATGGAAAGTTCATTTGATTTTGGTTTTGCAAATTAAAATGTAAAACCTACAAATATCCTTATAAATGCATTTAGTAAAACTAGTAACTTTTTAATTAAATTTATCAAAACAATTAAAATCAGAACAAAAGTCCCTTCCGAGACAAGAAACGAAGGCTTGATTGTTATCTCGTCGATGTAGTTTGTTATATTAATGTTCTTGTAATTAATGCTCGTAAAAATGCAGTAATTGAATGAAATGGGAAATTAGCACATCTTTCCACATGGAATGAATAGGATGGCAACAAAAGCATAAACTACAAGTACTCATTCTCGAAATTAATGGAAAGTGCATAAATAATGCAGCTGTGAAATGAGATCAAGTTAATTACATGTATCCAAATTAAGTAATTAGTTCCTCTAGGAAGGAAGGAAATAATAGTATGCAAATCGTAATTGATAGTGATTAAGAGCAAGGGCTGATACAAGGCGATAAGGCTATCTCTCTCTAAATTGTAAATTGCTTCGGCCGTTATGTTTATCCTATCATCCAATCCTTGTTTCTATACATGTTGAACGAATATTGCATTAAATGCTTTTGTAAAACAACACTCAACTCATCTACATGTTATTATTATCTTTATTATTTGTATAAAATACAATCAACCGATTCTAATTATAATCTTGTTTGTTTACAGAGTGGAAGTGAGAAAAGTGAAGACGGAGGAAGTAGCAGTCCCCCATCCGGAGGAGCGAGTTCGATTCCAGGTCCAGGCGGACCGGGGGGATGTCCGTCGTGCCGCCAGTTGTTGTGTTCATGTGTAAAATCTTCAGCAGAATTATTAAATTATCAAAGATTGGCATCGTCAGTCCCATCTTTGGTTTACCATGGAGGATCCACACAGTCGAATCCCAATAATCCCCCCTATAGTCCGGATCAAGTTGCATATCTAGCTGCAGCAGCCGCTAATGCTTTCTACTCTATCAATGTAAGTTCTAGTAGTAGTCTCCCAATCTATAAGATTTAATTTATGGACTCTCCAGATTAAAGTACTAAAAGGATTCATTCCTTAAACGGCAACCCGACTCAACTGCCTCCAGCAGCCGGAGCCGAAAACGGCCAAAAGGCTGAGACAGAAAGTAGAAGGAATTTGCCTAATTAGAGGCATACAGGAAACATCGAAACGAATTCTCCGTCCATGAACCAACCCGTAGGAGTTCCATCCAAAAAGAAACAATGTAAAATGTAACTCGGCGAATAAGGTAATCAAATTACCACCAACGTAGGGCAAGGGTTACATAAAAATTGCTCGTAGCAATTATCAGATTCCCAATTTCCCACTGAGTTAACAACGTCTAAAATCCATTGAGGTTTCTGTAATAAGCATAATAACTCAGGGGGTAGTTAGGAGTCAGTCGTTAACATCAACAAGCCCATAAATCACTATGAAGAAGCTGTAATAGCAGCAAGAAGTCTTTTCTATCTTGATTATTCTTGATATGGACGGGGAGAAAAAAAATCAAAAGAAACCAGACGAGTTAGTAGGAAACAAGTTAAGTAATTAAAAACTCAATTCAGTTACTTGAGGAGGATTGGAGTTGTAATTGTAGCAGAGTTTAGCGTGGAACAAAATGAAAATTAAATAAATGCGAAAGATGGGCGTCAGTTCTACAAATATAAATTAAGTGAACACTGTTCTAAAACGACCACAGAACCTTCTTAGTTAGCAGAGCCGTTCTGACATGTGTACACAGTTAGATTTATATCACTTTATCAAATCTTAACTACCAATAACACAAGTTGCCATTTCATTCATTCACATGAGAGGAGATGGACGTAAGTAATGTAATAATAATAATGAGTTATAGGAACCTGCCCCAGGCTATCATTAATAACATTATCATTATCAGGTTTACACATAATTTTTAGCCAAACATCGGATACAATAAGATACAAGAGAGGAGGCTCTATTTTACATTAAAAATTGTATCAAAAGGAAAGAGAGGAGGACGGAAGCAGACTCAATTACTTTATTTATTTCTGTCTTATTTGCTTTAAGTCTGATAATAGTTGTTTTTAATTTAAACTCGTCTCTAAATATTCTTTATTATGAGCTCCTCAGAGGATATGCAACATGAAATGGCTAAGGTAGTGTAAAAGAAGCCTAGGGTTATTTTTATATACGAACATGTGTGATATCTGTCTCAGTACATATACAGCTTATCGAGACAAAGTACATTCGTCCATATCCAAAGGAGCAAACTGCAAAGGATGTAGTACGAGTATACGGGAGATAAGAGCTTTATCATGATGACAAGATCTCGTCTTACCGGTTTCTCTTGTTTTCCTCCGTCTCTTATTACCCCGCTTAGTTTTTTAAGGTTCAGTTCAGTCTTAAATCTCATTTTCATTATAAAACTCTTCTTCAAAGCGAGGTACATACACGTATTGTATTATACATGATGATAATATACGTAAGATAATGGTATTATTATGATTATTGGTCGAGTCAGGTTGAGCTGTGTGTGTAGCTGTAGTTAGGTAGGTGGTTTGTAGTTAGTTTAGCTTCAATAAAATACTTGAGTTATACAATGGAAATACAATGTATCATAATGTATTATTGAATGAATCCCATGTAAATGAAGGAGATGGACAGATAGGGAAACAATGTTGGAGAGAATAATATAATATATTATAGTGGTGTAGTTACTACTTTGTGTGTCGTAAAAAATCCGTCAACTTAGCTTTGACTTCTCGTGCTTTAATATGCTACTTATTAGCTACCTTCTGCATTTTGTCCTTTGTCTTGACTAAACTACGGAGAGAAAGGACATAATTCAAGAATTCAAGAAGTTTCAAGGTAGATTGTCCTCGTAACAATGGCAAGGGATTTGAAATATTGATTGGGATTGGAGCGAGAGATGTGGATTTGAGAAGGGTGATTCGAGCGTGGACGTGAGGGATTAGAGGATATAGTTTGTTGTCAAGTCAAGATATCAGATTAATCAGATATTTTATTGTTCTAAGAAAATAAATCAAAAGCAATACTCCTCCATTCTGCTCCTGTGAGCATGAATGGTGAAGGAGAAGAGTCGAGAAAAAAAACTTTTAAATGCGTTTACAGATCGTAGATATAGATTTAATTTTATGAGATTTTGTTTGCACTCCGAAGCTAATGGCAGTTAGTAGTTGGGTAGTTCGTGAGGATGAGTGATAAGATTTTGATTTCGATATTGTAAAATAATGTATAAAATAATAAAGAGTCGAATCTTCTACTTGTTTCGCATCTCACCTCGTACCTTCTTAGATCACCTGATAGGGCGTTTCGCTATTTTGTTTTCCTTTAATGTTCACTTATGTTTCTCAGCCAATCGAGGTGGCTATATCTGCTCGCTGTCGGTTAAACTTTAATTCCAGTTACCGTCCCTTCTGAACATGGGAAAGTAAAGTAGTATATAGCAACAGGGGTTCAAGTTATGATTTTGTTTGCTACTTTTAATTCGTGTAATTAATGATACTGGCTGTTTAACTGCGGTGAAGGTGGAGGGCTTGGAAGCTGGTAATGGGTTTAGGCTGTCATAATGATGATAATATTAAATGTATGGTCATGTCACGTACTCAACGACCCGAACTTTTATTACCAATTAAGGAAGTGGATTTTTAAGCTTCTTTCTTCAATGTAACAGTCTGATGAGTTTCCCTTTCGTCACATCTCATCATACTTTTAAAATTATTGCTCCCTTAGTGCTGCTCCCTGCATCGGGTTGCGGATGTTTCATGGAGTTCAATCGTCCAATCCCTTGCATAGTAATGTCCAATTCCTGCAGTTTAGAAAATTTCTTTATGCCGTGTTAACTGTTTTGGGAGGAAGCCAAAACATAGTTATAAATTGAGATTGGATCTGAGGGTTTGGAAAATATATTCCTTTATAGTTTTGATGGATTTAATTAATTAATTAATTAATTGTGAAAATAATTTATCGAAATTTATTAAGCGGCAAAGGCTTTCCTTGGCCATTCCAAAGGTACATATTTGGTAGACGGAGTCTAGGAGAAAGATTGATTTTTATGGGTTGCCTTGTCGTATGTAGCTGGAACAAAGTAGAGGCCGGAAGCGGTTCGGTCGTAAGGGCCATAGTCATAAATCTTAATGGAAACTGGAGCGAATTCCACATTGAGAGGAAAAGGAGACGGAAGGGAATTTATTAGCTGAAAAATGTCGAGTAACTAATGGGAATGGGGACAGGCAGTTATTTTACGGAGAGTCAATATTTTGACAAGCCCAACCTAACCGTCCCATCCTTTAGACTCAAAGACAAGGTTCAGTAACAATAATAATAATGAAATTTATTGCTTGTGGTAACACCGAAAGTGCTCCTATCGATTAAGACCGCTCCTAAGTCTTACGAAAGCAAAGGGCCGCGGTGGCAATAATATCTCGATTTAGTATTTGACAGAATAAAAGAGTAAACAATCTCCCCTGATTTACAACAATTAGAAATACACACATCTACCTACGTACAGCTCTAAAAATGAAGATTTAGGCCCAATTTAACAGAAAAGGGAAATAAAACGCATCCACGCCACGGCGGAAACAAGGCGTTAAGGTGTCATTTCATTGGTGAAAGATCACTTCCTCCTCTTCCAAGGATTAGTTATTTTTAAAGGATGAAAAATGGACAGTCGTTTGCCCTTGGGAATGGGAAGGAAGAGATAGAGAAGTGCGAGAGAGCCGTGAATTACCCTCGAGAGCGAGAGGAACTCGGAGTTTTGTATATTTGAAATATACAAGGGATCGATCTAAAATTATAGTTGTTCCCGTTCTTGTTTCCTGTACAAAGGAATGGGCCAGAGAGCTTGGAACGGGAGATAGAACAAGCCTTTCCTTGTCCAAGTAATTCGGCTCTCCGTCCTCCTGTTCCGAGAAGAAAGACCCGAAACACGCAAAGAAATATTTTCGCGTGGGGAGAGCGAATGGCGTATAAACGAGTCAACGAGTTTTTCTTCATTTGTTTCCTGTTACTTTCCCCATTTTTCGTAGTGTTAAGGAGCTCTCAGCTCACTGTATTATATCCGCACGAACCTCATCCGTCGCCTTACATCAATTTTTGTCCCTGGAAATGGGAAAAGAGATTCCCTATACCTATACATATAAATCCCATATACACAACGCTAGCATATCGTCGAGAGAAAGTTTACAACTCCGTCCACATCCTCAATATATAACTACGGTTGGGAGAATGAAAGGGAAAGGCCATGAAATGAGTATCTTTGTGTATGTGTGTTTGTAACTTCTTCTTGCACATTGTGTTTTTTTCTCTTCCTTTGAGAAGAGGAAGAAGAAGAAAGGAGAAAAAGTTATATAAAAGGTTTATTTTCTGACTTTCAGGGTGGAGGATTATCGGATGTGAAAGAAGGAGGATTGGGGCCGAGTGCTTGGGGTTATCCTGCAATGTATCATCCATACGACCCGGGATTTGCGGCTGCAGCAGCCGCTGCCTACCCTTTCAACGGGTAAGACATTTTACCTGATTATGATCGATGGAACTTTAGGGCTCGGAATGGTCACCACCAGACTCAAGTCGGAGAAGCATTAAACTACATACATTTACTACTACTCCACTTCACTCTTATTTAGACGGGAGGGTTATCTTGTGGTCAGTCAAAGTTGGATTGTAATACATGATCCCTTTCAGAGTAATCACCCGAGCTACACCAGTTGATAGCTTTCCTTTGATAATCCTCTTTCTCCCTCCAGCTTGAGCCTTGCCAATGCCAATGAAATATTGAAAGGGTTTACCGTACAGCCAAAGACATAATTATGATCAATGAGTTGCCTTTCCTTTCCTATTCAAAATTCAGTAGGAACATCAGTGGGGCTGTGTCTATCGGTGTTGGTCGACGGGATTGTTGGGGAATTAATTGATGTTGTTGTCCCGTGTAAAACCCTTCCTTTTGGTTGGCTCATGACCATTCCCGTCTTTTTGGTCTTATTTCTTAAAGGAGCCGTTGGTAAATAAATCGGAGGGAAGGAGGACATGTAAATGGTCCTCTGTGTGATGGAACTTTTGTAAGTTATGCACTTTGTATAGGGCTCTAATTCCGTTGGTTTACGGACCCTGTAGAATTGGAATAAATGTTTGAAGATACATTGGAGGGGTATTATGAGGACTCGCTGTGGTGGAGTGTTTGTTTTGTAAGAAAACACTAACTGTAAAATGGTAATTAGGGGAGACGAACGTAGGGACGTTACGAAAATGAATGTGTGGCTTGGTAATGGAATTCCAAAGCTGAGTGATTTATCCTCACGGCCCGACTTAAAATAGCGGAGTTAGGAAGCTGAGAATTTGTTTGCCAAATACTATGTTAGTCTTAGAAATGCCACAAGAAATTACACATGTACTACACTCCACCCATATGTAACTTTACACTCTCGGGCTCTGGTTTTCGTAAACCTTTGCTTCGTCACCCTTCCCTATGCCTTTTGGAGATGGGGAAAAATAGCTAACATCTGAATTGTGGATGCCACCACCGACACCACAGGCTTTTGAATTCGAAATCGTAAGATTCTTATTACAAGGGGCATGTGCCAGGGTGTTGGTGTTACGAGAAAAAAATGGAATTGACTTGAGCTGTTTGGTGGTACACCACAACAAACAGGCAGAGATACATAGGCTTCCAAGTCCAACCCAACTCGACTTTCAGCTCTGCTGTCGCGGAAATTAATTGGAAATCTTTTTTGAAGAATTAACTTGTCATTATAACCCAAGCCCTCTCGGCCTGGGTTGGTTGTTTTAATGTCCTTCGTCTGATTTAGTACTTCTCGTCTTAGGTATTGAATGGAGTGATTTTTTACCGAGAAGATATAATTTAAATGAAGTACTACACAGCACGTCAGAGTGGTATTCCTAATAAATGACGGGAGAGGCGAGAGATAGGAAAGGACAGATGTAGATACTATAGGCCAATGGATAAACATATCCGTTTACATATGAAGTCTTGTCTTACAACATTTATTACCAAATACTTTACACATTCCTCCACTCTGTGCCAATTTACGTACCCTTTTCTGACCCCGTCGACTTTGTCTCTATCGATATCTCGTTTTGTCTCCTGTCTCTGCAAACCAACTACACTCCATGTCTCACAGAAATTCCATTTTGTTGCTACTTAAAGGAACATTTTGCACACTTGTTTACATCAAATTACCCAACTCTTATCAGTGGGGAAATGAATAAATCCCTTCATACATCTCAAAGTCACATTATTTCTCTCGAGCTTCCAATTCCACATTTAAGACCCTGCCCATCGCCCTATGAATTAGACTCCCCTGTCAGCAATAAACTATAAAAATCACCCACTCTTTTTCACATCTCCAAAAGCTCCTTGACTTCATCAATCGATAAATCCTCATCATCATCATTTAAAGCAGAGAGGATGGAGAGGAATTACTCGAAAAGGAGTGAACGTTAAACCTATCCTTAGAAGATAACCTTCGAGATAAGATCTTATGTAGTGTGTCCCTCGGAGATGAAAAAAGTCATCCTTTTCCAGCCCAGCTTAAATATTTATATCCATGTCTTTGAGTCTCCAAATCACCAACTCCATTCCTCTAATTGTGAGTCTAGCCACATAACTCTGAATGAACCTAATCCTCCGAAACTGATGAAGTTAAGTAGAATACATGATTGTGTTGAAACGTTGAAAGTCCCTATTTTCCTCTCTCCATCTCGTAAGAAATGGTAGCTCGGCGATGACAGTGGAAAGAGACACGTATCTCTATAGGAAAGGGTACGAGAAACTGGAATCTCTCGTCCTCGTAAAGGTAATGTGATAATCATAACGAAAGGATGTTACGAAGGTAATCTTAAAAAAGGGATCTCGCCGTCGCTTCGAATGGGATGTTGGAAATTGAAGATACATTCAATGGTGGTATTCTTAGTCCTCGTCGGTAGGAACTGATACCGGTGGTGGTGGTGGTTTAGAGTGTGAAGAAGAAGTAAACAGAGAGAGAGTCTCTTGGAAGAAGTGATTAGTATATGAGAAGATCGATAAATTTCCCTAATGTGCCCATTTATATGAAGGGGAGAAAAATGGGATTTTAAATCGGCAGATTTTCTCCACCAAGGATTTCCTCCGAGCTTTTTCTCTCTTCGAGATCGATTCCCAAGGAGTGCGCATTCCCTTAATCTCCTTTCTTGGGGAATTCGTATTTGATATCCCGTAAAGTGCTACTACTACTGCTCCGAAAAGGAGGAAGTAAGAGTGCCCGGGTGAAGATATTTCCGAATTCAACACCAACTACTACCACACCGAGACTGACTAAACCGCTACCACCACCACCACCATCTCGAGCTATCTACAAGTCTACAACGGCAATTTAAGTATATCAATAGAAGGAGATGATGTTGGGGATATAAAATTCGGAAGAAATTGTGGAGAGATGACGAGAAGCTACTTTTCCTACTTCTGAAAAATTTCACGCCCCACCGAAATTAACTTCCCCTCGTTCTCTCTATTTCACAGTTTTCGGGTTTTCTAGCCGACGCCATTTATAATACGGTCTATTAAGGGGAAAATTTTTCAACAACATCAGCAGCTTTTTATATACTTCTCCCTTCTCGGGAGAAAGCCTTCTGGTCCATATGCCGACTCACTCAATCTCTAATAATTTCTCCCAAGCTCTCACTTACTTATTTCTAGGGACAGTAAATCTTTTCACCTCTAGAACAGATTGTGCCCGGTGGTGGTGGTGGTGGGGATGGTATTAAAATCCGGATGCACATGGCCACGGGAGCATTTTACAGATCCGATTAAAATTCCAGGGACTGCCATCCATACTTGATTCGGAAATCTCCGATTCCCTTAGCTACTCTGTATTTACTTTACGTTTTTCTTTCCTTCTGTTTTATGAGTTTTACGAGCCATCGATCTTGTTTTTAGGGAGGTTTCTATTTTGTTCTACTTAAACGGATGCATTATTGTAGGTTTGTAATATTCACAAGATCGAAGGATTCTTTGAAAACATCCTACATTTTTTACAAGAGAATAATGTCGAGTAAACGGATGGAGGATTATTTTCATGGCATATGAAAATAATGTTCGTAATGTAATGAGGCTATGACTCCATTTTAATAAATAT
Source organism: Desoria tigrina (assembly GCA_906901685.1). Lineage (NCBI taxonomy): Eukaryota > Metazoa > Arthropoda > Collembola > Entomobryomorpha > Isotomidae > Desoria > Desoria tigrina. The sequence continues at coordinate 481,108 of CAJQTU010000014.1, forward strand.
AAATAAGTAGGGTTTCACCACAACTTTCCTACACATATATTATTTGCTAAGTAACTTATGAATAATTTATCGGCAGCCCGGCTCACAACAGTGCGGTCAGACATGTAAGGAGCAGGAAAAGCTTAAATATATCAAATAATTTCAGTTCAATTGTAACCCTTAAAACATCATTAGATCCTATGTACTTCCCAACTAAAACAGAAACACGCAATTCGTAATTGTGTAAACATTTTCAGGGACGAGCCGGTCATTTGTGGAATTTTTATACTTATACTTTACATGGCCGATAAATTGTCGAATTGTAGTTTTTTCGCAACCCTCAAAGTCGTTTTAGTCGAAAGCATTTTACAGCATGGAATATAATACATAATAATAATATCATGTTTGCTTTGTCAGTCCGGTGATATGATGTTGTGTCTCCTTTATCGAGCAAATGGCTGCACAGGGCTGACTATTGAGAGTGCGAGACAATCGGGTTAGGCACATTAAAAAATTAATTTGATTTGAAAGAACGAAGGTTTTTAGCTACAAACATTATGGCTTCCCAGTAATCCTAGTAGGTTACAGTACAATACATGATAGATATGAGGGACTGATAAATAAGAACATAAAATTTTTTGTTGCACTACAGAATTTTAGACACCATAAAACTCGGTTTGATAAGACTTTTTACGTGTGGTAGTGCAGGGTATGATAGTCTTCATTATTTTCCATTGTTCTCGAACCTGTCGTCAGGCCCATTAAAAAAGTCCCTCGGCATTAAAAGGTCTCCACAATAAATAACTCTTAGCTCTCCGTTTCCTTAATTTCTTACCACAAGAGTCCGAATTTCCATAAACTTTTACCTTTTAACTATGTTTGTTAGTATTTATATAACCAGCTTGATGACTGGGATAAATCCTGTAATTTATTCCGATATCCCACACTAAACATACACGTTACATCATTATCGTTTCACAGCATGTTTGTCGACTCGAACGGAACAGTTTGAGTCTAAAGCTTTTAGTAAAAACTTATTGTCTGAGATATTTGCGACCAAATTAAGCTAATTGTATAAGCGTTTTACGAACAAAGAAGTGATTACATTTCAATTCCAATTGCCCTGAATGAGGAAAAAATTAAATGCTACAGTTTTTTTCCTTGTTCTCAGCATTGCATGATCCGTAGTCGAGGGCACTTTTCCTTGAGCTCAATTACAATTAAGCTTAACTGCAATGCTTGTCGTATTAAATTACATTATTGTTGTGTAGTACAATGAGTTATAGAATCAAAGAGTTGAGTTGGGAGCGGAATGTTTTTCCAACAAAAGCATTTAGCAGTTTAGCATGGGCTACTACTATTCTCTCAGGTAGAAGCAGGATTCTGTTTGTTCCTAGTCATAAACGTGAACACGATAGTTAATGGATTCTCAAATTAAGTGCGATAATTGCGTGTTATGATCCATGCTTGCTAGTAATGATGGCTCATGGCTGTGAGAATGTTTCAGCCTACAATCAATCGCATAAGGAAGAAGTGGCAAATCGAGTGATATTAAATCCAACCATGCACTTTGTACATTAATTATAATAGTTTATGAATATTTAAGGCTTTTAAATTTATTAGCTCATGATATGCCCTAATATCCCTTATAGTTCTGTGGGGAATAGAGGAGGGAGGCCGAGGCTGATCATGAGACTATTAATGGAGTTGATTACGACTACGACGAACTGTCTCCCTGTATAATATTCACGGGAAGGGCCTTTTATTACCGTCACACATTTCGAATATTCCGAGCTCTTGAGGCATTTTTCAACGGTATTAAGAGCCTTTTCCAATCATTCATTATTATTATTACTTTTATTGGAACTGCGGACAGAACTGAATTGTACATTGATTCCGCCCCATCCCTCTATTTACTGTAGAAACTGAAGGATTTCATTAGAAATCTAAGTGTTGGCATCAGCTAAGGGCTGGAAATCTGTCACTGCGAAGAAGGGAGTGAGAGAGATGACGGATATGAAATGGAATAGATAAATGATCATGTAATAATAAAAGCATTTCAGCTTTTAGGATATATATATTAAATAATAAATACGTGGCAGAATTCATAGGTTTCATTCTAGGAGAGAAAGAGACGATTGAAGAAATGGGATGTAGAATGAGCCTGTTATGATACGACGAGATTTAATGGGGGTGAGAAATGCATTAGGCGGAGGTCAGGGAGTATGAAATAGGGTTATAATGGAATAAATGCATTAGGGAAAGGGATTCATTGTTGACGGTGGGAAACCGAGTGACACGAGTCAATGGCCATGGGACACAGACGAGAGACTGGAAATACATAATAATAATATAGAGGAATATATACATTTATATAGGAGTTGCAGTGGTAATAATAATCATATACAGTTGTGGAGGAACGAGTGAGTGAGTAATGTAATGTGTATAATGCTTCTCAATGAATAATGTCCGCTCAGCCAAGACCTCCAGATTTTATTGTCATTTCACATTTCACCCGGGTTTTGCAGATATGCCATGGACGTGAATGGAAGTCGGCGGAAGAATGCGACTCGGGAGACGACAAGCACCCTCAAAGCTTGGCTAGCGGAGCACAAAAAGAACCCTTATCCCACGAAAGGGGAGAAGATCATGTTGGCGATTATCACCAAGATGACATTGACTCAAGTCTCGACCTGGTTTGCAAATGCTCGGAGACGGTTGAAGAAGGAGAATAAGATGACCTGGGAGCCAAGGAATCGGCCCGATGATGATGACGATGTCGACGTCTCCGATTCCGAACCCGAATCTAATAAGAAGCAGTCTGATGATCAAGGTAAATTCAATTCCCTTCGTTTTTGTGTTGGATATCAGATTGCTTTTAATTTTGAGGAAAACAAAGTTTCTACATTTTTACGAGGTCGAGATAGCCATCAGAAAGTTTAAGGAATTGCAACTTGCAACTCGACTCTCAAATGACCTATCCAATTTCCAGTCGTTTAAAGCTGTTGTTATGTGATTCTAATAGTCATTTTTTACAATTTAATGTGGCATTCATAGTTTTGCTCGTTTCTAATAAAGGTACAAGTGCAAGTCGTTGATTTAGCACACCTGAATAACAAACTAGAAAAATACAATAAATCGGCAGCCTTGAAAGTTAGCAAAAGGCAGAAGTAATAAAATCACAAGTTGGGATAGATTACGGACAGATAATTCCCACTTATTTTTACAGCAGGTTTCTTAATATATTTGAGCTCGTCGTGTGTTGGATATTTAGGAGCTTTGTTAATGACTTTACAAACATCGCGCAGTACTGACAGAAGAGGCCTTCAATAAATACTTTACAGCTCTTTTATGAAGATCATTACCCAAAAGCAAACACGTTAAGTCACAGTTTCGTGCTAAATTATCTGCGAAAATGAGCAAGTGTTGAATTATCCTTAGGCATGGGGATCGATTTTTATTTGGAAAGAGTAACACATTTTCGAGTACCGTAAAGATGCGGTATAATATTGTGAATGAATTAAAAATTATTATTCACAACTGGCTATTTATTTATTATTATTTATTATTAACTATTTATTATTTCAAACGAATAGCTATAAACTCCACATTTTCATACTTTTCATAAGATTTTTAAGAACAGATTTGGAGCAAGTTATTAAAATACCCATTTTTTCCTAAATATATCCCAGTATTTTCAATTATTGATTTACTTATTTCAGATAATAGCGAGAGACTTGGGAGTACAAATCCACATGTCCATGGGAAATCATCCCCCACGGGGTCTAGTTGTAGTGAAGGTAGTAAGGACGGGGGCACTTCGTCGGCACCAAACCAGAAGCCGCGGATTTGGTCCGTCGCCGATCTCGCCGGAAATGGGACAGGGGGGAGCGGTGGTGGCAGTCACCATCATCATCATCTGCCAGGCAGTCACCGTCTCATTAGCCACCATCCCAGTTTACCTGGCTCAGCCTTTAGTCCATTGAGTCGACATCCACATTCCGAAGCGATCTATCGAGGACTCTACCCAATGTCCCATCCCCCCTACCATTCCTCAGACAATCCTTAGCCGATCCCCCTTCTCTGTCTCCCATCCAAATATTGTGATTTAAGTTCATTAGCAGTATTAATTGTCCATTGTATCTGTACAGCAATAAAATAAATAAAAAACTCGTTTACCAGTTTTAAATTTCCTCTCCTTGTTCGCCAGCACTCATTCCGTCTCATCCTCTCATCTCCTCGACGGGCAATTAATGTTGTAAAAATAATGTAAGTTGGGCAGCAGAAAGTCTAGAAACTACTCGTAATGGGCGATGATAAAGCAAATGGATTCAGAATTTACGATCATTAAACTATTATTTGTTTTTCTTATATATGCATATCATTTATGGTTCTGCACGAAGAAGTTGGTAGTAGAGTAGAGATGTTCGTCCTTCCCATTCAATTCCACATTAGGATCAGAAAACCTTCGTCAATCAGGTTGGATACCATAAGCATTCAGGGATAGGAGTAATTGAGAACTTATGTAAGATTAATTTTTGAGGATAAAGCGTTTGTTTCATATGCAGCCTAATCTCTGTCCATCCAGTGTCAAACAAATTTTGCACGAATTAAAAAACTTTATAGCTCCCTAGAAAGAAGAACCGGTGAGACTTGTTTGGCAAAATTAAGCGGAGTCTAATAGTGGTTGTCCTAACTTATCATGTCATGTCACGATCATGTCCATTTGATACTTCTGACACCTTAAAGTCCGATACTTACAACCTACTCAGGCAACGAAGGAGCCTCTCAAAGCATCAAAAGCCAGTTACTGACGGCCTGACAAACTAACCATTACCTTCAAATTAAGAGGAGCATCTATAGTGTATTATGCACATACCTATTTGCATTCTTGAGGGCAAACTTTAATTTCCTCGCATCATCATCGTGAAAATCATCAGAATCATGAGCAAACTGGATGTCAAAGTCAAGTTATCTCGCAGAAGTTGCTAACTTATTTAGCATTTCAGATCGAGTTAGTCATAATAATGAGGGAATAAAAGGTTGTTTCATGCAGACTCTTATTCATTTTCTGAGATTTAAATCTCAATCTTCCTCCAGTCATTCATTTTAATAACTCTGTTCAAATTCCAAAAACAACAGGTCCAAAAGAGATGGAACGAAATAGTTCCAACGTAAATAGACCTCCTCCCTAACAATTCCAAGTCCCGGATAACCTTTAAATTGAACCTGAACGATTCTTCTCTTGGACAATACAAGACCGGAACATAATACGAACAAAGTTGTCTAAGAAAGTTCTGAAGTTCAGCCAAATCATTGAGCCTGATTTACAGAAGTGTATTCATTGAGAAAGTTTTCTGCCTTTTACACACATTCATCCTTTGACACAAAAGACTCCCACACAGTTGTGGAGCATTATTAAGGATTTAAATCCACTATTTTGGGGCTCCAAAATAAACAAACCGTTTTGATTCATACGAACGGAGGAAGTAGCGTACAATTACGAAAAGAAGCCCTTCTGATGTTTCATTCAGAATTCATTTTTCCTGAAAAGTTTAGGTGAATTAGTTTGGCCCTCAGTTAGTACCATCTTGGTCTTCATATGAAGATTACACGAAGTAAGAAGCAGTTTAGGCTGAACACAATTACAAATATTATTGGGAAACAGGTTCATTGTAACTTTGAAAGAGAAGGAACAGGCCATTCAGACCTAGTAGTGGACCAAAAGATGAATATACGGAGAATTGAAGGATTCATGACTCTTTCTAATGGATTGAACACATTCTGCATTGATCATTTTTCGAAGTCAGATCCTCCATCCTCCTGGTCCATTTAGGTTATTGTGCCTGATCTGAATAGAGGAGGAAACTGCGTGGAATATTCTTTTTGTATTGTAATTGTACGTCGACTGAGAAGTAAATGTTGGGGTGGTCTGACCAAGGTGTACGATGCCCTGCAGAATATAAAACTGTCCATTGTACGATTGTCATGACTCGCTTCACAAACATATTAATCATGGACCTTTGTCAGGGAACACATTTAGTCAACAGAGAAGATCCAGAGAAGAAGATTCTATGAAGTCATCATGCATTAAATACAATCGCCAAGAATAAAAAGGCTCAAGCTTTACCTTCAGCAGAACTTAACTAGGAATATAAAGTAGAAACTTTTAGTAGCAGTTGAATGGACTTATATCTATTAAGCCCATTCTCGTCTAAATAAAATGCAGCAAAGTAGATACATATTTTATTCCGAATTAGAAGGGATTATTTGCTCAGTTCAACTCTCACGCTACTATATATTTCCTATATATATGTGCACCCAAACAATTTAATAACTGCCCTCCTATTACTATTATTATAATTATAATAATCTGGAAGCGTGCATACTGTTACTGGGATCCTTCATTCTTGGGTTCCTTTTGGCCAGAGTGACTCCATGGGGTTTTCAGGATTCCTTTTCGATTTCCATCTTTCATTTCGAACCTTTTTCCTGGAGGAATTTCTCTTCGATACAAATTCTCGGATAATTTATTATGTCGTTTGATTCAAGACAGGAAGTCATGCGTCGTTCATCTAATTAAATTTTTTCCAAATTCATTCATACCGCAGGAGTACAAGTAGTCTCATCGCTTCTTCGTCGTTTCCTCCCTACATCTTAAAATAAATTCTGGACCAAGGGAATTTAGAGCTAATCGGGGCCAATCTGCATGTTTCTTTCTCGGGCAAATCGACGACTGATTGTACTTGTACTCGCAGAGTCAGACCATGCAATAAATTGTGTGAGGAACAAGCTGTAAAGGTTAATACCTACTATCTATGTGCTAGGAACGAGGAGAGAAAACACGAATGTTTTTTGAAGGATCAGTATCAGAAGCAATGATCATAATTCTGACTGAAGCCTGTCTCCTATTGAGTGACCGTATAATATGTAATGAAGAGATCCTTCCTCCTGATTCCTCTCCCGAATTAATTGAGTTGAAATAAAAAGGGAGGATGACTTTCCCAACAACAGGCGACTAAGTAGCTTCTCGAGCAGGAAAGGATTGTTTTTTTTATTCGTTCTTATTCCTCAAAACTTACTGATTATTATTCTGACCTGGACGAGAAAGGGTTGTGAGTGTGAAGGAGACGATAGGACTGACTGAAGGGATGGATGGACACAGGCGACAGAAACGCAAGAGTCAGTCACATATGCATAGGGACTTTTAAGCTCCAATAAGACAAGACTGGGTTATACAACTATTTAATTTATATTATGTTGGATGGATGCGTATTACGGAGCGGGGAGAGCTTGATAATAATAAATATAAGTACATATAGGGTCATAAGATGAGGAGTGTTGATAAGAGAGGACAGTTATTAGATTTATAGTTTGTTTTGAAAAGGGTGATCCTTCTGGCCTGGGAATAAATCTCTAGCCTGATAAGACAGAATGACACAAACCAGAGACAAGAGGAAGAAGAGCATAGGAGGAGTGTATTAATATGTCTCTGGAAAACAGCGTATAGCCGAAGCGTCCTATTCCTCAACTTTGAGGTCTCTGGAAAGGAGGCTTTTGGAATCGCTGTCTCTTCTACTCTCCAGAGCAGATGTTTTATATATATTTTTAATAAAAAGGCCCGTAGGCCAAGAAACCTTGCTCGACTGGGTGTTCTTCTTCCCTGTGTAATCACCTTGTTTAGTTTAGTCTTTTGTGCGGTCCGCACGCAACATTCCACTAAAAAGTTATTTTATTCTCCATCTGCACACAATTCACAATGCTAATAAATATAACAGCCCCAACCAAAACCATCATCATTATCATTATTAAGAGCGCTGCTCCTTGCGAGTTATCAGGCAGAGAGGCATTCTTCCCTGGCCTATCCATCATGCAAAATGCAAATATATAAATCCAGCCGAACCAGTAACAGCAGGGTTAACCTATTTTACGACATTCATTACCATTTTCCATGGAATAGAGTAGAGCCCGGCCTGCTATCCGTTCATGTCCCTTCCTCCGCTGTGGTGGACCTTAATGAAGTTGAGCCCTCCTCTAGCTTTTGGATAAAAATTATTGACAGGGAAGTTTATTCGTGACAGAGGCATCTGATAGAACTGAATGCATGTCAAAGAAGTATTCAAAATTCAGACGGCCTTCAATTGCCAATTCTGCTCCTTCTTGGAAGAGTAAGGAGGGTATAATTCAGCCGGTCATAATAAGGAGAAACATCGGTCAAGAGGCTATCCCATCCTACCACAAACAAACCCAAACAATGTAGTAATAAAAAGGTCGACTAGGAGAGAGATAGGAACGTTTAGACATGCAATCCAGCCATCCCTTTATTAAAAGCGAAAAAAACAAAGGTTTAGTATCAATTGATGAGTTTTATAATGAATAGGAAGAAAAAATTATAATTATTATCAAGCCTTATCAATTAACTGGATCTCGAAACATTGCACTTCCACTACTACATTACCATGTACCTTCCAAGTCCAAATGATGAACCTCCCTCTTCTCTACCTCAATTCTGGATGTGGCAGTCAAGACGAGCGGAGACGACGTCCTTGTGATTTATATCTTAAAGGTTCTGCTTCCACCAGCTTTGGGTATCGGAGACTTGACATGCAACAACTAAGTGCATTAGTGGACATGATCTCGCGACTCTGGTAGAAAAATCCCGAGGAAGATCATGAAATTGACAAAGCTAAGGAGACTGTCGGAGTAGTGTCTAGTTGCTGGTATATAGTATTTAAAAGGTGAGTTCTATTAGGTACTTAAAAGACAAGTCTGCAGAATGATAGGGTTGTATCTAGGAGAGGGATTGTATTGTATGACAACAACATCGAGTCCTGTATTTGTTTTACCCGTCTTAATGCTGTTATTCATGAACATACAATCATATACAATGTAATGGTTTGTCGACCTATAATAACTTGTTTGTGTAACACTTAACCGGGTTGGGTTCCATTCTTTAAGTACGGTTCATTTAACTCCACAACCGCGTCATAATAATAAGACACAAGTGGCTCATGAGATGAGCTAAGGAGTTGTATAAGAAGTTATCCTATAAGACGCCTTTTTACCCTTATATCTAGAGAGAAAGGTCGCATCTCGTAAAGTCTCAAGTTCTCTCTCTCTCTCTGGAGGTTCAGTTCCAGGCAAGAAGAACCTCATCGTCGTATAATAACAACAGCTCCAGCAGGTTCCACTGGACTGGAATGAAAGTAGTTGACCAAATAATAATGTGAAATAGATGAGCCGAATGATAAGTGTTGAGAGACAATGGAATCCAGTAAGGGGGGGCAATAAAAACGTATGGCTTCCATTAGACACACAACGTAATTAAGGGATAAAAGGACGGTTAAAGCATTTACCTCTATTGCCCATTTTACTTTACCTCTGGCGCCAGGTCCTTTTCATTTCATTACCTTTTACTCAACATTTAACCTGTTTAGCTCATAGTCCGGGCTCAGTGACTCCCTGAATTTTTAACAAAAATCAAGGAATTCCCTTCCGTTCCCCTAATCTGGAACTGACTTTAGCAGCTCATTGTGTAAGGAACAATGTTCATCATCTGAGAGGGGAATAAGTGCCGGTTTTTCTAAGGTTTATTTAAGTATGATGATATGATATGATGAGCCGAGAGTTATCCTTGCATGTTTAAAAGTTTAACTTTAACCTACAACATCTACTTTAAGAGATCCTTTAAAAACCATCATTTAATTCCTCTTGCTAGGAGATGCTTTGAAATTTTTAAAGCTCTAAAACACGTCCCTCTCCACACTATATAAACTCCTTTACCAACAACCTGTAATGATAATAATATGTATTCAGGAGGAATCGGAGTGGGAACATGTAACATGATACAGTGTCATGCATAAGCAGTCACTAAAAATAACCATAATAATAACATTCATACCAAATAAAAATGCAGTTAAAATGTTTTAAAAAGGCTTTTTCACCCTGAAAATCTTCATGTTGAAGCTCCTGTTCAAAATAAAAATGGACACTTAACTACCACGTATCATCATCATCATCATAAAAGTTAGAGTAGATACGACATGGTTTATATCTCATGCTTGCATGTATGACCCATGGGATGAGTGTAGTTACCTGTTTATTCCTAATCTAATAACTTCATAGATAGTTAACATATCGTAGAGCTAACAATAATATTCCATGCCGGAATAGGATTTTTACTTGGATTCCCTTTCCACTTACTTTTATATAATAATATTGTATTTTTATCTGGACTCGCTGCTTTTTTCCTTGCATGTTGAGCAAACGGCTGGTTGCAGTCGTATAATTCCTATTAATGTAATACGGAAACCTAATAATCCTAATATGATAGTTCGGTTAAATTCATTCGTTGTTTTTGCCTTGTTGGAGCACCAGATACATATTTATCTGACTCTCCTATCACATCCTAATAAATACAATTTCTAATGAAAATAAAAATACTTATAAAACATACACGGCCAAGTAATAATTATTGCGTGATGGGATCTACAATAATCTGGATTACACTGTGTTTGGGTTCAGAATAACATGTTTGCTATCCTATGACCGGTAGCAGTTACTAGAACAAGTACATATGAATTAAACAGCAGCAGGTGAAAAAAATTCTGAAAATTGAAGAGAAAAGGTTCTGGATAATATAAAATTAATCCTATAATATGCATACTCCTATGATTCATAATAGTTATTACGGGGTATTTAATCAACTATTCACCTTCGTCAGAAAGAGAGAGAGAAATAGAGTCACTACCCGCAAGTTAGGGACAGGGAGCGAAAGACCGATTTTTTGGGATGGGATTTTTTCATATTTTGGAACCTGGTTATAATCTTGACCATTCCCCAATGGTCTTCAAATTTATGTACATTGGATAAAACAGCATTCAGGCTGTATTAAAAAATCTATAAAAATATCCCTTGAGACAACGAAATATTATTTAAATACCAAAACATTAAATAAGTTTCAAAACTCAAAACCTAACGAGTCTAAACTCTCCACTAAACCATAAAGTCCAACTATAAAACCCTGGGTGTATCGCTCCCTGGTTACGACTTACGACACATATACCCAATATACTGAGCATGATTCCAAATTGTTAACATACTCTGTCCATTCACATTCATGATGGTGGTGGTTTGAAATTAATTCTTAAATTTAAGTCCATTCCACGATTTAAGCATTCGAAGTAGGAGAAACTAAATGAAAGTAGCAGATCAGAGTGTAATTGTAGTTTTAATGACGATAATAATGGAAGGAGATAAAATAATCCCGTCTGGAATGATTCAGGAGAGGAGAGTCATGTTCGAGTACTAAAGGAGCATATTGTTGCGATATGTTTAAAAACATTGTAGTCACATTGTCATGTGTAGTAGCGTGCAGTTCTGTGGGATGAATTGCGAATCATTCAATTATTTCACATGCAAAGTCTCACACTTAAAGCCACTTCCGGTAGCCGGAGACGAAACATGCGATCCCTTTCCCCTCACGAAACTCAATCTTCTCACTCCAGTCCACAATCATTGTACTCGACTACAAGTTAAATTAGATACTTTACCTCAAAGACCTCTTCATCCTTGAAAATTATCATTAAATTATAAATATATTTGACTTGTAAAATCCTTTATCTACTACAACCCTACATGTTCATTTAAATTGTTAGTCAGGCCCTGTTCAAATCCACTCTGTCGTGTTCATTATATTCCCGTTCTCTCTGTCTCTTTTTATGTATTGTAAATTGTAATCATTCACATTAGGCTTGTTAATTTCCTAACCTAATCTGTAATAAATTCAGAAGAGACCGATTTCCATAATCCTTTTCTCCATTTATGACTATTGATGAATATTGAAATGCGATTAGGGACCTAACTGATTCGTTGCTTTGAATACAGAGCTTTAAACGCATGTTGGGAATTGTTCGAGTAATTTTAGTGGCTGGAAAAACAGCCCTTTCCTGGGTGTCGTTAATACTTTAATCCGAAGATATGGTCTCATTAAGATGCAGCTTGAGTGTGGAGATGATTTTCCTCTCTGACTCCTTTGAAAAACAATCTCATCTTCCTTCACCACCACCACCACTCCTTAAGACGTCTTGAAGATGAGGGAGAAGCTATCTCAATATTTCTTGTTAACAGTGACACTGAGGATTGACTGAAGTGAGTAAGTAAATGGTGAAGGAAGTATCAACATCCCATCTAACATTCTAGCCAAGCCAAGATATTGAGACCATCCATAAGTGTCATCAAGCTGTCATCCACTCTCAACTTCATTTATCTCTTCTGTCACGATTTTTTTCAAACATTGCACAATTTTTCCCTTCACTTCGTCTCCTCTTGACACTAAATTTGGCCACCTTTTGAAAAATTACGTCCGAGACGAGACAAATCTCTGGAAGGTTACACTAGTACACTTCCCCTCCCGGCCTGCTTCATGCCAATCTAATGACTTGTGTAATTCGAAGAAATAATGTTTTCTCAACAAGGGAGTCTTAACTGCTAACGAGATGGCCAGACAATACCAGCAGAGCCTATAATTGTAGTTATTACAACTAGCGTGTTTGGAAAACAACAACAAAGACCGGTAGAATCAATTAACGGATGATAAATCGTTTCTCCTCTTCGGGAAATTGAAATCTGACTAATTTAAAATGACAAATGGTTGTTGTACTGTACAGTTGGCATAGTTAGGTTTGCTCAGTAATTACGGAATGCTATTCATGTAGTTGTTTGGATTTAGGTAAATATTTATGTCTAACTAATAACTCGTCAAATATTTGACCGGTCAAAGACAAATTCTTGCTCTAGGGTGGAACTTCTCATTTTTCTACGAGTTCTTGGCATCAGTTAAAAAAATGTCCAGCCTGTATTGAAACGTCCGGCAAGAACCAGTTCGACGTGACAGAAGATGAGTTGACATTTCCCTTTAATTTAAAAAAATGACAATTAATATTGCCATCTGCATGAAGAGTCCAGTCAGTCACCTCTTCTTCAAGAACATAATTTATTTCCTTCACACTCTTTCTACATTTATAATTGGCTACGAATACAACTCCTACCCAAATTACCATGAAAATGTACAAGAATAAAAGCAGCACTATTAGGTGTAAATTTATACCGTCATTTCGTACAGAGGATTGTCAGTTTGTCAGTAAAGGAGAATTAAATTAACCGACTCCCGAATACTGACTGAATATATAATGAGCAGCATATTTTACATTTATTGGGATCCTTTCCCATACATTGAACCTAGCGTACCAATTAATACATAATATGAGTGGATATTTCTGGAATCTAATTAGTTGTCAGGTGCTTGGATTTCTGCTTAACTAAACTGGTGGTAATTATTATTCATGATGGGTGTCGCTTTGTTTCAATGAGACAGGCTGAATATTTCGAATGGAAAGTTGTTTCATGTTCAACATATATGTATTTTAGACAAGACTCGCGTTTAAAAAATATAAAAATTTGCTCAGTTAAATTCGGGTATATATAAGGTTATAGACTGTTCTGTTAACATAAAATAGTTGATGAATGTGATGCAAGAATGCCATGTATGATTATGAAATCAAAGCGTTAGAAAGAGGTTCAAACCAGGAATGGATATTACGGCACGCAAGGCAGAACTTCAACATACTTTAGTAATTTTAATTCCCAAATGTTCTGGGGATATCGACTGGTTCCTCGCTCTCTATATTTTGCATTTCCTAAGCGTCTATATAGGAAAAGAGATAATTTGGTGGATTTGAATCGGCTCTACGTTTCCAAAGTTAGGAAATAGTTAGGTTTTAACGATATAGCTGTAGGAGGATGAGGTTGTTGGAAGGTGGATGATTATAATGTGTGTGTTCACATTTATATTTATAGCCAAACATGCTAGAATTTCAACGCATAAATTGAACCATTTCTTCGAACACGTAATAAGTATACGGATACGAAGGGAAACATCACTATGCTCCATCAGATACCAATTATAATTGTTGTGTACTGGTGATGGACATATGTGATAATAAAATGATATTATGTAAGAATAATGTATAATTATTTTATGGATTTTACGAGCCCAGAGCCCATCGCAATTTCCCTTTCTCTCTTGAACACGGAATCGGGTTTCTCAATTTTTTGAATCTTTTATAAGGGTTTCGGGGAATGTGTTTGCTCTAGGGATTCCTTGTGTACCAATAAATAAATAAATAGATGTAAAATACATATCTCCTCGTCTTAAGGCCCAATCAAATTGAGTGCTTTGCTATGTTCTTGTTCAAATCTTCAACTGTTCAATGTTCAACGGCTTTTTTCTATTATTTACTTAATTTGAGCCCAAAAGAACGGGTTCCCACTTTGTTGAATCCTGTTGCTCCAATATCTCCTGACTTCTGTGCATTTCTCCTTTTGTTATTCCAACGATAAGTTAAGTCTGATTTATTTTCGTTGTTCTCAATGCAAATGATCCTGAAGGGACCTGACAGAAATTACAATTACGACGCGTCAACAGAGTATTTTTAGACACAGAAGAGCGGGGTATAGTTAGTTGGTAATTATTTTTGAAAGTATAATCCTCCTTACTTCTTCTCGTTCATTGAATAATAAGTTGTAATTGTTTCTGTACTCATGAATATGGATCGGAATGAGAGAGAGAGAATGTTTTTGTGTAGTTGGAATGTAGGACATGCATGTATATGTATGAATGATGATGATGATGCTGCTGATGATGATCGTATTATTATTCTCTTAGGGAAAAGAGCATCTCTAAATCCTCCGTACCTCACCAATAAAATTAATGAGGGTAATTAGCCATTTTGGAAAGATATGGGAAACTGTAGTAGGATTTGTGTTTTTTGTCTCTCTCTCTCGAGAAAATCAGCATAGTATCAGTATTGGATGTGTAATGTATGTGTTAAATGTGTGTGTACATATGTTAATAGAGTGGTTAGTAGCATCTGTCGAAGTGGGTAAACAAGGAAGGAAATGGTAAACGTAATAATAATGAATAGGCGTCATGCTGATTATTTGTATGCAAATGGCTGTCGGCGGCATTCGAAGTCCATTATGTTAATGTGGGTATTAAAGGCTGCAATTACGAGCCCCGTCCACATCTCCCAAGGCTACAAAAACTTGAAAACACTGATCATCATGCGAACTATTTGGATTTGTACACACACAGGAAACTGAGTGCTACTATCTCCTTCAATCTCACCACACTACCTTTTGACTTCTACATGTGTTGTTCCAATGATAACCGATGCAGATAACATCCTATCTCCATAACTATGGTATGGAACCCTTCCATTATCCGAACACAAATCTCCGTGTCCGTCATATTATTATTACTACACACTATATATGTGACTCTGGCTGTTCATGGACTTTATACTATAGTAGCCTCAGCAGTGCTTGACAGTCTCGTAAAGTGGAACGAGAGTCAAGTTAGTCAAGTCAAGATCCCTTTCCTGAGCTGGCATCAAGTTGACCATCGGGTCCTTGTGCAGGAGTCTCCTTTGGTCATTAAATTGCATTTTTACAAGATCTAGATAATGGAGTCGATAGATAGTACACTTTAGGGTGTCTCATACCTATCTGATCATGATACATGACCTTGTTTTTCTTGAGATCTTAAAATAGTTTACGATTTTTTGTGTCCCTGGAGTCAAGTTGGCTTGTTTGCTTTTAGTTTGGAGACGTTATGGATTTTTAAGAAAATCGCATAAAATGGGACATTTCCTAAGATTGTAGCCCGAAGCGTTCGGAGTTATTTATATCAAATCAGAGCAAGAAAGATTCACGTGGTTTAATGCATTTAATTTTTGTATGATATTCGAGATAGATTATCAAGACTGCCGGCGACCCCATGACCTACCATGCAGCCGTAAATTGTTATTGTTTTATGATGTTGTGTTATTGCTTGGCTGATACTGTAACTTTCTTCGGGTTGAGTTCTATAATTGGAACAGAGGGAATAGGGTCTCTGATGGTTTTATTATTAAGTCGAGACAAACAGAAACTGAAACAATTAGCTATTAAGCTAAAACAAACAGCCGTCAAGTTAAAAGGAGTGGAATTGTACTTAAAACCGGGAACATGAGTTAGAGCTAATAGCACCTGGATTGGGTTTGGGTGAATTTCTTGATGGCTGATGGAAACCATAAGGATGATAATTTTTTTCCAGAGAAGAGAGTAATAAGTACATTTATACAAGATTCAGGTTGCAAAGGCAGTCGTGTTTTATTTCATGTTAACTTGGACAAGATGAAATCCGAAGCCCTAAGGGACGTGAATTTTTCTGTACCAGATACCAGTTTTTGACCGTATAAACATCGTGAGAACAAGGGAATAATGACGGATAATTATAAAGTAACATTTTACTTCTCGCGCCAGGAGCCTTGTTTGCGTGTATTTTAATTGGGGCGGGGGGTTGTGGTTAATAATTCTAAGCATTTCTTTAAATGTGCCTGTAAATAATTGAAACGGGGATTGGGGAGGGCTCCGTTGATTGACAGCATAATCTTAGTGTAAATTACGGTTTTTGGTTTGGCATTTCGTGAGATGAGCATTCAGAACCTTAATATAATTGTTACGTTACGACACGCAATTCCTACTTCTGACCCTTTTCTTGGTTCCCTTTCTTATAGTTATCTGATAACTCCAGTCACGTGGCACATCCGCTTTCCCCGAATCTACTCCCTTCATCTCCATGGGGCCCTTCGTCGGTCCCCTTCATTTCCCCTCCAGTTCAAACTCAAACATGATTTTACTACTCGATCCAGGCTTTATAAACCGACTCGAATTTTTTAGACTTAAAGACTGTTGTTTTTTGCATTCCTGTAACATTAAATGGAACCTGGATTACGATGAAATTTTGCATAGAGATCAATTTTAAGTTTGAATGAATTTAGCATCACCGTCTGTTGATTCATAAAACTTTTTCCCGAGCCTCCCACAGAAACTAATAGAAAAAGTCAAAAGCAGTGCAATAAATATAATTCTGATCGGAATTCTTACACAAATGCTGAGATGGTCGTTATTAGCGTTTCCAAGTTGAGATTCAGCTCGTTTTGAAGATCTTAGCAACAGGTTGATCGCTGGATCGGTCACATGGAGTGCAAAGGAACATAAAATTACATCGCATGCATACGTTAAGGCGTAAACGACCCGAAGGATATTTCAGAACATGTTTTTATTAAACTTTTGGAAACCCCGAGAGGTAGAAACTATTGATTGACGTGCAATATCATTTTCCATATTATAATGTTGCATCCAGCGAGTAGTATCCAAACCACATTTAGGAAGACAGTAGTAAGCCGTTCGTCGGGACTTTGGCTTATCGGATAGGGGAGTAGTAGCAAGGGAGTTGAGGAAAGAGACTACTAATTTACAGACAAAAAATTATTCCAACATTTTGACTTTGAGAGTAAACTGACTTTGATAACTTTTGGATGGATACCTTCATAACAACTTGCTTAAATCGGAGATGCTTATGTGTGCTTTCATAGTTTTTTGAGGAAGATGTAATAATCAAGCTGTCAAAAATATCACGTGGGGGTGAAACCGGGTGAAGACCGGTTTGGAACATCGTCTCTGAAGTACACATGACAGGGAACAAAAGTTTTCTTGCCGTATGACATATGCCTGTCTACTGAAGTGTGTATAAAGATGTACATAATAGGCATCAGCGATCCATAATTACATTTTGCCTGGATTCCAGGTTTGACTTGGGACCTTCAATTCGATCCTCCCGTTGAATCATTACAACATGTTAACCGATCACTGAAATTTTGGAACGTTCACGGCAGGCTTCATCAAATTACAGGTCATCATAATATCTTTAATAGAATTAAACAAAATTCCAACAAAATGGTTGAATAAGCGCATTTATGATAATTAGGCCCATCAGCTGAAATGCATGCAAAATATTGCATTTTAATAATTGTTACTCGGCTGCAAGAGCATAATTGAAGTCGATAATACATCCAGACATCAACACTAAGAAATAAAATAATCATTTTCCCATAGACTTAACTATATTATATTATACCCTACATGTGAGGTGTAACCAATGCCTTGTTCTGTTTTGTAAAATGAATGTATTCATCACGTTTAATTAACTCGGTATTAACATGTTAATTAAGCTCTCTTAAAGAGAAGCAGGATATATTAGTAGTAAGTACATCGGATTCCGTCATCGCAGCAGTTGAATTAAAATAAATTACCTTCGGCAAATCGGAATTATTATAACAAGGGAAAGCTATTCTAGTTTTCTGCAGTTTGTAGTTATGCGATGCTATGGTGCAATAAGGATATATGAATTCGATTAAAACTCCTATTTGAATTATCGATTGTTTTTCTCCAGAATGTGATAGAACTGGATGATATGATAAACCTATTTTGAGCGTAAAAATGATTGCGGGGTTATTTCCATACCCGTTAGACAGACAAGTATGATATATTTGAATTCACTTAACTTATTTATAAGTTAGAGCTGCTGTGTTTTTTTTTTGGTTTGTATTGTGCTGAATTCTTAATTTTAATCAACTGTTTCTACAACCCCGAATATCTCGTAATTAAAATTTTGCTGTTGTGTATTTTTACGACGCTCTTCTACTACAAATTAAATTTAAAATTCCAAACCAAGCTAGTAATCACATTATCTGTTTTAGAAATGTATTATAATCCGTCGCGACGTCATGAGTGGATCCAACAAGTAATATAATTTGAGACGAGTTGCAGTTTTATTTAAAAACATCGTTATTAAATAACCTCGTTCTATTCATACTTTATAAAATGAATTAGCAATTTTCTAAAGAAAACAATTAAAAAAACTAACTACAAGACTCGTCTATGAAATCAATGGAATTCATATTACTACAAAATAAACACGACACCAAATCAAAAGTTGAACTTTGCCCTTTAAACTATTCATATTTAAAATCTCTGCAAGGAAACCCTGCTTCATTCATCGATCCGATGCAGTAAAAACCTATCGTAACAGAACATAAAATTGTGTGAAAAAAATCCCTGTAATAATTCTTGAAGAAGTCAGACCGTGAGTGATCTGTGCCGTCTGCGTTCCCAGAAGGACCTTTCATCTCCATCATCAGGACGGTCAAGGGTCTCCAGGCTCAATATATTTTTTTCTTAAAATATCTAAATTTTGCCTCTACACATGTCATCATCAGTTCCTTCAAACAGCGGCTGAAAGAAAGGATCCTATTCTCAATCATGGCACATTTAGTCATACATATAACTTTAATAGCCCCAACAGCTAAAACTGAGTCGAGAAGAGGGATCGAGCCAGAATGGTCCTTTCAGATAATATTATTGTCGTAATAGTAAGCGATGAATAAGCTTAGGATGTGACATTGACACCATTTGGGAGCGACGTCTGTTTTTATCACCAGAACGAACGACTCTCTCACAAATTTGATAGTGAACTCATATTTTTCGCTACTTTATTATTCGGCCCTATGTAGCCGAAGAGTTGGCCGGGTGACTTATGCATATTCATAAGGCCACTTCGGGCGTATGTCAACAGAAAAAGAGGAGAGGAAAAGTGACAGTGTAGTAGTAGTTGTAGCCTGTTTTAGGTTCGGTTGCAGAAACGAGGATCCTCCGAGAGTCGAGTATAGAGAAGAGACAGTACAGAAAATTGAATAAAATTGTAGGAAGATGATATATTTTGAGGGATGGATTATGTAGATAGAAAGTGTTTCTGTACCATGTTGCTTGGTGTTTCTATATGTAAATCTCTGAGCAAGTGGGGTTAGCATGGCAGGTGTGAATGACAGATTTCCTCCTCCAAATTTTTTCCACTCACATTTTTCTGTCAGCATCTTCTCCCAATGAAATTTATCCCGACGAGCTGCTCTTTTAGCTCCTTCACTACCCACACATCCAACATTCGAAACCTCCAAAAAAAGTTTATAATAAACGGGGCAAAGAGCCGGAATACATCGTAAATGGGATAATATACCTAGTCCTTAAAATATCCCCGCAACAAGAAAAGGAAGAGAGGAATGATATTATTCTTATTATTCGGACGGATTTATTAACTGAAATGCCCTGATTCCCTGTAGGATATTTAGTTTAGCTGTAAAGAAGAGTGACTCTTCAGAGCCTCCCTTTCTCCTATCGCACCCTGCAGGGTGGCAAAATATTTCCTTTCGGATTAACTTTAATTCCCTACGACTTAGACTCCTATTATTATTGTTAGTGGAAATAAGAGTGATGAATTCAATAAATGCATAGAAACGTCAGTTGATGAGGATACAAAATAGGAGTCCCTTCAACCCTCCTCAAACTGCTCACAAAAACACATTAGCACTTAGACGACTCATCTTTGCTAATCCGATTGGACCAATTGATTGGGAATTAAGTCGAGTTCCCAGCTCATTGTCGTCCCTACTTTTTCAAAGCCAAATCCGGCTCCCTTAAGCTCCGAGATGATGAGAATATACTCGGAACCAGGACGGAAAAGGTTCAATGTCGTATTGGAATATAGGCGATGATGACGGTCAAATGGTAACAGCCGTACCGGTAGCTTTACTTAACTTGTTCCCACATTCTATAATGCCGGCTCTTAAGTCCGTGTTTATTCAAATAATAAACTGGATATGTAAGATTAAGACAAGTGCCTAAAACGCCTATACCTCTATTCATCCACAAATCCCCACCAGCAAAACCACTCGTTCAATTCTCCAAAGTTCTGAAGACAATTAAGAAAACCGATCCTCACTTATTGGTTATTAGGTCTCTAAATCTAACGATAATCGACGTTTTATCATTCCTTCGGAAAAGGGGATTATGAATTAAACCCCGGCTTCTTTGCTTTTTAATCCCGACAATGCATTACCTACTATAATTACGTAGTTGTAATTGGTAAATCAGTGGCAAAATAATATTATTGCGGCCGGATCGGGAAATTAAAGGAGTAATACATTGAAATTGACCTTGGTGAAATGTGTTTTTTTTTCTCAGGTTAGCTATTTGTTGTTTAGAGATAGAGAGGTGAAATTAATTTGTTACTAAAGTCATGACTTTCTGACAAGCTCCTGAGAAAGGTTGAAGAGGAAATTCGTGTATCAGATGAAACTGAACGTTGGATCCGAGTATCTGTTGTTAAGGTAAGGTTAAAGTGCCTGGGCCAGAGCACAGACATCAGATGGAATTGCTACTAGGTGTCTCAGTGTGAGTTTAATCTGTAAGAGAATGCAGTGGCCAACTGCTGAGACGAAGACTGGTTTTACAACCGGAGAGATTAAATGTCAAGCAACAAATCACTTGCTAAGAACCTCTTGTACACATTTATGCATTCATACTTGGGTGACCACACTACAAGGGTCAGGGGTCAATTACGGTGACCAGAGGGATCATCCTGAATTATACTTTGTCCAAGACAGTCAAATCCCGTATCACCAATACAATCCTTCTGTACAGTAAACCACGATACGGAGGTAATACATCTGGATCCCAACAAACTGTTTGCGTTCATCCTTTCATGTTTTCCTGTCATATGTAAAGATTAGGAATAGAAAGGAAGAACGGAGAGAGGTACAAGTTGGGATGATTACACTCATTACCCCTTCACTTTACTTAACTACCTCCATTGTTGAGCCTGTTGTAATGATAATTGGGACCTCGTTCTGTGTTGGCTCTATTTCAAAACTCTCTTTGACTTCCCAGTTAGTGTGACCGATTTAGAAATCTGTGTAATAAATTCCACACTCAAAATAACCCCATGCTGGACAATAATGGGGACCTCAATTGAGGCTCATCGCACATTAAAGTTGTTCACTCGGATATTAAATCTTAGACCGTACGATGCGTCAAGTACTGGAGTCACTTCCACAGCTCCTTACTACTACTCCTTATTTCCCCTTCAATGTCATATTTATAGACTTCTTTACGTCTTACTTAGCTACGTTTACATGTTAAATCCGACTGAGCCATGTCCACTTTCCAAGTGTAAAAAATCTCACTTTCAAAGTGTACAAAGCCTGGTTTTACGTATTTTTGTATCCGGAACGCAACTCATAACGGAAGAACGGAGCTAATTCAATAAAGCGTCTAAAGCATTTACATTTTTACGGGTTTCTTTTGTCCCATATTTTCCGACAGTTTCTTCATCATCGATGACAAATTGGACTTAAATAAATCAATTCGTTTCACAACTTGCGGATGACGGCCCTGGCTAATCAATTGTGTGGTTTCGTTTGTTTACCGGAATCCGAGGATAATAATATTTTCCTACAACTTTAGCTACTTAAATAAGAAACTACAATCGTAATGATGATGAATACGAAGGAGTCAGGAAAAGGTGAAAACGTCAGTTAGATTGTTGAGTGAGGTTAATTGTCTTCTCCTGGATATATCTATTTCCTCCGTTGTGGAAACTGACATGAAAGAGAGATATCCTTACGTTTAGAGACCAGACCCGGGCCAAGTTATTACTCATTGTGGACGGGAATAAGGTTGTAATAATAATAACTATGGAGGAAACCAGATATAATGAAATGGAATGAGAATGGATGTATTATTAAATGGATAGTTAAGGGTTTTACGGGTTTAAAGGACGAATAATGCTGTATTTGAAAGGGGGTGTTGGAAAGACCGGCCCATGCAATCCGCAGAGGAACAACAATCGTAAAAAGAATGATAAATAACTGGATAAATGAAACCCACGTGACGGAACGGAGAGATGCATCTGTCTACTGTGGCTTTTGTGGTTCTGGCACTTCAATGCCCACCCCTCCATCATAAACAGACCTCCTATTTTATTTATTACCTTAATTGACACAAGAGCAGCGGACATTGTAAAATTCGACAATCCCTGCTTTTCCGATTTACTTCGGTTACGACAACCCTAACCAGCCTGTGTAGTACAACCTTACATTTAGTTTTTACTATCTCTCCAATAATGGCAATCTAGAAAGCTGTGTTGAAAATGTTAAAATACATCCCGCATTGTTGGTACTGGTAATGGTACTAGTCCATGTCCCACCATTTGCAGAATCTATTTGTTTGGGTGACGAGGACGGCCTAAAATCCCTCTGTGACACAATCCCATTGACACAAGCTCGTATGAATACGGACTTTTTTATATTGGAATTATGATAAAATAGTGTCATAGGATCTTTAGTGTTAAAATATATGTATGATATTAGAGTAAGTGTAAATAGGCAGACACCCGGCTTTTTGGTTTGGTTTGGTATGGTGCTGTGCTTTAGTCTCATTCTCTCATACTTTGAATAAAACTCACATAACGCACATCTACACATTCATGGTAGAGGGATGGAAATAAAATCGGGGGAGCCCCCACTGTGATTCCATACGATTTCTATTCGGAAAGAGGTATTATAAAGGTTTTGAAACGGAAAAGAGGAGCAGAAAACTAAATATAAAATATTAATATATTATTATTATAACCAAAAGAGGTCCAATTTATTTATTTGGCTAACCTCCAGAACCTATTAGAATAAACATAATTTCCGTCGAGGGAACAGACATTTCTACAAGGTAAAAAGTGGAGGAAAAAATCATAGTACCTAATTTATTGCACGAATCTACCCTCTCGTTGCATGATAAGTACATATGGCATAGAATGGATCCTATCATCTTCTTATTCACGTTGTCATTATGTATCACAGTAGCAACTTCATGAGCTCAAAGTTTACCCATCTCAATTTAAATAAAAATTTAAGTATATATTGGATTTCAACGGAAATAATAATGGTCGGGTTGCGAATACATGAGCTAGCAGCTTTCTTCTTCTCCTAGGAGCTAAATATCCTAGTGGTACTGGAATGTAATAAATTATTGTAATTTTTGCAGATGAATTTGTTGCACAACTGATGCTTGATTTCAGGCTGTTGATCCTTTTTTTGGTTTGAAAAAAAAAGAAAAAAGGCAAATTATAGGTTTCTGAAAACAACATGTTTGTAATATTCGTCTTGGGTATTAAAATTCGTGTTTGTCCTTTTAAGCGGTGGTTGAGACTCAAATATATTTTATGCAACACGTTAGGAATAATGCATAATCAGATACTATGAATTACAAGGCAAATTAAGTGATTATATTTGTAACTCTTTGTGCTTTGAGCAAAAATACATCATATTCAAACTAATGGCGTAACCTACATTTACGGGGATATCTCGATCGAAAATGGCAATTGGTGCGAATTCTACCAAGCGAAATTAATGTCTTAATAATATTTAAATTACAAAACAAAAGTTTGTTCGCAAACTTTTCCTTTCAAATTAGAGAGGAAAACAGGAGGTATGTTGAATTGCAGTTGGAACTCTGAAAGGAAATCGTCCAACACAACACCCAAAAACCTCGTAAATTATGCAAACCGCAAGCCCGAACTTTGGAATTTTAAAAACTACAACACACGCAGCGAGTTGTGCATTCTTCAAACGAAGGAGGTGAGTTTCAAAACGAATCGGCCAAAGTAGCTATTAATACAAATCAACTATTCATGTGTTGATCAGCCTCTGCAGTTTGCTAATAATTGCTAAACTGTCATTTATTTAGCAAGCGGGTGGAAAGTCGGTCCCATGTTCCTTATAAAGCCTTCAATAATTTTGCATGACTTTTGCATACGCAGAACAAGCAGGTCGTCTCAAACCGTGTTTTGATTGTGATGACCAGCAAACTAAACTGTTCACAGTTCCCTACCACGAACATTTCCAACCTCAACATGTCCAATCCACCTTTATTCCCGAATCCCAAGCTTCCTCTTTAAATATTTCAGGGACCGACGAAAGTTTGGGACTGAATGGGCTCTCACTTCCTATATATACCTGTCCATCATCTTCGCTTTGCGAATTACTTCCTTCGTATTTATTAATAGACATCACGCAGGTCAATAAGTAGCAATATCCACATGAATTTGGCATGGATGCATGTGTGTCAGGATGTGACATCGCATCATCATCACATTCCAAACCGTTACGCGTTAGGATAAGTTGAGAAACACATGTTCAAGGACGGTGAAAGCACCGTTGCAGGCCTTCCAGGTCGGATGAATGTGTAAGAAAGGCTTGTAAATGTTCACATATTGAGAGCTGCTTTGTATTACAGATTTCTTTCATGTCGACATGAAATTCGGGACTGGAAGGGAACTATCTCCATTTCCCAGGTTGTTTCCTAGTAGTTGGACAAGTTGCATGGCAGAAGTTTTACATAAAGCCTAATCCTCCAGTTCAAAAGTTGTGTAAACGGATTGAGAAAAGTGGAAAGTTAAGTTTGTCGAAAAGTCTCTCACCAGCTAGGCACATTCAAATACCCATATACTCCTAGTCTGTTTCAATTTGAATCATAAAAGACTGTTAACGTGAAGGATGGGATTTTAGTTTGGAAATGTTGCAGAGTACCCGTTCCCTCTCCGTAGTATAGAGGCAAAGGAAGAGGAGAAAGCAGCAAGCCCTATGATTATGTGTTGTTTTCGGTATAGCATATAAGTCCTTTTAACTTGAAAAGTTATTAGAGCCTTGTAGTTTGATAAGTTTGTCCGTTTTCAAGAACAGTTTTGTACATTTTCCCTGCTAATGCTCACCCTCTTTGAAGTTAGTTATAAAGAGACACTCCACGCCCGTTGTCTAAGAAAACCTTGTTCATGGCATTATCCTGCCCTTGCATAATGAAAGGAAGAGGAGCCGCTGGGAAGAGAAGAATTAGTCGGTAACACTGGTTTGGTTAGTTCGGGTGTCTTCAATCGATCCGGGCATGAGCGTTAAATGGGATGAAATGAATAAAGGAGCAGCGCAGGACTTAATTACACTTAAAGCACGGAAAAGGAGGAGTTCATCTCTTAATATACATCTCCATAAAGGACAAAATATTCTAATTTATGTTGGAATTGGAAGGAACAGGCCAGCTCTACTATTACTACTTACTTACAACTACACTACTACTACTATTTAATACTACTACGAAACTACAACACGGGCTGTTCAACAAGATAAAAATTTGTGGGTCCCTTTTACTCTTTTATTTGGGTGGAAGCGTGAATCAAACATGATGATTGCATGCTGCTAATACTCCTTCTTCCTCTCCAGAAATTTTTACCTTAAACTTCATTTCCAACTGCAGCCTTCTGTTCTGTCACTTCCTTCCTGTAACCCGTCGCTCGTCTCGGCTGCAGTTTGCAGACTGAAATGTAGATTTTTCCTATCAGGCCCCAGGACGGGGGATTAAAATGAAGATGGAGGATGTCTCCCTGTCTGTCTGCTTTAAAACACCTTGCGGATAGGGCTGGGCCGGATTGGTACACCGACGGGGAAAAATATGCAATACATTCGGGTACATGAAATTCGTGCAGCGTGTCATAATTCGAAAGAGGAATGTGATCCGATGCTAAAAGGGATCAGGTTTCTTCCTATAGATATTGTGTACCGTGACTGAGAAAAGGTTCCAACAAGAACGGAAGTTTTTGGACCGAGCACTTTAATTGGATTTGAGAAGGGAGGCTGGTGATGATGAGGATGATGATGAACTGTATCAAGGCTCAATATAAATAGAGAGAGAGAGAGATAAATAAATCAGATTCATCCTTTTAGTCCATTTTATTAATGGAAAAGTGTTGATGCGAAAAATCCTTTCCTCTCTTGCTGCAAAGTCCGTGTCATTTACTTGCACAACGCCTTGTTGTAGAGGATATACCTCTCTTAGAATAGTAACGAGTAACGAAATATATGTCCTTAAAAGGGTATGGAATTGCATGTTAGAGTGAAAGATGAACTTGGTTGTTTAAAGCATGAAATTAGCACGGGTTGTAAGTTCTCATAAGTACAATCACATTTGTTTTTCAGTGTAAACAAGGAGACGCTTTAGAGTACAATCAGAAGTGTATATATTTCGATAAGATGAATTTCTCTCGAAAAACAGTCCTTTCCCCAAGGGGAAGGCTGTAACCTTTCCTTCGTTTCCAATTCTTTATTGTATTTGAACTTTTCAAAGTGTAACGATTGAACCCTCTGGGCTGGAAAAGATCATGTTTAGATTGATATATTCGTTTACTTCTTCACACATTGATATAGAGTGTGTGATACTACACCCACACACACTTCCATTGTTATATGCTCGGTGTTGAACATTGTCTTATTCCATTTAAGACAGATTCAGACAAAATGTGGAGATAATGAGAGGAAATAATAAATAATTATATGAAACCGGTTTCGGAAAGCAAACAAGCGAAAAAGTAGGTTTTAATAAAATCCATCCCCGGTGTTCATTGTTGGACTGCTGGCTGGATGGCCATATACTCCAGCAGCATCAGCGGGTCATCAACCAATATGTCACTTTCCAAGTATTTCTAGTGGATTTTCAGCTTACCAAATGATTAATCTATGCTTTAAACAGGAACGGACAGTTGGATTGTTTGGCTCATTTGCATCTTACAATTAGTTGTCGGTTGGATCGACATGACGCGGATATTGGTACAAGGGATAATTAACATAGAATGAGTCATTTAATATATTTCGTATTGTCTAAAATTGACAAAAATATTCTTTAGTAAATTAAAGGTGAATTTGGAAACTGGTTTTAATAATTAAGGATTAGACATATGTTTTTCTCTAACTTCTAATATATCATAAGTTGTCCAACATGAAAATGTTAAATCGAAACAGACCTTGTTTAGATTCGTACCAAAAACGTCACATAACTGTTAACCGTTTCGACAACATTTCAACGGAAATGTAAATTTTAATTGTTTTATATTTTACGTATTGTTGCCAATTTTGTACGATTCTAAAAATGCAGGAACGATTTACAGTTTTATGAAGTAGTAAAATCCGACTTTGAAGCAGCAGCATGCAATTAGTAGCATTAATTAAAGAGTAATCAATCCCGAATATTTTATAAAAACTTGATCAAGAAAAAAATGAAAGGCAAAAATATTCATTTAAACTGAACTATTTTAATGTCCAGATACACACTAGTCCCCGTAATGAAACAGCTTTAAAGTTCAAAATTTATCACTCTGCACAGCCGTAAATGCATTTAAAAATCAATAAAGGTATTAAAAGACCCGAATCAATATCAAAATATTATTCTGCACCATCCGTTCTAACAATATCTCGACATTTATTCGCTGTTGCACAATCGGTTAGCCTTCCGTCCGTGTCAACTGCGCTCCGCCAATAAATGGTGTAAAGCATACGTATTAGTTTCTTTGAGTGAATCAAGTCGGGCCCCTCCCGGGGCTTTGGTCTCGTTTCGAAATAACGGGAGTGCCTCCATAATATATTATTTGTTTGGATCCCGGTGAATGCGGACAATCGGGTATCGGGTTTCCTGTGAGCTGAACACATCATATTATTATCATCGTGGACGGAAAGTTAAGTCCGCCATCATCACCCTGAACAAGTCGTCGTCGGTGCATCTAATAATGATGATAATAGTACGAGCCGAGAGTAGAGTAGATAAGGAATCCCGCTTTCTGCCGAGCCCTCCGATGACAGAGAGGATAAATCAATTTATAAGGGAACTGTGCGTGCCGGATTGTCGATAGACTTCTCATCTACATTTAATCAAGACTGACACAAAAGAGGAGTGTTTACACTACACACCCTCCATGAATTTTTCATGACAGTCAGGCTGGATATTACCTTTTGTCTATCGCTTTCATCCTCTAGGACTACGACCAACCGACCGACTAGCTATAGGCACTTTCTTCGGACGAGCCGTTTCTTTATCGGAACATTGTACCAACTAATTTAATACGGTTCTCCCTGTAGGAGGAATCGTAGTCAGGATTATATTATTTCGACGAGGACGACAACGACGACCACCACCACCACAATCACTCATTCCTTGTTCAGTCGTCCTTCTAATATTTATTGTACAAGACGACAAAAAGTCCCTGTCTCTTCTCTCTGCCTGGAACAATAAAAACGGAGGATGGAAGCGCTTATCCAAACGCTAACAACGACGAAGCCAAAACCAGGCGTCACTTAATTTCAAACGACGACATGCTCAATGCATCCTGGTGTCTTGCCAAAGTCAATCAAAATCACTATGTCTATAGTGGGTTATATAGGTTTTACTAATCTATACGTCTCCCAACGACATGGATCCACTTGATTTTTAAAATATGCAATGTCATTCGAGATTAGATTTTTATGTACATACATACAGACGAGATTGGAAATTGGAAGGGAATCATCCCATTCGATGAAGGTACTTGGTTTTTTCGTTGACAAGAGAGAGGAACAAGTCAGTCAGTAGACTTGTTCTGTTTATGAAGATTGAACGGCGGTTGAGCCAAAATTAAGACTGCTATTTCGAGGCCCTAATTGAAAAGCAAAATTCAACAAGGGAAAGATCAAGTACAAATGAGAGTAATGTAAAGTAATAAAAGTCAGCACATCCCACTACAAGATGTACTGTGCAGGGTAGCTTAATTTGATATAAATACGTATATCCGCTAAAGCCAAAGTATCGGGTAGCCTTATGGCATTTTACTACTCTATCTCGGATTGATTAATGACCGGTTGGAGTCACTTTTCGGTTTCCTGGACTCAATCCGGTACCCACCCGGGTTTTAATGTCCCCACAAGGCTGGCCAATGCTGAGGTAACAACAGGACAGGAGATTATAAGGGCAGGCGATTTATGAGCTTACTACAACTACTGAAAAGGACGGGACAAGACGAAGGAATAAGACCTCACAGTTAGTGAATCCATGTGTCATTTTCTTTTGATAAAAAAATCGGTTGGAACAAAAACTCAAGTTTCTCTATTCCCTTTTACTAGCTACAAAACCACCTATCTCTTTATCCTCCTTCTAATTCATGGCTATTTTCCCAAAGGGTACAATACGGAAGAGCTTGTTTTGTGTACAATATAAAAAAATTAAAGTCTTTCTCTCAATTTAACAAGGAATTGGCTTGGAGGCTTGAAAGTCATTTATCGTCTTCCCAATTTATCCACGTCGGTTCTAGACAATAGCGACTGCCAACCGTATTTGATATGATAATCATTTTATCAGGATCCGTCGTAGGAGTAACTTATAGGAGACTTCGGAGTCATTCTTCCACGCCTTAGCCCAGCCACAAGGGATGAATGAAAGGAATTCGTGAAATCGGAAATATTTCACTCATCTTCTGGGATGACATATTATTCTACAATCCCGTTGCGTAATACGCTTTTGTGAGTTATTATGATGTCGACCACCAATTCAGAAATATCTGGAGTTGGGCCGAGCAATTTGATATAGGAGTAGGACGTACATATCGTCTATTTAAGAAGGAACACGGGATCCTCATAAATCATGAAAATTTTATTAAATCCCTCCTTATTTGTTCTTCCGGATCATAAATCTTTATCTTCGCTGTAAAGACACAGACACAGCCGCTCTGACTTCATGAATTCTACAGTCCATCTTGAATGCTCCGTATAAGGTATTAATCATCCCGCATGATTCATGCTCCGAGTGCTACGGGTAACTCATTGTTTATTCAAAAGGATGAGCTAACTGACATAATGGCCATAATACAGAATTATTCCTTGTTGTTTAGTCGACGTGGGAGATTTTAGTTTCCATGTAATAGGCTAATCTAATAGAATGTGTGTGAAGCCTCTTCCTTGTTAAATATCCTTATAGCACCTTTCCATATTAAGAATTTAAAGGCACAATAAAAATTTCGAAATACCACTCTCTTATTCGTACAAGTTCCCTTGCAAGCAGACTATTCTAAAATGGGAATTAAAAGAGCAGTTGATTTTAAAATTCAGAATCCTTGATCGTTCACAAATCCGTAGAAAAGGTTCTCTGAGTAAATTGCTCTTACATTATTATAGAATTGGGATCGAGAATGGAAATCTGCCTCGTCACAATGCTAATATGATTAAGTAGCATTAGAAATTGACAAAGGATATCAACGATGCTCTTAAATGTATCTCTACTTTGAAACGTATGGAAATGGGAGCTTAGGAAGATGTTGTTTGAGGTACACACATCCATTCAGAGCTTAAAGGGAGAAAAATAGGGATAGACACAAGTTAGAATTCTTTCTCGTAATAATCCTGACACCGGGCATGAGAATTCACTACCTGAATTGAAAAGATCATGATCCTGACAGGAGAGGCCCCATGCTGGGCTCCCCGCCCCTCATCCCCACCTCACTTCAACACCTTCTAATATAATACTCCTAATTTCATCTTCATAATAACAACAACACAAAGAGCAAAAGTTTGAAGCTTCGAATGCCGATTGTGAGCCGGAGAAAAAACATTGTAGAAATGGTCATTCTTTTTTATATTACAAATGTCAGACCTCTCATAATCTCAGCCAGCCTAGTAGTCTTGGCTTGTTCGTAGGAAACACGTTGAATGACCTATCATTTTATTCGAGCGTTTCGAGTTTCGTGACTCGCTCAATAATTGTAATAATCCCCTTGTACTAACAACACTACGGAATAACCTCTTAATTTCTAGACGTTATGTTGTATGTTATATTTTAATTAGAAATAATATTGCAGCTTGTTACGTTGAAGTCTTAAACATCTCTCGAGTCCTTTACGCTACTGTTGTACAATAACTTCATTATTTCTGCCAACTTCTCTATCGCTGAATCCAACGGGTGGAGCCCGAAATGCATGGGATAATTATGGTTATTTTAAGATGATGCCTTCTTCGAAACATGTATCAATCTTGACCGAGAGGAAATTGGTACAAGAATAAGGTGTGTTTTTTGTTCAGCAAGGAAAATACTAGACTTTAAGGGTTTTTGCAAATCAAGTTGTAGAATTTCATGAACTTCGCTACCGAAAGCGAGACGGAATAAATAGGAGTCAACCGTGAACCTAGTTGCTGTGATTCTCTGAGTTACGGATCTTGTTCTTGGAAATCACAATTGAATCTAATGTCTCCCAGTTGTATCATATCGATTATGTTTCTAGAAAGCTTCGAACAATGTTATGAAGATTTACAGCTTGTGCACTTCCAGATTCTCTTGCTTCGAGTAGGATTTTTGCAAATGCATTTCGTTCTGGCGTGTCTTTAAAAACTCTTCATCTGGAAATTTTGCTCATCTTAAAAACCCGACGTTCTCAATTGTTTCGAAATCTGATTACACACTGTGTAAAATTAAATTATTTATTGAGTTTAAAAGCTCAACCCCGTTAAAATATCGCCTAATGTAGTGTTAAGATATTTAAGTTTAGATTAACTAATTATAATAAGCTCATTCAAGTCAAATTCGTTAAAAAAATGTCATATGATCAAAAATACACAGCCAAAAAAGTTGGGATACGGATGTGACAATTCATTCAACATAGGAGTAGTGACTTGGGAAAACAAACACGGATTCAGCGTTTCTGGACCGAGGAATCAGTTTCTGAACACATTAACTTTTTGGGGAGGGTGGGGATTTTGGGGGCAATAATCATAATGGCGTGTGATAAGAATCAAATGGAGGGGAGACACTTTAATTATTTCTACTGAGTAAACAATGCCTCCCGAACATTATCAGACTTACACAAACACTTCAGCAACTAAAGCACATATTTATACGCTGACCTTCCTATTTTCATCTCACAAACCAAAATTTTCCTTTTGCCAAGAAATCCAATAACACTATCCCCAAGCAAACTCCTTGGTCGCTGGGGGAAGCTGAATTGTCCTCGAAAGTAATAATAACATTGAACTTTTCTGTCAACTTATTTTGTTCTGTTGTTGGTTTTATTGAAAGGTTCATTGGTTTTGAGAGAGGCAATTTTTAATTAACTCCAAAATTTTCTTAAAGTAGTAATTGAATTATTAGCTCGCCTATTGAAAATAGGGTTTAGAGCTAATGATGTCTACCAGTCCGTCTGTCCGTCCGTCCGTCTGTCTGTCCGTCCGGCCTTTTTCTAAATGTAAATCAAGACAAATTGCAAAGTGCCAGAAGCAGATGGAAGCAGGTTTTCAATGTAAATCAAGACAAATTGCAAAGTGCCAGAAGCAGATGGAAGCAGGCTTTTGAGGTTTGATATGAATTGCGAAACATGAAAATGGTTTTCGAGGAAATCGTATTGGTTTATATACCAAATCTATATATATGACCTGGATGCCCCTTTTCTAAAGTTAAAACAATTTAGAGAAATTTTGAATTTTGATATGAATTGTGCAACATGAATATGATTTTCGAGGAAATCGTATTGGTTTATATACCAAATTTATATATATGATTTTTATCCCCTTTTCGAAAATTAAAACAATGTTGAGGTTTGATATGAATTGTGCAACATGAATATGATTTTCGAGCAAATCGTATTGGTTTATATACCAACAACAATAATCATATTTTGAAGATGGTATCATATTTTATATGCAAAACAACAATCCAGATTTCGTAAAAGCCGCAATTGGGGCATTTCATAACATTGTTTCATGATCTGTTCGAATTGATCCAAAAATCGAATCTTTCATTTAAAAACAGTAATTTGGATTTAAACGAATTGATAAAGTACATTTTAACTGCATCCGCCCAACATTAAAACATTTTTCGAGGAAATCGTATTGGTCTTAAAATCAAATCAATATTGATGGTTTTATCACATTTTCTAAATTTAAAACAATTTTGAGAAATTTTGAGGTTTGATATAAATTGTTCAACATGAAAATGGTTTTCGAGAAAATCGTATTGGTTTATATACCAATTTTAAATTCTATTGCTTTTAATAGGTAATCAAAACAACATAAATGATATATCTATATAAAGCAATACGTTTTGAAACAATAAACCTATTTTGAAGGTGGTATCATATTTTATATACAAAACATAATTTAGGGTTCACGAGAGCCTAAATTGGGACATTTTATGATATTGCTTCATGAACTGTTGAAATTGATCCAAAAATTGAATCTATCATTTAAAAACCGTATTTGGGATTTAAACAAATTGATAAAAGTGATTTCAACTGCAATTGTGAAACAATAAAATAATTTTTAACGAAATTGTACAGGTTTAAATAGCACCATGGATTCACAGATTGTGAAACAGTAATATAGAATGTAAGTCAATGTTTTTTGGAACAATTCTCAAATATTCAGTTTCTTCACGTATTTGTTATAGAAACTATCTTTATCGAGTTATAGCATATTCTTTTGAATGTAAATCAATTCATGATAGAACAATTACTAATGCTACGGGATTAAAACGCAGTCGTCTAGGTGAACGTAAATTATGATATTTTGATTTTATACATTGGAGCAACACGATAAGTAATATTGAACGATAATATATATGAATTGTGCGAGCTGTCGTTAACGTTTACAACGTTTTATTTCTCTTAAAATAATGTAAAAGCTGCTCGAAACGTATGAGCTAATCTCACTAAGAATTAAGAATTTCTCTCTAAATTCACAACAATGAATGATATCATGTATACCAAAAGATTTAAACAAATTCTGTCTTTTTGATGGGGATAATACAATGCAGTTTGTCATTCGTGAGAAAGATGTGGAAAAAATTGAAGCAATCTGTGGGAAAATGAACGATGTTTGCATAGGGATTAGATGGAAAGTATAAGCTCTAGATTCAGCACCTTTGATAGCATCAAACGTAATAAATATACATTTATTATTATTACCAATACAAAGTGTTCTACAGCCTGCTCTACTCAAAGTCTAACATTTCTAACATGCTGTCAAATCAATGTACATGAAGGGGCAGTACAGAAGTAGTGCAGAAGCTGTAGTTGTAGAACTTCATGCAAACACTTGATGCGATACTCATGTTTCCATAGAAATCTCTTATGCAAACACTGAAAATCTCCCAGTGGACATTAATCACACGAATTTCATTTTAATCTCTTACAGATTGTCAACAACCATGCTACTTTGTGCTTGCACAAATGGGCAAAATAAGCCTCTCTGTCTCCTAAACTGACTTAAAAAAGTCCAGAACTGCTTAGTCAAAACCAGCTGAAAATACTGCCTTATTTTCAAATTTTGAAAAACGATTATTATTTATTTCAGTAAATAAACGACCGAGCGCACGTATAATAGAAATCCTGACCGCCCGGTCCTGTCAAGCCAATGGAAAAATTCTGATATTTATTTGAGCGGCGGATAATATCTTAATTATACTGTACATCTTATTATCATGTAATAATTGTATTATAGCCCGATTGATTTCTGTAAAACCCACACCGCACCGGCTTAAGCATCAAAAAATTAATAAAAGATTATAAAAAGGAAACCAGGGCAAGACTATAGTAATTTTTTCAGCTCAAAATATTTTTTTCCTAATAACAATAATTGTTATTAGGAAAATATTATTAAAATTAAAATAATATTCAATAGGCGATGATAATTATTCTCATCGCCTATTGAATATTTTCAATTTTTACAAGTTTTCATTCTGATTTTGTAAAAGTTTAGCTGAATAAAAATAAAAATATATTTACGATTGCGTAAAATACAATCACTTTGAATCGTAATTAAATGTAACGAATGCAATGGGGAATTCATATTGCATTCAGGATTATGCAAAGCATTAAAGATTCAAGTTTATCTCTCTATTTCCATCTGCAGTTGAAGAAGGGAGTTCTGAACAAAGAGAATTGCTTCGTAACGTAATTTCAATCTGGCGTTCCCCCTGCTCTCTGCAGTAGAGACACATACATCAACCCTCCTCAGGGACATTCGTATGAAGGCTTTGAGCTGTAGATGGTTCTCTCGCGGATGATATTCTTTCCTGTACTTTGTTCACATTTCGTTACTTTCATTTGACTTACAATATTAGATCTATAAAAAATATTTAGTTTTAGTAAATTGGCCTTTTCCAAATTGAGTCGAGTTAAATAGCGGCCACCGTCAAAAAATGCATTAGAATCTGAACGGTTTGTTTAAAATCTATTTTATTTTGTGATTTTACATGTGAAATTAATAAACTAAAGACATGAATTATTTAATTGTCATCAGGATTTGACTATTTTCCAACTTTAAAACGGTCGACGTAATTATGCTCGATAAGAGTTTTATTCATGTTATATGACAAAAAGGCCGGACGAACAGATAGACACACGACCTGGTTGACATCATTAGCTCTACACACTATTTTCAATAGGCGAGCTAATAACCAACCCTTACTTTCTACATTGAGACGACGTCAATTTTTATTTTTCGAAAAAACCTTCTATTTGGCCACACCTCTTGAGACAAGGGTTGTCAAGGCATCTTGGGACTATACTCCTCGGCTGCTCCCGGAAATGCCGGTTGTCAAGGAATCCTGAATCGAAAGACGCTACGAATTTCTCTAATTTTTTACATTCTCTCAAAACTGCAACTTTTTTTTTTAGAAATTCCTCCTCAAGATTTCGTCCGCTAACAATCTCATTATATTCGTATTTATTATAATAACTATTGTACTTCGTATTATAATTATTGGTCATCAAGTCTGAGAGTTTCGAATCCAAAGATTAAGATGGGCAGCAGCGTCGGGTTTTCCGAGTTCGTCAGTCGAGGGAACGGGACTCTTCTGGGGGACACGGCCGGTACCACAACTCCCACATTATTTATCGTTTATCGCTGCACTGCATAAAACTTGAATAATAACCTAGTTGAATTGATTTTTTAGAAGGTCAAGGGATTCGTGATGTCATTAAGGGAACGGTGACTAGTATGATGAAGCTAGTAAACGAGATCGGTTGGCATGCAGTCTTATTTACAACTGTAGAAATGGGAGTCAACTACTACCGGCTTTTCCTCTCCATCCTCAACCCCGCTTTACTTGGAATCTGGAGGACGATATTGAGGACATTAAGTGTTACGTTGCACTGGATGTCAATTATCTTCCTCTTCGTTGGTTTGACCTCCACCTTTCTCAGATGGCTTCTAGTAGAGATACATCTCTTTTTTATGGGAAGGGACATCTTTTGTTTTATAGCCCTTCCATTCTATGCTGGAAAAACACTTACCGACTCGGTAAGCAAGCACGATTAAGATTAGGATAGTCATGATTTAGTTGGAATAAAAACAGCATTACTTTTATTTTTAGGTATTGTCATATTCGAGTGACTTTGGGACAATCAAAGGGAAGTTAGGGCTGTCGGAGTGGCTTGATGGTGAAGAAATTGTGGGGATGTTGACCATGTTCGGGCGAATCCTCTTCGATCTTTTCGTGGTTGCCGGGACGGGGATCGGGGTCACAGCGGGGTTTCTTTCTGTAATGATGATATTGGCCCCTCTCATCAATGCCATGTGGGAATTTGAACTGGACCACCATCATTTGCACATTACCATCGACGGTGTTTTGCATGTGGTGCGATTTCGAGTCGGACGATACTTCATTGTAACGGTTTGCATTGGGGCCTTCATTATGGCTCCAATAGCTTTGGTAAGTGTGACTTCTTTGAGAACCCATCCCCCCCCCCCCCCGTCAAATAACTCTCGCTCCATTATAGAAAGTTTTTTTTCCGGAATTGGAATGCAACCTTTTGAAAAATTTCGACGGCGCTTTACTTACTTGAGAGTTTTATTATTCAAAGTAAAAGTAAAATTTTGACATTATTGATTGTCATTTTGAAAAATTTCTATTTTCAAATACGGAGAAGTTTTTAACGTTAAAAGGAAACGTCTTCCTTCCGCTAGCAATAATGATTTTGAAGGTTAATAAGCACATTATAAACAATTTCAAATACAAACCCTTGCATTATAATATTTACTCAGAAGTAGTCAGGTCAGAAGTCCACCCCACGAAAACTACCTAATTCTTCTCAATTCCAATCTCATTCTCACAGCACAGTGAGTTCGGTTCGAAATAAAATACATAATTTTATTGTTTCTCCCGCATAGATTTGCAGCGTCTTGGCAAGTATCCCCTTCCAAATGATCATCAAATGCATCATCTTTCTTTGGGTCTGTTTGTGCATCGCTTTTTTATTGGCAATCATTGTTCTTAAAATAATTTTACTTCTTACTTCAAACTATTCTACTTAATTAGATGCATTGAACTCGAACTATATTTAAATTCGTTTCAAGAACAATTCGTTTACAACCGTAACTCTAATTTAATATTAATGATCCTGTTAAAATTTAAGTCACTATGATGTACTAACTAACGTGATCACCGGGAATGTGTGGCTCTTTGGCACATGCATCGCTAATAAAAATCCATTTTTTACAGTTTAATTTCAGAACGTCATCTGACACCGTCTTCTTTTATTTTGTCTATTTTATAATATATTGTTAACTTTTTAACTATATTTTTAACTAAATATAGCCCAGATCCTATCCAAATCTAATCTAGTGGATCCAACAATTATTCTTTAAACATTTTCAATTTTACATTCTTGGAGATTTAACACTTATGGATCGCAATTGATAACGTGATAACTACTTAGATATACATGGATAAATTTAATTCTACCATTAACAAATAAGAATACAACTCTCTGGTGTTTGCATTTTAATTACGGTAACAAAATGACAAGCCAAGACAAACAATTTAAGAATAAATCGTCGAGGAACAAAAAATCATGAAAATGGAACTGACAATTTTATGTATTATCATATCAATACTATTTTGAAATAAACTAAAAGACGACCAAATTCACAACCTCTTAAATACAACATCTTTATCGTCGGCTAATTGTAGGGAATGAATATTACAAGTCAGAACTTAAGTTCAATAAAAATAAATAGGAACTTTAATATATAATAAAATATTAAGTCTTAAATTAATAAGGTCAAATAATACACAATTTGATGAAAATACAAATTTTAAGTACAGGAGCCAAGTGTTGAAGCTTAATTGCATTCTTTGTATAAAAGTATTACAATTTTTGGGCGACGTAATATCGCGATCTCTTACAAAATGTTCAAAACCGTAAAACGTTGTTTAGTGTCACCTTAAGCTAAGTTTACAAATTACAAAGTTAAATTCGTCTACATTCTTCAATCATAAAATTTGAAAACAGCAAAGGATTTGTCTTATTAAATATTTGACACTGTCGTCGAACTAAATATTGATAGTTTGAATTAATTCTTTCATTTAGCTTCGTTTTTCGTTCACGAAACTATTTTTGAAAAGACAGAATTTGAGACAATTAATGTACTCCTCACTCATGGGTTTTAGTTTTACCGGAGAAAAATACTAACAATAAGATTTAAAGCTTCGTATTACATATGACATGTATGCATTTCCGTTCATAGAGCCACATCAGTTCAGTAAATCCAAAGTATTCCCGGAAACATGATTGGGACACCAGCCAATGTCAATACCAAATTGAAGTCATTTAATTTACAGCCAGTGTTTGTTGGCTCCCTGAAATGGAATTAAAAATACAAATTAAAATACTAAATCATATGACTGGAAAATTCGAATCACTATTGTGACAGGAAATTGACATAATTTAGTAAGTAAATGATCATAAATTCCACCTAGCTCAAACAAGTAAATAAGAAACATATGATAAGGCTGGCTTGGATTCAGTTAAAAACCGGATCTTATAGTACATAGGCACATACTGCATAGTGTTGTGATTTGTGGTATCACAGAAATATCCGCATGGTATTTATACTGTGTGATAATGTAAAATCAGATTTAGATTAATTAATGACTGATTACGACTACGGATTAAACTATAAAATTAAAAACCAATTATTTCCGTGCAAGAGTTCAATTCATTTATTTGCATGAAAAACTAAACCGAATTCAAAATACTAAAACACAAATAAAATGAAGTCAACTTACTGCTTCAAAGTTCCAGTGTCGAAGTGTTCCGTCACCATCGCCCTATATTAAAAATTAACAGGTCATTTAAAACTCCAACAATAAAGGGAATTAAACTTAGAAAACAAGAATATGTATTGATGTATTTAAGTTTTGTTCTCAATCAGTAAAACCCATCCATTCGTTGATGATGACGGGAAGGAGCATGCATATGAAATGAGAGCATTTGAAGACGGGCGATCTGTGAGAGATTTATAAACAAATACGGGAAATACCTTTTAGTCACACCCACTTGGTTCTTAACAGCCTCTTTTTTGACAGCCCAACTGGCGAGCAATTGAGGAGCAGGAAATGGAATTGACCCAACTTGATTTTTTTGTCCAGGAATACCAAGGCAAAAAAGGACGACGATGACGACGATGACGACCGACTTTGACATACGCATTTTAAACCGTTGACCGTATTCGAATAGACTGGGCTGGACTAATAAAAACAACAAAAAAAAACACCAAGATCATTAAAATAAAACAAAGAACAATACCCAGTTGTACTTATGTATTATGATGTGAAAAAAATTATTGGCCGAGTAAATTACACACGAGATATTGTGGATGTGACTTTAAGATGTTTAAACACGAATGAATTTTAATTTTGTTAAAGCTCGAAGTTTTAATGAAGAGGGCAAGGTGAGGACGTGTTATCAATAGGAAGTACCAGAGTAGACTGTTAACTGGTGACGGTCAAAATTATGTATAAATGTAATTATAAATATTGTCCTAGTCTCGCTCGGCTTAACTTATAATATTTATTGTTATACCACAGAAACCAGTGTTACAATGTCAAGATCTCCTTTTCATATGTATGACATACGTAAACCAATATCACACCGAAAATAATTCAGTCTCTTCAGAACTTGAATAACAAAGCGTAGACCGAAGTCAAGAGCGTCAGGAAGGCGAGGAGAGAAGTCGGGAGCAAGTTGGTTTTACTTCTTGGAAAAATGGTACATACATGGATACTTAACTGATGCAATCGGTAGTTAGTTAAAAAACACACGCGTAACTCAACTACTCAACTCCCTAAATTAAAAGTCCAATTTATATCAACCGATTCTGATTTACATGGCTGCATTTCCATCTCCGATAAATATCTAATCGTTTAAGCTACTGTGAGATAATCTTTCCGCTATTAGAATTAGCCATATCTTGAAGGCATGCATGCCACCATGATCTGAGCTACTACTCCCTTGCTTTGTTGGTCTCTGTCCACAGCAAATAACATTGTTGTTAAAACTTAAAACAAGCAAAAAGCCAAGTATAAGTCGATATATGCATGATTCGTTTCTGGCTCAAAAATGACAATCAAATCTCCTTTTATATACATAGCATACCACATGACATGAGTCACGGCACGGAAGAAACCTCGTGGTGAGCTCTCATCGTCATCACACCATATTCCTATCGTCCAATTGTATTTCCACCCAGAGTATACAGAATGAACTGGAACAATAGAGGAAGGGGAGATACTTGAGGACTGAGAAAGGGTTCACCAAATTAGCCAAATCAAGCAAGAAATCAAAGATATGAGAGCTTGTGAAGATCTTATGCCTCCAAATCCACTCCAAGATTTTAAGTGTTGATGGCTTCAGTGTGAATGTGTAGTAGAATATTTAATATCATTATTATACATACAGGGGTATATACATACATACATACATATATACATACGCATGGGTCCTCAAATGAAAAGGTTAAATTCCTAATTTCTTCTGCATTCATCCTTCTAGACCCTCAACTATCCATTAAATCAAATTAAATTGAAATCGGTGCAGTACTTGTTGAGATTTTTAATTTTAAAGACCTGGGCAATGAACGGAAACACCATGTATATTCTTGAAGTTCACATATTATTATTTGTATGTATCGTCTTCTGGAACCGTTTGGATTTCTGTTTCCCTATCATCATTTCATCGTCACCAAAATCCAACAAAACATTAGACAAGGACATGATTCCAAACTATCAGAACGTCGACTAATACATAGTTTGACTGCAATAATAGGACCTGAGTCAGCAGAACACAGAGAAAAATATAACATTCCTGATAAATTCAATCCATTCAGCACATAATTAAAATACTCCATCCAAGCCATAAAGCTTTTGCAAACCCGTCCTTTCCCAATGAAACCAGACTGCTTTAGAAACAGCAAAACCATAGCCCATGAACTACAGCAGAAGCATACAAATAACACAAAAAAAGGAGTTAAAGTCTCTATCAGTTGGGCAGGAAGGAGTTCCGTATAAACGTCAATAAAACGGCTTCGTTACTAATAGAGTTATTCCATTCAGGATAAATCCAATTCACTAAAATTAGTTGATCTCAAGATGAGACCAAAATGCAAGTTTTAGGGAAGTATGAGTTTCTGACTAAGATCTTCAAAAATCAAAAAATTAATAATTGCATATATTAAATCACACTGGTAAATGTCAACACGGTTGTTGAAATCAGAGTTAATGAACTGTAAAAAGCTGATAAAGCAAAAGTAGTCATCATATTCAAAATTCATAATCCTATTACCATAATTCGAGCCTACAGCTTAGTTAGTTAGCTCCCCACATTAAAAACATGATTATTTTATTAAATTTTCAGAGCAAAGAGACAGCGTACACTCACGGTCACATGAATATGGTCAATATTGTATTACAAATACAATATTTTATCAAATATAATGTTCCTAACTACTGTACTAGTTTGTATTCTGACCATAGAAATGGATATTATAATAGAGCTTGGATAGAGATAATGTAAGTAATAGTGATTCTGAGATTCTGACGCAACTCTCCTGTCGTTTTGTTTTATCATTTAATCAGAATGGAAATGTTCTGATTGTGATGTCACCTCTATTGACATAATTACGAATTAACCAAGCATGCATCTCCAAAGTCCAGAGTCAAGGTAGCCTGAAACTAAAAGTGCAGGAATCTAAAGCATAAGAACAAAAAGTAAACGCTTATTCCCCAACATTGCCAAATAAACTCTCATCCTTCCCTATATTCACACTAACCTAAAGAACTATATTCATCATTCATGAAAAGGAAACAAACTTAAAAGAGTTGCTTGCACTCTTGAAGAAATTGAATTGAACGCATACGCTAAATGTAAAACATCACAACATTTCATTAAAAAAGAAGATTCCATATTCCATATCCATACTCTAATCATAATTTCCAAAGCGGATGAATCATGGGAGCTACAGAAATCGCGTTGTTCAGCTTGGGGGGCTTCGTTCATAAACTCCAAGTCCAAGATCTCAGATCTCATGCAATTCCTTAGCTTCACGAATATTCATCTCTACGAAGCTATCTGACTAGTGCTCGTTATTGTGAAGAAGCTACTGCATACTGCAACGCTACACGCTCATGCTACCACACACTGCTA
Organism: Desoria tigrina; assembly: GCA_906901685.1. Classification (NCBI taxonomy): domain Eukaryota; kingdom Metazoa; phylum Arthropoda; class Collembola; order Entomobryomorpha; family Isotomidae; genus Desoria; species Desoria tigrina. The sequence continues at coordinate 524,171 of CAJQTU010000014.1, forward strand.
CTAAACTGCAATGGAAGTGAAACTGTACTGAAAGGGTTAGAGTTTACATTTACACTATCATTTCTTGTTCACAAAATGCATTGAGAATCTCCCATCAGAGAGTCAGGCATCCCAAAGGGTGTTTATGCCTTTTTTAACACTGTGAAGATCGTGTTCTTTACAGGTGCTAGGTGTAGCTTGGCCAAGAATGAAGTAGCATGTAGCAGTGGGGGCAAAAAGTGGATTTGTTGGAAGTGCGGAGTTTTTAGAAGTTGGAGATGCGCAGTTAAAGAGTTGGGTCAAATTGACCCAACATCTCTCCACCACTAATTCCCATGTTAGAGAGCTGGTAAAACATGATCCTGTCTTGAGCATAGAAGAGAGGCATGAGAGATACTCCAAGCGTCCTGTTCCTAGCCTTCCACCACTGCTTTTGTCCGTTATCCCTCACTATCTAAATGACTGACTTTGCTCCCTTCCTCGCAATACTATATAGCTGCATAACAACCCGCCATATGCCACTTGGCGCCTTTTCCTCACACCTCATCCACGGAACAGGAGTGAAGAAGTGCGAGATCGGAGTGGAAATTAAATTATCCAGCCCTTTAAAATATTTTTCCAGGGAGAGGATTTAATTGCGGAGAAAGTTCGGAGGGTTAGTTTTACGGAGGAAGAGAGGAGAAAGTACGGAGAGTTGGAATTTGGTGAGTTTATTTCGTTTTTAGAAAATTCTAACTACTTGTTTTTCTGCTCCTTTTCTGAAATTGGGCTCGTATTGGAGTTTGTGTGTGAAGTAAATACACGTTGGCTTGCTGTTGTTCGTGGGTTTAGTATGGGAGGGAGATAGAGATACGCAGGCAGAATAGTACTGTGGAAGTGGTTGGAGATGAGGAGTTTGAGGATGAACAAAATTGGAGCGAGGAAGAGATTCTGCAACCTGTTTTGTTTATTTTTCCGTTCCTTCATCTATCGTTTTGTAAATTTGGGATTTGAATAATTTATACGGATGGCAGTGGATGATAAATTTTGATGATTGATGTTGGTCCGATATCCTTGTATTTGGTTTGTGTATTTTTATGCCGTGCAGTTAGGTTGAAGTTAGTTGATACATGATATGTGATAGGTTCAAAGTTGAAGGTCGTGGTCGGGTTTCACTGCTTTCGCTGGTGGAAAGAACTTTTTCTCGGTAATATGAAAGATTTTCCCGATTTCAAAAGCCCAATTTTTACCGTATTTTAGGGAAAACATTGGGGAAATTTGACCATTTCACATCATTTCGATGGAAAATGGGAAAGTTCTTTAAGTTTTGTTTCCACATACGAAAAGTTTTCTAAGTATTTGTTGCCACATGAAATGTGGTCCAGGTTGCCCGACCCCAGCCTCATATCTTATACGTTTGTAGTTTTCGAAAATTACGAACGTATCTTGTATTTATTTTGTATTTGTGATTTGGTTTGGGTCTTGGGATCATCGTTTGTCTTTTCCTGTTATGTTGTTTGTATTTCAAATTTCAATGTTAGTTACATGAATTACTTGTGCGGTTAATAATGATCAAGGCACAAGGCAGCCCTGGAATATCTGTTCAAGCATACAAGCGGCGCTTGGAGAACCAAACCGGTCCTGGCGAACGCCGCGAAGCGGCGGTCGCTAGGATCGATTTGGTTTTTAAAAAAAACTGAACGTTCGCCAAAAAAAACGACAAGACGAATACCGCAAAGCTGATATTTTAACCAGATGGTCAAAGTTTGGTTTAAAAAAACGCTTTGGGAAAATTGTTTCTATAATTCAAATAGAAGATCACTGGTCTTAATTTTTATTTTAAGATTATGGCTCAATAATGGAAACTTTTCGCTGCGCGCCGAAGGCGTGCAGCGGCTTTGGCGAACCAACGGGTTTTTGGCTTGGCGAACGAATGGCAGATATTCCAGGGCTGGCACAAGGCAGAATGAGCCTTGGCAGAGACGCCAACCATGTAAGGTTAATGTTTTAAAGAGGCCCCCTGTATAATATAAATTAAAGAATATAGAATATAGGTCAATCTAGGTTTATTATGATCATAGATTCATGCCATGCATTCGGCATTCATGAATTCATGAGTGCAGTTTCTCGGGGGAACTGGAAGCATGCTTGTTTGAAAGTCACTGGGTCACTTGTCAATACACAACTGATTCGTGTCATTATATTTTTGGCTACACTACTACCAGTCACTTTTTACTCAATAACTAAGTGCCGTTTTAATTATTCGGTAGTTTTTGTGGATTGAATCCGTGAATTGAATTGAGATGGATCGGAACACCAAGAAAGCTATCACGAGGAATCGTGTGAAGATCCTCGGTTTGGAGTACTTCGACTTGTCTGCACCACTGCTGGCGGCAGAAGTCCTGACCACCAAGAAACACAAAGATATTAAGACGGAAGCGACGGAGAACAAAGCAAGAATTGATCTGTTGCTGGAGTGGCTTGATGAGAGGTGGGTTTCCCAAACTCAATTACTTTTCATTAAGTTATTGCAACGCATTGATGATCTGGTGACAGGCGTTCCTACGACATTCCTTCCTGGACATTCGTTCCTCAACGACATTCGTTCCTACCCGACAAATGTTCCTCGGACCCTTGTTCCTACGACTATTGTTCCTAACGAGAATTGTTTCGAACAGTAACAAAACGTGTCTATGACCTCGGACCAAGATTTAATTTAACTGCCGATACATTTTCCGTCCTCTGCCTCTGCTCTAAATCTATTTCCTGTTCATTCAAACAATTTCGCGTCTAACCATTACAACGATATTATAATGAATAATATTATAACAATTGGTAGTATTTTGCAAGTTATTTTACTCTAATATTTTTGTCTCACTCACTTCAGAATCTACACATTGCAATATTAATATTATCAATAATATTATAAATCGTTACAAACGACACGTAAAAAAGGGGTGAAACAAAAACGTTACACTTTTAAATATTTACACGAATAACTATCCTTGCTGACACGTAGGAGTCATTTGGTATAGGAATTTTTGCGTTTAAATTTTTTGGGGTCAAGGGGTGTGACCGACTATTTCGAATTTCTATTTGGCTTAAAGCCAAGTAAATGTAGATTTCAAATCCGAAAACCGTTTTCAAAAAACTTCAACCGTTCGAAAGTTACAGCGTTAAGGGACGGACGGACGGACAGACAGACAAGGGGATCACATTAAGGGGTTTCACCCCTTAATGAAGGGATTTTGATTTTAGGAAAGTTTACTCTCCCAATATTTTCTGACCATTCTTTTCAAAGACATATACAATATATTGTAATTAAACGTTCCTTTAAATTGAAAATACCACTTTCAAATGTATATGAATTATTTATTGTTTCGTCCTCTTAATTCAACGAATTACCGAACGTAATAACCATTGATTTTCATCAAGGCGAGTTAGGAACATTTGTCGTAAGGAACGAATGTCCAGGAACGGTGGTCGGTTTACCCGCATTGATTTTCAATATTTTCATGAGAATACGGCAGTAAACTTACAAGTAAAAATTTGTCACCTTTGGAACGAAAAAATTCATAATAAATTACTATTCCAATTTAAAATTGACAGCGCACCAAGTGATGCCTTCCCTGCTTTCCTACAAGGAGTTCGAAACTGTCAGGATCTCATTTTGGCGAAGAAAATCAAACGCGAAGCTTCGGAATTTGCTGGTAAATACTTAATTTAGTTTATGTTTTTACTTGAGTGGTGAAGGTGAGGTATATTAATTCCAAATATTTTTACGGCTAATTAAACTAAATTAATTTATTTTTCCTGGACGTAATAGGTCTCAGTAGAAAAATTGTAAAGCCTGCCCCCACATCAAATATTCTCAATGCAGCTAAATCCCCATCAGCTCCACCAAGCCAGGCCACCCTGTCCACAAGTCCTTTAAAGCCAAAGAAGGTCAAGGTCAAGAAAGATGCAGATAAGGAAGGGCCAGTAATAAATGCCGTTCCTGTCCCATTTAATGGTTTGCCTTCTACCGGTTTGTTTCCGACCATCCCGACCACACCAGCTCTAAGTGCATCTCGAAAACGAAAATCAACTGGGAAATCTCCCGGTCCTGAAAAGGTCAAATCCCCGGCCAAGGCAGTAAAATCGCCTGGAAATCTTAACGGGACTCCCAAGCCCTCTGATCTTGCAGATACGAAAGGTATTGACTTTAATTTGACTTCGTCTCTTTAATCTTACGCAATAAGTGTTACATACATATTAATCTCATTATTGGGTTTGGGTTTAGTATTTTCAAAAGCTCCTCCAGCTTTACCTAGTGCTCCTGCAACTCCAAGAACTACAAGGAAATCGTCAAGTAGTGACAAAGGAGATGGTAATTTTAATTTAAAATAAAAACTGCAAAAAGTAATGAAAATGAATTAGAGTGAAACGTGAAACCATGAATCATTTGGTTTACATTACAAAAAATAGATCTGGCTAAGGCAAAGAAAGTGAAAGGGACTAAACCAAAAATAATGTTGCCTAAAACACTTGCACCACTTCCTTCCACCGCTGAAGGATCTTCATCTCCAAAAACCAAGTCATCGGCAAAGCTTGCTGTGGCCAAGGTAATGACTTTCAAGGCCGTTGAAGAGAAACAGCAAAATTCTCGGCAGAAATTTAAGTTCAAGAATGCTAATGCGGTCACAAAGGTTATCCAGTTCAAGGACAAAACCGATATCTCATACCTTGGTTGCCCGTTCGAGGAGAACAGCAAACCGTGTGAAAAGAAGGTACTAAACAAAATTAAAAATATACAAACTCGTCAATGTTACGATTGATAGTTTTGTTCATTCAATTGCTGTCCCTCTGTTTCTTATATATTATACTTTTCAAAATATTTTAGGTCGAGTTGAAAAGTAAAGAATTCGTTTGTGAATCCAGACATCGAAGCCCGAATTGCAGACAAATACCACGCCTTTATGTGAGTTGCCTAATATATTTACTTTTCCTATATGATAACTTATCATCGTTGTGCTATACTGTAGATTATTATTGGAATCCGTTGTTAATGAATTGCCTTGGTTCTGTAAATTGTTTAGATCATTTGTAATGACGGTACTGCAGATATGCAGATTACCTTGCTGAAGAACGATGTTGAGAAGTATTGTGGCAAATCCACTGCTGATCTCGGAACGTTGTCTGTCAATGATATCAAAGATTGTTTGGATAAAACTATCGGAAAGAAGTTGAGCATCGAAGTGATTTGCGAAAAATTGAAAAAGGTGCGTTACATACAATATATATACGCATATATTTAGACGGTATAGTATGTTGTAGTTAACATTTTAATATTTTTAATTATGCATGTTCAGACCTCGAAGAAAGCAAGTATTCCCAATTGGAACAATGTAGCGACAATTCTTCGCGATGAGGATGGACCTCCAGCCAAGAAGAAGAGGAAAAACTGATTTAAAAGAGTTTGCTTGAGTGGATTGGAAGAATGGGTGCAGGGTCAGACCAAAATGTTTCCAATATATTGGACCTCGAAAAATATTTTATAGGAACAGAAGTTTTAGTAGAAGGTCAGGTTAAAATCTTATTTTGAAACAGTTAATTAATGAATAGTAGGCACGTTTCTTATGCATTAGTGTGAGATGTATATTTTAGTAGACAGAAAATCTGTATTATGTGTTGTTGTCGTTAACCTGCATTTTTCCCAAGAATGATGCATACTTACTTTAAGTGTTAACATTTTGAATGGAATTCAGTAGTTTTGAAGTATAAATGACTTTTTCATGTTAGTTTTTTTATAGATTTTATGAAAATGATAATAGATCTATCCTGAATTACATGTGAAAAGAAAGATTTTAATAAACAGTTCAATAGTTAATGTACTAATAATTATCAGTATGTTTAATTATTTATTAACCGCTGGGTTCTCCTCGGACTATGAAAATACATAGACAACTTCTATCTATGTATTGCCCATAATTTTTTTTAAATCTGAAAATTAATTAATTTCTTGACAACAATCTTCCACATTTAATATTTCGGATCAGAAGCAGATATTGCAGACAACGACAACAGAATCCATGCTTACTACATTTCTTTTTACGATATTGCTACCTTTTATTATGAGAGGAGATCCAGTATCAATTAGCGTGGATGTTTAATTGGAAAATCAACAGATAAACACTCTTTCCGCATAATAATCGTGATTTCGAGATATCTAAATTGAAATTAAACTAGGTTCTTAAGACATTACTTTGTTACATTTAAACGTAAGCATCCCAATCCTTTGTTTTAGTAACCACAATTTGGGGGCTTCAGTGAAGCTATAAACTAGTTCGGTATGCATTACAAAGGTACAATCTATCATAAAATCACGACCCTGGGGAATGGGGATCCATAGTAAACGTTCAAAACAGAATGTCAGGGTTAACGTTCTATCAGACGCACTGTTCAAATGATTAAAAACGACTGGAGGTTTTATACGTATTATATTCTTGTAGAAGTTTGTGAACGCTTAACCTTTGACCTGTGTGATCGGTTTGAAAGCCATATAGCGGTACGAACTATTTTTTTAATAATGTCGGTTGCTCTTCCGTATTTATACGTTTCGATGACTTGAAAAACACAAAGCTGAAATCAAACTATGAATCGGATTGGACGGACTTAATTAATTGGTTTAGTATAATATAATACAACCATCATGATGATTCCAATATGTTAACCGTCATTAACCCGGAAGTGCGTAATCTGTCAGAATATACATATTTTCCGGTTGGTTTCCTCTCCACTCTGCATGCAACCAAACCATGAGGCAGATATGATAATTTCCATAAACCATTAAACCAATAAACCTTTAAATCAAGCTAAAAGCCTATGGATTTGGATTTTACTATTGCCTAAAACTTCATTATGTTCGGCATTGGATTAAAATTTAAATTAGTTGAAAACAATATCCAGAGAACTTCATTAAGACGAGCTTTTATTTATTTCAAACCATACTATGCGATCTGAAAAGATAACCAGGTTCAAGTTTGTAAAAAACTGTACAGCAAAAAATGCAAACATCTCAATTCACTGATAAGTGATAATATTATTAAAGGGCTCAGTATTTTGTCAACTCTTTAAATTTGACGTAATTGGAGTTGTATAAATAGCCTAGTACACATGTAGTAAATTAAATATAATGTAATAATAATCATTCAGAGCAGACAGATAAAATAAATAAAAAATATAACGTTCTTGGCACACGCTAAGTGATTCTTTAAACTAGGTTTAACCTCCGACATCAAAATCTCAGATGATATATTATACAGTTTACAACATTAAAAATAAAATATATGTAGCAAAATCATTTCCTAAAGGCTAAAAAAGGAACAGAAGGTATTTCATATTTAACAAATTTCTTAATTGCTACAAACTAAACTAATTCCTGAAAAAACAGTATTACCACCAGGGACTCAGTACTAGAATTTGTAAAGCAAAACGGACATGTTGTATCTTTATAGGCTTACATTACCATGCCTATGTCTCTTATTTAAGCGATTTCGTGTCCAATCAAACCATACTTAAGTAAATACAGCATTTATGGATAAACGGGACAGGTTGTATTTTAATGTGCATCCATAGGATATTTTATGAAGAGGATCAGTTCTCTAAGTAAGATATTTTGTAGTCTATAAATAACATATTTATAAAAATTAACGAGATAAATTATTCCTTAGTTTGAAAGAATAACTGTTTTAATGAGAATTTCAGTTTAAGTTTTGCCATCTCTTCTTATGAGAACAACCTGTTGATTCTCTCCAGTCCAATACATCGATTCCGGCTCGTTGACAAGCTCGAGCATACGCTGTTAATACTTCGCAATGGCATTTCCTTCCCGGCGGACATTCACACATATCCAACTTGCATGATCTGTAATCACAAAACAAAAAGTGTAAGTAAATAAAATCCAGCGATCCAAAATATTTAGTTAAAATTAAAACTTACTTGAAAAACCGATCGCTTGGAACGGATTTATGGCAAGGGGCAAATACTGGTGAACGTATAGAGTTACACAATTTCTCTGCCTTCATTCTGGTCTTCCAACTCTTTTTGCAGAGTGGTTCCGGTCCCTTAACTAAAATTTAAATCAATATTTGTAATTAAAGTTTAAAAATTGATGTATAGGATATTCAAATGGAATAGATATGCAAATGCAATATACCTTCTTCGGGACGTGTGCAAGCCTTTTTGCCACCGACCCTCCATGATTGTCCAAACGTACTAGGGTGATTGACAGGACTTCCTCGTCTCGTCATGAAATCGTCCGATTTATTCCCATTGAAATTGCCACACAGGCCACAAAGCCGTCCCCGTAGAGCATGAGGTACCGACACTTCTAAAAAGCTGTCCCCGTCCCATAAAAGTTTCACTCCGACTCCGGTTTCCACAGTCGCTGAATATCCGTCCTGATATATCCGAAGCGTACCATGGTTGAATGGAAGAGCAACTCTCTTTCCGTTGAACTTGATCCTCATTTTCTGACCTAGTGTCACTCGGCCTTCTTTAACTTTGAGAGTCACGGTTCTGGTCCAAGAGAAAGCTCGGGATTCCCTTGCGTCATTCCTTACACGAACGGAGAAAGATTTCCCTTTGCAATCCGCTGTCAGCATGTACTTACACGCACCCTGGAATCAAATAAAATGAAAAAATTACATATTGTATATAAATTTATTTTACTGAAGAGCGTAGAACTGAAATCAGCATTGTAAAATTATTAACAACTTTACCTGGAAATTGAATACACGTCCATCAAAACTCCGATAATGGGGATCACCGAAAACGGTACAAACTCCATCCTCTATGAAAATAGATTTAGTAAATGAATTAATACCAAAATGGTGACTAACGACTGTGCTGGATACATAATTTTAAAACTCTTACCTCCAACACATTCAGGGCAACATTTTCCAGGAATATATTTCATCTTATACCCCCAAGGGCACGCCAAATATTGTTCCGCCGCACAATTTTGACCTAGGAGTAAAAAATTACATCGGTTAGGTTAGCATTTTAATCATTTCGTTGATTTTTTTTAATCTTACACCTCTTCACTATTACGACATGCTTATAATAGTGTTTGGATATTATACATATAATTCCCTGATTCTGATGTCAATTTACTTACCGAGAAGACAAGGCATCGTTTTTGGACACATTTGTTCAGTGCATTTAACCTTTCCCCAGTCGCAAATACAGCTCCTACAGCTATCGATATCCCATCGCTCCCCATTCTAAAATTGAGAAAAATAATCCATTCAATCACAAATTGGTTATTTCTAGTCGAAACTGGCTTTTAAAAATTTACCAGTCTCGACATTTCATAACCCCCATTTGGTTGTTGATAATACGATGTATAAAACAAGTAGATTAATTTAATATTTATGACCATAATTATGAAACGATCGAGTATACAATATTAGATTGAATGGTAAGGATTTGTAAATCTCGATTTTGTCCTTCTGTTCTAATGTATTTCGCACGATGAATAATGTGATATCTCATTAGTTTACGAGAAATAAAATATATGAGAATACTCAGCTATATCTTTAAGAAATATCTTAATTGCCACCGCAAAAGGAACCAATTTAATTTGTTTAAAAAATCCGAAGGGTAATTGCAGTTGAACTAGATTAATCCGGTTTCTAATCTTTTCAAGCGACATACCTTGTATATAACATCGTTGGAAAGGCATTGAGCCTTTGGTAGGATATTTTCAGGCTCCGAACATTTTGGACAACAGGATCCTTGTGTCATAACTTGATGAGCTGGATCACATTCCAACGGTGGACAAGAAACGCGGTCACAAACAGCCGTCGTATCGACGCAAGTACAATTTGTACACGTATCCAGTCTGAAGGTGGTTCCAGTTGGGTAAACCTTTTCTCCCAAGAGACATACCGTCCTTGGCAAATACCTCGTTCTACTTCCATTGCATCTTGGACAACATTCCCCCTTTTCGAGGTAAGTGGCAGAAGCTGGACAAGCCAGAACTGGACATGCCTTCTTATGACCTGTATAAATTGGACAATTTGATTAAATATGCACAGTGGTTTAACGAGAATCAGTATCTTATGATGAAACAGAATCGTACAAATCATGGATCCTTTGCTGCATTGGCATCGAACACAAGGGTCACCCGGCAGGGTCGCTTCTTCTCCTTGTTGGTACTCCCGACCGTTCAAACTGCAGGAGTCGCAGGTTGGACAGCATTGACCTGGTTTGGCTGGAGATGGATTGGAGCAGGATGCGTAACATTGTACTTGAGATCTTGTCAATACTCCGGCTACACACGTCGTGGTCATGCAATTTTCCACAGTTTCTGATCCACTTGTATAAGTCACGTTGTTGTATTTGCAGCCTGTAAAAGTAATGGAAAAAGGAAATGGTAAAAAATTGTCGAGTTGCCTGCAATCTTTACATATTTATCCAGTTTGGGGCTTTTTCAATCCAAATCATTTGTACCAATTCCAAAAAGATATGGAAGTAAAAATGAATAGCATTCTTTCGCAATGTCAAGCAAACGTTCAGGTATCGTTAAGGAATTCCTAGCAGAGCAAAGCCGAATTACTCTGAACAAAAGAAATTACAGTATTTTCTAAGAACTATAACCTATAACTCTGGCTCTACATGGAAGAATGTCAATTTTTCTGCCGTCTGTCAATAAATTCCTTGCCGATCAAGATAATGTCACCCTAATCATTAGCTGTCAACCTACTGTTCCTTTATAGTAAATCATTACGAAAAGAAGACGGTTACATTCAATTCTCGTCGGATCGGCATCCCTAAAACGTTCCAAAGAAATCCTGAAAATTATTATAACTACAGAGAAAGGGACGAGGTACAATAATTATATATAACCAAAACATCCATTTTTTCCTGGTCTCCTTTAAAAGCTTTTCCGATACATGTCCAAGATTGATAGATGAGCCGAGTGAGGTTGAGTGAGAATGCTTTCAATACAGTATTTGCTTTATAATCCCTATTAACCTCAAATTCTCAAGTGTCTTACAAAAGGACTTCATTGAGAAACAGTTCAAGGAGTAAACACATTCTTCGAGAGCTCTTCAAAAGTAAAGAAGCAAACATTGTTGGACAAATAAATCTGCTCTGCATTGATTTAGGAGTCGAATAATTTCATCTAGTCATCTCTCTCTCTCTCTCCTTCGAGGGGTCATTAATAAAGACTGTCAATTGTCAACTACTACTCTATTTTTCAAAGTAGCTGATGTCATCATCGTCAATGGTGAGGGTCGATACTTGATTGGAATTCCAGAGCCAACAGTCAATTACCAGCCCATTTGTCATAATTTATATCAATGGGATCCTGACCTTACAAGGCTGCCCGACTATCTTAATTCCTTTCCCTATCCCTATATACTTATCTTTAGTTTCTATTTTCTATACGGATTTCTCCTCAGCTATTTGGCTGGAACTACCAATAAAGAAGGCTAAATAATGACCCGCCGCTTCTCTAAATTGTAAATAAATGTACTTAAAGAGGGAGTGGCCCGTTGGCCGACAAATTTCGTAAAGGGGTAAAGTCAGGTATTTACAACGCAGAGGAATGCAGAGCAATAAAGCGAGAGAATTAAAAATTCATACCTTTGCAAACCTCGCAGCATCCGTCTTTTTGGCCGGACATTATGAGAAAACAGCCTTGGAGACTCGGGCAGGACTGTTTTTCGCACTCCACACGGCCACCCTATAGCAAAACATTAGGATTTTTAAGTTAATTGCAATTGGCAAACACGAAGTAAGTAGGTTTTTATTGTTTGCAGAGTCATAATTTATTCCGACTTGAGATTTTTTCTAGAAAATTCCCTAAAGTTTCATTTAGAAGATGATGCTTCAACATTTACGATACTTTCCACTCGCCTCTCCGTGATCTATTTCATGAGTTCATAGTCCACGAAGAGCAGATCAGTTGTGGTGCAGTGGGTACCTCATCTCCTCGACTCTATTCTCTCTGTATCTTTTATCGGATTTTTCCATACGATAAAAAATTTGCATAAAATAAAAAGTGAGAAGTTGACAGGGTTGAGCATACTTTACAGCACATGCCTTTACTGCCTGTCTCATCCTCCTATGTATTATTCCTCTCTTCATTATGCATATGCTATTATATTATGTACATCCCATTTGATTTCATAGGAATCTGCATTCCATTATTATTTTCATTCCCATATATCTTCCCTTACTCTTACATAAAGCACACACACATTGAATTATTTATTTTTTCACCAACCACAAGGCTTTTACATAACCGGTAATCGTAGATACTATTTTGTAAACCAGGATCTAGTACGGCCGGAATTTCATGGCTATTTTCTAATGATAATTCCAATTTTTTTCTCTTGAACTTCGGAATTTACAACCATTAAATGGTTTTATCAACAAAATTCGTATCCGTCTTCCTAATGGTTTGTAAAGCCTTGAGGAGGTCTTTTAACAAATCTTCCTATGTAGTTTGTATGACCAAGGAGTTCATACAGTCTTAGTGATCTCGGTTGGCTATTTTGATACACTTTGATTCCTCCATATATTATTTTTGCCATTTCAGCATTTAAGTTCTTAACTCATATTCCGTAATTTCTTAAGAATTATTACGAAAACGACCTATCGAACCCCGAATCTCACTGGGTGTACAACCCTAATTAAAGCAGTGATTTATTTCCGGTATTTCGCCGGAGGAATTTTAAAAAATACACAGTAAGAAACTTCTATGACAGAGAAACATAAACCTATTCCGAACTCAAGAATTTAGACCAATTTTACTCTAGTATAAAATGATTTGGTACGAGGCAATGGGGAATGGCTCAGCAGGTTGTCTTTGAAATCTCATTGTCCACGCTGAAAGATATGATTGCATGTTAAATTGTTAAAACAATCAAGCACAAGGTGGATTCAACCAGTACATCATCGTTATGATTAAATAAACGAAGGTAAAGAAGACGATTTCGTAATAACTAGAGGAGGCGAGACCTCACATTGAAACTTTGAAACTTAAGGGATATTCACTTCGTCGGTGGGCCCATTTTTCCAAATTTTTTTGCCCTTCCCGTTCCCACCCGATTGAATTCTTTCCTGACAAGCTAACCACGTTGTATTTGTTTTTCATTTACCTGGTAGACGATCGGGAGTGAGTGCCCATTTACTGCCAACATCATCATCAAAAATCATCTGTCATTCATTGACAATCCAAAATGAATTATGACTATATCAACGCAAAACCCACTAACTCAAAGCCAACCGAAAGAGAAGAGTTATAGCTTCTTGATGCCTTGACTCTCAGCCCCGTTCGGTTGAAATAGTTTAAGGATCCAAAAGCTAGAACGGTTCTTGTTTAAGGATATTGTTATCCAATTTAAATTATTGCTCACAAAATGTTGTTAAGTACCTAGGGGTAAATACCTACATTGTTCTAGGTTGTAAATATAACTCTTCAAAATTCAAATTCTACTTTAACTGACCAGGTAGCTTCTTTCTCTTTTTGTAAAGTGGACTTCAACTTCCCGCAGGATAAGTTCTGCGCTAGTTATACTTCAAACGTTAGAAGTTCTTTCCAATTACCTGTGAAGTCGTTTCATTTGTTGCCCACCTATTCTACTATGTTTTAATGGTCTTTGTCGCTATTTCTAGATGTAGAAACAATGTTCCGGTACAGCAACAGAAGAAGTCAGAATTGTATGAAATCCTCTACATTTACAAGCCCAAAAGTCTCATTCTTTTATTCTTTTAGTGTAAAATCGTGGAAATGACAAACTCTCCACTGAAGCAAAAGAGCATAAACATCATTCTGTCCAACCAAAAAATTTGCAAATCTTATATGATTAATATATTAAAGCAAAGATTAAAGAGTTCATAGTTAGTAAGAAAATTCCAGATTTTAATAAACGTTTCGACTGTAATTTTCCCCCTTTTTGATATCTTCTTATGATGAGCTATAAAATATGGACACAGAAGAGGAATACTGATAATTAATCCTTGGATAAAGTTCATGCTAGCCCCGCAGTCTATTAATAATTCCGATAAAATTATTGTCCATTAAAAAACTGGATCACCACACAATGAAACTATAAACGTGATTATGATTTCTTCTATATTCATATAAGCCTAAGTTACTACATGCCATTTTCTGTTTCCCTTTCCTCTTCCTTACATAAATAGGCAGATACATCGTGTAGTTGTAGATAGGATAGTTTAATTCAATCCTTTCGGTGCTGCTGGTGTGCCACATGATATCTATTTATTCAGTTTCATCTCATGTTTACTATATCTTTCATTTAGTCGACATACATGTCCAACATAAATAATGGCCCTATCAAGGAAAGTATAGGGTTCATGTCATCTAAACAAATCGTTTGCAATAAAATTATTCTCTCTGCGCTCCGTTTTATGCCTTGTTCTTGTTCTGTCATAATTGCACTTCTGAGAATCAACGCCAAAGTCAGCCGTGTGGCTTCTTTGACTTCCAGAGAAGATCTTTTTCTTGGTTATTATTATTATTTTTGTCTACTCTAATGATATTACGTACTTGAGATATCATATCTCTTATTCCCTATGTATATGTAATATATAATCTTGAGCCGCTTTAACTGCTCCGTAATAATGTGTGGTCTTTCGAAAGCGGCGTTCTGTTAATGACTCAAAGAGAAAAGGCAAAGATTAGGATTGTCCTTTTGAATTTTGATATACCTACTCCTTCAAGAGGCAGAGATAAATGGAGGAAGATGTTATATCATTATATAGGGACGGATCTATTTGATTGCCATTACAATATAGTAATTACGGGTATATGTTCTCATTTACTTCTGATTCCTTAAAGCCCTCTCTCTCTTTCATTGGAATGCTCTTTTTAAAGATAGATCAGTTCGTGCTTTCTTGCTTCCCACGCAATTCGGAATACCAGTGGCTATAGTGTTTGTTTGTAACTTCATTCCACGGATCGAAATCTCTCTCACCATTCCAAATCGCAGGACGATAGTTCGACGCATAAATAATTGTCAGGCTATTTTTAATCCAGTCTTATCTATTCTTAAACCTGTCTCCGGATGTGACGATTTCAAAAGCCTGTCGCTCGTCCGGACGCTAAGCTTTCCTTGTTTAATTTTTCAGTTTGTCCGATTCTGTCTTTAGAATTTTGGTTAGTTATAAGGTCCTTTCAACATTTTTCGAAATAAATACGAAGAATTTTGCAACATTAACCAACTAGATGGTTTTAAATGACTGAAAATCTTGAAAGTCTTTATTAAAAATCATTAAACGTCAGAAATCCTCGTTTAAACCCCTTTAAAATCCTATGAACGATGTCTTAAACCATCTTGAAACATTGTTACATAAGTCATCATCTTCATACTCTAATAATATCTCTTTACAAAGAATTACTTTCACAAAAAGGCTTGAATTAGAATGAGGGGCGAAGTGAATACCTATTCTAAGACGTTATATATTACATATTGTACTGTAATTTAAATTTCAACGTAGAAATTAGATATCGAAAGAAGGAACATTTACAACCAAACAATACGAATTAATGAATGGAAGTAAAATGAGAATTGATACACAGTTTGGATGGATCCCTTAGCTCAGGCCCTTTGTAAAATACTATCCAGTCCGACTCTCTCTCCTCCGTTAATATAGTAGGTACCTGAATTCGGCATCGTGAAACGTGAAGAAAGGGTAGACAAGAGTCCGGATAATAAATGAAGAGTAGAAGTAAGATTCTGTGGGTTAGGTGAACGAAGGAATTTAATAACCCTAATTACACTCTTGTAAGACTATTTCCCATGCATTTCTGATGTTCCTCCGAGAGAAGACAAGCCGTGTGGGCAAAACAAAAAATCTCGGCATGTTTAGAAGAGTTGAAAAATTGGAGTCATTACATGATCATTATAGAGTTTACTCACGAGAGAGGCACATTTTTGAAATTTTTCTAACCAAGACGACGACGATGCGATGCAACTCGTGAGTTATTTTTCCATTGATGCAGGTGTGCAAAGACAAAGCAAATCCAAAGAAAAGATCTACTAATCCACTATTATTCCTCCCTGTCATGAATACAAAACCGACTAGAAAGAGTAACTATTAAGATAAGAGAATGGTATAACTTTTACAGCTCGGCTATAATATATTTTTTGACTTGAAGAAACACCACATTATAAAAAAACGACGCATAGGAAGGACTCTCCGATAAGTTCAAAAATCGACTAAGTATCTTAAGTTTACTAGAGCATTATTATTATTACGGCAGGGATTTTCTATACCTTCGGTTTTAACTCTTATTATGTTATTATTGCATAATCTTTCATATAGGTTCAACTCTGTCTTACCAAAGAAATACTTTTACAATAGGAGAGCAGAGGGTATTCTAAGAAAACAGGAGATACTACTTAAGATTAGTTAATAGCAGAGAGAGAAGGCTAATGATAGCTTTCCTTATCCTTGTCTATTTTCTTCAAAGACTAAATGAAGATATTCTTCGAGGAGATGAGCTCGTAACCTTCTTCTTAATTGTTTTCTCGATTGGCCTCTTATCTTATCCGGCTAAAGAGGCCCATTCAATGTCTCACTTAATATTCTATGGAAGGGATAGAGGCATACAAATAGTACAAACTAGATACGTTCCAGGTTCACGATTTTAAAACTGTCATAATAATAATAGTATATAGTGGACATGGAAAGAATGCGTTCTACTGCTTTCCTTTCTCACGGTTTATCGTTTGTTAGTGTACGATGCACTTTTAGGCTACTAACTCCAGTGGCTGGAAGAGATGACTTGGTGGATCATTAAAATTTTTGATTACTCACCTTGCATAAGCACGTAAAACATGGATTTTCTATCGATCCTGGCAAGGGAAACACTTCTCCTTCGTTATCACATTTCTGGGGTGAACCAATTATATCTGTGGAAAGGAAACAAAATCAGGATTTAGTTTTTATTTGAAAGTCCTTAAAGGATATTATTTTAATTTTGTAAGACTATAGACTACTTTTAAGAAAGTCTTATCGACCCGTATTAGGCAGAAGCGGAATGTGGAGATTTTTGACTTTCCGAATTTTTGTTAAATATTATCGTTGCAAACTGACGAGTAAATTATTGACAATAAATTGAAAACAAAATGCTTTGATTCATAGCATTATTTAATTTGACTTTCATGATTACCCAGAAAGTAAAGGTAATGAGTCAGTTTGTTATTGAAGTCATTACAGAGGTCTAAACATTTAAATCCTACATAAAAGCATAATGTTTTCAAAACAACTTACTTACAAACGATGAGTTTAAAATGTACTTATTTTAATTGAACTTAATCATAATAATATTCACTTACTCGCGACATTCATAGCGGCATCCGAGAAATGTAGAGGTGCAGTCAGGAACAGTAAAGTCAAGATCAGTCTCAAATCCCACGTCCACCACACAATATTATTAGGCAATATTGACGATCCTCTATGAGAAAAACTAGTAGTAGTATACAGAAATTTAGAAATCCTTGCTCTGCAGCTGGAAAACATTTCTGGAAGGTGGATTTGGGTTCGCAAGCGCTGTTTTCTGCAATCAAAATTAAACCAATTCTTTAAGTTAAGTCTTCCATTTCTCCAACCACTATATAATTATATGGTTAAGGTGAGACCGAATCGACACTTGCAAGGATAGGTCACAAATTAAGACCGAAGGAGTATATTATATTAACTTATTAATCCACTGTCAACTCCTGCCTAAAAATGAGCATTGTTTACTCATGGAACATGAGAGATATTATGGAGAAATCACAGACAATCCTTGGCTTATTCATCAAAACGAGAAAAAAACCTGAAGTGACTCATCAAACTTTATTCTGAAAAACTCGGGTTAGAAAACAAGATTGGATTATTATTAGTAACTTATACTCTGCGATGCTGTTTTAAAAGTACAATATTGACAATCTTCACCACAGGAATACCATAAACCTCAAGTTAAAAAACCCAAATAAATTAGATAAAATTTCCCTTTCAATGACTATAATAAATCGAGTACCGCAAAATATGACATATAATGCCCTTCCAGAATTAACTTTCTTTAATAATCCCCCTAAATCACTGAAAAAACTCTATCTATAGCACAGGATTTTTTCGGATTGCTTTCAAAGCTTTCAAATTCCGTGTTTCATATTAAATAAGACTAAATTGCATGCATAATGCATAAATGTATTGTTGAATGTAAAAGATCGAGATGATTGATTTGTCAACCTTAAAATATGTATGTAAAGTTTTTTCTCGAAACTTTCCTCCTCGAAATAAATTCCTCTTTAAAAAAATAACGCCCCTAGAGGACTTGTTGTATTATTTACGGTAGTTGTTTAATTTTACCTCAATTCAGGACAACCTAGGGTATTAAATTGGATACTGACGATATTATATGTATTTGTTGAATGTGGGCTGCTTGTCTGTACGTATGTTTACATTTCTGTAAGAGATACCATTGAGTCTGATTTGGAATTTGTTTGTATCATGAAAATGTGAGAAGGGCAACTGCATTTAATGCATCCTCCTCTACATCACTTCAGTATCAGAATAATTGCAGTTGATCGTTTATAATAGAACGATTACATTAAGGACCCTTGAATTGCTTTATTATATTGTATTGCAACAAACAATGTTCTGACGAATTTTCAAAATATTTAAATGTGAAGTTGTTCCTCGAAGTGTCGCAATTTGAACTACTTTAATGATACATTTTTTATTTAATTACATTAAATGGTATTTGAATCCAGACATAAAATATACAAATCGATGAGTAGGATTTACTAATAGTGTTTAAAATCTCTGCGTTTAATAACATATGGAAGATTATGCGGCCTTTATATAATCACTATTATTAATAGAATGCCAAAAGCATTCCAAAGGGGTATTTTTAGAAGTTATATCTACGACCAATATTGTACAAAGACATTCCATTGTCAACAAATATGATATTTTTAGATTTTAAAAATCGGATTCCGTTAGAACTTGGAAACAATTTTCATGTGGGGCATATAATTGCGTATGTTTAATAAATACTTATATACGTTATAAGACACTGTGCCAATGTATTTAATCGACGAAATTCAAGTGCTGCAACAGTTATTAAAATGTTTGCCTTAATACTCGAAATAAAATTTCAAAACTCATTCAACTCAATTTAATAGTTTAGTTAAAATATCCCAACTGCGAGATTAAATTAGCAATCTGAGAATTGCAAAATTAGATTGCTCGATTGTTTCCTTAATATTAGACTAATTCGATTCCGAATTTCTGGATGCTGCTGTGAATGGTCAATGGTCCAAAGAACAACACAAACTAAATATCTATAATTATAAGGTTACATCGACAGATAGATATTAATTTATGCACCAATTCTGGCTATTTATCTTAAATCTTGTCCCTCAAATAAACTAGCAACTGATAAAACATATATTCGCAAAAACACTTCTAATTTTATTGATATGGACAAAGATGTGTTTGTGAACAGTAAAACTCCAGGGTTATCTAACGATGTTACTCATATTAAAACATAATAATAATAATACATTTCTCATTTAAACTAATCGTATAAGCGATAAGTAACAGTAACCTCAGCAAATATACAATACTATTGACTATTTACGAATGCAACGATCTTTGTTGACTTCCTAAGCTCTAAATCCTTCTTTAACGATAACTATTTTCGGAAAATTCTTTAATAAGCATTTAAATTAATTTATAAATTCCATGTTTTCTCCTTGATTGATCTAAATAACCATAAGAATACTCACTCAATTTGTAAGTGAATCTACAATTAATTTCTTAAATAAACTACAGGCATTTATAACATTTCCGAATGAAATTCCTTGCAGTTAACAAACTATAAAAAACTCCAAAATTGATATCAAAGCAAATGCATTGATATTCCTTAGAATGCAATTAAATACAGCCTAAGGTATTACACAAGCGACGACAGCTTGAAGAATAAATTGATTTTTCCTTAAACGACAAAACTAATGGAATAAATATGAAAAATAGTATCATAACTTGTAAAGTCTGAAGCAAACTATTTTAATACATATACCTAAAAGAGCCTTTGAAGTCAGGCCTGCCAAATCCGGAGAAGGATAATGGTAGTAGAAAACAAGATTGGGAATAAGTCTAGTGTGTAGAAGATCTCTGTTGCATGCATCGAAAACATGAAACATTTACAAACATTAAATCTCCTCACAAGAAGATACCTAACAATACGAAGTAAATGATCTGACATTACCTCTATATACTCATTTAAAATTCAATATACTGGATTATTAGAATGATATATTGCTCATAGTATTGAGACAAGCTTGCCACCACACAGCAGCACAGCACCGTTCACATATTTTATATGTCTGTAATATCTAATATTTAATGTCTAATATAAATGTAATATGTATTTGAATTGAAATTCAAACATTCATTATGTATGAAAAAAACTGCACAAAAAGAGTGGAATTGCCAGGCAGAAGAAGAGAGAAGAGATTAGCTGAATGAAAAGAGACCCAGCCTTACAATTAGAATCACTTTATACCCTCGTCTCTCATTTTTGCGAATGGTTACTGAATCTTAAGTGATTTACCAAAAATCCTGCCCTTTTATCATTACCACATAATATCCACATGCTCGAAAACTTCATCAAATATTTCCTTACCAACTAGGCCTATAAAAACGGGATTCTAGCGTGATTTAAGCGGGTTCTTTTCGGAGAGGAATATAAAATAAAAGCTAGATTATGATAAGTGAAATTGTTGATCCGAACAATCATGATTATAAATAGTGTGGAAATCAGTTGGGAAATGTAGTTGTGCAGAAATGTAGGTACATTTTCAGCTGTTCTCGGTGGAGAATTGGATTAAGCAGTTCTTAACTCCATTCATATATTAAGAATTAGGCTATGGACTGAAAGAAACTATTTTTACATATGTATCAGATCAGCTTTTACAATATGTAGGATTTGCATAGTATTATATTGCCCCTAAGTAATATAAAGTGTAAGTCGTAAGTCATAAACGATCCTTGTAAGATTCCATAGGAATTAGGTATTGTTTTGGTTGGCAAATGAGTTGATTTAGATTTGATCGTTCGTAATATGATAATGAAATGTCTTTATGCTTTCCAGCCTATACTCTGAGTGCAGTGTGGGCATGAAGTTAAGCCGTGTATGTAAAGCTCTGCCACAACTACAACTACAGACATGATATATAGATTCTGTGCATTTATTTTAAACAAATATTCAGCATGTTCCTCCGTCAGTGGAGTACGGTAACAAATGGTCCAATTCAAGTTTTTTTTAAAGAGCGGAAACAGTTTTGTTAAGTACTTACAGCCTTGGACAAAAGGAAAAAGATTCGCAAGTACTGCACTCCAGTTCTGTGATCGGGCGTAGAAGGGATTCCCCTATCCTCTCCTCTGATATCTGTTCCGGAAATTGATGATCCCCCCGGTCCATATCGTCATTATTTGAAAAAGTCATTTAAATTATTTTTTTGTCGAGAAAGTCACAATAAAACGTTATAAGATAACTGGTTCTGGTTCTGGACTCAATCCAGTTGGAATGGGTAAAAGGTGTGGGAATCCAACGGCAAATAAAAGCCAGTAATCCGCTATTAGGCAGAATTACCTTCGCTTATTATATCTTTTACTCTGCTGTAGGGATTTGGCTGCATAGAGTCATACTTTTATTGACGGTGTTAAAAAATTTAATCAGAGGAAGCATCACTTCACTAGATCGGCATTTGCCGTATCAGCATCAAGAGAGATTATAAAATCGTTTTCATATCAACCAGCTTGGCTGCACTTGTGGTTTGCTGAACTGTTTATCAAAACTCTCAGGTATTTAATAAACAACTGTCCTCATATTTCATGAATGTCATGCAACAATAAGAACAGGACTGGACATGATACTGACTGTCAACTGTCTCTCATAATAGCAATTTTTTAGTCATAACAGACATAAAAGGATCATCACACAAGAGGGAATGATGAAATGCGGTGGTGGTAGTGCTGATGGGATTTCTGCATTACTTTACGACGACAGTAAGTTCATCTCCATAAATTGTATGCTAAACTTAGCTGGCTCATCTCAGTCAACGAGAGGTTCTTGGATTCACAAACAAAAATCCTTTGTCGTCAACGGCATCGTTTATCTCCCACAGTTTACATTAGAACGTTCACACACTCTTCATCCAGTCGGTACATAAATTCATTTCAAATTACCCTTAAAGATCCTTATAAATATAGCCTTTTTATACGTCTCTCTAATCTTTATGAAATGTTGAAGTTTCCAATTACACAAACAATAACCTCTTCGGAATGATAACCTCGGAAGTCCGATGCAGTTGGACTAGAGGAACTTTTTTAAATAAACGTTTTTAATTTAATGCAAATATCGGATTCACTCTGCTGAAGTTATGTAACCAATCACACATCACATCAGATCCATTTGTTGGAGGCAGGAGAGAAGTCCGTGTCATGGGTTTCTTTACCATTTGTTTAATCCAGTCTTTAATGTTATTCTACGGTATGAATAATAAGCAGTTCAGGAAGTGAATAAGGTGTGTCTTTCTTGCATGTCCATGATTTATTTTGCTCCTCTGCTAATGTCCTTCCTTGCCTAGCCTCTGGCCAATAATGCAGTGTTAGAGTTGGATCTGTTAGAAGTAAAAATGTAAGATATTATTCAGAGGAACTGACTTCGTGGAAGATATGATGAGGTTGAGGACGATGGGATGTCTAGCACAGAGTTGCATATGATATGAAATTATGGAAACCAAGTTGATGTACAATTTGCAGTTAAATTGTAGTAACACGAGGTTTTCAAGGTGCTCCTTATTAGCTCCAACTTCTCTGTGAGATTGTTTCTTCAGGAAGGGAGATCAAATTCGTAGCTTTTCATACAAATGGTCCAACACGCCCCAATAAGCCAATCAACCTACTAACTGTCTGTTGCTGGTCAAGTTTCAACACTTCGGTTTTTTAAGAAAAACAGTTTGTTCTTCCCTTTAATGTTTTTTTGTACAAGACGACAGCAAATATTATTCAAAACAAGGCACTTAAATAGATATTCCAATGTTTTGAGGAGAAAAAAAATCATGAGCAGGTAAAAAGGTTCGAACACGTTGTAATTATGATTAATTTACCTGGAGCTGGATGGAGTCTGGTGTTGATAGTTTCACCTACTCTACTACACTGTGATGTTACGTGTCTAAGTGAATCATTTTCTATCTCACCACAAAAGAGCTTACAATGTATTATTATTCCATTCTAATGAATAATGATTACACATTTGAAGTATTAGGTACAAGAAGAGGTACGACTACACTTTAACTTTGGAAGCAAATGAGTGACACTGTATATAGAAACAATACTATCTCCGTTACTTGATTATATAAATCTCCTAATCTTTCGGAAATCACAGGAAAATTTTATTTTAAATTTTCTGGATTTTAAAAAGTTGAAAAAATTAAATTACCATGAAAGCTTCAACATTTTGGACTTGTTTTAAAACCGAAGAAAATAATTTTGACTTGCTTAGTCTACGTTTCCTCATTAACTGAACCAGTGAAATCCCTGTGCCTTTCTTTTCCCATATATTACTTTAGGGAGACCTTTTTTTAATAATGTTGCTGCTCTCTCAGCTTAAAAAATACTGACTTTTTCACTGCTCCTTACTTTGCCTTTTCTTTAACTACGAAACCCATAGCTTAATCAGGTCTTAACCACAACCAACAACATCAAGATTCAAGACAAACTTGCAATAAGAAGAAATACAGAAGGATTGGATAGCCCCCTTTCTTCTATACTACAGCTTCAAGAGAGTCAGTCCGCTTGTTGCCTCATTGGACTTTTTGCTCAGAATTGATTAGATAGAAGATACTCGTCTTTGTATTTTTATGGATGGGCGACTTAACTTCTCGTTTAACTCATTCTTAGCCTAATAAGTTGGGAAAATGACATCCTGTATTATGGTCAAGGATTTCTTATATATATATACCGTTACGAATAGGGTTATTAAATTAAGATAGATTATTATTAGCATTCATTTATTAATGAGGGAGCCTCCTTCACATGCGTAATGGTAATGAGTGGTGGTAAATTAAAATGGTATCATCATCCTATTATGAATGTGCGTAGCTTCTGGTGACGAGCTACTGACAAACTTGCCAAAAGGCTGTCAGACTAATAACTTGTCAGTCCTCAATTTTTAGGGCTTAAAACCTTGTCCTCGAGTTCACAGTGCTTCTTCTGCCCCTCTGTCAACGAATGACAAAAAGGGTTTAATTCAACATATCTTTGCGCTGTCATTTATATAAAATACTCCTCTCCTCGGAATTCCTTGAATGTTTTAAGTGCAGTTCAATCTTGTGGCAATCATTGGGAAGTAAGTTAACTAAAGTTCATTCAATCCAAGCATGAGGATACCAGATAAGAATACTAATTAATCAGCCTAACCGTCAATAATTCCAGTCTATATTATATAAGGGAACAGACGGGGGAATGGTTAGTTTGTGAAGGACGCCTTTAACGCAGATTACCATTTAACTTCTAACTTCTATAAGAGCAAGGAAACAAATACAGAGAGAGAGAGAGCTAACCAGTTAAATACCAGCGAGTCTCGAATAGTCAGTCAACAAATGAAGGAACGAAAAAAACTAACTTAACTGCACAGTGAAATGGCACATCATTAAGGCTGTTTGAAGCCAGGCATACCAGTTACCTGATAGTGCAGTAGTAGTTAGTAGTAGTAGCAGTGGTGGTGGCAAGGAATGGACTACCTTCAGCTATTTAGTCAGCAGAGTGTTTACGACAAGGATTTTACGATGAAAAGTAAATGTATCAATCAACTAGGGGTACATGTCGACAGCCAATTTAATATCATCTGGCAAAGGAATGCGACTGAATTTGCACAAAAGCTCAATAAATTATTAAGAAGCTAAATGCTACTCAAGCTGGCAAGACTCATCTGTATTTATTGATATCCCATGGCTTTTATGAAACCTGTACCTGTTTTGACAGAAACACCTATTACCTCCAACCATCCCGTCTCCCAGTGACCCATCCAGTTTAATCTGGTCCTTTTTATTAGGTAAATTCCCTAGCTAAAGACTTGCTGAGCCTTTGATTTTATTCAATCCGTTCTTGCATGCCATTGGAGCGTGGAACTGGAGCTACTTGTCTTCAACAAGGCTACAAATGTCTGCTCCGAAGATGATATATCGTATAAATGGTGTACTGTATTGACACGGAAGTCTCTCCCGTCCTGACGAGAGAGAAAGTTACAATCCCTCAAAAACGGTATATTTAGACGCTTCCCGTCTCGATCTAGAGTCAGGGGCGTTTAAAGATGTCCAAATAGACTGTCGTCAGGTACGGCGGTTCTGTACATCCTATACGCCTGGGTTCATCATCACAATCGTTGAACTCTAAAACCAGGCGTCGTCTGCAAAAGCTTGTCTAGTCCTCAACTATCACTGTTTTTATAAAATACCGGTGATTGAAGTGTGAACTGAAACGCAAAGCTAAAGGATTTATTTCATAAACTCCTCCTTGGGTATTTTTTAAAAATAAGGCTTTCAGAATGAGACCAGAAGAGCAATGCCAAGGAGGTTGGGTGTCAATGCTAAAGACAAGAATTCATTCTTCAAAGTGCGACATCATATGAAGAATTGTCCAGCCGATGCAGGAGAATAAAGCAGCTAAACCCTTGCAGTTGTAAAACCCTCGCAGAAGGAATTATACATGTCTAATTTTGAGACTTAAGTTTTAGTCTTGGATTGCCGAACTACAATGAACAACCGATTAGTCTCACTTGACTCCATGAAGACAAATAGATCAGACCGAGTGGATGGTTGTTATATTTATTGTTATGTGAGCTGATATTCGGCCTGTGGTATGATATTACACCCACAATTTACCCGTTCCTACCTCATCGGATTAGGTCGAGTCGGCAGTATTTCTATTGTGTTCCAGAAACCTAGTTGTTAACAACCAGCATAAAACTTTCTAGGATAATCTTTAATGCATAATTTGCTTCATTTTAGGAGCACAGCGAGGATTGAGTTCATATGTTTACTCGCTTCGGAATAACTTTAAACTACTGAATAAATCCCCGTCGCGGAGTATATCTCCCACTCCGGAATAGTCGCCCATTTTGGAATAGAGTCCCACCAACAGGATTTACAGTACTAAACATTTCCGTCTGCAAAATTGAAAGTTTTGTATTTACTGAAACTAAAACGATACTAAAAATCTCAAGACTTTGAGACTAAACAATTCGTAAAACGGCAGACGGTTTTATGAACTTTCCATTTTAAATCCGTATAATCTACACGACAATCCACTGGAGTTGTTGAACTTTTAAAGAGCAAAAACTATTTTTCACATAGTAGGCTAAAAATCATTTTTTTAAATGGCTTGGGTTTGCTCAAAAGACGAACCATGTTAGAAAGTAAATAAACATGTAAATTGAATCAAATTAAGCCAAATTGAAACTCATAAGAAGAAGCCATTAACAAAGTTTTTTATGTTTATTTATTTTTTACCAAGGATTGAGTTACTTGAAGTGTTAGAAAGAATGCAATTAGCGATGAAAAAATGGGATCCTGAGAAGTTTGCTAAAAAGTTGACGAATTGAAGATACCTATGCAATAAACGACCTTCAATGGCGTTTACGTTGTTTTTACACATAAGATGTGGAAGCTGTCAAACCCTTCTGCTAGTTATACAGTCTTGTAGTTGGACAAAGCATCATTGAATTATCTACTTGATTTGGTTCTGGAGCCAGCCCGTCCCTGTAGAGAAATCATGTTAGACTGGATTGCGAATTTAGAAAAAAAGTTGGACAGGTGAGAAAGGAATGTTATCACACGGTTCAGGTAGGCTTGAGTAATTGATGTAATATACCATGTCATGTCAACTACATTGCTTTATGTGTGTGCCATTCTCACATTTAATTTATAGGCATTCTCTTACAACTAATTAAAATGAAATATAAATTATGTATTGCTTTCTAGGCAGACTGGCGGACTGGCGACACGGAAATTATCACCGCGTATGCTGAATTCTGATGCAGTTACTACACATAGTGTAATAATGTACTTAAGAAAACAATTCACACTGCCTCGGTTTTCACAAGCAAACACCTTTTAAAATTAATGTCTTCGAATCCCTCAATTCTAAGGTTTCGTCAGAGATAAATCCCACAAAATGCATTTAGTGATTAGTAGGATAAGAAAACTCTATAGCAAAACCAATGCAAGCAGAGTACATTAAAAACACGTATCTTACCATTTTACCTACAAAATGCATGACATGCCTATAATTGTTCGTTGCAGCCGATTGTATGCACTATCTGCATTATAATGACACCAAGAAGACAACTGCCCCAAAGAAGATAATGAGTAATTAATGAGAATTTCATGACTGATCGGTGCCTTGATGTATGTTGGCCACGGTAATGGACGTAGCGATTTGACTAATTACCAGGTCAGTGGTGAAGGTGTTGCAGAGAGTTCACGAGCCTTTTCATACTCAGAATTTTTAGTGTAAAATATAGGCCATGGAAATGAGTGATAAGTCAAGGTAAAATTAATAGGCTCATTTCATCTAAAAAAAATCTTATCAAGCCCAACCTTCATTAAGATCACAGACAATATCGAAAGGAACGAAATTATTCATAAAATATACGAAATTTAAATGGGGTTCCTTCCAAAACACCTCCTTCAGTTTAAATTGACCACAACACTTAATCTTGTCTTACACCTTTCATCAAGTCATAAACAAGGGAGGTATGAGAAGCCTTTATGTAAGAACTATGAGGGAAGGAGTTGCCGATTATGATCACATAATAATGATATTGTTATCAGTCTTGATTATGCGGGATATATGTTAAATATATGTGTCGAATGCAATTATACTAATGTAATCGATATGGTATTAGAACAATGAAGTAAACTTCAAGAAGTAATGAAGAAGAGGGTGCGAGGAAGCAAAAAAGGAACCCCACCTGTATTGGCTTGTCATGAGAAGCGGACTTTGTGGAGCCAGTTACCCGCAGAGTTCTTGTCCTCCTGGGCTCATTCCTTCAAGCCATTTACTACAAGTTTGTAGAGAGTGCCTCTTTCTACAAACAGTCACCATCCTAATCGCAACTTTCATAATCACCAAGGTTTTCTCGAATTTTTGCAAGGTGTATTACCGCAAATGTTGCAATAAATCCCCCCTGGAATAAGTTCCTCCTCAGTATTTCGTCCTCCTTTCACATGGTTTGATAAAGCGACTGCCTGATGCCCCTTGAAATGTGGTGCTTTGGCATAACTACAAGTTATCTAAGCGGTTAAGAAGCTGAATGAGAATTTAACTTTAATGGTCTGACGAAGATACAATCCTACTATATTCCGTGTTTCTAGAGAATTTTTATGAAAAAATATGCGATAAATTTCCAGGTGAATGCGTGAATGCGTCGTTTTATATTTCTGTAAAAACAATTTTTGTAAAACCCTCATCTTTGGTTTAGAGGTTTAAAACAATTATTCCCGATAGGGGCTTGTTTAATTTTTACGGTACATTGTGATTGTCGACGCTAATTAGTAGCAGTTAGTACTGTTGAAGGAATCCAATATGTCTTATTCGGAGGTCCACCATATCATTATACTGTAAAGGTAACCCCACCCCTTGATGGTTTATCCAATTTGTGAGCATATTAATCAAACCACGACGACGAGATTATAGATAAGTGTTCAGACACAAAGTGCGCATCACCTTTGCCCTACAGACTCGTCATAGTCAAATGTAATGTGATCAAGAAGGTAAAAGTTGCATGGCAGATTCTTGTTTTTCCAACTGTTTTCCAACAACCTGAGTTCTATTTGATGGGCAAAAATGCATCGCATATTCTGATGCCCGATATCCAACTTTTCAAACCCTGAGAGATGTACATCAAGTAACTAGGCCGATGTATCTGTCAAGTGCCAGGCCAATAATTTGATGATAAATGCTCAACGCCATCAAGTCTAGAACTGAAGCCAAGAGTTTCCGAGAAATCAGAAACATCAATATTTATAAACTTCAGCTTTAATGATCCTGTGAAAGTTTTGCTTCCCATGTATTATTATTAAATACCAACAATTCGGACTCTAATTTTATCATCGTCCGTGAATCAGATCCGATAAATTAACTGAGACAAGTCGGCAACCTTTGGCCATAGCGCTCTACGAGGTCGTACGTATTATAGTTTACTGGCACGGAGGAGACTTCTAAAGAGACTGGTTGACTGGTGATTGTCAATATGAGACAAAGTATCAGCCACAATAAACAAATCCCTACTGCCTTTAATATTGAGTTCGTGAATTACTCCGAATTCTGTCATCATCAATGTGTTATCATACAGTCTGATAAATGTTGAGATGGAGACGGCACCTTGTAAAAGCTCATAAATTTTAATGTTTAGAAATTATGGATCGGGGATTTCCTACAAATGGGAACAAACCCTTTTTCGGCCAAGTTAAGACGGCGGATTCAATATTCGATTCCGAAAGTAGTGTATGTAAACTACTGAACTACTGTAAACTGTATCAAACAGCATCATTCGGTGTATAATCTAAACTCGCAAATTATGTCGGGTAGGTAAGTTTCGACACTTAGGAGAAGGGACTGTATTTGTTGAACATGAAACGTGATTCATTAGTTTGATGATAGGGCCTTTCAGTACCCTGCCGCTTTCATGTTAGAAATACGTAGTTTTGCTGGATATAAGTTCCAACTTCCAAGTCTTTCTGCCAGTCGTGTGTTGTCAGAATAGCTCTTCCGTTTAAAGTACTTTCTTCGTGAAATTGCAATCCTACAACGTAACATAAATTAAAGAGGTTTTGAGGTTTCTGAAGAGATTTTTTTTACAAAACAAATAAACAAACTGCTCCACTTATTTACTCAATTTTGAAAGAAGCATCGATATAGGATTTAAGTCCAACATCTCTACATCTGGTCAAATATTTCTTACGTTTGAGTTTAATTTAAAGAAACTGTCATTTACTCTTTTACTCATGCTGCATGCCCTGAAATTTAAATTGCTAAAAATATAAGAAATAAAAACTGACACGGTTGTTTTCAAAGATATCGTATCGGGTATCGGGATATACACATGAGAGGCTTGCTGTTCAAATGATCCAATACTCGTTTCTATTACCAGATATTATTTTCAACGACACATTAAAAAATATTTTTCACTTAAGTTAGACTATTTGATTTGCTAAACTTTCTGATATTATTACAGTAAAAAAAACAACGTAATAACTCTTCAGTGGAGTTTGTTTTTATAATCCTTGATTGAATTTGTTATTGAAAAGGCTATTGATACCACTTCTAATGATTTTATTAGGTTCGATTGACATTTTCCTGTGGCTAGCTGCAAAAGGCACAAGGAATTTCTTATGCAACGACAGATAACATTTTTATAATCACATGATGATAGGACAAGACCTGATGTTTATTATTTGTATCAGAATATCATTTGAGGTGAAAGTTCGAAAGATTAACCGTCGTGTTCTTGGTCTGTTTTGTCAGTTTATAATCAACTTAAGTCTAATTTATTCAATGTTACTTTATATAGTGTTGGAGGTTCACATGATTTTTTGTATAAAACTTTAAAAGTTTTTTTTAACTGTTCCTTGTGGTCCAACTTGGTCATCCAGAAAGGGCCGAATAATCAAAACTTGAGTTGACTTTAGTGCATTATCCTGTTTCGTCGTTTGTTACAAATTGCAAGAAATGGTCAAATATGCATTTATTTTGATTTGTTCGTGTATCCGTTCCAGAGTGATATGAGTCCAGGACAATCAAAAGTTTTTAATTCAAACATAATCTATACCATTTTGTCGTTGATTTCGAATTTGTAATAATCAACCGTTAAAGATCGAGCTGTGTGGTACTCGTAAGTTGGGATTGAGTACCGCTTTACAAAGTATGTCTTGAGTTACACAAGAACGCTTGAACCCGTCAAATTAAGTAGGGCCCTGCCCAACATTTTTTAACCTCCCCACCAAGTGTTGTTTTATTCAAAACCTACAATTTACAATACAAGTGAGGTTTTTAGCATTGGAAACGAGTCAGAATTTTCTTGATACTAGTTTTTACAAGTTAATTTACAAGGTATCAGAATCAATATACATAATAAGTAATGCACAATATTGTGCAGTTTTATACTTCAAAAACATACAACATAATGCCGGATACTTCATAAAACTATTTTAAATGCACAATATTATACAGGTTTATTATAAACATATACAGTTTACTGTCGATTTAAACAGTTTAAAGATACATGTTTTGGACAATGTTCTTATAAAATGGAACGAATCTAAACCTATTGGCTTCAATCAATCATCATTTGAGGAGTCTCAAGCAAGACATGAGGAGTGTTTGGAGTTTCAAAGAAGGATCCTGTTGATGGAAGAAGATTTTCGACGCATAACAACTTCACAGAAATGCAAGCAACAAAGCGGCTGCAGCAGTAATTGCAACCAAGGATAAGATTGCAACGATTTGCTTGCACATAAAAACAAAAATAGATTATTATTGGCAATACTTAAATTGTTATCGTTCAAATGTCTGGCTAATTTATAGTATCCAAAACACATTGCTGATTTTAAAGATTTAAAAATAAAATCAAAACTTACAATATTGGATAGTTTAACCTCAGACTCAGGTGTAGCATATTTCCAATAAATGCAAAATTCCTTTGCAATATTATCAGGTTCAGCAACGGTGGTAATGTCACTTAAAGCCACACTTATAGGTCCATGTGCTAACCCAGATCTAGCAAGGGTTAAGGATTCTTTTAAAGTTCTGGGAACGAGGTCCTTCTCCGTGGCAAGGTCCTCGAAATTATTAATTCGGCATGGGTTTCGTCCAGTCTCTTGCAACAGATCAGTGGTATCCTTAACCACATCGGTTATCGTTTCATCAATATCGGGAGAGGACACATGGACACACCATCCGTTTCGAATATTATACATGAAATGAGACACATCGTTTCCTAAATCGATTTCTACAACGTCCCCCACTTTTACAATTTTAGCAATCTCTGGGCCCGTTTTCCACTCTGAGTCTGGATCTGGAATCTCGGCAACCGGCAAGTGCTTTTTTGAAGATTTCTTACCCATACTGGAAATTATTAAAAACTTGAAATGACGATAGATAATTTTAATCTTAAGAAATTCGGAAGAACTTCGCTTTTCTATCTACTTCTTTCTCATGCATGTTTTAAAGGTTGGTCTATGAAATCGTAAGGGAATGCACATGATGTCAGGAATTTGGCAAGGTGACAAACTAACAAACAATAGAACAAGCTATGAGTTCTCGTGTAAATAAACATGTACATAATACGCGTGTGTTGATTTTGAAATGAGCCGTAATCAATGTCTTTATTAGCAAAGTTCGCAAACATTAACAAAGTACACATAATAGGTTCCTTAATAATGAATAGGTTTACTGAATTATTAAACACCGACTTCCTTTGTATACGTTCCTCCACACTCTAAACGACCTTCACCTGCAGAGCCATTGACTCGATAGAATCTTACTAGAAAATTAATACAACGATCTCTGTCTTTTTGCAAGGATTGTTTCGGCAATTAAATTAAATGTATTCCAATGTACTTGACACTGAAACCATTAGACATTAACCTCTGTAACGTACAACATGGTTACAAACACTGGACCCATTATTAGTCGAATAATGTTAGGCAACATTTTATGACATATCGACAGGGCAAGTCATAAATTACATGGATTTTGGTATAGAGAAGCTAAAACTCAGTTTATTTTGCATTTGCATTGATACAGTTTACATGCAACATGATTGCAAATTAAAAATCATGCATTTTATTGGCTTTACACAGCTTGTGTAGTACAACAAGGCAATCACTTTAGTCATTTATATAGTAATGCCGTACCGTAAGATTAGCTAGTTGGATTTTAATACGTTATTCGTATGATTTAGTGGACAGATGATAAGAGAGTCTAACTGACCGATGATTCATTTATGTTAACTCCTGGTTGAACTGTTGATTGTGCTAATCGAGCATCATCATGCAACATAACGACGTAGACAACCTGAAGCCAATAAGTTTGCAGGTCACGGGCCTCTCTGACTGAAGTCCATGGATCATCCATCCATGAGGATTCTTATGTGTATTCTAGCTAATTTTTTTCAGTCTTGCAAAGGGACTACGTTAGGACTAATGGGACATACCATCATGAGGATATCGTATTACGTTTTAGGTTGAGACAGTTTGATATTCAAGAACTTCTTTTATTCAAAAGAGAGACGGTATTGATAAATATATTCGAAGGCCTAGGGCTACAAGTTTTAATCGATTTTACAAATGCTTATTAGGGCTAGGTTAATGCATTAGAGGAGTATTTAATGTTTATTATGCAGGGTTTGCAAAGGGTTTTGGTTCATCAATTCGATTTTGTTTTCAATCAAAATAAAAACAAGTATTTCTTTCTCAGCCGTGTGTACTTGCACTGTACACTTCATAAATCTTGAGACACACTTATCACTTACGAGGTTATGTTGTTTCAAGTAAACGCCTTAACCTCAAGCGGTGCAACTATTTAGTCTACACTTCTGCCCAAGCTCTCTATATACATCACTCGATCTGTCCTGCATGTAAGTTACAGGATATAATCAAGCAGTAAGCTTAGAGCTGATGAAACGCTAATTATGGTTTAAGCCTTTTAAAATAAATAATTAGTGGCTCCGAACATTGTTGGATGCATAAAATACGAACCGCGTGTAAAAAATAGAGGTAATGTTATTCGCATAATATGCGAAAGTTATTCTGAATCAAATAGTGCGACTACAGAGACTACAGACGCCAAAACACAACTTCCCAATCTTGTTTAACAGGTATCGGCCCACAAACAGGAGAAGATCCCTTACAAAGTTTGCATTTTGTAAAAAATATGTAAAGTTTTTAAATTTTAATTTACTGCATAAATATTGGCTAGAAATATACGATTTAGTGTAGGTATGTGCTATGTTTTAACATCGTCCGCTGTAAAACCCTACGCGAATGTATTTTCCCCTTCATATTACTATCTACCATTTAGATATATATTTTTTATTTGGCCACACCTTTATTATAAGTTCAGCTGAAATAACTAATAACTTAATAGACCTTGGAGAATGGAGTACATGTAGATTTATTTAGCACCATGTACTTATTTATGGGTATTTCACTCGTTTAGTTTAGGCTACCAGAACCCATCATCATTCAGCTCCCTGTGACCTTTTAGAACTCCGTCACTCTTTGAGTTTGGATTAAAGTGTTTTATTTCTTCACCTTCGTCTGCATTCTGGATCAATTCGAGCTCTGAATTGAATTGATCTTTGTACTGTTGATTGGTCTCATTCCCTGTCAGAGAGTCCCGTCTCCGTGAAAAGCTTTCCTCTATTAAATAAAATGTCCAAATAAAAGAGAAATTGATTACAATTAAAAATCATAATGGTTTTTGAACCATTAATTCATTTTCTGAATTCAAAGAGTTTACCATCATTAGGTTCAGGAATCGAAGCCAATGTGGGGTTTCTTCTTCGAGTTAATCGCCCACGAGCCGATGTCATTCGCTCAACTATTTCATTTCCAATCAATTTTTCACTTTCAGGAATCGAAATCGCATCCGATTCTTGATTATATTGAGCTTCTGGTTGCTTTTTAGTTGTCGACGGTTTTCGAACTTTATCAAGCGCACTTTTTATAGCCTTTTTTAATTTTGTGGGATCTAAATTGGAGAAGGTCTGATTGACAATCACTTGGGATTTAATAAAAGAAAGGCCGGTATAAACTGACTCCTCCCAGCCGTATTCCTCCGTGAAATTCCAGACATAGGGACTGAGGGCACAGGACAAGTAGGATACGTCCTCGACGCTTCGTTCATGCTTAGCCAGAACTAGCTCGAGAATCAGTTTCGTTGCACCACTCAATCGGCATTCACTTTTTTGCTTTTCCTAAACCCAAGCCATTAGCAAAAATAGTTTTTTACAGTCCTGTAATTAAATTATTCAGTGTGTCAAAATTATGGTCTGGAAGACTGACCAAATCGTTCTCTTCCATGAAATTCAAGCAATCTCCGACTTGGTCCAGAGACCCATCGAAAAGAATTTCGAGCTCCGTCAAAGGAATCGGATTTTTATCTCTGAATCGAATCAACAACCGTCTTTGAATGGCTCTAAG
Organism: Desoria tigrina; assembly: GCA_906901685.1. Classification (NCBI taxonomy): domain Eukaryota; kingdom Metazoa; phylum Arthropoda; class Collembola; order Entomobryomorpha; family Isotomidae; genus Desoria; species Desoria tigrina. The sequence continues at coordinate 559,420 of CAJQTU010000014.1, forward strand.
CTGTGCAGCCTTATCCGATAAATCTTCCTGCAAAACGAAAAAAGGCATAAATCGGAAACTTATGGAAAATATTTGTTTTAAGGATTTACCTTGATTTGAATATCTCGTCTCCGTCTTAATATATGAGCATCTATTTCAGAAAAGTATTCCGCAAGTAGAGGAATGTCGTGTTCGGAATCTTGCGATTCAAACGTTAGGTCCAATTGTTCCCTGCCAAACTTTCGCTGAAGTCGTTCGTAGAAGTCATTAAAAATGAGATAGATTGCTGCCAACGTATTTGACTGGATACGATATTTCGAAGACGTCTGGGTACTTGATTTTGTAGACGATAATAAGGATACTTTTTCCCCGCTGAGAAGGTGAAAACTCATGCCGGCCGGATTTCCTTCAGAGTTCCACTCAAAATCTTTTGGAAACCAGATACAGTATAACTATTATTGTAGTATTGAAAACTCGGAATTTTGTTAAAATGTTAGATCTCAGTAAAGTAAAGTAAAGAAAATACCATTATACAAAGTCGGCAAACTAATCGAAGGTTTATTAACGGAAAATGTAAATTTAACATCGGCATCCTTTTCCAGTTGATGATGAGCTTTTGCAACGATAAAGAGAGGAATTTTGATGCCGCATTTCTGAACAAAATGTGGCTCACCGCTATCGAGCACGTAAAATACGAATACATCTGATTGTAGATCGGATGGAATTCCTTCATTTTCAACGAAAAACTCTACTTGATAACTGTGACGTCCAACTAAATCGATTTAAAAATGTGTCATTTAGCCTCAAATATATGACGGAAGTTTAATAAATCATTTGACTTACTAATATCGCCAATGAATACTGATTCAGGACTGCAAGTGATCGGTTTACGCGTACTTATGGTCACGCGAACATCATTAACTTTGAGGTGACACATTATTTTCACAACCCCAATCAATGAGATTACTTCCAATCCTGTGGATTCAATCCATTTTGTTTTCTGCCCTTCGAATTCTAATTTGATTTCCACAGTACTGTCTCTATTTGAAACCACGTCTACGAAAAATAAAATCATTAGCTTGTAATCCTAGTGTACTTAATTGACTATCAATCGAGTTTTATAAACTTACTTTGTTCTCCAGACGCTGCGATGGCCTTTCTTAAATCATGTAACTCATTCTCAGCCGCCTCGTAATCCAAATCTCTAGCGTGGACTGGCGGTGCAACAAATAATGATGGAACGGTTCCTAAACATCCTAAAACCACCTTACCATCTGAACTGAGGGCGATGATTCCCCCATTAATATCCTGTGGGCCAATTGATGATACGGGTTTACATTAAACTCTGGAATCTTTATTGCATATACAACTAGCAATCTGCTCTTACTTTCAAAACGGATCGGTTCAAATAAATGGGACTAAAAGGCAACTTTGCAGCCCAACGAAGAGAAGTGTCGTTAAAGACATAGCATGTATGAGGTTCATTACTGGATCCGGTAATTGTGACACATTCGCATTCTCCGGCAGCAACTGTAACTAAATTGGATGAAAACAAATAAAATAAAATTCGCCAAACATATAGATGCTTTTTTATTAAAATTTGAATGCACATACGTAAATAGGAATGGTAATAACTAATTTGATAGTCCAGTCGTTTACTCCAAATTAGATGGCCTCCTTCTCCAATGCAAAAAATATTTCGGAATGTACACATAACAACCTTAGTGGAAGATGCTTCATTTGTTGACAGGACTTGGATGTCACCAATACATTCCTCTCCAATCGAAAATATCCAGTCTGGTGTCAATCGTTTGCCAACGCTAGTATCTTGAAATTGTTGTTGATATGGATCATCTTTGGCCATAGCTAGATTAGTATATTTAAAACAAGTTAAATTCCAGGACGATATCGTCAAAAATGAGTCCCACGAAGGTACATAAGCTAATTGTCCCGGAAGTAGAAAACCAGGCAGATATCTTGAGAATGTGAACAACTCCTGTTCAAAAAATGAAAGAGTTCCATCCAAAGACTGAACACAAATAAAACGCCGATTTGGTTTTCTAGAGCTTGTGGTCTCATCGTCATCGTCCGAGGTACCATGACCAAAGGCACCACAGCACATATTGAAGGCATGTCGTTTGAGAAGATGTTGGTACAGAAGGGTAACTTTGTATTGGGAGCCGTGCTCAACCTGTCCAGGTAGCTTCGAAATAGCGTAAACTGCAAGTTTTTGCGGATGTAGAATTGCCAAGTTGATCTTATTAGAACCACTAAAAATTAAAATACAGATTAGACATTCTTTTAACAGCACAATTTATCAAAAATCTGAATCTTATTAACCTGACAAATACATCCGCTTCTATCTGAAGAATTGGAAAGCCAAGATTAAGCTCCGCTAAGATTACAGCTTCCCCGGGACCGAGAGCCGGATAACTGGTTTCTTCACCCGGATTTGGCAAGTCTACGGTACCTATAATACGAAGTAAACCGGAAAAACTCCCAAGGACGAATTTAATTTTTTCATCTGCATCGTTATCCACATTTCCGACAACTAGAGCTTTTGAAGCAAAACAATGGAATCCTTCACTACAGTCAACTGACCACAATTCTCGAAACGTAAATAAAGACATTCCACTAATTTTCGAACAATCGGGAGGTGACTAATTTTATCCGGTGTGCGAGAAAGTACGAGGCGATGAATTATCCGGGTTGAATCAACGGATGGTTCAAGTATTGATTATATTCAGAAGGAATAAAAAAGGGTTTGTTGGGTTAGCATTTCATGACGACGGTTTGTTGTTCACAACCGGAGTTCAAATCGATTACACACCTGGTGCTTTCATTCGCATGTACAAAGTACACCTGATAATATAATTAAATGAAAACGTATGCTCTCATGCTTTTTTCAACTTTCTATACATATGAATTTAGAATTTGTTGTCGACTTAAAAATAGTTGTGAACGTTTTTATTTTGAAGCATATTACAAATATGCTGTTAAATCGATGTTAGAAGAAGATAAAATATATTTTATTCAATTATTTAATGTCCAGAGGTATTTAATTCATAAATACAAAATAAATAAACATGTCAACATTTGCAGTGCTTTTAGTCATTTCGCCACACGACTTCCACTTCATCCGTTCGGTACCTACAGAAATTCAGTATAACTTATGATTATATTTCATTTTAAATTGGTTAACTTTTGAAGCAATAACGATACTTTGAATATGTACATTTGCGTACCTTTGAGTGCAGAATGTTTCGTCCCAAGGAGTTCTTACTCCAGCATTAAACATTTCTAGTCCAGCTTGGGCTATCATGGCTCCATTGTCAATGCAAAAACGTTCGTCCGTTGCATATATTTTAGCACCACGTTCTTCACACATCCGTTCCATCATCTGTTGCAGCCGTTCATTACAGCCTACTCCCCCAACAATGAGAACTTCTTGTGATCCAGTATGAGCCATAGCACGTTCTGATACAATTCATTGAAATTAAACAAGATGTTAAATATTGTAAATGAAAATTTCTATTGAATACATACCAGTAGTTTCCACGAGCATTGCAAACACGGTTTCTTGTAAACTAAAGCACAAATCTTCAGGAGAATATTCTTTCTTCAAAGCTTCGGCTTTTTCCTCAATGAAGGATAACAATCCAGAAAAAGAAACGTCCATTCCTTTCACAACGTATGGAAGGTGTAAAAATTTCTTGCCACTAAACAAAAACACATGAATGTATTTATTAGTAAATTGCCGATTATAAGTCCTGCCGTTTAATTATAATAATTAGAGACGACAACAAAATAAATATCTTAGAATCTATTCTCACTTTTTGGCCATCTGCTCAATATTGTATCCCGGACTAGGGTCATTGGACAGTTTAAGTACTCTGGCAAACCTGTCCAAGCAGTTCCCCACAGCAATGTCAATTGTTTCTCCAAAAATTCGGTATCGTTTCTGTGCATAAGCAATAATCTGTGTGTTTCCGCCACTTACATAAAGAACGGTTGGATTTTGAGCTCCAGTGATTTTTCTCCCCATTTCTATATCTGAAAATGATTGAAAAAAAAACTATTTTAGTTGCGTCCAAAACGAAAACAAAATTAGCAGATTTTGTCTAATTTCATTTATTTATGAATAAGATTTATTCTGGGGAAGTATTTTTTAATAGAAAGGAATAGACCCAACAAAACTATAATTTGGATCAATTTTGAACATTTTAAACTTCCGTAACAATGAATATTCTTTAATGTTTCCACAATTTCAATACAAATTTTATTTATTGATCTGAATATTGACGTACTCTGTTACTCTGTTTCCATTTACACGAGACAATTATAAATTAGGGCTTTCTAACCCCACCCAGTTCTACAACGCTAAAGGCAAGATAAGGACTGAGAGCAAGATGTCTTGACAACGCTTTCTCCTTGCCCCAAGTTCCAGCGCTGTTGTCAAGCAATCTTGGACTGAGAGTATTCCTTGGCTGAGGGCCAGTGTGACGTAGGGGGCGTCAATGAAATGCCAAGGCAACACGTATAAAGTCTTCGACATTTTGTACGTTGTGTCAATTCAAGGTCCATTCGTGTTCATAAAATACTAGGTTTTAGAAATGGTGTTGCATCTTAACCGACTGAGAAAAGCGAACCATATATAAACTATAGGTATCAATTACTACAAAAGCCATTAAATTATGAAACCATCAAATCGGTACCATAATCCGCCCAGGGGACAGGCTGACTGCTTATCAATTTTGTTATTTTGGTGGCTAAGAAAACTTCTTCGGACGGGTTGGCAGAAAGATCTAACCGACGAGGATATTTATCCAGTATTACATTACGACCATTCGGCAGTACAAGGAGCAAAATTGGAACAGAATTGGTTTAAACACTTGGAACACTGTGCAAAAACAAAGTCAAAGCCCAGCTTTGGATGGACCGTTTTTCGAACATTTGGCCCAAAATTTTTATTTTTCGGAATGTTTTCAATGTTAGAAGAATGTGTATTTCGGATGATTCAAGTCGTTTCGTTGGGATTCCTCCTTAGCTATTTTAGTAATGAAGATCATAAAGTCACCACTCGCACTACAGCAAAGTTCGCTTGTGGTAAATCCTGATTAAAGTTATAGCATTTCATACCTTTCGTTTTGCTTTAGTTACAGAATATTTTTTAAATCCTATGTAGGTGGAATTGTAATGAGTTCGATATGCTTTTTAATCTCCTTCCATTGGTCTTTATTTTCAACCCATCACGTTTGTACTCACATGAGACTGGCGGTTTCGTCTCTGATCTATCGAAAAGTTTTGAAACTGAGTCAAGCGACGATGAGAAACTTTAGTGTTGGGCAACTGATTACTCTCTTATCAAGTGATGTACACAGATTCGACATGAAGGATCTTCACTTGAACTATCTATGGGTCGCTCCCTTGCAGCTCATCGTCGTTATTTACATGCTCTATTTCCACTATGAATTTGGACTCTCTTCCGTGGGAGGACTGCTGCTTCTCGTAATGTTCATCATTTTCCAGTACATCATGGGAAAGTATATTGCCCGCGTCCGGTTGCACAAAATCGTTGGCACAAATAAAAGGATGAAAGTCATCACGGAGATAATGGAAGCCTTCTACATAATCAAACTCTACACTTGGGAGAACTTGTTTTTCAAAATTGGCCAAGAAAGTCGATACTTGGAACTGAACTACATTAAGAAAACGATGATATTTCGAATCATGAACGCTTCCTTGTCCCTCATCCTAACAAAAATGACTGTTTTCCTGACGCTTCTATTCTACATCTACTATGACAAGCATCCACTGGACGCACGGAGAGTATTCCTAACCCTGGTTCTGTATGACCACGTTCGACTAAATATGGCTTTTCTATTCACCCACGCAGCCACGGACATGGCAGAAATATCCGTTACCTTAACAAGAATGACGGAATTCCTTCTCTTGGAGGAAAAGCACAGCAATCCGCAGTTCTATGAATCCAAAACTAATGCTACTTCATTAGCAATGGGTTTAACTCCAAACGGGATATCCCTCAGTAACCTCACATGTAAATGGCATGTAGATCAGGATCATCTAACTTTGGATGGAATCAACTTAGAGCTCGAGGAAGGGAAATTTATCGCAGTCGTTGGACCAATTGGATCTGGCAAGACGTCATTGCTCTGTGCAATTCTTGGAGAACTTCCGGTGCTAGAAGGGAAAGTGGAAGTATTTGGAACAATAGCATACGTACCACAAGCACCTTGGCTGTTTCCTGGAACTATACGACAAAATATTACATTTGGAAAAATATTCGATCCCGTCTGGTACAGCGAAGTGATTGAAATCTGTGCATTGGGCCCTGATTTCGAAAGTATGACTGACAAAGATACAACCATAGTGACTAATGCCGGTCTCAGTGTTGGACAAAAGGCAAGAATCGGTTTGGCAAGAGCTGTTTATTCAAACTCCGATATTTATCTGATGGATGACCCCCTGAACTCTGTCGACGTCCGACTCTCCAGGCACATGCTAGAAACGTGTATACGCGGAGCATTGAAGAACAAGGTCGTATTGCTGGTAACCCATCAACTTCACTTCCTCGAAGCTGCGGATAATATTGCAGTCCTTATGCACGGAAAACTTCGTGCTCATGGGACATTTTCAGAGCTAAATGCGGCAGGGATACAATTTGCAAAAGAAGTTGAGGACTTAGAAGAAGAAGAAGCATTTGACGATGACGAGGATTTCGAGGAATATGACCAGGACTCCCTACTCCCAACTAAGACAGTACTGATAGTCGAGGAGGAAGAAGACACGCATCGGTTGATAATTAAAGAATTAGTTCCCGCAGCACAGGGGCCAAGTACGCCGTTAATGTCAGTGGGGAAAAGTACCCTTGCGGTAAAAGATATCACCGCATCCGACGAAAAATATGATAGGATTGAAACAGACAAAATTCGGCTGGGACTCTACTGGTCCTATATCAAATCCAGTTCATCCTGGACGCTCATCATTGCCCTAATCACCCTCTGTGTTTTTGGTCAAATATTATTCTCAGGTTCCGACTACTGGCTAGAATTCTGGACACACGAAGAAGAAAAGCGAACGTTGAAAGCCAATTATAAATCCGAGGGTATCCACAAGAGAGAATTTCAGATTATCGTTTACTGTGCCCTTATACTCGGATTGGTGCTCCTGTCCGTGTTCAGGACTATTGTCATGTTTGAGATCTGTATCAAGGCATCTACAACACTCTTTCTTCAGATGCTCAGAAGCCTTCTTCATGCAAAACCGAAGTTCATTGAATCGAATTGTGTGGGCCAAGGGATAAATCGTTTCTCCAAAGATATGATCGTAATTGACGAACTCCTCCCAACTACTTTGTATGATATGACCGGCGTGGTCTTTGAAATTGTTGGAGCCGCGATAATATTGTCCATCATTAACGTTTGGTTCGTCATTCCATGTGCCATTTACCTTGCATTGGTAAGCTTAATGTATCGACTGTATCACAGAACCGCTTCACAACTGAAGAGAATAGAAGCCAACGCTCGGAGCCCGATATATGCTCACACGATAAAGACACTCACGGGCCTTTCAACAATCAGGGCATATCAACAAGAACAGATATTCCTGAAAATTTTTGACGACCTCCAAGACAAGCACACTGGGGCTTGGTACCTCTATATCTCTACACATACTTGGCTTGGGGTTGCAGTGGACTATTTATCTATTCTATTGATCTCGGCTATTAGTGTGGCATTTCTGTATATGGAGAAAGTAGAATCGACAGAGGTTGGACTGGCTATTGCAAAGACGATTGAACTTTCAATTCTGATGCAAATTGCGGTTACTGAGTGTGCTGATACGGAGACGGAAATGATTTCTGTTGAAAGGTTAGCATAGCTTCATTTGAAGGACTTGTAAATTACAATTATTACTCTATTAACTTAGTCAACTAACGTTTTTATTAGAGTTTTGGAGTACACTAGAGAAGAGACCGAAGCTACTTGGGAAATTGAGGCAACCCAGCCACCTGACAATTGGCCGAGCAGCGGTCGTATAACTTTCCATAACTTTAGTTTAGAAGGCTTTGCGAACACGGAAATTCTGAGGAATATCAACTGTGAAATTCTGCCAGGTGAAAAAATTGGAGTCGTAGGGAGATCAGGTAAATTATTAAGAAGAAGTGTTTATCTCGAAATCGAATCCAACCTTTGACCTAATCTACATTTTTAATTTTACTAGGTTCGGGTAAAAGCACCCTCCTTAATGCCATTTTTCGGATTATGGAACCCACATATGGAACAATCGAAATTGACGACATCAATGTTCACGAGTTAGGACTACATACACTTCGGAACAAAATATCTATCATTCCTCAAACACCGCATATTTTCGCTGGATCCCTACGGATGAACCTCGACCCTTTTAATAAGCACTCCGACCAGGAAATCTGGGAAGCATTAGAGGAAACCAGTTTGTTCGAGACGATCAAAACGATTGGAGGAGGTTTGGATACACAATTCAGTGAAAGCGGGTGGCAATTAAGTATAGGACAGAAGCAACTTCTCTCATTAGCGCGCGTGATATTAGAAAATAATATGATTTTGTGCTGTGACGAAGCAACTTCCAATCTAGATCCACCATCTCAAACATTTATGTTGAAAAAAATTAAAGAACACTTCAGCCGAGCCACGGTAATTACAGTAGCTCATCGAATACACTCCGTAATCGACAGTGATAAAATCATTGTAATGGAAGATGGTCGAATCGTTGATTATGGACAACCATATCAGCTTATTACCCAAAAGGGACCCCTGCAAAATCTAGTGGCCCACATGGGGCGGAAGAATGCTGAACAAATTACGCGACAGGCCAAAGAAGCTATGATGAGAAAATCCAGTCGACGAAAGAGTCGACGTATGACTGAGCTTGGCCTTGGAAGTTCGAACGAAGCGTTAATTTCTTTGAATGATAGTAGTATTACAACCCCCACTGTTGCCCCAACCCCTTCAAGTTCGAACGTTGACAAACCAAACGAAAATCCCGGTGACGAGAATGACGAGATCGATAAAACACCTTAAGGCTCAATTTGGTGGGTTGTGAGTGAAAGCCAACTATTCCATGCCATGTGTAAATTGTGACTAATAAATAAACTTTTTAATACCTTAATACATATTGACTGCCCTAGTTTTGAGGTAGGCAAAAACGCAAAGTGAGTATGTACTCTTAATTTGTAATTACATTTCTTCAAAAAAATAATGAATTTTAATGAATTATCATCCTATATTACGGCTGTTAAGACAAAATTTTTAGGGACCTTCATAAAAGCGAATGAGAAATGTAGGCATAATACAATGAAATCTCTCTAAATTTCATGTATCGTATTTGTTGAGACGTTCGAGATAGTCGATACTGTCGATAGGGACAGCTAAAATAGAAAAATATCATATGCAACTTACGACCAATGCAGTGATTAACTCCTATAATCGGCCTGTTCCATAATTGGGATATTGTTCGAGCAACGAGAGCTACAGCTACTAGAGGTGCTCCCATTCCTGGCCCCTTCGTATAGCATATTACATCAATCTCAGCCGGTGTGACCTGCAACGGTTATATGACATTATGAATGTTTAGTTCCGTTACTTCCGTTATAGTTTTTCAGTTTTTCTCTATGAATTTCCAACTGCTGATTCGTGCTGAATATGACAGACATACATAATAATTTGAAAATTAAGTAGAAGAGGTATTGCTACTTATACTTATCAATTAAATGTGACAAAGTGTAAGTTTTTACACATTAGACTGTTTGGAAGAGAGTCATTGTAAGTGATGTAAAGTCATGAAATATATTTTTTTATATTGCCATTGATTTAGCAGGTGAATGAAGGAACGTAATAATTTCTGTCATTTCAAGCTAATTAAAAACTGGGAATTCAGATTTGTATTTCTTGCGTTCGTGTCCTTTCATTGCCCATGAGCCATGGATGGTACATTTGACTTGACACGGTATGATGTAAGCTGACCTTTGCTTCTTTCATGGCCTTATCCAGCAAACCTACGACTTCTGCTTGGTGGTGACGGGCCGTCTCACTTGGAAGAAACCCTGGAACCAGACAATGTACAATTAGATAAATTTAAAGAACAAAAAATATTCAATATTAGGCCCGTGTGCCGTGTAGTCTTTTGATTTTCAATTTAATTTTTTGGCCGATTGAAATTACATTGCATATCATCAATCCACAATCCAATCATTTGTCCAAGCATTTGAGTGCCCATTGCAATTTATTTGCAAAAAAACTATCTGAATTGAAAAATGATTTTCGAATTTATTGCAAATATATTATGTATTATATCAAGAATAATTTGATTTGATTATGGATTATTATTACCTTCGCCGGGTGGAGTTATGTAAGTTTTTCTGGGATTGGAAAGGACTTCTCCATCCTTAATTATTCCTATTCCAATCTTGTTGGCACTTCCTTCCAATCCTATCGCGATCACCATTTCCGGAAATTTTTGTTGCGTCGATGTGGATGGATATAAAAAACCAAACCACGTTGTTTGGTTTTTTGAGTGTGTAAATAAATAGTCGGAATGAAGTCTTACGAAAATTATAAAAGCCCTCGACTTCTTTCCCGGGATAAACTGCAAGTGCAGGGTTTTTGGTCTCGCGAAATCGAGCCTCTCTTTACGCTGATTCCTATCACTGCATGCACTGCATACATAATAATAATACGTGTACTATTGTGATTGTGTGCATTTACTATTTCATCTTAAAGAATTATTGAACTCATATTTATTAGGATATTGGATATAGATAGGAGCGAAATCGCATGCTTTTTTACAGCCTTTTATTAGATCTTCTTTGAGAAAAATTCGGTTTATACATCTCTACTACAAATGCAAAAAACCCAACCTAACTGATTAGCTATGTAATGATTTATCAGAAATGTAATTAGTATATATTTTAATCCAAGAAAATTAAAACTGTGTTTCTATTATAATTATGTATCTCAATTCTCAGTGTTCAATACTGCGAAGCTAAAGCCAAAACCACACTTTCTATAAACGCGATATAAAAATAAAACCTCTATGTTTGCATGCATAATGGATGAAAAATCACTTTCGGTTCGTCGTCTTCAGTTCAGAGTCGGATTAAAATTTATATTCTGCTTATCATTGTCTCCGTATATAGGCTTGCAGATTTTTGGACAGCCCTCTTATCAGTCTTATCTTTGTTCACTAACTCTCGTGGAGGCATAATGTGCTTCCTTGATTATGACATTCATGACATATAAGATGGATTGGATTGAAATCTCCATTCTTTAATTAGATTACCAAATAATATTTACAATTATAATAACTCTAAAATTCTTCCTTTAGCTAGAATTAGGTGCTTGGATAATGATCGAGGATAAAATACATTTTAGTTTTTTAATTGAAATCCGATGCGTCCATCCAATCCAATGCATTATACTTAGCAATTAGTCGAACCGCTTATTATGTCAACCGGCCTTTTATATGATCTTTAACTCCGCTGGTCTGTGTGCAAATAGTCCATTAACCTTACAAAATCCCTACCGATAAACTGTTAAGGTTTTTAAGTTTTTAAACCTTCCTTTTGAGAATAAAAACAGATCAGTGGAATAAAACTAGGATAAACGGTACTGTTCTATTCCGTTCTCGTGCCCTGTCCATCGTCGAGCATGCTCGAGCTTGATGACCAGTCTATGACCTATGCGACCATGATCAGGTTATGTCAAATAAAGGATTTTTGAGTGTTACCATGGGCTGACCGAATATAAAACACGAATGTCCACGTGAATATTTTTCGAAAAATCTGCGTTCCTTGCAATTTGCATTTTTTTAAATTGCTCTTGCATCTACTTAAAATTGATACTGACAAGACATTTTAGAATCGAAATGGTAAGATGAAATGGTTAGAAATATACTTAAACCTATAGGTAAAATTCGCACTACAATGAATTATAATCGAATTTGTGCCAATAAGATTGAACATTAAATGTTCAATCTACAAATAAATTAAATTAAATAAGTAAATTTTACAATAACAACAAAGGGCAATTGCTGTTCCTCGAAGAAACGGACCCTGGAGAACATGCCTACTCTCCCAGAATTCGAAGGGAAAGTGACGTTGACGGAAGCGGAGTGGAAAGCACGATTGACGCCGGAGCAATTTAAAGCGACGAGGAAGAACGGGACGGAGGCCGCATTCAGTGGCTTGTGGTGGGACAACAAGGAAAGCGGCATTTACACCTGCATCTGCTGCGGCGCGGAGTTGTTCTCGAGTGACGCAAAATTTGACTCGGGGACGGGTTGGCCCTCATTCTTTCAGACCCTCGAGGGCAAAAGGGTCACGTCCACCAAAGACTACTCTCATGGTACTACTAGGGATGCCGTGGAATGCAGTCGATGTGGTGCTCATCTGGGCCATGTCTTTAACGATGGACCCCAACCAACAGGACGGAGATTTTGTGCCAACTCTATCGCACTGGATTTCGCAACCACAGGAAATGCCTTGAACACCTAATCACATTGGAGTGAAAATGGAACAGTGAAAGTGAAAGTTTGAGATTTATAATATAAAATAGTTAATTATAGAGTATTGTAAAAAATCCTTGTTTTTAAACATCCGAGAGAGAACATAAATAATTTTTATTTTCATTAAGATGGAATTTAAATAAAAATATGACATGAGAAACTGTTACAGTTTAGTCTTAAAATAAACAAAATGCAAGGTTCTTCAAAATCAGATAGTTCCTCAGATCAGACACAAATCTGGAGACGATCGTTTAGCTCATCACTGTTTTGTTTTGTTGGGGAAAGCTACTGATGGGCTCTTCTTGGATGTGAAATATATCACTTCCCTGTAAATAAAGATAATATATAAACCGGTATTTTTTTTAGTTTTCTTTAAGATTTTATACGCCAATTTTGTTTTTTATTATTCAACGCCTTACCATTTCGCACATTTGATCCGGAATTTTATACTCGGAATTCATGTCTGCATTAATCCTGTGATGGTCGTGCCGTTCATCGTCGAAAAGAGTGAACTCTGCATTGATGACGATGGTGTCGTTGTTTATAGCCGCAGCGTCTTCGATAGCTTTCAAATCATTCAAATAAATCCCATCCCGGTTACACCAAGTTGAACAAATCCACATCATTTGTTGTTTACTTATGGCTTTCCCCATGCAGGTTTGGAACTCAAGAGAAATTCGGGCATAAATGGGTGTCTCAAATTTGAAATTTTTAGTATCCACAAAGAAGTTTTCCTGGAATCGATGTAGAATGAGGGACCAATTGAGAGAACCGAATTCATGACTGAATGTTGGGCTCTCCAAGCTCGCAAAATCGGAGAAGCCTTCAATAATCCACATTGCTTTCCCTTTGTAAGCCTTAGCCGTTGATTTCACCCATTGAAATTGTGATGAAAAATTCTGCTCTGGATCCCGACCACCATCAGTTATTGAAACGGATGTATTTAAAATGGAACTGAAGTTACTAAAATCACAAGAACATTCTTTGGGTACAAAGTAAAAAATGGCCCAAATGTACAGCTGGAAAAATGCTATCTTTTTCATGATTCCATACGAATAGATACGTCACCTCTGAAGCCTGTCTGTTAAATAAAATAAACTAAATTAGTAAATTCTACAGTCATCAAATATTTGGTACTATGAAAAAACCGATATTATGATTGAAGACATGTTCGTGTTGAAGGTAGTTCACTGGGGAATACAGAACATGCTCGAAACACAACGAAGAGCTTGGGCTAGCAGGTACGAATAGAAGTAGAAAAAGTTTCTGAACCAATTAAGACAAGGTTCTCAATATAATCCTATAGATTTGGTTTCAATTTCTACTAAGAGCGATAAAATAGAGTCAAGACACGCGAATAACGCTTCATCGACCAATTGCCTGTCATTTATAAAAATTGTATTGTTCGGGTGTCTGGCTGCGAGTTTGAATTTTAGAAATGGGCAATAAAATCACTTGGGCCTATATTATATACTTCGTTGTTTCTCAGTCACTGTAAGACTATTTTTGGAGTTTATTTGAATTGGAAAGCTTATAAATATAGGATCAACCCTGTTATAAAATAGTATTGAGTTCTTCCTCATAATATTTCCATTTCTTGTTATAGAAATTGGTATGTTCCTTTGTTTTGATGTGCTTCCAGTTTTTAAAAAATGTAAGACTCCAGTTATCTAGGGTGTAAATTTTTGTGGTACTCGATACGATATCAAAATTACTCACAAAATTCTTTCATGCACATAATTGCCTGTGATAGTCATAAACTTTAAGTTACTTGACAATTCTAAAAAATTTATAATACCTTGAACTCTGTCAACTACTTATCAGTGTTCATGAAAACTTAATTTTACTTTGCTGAATTTAATCAATGGGGATCCGTTAATTACGCTAACAAAACACGAGACCAAATTTTCGACACGCCTAGTTCTAAATCAACACTATTATCATTAGTTGTCAATTGACACGAAAATACGACTGTCATTTAATTCATTTCAATAAAATTAGAATTGGAGGGGCAAATTAGGACAAATGAGTAATATTTTGCAAGTAATGAAATCAATCCTGGTAATAGTTGTATTTATATAAAAATATACCAGGACTAACAAAGTAAAATAAATGCATGAATTGCAAGAAAATGTCGACAGTGTACAGAGAGAATAAAAAATCCAGACATTAAATTAGTTTCCTTCTTCAATCATCAATTTTTTATTGCAGCAGTCTTATATTATCCATTTCTCCTTATGTATAGTACAATTGATTTTTGTAGCACCATTCTTGATCATCAATTTTTACTTTAGAATCAGCTCTAATCAAATCGGACTCTTAGATCTAGACTTGTATCAAACTACCAGTACCATTTTTCGTTTACCAAGTGTTTCGTTTTACTAAAACTTTTGTAATTTTATTAAAAATCAATAGCGTAAAAGCAACAACAGAACGTTTTTAACAAAGTATTTTTTACTTTGAAGCACAGTTCGAAATTAAAATCTCTTATTTGGTAACATTGTAGCATTTGCAGCGCTGAGAACGCAATCCGCTAAGGTTAATTTCAACACAATTTTACCTAGCGGTTTAGAATTTTAAAACATTGTAAGATTGTAAACAGTAACAAATACAAATAAGTTTAGTTTAAAACTTGGTCAGTAAAGTATTTTGAAGCATTACAATTAAGATAATTATAAAAACATTTTGTCGATACAGTTCCTTCACATCGTAGTTGAGAATTTTAAAATGTACTTGTAAAGTTGCAATTTCACATATCACTTATATATGGTTGCAATTTGTAATTACTATCTAAAACTACTCACTGAGTTCCTAAATCGCTACTATTGCTCATTGATGCATATAATGTATAATGCTGTTCGCGTGTGTCGGCTAATGTGCTTCATAAATAGGCTTGCGATTAAATATTGAAATGAGTTTTAGATTCATCATCCAATTAAAGTAGATGTTGTCTGTCGAGCCAGTGTGCAGTGAGGAAATCCTATAGTGTGTTTTTTATACATTAACTAGCCTGGAGAGAAGTTAAAATTGTCAACTGGTTTAAATTCGCAAGCCATTTTTTGTTTTTGTCTGAAAGTCCGAGACAAAACCTGATAATTAGGATGGAATAAGAGCACAACCTACACATTTATCACATTTGTTTCATTTCATATGTCCACGTATTGAGTATGTCCCAATACTTAATCTTCTAAGTATGTGTAGCAGTCATTGATGGAAATGGTGCAGAGTGCTTTCATATTTATTGATGTGCAACATAATTATTTAGCAGGATTATAATTATGTGTCTAATGTCTCTATATACATTCATAATTTCAAATAACATGAATCTCATTTAAATTGCTTCTTATAATATTTCGTTTTCGACGAGATGACGCCTCACAATTTCGCAAATCTCATTCCGACAATATTTTTTTTTCATTTAGCCGTGTGTTATTCATTCGTGATTTGGTAACACGATTGTCTTGTTATTTAATTGCTAAATGAATCGAGGCAAGTTGACTCAGAAGGCGTAAACAATAGAACATAGTCGATAATTTTCCATTGCGAAAATAATCACAAGTCACAAGTACAGGTAACTCGTTTCAAAGGCATTTACTAAATCCTAAGCTAGAGATGGAAACGATCCAGGTATGCCAATCATAAAATTAAGAAAGTACGTTGGTTGGTTGGTGACGATTTGTAATTGATTTAAAGCGTGGAGTTGGTTCTGGATAAGTTTTACCTTGTCGCAAGTTACGGAAACCCTAGAGAATATCTGGACTTGATAAACTCTGTAGCTTTTGTAGCATCTTTTGTCTGAAGACTGTTTTTTTGTTTTAAATCTAAAGGGGCAATCTAATTGCAAATATTAGTAAGTATTGTATATGTTTAGGTTGAGGATGCGGGTTCGGTAGATTTTTGTAGCACTGTATTATATATATAGTAATCGGGGCAGAGAAAGTTGGAGAGGTATAAGAACTACGTTAGAGATAATCTGATAGCCGTCACACTTTGGATCGGAAGGTACGCTTTTTGGACAGGTATTCTATTCAGTTTTTGCTACTTTAAGTAGTATCGTGCAGGCCACTAAATGTTTCGAGTGCAACAATATATAAATTGCACCCAAATGATTATCGTCATAGTTTGTGCAGTTTTCTGATATTATTAAGACTTATCGAAAGCATATTTATAGGCACTCCTCTTCATAACTGTAAAAACACAAAAAAAAAACATTCTTAATAAAAAATCCAAATATTTGTTAATATTTTTTACAACTTGTCAAAAATTACCCCATCGTGTTATTCCGCTTGAAATTTTGACAGTGTTCCTCGCAGTCACGGAACCCGTAGTAGTTGTAGCAGCCGTTGTAGTCGAAGCATTATTGCTATGGGACATAAATCGATGACACGGCCTGACTGGCGGAGTTCCCCAGGCTTCTAAATGACGGGAAACAGGGACAGTAGTACCAGCCATACTGTTACCACTGCCACCACCACCATTAGTTGACATTGGGAGTGAAGATGTGGATGAAGCATTATTAGAGATCGCAGCAAGTTTAATCTCCCTGTCTCTACTCCGTAAACGGTTACACACGTCCGTCTGCGAAACTCCTGCCGGTTGAGCTAACTTTTTCGGAGCTCGTCTTGGAGAGTTGGGACAGGACTGAGTCGTGAGGTGAGGATTTCGGTCTAAGGCTGAAATGCAGGTGGGTTCTTTATCCGAAGCAACTTGGCCGGGTAAGGATGTGACGGATGAAGTTGAAGATATTGATAGCATGGAATCACTGCGGTATGACTTTGCACTCGATGCACGGTAGAGGATGGGACTTGGAGGTGTTGAGTTTGTTCCTTGTCTGTGGCGGAAGTGATTTCTCCAGCAGCCGTAATGACGCTCCCAGTTCTGCGGCGATGAAGAGTCCTGAGCCGAAGAGTCCAAAGATTTTGTTGAGCCGGTTCTCGAAGACGATCCTCCCAGTTGGCTGGAGGAACTTTCGTTGGATTTCTGCCGTGACAGCCTACAGGAAGGTGGAAACAAAAACAAATAGAGTATATTTTATTGATGCCTCTGTACACCGGATCCTGCTATGTAAGTAACAGGAAGGGTTTTACTAAAAGCTATATAAATACTAAGTGCTTGTGTACAGAGTTTTTGAGTTAGTTAAGAAACTGTATCATCTTCCTCAGGAACGGGATGGTACTTGGTGAAAGGAAGGGAATGCCATTTAGAAAGAGTTATTTGACTACTCTTTTTTACGGCTTCGTGCAACACTCGAAATAACGGACTACTTACGTAAGACTGAATATAAGTGGTTGAAAGTGAACTCGAAAGCAACTAAAAAGTGAGAGAGGGAGAAAGTCCTTACCTGGGAGATGCACAATGTGCACGGCAAGTCCCAGTGGGACACACTCTGGCCGAAGAACATCTTCCTTCGCAAATAGCCCTGGAGAGCAGTAGATGATCATAGGCAATCAGCAGTCGCCTGCAATTTTCCTCATCTTGATCCAATTGGGAGAGGCCTGGAAATTTCTCGAGAAGACGTCGTCGCTCCTACAAATCCAGACCGTTTTTTTTAGAAAAGCCGTGTTTAAATTTACTACGACATCGTTACCAGTTATAGGATTAAAGTATCATGTTTTGTACTACATTTCTCAGCACCGATTGAAACGGGAAGAGATTGAGATACAAGCAAGATAGACACATGCATTTAAAATCAACTACGCCTAAATAAATTTTGCCTGTATTTTGAGAATCTAGATAGAAATACCATCCGCCGTATTTTTCAAATCCACCTCTGCAGGTTTCAAAGTTTTGGTCAGCACAAGGTCATTAAAACTTTACTTGTCGTAAATGCCTCAAAAAGGCAAAAGAGCTTACATCTGACAACTTTGTAGATTCAAAGTCCTGAAGTTGCTTCTGAAAACCAGAATTCGGATTGGAGACAGCTCTAGCTCCACGTACAACTTTCAAGGCTTCGTTCCATCGTAAGGTCGTGATGCTGATAATGTAGGCCACCACAATTGTAACGCTCCGGCTCATTCCCGCTAGACTGCAAAAACATGTAATTCTTCGTTAAATTCTGATTTTCGACAAAAGAAACATATAGTGACTTTTGTAGCGTTTCTTACCAATGAATCAAAACATGTCCTCCCTGAAGTCTTGCCGTATGGATGAAGTCGTTACAAGTTGGAAAGTATTGAGTAAGATTCTGGTGTGGAGTATCTGCGGCCATAATACACAAGTATTCTTTGTCCTGTCCAACAAAAGAAAGAGATTAATCGGTATCCCGAGACTTTGCAATTTTTCTTACAGCCCATTGCGGGTAAGTTTCGTAGAAAAACGGAGAGGAAATGTTTAGTTGTCAAATAAACACGGATTTATTCAAGGAGGTTGGCAACTGAAGAGCCTCAATTTTCAACTGTATATAAATGAAGGGAAGAGAAAGTCTTGAGACGAGTTTTTTTCGAAGCAAAGTCATTTTTTATGTCTTATCACAAATGATTAAGCCACAGTGTACTTGATTGTGGTAATCAGATATGGCGGATCGGTAAGGGGTTATGGCCGCCCACATTCGACACTATTACTTCGTTTTAATCGGATTATTGGAGGGAGAATCGTCTGGAGAATTGATGTAATTTCATTGCCATTGGGAATTATTTAGAAGTTGGTATAGGATTATACTAGCAACCGATTACTGATATTTCTCTGGAAATCCTGGCATGAAACCAAATTACAAATATGTACCCTGCCAGCCCCTAATTAGTTCACATTATGTGCCTATAAAGCCAAAATAAAGCTGTCCTATCTAATGCCCATTGAAACCTATAATTATAGTACCCAATTTACAATATTGCCAACATATCCCGAATTGAAACGGCTTCAAACTTTCCTGGAAACAGATCGGCTTGAAATGACCATGATGATGCTGCTTTTCAAAATACAGTTGTAGAATTGTAACGAACGTTGAAATCGATTTTGATGTAATCGTCAAGGCCTATTAAATATTTGTGGAGACTTTCCACATTTCTGAATTGAAAAAGTGTAATTGAAAACTAACCTCTGTTTGCCAGAGTTTTGTTATATCGTAGACAAGCACACTCGAAAACAGAGAAAGGACATGAATTGGGGCAGGGCAGGGGAAGATTTTCAATTTCAGGTGATCATAAATTTCACCTGCAGACTGGCAAGACCTGGTATTCCATTAAAACTAAAATTATGTGTGTCAAACGAAAGAAAAAAGAGCTTCCATTGCCAGAATTTGGAAAAAGCTTTAGAGGGATTTCGATATAGACAATGATGTATCGTAAAAGGTAATACTCGAAGCGCAACACAGATGTACGCGAGTCCAGAGTTTGGTAACAAAATGTGTTAGTCCCGTAGGAGAAGAAGGAGACAGCTAAACGAAAAAGACAGAAGGATTTATTTTCTGACATTAAATACTAGACTTCAAAATCCTTAAACAGATATCCTAAGCCAAGAGAAACTAATAAAGCTGCCAATATTATTGGCTACAGATTTCTTCGTGTATCCTTTCTGTGACCCCTGTCATTTGACCTCTGACAAAAAATTAACGCAGTTCCAACTGTTTTTCTTAGAGGAGTTTGTCTTTGACAAAGTTTGTTATTAAATTGAAGTGGAAATAGGGCCAACTTTTATTTCGACTCAACAAAGAGAAGTTGGAACTTCGTTTCTGTTTGACTTTTTAAGGAAATCATAAATGCGGTTCAAGCTTGATTAGCTTATGTTTGCTTTCATTTCTTATCACGGGCTTTAAACAAAATCCGTATATTCTTGAGGCGTATATTTGGGTCTATTTTCATAGTCTGTCTCAAAGACCTGCTATATTTTTTGTTGATTGCTTCTCAATCCAATATTCTAACAGATATTGCAGCATTTTACATATATTTTTATTGCATGTGCATAGAAACTAACAAGGGCTGAAATTGCTTTCAATAAATGGTCTAGTTTTTGGCTTGTTTTCAGTTATGGTCAACTCTCTATTCAGTATATTAAGACTGTCTTGATGTTTTTCTCTTCTAGATATTGTCCTGAAGAAGGCATAGGATTGAATGTTAGATACGACATTGTCAGTGTCTGTTAAATTAAGTTTTTTCTTTAAACGAATACAGGATGTTATGTTCAGATAAGTTTATTATAACCGAGGAGCACACTAAAGAACAGAAGGCAGTACACTGGCGCCTGACTAAAAAAATATGCAGAACGTATCAGCATTCCTACATATTTTGTGAAAAAACTTTCTCGAGAGGAAATTCAGAATTGCGGTGCAGTACTAAAGTAAATGAGAAAACTTTGCTAGCTTTACTTCCAAGTCCAGAGGGCTTGGGATTTCTCAGATATACTTGGATTATTTCCGACGTTTTCAAATTAACAGTTAGTATTTGGTGTTTAGTTTGTCAGGGTGGTGACAGAATTTATTTTATTTTATGAGTGCATTACTAGAAAAAGGCTAAAGTCAGACGCGTCTAGGTGTAATTTGTCTCTCAAGTTAACATTTTAGCGAGGGTACTGCGTTTTTGAGTTCAAATCTTGAAATTACTTTTCTGAAATGTCAAAAACACGTATGTCAAATGTCAACAGTGTCAGAGATCCTCAGTATGCCTGCTTCCAATATCAAGCTGTATGTTCTTATTTTCACTGGCTTAAAAAATCAGAATTTTACAATATAATCCTAATTCTCTTAGGGTTTTCTGTATGTCTATACTTTGTACGTTTATATATTGCCTTGTTAACAATAAAACCTTGATTTTGTATAGAAATTGTTATATTTTGGGCTAATTTACAAATTGTGCATGTATTTAACAGTTTCCAACGTCGTGACATTTTATGATCACAACATTACGAGTGTGAACCTAATGGTAGGGAGTGGGTACAAGCGTATTTATAATTGTGCTTAATTATACGATTTCTACAAATATTGTTTTTAATTAGTGATTGACGGACTTCGTAGAAGTTTCGTTTGGAAATCTATTCACCTTCTTTATATCAATGAAGTGGCTATTTCATATGCCTAACAGCCGAATATCGAAAATGCTGCAAACCTGCACGCAATATTGTCATCAAACGGCCAGACCACACCCGCTTTAAAACAACCCTGTTTCCAGTCCCAATACGTCTTAAAGTTCAATGCAGGAAGAATTCCCTGCCCTATTTTCAAACCGATTGCAAACAAGGAATGTGTACGGTAAGCAAGTAGGTTGCTTCTTGTATTTACCGAAGCAGAACTCGAAAGCAATTAGTTGCTCCCAAACGTGTACAGACTACTTCATTCCTGTTTCTATTTTCTATCGAGCTTAATGAGTGAAATGGAGCATTAACTCTTCAAGTTCCTAGAACCGACCAATTAAAACGGCTCGCTTAAATGATTTGCGTCCAACCGTCTGCTCCTGTTTGCGAGTAACTAAAAATATGGGGAAAATGTGCCCGCAGAATATTAAACCACAAAAATACATACATCTGCCTTGATAAGGGGAATCAGTTCTATGATCGGGAACTTTATTCGTGGTACGTTATCAGAGCAAAATAAAACGACGGTACATCCGGTACAAAACTAGGACGTGTATAATTCACATCATGAAAAATCGTGTGCATTTCCTGACGACTCCAGAGACTGTCAACTAGGTGTGGGATTTCTCCACTCTCCGAGTCATTTATCTCCGGAATGTTACTACCGAAAGGAATGGCACTCTGCCCTGGCACACTATTTAATCCGTTTCGTTCCGCTTTCACCAACAACTCGGTCAGTATTTATACACAACATTAATCCAACGAAGAAAAAATCCCCGTAAAAAAAGTTGGCTTGAAAGAGCAACATACGCAGTGGAACGGTTGGTCGGCCGTTAAGAATTCCGTTTACGTAAATGCTATATCTTTTAAAAGATTTATTTTCCTTTTGTAACATAAAAAACAATCACTATCTTATGCACTGACCTTTCAGCATCGTACTATTTCCAGCTTTGAATGTCTAAGGCCCGGTGTAATAATTTTCAAAACAACGTTTACTCTACCCTCAATCTATTCAAGTACCTCCGATGATATAACTTAACTGCTGCACATCCTAACTCTTGTTAGAAGAAGGTTAAAGTTTTATATGTTTGTCGATTCCCCGGATTTTATTGAATCATTTCCTTGGGAAAAATCAGGTTTAGGGAAAGGAGGGCCGGGAGGACCGCAGTGCGGATCTGGATCCGGGTTCACTAATCTTAAGCACCTATACGCATTGATCTGAAGGAACTATAGCTCTTTTCCCAAGACATTTTCATTAACTCGAATCCGAGTGCCATTGTTGAGGAATGTATTCTGTATTCCGCTCAAAAGATAATAATGGCTCCTTTTCAAACTCGTTTTTGATAAAGAGTTGTTGGAATCGGAGGGATATACTACTATAATACCCGATCGGGTGCGGTGGTAGAGGATCGTCGGTGGCTAAATCCTTTTAGTAAACAATCGAGGATCCATCCATCTAATGAAGACATTGACGTCCTTCCTAACCAGCTCCTTTCCGTCTCACTTCATAAAGTAGGAATGTGCAGAATTCTAAAAATGGAACTTACAGTGTGTAGCCTCCTTGCTGCATCGTGTATGGCGACGATGTGAGTGATCTTGTGACGCTCAAGCTGGCCGGCGTCTTTTGAGTCCTGGATAAAATAGTATATTCATCTTAATTCTGTGTCAGGAGCAATCGGGGAGTAAAGTACATTCGTAAAGTGCAATGTTGACGTGATTTACCCTATAATTTCCAACATACAATCCTGGTAGTACCTGGTTAATGTAAAAATGATATTGTGATTAAGGCTCTTTTTACGGTTATTTCATGATGCAGTATAATAGGATAAAATTCCAAGGAATCCTTGTCATGGGATCATTCCCTTTCACTTTCCACGTCTCTTTATCGACTACTTTAGGAAAGGTGCAAAAGGTAGGCTTGTAATAATAAACTCTTTTCGCTATATCCGGCGGATTGGGCTTGAATTCTAAATGAGGTGGGTTTTCATTAAAGGGAAATTCTTTCCCTTCTCATTGAGGGAAAAGTTTCGGGCTTAGGAAGACACACACAAAGAAGAAACACTTAAAGTTGAAAGGTCCGTATTAGGATGAGAAAGAGAAAACAAATAAAATATTCCCGACACATTCAAAGATCATTAGGGCAGAGAATTCTATTCTATGTATATTCCCAGAACTATAGTTTCGACGAGGTAACGAGCTAGACCAACAAGCCGTTATAAACTAAAACCCCGATCAAAACCTACCATTTACTTTCCCTTTATTCTTGCATTGACCTAGCTTAACCTTTTAGAGGGAGGCTTTAATGACACAGGCTTCTGCATTGCTGATACTAACGCACGAGCCTTGACTACAGCTATTTTGGATTTAAAATATTTATTGCACTAATAAGCCATTATCATTCTGCTTAATAACATTCTTTTGAAAGGATACACATGGGACCCAGAAGTAGCCATATTTTTATGATTCCATAAATGTATCTGCACAAGGGCTCGGCGGACATGAAAAATAGCGGCGAGAGTGCTAATGAATATGAAATATTGTTTCAGCGATAAAATTGTATATTTAAATTATTCCGAGACTCCAGTAGCCTTAAAGCTTGAATCGTATGAATTCCGTTAAACTGCCCGTGGAGTGGAATGTACGCGTGAATCGTATAAATGTAAAGTACAATGTGAAATCCTATTGAATTTTTATGCTCTATTCGCTAAGCTTTTCTCATATTTTTTGCTTGCTTGAATTTCATAAACGACTTGAACGAACCTACAACTACCAGGCCAGGCCACTCGGGTCCGGAATATGCTTGGCTTCATTTTATTTTTGTTTTATATGCACTTCATATAGAAGGGATCAACGAAGTGAAAGTCTGAGGTCTTTCGTGTGAAAAGGAGAACAGTCTCCCGTCCTAAATCGATATTCTCTAGTTTTCAGTTCCCGTTCTTTGGCCTAACCCGTTGTTTAAACCCGCTGTCCCATTGTAAATTTATAATCAACTTGTCCCAGATTACTATATGGGGAATAATAATGTTTCCATTGAATTGCAAATCCTGCTTAATTTTAGGTCCTAATACAACAACATCCCACTTTCCCTCCAGACTGTCAGTTTGATTTCTACGTGAACAGGCTTTGCCCGTAATGAGCTGCCAACTCCAGACATATGGCGAGAAGTGAATAAGTTATAGAATCGATGTTCTTGCTTTCCCTGCTATTTAATGGTTCGAATCCGTTACTGGGAACGAGGTTCGATATCTGGAAATGATTTTCCGTTAAAAATTGCAAAAGGTCCGGTAATGTAATTTCAATAAATCAATTATTCAAAGGGGAGGGAATAAGCATCGATAAACTGAATAAAACCGTTTATTTTTACATTCCGTTGTCACTTCAAAATTACAGTGTTGGAGGAATAAAAAGGTAGAACACGGGTACTTTCACCCAACTGTCTATCAGCTAACTAGAAGACTCCTCCTTGGGGCTTTAAAGAGGCATGAAGATTTACATATTTAAGCAGTACTTTAAGTAGGACAAAATCGTACGTAATATACTAATTCAATCGAGAACGTGGAGTTCGTTCAGGGGTCCTAATCCAATTAGTTTGAGGCAGTAAGTATGTACCCTCTTTTCATCTCTTCATATGCCTTTTAAGTTAAGAACCTCAGGATTCATTTTTCAAGGACTGCGTAATTTCACAGTGGAAATCAGCGACGGAGTTTAATTTTATGTCGTTAAATCTGCAGTTAAGCCTAATTGAAAAGAGATTCAATTAATAGGCCATTTTAATAATCAACTCCGTTACTTTCTCAGCGTTCAACAACAAGAATGAAAAAACCCAAAAGCCTGTCTAGAAATCCTTTCAAAAGCTCCTCAACTACCGTTAAGTTGAGTTAGAATTCTTAAACCGCTGTGGTGATGAAATCGATACGTCTCAGGCTGCAGCTCTATATTAGTAGTAGTAGTAGTAGTAGTATCCGGAGAAAAGGACAGAGTAACATTTGAGAGATCGATATTCTCTTCCTTATATATGAACTAGTTCCGTGATGAGACCTCCCGAAATCACGTCCTACAATCCAACTCCAACTGAAACTCCTTCTTGGCCATAAAACGGCTCTATCTTCTTCATTTATGAGCTTTCTACAATAATAAATATCATCTGTAGGTGGAACTCCAATGGGATTAGTTCCAACCACTCAGACCTTCAACTTATGCATATTCCCTAACGAATTCATAAAATCGTCAAAGTCGGAGCAACCTCCTTCCAAAACCTCTAAAACTGGTTTGACATTTTGTATAATTTTTACGAGTCCAGGTTATATATACCCATACAACATATATATCGATAAGATTATTTAAAACAAGATTTCTCACCCTATTCATGCCATTGCCCATGCTGAGGAGCGCACCCGAATAAGTGAGGAGGAGACATTTGGGGAGAAAGTTGAGAGAGAGGTTTGAGAGGAATAATCGGAGGAGGTAAATAAATAACTAAACTCTGAAGACAATTTTTCGTATGTCAACTCATGATTCCCATGAGGAAGCCGGACGTCCCACCCGACTCGGACGGGCAGTGGGGGCACTGGAAAGTAGCAACGGAACTGAAGTGTACAGACAGAACGATCCGACAAAAGTAAAAAAAAAACGGATGATTGATGAAGAGAAAGGATGTGTAATTGGTTGAATTTCCAGTAATGATTTTAGGAGCAGGGCTACTACCTAAAGTGTATTGGAGTTGGAGTGAAAGTTGGGATTGGGATTGAGGATTTGGGGCCAAAGATGAGCCGGAACCAAACACAGTGGAAGCGTGCTGATCACTGCGGCTCCAGCCACTCCACTCAAATCCTCTTATTTTCCGAGCAAAAAGAAATCGGATTTCTCTAAACAGGGAGACGGGACTGCGCCCGGGCTTCTTTTATTTTTCCCGTCCCAGTTCCCGTCCTTATTTCTTCTTCTAATTTCTGTACATAGAAAAGCAGTGTTGGAGCAGAGGAGAGTAATTCAAGATGCATTTGCTGGAGAGGGAGAAAGCCCTGTTCTGGTGAAAGTTCGCTTTCTTTGAAGCCAGCTAATATGCGTGTAATAGTAGTTGTTCCAGACTGGACTGATCTCTTAACTGGATAAGACGAAGAGAATTTCTCATCATTTCATATTTTATTTCTCCTGTTTCGGGTTTCATATTTGCTTTCAAGAGGAATTTCGCCAAGAGATTGGTTTCTTTGTAGAGAGGAATGTCGAGAGGAATTTAGTAAGACTAGCCGGGCCGGGGTAATCATGAAATTCGGAATGATTGTTGTACTTTGTAGTTGTGCAGATATAAAGTTTGAAGTTATACAAGAGAGAAAGACGTAAAAGGTTCGTCAGAGATAATGTTACCTTTTCCCTTTCGTCTCGATTCCCTTTGTTCTGTGAGATTGATGAGATGATAGGAGATATGTGCATTTTGTAATAACGGTCTTCATCAATCATTTAGTAGAATGTACAATAAGTTAGGGATAGTTGAATGGAAGGGTCATCCCACATTCCGTGGTTATGTCTTACATGCCTCCTTTTTGCCGGTCTACGGAATTGCGAATTCTCTCCATTTCTGAATTAATTGAAGTCCCTACGGGATCCCCTTTCCCGTTTCAATCTCCTTGTCATTACTCTTGATGTGGAGCTGTCACGTAAAGTTTAACCTGTCAATAAATATCAAAACGGATCGGATCGGACTTTCCTTCACCTGAGTGACTGGGAAAAATTGCGAGCGATGATCGTTTAAAACACATTATGTTTTAAAAGGGTTTTTGAATGGTTTCAAGTGGCTTTTACGGTGAATTGATTCCTTGAAAAATGAAAAAAAATTCTTTGGTACTTTTTTGCGATTGTGCTTGGGGAAAGCCAGCAAGCTCAAACTACTAGTAGCTCTGTGGAATTGAAATTTTGAGTTTCAAGATAAAAGACTGGGATGAACACATCAGCATCGATTGTTTTTACACTTACATGGGCTTGAATTCCCTTTACATCTGTAAACGGCAGCTAAACCTCAATGAATAATGTTAATAATGCATGGAACTAATTAGTCAGAAGCAATAAAACTGTTTATCTCGTTCCTTTTCCGTTTTATAGTCTAAACCGTCCAATCGTGAGTTGTCGGGAATCATCATTTCCTCATGGAGAAAATGACATAAAAAGTGAATAATAAAATTCCCAGTTCAAAGGTTGGAAATAATATTTTCACAAAATACTCGACCCCAACGAGCACTCGAATCGTGGGTTGTATTTCTCGGTGAAATACGCGTTCGAGTGTGGGTTTGTATTCAAACTGTCATATAAATGTACGAGACGAACGGATAGAATGCTTTTATAAATGCTGTCACCGAAGACTGGGAAAAAATAAGTTCATTTTTCCCCAGAGTACTTCTGTTTGTTACCAGGAACCTCATCCCAGAGGAATTTATTCGGATCTCTCGTTCAGTTTGGACATTGACACGAGCATGAATAAAATAATTCCAGAGAAATGCTTTACCCGGAGTATAATCCTATTTTCCTATTCCATTATTTGCAGACTACATTTCTCATGGGACCTGTTTCCTGTGTAACAGGAAGACTGCGTGGCTCATGCGATTTCCAATTTCATATGGAGAATGTTTAAACCCAATTGGGTTCGAATTAATAATATTGACGATAGGACAATGTAGTAACGACGTTTAGGTTTACCCTCGTTTTGAATATGTGGTTTACAAATCTGAGAATTTCGAATGTGTAACTGCATATTGAAACCAAAATAGAAAGAATCTTAAGTGACAAATACTGCTTAACTGGGAGTTTATTAGCGTATAACGGAAATAAATGATATTTAAATTTGAATGATATAATGTTTGCATTTGAATAGAACCTTTTTAATAATTCGATCCTCTGTTTTTAAAAGTAATCAATTGTCACTAAATTCCTCATATGCATTTACTGAAAGGTTTAAACGTCCTTATATAGATTGAAGTGAAATTTCCTTGATCTTAGAAAGACAATTTGCTCATTTTATAAATGAGTCAAACATAATAAAATAACTCATGTTTCCTTTTGTTTCATGTGCGGTTCTACGAATTAGTTGAACTAAATATTTTGTTTTCTGTCTACAAGGTCCCAAGGGTATAGTAAAATTTTAATTTTGACTTGTACAATGACAACGGGAAATGAGAGATGAGTCTATGCAGCAACTTTCATGGAAACGTGGGCGGATTTGCCGTATTCTGTCTTTCTGGCACTGTTTTTATTTGTGGACACGACACACGAGCTTCGAAATACTTTTTAACTGTCTACGTAATTTATTACATCATTTCCCACGAGCAACGAGTAAAAATAAATAAAAATAATTCCAGATTGCACACGGACTTTCGAGACTGAACCTATGAAGTCATTTTTATGTTTAATTAATTGGTCTTGTATTCTCTTCTGAATTAACACAATATACACACTTACACAATTACTTAAATTACTTAAATAAAGTCACTGACGCCTGTTTTTAAAATATGGCATTTTTTCTGGGATTTTCGGGACTTGCTGTAAGTTCTTGGAATCATGTAGTGACTTTTACGATACGAATGCGGTGGAGACTCTGGGACAAAATAAAAAAAGACTTCAACATAACGTGGGTTCTGTGAGTCGGATAAGTAAAGTATAATTATTATTGACTTTCTCATACATGAGAATAATTGATAATAAATGATCTGGACAAAAACAGGTCATAACTGAATTACCACGAGTCTCTTCCAATTACCACTTATAACATCGCTTATACAGAAAAAATATCATGTAATGCATTCACAAAATAAAATTCAGGAGATAAAGACGGAAGTAACCCATCAAAATATCAGAGAAAACAGTAGGAACCTCACGTTCCAAAACTATGAATTACAAAATGCATACATATATAACCAGGCAATGATGATAGCTTGAAAAATCGTTGTCAGAAATAAAATCGCTCCTCATCGGTTTCCCTTTCCGTACATTCTCCGCTCAAATAAAAAACCGTTTTATAAAATATACGAGATAAAATCCTCTAACAATGATATATGATTAAAAGATTCCAAGGCTACATTTATCCTACCATATAAGCACGTAGCGTATAATTTCATTTCCAACATCCTGAAAATACAAGGAAAACCTGGCTTTAAAAAATCGGTGAAAAGATCCGATTCCATATCCTGTCAGTTCTTCTGCTCTACTTTCACTCTCAGAATTTTCCATTCATCTCGATTTGGGGAGGATTCAACCTTGAACCTGGAAGATCCTGATGAGATGCGAGTTGCCCGGATTTGTAAGTCTGAACCGAAAAACCGAATGACCGAGCCCAGAGTCCCGCTCTCGAGAGAGGCTCTTATAAAGTGAAAGTGGGTCCCGTATATAGGCCTTTCACCAAATATAATGGATTACTTCCATTTGTCTCCATATATCTAGAAAACTGCCCCGAAAGCAGATATCAAATATTTTTACGGCTCTACGATGCATAACGGAAGTGGAGATGGATTCGGTTTCAAAGTTTAGAGAAAGTTTTTTTTAATAGTTTTGCCCTGTTGGGGATTATGAGAATGTATGGAAAATGGCTTGGTTTTCTAAAAAATTCTAACTCTAATTACTCTATTTAAGTAAGTACTTAATTAAGTTACTCTAAGCATTTTGTTCATGTTTTCAGTCAACTTTTGAAGACTACATTTTTAGATTAGATTTTTCGGTTCAATTAAATTTCATAAACTCCGATTGTCAACATGAACCCTTTCTAATTAAAAAAAAACGATTTATGTCACCGCCATCGAAAACATATCACATATCAATACCACCGGTTATTGACAAAGTTGTTAATTTAAATTACTAGGCGTCCTGACGTCCTGAGTAATGAATTACTGCATGAACACCCAGGTTTTGGATCTGGATTTCCGAAAATTCGAATGAGCTTTTCTGCATGCAAAGCCTAGGAATTCGCACCCGTTGGCGGGAACTTAGATCAGACAGGACATAGAGAGGATTTTTTTTTAACTATTTTGTACAGATTTCATTTTTGTAAAAAATACTGCAAATAAACCAGGTAAGCCGTTAATATTAAACACTATTAAAGACTGAGGAAATACAGTAATTCGTGAGGGTAATTTGGTATGAAGGTATTCCATATTTGATATTCAGTTATTCAGTATTTGGTATTGCTAAAAAATATATCCATGTGCAGGGGTTCAATAATTAATTGCAAATTAATTGTGAATTGGTGAAAGATTGAACTGAAGATGCGCTTCGTGTAAATGTGATTTATGTGTCATGCTTTACGAAAGTTATATGCAGCTAGGGAGCTAATGATTCATTCATCATTGATTGGCATGGTCATTCAAGATTGTATATATTCCACAGACTTCATTCTTCTTAGTTTTTTTTGTTTTTATTGGTTTATTGTTGATTGTAGTGTAATTACTGTAATTCATATGCGTATCATTTCATTTTATATTTTGTGTGTCCATCCTTATCATTCATTTACTACATTTTTGCATTATCAATTATTAACAAATTCCAAATACTAAAAAATACTAGAAATATTTATATAAAGCATATAAACATCAAACATTGAACATTGAATACAGAAACACCGAATATACATTAAATATAGATAGACAATAGATGTAAAATTTGTTCTTAATCTTGATTAATGTGTAATAGTCAATAGTTAATGGTGCATTTTATTTGTATTTTGTATATCTAGATGTGAGATGAGATTTCCAAATCGTTCTTGTAAGTCAACAGAAAATTCTATATCATCGACCATTAATTCATAATTAGCAGCGATTCAGAATCGGATAAACCTTCAAAATTAATTAATCACTACTACTATTGTGTCAGGAAAGGAAGAAGTGTTAAGTCACTGCCTAGCTTGCTAAAAATAAACGGCCGAAAAGTTGATTGGAAATTTTACAATCAACCCGTTCAAATATCGGAAACACCCTATCATCTATCAAGACATAAGATACCAGGACACAGGAAATACGCTTTCGAATTTCGATTTGCTGAAAGATTTATTCCTTTTCCACTCGAAACTGGGTTACTGGATATAATGGAGGGTAAGCGAAATATAGATTAAATACAAAATATACTTAAATGTAAACCCTAAAAAATACTGATATTAAACACACAATGATTAAAATCAATTCAGTTATTTCGATGTTGCTTGCATTTTAAGGTTGTCATAAATTGTATTGACTTTGGTTTCTTTCTAGATACATTATTTAATCTCCGTTTTACGGCAAAACAGCTTGAAAAATTGTCCAAGAAAGCTGAAAAAGAAGAAGCTGCTCAAAAATCGAAAGTAAAAAAAGCCCTTCAGCAGGGCAATATTGAAGGAGCAAAAATATATGCAGAAAATGCTATTCGAAAGAAAAACGAGGGCCTTAATTACCTAAGAATGTCCTCAAGGGTGGACGCCGTTAGATGCAAAGTCCAGTCTGCTGTTACAATGAAAGGGGTACGATTGGCCGTTTCTTTTTACTTTTTCATTTAAAGGCTTCATAAGGTCTAGCTCGCATGATAGTCAAGATTTATTCTTTATTCGATGCATTTTACAGGTTGCGCAAAACATGGCCACAGTAGTAAAAGGCCTCGACAAAGCGATGGCTGCGATGGATCTTCAAAAGGTGTCACAAATCATGGACAAATTCGAGAGTCAAGTAGAAGATTCCGACGTTCGAATAGCTGTAAGTTAATGTTTTCATGGATGGTATAATATTGTTGTTTTCAAACGTATGTCTATACTATCTTCTGATTTTATTTTAGGTAATGGAAGATGCAATGGGTGCTACAACTACAACAACCACACCTAGAGAACAAGTTGATTCCTTGATAAACCAGATTGCGGACGAACATGGATTAGATATTTCAGAACAAATAGCTGCTGCTGCCATTCCAAGTGCTGCATTAAAGGCTGACACGAAGAAGAAAGAAAAAGAAGATGACCTGTCCAGACGGTAATTTTTTTTAAACAACAATAACAAAAATATCTCACATCCTGATTTGAAACTTAAATAATGTTTTCGTAACTTTTATATTCCAGATTACAAGAGTTAAGGAATTAAATCAAGAATTAAAGCTCTTGCGAATTCCGTTAAAATTATAAGGAATATTTCTCGCCTCGCTCTCACCTTTTCCCGCATGTTAGAGATTCGCAATTTAATTGAGAGAGCATTGTACTTACCGGTTGTGCATTTACGATTCTCTGGATTGAACTAATCAGTTCAAATAGTCTTCTGCCAATTTCAATATTCTGCTACTAACTGTTTTCTATTATCATGAGTTTCTAAAAAATTAACGACGTATTCTACACATCCATGTACTTAAATTCTGTACCTCGTGCTCATAATTGAGCTTGTAACTAAATAAACCACAGTATCAATGATACATTTTTATTTGATTCAATAAATCCATTATAAAGGTGCTATGATCTAACATTTAAAATGTAAACCTTCTTCGTAGCATTATTTACAGGCAACAGGACTTGCTCCTATGTGAGCTTTTTATGCAACATACAAGTTTGTATACGACTTGTGTTCAGAATGTTGTCAAAATCTTGCAAATTACTGTGTATATGTTAAATAGTTGAGTTGTCACAATTTTTTATTAGCTTTTATTTAGTATAAATGACTTGCCAATTTATATCATCTATAGCACAAATACTGAAGCCATAAATATCACAAATTCGACTTGGTTTTCCGCTGGTGCACGAGTTTGGTAGACAAAGGATATTAATTTGCAATACTATAACATTGGATAAACAGTTGCACCCGAAATCTAAATTAAAAAAAATTCACAATTATAAAAGTTTCAGACCTTCAAAAATATGCAAAAATCCGAATAAGTTAAGATTGGAGAGTCACCATGCATCGAATCCCACAGACCGCTTGAGAACATATCAAAATTAAAATAATTGATATCAATCCTTGGGTCATACCACTCAAAGCCATGATTCCTCCCATGATTGTAACGACAAAATCCCCGACTGTGAAACCTAATGGCAATACTACGATTTAGTTGATTTAATTCGGACAGCACGGAAGGTTAGAAACTTATTCGTACCAACAAGTCCTTTGGTCGTACAATCCTTGTGAGGTGATATCTGAAGACAAGATCCAAAAACGGCTACAATGTAGTATGCGATACTGACTAATGGTACAGAAAGAACTAATTGTACGACATGTAGTACAAATATTGCGACAGCACTATAATTTAAAAAAAATGCATTGTAATTATCAGAATTATAAATATTGGCATAATAGTGGTATTTCAATTACTTTTGAGACGATATCTTCCATCCGCAGTACACAGTAGCCACTCCTGTGACCGCATAGTAAAACGCTACCCATATCCCGATTCCGATTTTGATACCGTCATTGCTTGCAAGTGCAAGCATCGTCGTCTGTTAAAGCATAAAGCGTTACTTTGATCATTTTATTCTCAGATCAGAAAGTTACAAGTATAATGTATTTTCTGGACTTATTTGACAGACGATTATGAACGGATTTAGAATAGTGAGCAAGTGAGCATTGCGTGTTTTGGGTACATGAGCTTTATAAAGATTCCTATTTTAATGTGGAATATTGCAACAAAATTCTACATTTTTCCTCTTTATGTGGCCTTCTTCGTGTTAAAATCTGGAATCCACAATTGGATTGTAAAGAAGTATTGTAAATTTTAATAATATTGCAAGTATCAATCGTCTATGAAATCTCTT
Source organism: Desoria tigrina (assembly GCA_906901685.1). Taxonomy (NCBI): domain Eukaryota; kingdom Metazoa; phylum Arthropoda; class Collembola; order Entomobryomorpha; family Isotomidae; genus Desoria; species Desoria tigrina. The sequence continues at coordinate 593,681 of CAJQTU010000014.1, forward strand.
CAAGTGTTTTTCGTTTAGATTTCGGGAGTGTAAAACTATTGTTTCATTACTTTCAAAAGGTTTCGTGGTTCGGGTCAATAAAGCCACAGCTTTGGAACATGATCAGGACGATTCTCATTTATTTGAAGGGCCCTTACCTCATCTCAAATAAAATAATTTTTGCTTTCATTAGAAGGGTTTTATACACGAGAAAAATCCATAAAAGAAAATATCTATGTATGTAAAGATTTCGAATAGGATAAAAATGGAGGGGAAAGTGGGGAAATGTCACGGTGTGTCACGGTAATATGGTAATGTACTGGGTCGGAGACGCACCTGAGCGCAGAATATAATTACAGCAAGGAAAACACCAGTCGCACCGCAGTACTTGATAATGAGGATATCCGTTGAAGCTAGCGTCAAATCAGGGGGCGGTAATGGCATGGCTGGGTCTGATGACTTTCTTTCCGGTGGATCATTATTCTCCCCAGGCCTATCATCATCACTACCAACACTTCCAGCACTACTAATCGACCGTTGGTCGTAATTGTTCTGTTCAGAAAAAAAATACTTAAAATCAAATGAGGACATCCTACCCGATATTGGATTTTAAAGAGTGCTAGTGTTATGCAGGTTTCATCATATGGATCCTATTAACGGCAACGGGATATCAAAATAAGGTTGGACAGTTAAACTATATACAATTACAGAGATGTTATACTATTATTAAAGGTTATCATAGCAAGATTACAACCATTTTCAATATATTTCAGAAATAAAACTGCACAGATAAATAAAGCGAGACAACGGTTATGGCATACAGTTTTATATTCTAGACTAAATAAAAATCCTAGAACGTCCGGCCCAGGCATGTATTAATACTAATAAACACCCAGGCAATGAGATTGGAGTGACCTGTGCTCTGCAAAAAAATTGATGAAACGCGTTAATCCAAACTAAACCAGATTTCATCTTATTTTTGGGCTCATTGTTCGCATCCGAATATCTCAGCAAACCAACAAAACAAGACCAGATCGAAATATCTTTAAAACAGATAAATAATAGCAGATGCAATCATAAAAAACATCCCCAAGATAATCATACAAAAAAGCAATAAATGAAATTGTCGAGGTGGCTACTATCCTGAATACACTTCCATACAGATGATCTAGCCCGCTTAGAACCTTAGGAGTAAAAGATAATAATATTACTGAGCATGAAGCAATATCCTTTGCTTACTTCTTTGGGTTGACCCCCATAGGCGAGAAAGTAGCAGTTATAGGCATTGAAAGCATTCAGGCCCATTTCTGCTATACTGGCGAAAACCATTATGAGATTTGTCGTCATGATGGTTATTGATGAGCCCACCACTGGTTCGCCTGAAAGTAATAATATTGAACATACTTAATGGAATTCCCAGAGAGAAGCTCTGCTGCTCCAGCATTTCTCTGTCGACACCAAGCAAACCTTCCATGGAACCCGATTGGCAACACGTAGAAAGAAAGTACTAGAGCCCGGAAATCTCTTTCCAACTTTAGAGGCTTTGATTCGAATGAAAAAGCTCTAAACTTTAGTTTACTCTATTTCTTTGACTTCTAGATTCAATAGCCAGCAGACACTTTTATTTCATTGATTTCGGAGATGTTCCTTATGGACTATAAAACAAAATCTTCTCAACTCAACGCCCTCCTTCACCGTTCACCCTTTCCCAGCCCTAGCTTTTTCCCGAAACTTTATATTCTGACTGACTGGATTTGTCAAAGAACATTTATTTCCGTGTGTGCATACATTTCCGAGGTTTCAAATTATTATATTGTCAGAGACGGAAATAAAGTTTAGGGAGTCGACAATAACAAATTGAATTATTGAATCTATTTCGTCTCCAACCATCTCCATTTTCCGAGACTTGTATAACCTCGAATGCACTTATTTAAGAGAAAGCTCGTTTTACTGCGTTTAAACTACTCCTACTTGTTTTGAGGCAAACATTATAATGGGGGGGGGGGGATTTTTTAAATTTAATTTCAGAATAATTGGCAGTAAAGTTGCTCTAACAGACTTGACTGAGAGATACTGACTTTAATTTAGGATAATTTATTAACATATTTGGATATAATTGGGGTTATTAAACCACGAACTGTGCAAATATTCCCCAAACCCCTAAAATTCGCAAACGAATCGAGAATAAGCCACGAAAATATTAATAAGGTCCTCATTAGTCTGCTTCAATTGTTCCATGTTTCTGCAACCGTTGCGTTGGAAGATAGTTGCTTCAAGGGGAATCCTTGCTTACACCAGAACATGACTATACTTTTGGTATTGCTGTTTCAAGCTTATCGTTGTATCGAATCGAAACATGGTAATGTTATCAGAAAAAGAATAAACCTAATCATAAGTACTAAAAATTCATGGTCTGGAAATTGGTTCTGTAAAGCTGAAATCAATATCGTTTTATTCATCTTGACAGCGGAATTGTAAACGAGAGTCCGAATGTGTATGAGTGCATGTGTCAATTTCGAATTCCATGAAAGAGCTAGTTATAATAGGCATTAAGAAATTTTAGGCATTACCGTAATCATCGGGATTCCATTTGAAATTATACACTCCCAAGAGAATACAGCAAGCAGTAAATAATGGAATGGCCACCGTGGCAGCAATTATTTGGAGTACAAGCACGGCCAAGAGCCTGCAGAAAAAGCTAATTACTGCATCAGTCGTCCAAACTTCGAGAAAAATGCTATTTATTCCTCCCATACCCATTAAATGTGCACCTCACAGACCAAAATAAAGCTAATCCAGCGGCCATAAAAAAGAACCAGGATGTCCAGATTCCCGTTAAAGATCTTGTGGCAAACTCATAAGACGCTCCAATTGCCACGGACTGGGAAAAATTAAACAGAGAAAACTTCAAATGAGTTGCTTTTGAAACAGTTCCAAGTGCCTTGAAGCTAGAAAAGCTGCAAAATTTATGCAGTCAAAATGCGATTTTAACTACTCACAATCAGGTCCGAACTATAAATATCGATCGAATTTAATGAATATATTTTCTGATTTTTAAGATCTATGCATATAATTTTATTTCCAAATACTTGAAGAATTCGGGTTGTTTCTATTAATCTAATAAAGTGTAAAGTAATAACACTACTCCGGATAACAAAAGTTGAGCTTGTTTTAGAATAAAAAATAAAACTACCGAACCATGATCGTGAGTATATATTTTTTAAGTATAGAAAAAGAAATAATCCAACCTGACTTAAAACGATTATGAGAGAAAATCCAATTTCAGCAATTGCAACGTACTGAATAATCCGGATTTGTGACTTGACTGTAACAACTTTCTCTTTCGGTGGTTCATCTGCAGACATTTTCTGTTGAGATTTGGTTTGAATGAGCTGAAGAGTAAAATCTGTACTAGTGGAAATATTTTACCAAAAATATAGTATTAAAAATACTCCCAGATCGTATTATTCCAGTATCAAGCTGTGACTATTTGTCGTTGGCAAAACCTGCCACTAATTTCACCGTATGTGAACAATGTGAATGACATGAAACCTGGAAGCTGTCCATGTAAGCGGTTTACACCTTACCTCACGTCAAAAACAACTGACGCACAATGTAAAAATTCAACCGAAATATATTTCGAATCCCCACATGATTAACACAATTCGTAATCTTTACACCCGATTTTATGAAGGAAGAGAAAGGACATTTGCCCGTCCTTACTTGCTAATAAATTGCCTACAAGTGAATAAGCCCCGATATTATGCGTTGAACAAGCGAAGCAAATCCTTTATCAAGATAAATTGGCAGTCATGAGTTCAGCATTACATAAATGGGAAGGGGCAGGCGGGGCATGTGCTACAAAAGTTGATAGTGGAGATATCAATACTTTCGCTTATGAATAATTTCTATTTATCGACCAGTAGGCTTTACTTAATTGCCCCAACTTTCAATTGTCTGTTGACATCAAATTGATGGCCGAATGACAGTTGCATTTATAGTCGTGACACCCATAATAAAATTGACTTCATGTTACGAAGTAATGGCCCAAAGGTGATATAATCGACTTGTAACTAATGACAACCACAATTCACCTACCTACGATGCCGATTATCGACCCGCTTTTTGGAGTTCCTTGCATATTATGTTCTTGCCATTTGTCCAAACGGCTCGCACTTTTTCACATCTCGATTAATAACTTCGGAAATACATAAAAAAGCTCTTCTAATGAGAATTTATAAATCGAGAAATGAAGAAATCTAAACTAGCGGTGCAGAAATCTCAATTGAAATGGGGAGCCACATTGTCCGGCTATTGGCAAATGGGGATGTTGGGAACCGTTATGGGGTCCTATTTGATCTGCTTGTATCTACTTTGCTTTGACAATCGGCTATGGGAAAATATCGTTCCCATCCTGGTGTTTAATATCTTTGATGTCATCTACCTCATTGGCACGATTTTAAGAGCCTTCTCAGAATTTCAAGAACGAGGGAGGGGCACAGTTGAGTTCCACTACCATGACTGGTATAATCTGGGGTCCCTGAGCATTGACGTCCTCTCATTAATTCCTGCCGAAGTATTTATCTTTATATTGACGGATGGAAAATTTCCACAAGATGTTACTAATCCACCGGAACAGATGCGTCGAGTCCTGTTTGTATTAGCCTGTCTTCGTACAAACAGGATTTTGCGGGTTTACAGGATACTCGCCTACTTCCGTAAAGTTCTTACCAAAATACCAAATAGTTTTGAACTTTGATTATTCGTTAAATTGTTGGTTTTCAAGGAATTTTTTTTGTATAGGATATGAAACTTTGAAGATGCGATTAAATCTCTATGAAAGAGAAATTAGAGCCATCGTCGTGTCCTTTCTCGTCTTTGTTATTATATTTTTTCATGGGATCGCTTCTGCTTGGTTTGCCTTAAGCTGCTATGTATGAAATTTACTAATACTTTTAATATAAAAAAACAGCGCTTCGATCTCATTTTATTAAATGATAGGGAACACTGCTAAAACAATTTTATTTATAAATTTCCAGCCGGTTTACAATGAGGAACCTCCGCAGTGTATGAATAGCTTTCAAGTTAGAAACGATTCTGGGCAAAATCCCTTTTATCAGCACATCAACGCATCTTTACCTGATCCTTGGGGTAACATCTAATAAGGATATACATTTTTTAGAAAAAATTCTTGGTGATAAAAATCGTTTTCGTTCTTAGGTCGCTACGTTGTCGCTCTCCATTGGAGTGTAATGACGATAAGGAACTCAGGGTACTATAATTAAGAATACGATATATCGGCGTAAATATCTAAAAAAAATAACTACTCAAAACACTTTAAAACATTCATAGAAATTACTACGCTGTTCCAGTGACAGCAGTCGAGTTTGCTAGTGCAATGTGTTCAATGCTTCTAGGATTCTTTCTAACAAGCGCTATAATTTGCACAGCCATTTACGTGATGGGACAAATGGATCTATGCCGTTCAATTTATCGGCACGAGGTTCTCGGAGTTACGAACTTTGTGGTAGGTGTGCACATCAATTTAGCCGTGAATTATTCCTAATGAAGTGTAAATAAGTATTAGCAAACATCAAACATATCATTTGTATTTGACGACGACAGACACATTTGAAAATGGAAGAGCATGTCTTGAGATTCCTACATGAGGGTTTCAACCACATGTGGCTTCGGGGAAGAGCTTTCACCGACGACGTTATGAAAATATTGATCCCGAAAACATTAAGGACGGAAATATCAATGAGCATTTTCCAACCGATGGTGGAAGCAGTAAGACAATTATTTCAACCAAGACAATAGCTAGTAATTAAGTCTGTCCAAAGTAACTTTCCTTGTGTCATGAATAGTCAGAATTGTTGCAAACTTTGAGAAGAGAAGCCATAGAAGCCCTCAGCTTGGAAGTGGAGTTTAAGCACTACTTTCCCAACGAATTTGTTATTCGGCCCCAAACCGTTGGATATGCTATGTACTACCTTCTCGAAGGGAATGTGGAGGTATGGATTTTGCGTTTTCAGAATCCTCAACAAACCTTTAAATCTGGTTTTCAATTATTTAAAAAAAATCATTTGTCTAGATCATTAGTAACGAGGATTTCAAGCCTATTTTATCGATAGCTAAGGGGAGTCTTATTGGAGAGTGCAACCTGATTCTTCCAACGTACCGGGAGCATGGAGTCAAGACTTCTACAGCTTGCGAGATTCTCAAGCTCCAGTGGAGTGATGTCATGTCAGTGATCGTATTGGATCCTGAAGCTAGAGATAGAATGCATGATATAATCAAGGTGATCAACACAGGGGATACATTTCACTTGTTTCTATTTATATTAAAAAAGCCATCAAATTAATTACAAAATCATGCATTTTAATTACGATCTAGAGCCGCATGAACTGGAACGTTGTCCGGAAATGCAAGGAAGTAATTAAGAAACAGAAGAGCAAGGCATTCTTCCAAACCCCCCGAACTCATTTCCTAGCAGGATTATTGAATCGTGCTTCAATAGGATCGACAGGAAGTGGTTTATCAATAGATAGTCCAGTGAGCTCCGGGGGAAGCATTGACTCCGAAGGCTATCGAACCAAAGCGCCCTTGATGATTCGTCAAAATCTTGCAATTCCGTAAAAGCAAAGCTCTTGAAAAAATTAGAAAGATATGAAGGCAATGCATAATTGATTCGGATTGTTCCACAGGGGTTTAGAAAACACTCAATTCATGAGCCTCTTCACATGGCTTCATTTCCATAAAAAAGAACAATACAATCGAACCATGAATAAGGGATTCAAGAGCATGCTAGCGAAGATGTCAAAGAGATTACGAAACGAAGCGTCAATAAGATGCTACACTTTTCTTCCAGTGGGTTCTTTGCAATTAGAATTCTGTTAGGATTTTTCTGTAATTTATAACAAATATCAACTCCCACTCTACGTTACCAGATTGTTACAATTCCATTGTATCATTGGCAATTTTGTGCGATTTCCCGGGAGACAAATACCTTCAAGCTTTGGGACTTGATTGTTAACTTAACCATAATATTCTACACCATTGCCTATCCCTTCCAACTTGTCCTGATTGAGGAATTCATAAGTCAGCCAATATTTGTGTTCGTGGATATGGTCTACTTTGTCGACCTGATTCTCCGTGTCTTTGTGTTTCGAGACCGGACTGGTAAGTGACGCTATGTGGATGATATTAACTATGATGGTGTTTTTTAAAAACTTTAAAACAAGTGGCTTCAAAATTTTAGACATGGCTCCATTAGTCTCAATGACCCAGCACTTCTTTAACGAAGCGAGGACGAGGAACATTTGGTTTGACATAATCCCAGCATTTCCATTGCATAATATTGCTTTCATCGTTAGATCACAGTACGACCGGACGTATCTCTATTTGAGGATGCACATGCTATGCAAATTCGGGAAGGTTGGTCTATACAATCGGTGATCGAAATCTGTAAATGAATTGTACAGTGGGAGAGAAATGTGTCAAAATTCATGACAGGGCTCTACGATTTGATTAATGTGCAAATGTAATAGATTTTTCCTCCCAACCCGACAGCTTGTAATGAGATTTCGGAAATGGGAACATGACGTGACATTGAACACTACAATACTCCGGATTTTGAAGCATGGGATTTTTACCATGATTATCATAGTCTTTGTGGCTTGCAATTTCGTTCAAAGGAGATGTGCGGAAAGTTACGTGTAAGAAATAACATATATTTTCCAGCCGTACCCGACTTATTTTATTACTGTTATTTATTTCTGATGAAGCGATTCCTTCGGGAGGTGGTTGATCTAGTTTCGAATCATTATGCCTTGCTTATTATATAGGGACTGCGTCTTCGAGGACAACTCGACATCTGGACTTGATCGGGCTCGATTTAATTTTGAGGGAGGGAGTATTTTGGAGATTTTACTTTACTGGGCCGTTTGTGTTACCTTTGGGATTGGTTTCACTGACGTTATTGCAAAAAGTACGGAAGAAACGACGGTTCACACGATTGCTTTATTTATCGGATTCTTATTCATGGTGTACTGCATTTCTGATTTTGCGGCAACCCTGGCGTCCGCGTTGGAAAACAAGTCCGTAATTTAATGTTTTAACCACTACCACTAAAGTGTAACATTATCCTTATCTTAAACAGTGCAGTCAGCTCTAATATATTATGTTAAGGAAGACACAATGGTTTTGAAATTACCAAATTAAGCAATGTAGCCATTCTTTTAGGATAAACCATCAAGATGATAGGATTTGGCTTCATCGATATTTGGATGACACCCTTACTCCATTTGAACTAATTGCCCGGACCGATCGATATCTTGACGTCCAATGGCTGGTACTTAGGGGCATTAACGCTGACACTGCCAACCGATCACTTGGCTTTCTAACCGTCTCACATTCCATGGTTTGATTAAATATTGCTTGTACATACTATTACTACTATAAGTAAGGATAAGAAGGGAAATCTCACGGTTTTATCGTTTTGTATGAATAGTATTCCGAGCTAATGGTTCATATCATGGCTGAATGTCTCTACCAAGTAGACTTGTTCAAGGTATTAGATTCACCTCAAGTTAAAATGCATCGGCCACTTTTAAAATATTCGTACTCTTAATATTTTGTAAGATATACTTGCTTAAAGCACTTCTACACTTATACAGTTATTGGATGCGGATCTGGTGAGGCAGTTTTGCTTGACTGCTAAATTAGCTGTCCTGCCACCTAATGAAGTCATCATATCAAAAGGTGATTTCGTTAGCAGAATGTATGTCATTCGGCGAGGAACGGCGGAGGTAATAATGCAATTGTATGATTAGAATCCGTCCGAGTAATTACTTAAATCCCCTTATCCTCCGACTAAATCAGTATTCTCCAAACTTGACCCTTTTGAAATGGAAATATTGACTCTTATAAAGGACGAATAATTTATTTACGGAGCCCTTTCAAGAACCAATTTTGTACAATTTACAGCATAAATATGTATGGCATAGTTCTTTTACTAGGTAATACTGGCAAAAACGGGTGTAACGCTTGGAACACTCAACAAAGGTCAGAGTATGGGCTTTGGTGAAGTCCTTTATGGAACTCGATCAAGAGTTACAATCACATCTATAACCTACCTTGAGGTTATCATCATCGACTCCAGTGCCTTCGACAGGATTTTGGAAGGTTCAAAGGCGTTTGTGGAAATGTGGAATGGATTACGATCAAATACAGATGCTATGAATGTACTAGCGTAAAAAGATATTCTGCAATTTGTTGCTATCATATATTTAAGTAGCCTTTTCACATCTTTTATAATCCTATCTGTATGTCATTTACTAGAATTATTTAGACCATTTTGACGAGGATAAATACAGATACACGAATACTCGAGCAGATTACAAGAACGTGTCAAAGGAAGTGTTCGTCTATCACAGGGTACTAAGGAGGCTCAAGGTTCATAAAGATCAGTTCATAGAGGAGTGGAAGCGTTTAGGAATATTTCGCTGGTTGAGGTATTGCGTTAAGTTACAATAATTTAAAAGATTTGGTACCAGATCTTATACAGAAGAGTTTAAAAGAGTTCTTGATTTTATTAAAATTTGCAGAGTTTGCATGTGCCCATGTACATTTCTTCCCACAAGTAACATTTTAAGAATCTGGGAAGCTTTCCGAGTTATGACAATCATTTTGATGGTATTATGGTTACCCGTCTTGGAAGCTTTCCCTCTCATGAAGAAGAACTACGGCCCTCTTGTTTACGTTACTGATGTTGTAACTGTCATTGATATGTACGACCCATGTTTTATAGTTACAGTAAAAGAATTTTAAAGCAACACAATGAATTGCTACACCAAATTTATTTCATCGATCAAGACATGTATAAGATTGATAATTGGAATTTATTTGTTCGATTCCAGGTTCTTTCGGTTGTACGTTGCTTATTATGACTATAAAACCAATGATCTGGTAACTCATCCCCTCCACACAGCAAGACATTACCTGTCCACTGCTTTCCTGACTGATGTTATAGGAGGCCCTGCGGTTTATTTCTTGATAGACAATGTCTTTAAATTGTACACATCTTACGAGTGAGTACATATTTTGGAAAGCATGTTTTTATTTTATCCAATATGTACCGTTCCGAAGTTAGTTGAACAACTCTCTGAAAGTTTTAATCACGGGGCTGCGGCTGCTTTGGAGAAAGGGGAAAGTAGGGGACTTTTGGGGGAAGTTTAGATTTCAGTATACAGTAATTGATATCGAAATTATAATTACTATAGTTTATTTATTTTTTAATTATTGTATTATTAAAATGGTTTGCTCGTTATTCAATGATGTTTAATCAATGCCTAGTATTCAACTATAAGGAAAGTAATTTTGAAGCTTTTCCACATTTGCCCTTAACGTAAACATAGCTAAGACTCGAATCTCGAATAACTACCCCTCCCCTTGAGTATTTACAGTACCCATCTTCTTACTTAAGAGTTCAGCCATGACATGAGATTGTAAATTTTTGTATACATAAATGCAAAAATCTAAAGAACTTCTAAATGTTTAGATGGGACACTTCCATTTATGCTTTTTTGCTGAGAATGAATCGTCTGATATTGTTGGTATGTGGAAAACATATAGTTTTTCATGAAAGGATGTTGGGGATTTTATGACTTTCTTTTCTAAATATGTTGTCAGTACCACATCTACGGAGCCTATTCTTTCACGGAGAGGGATTCGGCTTTTAGCAGTGGTCAAAACTCTAGACGGTAAAACGCTACAAAAATTTATATTTATTTTCTCCTTTTTTTATTTTAGCGTTATAATTCATGATTTGGTTTCAATAGAATGGCAAAACTATTGCCCCTGTTTTTCTTTCATGCCCACATGATGGCTTGTGTTCTGGCAGTGATCTCCTGTCCAGCCAGAGCTGACCAATATCCTAATCCCAGATGCAAAGCGAACACTTGGATTTCGATGTCGAAAACACTAGGTACGATGATCATTAGATGTAGGAATTTGTTCATTTTAATAATAAAAAATGCCGTATGTATTGCGACTTTTAATTGTTTAGCTGATCGAAGATCAGAAACAGCTAATAGGAGTGCAGTAGATATCACCGATATCCAGATATATGTTTTTTCATACTATTACGTCGCGACGACGCTTGTTGGATGTGGCTTTAGCGACTTCCTGCCTGCCAATTACTTGGAAAGGCGTTATACTGCCGTGCTTTTCTTTATATGTAAGATCATAATTATACACTATTTTAAGTCAATTTTAAGCTATCATTATGAACTACCTTTATTGTACACAGTCATTTTCCTAAGATCTTCAGTTTTAAATTCCCTTCAACTCAAATTACATAGTGGAGTTATGTCAAAAACATCAAAAGTAGTTCAATAGAATACTTCAACGGGAGCCGAACCAGTTGATAGAAGCAGTTTACAATTTGACAGGAATAATTTGGGCTTGCAAGAGCTCGACATTTCCTTTTAGAGAATTAGAGAAAATTTCCTTGAACTCAAATTCAGAGAAACAGTTTTCTAATTATGATTCGCAATTGGAAGAAGCTAATTTTGTATATTTCCAGAATAGGTCCGTCCAATATTAACTTAAAATGAGTAGACTCCCGTTTTACATTTCAAGTCAAAATAACAAAATTTATGATATTGATGAATGATTAAACTAAACAATCTCGCAGGGTACTGTTCAAATGGTGACAGAATATGGTGCAGCAGATAGTATTGTAGACCGTACTCATAGCGTCACCCCTTCCATTAACAAAAGAGAAACCAAAGTTTATTATGAAATGAAACTTTGCTGTAGAATTGATGTTACAAAAATGTAATTAGCACTAAACATTGACCATTTTAATACATTATTAAATTTTTCAGACATATTTGCACTCTCTTATATAACTGCAAGTGTCGTGGCTAGCAAGTGTCATTTGGATTACAAGCTGCTGAGGTACCAACAAGATATGAGATATTTACTCGGATTTTTGAGACGCGAGAAAGTGGCTGCCTACTGGACCGGGTATTTTTCTTTAGATTTAAAGGGTTTATTTAACTCGGCAATTTCACACATTTATTAAACTGTTATCAGACTGATTGTTTTTTTAATTTACTCCCACGTTTTGAACTCCATACTCAATATTTTTATTTTCAGTAAAATGATCCGATATTACGACTACCAATGGTTCCGAACAAGTGGAATAGAACCTCACAAACTATTTAGCAATTTATTTCCGTCTCTGAGAAAAGAAGTAGCATTATGTGTCTTTAATGACGTAATACAGCAGGTGATCCATTGTCTTTTCTTCTTTATTTGCAATAGCATGTCATCAATTTCTAATTCTACTAATTGTTCGTATAATCAGATCCCAGGGCTAGAGAACCTGTCCGTAAGCTTCATTCGAGCTATATGTGTGCACTTAAGCCCGATTTATTTCCTGAAACATAACGTTGTAGCTAGACAAGGTGATGTCTGCGAGAGGATCTACATCATTTATAGAGGAACTGTGCTTAATATCCGAGACAAGCTTGAAAGGGAAACCACTCAAGAAGGAGGGTAAGGCTTTTCCGAATGTAATTATGCATATTGTGGAGAAATTTCGACAAATTTCATAAACTTGCAGGATAAAATGCACTTTTTTTGGATCAAAAACTAGTGAAAGCTTAAATTAAATTATTATTTATCAAGGAACCAGTCAAACCATTCATGCATACACCTCTTTCAGTTTCATAGGAAATTTGGACCCCAATTCCATCCACGGAGTGTATACCACAACAGCAACCGCAGTTACCAACTTGGATGTGTTTGCTATTAGAAAGTCGGATTTCATACGCGTAGTTGCAGCCTTTCCAGCTATCGCCGAAATATTTGGAAAACTATCAAAAAAAGTATGGATGTTTAACTATTCTAAACCTTATTGTCCAAAATAACCATATTGAATATCAATTTTTGTTGTTCTCAAAGTATGAAAGTCAGTCCGCAGCATTATCCCATGAAATCGAAAGACGCAAGATAAAATCACAAATGGTGCGACTAGAAAGTTCGAAACAGTTGGAAATCCATAAGAAAGACCCTTCTGGAGCTGATAGTATCGAAAGGGTTAACGAGGTGTCCAAACCCGAAGATGTTCCGAAGCAGGGGCCCAGTACCAGGAAGTTGCAATCTAGAACATCGAATAAAGTGACCACAAAACAGTCAAAGAATAATCGGAGAAAAGAATGTGAAGATCTGAGCGATTGTCTCCAAGACCTTGAGGGAATTGTAATTGGAAGCGACCAACTCATGTACGAATGCATTTTTTTCTGCCTCAAGATATTACTTGGCCTTTGGTTACGAATGATCCGAAATATAGAAATACGGGAGCTTTAAATACCAGGACTCCGAAACGAGCCGTAATAAATGAGTATCCCCTTCTGAGCTAAATGTACCATGTGAAGTTTATATGTTTGGGGAATGCGTGCTTAGTAGTAAGGCAAGGGTGTGCAACAGTGTGGTCATAAATTCTCCGTCTCGTTGACTGTATTCCATTACACTCATAACTCTTTGCAAATATAAATATATGAATATCTTGCCCACCAACTTGTATCTTGAAATTTTGTTTATTTTTGAATTGGAATGACAGCGAGGATCCGGATATTAAACCAGCACGGGAAAACCGGAGGTTCTACAGCCAGTTCATCCTCCCCGAATCCCGTCCCGTACTCTACTTCGACATTGCTGTTTTTATCGCTGCAAGTGTCAGCCTGAGTCTTGTTAGCTACCAGGCCGCTTTTCAGGTTACTTCATCTTTGGGCTTCTCATTGCTTTTTATGGGACTGGGGAAAGGGTTTTAAATGCTTGCATGTGACATGTTTCCAGGATATGGCCCTCGCCCTCTACATCATCGGCTACGCGTGTGATGCCGTTTACTGGGTTAAAATGGTGATCACGTTTCATTTCAGTTACAGGAACAGGTTTGGAGACATCATTACGGATAATACGGATATTGAAAATAAGTAAGGGGAAGGATGAGGACTTAATATGAGGGATTGAGCTTTTTTAACAAGTTTAAATCGTGGAAAGTACCTGACTAATTATGTTATGATTTTACTCATGTACTTAAGGTACATTAGTAACGTGCATGGCTTTCTGTGGGACTTTACTTCCACTTTCCCTTTGGAAATGTTTGCCCCGATAGCCCCTAACGGGTTCACAGCTATGGAGTTTCTCAACTTTCTGAGGCTCAATAGGGTTATTCGTCTAGTAAGTATCTGAAATACATTTTTTTTTTTAGATCTGTAAGCTTTAAAATGAACAGTAATAGTCGACCTTGTTGTTGTATTTATTAGGCTCAAACTTGGTCGTACTTCAAGATAAAACGGTCTACCTCCGGAGTATTAATAAATCTATTACGAATGAAGCTGGTTCGGTTGCTCTCCTTTACGGCAATTTATCTTCATTTGGCAGCATGCATTTTGCGAACCTATACGGTTTATGTGAACTGCGGGAACTGCTCTTCTGAAGTCACGAATTCTACTTGGCTTCACACGAAAAGAGGTAGAGATCTTGGTTTTTATCGAATTGATATCAATCATGAATTTAACTTCCGAAGGGCCAGATTTCAAATCCCTTTTTAATAGTGGACACCGGGGATCCAGCAGGACATCCCTACGTCTTTACTCTCTACTTTATCCTAAGCACCTTTACCACAACGGCATATGGGGATGTGACACCGGTAACCAAATTTGAGATGCTGTTTATATCCGTCATCGCCGTCTCGTCCAAAGTCTGGTTGGCATTGGCTTTGTCAGACATCCTATCTGGCTTTCAGAATCCCTCAGACATCACATATCATTTAGCAGCACAAGGCGTTCTGGTGAGTTTCCTAGAATCTATTTTACTCGTCACATATACATACATCCCAGCATCGCAGTCTAGCTGGTGGAATATCCCTGACTGGATAAACTATTTTACTTCACACTTTCGACGATTAAGGATCGATTAGGCGTAGTTGGATCGTTGGATGTCAGGTTTTTATCCAATAAAAATAATTTACTTTTCCTGATCAGTCAACTCAAGGAAGAATTTATGGCTAATATTTAAGAGTTGTCAAAAATGTCGCTTGTGAGCTCCTACATTTGAGTATATGATGTTCGATAAACTAAACCTTTTAGATGAGATTTCCATGATATTTATGAATGGATACACGAGAGACATAATTTTTTTCAGAAATATCGAATCTTTCGCCCTGAAAATGTAGCATTGAAGCTGATATCCCTGATTTATTTGTGCATTTAGTGCGTACAAAAACTAAAATTCAAGCTAAAACGAATCATGTAACAAAATCGCTTTATATCTTATTCGTTGTAGATCTCTTGACGTCAAAGAGTTCTTAGAAAGGCATCTAAATTAGTCTTTAAGCTTATTAAAAGTTAAGCAACTTTAGTCAACTTACTCTCAAACTTTGTCTTTAGACTAGTTGCAGTAAGTTTCTGATATCGGGACTATCGGGAGTTTAGAACTGTATTTATTAAACTTTAAATTCTCCTTCTACTAATTGATGACCATAATAAATTTACTGGTATGTTATGGATTATAATGAAAAGATTTATATTTTCAGAAACTATACAGTGACTACGGTGTTTCAAGGGAACTACAGGAAAAGACGAACAAATATTTCGATTACGCGTGGGTGGAGAATAAAGGAGTTATAATTCCACATTACTTATCAAAGGCTCCACTCTGCATGAAGATGGACATGTTCTACATGGTTTATGGTGACCATTTTCGAAAGGTATGCGTATGAGATAATGAGTTCTTCTGACAAAGTTTAATTCACCTCCTCAGCTTTAATCCAAGCGCTACTCTGTCGGAGCTCACCTAGAATCTTGTTATTGTTTACTGATTAAAACTTCGACGAGCTGGGAGTTCCGACACAAATAGCGCAGCACTGTAATAGGATTTGAAAAGTTATCGTTTCAAAACAAAACTGAGGCATCTGAGCCTTGATAAAATGGTCTGGAAAAGACAAGGGAATGTCTGGGCTCAGATGGGCCACTTACACTCCTGCGATCCACCCTAATGTGCCACTAATTTAGTAAACTCGCCCGATTTCTTCTTCCACTTCCAGAGTTACTTGTTCCGTGAACTGGGTGAAAGCTTTATTCGGCAAGCGTGCATTAGAATAAAGCACGTCTACGTTCTCGCCGGAGATTACATCATCCAGGAGAAGGAGATTGATAATGCGATTTATTTCGTGCATCGGGGTTTTGTGATCTTTGGCAGGACTATCATGGACCGGGAAGGGAATACTAAGGAAGAGGAAGGGATCCTCTCGAGGTACCGCTATTTTGGAGAGGTAAGAATACTTTCTCTCTGCATTATCAAAGAAGCGCAGGAGAGGAGATTAGTGGTGAAGTAGATGTAAGTTTCCCGACATCCTTGGTTAACCATACAAAACAGTTTTTACGTAACATCGGGCTGTATGGGAAACGACACGACCGACTTTCAAAGACTGAGGAGCATCAGGAAACATAAGATAATTAAGCAAGAAGAGACTCACTCCTTGAGTTGAGACATGGAGCGTGTTTGATATTTCTAGTTTCTACTCTCTCCCTGCCTGGTTGGGAGCAACTTTTACATTTTACACCTAAAATACATAACCCGAACGACCATCAACCGGGAAGAAGATACATGCCATTTCAGTAGCTAAGGCAGGATTTAGAAATAGGAGAGGAGATGAGACGTTGAATCGATGCTGAGATGGTTGTTGGAGAAAACCAGCCTGTTGAAGCTCAGATTAGATGCTGACTCACGGCACCGAGGCTGCTTCAGCATCCGAAAGTACTTGGAAAACACTTATAAGCCATCCTCAGATTTAGAATTGTCGTCATATGTACCCATTATGCGGGAGCAAGTTTCCCTTAAAACCGTTTACTTTATGAGGGGTTACGACATAACGGGAATCTAAAGTAGGCAACAGAATTATAAGTAAGCTATTATGTTCCCGACCAGTATTTCATATTGAGTGTTTTGTGATTGTTAGTGGTATTAATAAAATGGCTGGTTTCGAGGTTTCTCATTCAGACTGAATTTATAAATGTGGCTTGAGGTTTTAATCTATAGCAGAGTCTTTGAAGATTGCAAGTAGTAGGAATAAGAAGAGCTCCTTCTAATGAAAAATGGTCGCCCCAGCAGCTTTTGAACTAAGACGAGAATATGACATCTAAAACTTTATTCTGTGTTGTTGTCTCAGAACCAAGGACTGGAAGGACCACAACCCCATGAATATTCATACAGGGCTGACACCAATGTCGACGTCGTTCGAATTTCATTTGCGGAAGTTCTGGAACTCTACGAAATATTCCCTGCCCATAAAAATACGATACTGAGCCGACTTCATCTCAAGAAGGCGGCTGCGAATATAGACCCTTTCCAGCCCTTTCAACCTAAATTTCCAAAGACCCAAATCAACAACGAGGCTGATGATTCTATCGGAAGTCTGCCTCCGAAGGAAAGTGTTTTGAGGAACCTCAAGAACCGACAGCCTCGAAAGATACAATCAGAGCTGGGAAGGACTGGGAACATGTAGCATGATGGCCGATATTCATCTTCCTAATAAACCCAAAGGCAATCAAAAACTCAATATTATTTTCCAATTCAACCGTGTCTGTAGATTTTCTCGGATTTTGTTAATCTAAAAAGTTATGGATGTTTGCACATCCGATATTATAAAATAGAAAATACGTTGCTAGAAAATATTTTGCGGACTTATTTCATCTTCAGCTTGTAATCTTTGCGTGTATTGAGATCTTTGATACGGGATTTGGGTTCGAGTGCTGATAAGATTTATGACTTATTCGGCAGAGCATGAATTTGACGAAATCTTACGCAGATTTACGAGTAAAACTTCCGTACGATTTTGAAATCCTATCATTTCAAGATTTTCAAGTCAAATCCTTCGCGTTAATTTTAAAACTGACCATCAATTTATGCAGGAGAGAAAGAATGTTAGAAATTGGCAATTGGCACGAGATGAGACTTCCATAATAAACTCTCTTCCAATTGACATTTGTAACGTATTACTCCTAAACTTTTTTCATTCACGCAGAATCATTTCTCACACTTCCAACCGCAAAATTCCAATTCCTCCGGAATGCTTTCTATAACTCACTTTCCATGCAATAATTTAGTTCTCCACATTTAATTTTGCGAAGGCCACTTATTTAGAGCTAAGGATGTTATATACTTCCCCGCTTTGGTAAGACAATAACTTATAAACCTTAGATACGTTTGTCCAGAGAAATTATTGCTCATACTGTATGAATTGTGGAAGTTAGTATATTAGAGTATATATGTGATATGGACGCATGCAGATATGATTTAACAAAGGCGTTCAAGCCGCCGTAGAAAGCGTAATATATCTTGCAGGATCTTATTATGGGAGCATAACAAATCAATATGAGTCACTGAACCAAAAATAAAGTGAGGAAATGTAGCTGTAAAATACATCGTTCCCTGACTCTGTCTATTATTCTCTAAGAACCCTAGAACCATTCCGGTTTCCAGTCCAAGTCGGGGAGAGTCTAGTCAGGCAGGAAGGCAAGAGTTTAAAGGGGACTACGATCGTCAAGCAGTCTGCTAGAGACATGATGCTCTCTCTTGAGAACTCTCCCGAGTTACTCGGTGAAGACAAGTTCCGACAGGAAGACAAGTTCCGAGCTGAGGTCAAGTTCCGAGCTGAGGTCCGACCTCAGCTCGGAACTTGTCTTCCTGTCGGAACTTGTCTTCACCGAATAACTCGGGAGAGTTCTCAAGAGAGAGCATCATGTCTCTAGCAGACTGCTTGACGATCGTAGTCCCCTTTAAACTCTTGCCTTCCTGACATACCTTGAATAACATCGTTTTGTTATTCAAGTTATGAAGACAGACTAGGGAGAGTCTCTGGAAGGATCTCAGCCGAACCTCATATTTTATGTGTAACAATCAATCTTAGCCATTTCAACTGACTCCGTTTGCACATCTCGCCGCAGTAAATGGAACCTAACCCGAACATCCATAAAAACTTCTTTCATTGTCAACTTTACAAAAAGCTGGGTCTTTAAAACCACTGTAGCACACACATATCCTCAAGATATATGGGAGCAGAGAGACAGTACATTGATCCTGGCTTTATCATCCCGAATTTTTTAAGTTCCTTACCTACGGCTATAAGGGACAACCAGACGGAATTCACGCCCTGTCTCCAAACCTTATACAAAGGAAGATAGGAAAGTTTCCCTTTGCAAGGAAAGTACGTGTCTCTTCTATGCCCAACTTTCACCGCTCCATGATTATGATATGACTTCCTCCATAGCTCCTGCTCTAATCCAACTGTATGACTGAAACTGAACGAAAAATCCTGACTTGAATGCAAATTAGGGCAGAGAATCTTCATTCTGTCAAAGTGTAATATCCGATCACATCACATTCGGCAAACCCTGCATGCTTCGTTTGTTTTTTGGTTGACTGTTCCCTGAATTCATCTCGAAACCAATATTTCGTGCTCCCGACACGCTTCGAACAACAATCCACCGTATATGCTTCTGAATGTAATGTCAGGAGCGGGTTCTCATCCAAGCCCGCATGACAGTAAACCGAATGATGACCGACACATGAAAGGAAACAAGTTCCATGAGCAATAATATTATCCTATGAACTATGAACTTACCCACAACCCCTGGCTCCCTTCTGAGGCTTCAAGCTAAGAGATGTCTTAGAACTCCATCCTACACGAAACATGTGTTACCTTTCCCTTTCCATCTCTGTCTTGGTGAAAAGTAAAAATTGAGTCTCAATTTCACATTGTTCGTACGGATTTTTTTGGGAACAAACGGTAGTGTTCTCTAATTGCAAGAAAAAGTTAGCATAACTAACTAATTCATTAGCAGAGTAAAAATTAGCCAGATGGATATTGATATCCCCTTGCACCTATAGAGAACTTTGGCAGATCAATTTCAATTTTAAGGATCGAAGGATAATATACGAACGAGCCCAAATAAATGAATTCCTGATGAAATCAAGGAAGATGAAATTAACAAGTTCCAAGAAAAGCAATTTTTGATGATTTTGTGATAAATACATGCGTTTCATTGAGTTGCAAGTATTCCAGAATACAGTTGGTTACGCCTAACCATACCGTCATTATGGAAGGCAGTGTAACCAAGTCGATATTTCTCATCTCATAATTTCCTTACCTCTATCCTATTATTTTGAAGAGGGCTTTAACGAATCCTTTCATATCAGAGTGGTGCGGAGGAGAAAATGACAGGAATTAAAATCCGACCGGCATTAAAAGAAGGTATGAATGAAGGAAAGGGTGCTTTGACAGAATAATATCGTCCCTCCGATATTACATCATTGCCTGCTAATGGAATATAGAAATATGATAGGCGGAACAGGATATGGAGATGGTGGATGAGCAGAGACTCGAAGGATGTTATTTTGCTCTATGCTGATGCTACTGGACTCGAATTTTGGTATTATAAGTTGACTAACTGGAGCCCTGTTCTGCCTGTTCATGTTTGGCCAGTTTGCCGTTGTTCCGAAGCCCATCGGAGGAAAGTTGTAATGTAATGGATATGGGAAACGGAAATCAAAAGGCAAGGCAGAAAGTAATAATCGAATAACACCCATCAGTGGAAATTGGCTCCTCGGTTCAGCAGTAATGAGTATCCATAACTTCGGAGTGGCTCCATTCAGCTCAACCTGTCACTGAGCCTCTTGTCTTATTATTATTACTCCTTTCTATTGCGGTCATCCCCGCGATAGATATCCAACCCTCTCTCCAACCAACATCATATCCCTTTCCAAAAGCGACAGACCTAACTAACTAAAGAGCAGAGACTGACTCATTTCTGAGCGGAATGAACACCACCATGGTTCATCATCATCATTATCCCCCTATTGTTAGTTCTGATGTTTTGTTGTTCCTGTCACATCAGAAAAGAATTGGACATCTATTCTATCCTACGTCGCTATGTTATTAGTATGTTGATGTTCGGGAGTCTAGCTGCTTTGTTGCGCTTATGAAATATGCCGAGAGCTGTAAAAAATGTATTCCCGTCGTGGTGAATTACTCAATAAATCCCTCGTGTGAATGAGTTGCCCTCCCATATTTATTTATTTATTTATTTATGTCATACAATGAGACTCCCCTCCGAGAGGGACATTACGTCTCAAGGGTGATATTGGTCAAAAATACTAAATATAAAGTGTTGAAAGTGGTTAGAAGAAGTAAAATTTGAGTTAAATGGTATAAAAGTGTGATAGTTAAATTACAGTAGGTTACAATATTATTGATACAGAACTCTCATTGGAAGAAGAATAGTCATATAATCCATAATTAATTACATCATCAATACATGAAAAGTTGCAAATATGCTCATCATTGGTATAAAAGTGAGTTATATTAAAGAAGGTTGCAATCTTAAAATTGTTTATTTCGTCTGGTGTGGTTTGTATTGAAGTGTTTCGTGGATAGGTAGGATCTCTTTAATTTCAATCCGTAGGTTTTTTTCTCTGATTTAATTGTCAAGTTGATGTTTAGGGTCGTTGTTGTTGTATACTATTTTAGGTCCTTTCAGGTTGGGGATGTCACAGCTTGGTTTGGTCTCTTTTTTTGTTTCTTTAGATATGAAATTAAGCTCTGGGTAGTCAGTAGTTGTAATAGTTTGTTCGGGTGCATGTTGGTTGAAGAAGGATTTTATATTAGCTGTTAGGTTCATTGTTAATTCGTTCGGTTCATAGTCTAGTATTGGTATATTTATTGTATTGAGGTCTTCTAAGGGTCGGTTGTAGTTTATGTCCTTAAATTTTCATGACAATTCAGGCGTTTCTGATACGGTATTTTTTAACTGAGACATGGGTAGAGTCATTCACTATGATAAGGTCAAGTATTTTATCCATCTAGTCGGCTCGTTAAATGATTCGGGTTTATTAAGATGTTTCCAGTTCTGCTGCGTTGAATAAAAATTTGGGTGTTTTCAAAGTTGATTGACCCACATTATTCGATGAGTGTGATGTAACCATGTTAGTTAGTCGGTCGTGTTGGGTCAAAGGCTTAGTTTGATTCGGGATTTCAATAAGATTTCCATTGGAGATTTTGAATGTTGAGTTGATGGTCGTGATAGAATAATTTTTTTAATGAAATGTCCGATTGGATACCTTGATCTCTCAGCTCTTTACATTTTTTACGCAGAATCGCTTGGTCAATACGGATGGACAAGGGGAGGTCTTCGTTTATGTAGACTGGTGGGGTTGAGTTCATTCGATTCTCATAAACCATGTTACGGTCATGGAGAGTTTGGAATCGAACTTTCACATGTCTTGGACGGTTTGTGTTGAACTTTCCAATACGGGAGGCGATGTCAAATTTAATTGATGAATTGGTAACCTTTTTAATTGAATCATCAATTTTTTGGATGAGGTCATCTATGGATTCGGTTTCTTCGTCAGGTAGTCCAGTAAACAGTAGATTTGGTTTCAGTACTTCACGTTTTAAGGATTCAGTTTCTGATCTGATTTCACTAACAGATTTTTGGACTTCGTTACATTGCTTTTGAACATTAGTAACTGAAGATGTTATTCTCTCGTTCGAACTAGTTTGTTGAGACATGAAAGATTTAAATCTCTCTATAGTGCTTTTAAATTCTTCTATACTTGCTTTTATGTATTTTTGGTCAGTTTTAATTTCAGAAAGTAATTTTAACACTTGACTTTGGTTATCATTATCAAAATCATTGTTTTTGAGTCTTTTTGTAGAACTTTCACCTTGGGGTCTTTGGGGGTCTTCTTCGGTCACAGCAGTCGTGTTCCGTTTACTAGCTTTATTGTATTTATTCGTCATTTTAGTCGTGGATTTCAAAATTAATTTAAGAAAAACACCGGTAAAACAAATTAAGACTGTAAGGAATTTCTTGATTTAGTAGTTTTAAATTGGTTTTTATTCTAGTTGAGGTTAAAAAACAGTTCAGCTGACAGATAAAATTAGGTTGAGACCAGGTAGATAAAAAGGTTCTTTACAGGTTGAAAGACAGAGAGAGAATGATATAAAACATAAACATATAAAACTGGAGCTTCTTTCGCTTCCGATAGTATGTTGGAATTCATGCGGTTACTATAGACTAGAAGTATCGATAGGCTGCTTTAAATGTCGTAGTTCTTGGTGGATAACCTGTGGCACGAAACATTTGGAAAGGAGTTATATAAATTGTGCAATTGTATAAATCTAAATGGAAGACCCTGTATTTGTTTCTGGAAAGTTATGTTTCCCTATAGAACGATGAATTTAACACGTTTCAACGGAAATGCAGGCTGGATAAGTTCTAAACCCGAATATCCTGTTAAATGCTTGTTCTAGGATGTTAAATCTCCGTCAAACCTAATTAATTTAAACTCTAATTTACATTTGAAAAGTTAGGGATGTAAATTCAGCCTTCATAATTTATATCCATGATGTCACAGAGTTGTCGCTTACCCCCATGCAATTCTATTTACATTCCAATTTCCCTACATCCTGTAAATGAATGTGACGAATTTGTTACAATTCAACCAGGAATTCCCAAGCATAATCCCTCCCTGACTATTTATATGAACCCCTAAATGCAATTTACCTGGTCAGAAATAGAATCGACTAAACGACGCAGAAATGTTTAAATCAACAGGTCAATTAGGAAACGAGGATTTAAATAGATCCCCAGTTCTCGCTGCAAACGACAAAGGGGAAAATATGCTAAAAGCAATGAATAAAATATTCAAATAGGAATTACAACAATTCCTCCTGATTTATTATGCCAGATCGGGACGTTCATTAATTACTTTCCAAAAGGAACTGAACTTTCACTTCCATATTTGAAGGAAATAGAGGAAGAAACAGCATGTGCCTTCCATAATATATTATATCCAGTCAGTCCTACCATTTCCTTTGCTCCGATTCCCAATTCCACCGACAACCCCACCATCACGACCACCACTACCAGAACCAGCAGAAGTGAACAAGACGAGCCCAACCCAACATGGTTACAGTCCCTGAATTCAAAATTACATAACTAATGTAGAAGGTACATAGGTTCTTTTACGTTTAGAGAGTGTTCAACCCTGCACGCTATGAATAGGAAAACAGAGCAATTATTTATTTAGCTACAAGTGAAATTCGTCCCAGCAATTTTTCAGCAAAAGCAACAACAGGAACAGGAGCAGCAGGCTGGTTTCATTGTAATTAGATTATTCCATTATTCGTCCTCGTACAAATTGCTCCGTCATATACAAACATAACCAACAAGCTATTCGTTTGCTTTTACAACCCTTTGGATTGATTTCCTTTTTATATGCAATAATGTCCCTTCATTACATATTTATTTTCTCCTTTCTCTACTTACTCTTACTTCTCCTTTTCTAAGAATCCTATCCCCTTGATTCTTATTTCCACGAGACTGAGGAATAATCCTATTTTCCGTCCTTAATATCATTATTATGCGCAATCCTGAGCGCCATTGGCTCCGATGCACTTCCATCGATGGATGTAAAGATGTAAACTGATTGCCTACAAAAAAAACGTACCTTTATATATACATTCCCTCTGCTTTTATGTGAATGTCTTCAAGCCTTCCTTTCCTGCTAGAGTTTCAAGAATATGGGATTTATATCATTTATATCCATCCAGAGGCTCCGTAGAAGGGATCCTTTGCTGTGGTTCCTTTGATATTCAATTCGAAATTCGAACTATTCAAGCCAATAAGCCTGTTGTACTTGTGTAAATTGTAGTTGGATTGGACGGGAGCGGCCTATTATTGTATCTACAATCTTCACATGCATATACATGATTCCGAAGCAAATAATAGTCAAATACTTGCAATTCATTTCATACATAATGCCATTCGTTGAAGGTGCTTGCCTTCCTTGCGCTATCGAAATTTTGTTTGAGGAAGTTGATAGAAAGTTTTGAAGTATTACTTTCCCCGATGTTGGTGCTACACTGCTGTAGTAGTAGGATTTGGATGGATTTTAAGATCGTCGAGATATTGATTGGATTCTCTTTATTCAAGTCAAGCAGACTGCTCTCGGTTCGCTCCTTGTTGGTATGCCCATATTGAAGTTGCAGAGCCTTGTGCAAACACGCCAAAAAGGAGAAGAGTTGCTCGGCAGACTATGTAGCATCTATAATGTACTCGAAGCCGGAGCTGTGCTTCCGTAATAAACTAAACGGCTTTATTTTATTCGTTCCATTACTCTCCGAACGACTAGCCGACTACTATTCTGGGTTTCCCATCCTTGCGA
The DNA here is from genome assembly GCA_906901685.1 of Desoria tigrina. Taxonomy (NCBI): domain Eukaryota; kingdom Metazoa; phylum Arthropoda; class Collembola; order Entomobryomorpha; family Isotomidae; genus Desoria; species Desoria tigrina. Next base: position 618,965 of record CAJQTU010000014.1, read on the forward strand.
TAATACAGTTTCTACTTCCAGTTTATCATCCCATCCGATTAGGGTTGCCTTTTGCCCGTTCCTTCAGAAATTATGCCCAGAGTGGCATTCGTGCCCATTTCGGACTTTTTTTTGCCCATGGCAGACTCAGAAAGCCAAAAGCCGAGTTATCTACCTACAAACATGCTTCATATTGATTTCAGTTGTATTCTACCCTTTAATTCCTGACCCAATGAATGTTTTTTACCAACTTTTAACCTAACCTAACTAAACCTTAACGCTAAAAAGTTATAAAGATCGATTTATGTAAAATCGTACAATTACTCCAGATGCAAGATACAAGTGTAGGTTAGGTTAGGTTGGGCCGATTCTTGCCCTGAAATAAATTATTGAGCATATTTTGGCCTTATTCGGCCCGGTGTATGGGGTGGGGATATGAGCCAACCTTATTATCATGAGTTTGAACGGGAGTAGTCGACGGAATCAAACTTTCTTTATAATCATTCCCAATGTACACCTAACCATTATCTAGTCTGCGCTAGAAACTCCCAGGATTGTGGAAATGTGTGCAAAAGCATCGTAAACCATATTATGGATTATGAATCAGGAGGACTTTGGCTGGAGTTGATGAATATACATTACTTCAATACATGATTATGATTACGGCAGAATCCGGATCGTATCATCACAGCCTAAGTACATAATCATGCAAAACCCTTGAAATCAAGATTAATTAATGCCGTTATGATTTATCTACAACAAGGTTTAAGGTGAACTGCCTTATAGAGTATGGAAAGTACAGTCATCTATCTAGATCGTTATTTAATGATCGTATCTGTGCTGTAAGTACAGTATCTGGAAGACTTGTTGGTAATTTGTTCCAAAGTTGGAACAAGTCCTTCGTCTCAAGTCTTTCCAATTCCCACAAGCTGACTGTCTGAGAATCCAGCTGTAATATTTTAACAATGAAGAAACGTCCGAATAAAACAAATTTCCGAGGCTCAAAGCTCGAGTACATGTACTCATTTAAACATAGTCAACAGCCGTAGACAGGCTTTGGTATGCAAATGAATTAAATGGAACTCTGAACTCTGCGGGTTCCATTCTAACAAGTAGTGATTGGCAATTAATATTGTGTGGCTTTTATTTGTTGTTAATACAAGTTGGGCCTATTCTCGGTAACAGCTGGAATGTGAACTCAATAATTAGTTGGGAAGTTGTGGGGAAAGTATTCCCTCCATCAGTCGCTGTACCTGATAACTCCGGAGAAAGTTAGGGAAAATGGGAACTTTGGTAGCTTGGATTCGATAGGAGACGTCAATGGTGATTTAGGCCGGCCAAAACAACTTTTCCGCCGAATACATAGGAACAAGAGAGAAAAATCTTTTCTTTTATGGAAGAACAAAAAGCGGTTCTTAAAAAACAGTCTGGGTCCTATTTTGAGTGAGTGTTGGAAGGGAAAATTAACCTCTGCGAAATAAAAGGGTTTAAGACAACAGGAAGAATTATCTATAAAACCCAAGGGACATGTTTACGTTAGAAAGGATCGTAAGATGCCAGTCAAGGCTTATGCCACCTGTAAATTGAATAAACTCGCGAAAGAAGAAACACATAAACCACACTTAAATGCTGGCTCATTTCATTCCACCCTGCCATTTTTTGTCAAACCGAGCCGTGTAAGTATTTAGAAAGAGGCGTCAAGGAATCCCAGGAATCTAAGTTCAGACATCACATCTCACGTCATACATACCAGGGCAATTACTATAGACGATGAGTCGAGATACGGAGTCTCTCCCTCTACTTTGATAAGGTCGGCAGTGTATCAGTAAAAAACAGGAGAAGAGTCAGGATTTTTTGAGGAGACAAGCCACGAAACTATACCACCGTGGAAGCTGAAAGCAACACTCTCCGCCCGTCTCCACTCCGATGGTGAAAAAAGTTTAGCCATCTTAAGGTCGTAAAATAAGGAAGAGATGAAATCCAAGTGTGTTGAGTAAACCAGGGCTTGTGGAATAAGCTGAAAAGTAGGAAAGAAGAGGTTCTAGAGGCTAGGTAGATAAGCAATTTCAATAAAACGATAAACGCATGCGTTTTCTCGGCACTGGATATCCTCCGTTCAAGATTCCCCGTCATGTCAACCCGAACTTTTCCTCCGCGGATTCTCATTCCCGTACTGTGGAGGCTCCCGGACCAAACTCACCGACACACGAGCAGAGAACTGAGCTGTGAAACTGTTCTTCTTCCTCTGCAAAAGACAAGAGTCACAGGGAGAGAGAGAGAGTTGTCGAGGAATACAAGAGCCAACTTTGGGAGAAGCAAACCAAAGACTTTTACTTCCTGCTCTGTTTTCCAACACCCAAAGGAACATTTCATCCATTACCTCTCTAATATAACTAACTTGCTTACAATCAGCCTCGAATCATTCCCATAAGAAGAAGCGGAGCATTATTGAAAGCTATCACCAAGTTGGTCTCCCTGTGCCCTGGGGTCAGACGAGCAAAGACAATGGCCAACGCTCTAGAAGTTATACCATCTCTCTACAATCCAACATCCCTCTGCCTCGTTTCCGGAAACGACGGTGGTGGTGGTGGCTTTGCTCCCAGGCCTTCCCTTTCCGTTCCAGCACTCTCAATTTACATCTATCACCACCCAATCTCGTCCTCGTCCCTGCTCCACTATTATAAATTACTTGAGACCCGATCCAATAATCTGCTCCTGGTATTTGGTAAATGAGCTTTCATAACTTCTACTTCGTTCACACTGTACCACAAAGAGGCTCCGTCCTCCAGCCCGCTTCCATTCCATTATTATTCGGCTGAGCTGGAATCTCTGAAACTGAAGTTGCACATATCCAGTCTATCGTCGAGAGATACGAAACGGATGCATCAGCTCCTGGCTCCGAGTTTCAAATCCTGGGTAAAGTGATACAAGAGACTTTTGGCTGAGAGAATAATAATACTGTTGGGTTTATATAGGAGCCTCCTGTGCTCAACTCCAAACTGCAGTTCCGTCGTCATTATCAGTCTCTGCAAGGCCTAACTACTATTGTCACCGTTCCTCGAGGCTGAAAACAGGACTCTTTGAATACAATTTGCTTTCTAAGGTGTAAGGAGGTGAAATGGGATGAAATTACGTTTCCCAAGAGGAATCCGAACATTGACTGACTTTATATAGCTGCGATAGGTAAGGCATCTTTAGCATTTTTTCTCTTCCTTGATTCTTATTCTTGAGTACTTCTCTTCTTTACTGAAGTAATTCAGTTATCTCTATTTCCCTTATCGGGCCGAACTTTGCTCTGTCGTAGCAGAAGAGTTGGTGGTGGTGGTTTGTCCTGGAGAGAAAGTCGAGACTTCCAGACATCAAGGTAAGTTCTGTTTTTTATCACATGGTTACTCCTCTCGTTTTCTTTCGAGATCGTAGATAGTACTTCTTCTGCTGGAGGAGGCAGAGGAAGAAGACTCGACGAGGTTGACGATATAAATAATATGTCGCGAGAAAGCATTTTCTATATATAGGGCAGAGGGTAGTTAGGGGGACTTCCGAAGAATGCGTGATGAATCAGATACGGGGAAATGAGCTTCATCTCTGTGAGTATCTTGTGAAATGAACCATGAAGTTAGACTTTCTTCTACTTCTTAGACGAGTCCTTGAATAATACGGTTGATGGGAAGTTGTCTATACATAATCTATGTTGGAAATGCTAGGAGAGTAAAAGAAAGCTTAAGTTTCCTCCGTCATGATGTGCATTTCCATTTGGAAGATCGTTTCCCTTCCATGTAATCATCGGGCTTCATTACGAGCAAACGGGAAGTTAGTTCTCTAGACACATGGAAATTGCAAGATAAAAATCGGGACCAAACAGGCTCCAGTGGCCTTACAAATCATTCCTTCTCTTAATCTGTAGCAGAGGGTTCAAATCCGTATTCAAATGTGGCTACCTATCCAACGTAGGAAGCTCATTTTCGCTCTAATTTCAATAATAACTATTAATTTATTTCGCATTCACTAGAACGTCAAAAATTTTCCGACAGTCAGAATTTCATCAGTCCTGTCCAATTCGTTTTGTTCCTCTCCAGAGTTAATTAAAGTCAATTTGTAACGTAAGTTGAATAAAGTACTAATTTGAACAAGTGGACCTCTCAATATAATATAATTCGAAAACTACGTTATTGGGAAGGAAGGACTGGGTAGAATTTGCTAACCAAAGGCCGAAGAAATGTGATACAATCTCACAATCTTCTCTCTTCCAACGGGATCCTTTGTTTTTGAGAGTTTTATTCATTGGGATTCAGTACCAAAACGCTACTATTTAAATTGGCTGTGGACGGAAGATATTTTGGATCAATAAGTCAAATAGGTTCGTAAATAACTTGGATAGCTCCCACTAACATATCCTCTAAACTCGACATGAAATAATCCAGAATTTGGTTTACAAAGGAGTGAAATTTCAAGGACCTGTTCACGTTGGAGTTCTTTCATTTGTTTTTTAACTCCGGAATAGAGAAGGAAAAGCTTTTTGGAGAGATTTGAACAAAGGGTGATGAGATGTTTAGCCCAGAGCGATTGAAATATTACACGTCCTCAGCACTCGAGTACTTTATCGATTCACGTCACTTCCAACTCAAAGTTAACAGAGGTGCTGAAGCAACAGCCGAAAAAACGAGGCCGAAGGTTCCTATTTTTTTCTGCATATCAACATTGTATGAATCCCATCAAGGCGGAACGCTAAATAGGGAAAAGGTAGAATATTATATGGAGACCAAGATTTTTTCCCCTGAGGTATGTTTAAATTTATACATATTGGGGAACACTAAATTGAAGTTGATGGCGCACCTCCTCTCCAGCGAACATGATTTCGCTGAAGCAATTTCATTTCCTCAAGTACAAGCATTTAGAATTTAGGTAGGTGCTTTCACCATTGATGGCTGGGGCTGAAAGGTCGTTTAAAATATTGCGAAACATTGCCATCCCAATAAATGGGTAATCTTTTCGTAATTTTTGAAACAATATACACCCCTGTTACCCTCAAACACGAAAATGTTATTATATCTTGTCTCGGTGTGACAGCATGAGTTTACAACTAATATCAAGCATTTACCACCAATGGTGAAGAGACTTGTTAGATTACATAGTACAAAACTGAGTCCCGTTTCTCTTTATTACACACAGCATGACTTAGGTTGAAATTCCGTATCATTGTCTCGTAAGATTGAGACAAATGAGGTAATTTAGGACGTGAAGTCTCCAACTGAGGATTCTGGACGGTGAAATTGTTTCTCTGCAAACCTGCAATCATTGCTGAATTGCTAAGAACGTCTTGTACTTCGAAACCTGGAATGGATCTAGTGCCCTCCAGAGTAATGAAGAAGTGGGGACATGCATTCTATTGTGTGTATCATCACCACCACCACCGCCACTTCTTCTTCTTCCACAGACAGGCCTGTTTGGACTTAAAGGCCTGAGCCCAAAAGTAGGCTCTGATTTGAGTTAGAAGGAGAGGGATGAAACAGAAAGTTTGAAATCCTCTGGGACCGACGTAGTCATTTTGAAACTGTCTGCTTCTCTCACAGCTAAAGTTGTATCTAGAAATAGGAGCTGGAAAGTGAAAGCAGGATATGATTGGGTTGTTGTACAGGAGTGGTGGTGGAATATTAGTCACTACTTGAACATCTTTGATACCCGTTCCGTTGCTAGGTTGAGGGGACGATGGTGGAAATACATAATCCATAACATTATTTATTATCCCCCGCATTAAAAGGACGGTGAAAGCATAATATACTTTCCCCTTTAATAGTATAATATATATATAATTATTGTTTAATACACTTTTATATATAGACATATATATACGTGTTCTTTATATCCCAAACCTGCGTAAATGTATTTGTAAGCGTTCAGTACTAGTTGCAATCGAAAGGTATTACAGGAGAGGAGCATATTTTGAGCTGAAACAACTAATGCCCTCCCTAATGGGATAATTTCGTTATCCTCACTTATTGTTATTAGCATTAGCAAATGGCTCATAATAAGACTGGGAATGGGCTCTATTTCTATACCTCTGTATTATTGACTCCAGTCACTTATAATTACAGTATATATACAGATCATTCCTCTATTTGCAAGTGGAAACGTGTTATTCTAAAACCTGTAGTACATTCTCTCTTTTATTTGCCCGTCTTTTGGAGCTGTGAAAACGTAAAGAGATATGAAAAAATCATGTTTTTGCGCTATTTTTCAATTCCATACTATTATATAACAAGAAAGAGCCGGGATAAAGAGATTAAGCAAGGACTTCTTGAACGAGTGAAGCCTTTCCTTCCTTGCTTTCTCTCATTCAATTCCATCTTCATCTCGTTTGTATAAATGTTGGATGAAAAGCCGGTTTAATATTTAATGTTTCCTATTATTTGGCTCGAGTTCGGATTTAAGACTCTCGCCTTTCCACCCAGTAATGATTTGGAAATGAAAGGGCTCGGAACTCATGTCCTCGAACTTCCTCCTGTCAGGGAACTGATGTTGTAATAAAACGTTGTAAACGTTAACGGCAGCTCGCAAAATTAATATATATTGTTGTTCAATATTACTTGAAATCGTGTTGGTTTTTTAACAATCAAAACTATTAAAAATCAATTGTAAAAGATCAAAATATCATAGTTTACGTTCACCTAGACGATCGATTCTTAATCCCAAAGCTTTAGTAATTGTTCTATGGTCAATTGATTTACATCCACAATAATATACTATGAGACGATAAAGATAGTTTCCATAGCAAATATTTGAAGAAACTGCATATTTGAGAATTTTCCTAAACTACATTGAATACAACTGTTTCCCAATGTGTCCATCCACTTTGCTATTTAAACCTGTACAATTTCGTTAAAAATTATTTTGTTGTTTGACAAATGCAGTTAAAATCTACTTAAAACACTGTTTTTAAATTATAGATTCTATTTTTGGATCAATTTGAACAGTTCATGAAACAATATTATGAAATGTCCCAATTAAGGCTTTTACGAACCTTAGATTGTTGTTTTGCATAAAAAATACGTAAATACCTGTAAAATTGGATTATTGTTTCAAAACGTATTGATTTATATATATCATTCCTGTTTCCAGAAATGTCGATTTAATTACATATTTAAAGCAATAGAAATTCTTTAAAAAACATTTTATATATAAACCAATACGATTTCCTCGAAAACCATTTTCATGTTGCACAATTCATATCAAACCTCAAAATTTTTCAAAATTGTTCTAAATTTAGAAAAAAGGATAAAAATCATATATATAAATTTGGTATTAAAACCAATACAATTATGTTAAAACTTAATTCTGTGTTCGGAATTTGATAAACACTAGCGAATATTATGCTTCCATTTCAAAAAAATTGTATTGGTTCTAATCCGGCCTGCTTCTAGGCTGTTTAATTTTGTCTTGATTTACATTGACAAAAACGACGGACAGACGGACGGACGGACGGACGGACTGGTTGACTTCATTAGCTCTAAACCTATTTTTAATAGGCGAGCTAATAATGAGTGAGAAATAATATTAGGAACTTGAGAAAGTTCACCATTTTAAATCAAGAGCGCCGAAACTCCCCGTCATACGTACTTCTAGACTAAGTTTGAGTCCGTAAGCTCGGGCGTCAGTTTTTAAAGTGATTATCAGGTTTCTTCCTGGGATCCCCCAGGGTTTTGAATTATGTTGTACATTATAAATGAAATTAAAGAGAGGAGAAGAGAGGGACGTAAAATGATAAAAGACAAGCTGTAACTTCATTTCACGAATTTAGAGAGGAAAAGTTTGGGCTGATATTATGGGGATGATGGTATACGGGAGCGGAGGGATGAGACCTTTTAGGCTGGATTCGCGTTGTTAAGCGTGAAGGGAAATTGATTTCTGCTCAGTTTGTAGAAGGAGAAGAAGCCATCTTTCGAAAGAAAAATAATGGGGAAAAGTACAACAATAGGAAAAAGGGCGAAGCCGAAGGAACTTCATAACTCGCTCCTCGTCTCAATTCCAATTAAAAGTTTTATCTTCTCGAAAAGGAGTAAAATAACAACGATGAGTTTACAATATATACCACCACCACCTACACTTACTTAACTATTCTCTTATGTAGTTCCATGGAAGGGCTGGCAATAACAATAATCTCTGGTGAAATTACAACTTCCTTCCCAACTTCATTTGGCATGATAAAAAGAATTATTTCTAGAGCTTCTATTCATTTATCAGGCGGCTGCTTGTACGGTGGCCGGGCTCGCTTTTCTCCAGCCACCACCACCACCACCACCACCGACGCTTTCTCCGCCCTCCTTTTCGAAGTGGTTGGAATGAACAGGTGGCTGAGTTTTCTCAAGAGTGTCATTAAATATTCACCGTAAATGTGGGGGAATCGGGCTGCAGAAGCACCGGAGTTGGACTGGCTCAGTGGGGCGATAGAAATGTAATTTATTATCTATCTTCCTCCGCACCCAAACTTCCATGTGTGTGCCTAGCTCTCCAAGTGCCCCCACTGAATGTCCAGTTCAGTAACTCCATTCTCTTGGACTTTCTCTTCCTCTTGTCTAAAATCCAGAATAACTTACTCGAGCTATGCAATTTTCTAAAGAGTTCCTGCCTTTTTATCGCTTTTAATATCTCGTTAGGATCATGCACAAAGGGAAGGGGGGTGAAATGGACTATTAGGCAGCAAGAGGAAACAAGTTGATCAATTCAAAGTTTACAACTTCCAACTTGTACTTAGTGTAGGCTGGAAAGGGATAATAAACAGGGCTTTTGTTGGATATCCATCCAACCCCCTGTAATGCGGAGGCATAAATTAGGGATTTAATGATGGAATTTGTAATAATCCGGTGGAAATTATTGATTGAAGGAGAGGATTGTAGTCAGTGATAAGGAGGAGAAGCAATTAAATTAAGTTTTACTACAATATTCCTCATTCCCCTCTGTACCTGTCTCTTTTGACATTTTTTATCTTGAAGGGGTGGCAGAGGAGACACTAGAAAAATGTATAGCTGTGGAGACCTGCTGTTTTACTACTGTTTCTTAATATCGTTTGTCCTAACCTCCAGCACTAGACGAGGGACGATTCGGCATAATGATATTGCGGTACGGCGGAAAGTAAGGAGGATGAAAGTGTTGAAGAAGTGGAGAATTATTTCCTTTCACCTCTACATCATCAATAATTGATGAATTCCAGAATTCTAGTTGCCTTTCTCTCCCCCCTACATTTCCTTTGTAGGCTCCGCTGAGCTTTGACTGCTCCACTTAAACTTGGAGTGGTAGGAGTAGCAGGGCTAAAGAAAATAGTTTTCTAAGGGAAAAGCCATATGGAGCTCGTACATCATACCTGAGCAGCTTTTTAAGGTAAATTGGAGCGGAGTATTAGGGAGAGCCTTAATATGCCTGGATATAAAGCTATGTTCTCAAGTTCGGAAATCCCAAGTAGGAGAAAGTAGGAAAGCAACTAGCGTTTCACCTTATTGGAGGGTAGAATTCTTCGAGTGTGAAAACAGCAGGAGTAGACACCTTTAGAAATTTTGGAATCGAAACCGTACAAGTTCTCGTATAGGGTATAGGCGGGTACAAAGATACAGTAAGTATGTATAGCTCCAATATGAGATGTTTCAACTCTCAAGCTCTTTGTCATCTCATTTCGTTATTGCTTTTTCCTCTTCTTTTATTCCAGGTGCTTCTCCTCAAGTACATAATGTAACACACATAATTTCCAACATTAATCTGAATCAAATGCTACTCTATTCTCCGACGTTCTGAAAGCCAGGACGAATTCCACGGATGCTATTTAGCTCCCGAGCGAGCAGCAGCAATTATACAACGCTCATATTTCCTCTCTCTCTGTGTCTTTGTGTGAGTTAGAATTTTACGCATCGGAGAATTAATTTAATTCGATTTCTCATTTGATTTGCTCCGTGAACCGATATTTGATACACACATATAATTTTAGACTTGAGCAACTCCGTATCTGGTTTTGGAAATCAGAAAACTTTATATTTCATCATCATTTATTCCTATTCTACTACTTACTGGTAGTGAAATTGAAGTAAATAATTATATGACTTTTTGAACCCAAAAACAGGGCTAATATTCTTCTACCAGAGAAACATAAAGTCCTACATTTTAACTTGAAATTTCGGCTTTAATGCTTGCACTAGGGAACCTGATTATAAAAAAGTACTTGTTCGAAAAGAAACTTAAATTATGATTACTACTTCGTCTTTCTAAGAAAAAGTTCCTGCATTCATTTCTCTGCTAAGGATACTAAAATATGATTCGAAGATAATAAGATCCATACATAATACACAAGCTATCAAAAACTTTTTCAACGATTGATCGTGTGTAGTGGTGGTGGTTTAAAAAAAATGTCCCGGATCCCAATAAAAAATTATATATTGCAATATCCCATACACTCCGTCATCCCTTTCCTATATGCCGATATTTAAGTGAACTTTGCCATTATGCTGACAGAACATAAGATTAGTAGATGGATATAAGAGGTGCTGGGAGTGTAACAGTATTTTCCAGTCTAAATCCTCTTGTGGCTACAAAGGTTCGTTAAGTTTGCTTGTGTTCAATCACAATTTCTCGTTTTTCCCCGTCGATCCCGGTCTCCCGTTCTGAACATGTCCCTGGAGCGAATCTTCTTTCTTCCTCGCTTCCTTTGCATCTTATTCTTGGGAGAAAAGGAATCCCCGGGTGAATATTATTATCATCGTCATCGTCATAGTCCTCCCTCCAAGTAGTCATGGGATGAAGAGACGGAAGAGTAATAGAGGGGAAGATTGCTTCTCTCCTTCTCCTAAACTCTTGAGTCCAGACGAAGAATCCGTCCATTCATCCTCCAATATATCCATGTCTCTCGTCTCTGCATGTCGGTTTTGGTGGAGACCGTAGGCCTTGATATCTATGCTTTCTCGGCTATATATTATTTCCACAGTTATTATCAAGCCTTTCTCTTTCCTTCATTTCAGGAGGAGAGAAAAAGCCTTAGAAGAAGAGGATATGAATGTGGACACGTGTACCGATTTGGTTGCAAGGATACGGAGATGACAGGGGAAAGATACCCGACTGGGCCCTCCTGACTCTCCCGTCTCTGGAGGAGCGAGATCGGCCACAATGGACGGAGTCGAGAGGGAGAGATAATACGTAAAATATCTGGTGAATTAGTCAACCGGGAGACCTCGTCCAGATTATTCCACATTCTTAATGACAGGCAAGTGGGTTGAGTCGGAGGGATGGGTAAGTGGAATTAAGTTTAAATGAGATGTAAATTACAGGCTTAATTAATCCTCTTGTTGTCCTCCAATAAAATCCTATGCATAATAAAAGGAGTCGGATTTGAGGGAGATTAGAAGGGCAGCCGACTCACCTAAAGGCTGCAATTATCTTGAATGGGGTATAGCTTGGAATTGATATGTACTGTGTATAAAGTGGAGGCTTAATGAAGGCTTGAAATCGGTTATTTCGCTTAAACCCGGGTATAAATTTCAATATCGGGTATTAGATGTCTTGTCTTGTCTCAACGGGGTAGCATTTATTATTGAAGAGGTGAAGGTTTGTTTGGTTTGCATGATGGCTGGAGTTAATAATAATTTTTGTTTTGGTTTGATTTAAATTGAAGTCAGACGTTAGTATTAGACTCGAGCCCCGAAATTCTTGATATTCTATGGGAATAATATGCTAATAGAGTTATTTTCCTTCTAATCATTGAGGGACCTATATTTAAAGTAATTTTTAAGCCAAGCAACAATAGGTTTTAACAATTTTCTTGTCTTGACGTGTCAACAGGTAGGTGTGGCAATAATTGCGCTTGGTTAATTCTCAACCTAAGATATAATTGGATCCAAGGAAGATGATATCAGTTCCTGAGGTCATTCATCCGAAAGAAAACCCGGTGGTCAAACCTTATCGGAATCATCTGCCGTTCAGACTATCTAAAACACATGACTTGTCTTTTTTATTACTTGCTGCCGTAGTTTTTATAAGCGGTAGCAGTAAGAAAAGGACGTTTCATGTAAGTGTCAACCCATCAAAACTGAACTTTATCAACCAACTTCAGGCAGACTGGACGAGCCAAAACCAACCAAAAGGTGGACATTGACAAGAAGCCCTAAACGAATTTGGTATTTAATTCTCTTTCCTAAATTAAATCTTTAATTATTAATCAGCAATCACTTATCAAGCTATCGGGCCATTTCATCGATTTCATTACACGAGCAAATGGAATATGAACCCTTTAGTTTTGCAACCTCTCGGGTGCAATACATATAGTCGTATGTAAACAGTTTTATCTATTATCTAATGATTTAAAAATTGCAGGTTATAAAGGAAAAATGCCGCTTTTATTTTCTGAAACTTAATATCAAACTTCCATTGAAATCAATACACCTTTCTGTTAACTTGATAGGACTTGGAAGCGTAAGCTTTTCTCATTTATGTCCCCTTCTCTAATACCGATCGGAGGGATAAAATATTATGGAATAAATCCCTCTTAAAATACGTTCCGTCGCTTCCCTTAGATATTTTCAAGAGGGTTTTACATTTGGAACAGAAAATCTGTCAACTTGGACGAGTTGAAGGAAATATTCTTTCCGAGTCCTGTAAGATCAATTAAAGTCAGTGGAACGTATGAAAGGAGTTCTTTAACTTTTGCTGAGAAAAAACTCAGAACTCGTCTCGATATCAATACTCCTGCTATCCTAGTCTGATTTCCAAGTTAATAGCACAAAAGTTCCTGCAAAGGAACGAACTGCCACCACTGCCAAACTCCACGGAACGAGATAGGAACTTCTCTTTGAAGAACTACTAGTTTTCGGGAGTCAGATGTGATGCAAACAGGGAGTGGAAGATGAAGCAACAACTTCGTTTTGACTTAAAAGGCAAATCATGCTAGACATGGGGAAAGCTGAAAGGAATCTCAACTCAGACCAGCTTTACTCTCCTTACTGCTACTATTATCAACCTATCCCTATCTTAAAATACACTTCCCTAGCATACGCATCCATGAAGTACGAATATTTTCTTTTACTTAATAGCACTCTATCTGTCCCTATACCTGCTAGATCTCTCCATACTTTCCAGTAGTACCGAATAGCGGAACAACACGGTTCCGTACATATATTAAAAAAATATAGTCTATCGGATCGGATATGTATCGAAAATTTTGAGATCAGGATTCAACAAACCAGCCGTCCGTATCGTCTCCAAGTCTCCACTTTCCCGATCCCCGACTTTCCCATATCTAGAACTAGAACATATATACATATAACTATTAAAGTTTTGTACTTATTTGTAAGACGTTCGTCGGCGGAACTAGGGACTACTCCTGCTAAGCCATCGCCATGAGAGAGGATTCCTTCCGACCCGATGCACTTCTATAAAGAATTATAGGAGAGAGGAAAGAATTTAGCGGACTGAAGTATGTTGTAGATTTGCCTCTTATTCTCAAGAAGTCGGGGTGAAACGGTTTTAATGATACAGTGGAATGGAAACGGAGCGTTTAGTATAAAATATGGATTACCTAAACCCTAGAACCTCGATCCACAATCCACACGTCTGCCCTTGCCCTGTCATATGGGAATACTCTCTGCAATCAACAACGACCTATAACTTCAATAGCCGATAATACTAAACTACAAGACTACAACACAACATATTCTGCGAGATGGAGAGCCCTTTCACCAATACTTTCCTCTCCTTCTCTCTCTACCTGTCAATTCCGCCGAAGAAACGGCTTTGATCGATCACCATCTCATATATATTCCACATTTCGACTTAGAAACCTCTTTAACAGCTCACAGACTGTTATTTTCTAAGTGGAGCTCTACTTACTTAAGCCGAAAATACTACAATCTCCGTGCTATTATATAGTTTGCTCCTTGTACTGGGCCTGATATGGGGGATTCGTTGATATTATTACATGATGGAGGAGGAAAGCGGTTGTTGAAGGGCCACGCTAAGTATTTCACTACCACCACAATCGCAATAAGCATATAGTTAGTTGGGGCTATAGTTGTGGCAAGGAGCTCTATCATCGGCGGAGGACTTACGTAGCCGTATACTTATGCTCTCTTGCACAATAACACAAAGCCTTCCAATCACATTCAACCATTCCATCCAACATGGAAATCCACACTAAGCCACAGACACAAAACTCGTTAGTTTCTTCTATTTACTTACCTCTCTCTCTTTCTCTTTTTTCTTTCTCCGACATTTCTATCCAGATCCACCACCATCGCATCGCTACGAGCCACGGACCAGTTCGCCTCTCAATTCACGTTCCACGTGGCCATTCTTCTACGAAAGGACTTTCACCTCCTCTCCTACTCCCTAAGTACACACTCCTGTGTGGCATTTTTATTACCATTTACTCCCTAATTATCCTGTTGGAGTCCCAACCCGTAATTACTAATGAGCTTTTATCAATTTAGATGTTTTATGCCGAGAATTCCAGCTCTACTCCTCCGTTTCTCCTGCTGCAAAAATTTGTTTCTGTTATTTATTTTTCCGATGCTTGTAGGTGTAGCTATGCAAGAAGAAGAGCTTGGATCTAGAATCTAGATGACAATTCTCTTCACATTACATGCAATGTCTGGTTCGGGATGTATGGATTCCTGGATTTTGTTAGAAACTTTCATAAATCAATTTTTGAATTTGAAATGGAAATCCTGCTAAGATACGGGTGTAAAGTCAGTAGTAGTGACAGGGACAGAGGCAGGGGATATGGAATACCTGGAACTGACGTGCAGTTTGGGTGGTTTCTCGGACTTCCCAAGACGAAGAGAAATGGCAGGCACGGGTTAGAGGAAATTGAAAGTTTTAAGATCTGAAAAAGGAATATTTCTTCTTGAATTTAGAATTGAATCACAATCAGCTGCTAAATAAGCTTCCAAATTTCAGTTTCACGGAGACAAACCCCAGGTTACGATCCTCTATATTATAGCCAGGCTAGGAATTTACTAGAATGAAGGAATACAAGTGAAATCCAGCCCTTCATTTGGCAGCTTGTATTCATAGATCACTATGAGACGTCGTCTTCGACGAAACCTTCATAAGCCTCATTCCTGCACTTGACGTGGACGTATGTGTGAAAGCAATTCGGTTTGACTTAAAGGGCATATTGATAAAGTGCTCTCCTGCTATACTTCCCTCCAGCCTGACTTTGAAAGCATTATTCCCCGGTATGAATTTTCCTATATTAGCTGTCAACTGGTGAGATGGAATTTAATATGACAGGCTTGCGTTAAATTCTGAGGGCTAGAGCCCCAGAGTATCTGTATTAAATTTGCATGGTTTATATACAAATGTGCATTTCAATCATGTCATGATATTAAGTGTCACTGTAATTAAAAACAGTGGTGAAATATTTCACCAACCAAATCTCCTATATAAAATACAATGCTGGAGTGGAGACTGAAGCTTATCCTGGGCGTTGGAGATAAATAGTCGGGAGAGTCAGGCTCTGATTCTTTTGACGAAAGACAAATTCCATTAACATGAGGAAGGGCTCTGAAAACGCCTGTTCCTCTATCTTGTCCGAAATCCCTCATTTAAACACAGCTTGAACAATATTTCTCAAGCCCCGAAATTCTGGCAAATCTGGAATCTGTCTCGGGCACACAAAACCACAATCTCCTCTCCCTCTCACTGCCGAGGCACATTGCAATTTAAATTTACGAAACCTTCGGTTACTCTTCTGTCGGCTATCATGCTCAGGCCTTGTAGAACCAATGTAGTAATTACCATCGACTTCAAATCAAAGCTCCGGCACTCTCCTGTCATTAATGAGAAACCACAGAAACATTCACTGCCAAAGAGGACAAGACAGGAAGTCAAGTCAGGGGGTTTGCATTTGGTGTAAAGAGATTTCATAATTCCGTAATAGTGTAAGAAATAACCTTTGGATGTTTACACCTACTTGGGTTTGTTTGGTGGCACATTGCCACGCTCCTAACTTATCGTTACGAGCTCCTCTCTTTCAAAAACACATCCATCTCAACGAATTCTTCTCCGTAATAATTCCCCACCTTTAATTTTCCGGTTTCTATTAATCCAAATAAACTATGTGCCATCATGGGAACTGTAATTTGTCCTTTTCCCAAAACTGCATGTATACAACAGGAGGAACGTGGGGAACGTGGTTCTTTGAAGCTTAAGTGCTGTCATTAAGTTTTCACAATTATAAATTATAAACGCAAGGAACAATGGCTTGAGCCTTTCTCTTCTTTTCATATTTCCAGCATAAGCCAAAGAAATAGTTTTTAAGTGAAAGTTGAGGGAAAGTAACTGGTATCTCCTCCTCGCTCCCATTTATTCCTAAGCAGGGCTGTCGGAATTTGACGAGGAAAGCTGTCAGAGCGAGTAGTGGAAGCTTCTGCTGGGCTCTAAAGAAGCTTTTCTGGAAAGAGACAGCAAGACAGTTTCAACAAACAAATGGGACGAGTGAAAGCGAGAGAGTTCTTATAAACTGTCACTATGTAGACAGCTTGGCCACTCGACGTATGAAACCGGAGACAGCAATAACTCGGACTCTAGAAGTTTGTCTTCACTATTGAAGTTTTGTTTGCCCAATAGAACAAAACAAGTTGTATTGGGAGCAGGGAAAAGGCTAGAATAGAGTCTGGAACGGGCAAGCCTTTGCCGTGGTTCCAGAAAACACATTAGAAATGGTGCTGGTGGACTTTCGCAAGAAATAGATTGTTATATTATTACTATTATGGATTTCAAACAATGCATCTCAAGCCTCCCCCTTGTTGCCAGCTTTTATAAATTATGAAGAAATAGGAGTTGACTACCTGGTCACAGACAGTATTCCAGAAATGTCAGCTAGTCTTGTTGTGTCATATTGTTCCTACGTTTTGAGCGATACAGTTTTTTATATAAAAAGGCCGGAAAAGGATGCTTTGAGATAGAAAATGCAATGGGAACCTTGTTAAATTACATGATGACTCTACAATGACTATATTAATAAAAGAAACGAGTTAAAAAAAGGGTTTTCAGGAAAGGAGTCAATATTAATTGACTATTAAAACAACAAAATGTAACTCCTTCCCCTTCCGTCCTCCTCAAAACGTTCTTTCCTTTCAAAGTTCTCTGTTTAATGAAATTAATACCCTGAAGGAGATTATGAATTCAGTTCCTGACTAATTCTGGAATCAGTGAAACACTACGGAGCAATATATAATATGCTACAATTATGCTACAGTATTTCAAGCTCAAGGATTCTGGAATGAAAGAAGGTATAAGGGTTTTTCCGACTTTCGCAACGCATCCATCTCGGCTCGGCTCAAACTAAAAGTTGAGGATGACTGAACTTTGATTTCCGAGTAAGTTAAAAGGGCATTCCAATTTCCAATCCTAACCCGATACCCGGTAGGTTCCAGCATTCAGGATCACGGCAAAGTAATTCTAATCTGTAGCCGAGTATCCGTTTATAAGTTACGAAAGAGCCAACGGCTTGTTTTCAGAAATAACTGAGAAACGGAGAGGTCGGTGTTTTCACAGGAAGACGTGAGCAGCCTGGCTGAATCAGAGGTCTATATAGATGGATATAGAAATTATATGATATGTGTCGTTCTTGAAGTTCGGATCTCTTGCGATATTATTATTATATAATATAACGGATCCGTCGAATACGTTTATTCGATGCGGTAGGCTGCTTACCCCTTTCCACTATCTTCTAATAATAACTCCCTCGAAGAGTTACAAACTACAAGTCCCAAATGTGATGAAATTTTGGGATGAGTTATGATCCCTGAATTGCTTTTGCAGTTTCTTGCTCATTTTTTCAAAAATCAACAACCACTCTAATTTATACATTCTTCTGGGCTTTTCCTCTGACTCCGCTTACGTCAGTATTCTCCGGATTTACTAAACAGAAACTTGTTAAAAATAGTCAAATTCATTGTATACAAATCACATTTTAAATCAAACGCAAAGGAATTGATACAGTTTGCTAGATATTTTAAACAAGTTTTTTTGAATTCCCATAAGAAGCGAGCAAGTTGGATCGGTATTTTTTACTAAAATTCAAAATTTCAAGCTCCAATGCACTTGAGAAAACTTGACCTTTAACCTATAGCTGAAGTTTTAACCTGAAATAATGACTCCTTAAATGGCCTCATATTGTTAATTTTTGAAATTTCGCTTTACTATGTAAATATCATAGAATGTGTATAAATAAGTTTAAAATTTATATTCGACGACAAAAACTAATGTACGTATGATAATATTTTCATTGGACAATTCCAGTGAAGAACATAACTTCGCGTCGCCCTTTGGAAACATCAAAATATAACTCCCTATGGGGACTTTGGACTTATTCATAATGGGAAAACAATTGCACATTGTAACAAATATATTGTAAAGTCCAGCGATATTCAAAGATGAACTCACATGTATTTCGTGAGTGATATTAAATCGAAATCCTCATCGCTAGACTTCAATATATTATTCCTTTCACAAGCGTCGCTAATAACTTAACTCGTGTAAGTCTCATAGCTCTTGCAGGCTATATAGTGATTTGCACCAAAGTTATCGTGAGTGAAGCGTCAAGCAGGAAGCTGTTGCACACATATTTAAAGTTACTGCTGTAATGGGTCTGTGGTAAATATTTTTGAAATTTTAGAGGAAAGATGCTTCATTCCATTGGAAATCCATGGCTTTAGTATAATATATGCGTACGGGATTATATCGTGGGTTTCTGTCCAAATCCAAAATATCAAACTATTTACATTCTGCCTTGGCAAGGTAGTAGATCTTTCACCAGGAGTGCATTAAGCGAGGGGATTTCCGATTTTGATGTTTTACTCCGATATACTAATGTCGTCGTGTGGAGCTTTTCTGCGGGGCTCTAAATCCATAATCGATTTTCGGATGTATATATGGAAGCAAACAAGAACTTGGGACATTCGGTTTGGTTCATGAATAATTTTGCATTATTTGTTCACACGTTCTGCCTTTACTTTCAAATCTTTCCCCTCACTTTCTACTCAATTTAACAAGTCGTTCTTTCCTTCGAACCTATTCCAAAAATTCTGTTAAAAAGCTACCCACGAATATGTGTTATCCTTGATTACATTATATAGAAAAGCCAATTATGACTCCAATTTACTCTCCATCTTTTACCTCCTTCGTATTTCAGGGTCTAATTCGTTTATGACAGCAACTTTCTGTTCCAGTTTAATGAGTAGCGATGTGAGTTTGGCAGATAAAAATTCCCCGGCTTCACGCTGAGCTTATCTCATAAATTGGATCTTTGATGAATATTCATTTGATCTGGAAAAGAATGAAGTTCTCGTGGGAATACTTGTACTTAAAGATCTAAAAATTCAATGATAAATTAAAATTCCTTCAGGTTTATTGTTTTTTTGTGTAAACATAATCAAAAGTTTTTGAGTGGGGTAAGTATAATTGCATTTTGTTTTACCATTCGTTAGAGTACAAGCATTCCTATATTCGTACTTTTACAGAATTATTGGGCGGATTAAGAATCCAATCAGATGAAGCTGACATTTCAAATAAGTGATTCTATGTAGCTTTCATAGTAAGATTCCAAACTATCAATTGTTTATAACATTTCTTGAGGCTTTTAATTAATTATTCTGCTTCCTTAAAATGACAACCAAAATCTTCGGCATTAAGTTTGCATTCCCCTGAACTTAAACACCATATTAAATATTTTAGCCAAGTACAACCTTCAGTAGTTCATAAATAATCACTAATCACTTATGTGACTTCACGATTTTATTGCGCAATTGTATTATAGACAAATCGTTCTAATTGCAGTATTTATTTTGAAGTGGATAAGATAATTACATTTAAATAACGTCCACTCCTCTATCGCTGAACTAGGAGTATCTTATGTATATTGTCGAACTTCCAAAACACTAAATTTGTTTTATCGACAAGGAGATATTTTCCAACAAAAGAATTTAGTAGAATCTAGCTAATCATCATTTCATGTCAATATAAAAATGTAAACTAGACAAACTCAGAGCGAGCGATAAAGAACTTTTTAGCTGTCTGCTGTCGGAGTAAGTTAAAAAATTAAACGACCAAAAATGTACCCAATCGATCAAAATTTTCAACATTCCAAACAACTTTACAGGGATTGATTGGAATTCTTTTACTTTGTAAATCCTGGATTTATATTTACTCAAATACGCGAAATGTAGGAGTAAGCACCCAAAAATTAACAAACTTCCATAATGGCATCCCAATTCTGATAATAAAGCTATGGGATTCCCCCCATTAACAAAATAAGGGATAATTCGTAACTACGGAAGGAAAATCTCTAAAAGTACTTCCTATCTTTCCATTAAAAATGTTCATGGTTCACGGGATTTACCACCCAATAACTTCATCTATTAAGGATGATTAATAGAAGGCTACAGGGAAGAAAGCTTGTCACATTAATATAAAGGAGACCCTGTCAGTGTCAGAGCGTCTAGTCAATCCTGACAAGCTATAGCTCCCACCTTAATGACAAAGTATATTTCCGTCATTACTAAAGATTCTTTATTTACTTCCTATTTTTTCTCCTTTTATTACAGCAGGTATTTCATAGAGACATGTAATGATGAATTAATAATAATTTAACGAGAAAGCTAACGCTAAAGCATTAATTTTACCCACTCACTCTAGACCCAGATATATTGATGTGGTTAAAGCTTATAAAACTAAACTAGGAGATGAAAAAAATCGGACTCTCTTATAATTAAAATAATTATGAACATGAACGGGAATATATATCCTGTGAGTACGGAACCGTATATAATGTATAACCCAATAATCCATTCAAGCCATCAGATTGGATAAATCAGGCAGAGATACTGGATCAAGGAAAGGGAAAACATATTACGGAACAAAATCAAACTGTCATGCCACACAAGAGTCCGTGTCAGTTAGAGGATCTTCATGGAAAATTCATCTTTCTCGAACCTTCACTTGGCATAAAAATAATACAGGAATCCATAGGAGCAACGAGGACCGAGCCGTCGTAAAATCCAAAAATATGAAAACTTGTGTATGGACTGGATCCGTACAAACAAAACAGAGTACAGGCAATGAACCCGCTGAGAATATCGAAAGCTCTGTGGATATTATTATATCTCCGACACCAAAATACATGCACGGGAAAGTAAAGGGATTAGATGCATAAAAAATGTTCCTTCCTAAATCCGGGTTTATCGTATTTGCTGATTTGCTTAATATTCCCTGTCTCTGTACTGATAACGGGGGAATTTAACCACATCGTTGAGACAATATCTGGAACCATTCGTGCCTGTACATGGAGAAAACATGCATCGTTAAAAAATTTCAGTTTCTTCTTAAGAAGTACTCGGTAACGGCAGTTTATCATTCCAGTTCAGAGATGCAGCGTCATGAACTGCGAAACCTCGACTCAAGTGTTACCATATGCTAACTTGCACTCCAGAAGACTACTATCCAAGTGGATAGGACCATATGCTCTCATTTATCATCGCACCCATCTCTCCCTGTACACACAAACCGATGAAAGCAAACACATAAGATCCTCGGCTTCCAACTTCTAAATTCAAGCGCATGATGTTTAAGCTGATATCATATCCTATCCGAAAATATCGCACCGTTTTATGGGATCACATTTCGTTAGGAGTTAAACATAAAGAACTATAAACGTACCAACTGACGTGCTTCAGAGTCTGGAAAGGTGTTACAAAATAACGAATAATAGAGAGAAGTTCTTTCAATATTAACGATTTAAAAATTTTTTAAATATCCAACGCCGAAAATATACCGTTCCAATAATATATGATGGGTAGATTTGTTTTCGTTTGGACTCCTCATTAAAGCTGCTAACAACGGGCATATTAACACAGTAACGTGATCTTATCAATAGTTGATAGTGTGGAAGTGCGAAATTTTCATTGCCGAAAGATTCATATCCACTACCTAATGATTTATGACCCCTTGCTTCACCAAGTGTGTGTATTGCCTTTAAGCACTAATGTTGTAGCATTTTTAGAAAAAGCATCACCTTACATATTTACGGATAATAAATGCAATTTTGCATTTCCATATTTAAAAAAATGCCGATTTCGCTAAAAACCGGGAAGGAGTAAAACCGGAGATGTTTAGATTAACAGGATTCGGTCTCATTTTGGAGAATTTTTGCTTTGTCCAGTTTTGTTATAGCGAGTAAGTTGTTTATCAGTGTAACTCATTGTCAGATAAATAAGACAGTGCAGTGGCACGTAGTATTACAGTAATTTCATAAAATATCGAGAACATAAATTCACTTACAACTACAACGTACATACGACAAGAAGTAAGTACTGTTATGGCAGAATATAATTATTCAATTCGCACCAGTAGTGTG
Source organism: Desoria tigrina (assembly GCA_906901685.1). Taxonomy (NCBI): domain Eukaryota; kingdom Metazoa; phylum Arthropoda; class Collembola; order Entomobryomorpha; family Isotomidae; genus Desoria; species Desoria tigrina. The sequence goes on from CAJQTU010000014.1 coordinate 641,328, forward strand.
CTTTCCCGTTACACCGAGGAAGTCTTTTAACTCCACCTACAAATCAACATGAGAAAGAACTTTCTCTTTCATTGGAGAAAGTCCAGAAGGGCGAGGTTTATTTGTTTTATCAATACAATGCTTTCACAAAATTTATAATATTTTATTAAAATTGCAAAAAATAGATAGGAGTGTGCATTCATAGTAATAGCTGACAATGTTCCATGTTCCATCTGCTTTATATGAATCTTGTACTGATTGAATAATACATTTAGAACGTGTGCTTTCTTCTAATAGTTTATAAAATTAACTTGCTTCCAACAATCGTTTCTCTTGCCGATGCTATTTATTAAATCAGGAAATGATATACATACATATTATAACCACTTCATATCTCGTTTGAATACTTTATTATGATAGAATTGTTACTACGGCCGATCTTATGCTAAATGAGATCAATTTGTGAATGAATTGTAATTGGGATCAGAAAACATTTATTTTTATATTGTATAGCTCAGGTCACAGATATGGTTTAACACTGATATGACACGGTAACAATTTAAAAGCAGTCTTTGAATTGCAAACACTGAAGACAATCAATTTAATTACACCCCTAACGACACTAAACAGAGTTAATCTAAAACAATTGGAAGACTACGTAATCCCACATCGACTAACGATCATTTCATTCGATATAATTTATAACAAAGATAAAGCTGGGAAGTCACATGTAAGTATACGATTGTCGGGTGGCAAACGGAGAAAGTTCACTTAAATTACATAAACACATTACTGAAGAAACCTTATAGACTTCATTTGACTAGGTTCATCAATTTTTAGATGTAATGCGACACAACAAACCTTTTAGGATTATTTTAGGCCTATTATTAGCATCTTCTACTAGCACTGGATATATTTTATTTTACAAGTATATGAATTAAACATTATGTACATATATTGGAGTCATTTAGTAACCACAAATGAAATATATATTCAAAATTTACACTCCGTTGTACGATATAATTCCCATATTTTTGTATTATATATTCATATGCACAACATATTAGGAACTCTATAATGCTACCTCATTTATAAGCGCTGATCCAGTCAGTTAAGCCCCTTTAGAGTAACAGCACTAACAACTGTAAAATATTGTAATTAATTAACAAAGATGAGGTACATTTTTAAATCCAATTTGTCTACGAATTTAGATAATTTGTAGAAAATATTAAATACATATTTGGCATATTTATAACGACAAAACTAAACTAGACAACAGAGATTTTTTCATGGATGCAGATATTGAAGACTGTTATAAAATGCCTAGTATTACGAAAAGTATAGATTAAAGAACAGTAATTATTACTTATTCTACAGACGTTATTGCACTGTTTTAATTTTTTACTTTGTAGTGGATAAGTACTTCCACTTAAAACCAAGGCTATTCATAATTTAAGCACTCATTAGCAAAATAAACCAGTATTTTAGCGAAGCCATGGAATAGAATAGTGAGTGCATGCTATTTAAAACAATTGTATAGGGCCCCATTTCACATTTATAATGCACCTTAAAGTTAGGCAATAATAAAACCACTGACTTTATATACAGCAACATACATAATTTTAAAATGTAATTAGTGACATTTAGTTTGTACATTATAGATGTACAATTAAAACTTTATATGCAGCTGGATTATCCACAAATAGCGTATTTAAGGTTTTAGCGTTTTCCAGCAGCAAGTTCGGATGTTCCATCGAATGGTGTTCGAACGTAGTAAGTGACCAGCGTCCCTTTGCCCTTAACGTATGTCGGCCCTCGGCAGTCAAGTTCATATCCAGCGTCCTTGAGCAAGTTCGCAGTACTTTCAGTAACCTTTTAAAACAATTTTTATGACATTTTCGTTGAATTAACAAAAATAAAAGAGTTTGTAGAATTTATCAACTAAAATTTGATCTCGGAAAGGCAGGTTGTAAAAAGTAAAAAGAACCACATCATTTGATTTTAAAACTGCAAGTTATACTGAATGATACCTGAATACGATTCACTTGTCCATGAGATTCCAACCGGGACGCAACATTTACCGTATCGCTCCAAACATCATATCTGCAATGAAAAAATATTCGTGTAGTTGCATTTAAAATTTACTTTTGAAACAACATAACAACATAATAACATAACTGATTTTTTAAGATAAAAATGGACTATGAAATGAAAATCATAAACTTACTGTGGTTTCTGAGCCCCAATAACTCCAGCCACAACTGGCCCATGATTTATACCTAATTAACGCATTATTTTATTTGTATTTTTAGTGTTTATCATTAAAACGCAAGCTCATCTCAAATTTACACATTTTTAAATTACCAACTCGCAGTTTAAACCTTTGGAAAGACTCCTTGTTAAGGTGCTCTAAGTTTTGCATCAAGGATATAGCAAAATCAACCAGAACTGAAACGATAGCATGGTCCTGCCGTTTGCTTTCCTGGAATATTTGAAACGATCACAGTCAAATAAAATTCTTCCACAAAATTAAAAAAGAATAAATGAACAGTTTAATGGAATCATAGTGTACTTGAGGCTCCTTTCCAGGATCAAGACCAGATGCAGCCATGTAAGTACAACCAATTGTCTTGATTTTTTCAATGGAGCTGTATTTTGGTTTCAACAGAAGCTATTGAAGCGGAATAGATTTTTCAAGTTAATAACCTCAATTTAAAAAAAAACCGTTTGCAAAAGTAAACGTAAAATTACCTTATCAAAATCACAAATAATTTCGTTGAGTAGTCGGAGACATTCAAGCCCCTGCTTATTCACATCGTTTTCGTCATAAAATTCTTTATAGTTTGGGATCGAAGCGAACATGACAGCTATGCAGTCATAATGCTCATGATACAGATCCTGCCCATCCATTAAAATAAAATATAAATTTTTTACGGCGACATAAAATCTCAACTCTAACAGTAATCCGGATTTCTCATACGTTAAGCGTTAGGTTCTGAAGAAATCGATCTGCCACGTGGGCTGGGAGAATATTTTCTAACAAAATCTTGTTGATTCCTCTCATTGTTTCAACCTCTTCCTGCTCCACCTAGAAAGTTCACATAGCAAATCGGTATTCAGAAAACGGAAACAGTTCCCGAATTTATGGCAGAGACCCCACCAGTCCGGGTAACAGTTTCTACTCCAACTCAGAAATATCGAAAACTTATCTTCAGAGAAAGTCTAGAAGTAACTCTCTCTGCAAGGCAAAGACTAACCTGTAGTTTTGATTTCCACAAGAAATCAGCTCGGCTAGTTGATTCAGTGTGCCGGTCTAGAGCATGGAGGAGTAGCATGACAAATAGCAAGAAGAATGCCGTTTTCACTTCGAAAGGAATGTTCGGGTAGCTATTAAAAATGAACACAAGTTTAAAAAGCTGGAAATTTATGAGATTGATTTCGTATGGTTTGAATCCTCATTACCCGTCATTGTAATCTGCATAATAAGTAGCGAAGAATTCGTGACTAACGAATGAGACAAGAAACATATACGTGGCGGAGGTACATATCATGACTATTAATTTGAGTAGATAATCCACTCTGAGGAACACTGAGACGGCAAGTAATGCCATTAAGCAGATGCATAAATAGTACTGTTAAAATAAAAACAAATATGTATGATTAGCATCTCGTCATTTTAACTGAAAGAGGGCATATTTTTTATAATTTGAATCATCTCACAGGAACGAAAACAATCTGTTGAAAGTCAAAGTTTTCTTCAATTTCCATCTTCTCTCCGACCAAGTCGTCGTAGAAGTAATCAGTCCCATTCTCCCCGGCAATGAAGGATTCATTAACATACGTTCGATTCGTTTCCACAACTATTCTGTCCGGGGAATCTACTGAAATCTATAAATCATCCGACCAACAAGAAAGAAAAGAGTTATACCAGTGACAATGACCAGACCCATTCATTTCCAGAAGGAAACCATAGCCACAACTACTCAAACACATACAATGGAGATCAAAGATGTGGCACAGATGAAGCCGGCCGAGGTGATAAACATGATGAGCCGAAGCCACCTCGTGTTTGTAATGACCCCTGATGCATGAACAGCACAGCGGGGTGGTGGTCGAATGTGTGGGTCATCATCGTCCTCGTCCCTGGGATTTGTACATGTACACTTCTCTTGCCAGCTCAAAGTGACGAAGATAAAAAGGAGGAAGAGTGTGGGGACAGAGGAGCCTAACAGGACAACCCATCTGAAATGTTCAAGCAAACATAATCCAAATGAAGAGGAGGTCTGGAGAAAGTTACTTATTGTCTAAAAATACAGAAGACATACTGCACTGCCTCCACCAGAGAGAGATAACAGTAGTCCGGGGATTGTGAAAGCGTTTTTTTCTAACTTGACTTTGTTACTTTTACTATCTCTTTCCAAATACTACGAACATCACTTCGCACTTCCAGGCCCATCAAATTCTACCCAAGTGTCAAGCACTTCCAGTGAATTTGTAACAAGACAAATCCATTACTTAATCACTAATTCATCCCAATCTTACAAAATCCTGAAAACACATTTCCTGTCGATTGCTTGAGCTGGAAATCGGATCAGCTAATCTATATATTTTCCCAAATTGCTTCTAAAATACGGGAGGATAGGGTATTATTCGATTGTCATACGTCCAGCGTTCGGGTGGCAGGTCGTTTATATTTCATTGCTAATCGGGCATTAAGAAAGAGTTCGAATCTATAATGAATTCTACTTTGGCACTGAAGGATGTTTCAATAAAATGCTAGTTGTGCAATAAAAAATGCTTCAGTTGAGAAATTCGGTTAAGCATGTCTGTAATTCCAGGGCATACTTTCCAGTATAAAGTATCAAGTTAAATTAACGAATGATTGAATACCCTTGAGTGGTGAATGCCTGTACGATAGCCATGCAAATGAATATTAACGTGGCTCCAGCCATGTAGTAATGAAATTCTGGATCTGGCATATTTCGGTACTGGGTTTCTAAATTGCCTTTTCTAAACCACAACGTTACAGGATTGAGGTCTTCCGCTGCACAGCATCTCCTATTAAATAAATCATCAACATCAATCAATACATTCATATCAAATAGATACCTCTTGGGATTTCATGCAAAATTAATATAATATATCATTCGTGAAAAGCATAAGACGGGCGAATTATTCGAACAAGGAACGATTATATTCGAAGAAGTACATGGGTCTGCAATAAAATCGCGATTTTATTGATCTCCAATCTACAGATAGAGGATCGAGAGATTTTTCGACGAGACGTACCTACATTCTGCAAAAGTGTTGGAACTTTTCATCAAATTCGATTCAATCTCCATACTCTGAAAGGAGAGAAAAGAAAACCTGTCACAGTTGGTACCTTCCGTTTTTATAGTGCAAGAATAATAAATTACAAATGCGGAAACTGCACAATTTCGGATGACCTGTCAATCAATATATATCCAGAAAAACTGTATTGACTGCTTTCAGTGTACGTATGTTTATTCTGAACAATCTTTGCAAACCACTTTACGAAATCTAACATTGAATAAAATATTTATGGACCATCACAAAAAATCTTGAACTTTGTCCAAACATGTTTTTAACATTTAAAAAAGCACAATAATTTGATCCTTTTAGAACAGTTCGCAAAGTATAAAAAGCTCTGAAGTAAGAAGTTTACACGCGTCTCAGCAGTAAATTCGTACGGCCTAACCTTCAAAATATAAGCCAATCCTCAATCAATTGGGTAAATTTTCTTTTGAATCGTTCACAATATCGTAAAATTAGCCCTAAAACTACACAACATCCAAAAGTTACCCAATACGCTAGGCAATGAATGTACATTCTTATTCTCACAATAGACACGGAAGTCTAGTAGATTTTATCTTCCGACTTCAAATCAAATATCAGTCCCACCCCTGTCATCCGAAAAAAAAGTTTCCACATTTCAAAATAAAAACGCAAGAACTTACAGCAAGTCCAATAGTCTTGGCCATAGTTGTTTCCGCAATGTTCGCGAACGGTTTGTCAGCTCCCCAGCATTCAATAGTTTTTGTCATTTTCGAGGAGGAGCGAGAACGGCCTGCTTGAACTCCAAATTTGGGCACTCCATTATTGTCCTCCGTAGAAGTTGCCTGTGGAGCAGCAGAAGACGGACTCGAAAGATTTGTATCGCCGTTACGAGACGTTTTCTGCGAAAATATTATGAAGAGGAAAAATAAGAAAGACAGATAAGGCGAAAGAAAAAAAGTCGGGAGAAAGTAGTGAAAGCATCAGAGTGGAAGACAGTTGAAACCCCACCACCACCACTGACATCACAAAGAGCTGAGACGGACTTTTTCTAATCAAATTAAGCTAGTAAAAGAAATAAGGACGTATAGCCCTCCTTAGCCACCAGTCCCTTCCGGTAGATAAGGAAAGTTTAAAAGAAGGAAATGACCTACCTTTGGTGGCAAGATTAGGTATGTTTCCACTTTATGGTCAGCCAAGTAGCTATCCCTTGAATGTCCTTCACCCGGCTCCACATCGTACTTACCAGATTTCAACTGCAGGTACGTATCTTTTGTGATATGGACTCTCCTGTTATAAAGTAAAATCCAGTGCCGATTTCTTAGAACTTTATAACTAAGCCACTGCATATCCATGCTTTCTCTCAGCTCGGTATTAACTCAGTTACTCAGACTATCTCTCTACTCCCCTCCTAATCTAATGCAATTCTGTCGGTAACGAGTTTCCGTCGCCGCCATCAAAGGACAAAATATGACAGATAAAACTGAATTCAATTATAGAAACGAAGTTTTAGTAAAGTCCTCCCATTCCTACTCCAGATTTGAGTCGGGAGTGAAAGTTGTGAAAGGAATAAAAATGTTGGTGGAGAAAACTTTTTGCTTGTTTAAGCTCTATTAGATTTCATAAAACCTAGTTTATATTCTGAATTCACAAAATTCCATGATTTGGAATATTTTTAAAGGAAGAATCCTGGCTTTGCGGCTTTGCTATTTGGGGCGACAAAAATTGATTTGGATGTGGTATCAATTACCCCGGTAATCCGCCTGCTTCCAGATGATTAGCCAAAGTTACATCGTCACTCCACACGTCAAACTGCCACTTCCTTAAGCCAAGGACTCCGCAGAGAACATTTCCCGAATGAATCCCTATCCTCATGTCAACGGGACATCCGGTAGCAGCTCTTACCATTCTGTGAGAATAAATTAGTATTAAAGCCTGTTGGATTCATTGCCGTCAATCGGTTGAAAAGTGACAAAAAGTGCTAAACGTAAATTCGGTCGCTTGGAATTAACGAGGTTATAGCTTGACGATTTAAAATACAAACAAGCAGTTAGTAATTATGGATATTTTAGGGTTAATAAATTTTATTCTCCCTACACTAATCCTCATGTAGTGCCTATCTATTGAAACAGCCAATTTCCACATTTCGACTAATAAATAAATCGGAACATGCAGCTCACATTATTTGATGACAAACTGACAATGAAATAAAAATCACATCAATGGCTTCAAGTTTCATTTAAAAATAAAACTTAGAATTTCTATTGAATGGAACAATGCAATTATTACACACTCAAAAGCATACTAATATCAATTTACATCCATATTTATGACCTTCTTTGAATAAGCAAAGCAAATAATGAAAGTTTCGCGAATAAAACATTTCAATGCGAGCTTTCATTGTTTTTCGGTCTGTCTGGCACCCTTGTACGTTGTACAAATATCAAGAACAGAAAGCCTAGAGAAAAGTCTCCAAGCCTCTTGACAATGAGAATGTGTCGGATTTCCAAATGGCAATGCCGTTGTTACTACACTTTGTTGTATTATTGTATACATGCACAAATATTTAATTCCCATTCAATGGAATTAGGATTAGGATGAAATTCAGTAACGGAATGATGAATAGAAATAGAAAAGTATTACCATTCTCAACGGAGATAATAAATATTCCATGAAACCACAAGCCTTTGAACGTGCTTTCCTTTCTCCGATTTTCTACCCGTCTGCCTGTCTCTGTATGTTACAGACATTAATTGTACAAAAGAGTAGGACTATGTATATGCAACCTTGTGGATGTTCAGTTTGTTGGTGGCTTGTGACTTTTACTTTTGAACTTGGTCTGGCCCATCGGGACGGATCCAAGGAGGTTTCCCTAGTGGAAACCGCTAAAGTGATATACCCTCCTGTGCTCTAATGGATTCGATGATTCGGTCTCTTTTGTACGGGGGTTATTTCAGCAAATTGTTCACCAGGACATTGGCCATGCCTACTTATGGTTGGTCAATGTCCTGTCCGGGGAGTCCGTAATAGGCCAGAAATGGCCTCGGCGGCCGACTGGTCAAAGCATATGTGCAATGACCTTTCAACCCACCATAATACATACATACATACATGGTGGCTTGTATTATAGAATTTGGGATTCAAAACAAAGTCGGTCAGAGAAATGAGCAACGCTTTGAATACAGAGTTCTTTTAATTGGACCGGAACCAACTGCAAATCGAATGGAATTACTCTGTATAAAAATTTAATTAGAAATGATCCGAGCCCTTTCAAAATTCTCCTAACGATGTTGATGTCTTTGTTCATAATATCATGATGTAATGTTTGCCAGTAAAATCTGAATCTACATTAATCTATCTGATTTCAAACTTGTTGTTGGACCACACGCTTGTACATGTACTCTAGAAGTTGGAATAATCATCACCCTTGTCCGGTTTTCTGATGTATGTGATCGAGCCGGTAACAATATCTCAAGTTTGTCTGTTTGAGCCACTATATAGGCATTGAATCGAATAGTTTAGATGTGCATTATGTGAGTTCCATGTAGTCTGGAATTCTTGATACAAAATGTCTACATGATGCTAGTTGGAGACTAAATTGAGACTCAATTTTCTAACGCAAACGAACAACAATGATTTCCTTTTGTGAATTTTTTATAAGCAGCTTAGTCTGTTGGGGTTTTTCTGTCGACTGTCAACTATTCCGTAAAAATGTTAAACGGGAAAGTTAATTTTCTAAATCATGCATATACTTTCAAAAATCAAAATGCATAAGAAAACAAATCCGCTATTTGAAAGTAAGCTCGCGACAAACTAATCAATGTCATAAATCACAATGTGGTCTGTTTGTATAGCTAATAAAAGCCTGAAACAGGAGTTTGGAGCTCTAATTGAGGGAAAGAATTCTTCATCATTGTAGACGTTTCTTTCCCGAAGAAGTGACCTGTTGTGATTCAGTTTTGTGACAGCATTTTTTGAATTTTGGAGAATCATTGCTGATTTTAACGTACATTAAGCATCAACAATATTAAATACAAATAAAATTTGTATTAAAATCGACATTAAATTATTTGTGAGCATGAACAATTTACAAAACTTTTCATACTTTATAGCTTCGATCATTTCCAGTCCCATTTTAACACAATTATCCGCATGATTCGGTCTTGATATTGGCAATCCACTGACGCAGTAGTAACAGTCTCCCAGGATCTTAATTCTCATGCATTGGTTTTCCTAAAATTGAATCAGGAATTTAAATCACATCCTACAATTCATTGATACTGATGCTTTGCAATCAAAAAGATGTATATGAATTCATATTGATATATATATATATATATATATATATATATATATATATATATATATATATTGGTTCTAGCGTTATTGTCAAATAAATAATAAAACAAAACTAATGCTTATTTAAAACCCATGACAAAAATAGCACATGATTCCCGGTTTTTAAATCATTTCATGTAGAGCTGCATTCTCCTCGGTAATGTATTTTATTCAAGCATAAACAAAGTTGATATTATTTCAAATCATACTTTTCAAAAATGTCTCTTAAACTAAACGTCATAACTGTCATAAGATAACCACAAGACAAACATATACATTATATACACTATTAATACAAATACTACAAATACGTGGTATTCTGATCTTACAACGAATTGGAACTTCAAATTTACTGAGAAATCATGAATCCTTTATGAATTCCCATGGAATGGAATACGACCCAGCGATAATGCTCTGAAAAGGACTGTATAGACCTGAATTTTTTTGTGGAAATCCAGGCAACGGTTTGAGCATTTCTAGGAAACTAATTCAGTTCCTTCAAATGCAAGAAAGTTGGTATTGAATAAAAGTATCCATTAGTAATTCATTTTAAAAGCTTTACTACCGCAGCACGTTTCTCACTCTATAATGGATATTCGGAAAGTTTGGACCGTGACGGGAGGATATTAAGTTTTTACTTCTTCGTAAACCTTGAAAACCCCGAGAACTAAAATAAAAGTTTACTCCCCCGTTCCGAAAATTAATTTGAACGGAGTCTTAAACGATAATCATTATTTTGAAAGTTTTCCGTCCAGACAAGCGGATTAGGACGAAGATTCATTAAAGGCCGACAGACCTGCTGTTGACATGGGGGAAAATACTCTTTGTCCAACATAAATGCAGTGTTTTCTCAGATGTTTTCAGATGTTATATAACAATGGATTTACGACCATTTGCAAAGTCCTTTGTCCGTAATCCAGACTCCTTTGCTGCAATGTAAATTGCTGAAAGTCGTTTCAGCCGTTTTTGGATAAACGTCCGGACAAACATGAATATAATAGGTCTCTCAAACTACAACATTGGAAACCGGAAATACATTTGACGATACGCAATTACCGTAAATAATGAAATAAGTTATCCATCCGAAATAAATCCACATCCCACCAGAGTGGGGTTAGAAAAATATACAATTATAACTTAGAAGCCTAAAATATGTTTACATTGTATTAGAATAGATAAATATTTAATTGAAAAAAAAAACAAAAGGTTAGGTCAGCAACAAATTTGCATATAAAAGGCTAATATTGTGTCAAATTCCAAATAGGTTATTGCCACTTATCATAGTAGACGTTTCTAAACAGCATCCGGGAACAGTTGGAGGTTTTTGGAATTATTCAATGGAAAATAAATGGTTTGTGAATGAATGCCCTGAAACACCCGAAGTAGGTATGCAAATATTGTTGACAAAACCACCAGGCTGAAACTGATGAATTAAACATCTCTGGGACCGGGTTACTCCGCTTATTTAATCACTAAAACTTAACCAACTATCCTCTCTTCAAATTATTCTGTCTAATTATCACCTCTCTTCCGTGAAACTTAATTCTACACGAAGCGCGAAGGGTGGTGAAAGTTGATTGATTACCTGAGCAAGTTGGTCAAATCTTCCGAAAAGTTGATTCAGCGTCTTCACTAATTCGTACGCACTCAGCTTCTCCGAAAGTGGAGTGAAGTTCACAATGTCAGCGTATAGGATGCTGAAAACCACAGAATGTTCATACACTGTAATGCCTTATACCGTAAATTCATATTCATGCAATAATTAGTAAATCTATGGCTTCGTTGATAGGGGCTTTTTCCTTTCCCGTTGTGTAAAAAATTAATGCTGGTTAAGGGCAACAAGGAAGGGAACTGAAGGCAGCAAAGCAATCTTATAGAGAATTGTTTTGAAATTCCTTAGTACCATATATCATTCTCTAATATCTTGAATTTTATGACCAGATTTAAGGTTTATAACTTCCGTTGGATTTTGAAAAGATGACGAGAAAAGCTTGATGAAAATATTTCTGCAAACTTTTACTCCCTTGCTGGTTGCAGAACCAAAACTTTTCAAAGCTCAATATTGTCTAAGCCAGATAAGAAAGATGAATGAGTCTATATCCCTTCTAATTATGTTTACTTAATTTCTTAAGTTCTTAAGCATTCCTTTAGGAAACGGAATTCTTTGTCTTAAATGTAAACCATATGCTGTGAATGGTATGCAAAATCAGTACTGATATTTTGCTGTATTGTAGGATATAAAGACTATAATATGAGTCTGAATAGGCAGTAGGCACTCCATTGAATTTCTGGGTTTATCAACAGGCAAGATTAATCTGAGAACTTCTTGTTTTAGTTTTCAGAAGCTGGCCTTGACTCTATCGAAAAATCGTTGTAAAATGCGGTAACCACCAAAATTTAGATGAAAATTCGTATAGACGAATAAGTTTTAATTTCAAGAAAAAGAAGGAGAAAGTTTTTCTTACCTTACATTGTTGTGCCGCTGCACATACATTTCATGAAACCGGGACGCCGCTGTCGGATTTACGTCCATCTGCTCTGCCATTTTTAGCATTATGCTTCGTTTTACCTGGAATATTCAAGACAACTGGCTTTAAAATCTGGTGCAACAGAAACCACAATATGAGAGCACCCTAAAAAGCAATATATTGAGAACCGTACATACAAATATTAAGGATTATTGCGAGTAGAAGAACTCTTTGATAATGATGGATGAATTATCAAAAAATAATGAGTGAAGAGCTAAATTTCTGAAAGAAACGCCGACCTAGTTTCGATATTAAAAGCTACCACCGTTTTTTCGGCTTTTGTATAAGAGGAATTAATGAGACAAATGGTAATCCAGCTAATGCCTAGAGAGCATTATTTCCTCATTAGTTTTCCCACTGGAACGGCTATGATATCACGAGCTTAATTTCGAAAGTGTAAGATATGATCTTATAAAAGATACGTTAGGCGAACGTAGAAAGACTCGAGCAACCTTTGAATTCTTTAAGGTGGAATTAAGCATTTCTGAAGGGCTCTTGTATAATTCAGGCTCATTTCTTTTAAATATGAAATTTCCGGAAATAAATATGTATTTGCCACAACGTCTGTGGAAGCACAAGGGGAACGCGTAATAAGAAAAAACGGGTTCCTTGCAGCAAGAACATTTCTTAATTTTCCACCAGTCTCAGTTCTCATTAACTTTTTAGGAAGCGATCTCTGAAGTGTTGTTTTTCTCAATCCCTGCCCGTACTTCTCGTCACCTACTTTCTCAACTCGGGTCCAGTGGGACTTGGGAACTCAAACACAGTAATTATACCAATCCAAATATTTACCCTTGCCTTCTTTACAAAAAATAACAACATGTCATTTGGTTTTGGAATCCGAATCTACTACTTTCTACACCCGAAAAGACAAGCCAATAAGACAAGCATTAATTTCCATTATAAAATACACCCTAGTATTTTTCATCAGAAGTGTATAAAAAAGTACAATAGAGCTATTTTTCCCGTTAAAATTATGGTTATAATACACGTTTTTATGAGCACTCAATGAATCACAACAAGACCATAAAGAAACACCACTGGAAGCAAAGACCGTTAGTGCTCGGACCCTGAATTACAGGGAAGACTGACGAAACTTTTATAGCAGATGACATTACATCGAAGATTGGTTGAGCCGTAAAAACTGACATTATGTCTAGAAGGTCGATAAACTAAAAAAGGGATGTGAGTGGCATGAAAATGGCAAATATTTAGTTTTCAAAAGACTAAAGCTTCTGAAATCAAGGCACGGAAATATTTAACTTTTATGCAATTTACAGAAGTTCATGGAATATTAAAGAAAACCGTTTCAGCGCTAGCATGAAGCAATGCTGCCGATCCAAGAAAGATCAGACAGAAAATGAGACTAAACGAATGGCTAGAAATCAATACGAAGTCAGTGAAACAAGTCACTGGGAAAGTCGTAGAAGAAGAAGATTAGAGAGGAGAAAAATTAGATTGAATAATAAATAGGAATACATACCTCTGCAGCGATGTAGGCTGGGATGACCGACAAAAGTAATTGTTCTTGCTGCTCCTTCTCGCATTCTAATTTCACTCGGGATTCAAGACAAGTCTTTGTTCCTTCACAAGTCCTTCGATGTGCTCGAACTGCCATTTGCCTGTGGTAGACCCCAGCCACCAGAGCGGAGAGGAAGAAGATCCCACTGGCTATCACCTCGAATCAAAAGGACAAAGATCTGAGTCAATTGAATTTGAGAGTATTTTATTACAGCAAGGGACGCTTTTTAAAATATTAAGCAACGTTTCGATTGTCAGCACCAGTTGGTTGGCAGGAGCCGTTAAACACAGCAGGTTAGGGGCTGAGAGCAATCGTCGACCATGAGCGTTTCATTGCTGTCAACAGTGCGGTTTGGGTTGAAAATCATCCCTTCTTTTGTAGAAACGCACAATATCGGAACGAGGTCAACGTTAATCGTACCATGACCTTGGTCATGTTTTTTTTATTTTTCCACGTAATGTATTGACTATTAAATGTCTAGTTCACTAGTATTCCAACTACAACTTCGCTCCGTCGATAAAATGTGTAGTAGTAGCATTCATCTACGAACTATTTCTTTGACAGCTCGCTTAAATAATTTATTTGAACTCCAGATCCAATTTTAAGCGGAAATTGTCATTTCCTCAGAACATATCACCCGAATCTTATTTCTTTCGGGGTAGTCGGACAAGGAATCTCAACATAACCAACCATAAGATACCCGCTCTAGCCACAGCAAATACCCAAGTCTTCATGTTCATGAATTATGTAACGATCTCCAGATGTGAGATCCTCATTGTCTTATTGGATTTATAATACCGTCAATAAGGAACATCCAACCAAGCCCGTTCCATTACAAAAAGTATGCAAACCAATGAAAATCCTCATTTTAATAAACTTTCCTTTATGACTCAACCAGATCAAGTAATGGGCTCATCAAAAGGCATGCATGACTTTCACTCGATTTCCCTCCCTTTCAATAAAGTAAATCGTGAACGTCGTCCGATCTTCCGCCTCCGTACGTACAGCATCCTTTACAAATGAATAAAATCGATAGGCTTCTTTTAAAGTTGCAAACCAAAAGGAAATATCACAAGCCTAAGTATGAAAAGCCACATTTCTTGAAAAAAATCCTCCAAACTCAACATTCTGTAGCATTCTGGTAAGAAAAAGTCCGAAATCCCTTATTAAGAAAGTCGCCAGAGTGGAAGTATAAATCCTATTCGATCTGACGTCTTCAGAGACTCATTTTACCCAGACACATCTATATAGATTAATCCGATTTGAGCAGATTCTTAGAAACACAGGAGAGGATCTATGTGTCGGAGTGAAAGTGACTTGTTCCACCTACAGAGTCCAGGCCGAAGAAGAGAAAGTTACATTGATAAGATGTCATATAAATAAAATGTACTGAGAGTGGAAGTCATCACCCACATTTGGACAGATATTGAGCCCTGAGCAACAATTCCTACACGAGAAGAAGTGCAAGCCGAAATGCGAGAGAGCGGAATACAAGAAAACATCTTGTCGAATCAATGAAAGCTGCTGAAGTATCAACAGGAGAGAGATGTAAAAAGAAGTAGGAAGCCTCCGGAAAAATCCCGTTCCATTTCTTGAATATAGTGCAAAGAACTTCAACTAAAGTGCAGATTCACGATTCCCGATTCGAGTGTACATTCAACAGTGTACATGTTCTCGATTTTTCTCTGGAAAAAGTACCAAGTGCACACAAGTGTGTGTCATTTTTGACCTTCGGTTTCACTATGTTTCCGAACTTCAACAAAATGAATGAGAATGAAATTGTTTGCAATCCTGCTCAACCCACCCACTGCATGTGGCAATACAATATTTTTTCGGCATGTGGAGTCGTCAACGAGGAGATCGAAAATGTATATGAAGTTTGAGGAACGTTTCTCGTAGATTTAAACACATTATAATAAAAAAGTTACTCCGGGTTTGAAATCGAAAGAGGCAATGAGACATGAAATTTAAAACTCCAATTCCCTCAAGCAGTATAATCCAAAGAATTAGATTGTTGGTCGGTAGAAATTACATGTATCTTGAATTTCATAACATCATTGGAATGGATATTATTTGAGTCCTTCCAGTAATTTGAGTTTGAAGCTGCCATTTTTTATTTCCAGGTTCTTGCATCAAAATTATCTCTGCTCGTATATTTTTTTCTTTCTGCCGTTTAAGATCCTCGTTTAAGATGTGGACTGAATGTATGTTGACAATATATAGATATAAAGTGAGTAGTAGGTTCCTAAATTACATAATTTGAATACCTAAGGGTACAAGTCCCCATAAATGTATGCGACTCCAAGCCTCGTTTTTCCTCTGAGGAGTTACAGAGAAGCGGAATTCAAGATCTTTCTTCTGTGTTCAATTTAGCTATTTTTGAAAGCAGGAATCTAGGATGCTATGCGAATCTAACCAAACCATCATCAAAAATGGTTCCTTTTCTCAAATTCTGTAGGCCTCTAATATAAGTTACAGTAAAAAAAGAGTGTCATATACCTATATCCTTATCATACAAGTCTTCGTATTACGAACAAAGGAGATCTCATCGTCGAATTTCTGACATCCCATTATTCAAGGTTCCTTAAATTCCCCTACTTTTTGTAAAATTGCCGATTCCTCAAGTGGCCTACGAAACGATGAAAATTTTTGCCATTTCGCAAAGAAATTTCTATTTTGTAGTACACGAAGCTATTTCGAGCTCCATAAATTCCACTTTGGATTCTTTTGTTTCCCTTTTAAGTTCCGTTAAAGTTGACTTCCGTCATCTTTGTCTTAGCTGAATGAGGGTGAGCAGGAATCCTAAGTGTTCTGACTAGAATTGGAGAATGAAACCGAATATCTTCTCTTTGATGCGAATGAAAATGGAGATCCTGAGATATTCCTCTACATTTGACACTAACTCAATTACGGAAGGTATATTTTTTGATTTGCGAAGGATCCATGAACTATTGCTACATTGCATTGGTTCTAAGGGAATGGTTCAGAGATGCATTAGGTAGAATATTAAAAAGCCTTTGTGCCATAAATCCGAGCCGATTTTGCGATAAGATATCTTAGAGAAAAAGCATCCTCTCTTTTAGGGGTTCAATATTCAATGTGTGCTCGTAAAATTAGGATATTTGGGCCAATGTGCCTCCAGAGGAAAGGGTTGTGCCTCCAGGTGCTTAAGTGAACAAAAATGAGAAAAGGATCGGGAAATAAAGTTTTCTAAAATCGACGAAAGTTTAATAGAATCTTCACCCCGTATATCTAGCAATTAGCTGGATATTCTTCGACATTTCTTGCTCTCAACGAGTCGATGAACATTCGAGTTTAATGATGTCGAAAGGAAAGTAAGCCCACTTGAGCAATTTCGTGTAAGTGTTCCTACGACTTGATTCATGTCTTTACTCCCTCATATTTTTTCTAAATAGTTGTTACAATCCAATTCTGAATATGGTTTCAAATTTCCAATACTTAAAAGCACTCCAAACTTACGGCAGTTTATTTTAAAAGACCTGAAATGGGAACAAAAGCACAGCTGAACACTTAAAAATCATGTAAACTAAATCTCGACTTGTTATTTCGGATATGTTTTTTACACGCGTATTGAGTAAGTAGGCTATGTGCAAAAACACATCATAAAAACGAAGAAAATGAATGAATATTGTGCAAACGAATTACAATCACAGTTATAAATTTAGTGTAATAATTAGACATATCATGTTTAAAAATATCATTATCTGCGTTTAATCAGTTAAATTCATTGAAATATTCATAGTTGTTAAAGTTTTGTCAAATTATTACTCCAGTTCACTGCAATGCTGTCTAACGTTTGATAGATTTTCTAAATGATGCAAAAACAAGCAAACGGTTTCAATCTGATGAAGAAGCATATTACGACCAAACATTTTCAAGATAAAAAATCAGCCGCAGTCAACGGAAAGTTTCGAAACTTATATATAATTTGGGATGCGCCAAGCTAATAAGAATAAATTTGAAACCATTCACGAACTGAAGACGGACAGAACTGTGAATCTTTTTGGACCATCCGCACTCTTCAGAATATTGCACTAATGATATTGATATCAAATGGAAATAGATGACCATGGTTGTGGCTACTCTCTGGAGTATTGATCTCTGTAAGGACTGACTTTTAGGAGCTCTCCATGAAAATCTACAGCCTGCATTTGATGTTTTGTCGTATAAACGAAGGCAGCGACAGATATGAATTCCCGAATGTGAGATAGTAAATATTTTCAATGAGGACGTAAAAGTTCTATTACATCCTTCGTCTTTATTTCGGCTCGGCCTGAAGCGATTTCGAATTCAAAACCCTGAAAACTTCTAGTGAGTCAAGATTTGCTTTCAACAAAAATTCTACCTACCAGAAAAACCCTAAAAGACCCTTTTATTCAATCTAAAGCTGGAAAGTAAAAAAAATCTCATCGAATCTTTCTCCTTTTACTGTATTTTCCCGAAGTTACCGCTTCACTTAACAAATTCAATAAATACCGATGTAGGATTTTAGCTTGACTGACGACAGGATAGGAAACCATGAAAATAAACCTCAAACTTTTAGTAAAAAGTAGCTTGCGGAGTATGTGAAAACAAGCTGTCATTACACATTTCAAGTTTAAGAACAATAAAATACACCCACAAATTTTTAGAAATACAAATAACCCTGGAATCGTTTTTTTTAAAGCAATCGATTTGGTCTATTTACTAAACAACTGTTGTTCTTTTGCAAATACAACTAGTAATCTGTCTTTCCTACAACACATTTATACTATTAAATAGCATGACCCAAACCATTGATAAGAACATTTTCAGATATTATAAGCCACAAATATGAAGGTCTCTATTATGCCCATCAAATCATTTCATCTAACTAAACAATTCGAGCGAGCTTCACGAAGTTTGAATTGTTTGGGATCTCATGGATAAGAAACGTACGGTGCCGGAGGAGATACTTGAGATGAAGTTCTACAACTATCTGTACTTGATTAAGCAAGAAGACGAAGTATATAAACTTGGACGCGATTACGGGATTATCATGCTTAATTTGCTCACGAAGTTTGTGTAACGACTTTATTAATTGCTTTAAGCAATGGCAGGAGTTTCCATCTCGCTTGATGAAACTTAATATCATAAATGCTTTAATTGCGCCTCCAGGGGAATCGTCATGATCGGGAACATATCAGGATCAGACAACACAAACTGGTGCTTATCCCGTCCGAACTTTAGATAGGGCCTAGTAGCTGTGGTTTCACTTCACGATCCCTAATCACCCGTTGCAAACTTATAATGTGTAAAGGTAATTTAACAAGGACGAATGAGTGGCAACCTTAGGACAATTATAACGTGTTTTCTAAGAGATTCATTTGTAACGATTAGTCATCCTCATTACACTAATCTTTAATTGGGCTCATTTTTTATGCAGAATGTGTATCACATTGCAGGACCCCAAACACAAATGTATGAAATAAGTGTTATAAATCGGAATAGAAAAACCTAAATTAATCAAATGAATAAACTTACCTGTGATGGCAAAGACTCCACAAAGTCACTGGAAATAAAAATCACTAGTAAGAGGTGAACAACCGCCAGCACAACAGACGCAATAATAGCAACGCTTCTCGGGAGTGGCATCATAGTGTTGATTACAAACACGAGAATAAATACAGGAACAGCATGGTCACCCGGTCGGCTTGGTGAAGAAATATGGGAGGACACGAATACCGCAGCAGACAAAGTTAAGATGACAAACAGGCTCAATCCCACCGAGAAACTTCTTTTTTGAAATACAGGGAACTGAGCTCCAAGAAAGATTAGGAGGAGGATTACTAGCGTTGCTATCAAGATGGATACTTCAGGTGTTGTGTTGACCACATCCTTGAAAGTTTCAAAAACATTTATGTCCAATCACTATTTCAAAACCAGGGAAGGTATTTTTATGAACTAGTCAGAGCTCTAGAAGCTTATGCGTTTACAGTGAACCCTAAAATCATATTGGTATTATTATCTTATTCGTGGTCGATGTGGAGAAATCTTGTTTGGGTTCTTCTATGTATTTACGGACAGAAAGTAGTTTGTTACCGGAAAATAAGTCTCTTTGGAAAGGTAGCATTTGTTTTCGCAAGGGGATTGTTTTGGAATTTGTTTAATTTTCCAGCTATTGGTGCACTCTCCAATTATTATGGCGACGCGACAGCTTAATCTGAAATGTTTTACTTTTTGAAGCTTGTAAAAACGGGTAAGAGCTTGCTGTAAAAATGTAAAAATATATTTCAACGTTTACTGTCTATGTCAATCAACTGAAGGGCCTAAAATAAATAAAATTTTCTCTGACTAAATACCAGTCTCAGAAACTCTCATGAACTATGCATTTTTTTCTGAGTCTTATACTAATTTTTAAAATATAAAAATTGCAAACAACCCCTTGACATTATAGCCATTTCACGCAATGAAAAATTAAATAAAAATCCAATACGCAATTGATTTAAAAGGGTTTGAAGTATCATCTCCATTAACACTGCCAGTGAATAAAAATAAACTTACATGACCGGAAGCCAACGCAATGATAATAAACGCAGTCGTTGCAGCGGCTGCTACAAGTAGAAAGGATAGGAAGAGGGAATGTTGAAGTCTCTCCCAGTACGAGACGTAGACGCTCTCCAAATCTATATCTTCTTTCCCCATCTTGATGTCCAACCGAACGTCGTCTTGTTTTTATTTCAAAACCTCTCTTTTACTTAGCCATTAAGATCGGTGAAAGTCTTTTAGAATCAGGGAACATCGTCCAACTCCTGTGTCATTCCCCGAAGGATACCAGATGTTCTAAAACACAAAAGTAGAAACGGAAAATTACTTTTGGTGACCAGAACCAAATCAAATTGACTTTGTCGCATCCAAAAGCACTGTAAATAATTTAATTGGTATTATTCCTGCAAGCATCTGAAGCATCTGTTGCATATTTTAACGATGTAACTCTTTGGAGAAAGGCAATGGGAAATGGGGGAAATTGACACTGTCCATTTTGGGAAGGATGATTTTTTTTGTGTAGTCCACGCTCCACAGTGGTTGGTAGTTTTGTGGTAAATACCTTATAGAGTCGAATAAATTCACAATGCAAAGACAATGCTTTCACTTTTCGATAAAAGACAGCACGGGTCAGCCGAGGTTAGGTATAATAGCAAAGAGAAAGCTCAAGTGGACTAAATCAAACATATTAAAATCTGTATAAACGTTCAAAATGTTGTCATCGGACCTGTTAGTTGGAATGCGAGCAAGAACGGTTAGATAAAAACTAATAAAATGTCGTTGACGCATCAAAAATGTAACAAAATTTCTGAATATTAAAGAAATATGCAACCTTGCTCAAATTTTTCCCTGCTTTAATATGCGAGAACAGAGAAAAAGTACGTACTAAATCCTCCAAAAAGGCTATTGGATGCAGTCATGCTTAAATTCTCATTTTCTTTACATTTCATATTCATAAAAGGTTGAAGCCACAAGGCAAATTGTAATTGCAGGTCCAACTTCAATTACTACGAGATGTAGCACAACCAAAAAGCAGGTAACTACAGCAGACCTCAACAGAATTGATTACAAATCTTCAAACAACTTCTTGTGTGTATTTTAAAGGCTGTGAAAGAATTAAGTTTAAAAGAACAAAGTATGATAACATACTAAAATATGTATAAAAATAATATTTGCTGGGAACAAGGCTGGTCTTGGAAATAGCCAGTGGTTTGTAATCTCGTTATCTCTTGTGACGATAGTGAAATTTAATTTTCTTCTTGGGTTGTGATTTAGGCGAAAGGTGAAGACTACTAATTGCAGACCCATTCTCTTGAAAACAGTTGTAACTGGTATCAGCTCGTAAATCTACCCCCTGTACTATTTATAAAAACCTGCAATGTACATTGACGGACGGATTGTTCGTTAAATCAGAGAGTTATAGTACTGACAGTCTTGACACTAACAAGTTATCATTTCAAGTATAAATTATGAGATCCTTAATAAGCTGTTCATCCCTAAATGGCAGATTGAGTATGGGATTCTTATGCATTATTCATAATGCCCTACCGAATTTGGAATCACTAATCCTCACTTGCCATTCTCATCAAATCCAACTCCCCTAGGTCATGCGTAAGGCTTTATATAACGATTATAACGAAATTCATTTTCTCTGAATTCACACCTCTGGCTCTGAGCATACGAGGACTCAACAAAAGCACACTGCAAATTTATCCGTAGCTGTTTGGACACAGTATATAGGCTAGGAGATGAATAAGCCGCTTAAATGCTCCACGGCATTAGAGATTATGTGCCCTAATAAAGTAATGAAATTCAAATGATTCCACGATTCAAGTTAGGGTTTTAATATTGAAGAAAGAGCCATGAAATGGCGATTTCGCATTTTCAATGATTTTGGCTTAATTCAGGTACATGATTTATAAGGCAATAAATTGATTATAAATCGGGCAGGCAGTAAGATTAATTTCTGCTGTTCATTTTGAAACGAAATTGATAATTCCTCTTTGTGCATATCGCCTCCAGTTTGGGAGGAAAAAAATATCGGTGCATTTTAATCCATAACTCATAGAATTATAAATCTATTCCTATCGGTTTGGTATTTCCCATTTCACATGGAATCGGAGATCTTTGATCGGCTAGTACTTCCAAAGAGCAAGATGGCAACGACTTTTTGCTAAAACTGGAATCACCCCCTTGAGATAAAATTTTAAATGGTGTATAAAATGAAGAAAAGTTCAAATATATGCCGTATTCGTTTTCCAACTTCTATCCGAATACACGAAGGATGGAAGGTCGGTCTTTAAATTGAAGAAACGTGACGAAATTAAGTGGATTGAGATATGAGACAAAAATACTTAGAAATGTTTTTTTCTCTAAATTCATCTTCATAATCGTTTCATGATATGCCTGAAGGCTCTCATAAAACTAAAATGTTCCCGTTTCATTGAAAACTTTTTTTTTTCAACGGAAATGAAATAAAGTGTTGGGTAGATACATTTATAATGTATTACATCGTATAATTCAGCATGCGTTTGAACTAGATGCTTTGTACAAATTTCGTCATAGACTCCTAATGATTGATTTAAAGACTCATTAAATATCGTTTTTGAATTTTTATTGTATGGACAATTAATACATTTAAACCTCATAACTGAAATAAATTAAAAAAATATGGTTAAAATCTTGCATTTAAATTAAATATTAATAATTACAGGCGCTTGACCACAAATAGCGTCACAAATTTCGATAGAAAATACCAACGTATCGATTATTTCAATGTCAGATATATATACTCAACAGTCTTTCTTTAGAATACCAATAAATAACACAAAATCCTATCTTTATCTTGAACACGAAAAGAAATTCAACCAAAATTCTTGACTCTAAGTTAGTTCTCTAAGCTTAATGTCATAGACATGACATCATGACAAATCCGGAAGGAGTCGTGATTAGAAGTGGAATGAGAGGACGTTCTTAATTGCAATTTTTATGATCTACTTTCATAAATAGATACGAACAGATACTCGGCTCCACTTGCTAAATCTTGTCATTTGCTGTCAGCATGTGGGACACTATTAACGCAACGGTAGCTGTAGATTTTCGTCAAGTCAGGGTTCATCAAGGTTACAAACTCTCATGATGTGCTTATTTTTAGTTTATTCTTATCGGAGCTTCTTGTTGTGGTAACCTTTTATATTTAAGATCGAGAAAAGCATATTATTTCGTTCGATTAAATTCAAGCCGAGCACTTGTAAATCGATTAGCTGATGATAACAAACGAGCAAGATTTCTAATAATTTAAACATTTTACAATATTTATCTATTTATCTAGAATTACAGATAGTCACCCACTACACCTGTGCCTAATTGCGGTGCAATATAGTATATCTAATTTTTACGCGATATCGGTTAATACTTATTACTTGTCAATGTGCCTTTGCTGCTAAGGTATCGGATTTAAACGGATTCAGATAATACTTATATAGATATATTCTTCCAAACCAAACTGCACAGTCTACCTAACTTGGAGTTGGCTGTATGGAACAAGACCAAAATATATTTGTTATTATGTTTGTTAAATTCTTCTAAATCGA
Organism: Desoria tigrina; assembly: GCA_906901685.1. NCBI lineage: Eukaryota > Metazoa > Arthropoda > Collembola > Entomobryomorpha > Isotomidae > Desoria > Desoria tigrina. The sequence continues at coordinate 665,108 of CAJQTU010000014.1, forward strand.
AAACTGCTGATAAATTGTTTTCATCACCTCGAACCGTACTATTGCTTAAAAATACTCGACTTCTTTAATATCAGTAAATGTTTAAATCGTATTCTCTTCGAAATTTAGATGCATAAAAAAGTAAATTAAATTAACATATAAATAATATTTTAGGTCGTGTCAATGACTTTCAGCTTGACAGATCTGGCAACTTATTTAATTCATTAATTTTGATTAGTTCGATATAACTGAACCACAACATCTTTGATTGCAAGACGCAAATTAAGCACCCATAGTGGACGTATTAAGTGTTGTAATTTAATTGAATACAACAAAAGTCATGATAATATTTCAGATGGAAAGGCTTCGTATATAAGGACTTTGTAAACAGTTGTAAACGGTATCAGAACTTCTTTCTAATACCGAATTGTAAGTATAATATGACAAGTTTAACTTCCAACGTGTGGCTAAAACAAACAATAAGACGAGGTACATTTTATAAATGATTTGAAACGTCTCGTCTGCATATCTGCCTTCTTGTCAAAATGTTGAAGGATAAACACAAGTGGTAACTTGTTGCTCTACATACGACTTTTATTTTAGGTTTGCAATAAACCAAAAAAGATCTGGCATTAGTTACTTTTATTTTACAGATATCATCTGCTACTCTCAAAATAATTTCCGTTTTTTTGTCCTTCGGCCTTAAGTTGCCAGTTACTATATCTTCAAGCAAAACAGCAGGTCACAGGTTGCCAAGCTCGAGAGACCGGATATTCTCATTTTATGAAAGATGCAATGTGCTGTAAATGATTACATTCAAGTGTAAAATGAGATGTGATTTGAATGCTTGTTGTTGGTAAAGCTGTTTCTGGCGAGATATGTACGATTTTAGTCTCAACTTCTATTTCCGGCGATTTATAACTCGGATTCTACAACTTTTTAAATTATTTGGGTTCGAGCTATAATATATGATCCGGCCAAGGGTAAGTAATTAATATACCTAATCCGATGAAAACATCGTGTCTTCGTAAATCGGAGGGAGAGAAGTGCTACAAGATCCTCTTCACTGGAAGAAGGATCGAAATTTTGGGAAACGTATCTAGGGAACTAACTAAGTGAAAATTAGATTTCAACGAACGTGACGAAGAACAGCCAAGCCGGAGTTTTGTATACCAGGAGAAGGAAGTCGCCTCCCAAAATCAACATAAATTTTGCACGAGCTGGAGCAGTAAGTTCAAGCTGAAGTTAATGATACGAATAAAATGACGAGTTGATTGCCTCTATTTTGGATTTTAAATAGCATTAGCACCCTAGCCCCTCGGCTTTCTATATTATGCTTCAATCTACGTATATTCCCTTCCATCAGCACTAACTAAATTTGATTCGTGATCTAAATTTTCAAAAGCTCGAAGCTGAGAAGATTCAACGACGAAATTATTATGAAGACAGTGGCATTTTGTAATAACTTCCTATACTTTATCACTATGCGATACACTAACTAGAGGCTAACTACAGACTACAACTAGAATCTACAATAGGAAAGCTACAACACAACATGCCCATCCAGTTTGGGCATGAATAGAGAAGGTCGATGAAGAAGGCTTTCCTCCGTATAAATTTATTTTACGTGCCAGAGCATAATAGAGTGCATGGCTGAATATGAATAACTTCACCAAAGACAAGAGGACAAGTTCATGAAATCCGAATTTATATTCATTTAGTGAAGAGGAACTTCTTCCTATAGATCTTCCAGTTCTTAAGATTAGTCCAAGTAGTTCAGCCTAAATCAAAGGCCCGACACTACTGTCCTTATTCTTTGACGCTCCAGTTCGTCAAAGCAGAACTTCCTGAATATTTTCGAATTTTCATACTGGCTGAGTCTTCACGCAAAAGCTGGCACTTAGCCCTTTCGATAAAGGGAATCTTGAAGATGACAGAGACAATATCTGAACCAATTGAAATGGGCTATTTTTACGGTGTAATCTCCACAGTCTTGAACATTTCCATAAGGAGTCCCATATGCTTATTCTAAACATCCGTTAAAAAGTTGTCGGATTTGCTTTTTACAAGCTGCTTTACTTGCATCGCCCCGGTCTGGACTTTAATAACTTTTGATTTTCTCTAGGATGGAAATCCAAAATTGCTTTTTGGTTTGACAATCCTCAGATAGAATTTGCATAAAATGTCTATCATCCCTTTTCACAAGGTCCCCTGGTGTGCTATTTGGATCCAAGTCATATTTATGTGGCATCGTAGAGATATAATATATATTCTTCCAAAGTATTTAAACCATATGCATGCCTGGCTACCTGATTTTCAGCTCATGACCTGTTATGTTTGAGCAGATACGAGTTTTCATGCTTTGATGTAAAAGCTTCTCTACAGAAGCACATCTTATAAGGACATTAATTTCACCATTCTTACAAATTAATTTGTAAATAACTAATAAGTAGAAGCTAAATGACTTCATGAAGTGTTTTTCATCACCTGGAAACTTTTTAAATGGGATGCAGTTAAGCGTCAGTTCACGTCTGAACCGTAACTGGCATGGCAAGGGTGTTTATGGTGAGAAACTTCGTAAAATTTCATGGGCAGTGCAATTCCCCTCTATGTAATGATACAAACTCCATAAAATTCCGTTGAAAAGGAGAGAAGTTAATGGATTAAAGCATTAGGCGTTTTAAGCATGATTAAATGCTGGAAACAAAAAGTTGGCAAAACTTTTTTTTCAAGTAGCAAAACAAAAAAGTAAGTTGTTTAAAATATAGACGTCATTTCTCCAAATTCGTATTTCTTTGAGCATTTACAGAACATCTGCATAAATGTATCATTGCCCATATCAGGTGTTGTAATCTCAAGACAAGTCGGCAAAGGAAGAGAGGCTTTGAAATCCGACCGAGTGGTTCTGGGTGCTATTTGCTATAAAATATCGTCGTTTGTAGATGACCGATTATATCAACTCGGTATCTAATCTTGATTTCCTAAAGTTGATACTGAAAAGTCGTATAACATTTAATAGGATTTGGGTGGGTGTGTTAAATACGATAGAGTAACGTAATGTTTTTCTTGAGAATATTATATACGATATAAATATTGAAGTTATTTTTCGAGCTATATCGTCCTCTTCTATATTTGATCGTTCTGAATCTTACTCATATATAAATATTTCTTTTGGAACTGGAATGAGTCCCAGTCCGCAACCAAAGGAATGAACCCTCTAACAAATCCTATCCTTGAAAGTATGAGTAAGTATTTATATTATTTGAAATTTGAGTCATCGCTAAAGCCAACTAAAATATTTGTTTCAAAGTTCCATTGAAATGATGAGAAAATATTTGTGCAATATTTCATAGTCATAAACATGTCAAACCGAAACCCAAATTTATTTTAGTTTCGAATAAACTACTAGTGAACCAGTCGAACAATAATGCAAAATTAGCAGAAATGTTGAAAAGTTCCAGTTTGCAATATAATTATTGATGAAAGTTTAATTTAAGTCTGCAACTGCATCAATAGAAAATATGAGTAAAAAATGTAAATCATTGTCTAAACCAAATAATTTTTAATTAGCAATTATTGAAAAGCAGCTCGGCCTTTATACGCTTTTAAATTGGATACTAAAAATCCAGTCTCAAAAACTTGAATCAATTTAGTTGCTATCAAATATCAAGTAACTGGCACTTATATCAAGGATTCGAATTTCCAATACCGCAAGGGATATTCATGAGAGATTCTTTATCTACAAATAGTTTATCAAAGCTGAAAAGTAATTACATTCCCAGTGATCCTTTGACATGATACACAAATGCATAGATTGGTTATATCTTCCTGTCTGGTTTCGGAGTCGCATATTTGCATCATTGAATTTGCAAATTTTCTACTTGAGTACGTTTCGGGACCCGAGGATTCGAGGTGAAACCTGAGACAAAAAACGCATAAATCACTATCCACTGAAGCGATCTAATTGGGTTTAAAACTCATTCTTTCTTCAACTCGTTCCCCCATACAACCACCACCAGTGTGGGACGTCTGACGCTGTATCTGACGAGCGATTCATTTAAATGTCACTTTTAGATTGGATTTCTACTCGATCAGCTTTTGTCAAGTAACCGCTACTACGTTACTGTTACTGCTATGCGATCAGATAGGAACGAACCGAACTGAGCCAGGAGATGGTTACAGTCCATAGTACCAAAGATGAATTGGACAGTTTGGGAATTTGCATACTTTCATTCGAGACTTTGGTTCATGCCACGCAACAGGTTATAGTATCCATTCTGATAATGAGCTTCAGGCCTTAATAAATATGCATAGAATTTTTTTCTACATTGTCCGTTCCATCACTAATTTTTATTAGAATTTGATACCAACAGACTTGCTAGAAAAAATACAATATTCCAGTTCTCTTTTGCCACAGTCTCTCCTTCGTGGATCAATATTATAGAGCTAATATAAATTATCGCCGTATTTCCTCTCTATTCTTGCCTCACCCATGATGGAATTGATGAGAGGAATACAAAGAAGAAACCTCATTTTAGATGTTCTGCTTGAATACTTATTCTTTCCTCGATCAGATGACAACGTTTCCCGATAAACAGAGTTGACAGTGCGTGGAAATAGACTTTCGACTCTCCGGATTAGAATCTAACATTTACACAAAAACGACATAAATGCTTCCAACTAAACGGGGAAGGATGATCATAAAAGAGAGCCTTGGAGGAAAATAAATGAATATTTAGTGGCACACAAAGTAGTGTCGTTGGGTGACAAGGAGCTTCCTCTTTTAGTGCAAGTGGCAGGAAAGAATTCAATCATCCTTAATGGAAAATATATATTGATTTATTATCGACGCTTCCTTTTCCTCAGGTGATTAAAAAAGGTAGGTTGTTCTATAGTACTGATGTACCTCATCGTTATGACATGCGAATGAATGATGTACAGCACTTTGATGGATGATACAATACAATTATCTATGTTAACGGAAGTATATTACGAACTGCTAATGTGTTCTCAAATCGATACTGCACAAAAATATCCAAAGTTATATCTGCTCTGCATTACAAGCAACAATTTGCTGAATGAGGTAATGATTGGCATTGATTTATGTTTATTTTAACTTTTATAGTGATGCTACCTTATTGAGACGAAAATAATTAGAATATTGAACCAATGAAGAAGTTTTAGCTTTAGTTTTTTTATAATTAAGATTGCATTAATTTAAACGAATTGTTATCAGTTTATCTGGAAATATGTTGGTTGAAAAAAAACGCTTTAAACTTGTCCAAGCCAATGTAAAGAGTAACATTATAATCAAAACATTATATCATCTCTAAATAAACGCCACGCCACAAGCATTTAGTTTTAGACTTGTGAACAGCATATTAATCTCGATCCTAACAACTGTAAGGCCTACTTACTACTTCGAAGCCAGAGCCTGAATTAGGCAAAGTACCAATTAGCTTCAATTATTCTGTCTTAAACTATTATTCATCTACAAAAACTCATTACTGTTCCCAGTTTGCACCCACAATCACAACTAATCTTGAACTCGAACTACCCATTCACCTCGACCATGTGCAAATTGCTCTCTGTTGTAGATCAAGCCTCTTTTGTCTGTGTACCTCTCTCTCACACACTCTCTCGAGCCGTTTTAAGTATGGCCAAGCCAGCCAGAGTTTTTTGTCTTTTGGTTTTGCACACAAACTAATTGCTAAAGTTTCATATCAGGCTTATCTCCATAAGAGGAAGCAATGAATATGCACTATAACGTTCGAGGAAACCTTGTATACCGTTTAATTCGCAGAGAATAAACTCCTTTTAATAAATATGTAAATCCGAAATGGTTCCCTCTCTTCGTAACTCATAATCATAATAGTTAAATGGAATATTCCCTCACCTTCTATTGCCTTTAAGCTTAAAATACAACTTCCACAACTGATAATATACAAGAAATTGCAAGGAATTCTGCCAAGACATTTATAAGATGAGATCCTCGAGATGAGCATATGGATCTACATTCTATTACAATACAAACACACATCTAATTCACAAAGTTTCAACTATCGGATTCGGGAAACCCAAGGTGATGTTACAAGCATCTTGAAGACTCGAGTCACTCGAGATCCACAATCCATCCTATATGCTTCAAGTCTTGTTAAATCTCTGCGATAAGGAGAACATGGTTTACTGGCTTAAAATTATACGAAACTTTTCAATGTTAAATAAGTTTATAATGTTATACAAGAGCAGTACTTAAAGACCCATTCAACTATACTCTCGTTTTGGCTGATTGTTTCGCTCTCTATAGATGATATGGATCCGTGTTTGCGCGTACCTACTCAGCATGTGTATATCCCAAATATTACACTTGAAATTTGGATTAGAATAATCCAACATTTAAATTTGAACTTGAGGCCTAGAAATTGGGTCGGTGGAACCGTGACATTTGTTGAATGCAGCATGGAGATAAATAATAGGTTTTTTAAGCACAAGGTCAAATCCCCAGCTCACTCCCACGCAATGATCAAAATTAAAACGAAGATTAATTAACGCACGACAACTTCCACAATATCATCTGCCAAATTTATTTGTACCTTCCCCACTGATCCGGCTTACATCATAGTTTCAGCGTACAGCTATGCAGGATTATTTATTAAATATTAAGCTGGAGACCAGCAGTAAATGATCCTCGGATAAAAGTACTTTTGCAAAACGTCTCATTTTTTAATCAAATGATTAGAGCATATATGAAACATACCTTAAGTATTCTTCGATCTCCGGTTTGTTAGCTCATCGTTCTATCCCTCACCCTTTGCACAGGTGTTGCAGACAAGATTTATGAATAAGAATAGCTAATACAACACAATGTATGTTTAATGCTCACTAGGTACGTCTCGAAACAAGCAAACTGTCTCCTTTAATAGCCAGGAGCAAATTAGTAAGGAAAAAATCACTAAGCACAAGCCATGAAAATTACCATAATAAAGCATATAAAGGAAACATAATCATCGTAAAAAATATTTCATACCTCTCGCTCTCGCTTTTTTCTTCTCTTATTTAATAAGTATGTAGTTCAAAGCCAAAGTTATGACGGTTTCGAAACACTTCCCTTCATGGTTCTCTCAACCACACAAAGTAACTCTCTTGTATTTTCAAATCTGTATTATCAATAAATAAACTTTTTCTTCAGAAATGGCAAACTTTTTTACGTCGACCTCGTAAACCCCTTAATGACGTTCATTAAAATTTAAAATCCTCACGAAATTGAAGTCATTTTGAATACACTTCCTCTCAACACATGAAAACAAAGCAGACAAGTCCTCGTGATTTCAACTTCCAATTATCAGCATTTTTCTCCTTGATGTATTATTATTAGTCCCAAGTTTTTATATGAATGACTCATAGTAACAATATACGCTCATGAAGAACAGAAATCAAAACCATTGACTATTAGAAACTCAAAACAAATTTGTTGTTCTCATAAAATACATATTATACATTATAATAGAATGTGCCTTAATATGTGTACCCATGTAGGAGTCTGCAGTTAGTTGGGTAGAAGGAAGCAATTGGTACGGTTCTACATCAACTCTGGTAATAATGAGAGAAACATTAAGTTTTTCCTTCGTGTTATTGGATGCATAAGTACTTATAGTGGAAACCAAAATCCAAATTGCACCAGAAGAGATAAGATTTATAATGGCACAAGTCAAGGAGCACAAACAGAGCAAATGTCACTTTCACAGTTAGAATCACAACAACGTTACGTCAGTTTGCTTTGATGACTGTCAGAGAAGGGAAACGAAAACAGATCAAAGGGTTAAATCCTGCAAGAGTATCTGGATCTCTGGAGTTCCATTTCCTAAGCTACTATATAAATATACTGTGGAACTTCTGGATATGCGATTCCTCCTTAATAAATATCAACTATTTTAAAGGACTTATGAATAGTTCCTTTGTATCTACAATCACCCCTTGGTTCTTAACAGAGTTCTTAATCTCCGTATCTTAAATTCCTAATGTATGGATGATGATGATCTATTTACAGAAAGAATTTACAGACTCATCATCACCAATAAGATGAGGAGAGCCGAAAGAATCTGAACCCCTTGGCTTGGGCAACTGCTCTGATATTTAGCTTTTTGTGGTAGGTTTTTGAAAGACAGCATTAATAAATTGAGATATGAATCGGGCCTGTTTCATGGGGTTATATTGGATATTATTATGTGGCTCACTCCCACAGTCGCAGCGTCGGTGGGTCGTATCTGGTTGTATTGGAACTGTCAGCCGAACGTGTGTTTGGAATAAGGAGAGAGTGGAACACAGATGAGTCCATCAACTTCAGAGTCACGGACTCAACTGTGAGACAAACACATTCGAAAAGTAACTCCTTCCCAATCTCCTATATAAATTCTTTATATGAGATCCTTGGTTCTAGTTGTTCCTATGCTACTCGTTTACTTGTTGGCTTATAAAGTTAGTCTATAAACGGTTCGTACCCGTATGTCCCGAAATGCCGATTCCAGAGAAGAAGACTGCTTTAGATGTGGACTGGGACTTTGAGAGAAGGTAACAAGTCGGTAGTAACACCGGGGGACGGGACATTGAATATATTTGCGATATCTGAAAATGTGGAAGCAGGAACTGCTTATTCCATTCCGATATCCCACAGGAAGAAGTGGAACTGTTATGCATGCCCATTCATATTGAATTTTCTATTGCGGGCTTTGGTATTAATAAGTTTAGCAATGTTGCAAATGTAGCTATCATCAACGTAAGTTATTTAATACCAAGCTGATGATGTGAATGAGTTTGACTGTAATCGTAATGAAGGGTTTATATTTATATAGAAGCTTTCGTTTTTATTGTAGAATGTCTGTTCAGTCAGGCTCTCGTATTGACTAGGAGCTGACTCAGTGCCAAAGTTATTTCATTTGATGCTTCCAAGTCGCGGTGGCATACTGTTGCGAAAATGATTAATCCCGATAGCCCATTCACAAGCCGGCAGTATTAATGGGTTTCTGGAAAGTGTGCTATGGGTTTATATTGCGTAATTTGAACCCCAATTCTCATCCGAGACGAACTTTGTAGTTGGAGTTAATTGTGTAAAGCAGGCTGGAGTGTAAGGAAATAGTTTCACAGATTTTAATAACCTGCAGTTCCTGCCCTATCTTACGACACCGGTAAAGTAGAAGCGTTTTTGCATTAAAATGTAAATTCTTCTCAAGTTGTGGGCCGAGTTTGATCTTTGATATGTACAAAGTTTGCGTGGTGGTTTAATTCTTTGGCCATTATCATCAACTCCCCCTTTTAGCATACGTACATCTTAATAATCTTAATCTGACTGGATTGTGGACTGGAAACTGATGCAGACTCCTCACGAAGTCTCTGATTTATTGCACCACGAACTTTCAGAGGGACCACTTATTTCTGACTTTTGGAAATGAGATATCACCTCTCCATATCTCTGCAACTTGTGCAAAAAAATGTGGGCTAGTTCTAACGCTATAATCAATGATATATGCGTTATTATTTGGCACTTTTAGATCATTTGGGTAGTAATTTAGAGTTTTTCCCCTTTTCAATTCCATATCACTAATCGAAATGTTAATTAGGGTGGAGATTCCCCATTTTAAACATTCCAATTTATAAAGATTGTTTGATAAGTGTATAGAGTAAAGCCTCGAGTTATTTTCAATTCAAGTACAGGAATGAGGTGCATATATGCATATTTTCATGCCTTTTAGTTCATGTCTTGTGTATAAACGCTGATATATGTATCATACAAACACTTCATATATATTATGAGGGGAGACGACCTATGAAACTGTGAAGAATTTATGCAAACTATGCAAAGAGTCTATTCGAAAAATGAAAAAATTGAAGTAGTACCAAGCGAGACTAACGCATATGATGCAACATCGAAGGTGATTAACGTGATAATGATAATACGAAACTCAACTTCTTTCGTCTTCAATTACAATTCGAATGTTAAAAACCCGATGAGGTCCTAGTCTCGTAGGTGTTCCACATAACTGCCGTTGATTGAATAGTTTTTAATTGATAGTTGAAACGAACCCAACCCGAAAACTTTCGGCTTTATATTCATTCCTGAAATTTGGATTACAGGAAATACCGATTCCAATACCCATATACCCTACTATTTAAACAACTGTCTCATTAAATATATTAGTATCAAAAAAAGTGTTTTGAATTTATTCTCAAATACCACTCTCAAAAAGTAAAGGGTAACCATTATTTTGTTGATATTCCTGCAAATGCTAATGAACGGTCAATGGCATATTCAATATTCAATTATAGTTTAGTTGATTTGAAACTACGGCTCCAGTATTCCGGACTGCCACTTTTGAACAGTATGTAAAAATTACTCCCAAAATCCCAAACTCCCTATGGGATTAAAGGAACAACGGTAAATCTCATGCATTCGACTTGTAGTCTAGTACACATTTATTTCATTACGTACATCTAGTAGTTGGGCTAGTAATGGTAAAATTTTAGAGAGTAATGCGTTACTTCTATTTTTGCAAGGTCAGGACAGAAATAGATTGTATGTGTTTTAGATGTGTCGGAAGCATTGTATTTTTACATTTCCTTTTTGCGTATTTGACGAATGATATTATTACGTTTACGACACAATTTAACTGATTGTGAGTGACTAAATTTGTACTTTATTAAGGGGTCATTGCATTGGTTCAGAAAAGTTCTCACTGTCGTTATCGTATTTGCATAAATAGTCAACGTAGGTAGGTCATTAAAATGCTTCAAATCTTAAACCGATTTTTGGAATGTTCAGGAAAGTACCATGCAGTAGGGACTCACCTATATCTAATCCGTTCCAGGGGAACGGTATGCCGTTCCCCAAAAGGCACGAAATACCGTTCCCCAGGAGTGGTTAACCGTTCCTCGGGAACGGTACACCGTTCTCCAGGCACGGTATACCGTTCCCATCAATTCGGAGGGAAAAATGAGATTGGGGAACGGAACACCGTTCCCCATATATTGTGAACTAGCATGGGAGGAACGGTTATCCGTTCCCCAAATCTCATCTTTCCTTCCGAATTCATGGGAACGGTATAAGGTGCCTGGGGAACGGTGTACCGTTCCCGAGGAACGGTTAATCACTCCTGGGGAACGGCATTCCGTGCCTCTAGGGGAACGGCATACCGTTCCTCAGGAACGGATTAGATATAGGTGAGTCCCTACTGCCATGACCCGACCCCAAGGAAGGCTTGTACATGAATATTTCACGACTTTACTTACTGCCGTATTAACTGAAGATTAGCATTCTGATGTTTTCAATTCCTGTGACAAATATAGGTACTCGTATTTTTAATAAATAAATCTGGCTATAAAGTTTTTAAACTTTAATTATTAATACTTTTAAAATTCTAATAAAAATGTCATGAAGGTTTAAACCTAAACACAACAAATAATATTGAGTTGTTATAATGTTCTGTCGCAAAACTACAGAGTATCTTATTTTGGTCGAAAATGAATAGTATTTGTAAATTAAAACATTCGAGCCGTATGAATTAAAGTCAATAATAGTTTCATTTCAAGGCCAGAATACACACTACATTTTTGATACCTGCTATTTATTTTCGCTTGAGTTTGCAAAATCACAGATTGCGCATCAACATTTAGCTTTATTTTATATAATCTTCGATTTAAACTGACAAGGGGGTTGGAAATTTTTTACGATGAACAGTAAGACACTTAGTTGTACAAAATATATTCTGATTGTATTCGAATGGGACTTTCCCAGTCATGTCACAGGCACATTCAAAGCATCGGATAAGTACTGGGGTTTTTTCTCCATTTCGTTTGCACCGATCCAAAATTCTTTGCTCAGCGGCCAAAGCTCTCTAAAAATTATTCAGAAATTACATTGTTTTTGTAGGACACGTTTGATTGCAATTACCATGTTCGAATTGAAGAATTAAAATCTGCTGCCAAATTACCTTTTCGCGATCACTCAAGTGTAAAAATCGTTCCTTCTCATTGACTTCCTTTTCTTTCTCTTTCTTCTCCGTTTTCTTTTGTTTCTCTTTCTCTCTTTTCAATTTATTTAGTATTCGCTTTTTCTCTGCTTTTTCTGCTTCCATTTCATCAGTGATTGGTGCCGGAACTTGAGCCTATCGCGAAGGAAATAAAATCAGGTCGAATTAATATTGTACTAGGACTGAGAGTACGAGTCGTTGCAACTTGCAACACATTTAGGTAATATTTTGAACAAAAAGGTATTCCGTAATTCAGATTACATTGTCCCAACCTTTTTATAATCGAACCTTTCAGGAAACTGGCCCATAAACCGTCGAAATACAGCACGGCATTCCTTGGTTTCTGCGTAATTGTATGGATATTTTCCAGCTTTATCTCTAGCTGCTGGATCACAATGGTACTCAAGCAGAAGCCTGAAATACAAATAAAATCACAATCTGATTTTACTAATAAGAAATTGGAACATTGTCAAAAATTTTCAATTGATTAAAAGTCGCTTGGTTAACGCTAACAAGAACACAAGAATTGTATTTTTATAGCATTACTAGGCGTAAGCCCGGTAAAAACCGGGATTCTATGTGTTGGGTCAAAATTGTTAACCGTACTTCATTCCTGCATCTTCAATATCAACGTTTCAAGGATTTTTAACGGCATAATTCTGGCCCGCCACTTACAATCTCGGCTTTTACCGGGCTTACGCCTAGTATAATTGACCTTCTTGTCAGTTTTTAAGGTCAAGGAGTCAAAATTTTGAAATTTTAACACAATCGAAGGCTTTCTCGGCGGAAGGAGATGTAAATTGATATGTCACACGATGATTTCAAAATTTTGACTACTTTGACCGTTTCAAGGTCAAAGGGTCAAAATTTAGAAATTCCAACATAGCCAAAGTATTTCTCGCTCGGCGACGGTTTAAATCGGTGCCTCACATTACCGCTTTGAGAAATAAAAATCAAAAGGTCACGTTAGCCCAGGTCGCAGGTCACAGATTTTCAAAATTTCAAGATGGTCAGGCCCCGTCCGAATTTATTTTAGAATTTTTGGCTATCTCGGTTTTCTTAAATATTGATCAAGTAAAAAATGCATAGACACAACATCACATACATACAAATGGCCGGAATTATGTATATGGATATAGCAATTTCCCAAGTGCATGAAAGGTTTAGATAATTGGTACTCCATAAACATAAACCCTAAGACTTTTTGTCAACAATTTGCTACAATTAACTCATTCAAAATTGCTCCATGAAACATTGAAAAGGCATTGTAATCTACTCAATCAAATCTGAAAAACTATATTTGAATTTTTATTACCATATGGCGTCCAAGTGATTATTTTTTGCAGCTAAATGAAGCAGAGTTGACTGCTGAAGATCTATCTCTTGATTAATATCCTTGATGAAAGTGGAATTATCTTTTTGACTCAGACTATCTAGCTGGTTCCTTAGTTCTAAAAGTTTTAGTTGAAGTAATTGATGATCAGAGGATGACACATCATCGAATATTGCACCAAATAAGCCACTTGGTTTTGGAAATTCTTCTGGTTTCGGCTTTTTTCGTTTTACTCTCCGTCTTCCTCGTCCCGCAGCCCTTTCTTCAGGAGTGAGGCTATCATCGAATTCCTTTTATTTTCATATTTTAAATATATTAGTAGGTTGATATTTCGAATTGTATAAATCATATATGTAAACTCAAAGGCTGAACATCCCTTCTCCATCCAACATACCTTTAAGTGGCTAAAATCAATTTCTTCGTTAACTTCTATAAACTCATCATCTTCTTCGTTGCTAGATTGCTCTGAATGTGTCGGAGGCACTGGTTCTTCATGTCGTTTTGGAGATCTAGACTTTGCCCTATCTATTACCGGTTTAGGAGTTTTTAAAGCACTACCACCATTCTGGAAGCTCCTTAATTTGTTATTTGGCATATGATCTGACAGGAACTGTTCCCTGTTCTCTATAAAAGGAATACATGGATAGATTTTTTAATAAATACAGACTCAACAGCACTACTGTTTAAAGTGAACATATTTTCTGCTGACCATAAATATTTAGAACAGTCAAAAGTGACTGAACTCTCTTCACTTCGGCAAACGTTGGACGCTTAGTTGGAAAAGGAACCGTCCTTAACTTTGGGTCAGTCCGCTGAAGCGGTGGATTTTTTCCTCCAAATAAAACATTTGCATTGGAGCTTACTGCTCTGCAAAATATGACTTGGCATGCTGCAAGACCGGGGCCCCATGATTTGATTAAGTCTTGAACATGCTGAAATTAATAATACATCATAATTAATTAATTTAAACAATTTAAAACCATACTTTTATTACTAACATTAATGACATTAAATACATACCTGAGTAAAGGACTGCTCGTTATACCGTCGCAAACTTGCACCAGCTGATTTTGCATGCGACGTTCCGCTTTTCGAGTCTTGCGATCCTTGTGACCCACCTTGCTTTGCCCTCACAGTATAACTATGAAATGTTTTGTGATGAGTTACTTCACTTCCTGGAAAATAAAATTATTAATTATTAAAATCTCGATATTATTGTATACACAAATTAAATCACTACAAATTAGATCTTGCATATAAATTGGGAGTCCAAGCAAAGCCAAAAATAATGCAATTGAATTGAAATACAGTACCTATTCTATCATTTTCGTCTTTATAAACTAACTAGTTGAATAACAATACCTCTAAAAATTGCTGCAGCGAAATGACCTCCACTAGCCATTATTATAGCAATATTTAAACGCTGGTCGACAACTTTGATGAAATCAGAGGTGAAGTTGTAATCCGTGTTTGCTTTAGGATTGTTAAAATGCGAAATGGTCTATTAAAAAAAGGGTATCAATTCATACTATGTTTAATCTAAAAAGATAATGACATTATTATTTCAAATTCAACATCAGACATCATCAGTACCTGTCGATTTACACCAAGCTCTGCAATATGCTTAAAAATTCCAAATATTTTTCCAGAACTATTTTCGAAATAAATCTTTGGTGAATTCAACAACTTTGTCTGGGACGATTCTCGAGCTTTGGAACCTTTTGTCGAATCTTCTTCAACTGACAAAATATCAATTTTCTGCATTAATCGGCTTACGGCTGCAGTGCTATCGGAGGATGCTTCTTGGTTTTCTGAATCTGAACCTTCAATACTTGACAGCTCATCTAGAATTCATTTACATTAACAATTACAGAAAAATTCAGGCAAAATAAATCATTTCAAATGACGAAAAAAAAATTGTTTGTTTTTTGAAGAACAAATTATTACCAATCATATCATCAAAATCAGTCTCAGAAACGGGGCATTGCCCATTAACCTTCCTCTTCACATTGAATCGATGCCAATCGAGTCTACAGTGTATCCTTAATTCGGTCACATCGTCAAACGAGACTCCACAGGTGCTGCAAACTAGATTTGCTCCTGACACAATCTTCATTGGAGTGGAAGTTCCGGAATTACTCCCTTCGTCATTTCCGGTGGGCAGACTTAATGATGTGGAATCTTCATCGTCTGATCCCTCGAAACTTAAACCTTTGTCTTGACTGTATTCAATGGATGACTCCGTTTCCGGTAAATTGGTGACCTCGTGAAGTTGAAAGATTTTAACCCCATCAAAAAGTTTTAAAAGGTCCAGTTTATGAGACGGATTGTGGAGCTGTAAACGAGTCGCCTTATTCAACCGTTCCGGCTTTGGTCTCTTTTCGGGAGAGGATTTAGATTTTGACTCAGACATGTCAATATTTGATATTGATGTTTTATACAATACAATGAATGTGTGCGAGTCCTCGTCTGTTGTTATGTTTATGTTTGGTAGTGTCCAGTGCCACTACACACTACGGGTAGTTAGTGCCCTGTGTCCTTCCTTCCTTTTTGGACAACCTATTAAACAGACAATATAATATATGTATTCAATACACAATACACAATATTTGATATAGCAAATATCAAATACAAAATATGGGACTTCAACTTTCGATTTTAAATTGGCAACTCTTCTGTGTACAGCAGCTAATGTGTAATGATACTTGCAATGACTTGCATACACTGCGAGATAGATCAATGACACAAAAGTGAAAGTGAAAAGTACAAAGTCAACTCAAAAGTCAAAGTAGAAATGAAGTATGAACTGATGAAGTATGAAGAAAATCTGTGATCGGACGTGGACTTAAATACTGATTGAATTGTTGATTTGCAGTACACAGTATTACAGTACTGAAATGAAATCTACACGATTACTTGCAACTTGATATCAACGTTCAATTAATTAAAGTAACGTTGAACGTTTGACGTTACCCTTCCGTTGTCTGCTTTTGACTTTGATGACTTAATACCAACTTCAATTCACAATTATATTCCGTACGTATTACCTCATTACCTGGTTCAAACGACAAACAATCCAACTGAACGTTTGATGAACAGTTATACAGCAAGTAGCAAGGCAAGGATCAAGATCAATCAAAACAGGACACAGAAAACATGGAACACAAGATTGCACTTTGCGAATAGAAGATAGAATAGAAGTGCGAGAGATTCCTATGTGCTATGAACTACTCGAGTGGACGACAGATTTAAACTTCGCGGTATTTGATCGTAATGAATACTCTTCGTATTTTGATTGAGATTTCGATGTTGGCGTCACTTTGTGCACCTTTCGCTTTTCCCACTTTCTCCACAAAAACAATACTATTTATTTGCCATATTGGTATTTTAAAACTGGGAAGAAAGGACGCATAAAAATAATCTGATCAAGAATGGAAATAAAGAAGTGTTCAAATTAAATTTACTTTCTTATTAATTTCATTAATTTTCATTAATTAATATGGATCAAAATCATAGTACAACTAAAACGCATACTGAAATCCTTAAATAGATGCCGAATTTTTGCATAGTAGGAGTAAATGAGTAAAACTACAAGAATTGCCTTGTTCTTGTTATAATTTTCGTTTCCATCTTTTTAACCTTAAAAGATATTTCGTCGCGTGAGAAAGGTTTGTTGGCTTCATATTTCATATATCCATACAGGATTCACCAATTTTTATTGGGGACTCGCCTTCTATTTTATGTAGGGTTGTCTATATCTTCTCAAGATATAAGAACAGAGGTCATATAGAGGGACTTTAACCTCAGGGATCTCAAGTGCGAATACTATTTGACATATATTATTGGCTTGACCATTTTAAAGCTCCACCACCAAACGCAGACAGAAGGGCCGTTATTAGAAGGGAATCTAATTCTGACTCATTCGAGAACGGTGAGCTAAAATTAAAGTTCTAGAGGCTATTAAAAGCCAATAAAAAACTTCCTTTATAAATTGTAAGTATATTCTAATGAACTGAAAACCGCGTGGTCCAAAGATAGTTTTTGTTATCTGCTATAGTTGAAATGTGCAAATGTAGTATTTATTTAAAACGGTTATGAAAATTATTATCTCTTCATAAAAAACATCCAAAATGGTCGACTGCAAGTTTTCCATAATATTTTATTATTTAGTTTATTAATCAAAATGGCAAATGGCATAGGGTTTAGGAAAATATAATTATAAGAAGTATATTATAATTACGCCTTCTCCGAGATATCGTCAATGATCAATATTGTTTTAAAATAATTCATAAAAAAGCGACGGTTATACAAATACGATGAAGAGAAATACTTTATCCCGGACTGGGAAAAGTAACTTCGTAAAGATTTAGATAAATAAGGAAATGTATTTTAAGGAAATGTATTTTAAGGAAATTTCAAAATTAATGCGTGATTCAAAAATGTTTTCAGATTTACACTTATCAAATAATTAAGAACAGCAAGAAATTGATCTTTGCACTATTACATTGCACTAAAATCTGCATATTACATTAAAATGGTAAAAAGAAAGTTTTTAACTATTAATGTTGTTATTATACTTCTCTAACACGTTACAATCAAGATGAACCGTACACGCTATTAGAAATATCCATCCACAGCTTTAAGTGTTGACCGATGCCAATTATTGACTTATTGGCAAAGGTAGCTATTACCCCTGTAGTGATAATAGCCAAGTTTCACACTTCTGGTACCGCAGTTGGAGCAGATCAAAACGTTGGGCATATCCTTCGGAAACATTTGCACTCTCTTGTATTGGCTGAACATGGCCCATTTCAGGAATTTAATCCCATGATGTCCCACTGCTTGGAGGAACACGTCAAAAAAGTTGATTTGACGGTTGCATCTGGAAATTAAAACATAAGACTCAATTTGCCATTCTTTGGACGAATTTCAGTTGTATCCAGCTCCAGTTGTATATTTCAAATGAGGTTCTATTTAGTATTTAATTTTTCTTCGGTGAATCAAAACGGCCAACTTCTCAAAATCTCGACGACCAACTTTTGATAAATTGTTTGACATTTTTGAAAGATCTATACAGTAGATTCCTCTTAACCCTGAATTGTGATTTTTTCTCAAAGTCATTCTAAATTGCATTTTCGTACTATTTTTAATTTCTTAATGCCATTTAATAATCGCCCGTGAGATAGCCACAAATGTAATTACAGTGTGCCTGGTGCCTACCGAATGCTTCTCTGTCCCAGCCTAGAACTACACCCACTGTAATCAAAAGAGTAGTGACTGTAGTGAGTAAAGAAAGATAAACCCGAATAAATATAAACGCTGATAATTTATTTTATCTAATACTTACTTTCACTTAGTCCCATGTTAAGTAATCAAAAAGAATAGTTTTATTCTGATTTATGTCATAATAACTTACCCCTCACACTTGACATCCTCCTTGAATTTGAAATCATCGACAGTGCAGCCATCAGCAATGGAACCCATCGTGGTCTTGATCTTCATGATTTCTTCGACGGAACACATGAATCCATTTTTGTACCCTTTGTCCACAATCATCGACAGTGCAGCCATCAGCAATGGAACCCATCGTGGTCTTGATCTTCATGATTTCTTCGACGGAACACATGAATCCATTTTTGTACCCTTTGTCCACAATCGTCTGGAAATACTCATCCGTCACAGTAAAGACTGACCGCCTATCAACTTTTTCGGGAAGAATATCAGTTCTTTCGCTCGCTGGTGGGAACCCATCTTCCAGAGACCTTCGACTTATTTCGAATTTATTTTCCGAAGCCCCCATGACACCGATCGTAATAGTGGACATTGTATCCCCAAAAATTTGGAAAGACACAATTAAAAGCAGACGTCAATCTTCAGTACAGAAAGAAATGCAATTCTCGGTCGGTATGAAAAATGGCAATGAAAAGGATTAAGCCATGTTCAGTTTATAAATATGCCTTCCGTTTCATTCTACATGTTAAATATTTCAGGTTTGTAATGGTTTTAATACATGGATATTACACTACAGCAAAGATGATGTCATTTCGTGGGGTCTAAATTACAATATCGACGTTACATTGTGTATACGGGAAAGGCTTATTCAGCGGTTCGTTACAATGTTGCGAAACCAAACTGTTTTTGTTTGCAGACAAATGGAGGTTCCAGGGTTGATGTAAAGATACAATTGGCGATTTTCATCCAGACAACGATGTATTGAAATAAGCTCCCCTCGGAATAACTGTCCCTTCTAACTGCCTCGAACGCGCATGGGAGTCGGGAAAATTGAATACATGTTAATGTCCCTTCTAACTGCCTCGAACGCGCATGGGAGTCGGGAAAATTGAATACATGTTAACCCGAACCATATAAACTTGAAGTAATTAATTGTAGTTGACTAATCCATTCATCAAAATTCACTGAAATAACTTCCCTCCTCTAAATATCATCTCTGAGAAAGATTGAAAAATAACACTCTCAGGCTTATACAGTTTCTATTTCAAGGAACACTAAAAATTAAAGAGGTTGCTAAATCCGCAGTCAAAAAGCTTACAATGTTTGTCAAAATATAATAAGTATTGAATATTATCAATATACAAGTCACCATCGTCGTTAGTTTAGGAAATTTGAAACCTTTTCTAATCTGTTTATCGCAGTTTAGGACATAATACTTCACAACTTTGACCTTTCTGAGTCAGACTAATAGCTCCTTGCAGATACACTTATTTAGCCTTGGGTAGCCCTCTGTCTAGATTTCGATTTGTCAAACTCGATAATAAGCAATACTAAATGTAAAAAAGGCAAGTCAGCAAATCGGGCAGAGTCTGAAACTTTAAGTATTTTTTTGTTACTTAATTTATGATTTATTGAATTGAACCGTTAGTAGCACACCATCTTCGGCTATCCATGTGATTGTTTATGCACACTTCAGTAGTTAACTTTTAAACTCTCATAAACAAAATGACATTTGAAATTACAAGTTTATTTAATTAGACTTTCTTGAAATAGAGTTATTAGTATATCATTGTCCCAAATTATCGGATAGAGATTTCGAATGGGGACATTAAATAAAATTAAACTTCGAGAAACATGTACATTCAAAAGAATCCAAAACCGTAATATTTGATTAAAAGTCTAAATTTTCATCCTTTCCTTTATGTACTCTATTTCTCATAATCTTTGTTAACGATTCATTCGTTGTAAACTTGTTATTATGTAGAATTTCATACGAAATTGACGATACATTTTGGTTAGGCAGCGACAAGAACGCCGGAAGGACACTGCCGTGAAGTTCTAGCACAGATCCAGCACAGATTATCTGTGCTAGAACTTCACGCGTGAAGTTCTAGCACACATTATAGATAACAATCTGTGCTAGAACTTCACACGTGAAGTTCTAGCACAGATCCAGCACACATTAACTGTGCTAGAATTTCACGCGTGAAGTTCTAGCACAGTTTATAAAATTGTCTCGTCTTGTCTTAAAATTAACCGATGTAACGGGTGTAACCAAGTGTTGAAAACATCACGATAAACAAACTAAATCTCAATTTTCCCAAAAAGCTCTGTTTTCACGCCCTGGTGTCAATGAGAGTGGTCCCGTATAAGTCAACAATGTTCCATTGCACATGGGAATGGTATACGGATGATTGCGCCTAATCATTTGCGCCTAATCAATTGCGCCTAATTATTTGCGCCTAATCATTTGCGCCTATGTACACTTTGCGCCTACGTACACTTTGCGCCTAATCAATTGCGCCTATGAATATTTACCAGTTTCCAGGACAAAATCTGGTCACCGATTGCATTTCAAAACTTAAATATGGAATTCGAATGAGATTTGGAACTTCCAAACTTAGAGGATTATAAATGTTGAAAACTAGAAAGTAAATGTGGTCCAATCAAGGTCTA
Organism: Desoria tigrina; assembly: GCA_906901685.1. Taxonomy (NCBI): domain Eukaryota; kingdom Metazoa; phylum Arthropoda; class Collembola; order Entomobryomorpha; family Isotomidae; genus Desoria; species Desoria tigrina. Next base: position 686,348 of record CAJQTU010000014.1, read on the forward strand.
TATACTCTTGGTTTCCTGGGTGTCTTTCTTTCAAGAGGTTGTGCCAGTAGCTCGATTTCGAAATTCCTATTTTAGTCTGGGGGAAAACAACCTTTTTTAACCCGTTTCTACGGCAATTCTGAGCTAAAATCTAACGGAAATGCAGAACTTTCAGAAATACACTCAAAACCCGAAAGTCGAAATTGGTCTGTTGGAATCGTGATTTCTCTAGATTGCCTTTACTAAAAAATATAACCGGGGTATCAAAATTTAGAGAATTGTCTCTGCTACAAATCTAGTGAAGCAGTTTTTCAGAATAACGCTTCACGGATTCGTATCGATTTTTTTAGCCGCTGTTTCTACGCGTTGTGAAGATGAAAGGCAAACCCACTTTTCATTTAAACTCTGAACTTTTTTACTGAAATTGCCGTAGAAATGGGTTAAAAAAGGTTGTTTTCCCCAGACTAGAATAGGAATTTCGAAATCGAGCTACTGGCACAACCTCCTGAAAGAAAGACACCCAGGAAACCAAGAGTATATAGACCTTGGGTCCAATATGAAGACCTCAGCCGAATAACCCCCCATCTCGGAAGACGATTTTTGAATTATTTTAAAATTAAACGTTGCCATGACAACTTACCAAAATGTATTTAAATGTTTAAAAATCACACATTAAATTCTCTTGGCAACGCCACTTTCAAACCTCCTAGCGGATCAACGCTTTCAGGTATCAAAAAATTAATAGAAGAGGTTTTTAACCAAACTTATTATCTAAATTTTGAACCTATTTGCATAGTATTTGGTCAAGGGAGTCAAAAGATATTTCGATGACAACTTCCAATTTTTAAGAAAATGACTTTAATCAATGAACTTAAATTAAAATGGCTTTGCTTAGATCGCTCTATCTCTTTATCTATTCTGCTTAAAAACATGCAATTAGGCTCAAAATTTAGAGAATTAGTTGGGCTAAAACTCAAGTTTGTTGTTTCTTTAAACGGGGAATTGATGGTCGTGAATGATTAATTTTAAAGTGGCATTTTTATTTGTTGCTAAGGAATTTAAGGGTGATATTTCAAAGCATTTTCGCGAGTTGTCATGGCAACTTCAAATTTTAACCAATTTTAAAATAATTGCAAATTTCTCCTCCGAGATGGGGGGTTATTCGGCTGAGGTCTTCATATATCCATTACTTATAAATAATATCTTTATAATTTATAGATATCTTTGATTGATTTTATCACTGTGATCAGTGATTTTGTGCTGGAGATGGACATATTATTTTTTAATATTCAATAAAGCAACAGATGCATAAACATTTAAATAATTTCCAAAATTAAATATGGAACGGATCGGATATAGATCCCCCAGTTCCTAAATTAAGAGGATTATTATAATCTTCAATGTTTGAACTAGTTTGAATAAACTAGTAAAGAGAAGTAAGAAATTTTGTGCTAGAGATGTGAGATGATTTCTGAAAGTTCGGAAAAAATTCATAGGCGCAAATGATTAGGCGGAAAATTTACGTATAGGCGCAAATTGAACGTAGGCGCAAAGTGTACATAGGCGCAAATGATTAGGCGCAAATAATTAGGCGCAATTGATTAAGCGCAATTGATTAGGCGCAATCATCCGCAAATCATGGGAATCGTTTAAAACCCAAATCTCAGTTTCCCCAAAAGCCCGGGTTTTGCACCCTGTGGTGTCAGTTGGAGTGGTCCTGTATACGTTGAAGTTCCTCAAAAAGCCCGGTTTCCACACCCTGGTGTTAGTGGGAGTAATCCCGAATACGACCATGGGGTTCTATTACACATAATTTAATTTATTTATATAATAATTTAAAACTCAAATCTCAATTTCCCCCACAAAACCGCGATTTTCACTCTGAATGAAATGTAGTTTTAGTATGTCATCATGATCACGTGTAGATGATAGACATAGAGTTTACTCTAAACTACCTAAGCGGCAGTTTCAAAATATGTCATCGTTATCAACTAATTTGATGGTTTTTATGGGGGGTTTAATTTATGGAGAACAGGAGGTCTGACCGATTTGACCCGAGTTCAAACTTAGCCTCTGTTAGAACCATAGATCTTTATATAGTTAAACTAGATAGGGGTGATATGGCTCGTTCTCGTCAGTGGACAGTTTTAGTGAGATTCGGGTTTTACCATGGTTTTACTAACAGACAGTAGATGACGATTAGATGAACTGTACACCCTCAGCCCCCTGATAAATTGTGTGCATGGTCCTCTCCATAATGCAATTTTTTTATTAACAGGTTCTCCTCAATGTTCTACGTTTTGAATAATTTTGTCAAAAATAATAATGAATAAATATAAGCAATTATGAAAAGTCATTAAGATATTTGTGAACAGTCCTTTCCATAATTTCCCTCCTAGAATTTTTTGGTATTTAAATTCTCTGAATTCCCGCACTTTACTGTTATTGGTCCTACCAATTTTAGTTCCACCAGCCCAATTTTGGCGCTGCAAGTTAACCCGACGAAACAAAGGTAGAAACAGTATATGGTGACCGGTATCTAGTATTATTTATACATCTATGGTTAGAACCCAAGGAACAAGTGTACACAATTTGGTGACCGTAGGTCAAGCCGTACGTCAGTTATCGCACCGACAGACGGACGGACCGACGGACAGGTCATTCGCATAAAGTGTTTTCAACACTTAATAAATGTCTCGAAAAACGGTTAAAGCGAGCTAGCAAGCTTACAAAATTAAATTCGCGAGCTTCGTCGGCAAGAATGAAACCATTTATTTAAAGCGATCTCTCGCGCTTTATACTTATCTGATCGGGTTGCGATTTGGTTTTACAATTAAAAAAAAGCCAAATCTAATATCAAACGTCTTCAAATCCCGTATTTAAATTTTCAAATTATTGATTTGTAAAAAAAACGCCCGAGCAAAAGGGGCACCAACAATGAGCGACTAGTACCAAAAACGACCCAACACTAAGCTATCCTTGCAAAAAGCGACCCTGACCCTCTAGAATAATCGCTCCATCACTTTAACTAGCCTCTCACGATCCTGAAATGTTTTATTGTAAAAGTGATTATCGCGATGGTACTCTAATATATTTATTTTAAGCTGAAGTAGTTAGAGGTTTAATCACTTGAATGCTTACAAGAGAGATTTCACAATCTCAGATTGACATACATTTTTTATGCTGTATCTACAACGTTAACGACGAAAAATTAGGGGGCCATGTTTGATGTATGTATATTAAAACTTACGAACATAAAAAATTATCTAAATTGCCGTTTTTAAATGTTCATGAAACAACATATTTTGCTCACTTTTAATTTTTTTTCATTTTATTAAACAAAGTATTGATTTTAAAAATTAAATGCAAAATCATAAAGGCAACACTATTTAAAAACTAAGTTCAAAATAAAAAGGTAACAATATTTAAAAATCGATTTATATACTTCCAGCCATTTAGGTGATAATATGTCTATGCGTTTTTGACTCGGTTGATATATCAAGGATGAAGAGAGCCAGCATTTTTTTAAAGTGGTAGTGGACTATTTTGGTATTTTGAAATTCGTTGACCTCAGCCCTGGGAGGAGGTCATAAGACCGGTTACGGCCCTGTGGCGGCCTAGTAACGTTAATTTAATTGTTTAAGCTTTCCAGCTCGCTATAACGGTTTTAGAGACATTTATTAAAAGGTGAAACCATTTAATGGTTTCACTCTGTCTGTCCGTTGGACCTCTAACTCGGGAACGGTTGAAGTTTTCAAATTTTTTTTGGAATATGCAATTTACGGGTCCCAATTCAGTTTGAAATTGGGTCATATCGGTCACACCCGCAGGGTTTCGCCAATCTATCACAATGTTAAAAACCACCACCACCTTAACCAGTAGTAGTGACAGAAATTTTAAACTTACATAAGTTATATACATGTAACTGTAACACACATGTGTGATGTCAATTTCATATTACTGAAAGGGTACGCGAACGGTCAAGTCGTCAAGTGCCATTAAACTGTGTGTATGACTTTACTCTAAGGTAGGGGAAATGTGAGATTTTTTAATAAAGCGTGTCAGACAACGATGTTAACCGTTTTTGTCGTCTTGCTCGTGTTGTTTCACTCTTTTTCCATGTGCATTTGCAACGGTTTAATAAGTGTTGAAAACACTTTAGGCGAATGGCCAGTCCGTACGTCTGTCGGTGCGATAACTGACGAACGGCTTAGCCCTAGGGTCACCAAATTTTGTACACTTGTTCCTTCGGTCTTAACACAGGCTAAGTTCGAACTTGGGTCAAATCGTCCACACTTGTCCCCCATCAATTAAACCCCCCACAAAAACCATTAAATTAGTAGACAACTGCAACGCTGACATATTTTGAAACTGCCGCTTAGATAGTTTACAGTAAACTCTATGTCTATCATTTACACATGATAACACCCTGAAGCTACATTTCAGAGAGGAAACTGATGGCTTTTGGGGGGAAATGAGATATGGGTTTTAAATGACTCCCATGTGAAATTGAACATCATTGACGTATATGGGACCACTCCCACTGACACCAGGGTGCGAAACCTGATGTTTTCAACACTTGGTTACACCCGTTACATCGGTTTATTTTGAGACAAGATGAGACAATTTTATAAACTGTGCTAGAACTTCACGCGTGAAATTCTAGCACAGTTAATGTGTGCTGGATCTGTGCTAGAACTTCACACGTGAAGTTCTAGCACAGATTGTTATCTATAATGTGTGCTAGAACTTCACGCGTGAAGTTCTAGCACAGATAATCTGTGCTGGATCTGTGCTAGAACTTCAAGGCAGTCGGAAGGACATAAAGGTCGTACTTTTCTCTCTCTCTCCCTCGGCAAAGGAGAAAGTAGTTTAGAGGAATCCTCTGCTGGCAGAAAGTTGCTCTGAATCTGTTTGGAGTTCATCCTCTCTTGAAACTACGTGATCTGTATAGGTGGCAGAAACAGTGTTGATTATTGTACTATTTTGAACATGACGACTCTAACCTGCGATAAATTATTATTATAGTTGTACTATTTATTCGCAATCAAATTAAGCTTTATTCTGTGGGAGGTCGCCAGAAAAAAAATTAAAAATATTTAGAAATTTTCTTAATTAATGTTTGCTTTTACTTTCAACTGTTCTTCTGTAGTATTTTTTCATTGTTTACTGGATTGAGAAAGACGCTTCGTCTTTGACGTTCCAGTTATATAAATATTTTTAGTTTCTCTGAAACCTGGCTATAAATTTCATCGATATCTCGGTGAAGTCGATGCATCTATGCAATACATGAAGTGAAATAAAACAGATTCACAAATCAGGGGATATTTTTAACCATAAACTAATTAAACTTTTTGGTCTTTTTAAAATCGTAACCCAACAAAATAAAATAAATTAACCATGCATTCTATTTTAAGACATGGTCCGATTTAATCGGTTTTTACTGTTAAACCAGAGTGGCCCATACTATTACAAGTTGTAAAGAATCACTATATGAAAGGATAATCTAAAGTGCTAGGTAGAAAGGGGACCTAATCATTTATGGGGGCCACTGAACAACGTCGTCGAGATTGGAATCCCTAAAACATAATAATAAAGATTGTAAAATTCCTCCAGAAACTTTGAAATTCATATTTTATCCCGATTCTCCCGTCGACAGTTTTAGTGATACAGAGAATTCATGGATAGGCCATTTATTAGTTATAAATTTCAGGGGAACGGGTTCCGAAATGCATTTTAGTTGGATTATTAAACTCTCTAAGGCAAGAGAGTGTCTATATCTGGGTACAGAGTTTCTTTCCACCAACACTTCCCATACATAATATTATATCCATGACCATAGTACGTTACTACTCCTGAGTGAGAACAATGATTAAATACGAGCAGAGAAACTTTAGTATTTCATTTCCAGTTTTATTTCTAAAAAACTTTTCATGAGAACCTAGGGAGAAGCTCGTGGTTTAACACTGTCTGAATCTGAATGAATTTGTGGAAGAAATTTATGGTTGGGAGCCATTGTATGATGTGTTTTGGTGTGGAATGAAATACTCCGGGTTATTATTATATACACACACCCTAGGAAATGAGATGAGAGAGGTCCCTTCTCGTCTCTACTTTTTATGCAAGGGAAACTAGTTTTTTTCTTTTCTTTTTTAAGAAAGAAGTTTTTATATTATGGGAAATGAAAGTTGGGATGCTGTGGGAAGTGTGAAACCTGCTGGAGGTATAGAGCTAGGTGTGGTGTGGATCTTTACTCTTGCAGACGAAGTGGTGGTAGTCTGATCGTCTGATGGTATTTGTATGCATAATGGGACGTCATGCCTGGCACCTCCAGGACTAATCTTCCGAAAGAAATAATGGCCTTCTCCTGTCTTGGACCTTCCTACGGGCTCCTTCGCCGAGATGACTTCTTTTGTCAACCACCACCTAAATATTCCCTCTACTTACAATGGAACTGCAGAGACTGTTCCGTTTTGATTTGAGTAATCAAACAGACTGGTAAATGTTGTCACAATCAGGTGGAAATTAAATGTAAAGATAATATTAAAATATTTGAAAATTATTGATTAAGGCAATGGTAAATCAGACATTTTATATGGTTGGAAGTTTGGAAGTGTGTTTTAGATACTCTTTTTTGCTGCGATATGACAGTTGTATTGGTTAAGCACCATTTAAAAAAAGTCATGTATTCCGGATACTAACAAATATGACTCACGTCAAGTAAGGAGATGAACACGTTTTGCAAGCCCTTTGTCAGTGCAAAGGTTTCCCAGGTACTCTCAAACCCTAATATGAATGACTCTAAAAAGCATTGTCAATTTTACAAAGTTTCAGTCGTTTCTACACAAAAAATCAAGCTTTGGGACACATACAAAATCAATATTTTTAGGATTCCCCTTTTCAGACCCAACCTTCAAAAATCCTCCGTCGAGTTATCTTTCGGGATAAATTAAAAAACGAAATCCCAACCCAACTTTGGTTTAAAAGGAAATTATATATTCACACATTATTATTGATTATGATAATCTCAAAACTCCAACCCATGGCCCCTTGAAAATCCTTCGACAGATCGATGCATTAGGGTTTGAAGTTGAGAGCCCACCCTTCTTACTTAGCCCGAACCTTCCGATGTATTGATTATATGCTTAAGGAGCGGAGGACTGAAAGAAGCTAAATTATTCTAAAAAATAAGGGTTTGCCCATGGGTAAATGATTTAGATCGGGAGAAATCAGGATGGCCAATTTATCAGTGGACCGGGAATCGTTTTTTTCTTCTATATAGCAGCACATACTAAATTTGATCTCCTCATGATAGAGATACGTCCGTATATGTACTATAAGTAGTCCATAGTTTTAGGTCTGAAGTAGGCTAGGACGTGAGTTCCATTAGCTAATAGCATTTAGGAATTACGTAGGGTGGAAGTGGAATGAACGATCTCCCACAAGCCCACATATGTATCCGTCTTCAGACTTCCCTATCCGCTTTGGTCAGATAGTTGACTTTTTTAATAAGACTCTTGCCGGAGAAAGGTCTTGGTGAAATATTTAGAAGGGCTGATTACAGCTCTTGACTCGTTTTAGACGGGATTCAGAGCTGTCCAACTCTGTATGTAACCTTCTAGGGCATATTTATTAGGACCTCTGCTGATGATGATGGTGGCAGTGGTGGGGGACTTTGCTACTATAATATTATTAGAAGTTGTTCCTAATGGCCCTCGAGATAGTTACTTGAAAGCCGACGGTCCTTCTTTTTCGGAGATGTACTAGGAATGAAATGAGAGTGTTGGAGAGATGGGGCGGATATTGTGAACGGAGGATAAAAGTCTTAGGGAAATGATGGGACTTCCATTTAGTCAAGCCCATCAATTAGGTGACTTCCCAATCCAACGGCAATATTTTCACACAGTTGCTGAGGAAGCAGACTTTTTGCCCAACTGCTTCTTGGTCAGATGAGGAAGCGTCTTGGTCTTCGGCCGCTGCAGATTGGGAGATCTACGATGTCGATGCTGTTGAGGGACTTGGAATTCCAACATTCCAACTCTCCATCGGTACAGAAGACAGTGAAACGACTCACGATTATTGATGAGTTAAACTCTTCCTTCCTTTTTCCATATTTTTATCCCTGGCCAAAGTTCTTCCTTTCTCCCCGACGATCCTTTTACCTTAATTTTGTTTAATGGAGAATAATATGTCTTTGTCTCAGTGGTTGGGTAAAATGCTGACCATTTATTATCGGGCAATAAGTGCGTCATTAGAAATTACATCTCGTTCCTGATATAGTAAATAAAATAGTCTAATATATAGACGGATATAATCTTTAGATATAGCACAAATTGCAAGGTTTCCAACTAAGGTGCTCCTCTATTCTATAGCCCCCCTGCATCTTCTATTTATTAGCCGAGTAACTAGTAACATAACAAAATTTATTGCTTGCTACCAGACGCATTCGTTTGTATTATGGGATTAAATTGTCAGGGAAAGGAGCCTTTGAAATTTGAAATCAGGATCCGCTGCTCCTGCAACTCCTTTGCTCAATTAGTGGAAGTTCAACTCCGTTAGGAAGTACGTCTATTCCCCTGATTGTCCTCCGCTAGTCTCCTTGATTGCCAGCAGTTAGATATAAATTATCCCATGTATGTCGAATCGTTGAGTCATCACATCTGCAAGACAAAAGTAATGAAAGTAGCTATAAATCCTCAGGAACATGCCAGAAGTTGGCTTTAAAAAATTTAGTCAAATCGGCTTTAATTCCTTCCATTATCATCATGACGAGGAAGAGGGCATTTAGCATACAATATACATAAGTCGATGGAGTAATGAAAAATTAGAATATATAGGCTATTCAAGGCGGGGATAGGCCTGCTTTAGTCGTCTGTTCGTGTGGCTTCCCTTTGTCAGCTCTCCCCAAACAATACCATTAATTGAGGAGAATTTATGCGAAAGTGGGCCGGGTTTTCGGTTCTTAATGAAAGAATGGAGGACTCGAGGATATTCATTTCAGGCAATGAAGGATGAATAAGACAGACGGCTGCTGGTGGTGGCATTGTACAAATGTCTGTCTCCTTCCTATGTCTAAATGATGGTGTAAAATATATGGAAATCTTAATTACTCATAAAATACCAACTCACAGAGAGGGACCCCCATTACAATTTGTAGTTGGGAAAGTAGAAAGAATGGGATGGAATTAGTGCGTGAATGTGATATGGATGCCAGGGGAAAGAGAGGGGTAAGGAATTAGTACCCGAGAAAGGAAGAACAAGGAAAAGGACTTGATGTCTCATCTCATATCCTCCCGTTCTTTAAACAGAAGGCCGAAGGATGTGATTAAAAAAGCGGTATTTTTTATCCCGAATTCCCAGTGCCCTGCTATGCGCCCTGTTTGATACAATAATAGCCCGATTCTGAAGAGATCCCCCGACCAAAAATAGGGGACGACGAGGAAGGGTAAGATAAAAGCGGAAAATTAGCAAAGCGAGAGAGGACGTAGTTGGAAGTGCTAATCTATGCAAATGAACCTAGCCTCTCCCTTTTCATGGGGGATGCGTCTCGAGCCATTGTCTCTTCGGCCTTATAATCGTCCCTCTCTATCCTATTTTAAAATGCTAAATACTATTCAGTCTACACTTCTCCTGTGCCTATAGAAAGCTAGAACGAGTGAGAGATTTTAGTAAAGTGTCTAGCTCAATTCCATCTCTGTTGGGCATAACAGTTTAAGAAGAAGAAGTGTCATAAGAGCTTCAGGCTTTAAATTGAGTACTCCAAAGAGGGAATGGATTTACTGGAGAGAGAGAGAGAGAGAGAGGCTTGTGCATTGTAGAATTGTAGAAGATCCGATCCCGCATTAGTTATTCATGTTTGATGATTTCATAAGATTTTTTGCTTCGTCTTTTTATCAGAGACAAAAGGGAGATGGATAGGATTGTATGATGGGATATAAACCTATCTCTGTGTACAGTTACAAGCAGAGACAAAAACATTGGCACACGCGATCCCTATTGAAATTCAAAATCGTAGGACTGTGCAATGGAATATGCATACAAATGACGGAAACCACATTTATTATTCTAAATTTTTTCTCCGTCCAAAGGGTCAGCTCAGATTATCAATTCATCTCTGGATTGTAGTTTGTAGTTGAGTGTAATCCGCTACTTAAATTTCATTCTCCGAAGGTATTCGTCCAGGATTGAGTCTAATCTACTGGATGCATCTCTGCTAGTTTTAAGCTACCCGATTATGCAACTTTTACATATCACAAAAACTACAACCGTTCCCATTTACTTTATTATGGGTTTAGAGAAATGAAAGTAAGTAAATATAAAAGCCGGCCCTAATCCGCTGCCCATTTCCCTCTTATGCATTTTTAAGGATCGTATTAAAACAGGTTGTTCTGGTTGAAGAGGGTCCGACGGAACTGAATGGAAAACGAACCGTAATTTAATACGAGGATCCATAATATGAGACAGAGAGGCTTCCAATTCCATTTCTAAATTTGAACTGATGGAATAATAGAGAGCCGGAATAATGAACCCTCGTTCTTATCTTATAAGAGAAGTAAAAGGCTATGCATTGTTTCTAAAAAAGAGAAAATGAGAAAGACACGGCCATCCTATTCTTCCTCCTCCCTTTCACACTTATTTGCCTTTTGGGATTTAAAAGCTCCCTTAGTTTTGTAACAATGCCCAATGGCAGCAATAAAACTCCGGAGAAGATAACGTTGATAGCGATAGTAATGGTGATTAGGCCGGAGTACATGAAATGAATAAGATTCCCAACTAGGGATATAAGTCCTGCTATATCCATCCCCAACTTTAAGATTGTAATTCTGTGTACATTCCAGTTAAAGTACAAACCTCCTCAAGGTTCTTCGCAAAGAAAGTGGAATAAGACCTTATTACGGTCTCAAGTTTGTCTGAGAAAGTAAGGGAATTTGTTATTCGGCTCAGTTTAATAATAATAATAATAATAATAATAGGTAAGGGGATAATATACACACATACGCTGAGAAACCCATATTGAGTTATATTGTACGTATCTATGAATATTTCTCCGAAATTGTGTACAGAATGGTTTCGTTAGAGGAAAGAAATGAATCTTGTTATCATCTCCTCCGCCCTGTTCCACCTACTTTGTTAGTGGGATCTGGAGTTAGTTGGAAACAAAAGGAAGTGTTGTTGAAAATAAGTCAATTTGCATCAAAGGCCTTCTCATTATTCCTCTCTCTCTGTATGGAATAAATGGAACGGGTGCAAAGGAAATGGAGGAATTCTCCAATGGAATGAAATGAATGGATATATGGATCTTCTACTTTCTTTCTAGGAGCCAGCTTTGCCCGTGTTTGGCATTTCTGATTAGCCAAAACTCAAAACTTCACGAAAAAGGAATCCTATTTACTGGATCGAATTTTTCTTCTCTCTTTCAACTGTTCTGTGCATCGGGTAGGAGGGAGCTAATAGTTTTTCCGGACTTGAAATGCTGGAAAAAAGATACCCGGATGATTGCGAGAACAGTGCGGAATAACAAGAAACAATCCTTCCTCATGGGTGTTAGCATTAGAAAGTTTGGATATAAGATTACGGGCTACTAATATAGGGCCCACATTTTAAAAACTTTTTCTCTCCTTCTCCATGTACATTTATTTCCTCCTCATTTTCTTTCTCCACATACTCAGGGCTGAAGATATGAGGATATTCCGTATTAGTGGTTTATAGTGTGTATATGGAGTTGGGAAAGGCTGTATATTTTGAGGCTTTTTAAAGTGCAAGACTCTCTCTGAGCTGTAGATGTTGTCGAGGGAGTTTGTGTTAGTATAGATAGGCATATTTTTGGAAGCTGGAGGAACGTGTATGTTTCAGCGGCTTGACTGTGAAAGTCGTGAGTCATTCAACTTCTTTTGTTCATGGCATTTCTGCCATCGTCTTTTTTGGACGGCCACTCTCTCAGTCCCATTATTCCTCCCTTTGTCCTTCCATCTCTGACGTTTTCATTTGCAGCCCAAGGAATCTTAATCAAATCCGGGTTTTATTATAACAAATCAAATCCAGACTTTCGCACAAATCTTTCTTTTCGAATCTTTCGGTTGGAATAATCTCTGGTTTGCTTCTTCGATAATGTGGGTTTTATTTGTTGGAATGTTGAGATCGGCGTTGTGGTAATTTTGGAGTCCAGCGTGTCTTTAATGAACGAGCGTACTTCCACTACAGACCATTGCATTGCAGTAAAGGCAAAGCAAAAAAACACGGAAAAATGCCTCTACTCTTACGCAATCCTCCTACCTAGTCATGATATTACTTAACGTAATTAGTTTTTTACTCGGATATTAACATTTTCCCCGAACTCAAAAGCCAAACAACCTCATTAATATCTCAGACTTTAATTTCCATGCCAGACAGTGAAGAAAGTTTTAGGTAGTTCCCAACTCTGATCTCGCTGGAAGTTGGAAGTAATCTCCATTTCAAAAAGTCATTAAGCCCATAAATAGATTAAAGCTCAAAAATGATGAGTCGAAAATAAAAAAGTCCCTCTTTTCAGGAAGGGAAAGAAAAAGTTAAAAATGAGAAAATTAGAATCCGGATTACTTGGCTACAAGGAAGGAAGATTATTTTCCCTTCCTGTAATTAGTCTCTTGACCTGCTATGCATATACCAGCCTCATTTTTCCCAAATTGCTAAACTCTATAAGATGAAAACGAGGAGATTAACGTCAAGGGAAGGTAATTTAAACAAAATTAGGGAAAGCTAGACGGCTGCTGCGGAGGAGGAAGGGTGAGCTTTTAATGAATCACCCGTCTTAATCTCAACTTGATGAGGATTTTTAATGGGATTTCTTTATAATTTCCTAGCTTACATTTAGCAAAGCCCATTTTACGGCTCTCACTTTCTTGCCTTCGTCAGCAGGATCCTTGGCTGATAGGGTTTTGATGGGACAGTGTGTAGTTGGAAGATAGAAGAATGGGTTTCAAGTTAGATGAATGTAATTATTCAATGTATACCAGAGTAAAGAAAGAGAGAGAGAGAGAGAGGAAACCCGGGTTTTAATCATCATGGCGGCCAGGAATTTCGGGGAGCAAATGAATGAGAAGGGGAGAAAAAGTCTGGGAGTTCCTGATGAAAATGGGATTGTTTTCCATGGCTTTAGACCCTTGGGTTGGAACTCTGCGCATGAATCCACCACCACTTTCTCCGGCTTTCCTCTCGAATCGACCCGGAAATTTGGTTCCCTCTTTCAACTGCTTGTTTTGCATGGCCGCTGTACCCGCATAATTAATCAGGCAAGAAAAATACCCGACTTTAATCAAATACCCGACTCTTTTACTTTCCTTTTTATATTCTCTCCCACACTCTAACTCAAGTGTCCCACTGCGTCCACTTTCATTACGACAAACACCGCCTGGTCCAGGAGAAGATATTCATCTCATCTCTCCAGAAACAGAACCGCCCCGTGCCGAGGAAAAAATGCTAATTCCTAATAAGGGGAAGAAGATAGAGCCGGATTCGTGCCCTTACCTCCAAGGTGCAATTATGAACCCGGCCATCTCATTTCGTATTCTGTAAAACGTATACTTCCATTAATGAGATTTCTCCACGCTTCGAAATTGGTACTTTTCTTCTCTGAAGAAACTATGTAGATTTTATGAAAACCTGCCTTGAAATGCAAATATATTCCTAATTTCTTTTCATAATTTAAAACTTAATCCTATTTTTTATTTAATCAAGCACTACGTGGTGGCATCTAAATTTCGAAAATTCTCAGATATGAATTCCATTAGAACTACTCAGAAATAGTACTCGAAATGCTAGTAATTAGTAAATAGAAAATAATTTTCAGCATGTTTTTCAAAACCTACCTATTACTACATACTTTTTCAAATCGCATTATTTTGAAGTGCACTATTCTTAGCTCAACAGCCGGTGTTTAACCAATACAGTAATAAATCCAGCTGGCTGTTAGAAGGCTCGGGAGCATTGAAATTTTTACAAGAAATTTACACCTTTAAGGGATCGGGTTGCTACAACGAGTGACATTCGTAGAGCGAGTAAAAAATGAAATTGTACATTGTATTGGAAGGATTGGGACGGAACAGGGACCCCTTTCATGGAAATAGCTACGATGATCATTTGATCAGGGAACCTGAGTCTCGGTCTTGGGCCAGTGCAAAAAAGGGTGCAAAAAATCGGAATAGAAAATAAATAAAAGAATAAGTAATCAGGGAGCCCTTTGAAACATGAGGTCGTGCTCCTGTATGATCTATGTTCAATCATAAAAGGCCACATCAATACATAATCAAAGGACCCGTTTTTGTCCAACTAAAAAAGATGGTTCATTTTTTATGCCTCGCTGCCTGCCTAACCGTTTTTTACTCTTGTAGACACTGCCTCCGGTGTTCCTCTATTTTATAACTATGTATAATCGGCAGTTGTAAGTATTTTTTGTTCATTGTCCTGTTTCTTTGGGGTTCTCTTGCTACTAGTATACCTGACTGATTCGCTTGTACGATTCAAATGATCCGACGTACAACAACAGCTGCATTTTTTCCTATTCGTGTCTTGCTGTCATTTACCATACTATTTTTGGGTCGCCCATGAAGAATTCGAAGATTATGATTTTTCGCAGATTGTTAGCTTCCATAATCTACTTATTTTTACTATTTAAACATCAGCAAAGGCAAGGATGGTTCTAAAATTTTCCAGGCATCTAAAAATACTACTATCTATTAATACATTTCCAGGTATTGGTTGCAGGACTTTAATAATAAATAAACTACAGTTTAATTGAACTGACGAAAATTTTAAAAGTAAAACTCAACAATTCCTCCGAACCTTTTAAGGCTACAAAATAAGGCTCTTAACCTGGGCCTTCGCTTCGATCCTATCTATAAAAAACCGAGGTTATATAATGTATTCCACCCTGAGTTTTTTGTGACCCATTAGTTAGCATATGAATGGAAGTAATTCAGTATTCATAAATAAAAGGGTAAAGGCCGCCTGAACTCTATCCATGTTGTTAGTAGGATCAGTCGTTTACCTGCTCATTCAACGATCCCTTTTATGCATAAAAAATATTACAACTTATGTTCTACTAACAGAAGCAACTCTCCTGCCTTGTACAACAATGTCTATCAAAGTGACATAGGGCTCGTGCTAACTGAATGGGCTTAATTTTAATACCTTGTAATAAAAGGAACTGTAAAATTTTTCATTAGCACAGCCGAGTCGAGGGCACATACTACTGTACAATGGACAATGTCTAACATTTAATGTGGTTTTAATGTAAATGTCGAGCCGTTGTCCCTGCTCTAGGAATTTAATTGTGGAAACAGCTTAAAGTTAGATTAAACATGGAAAGAAGGAGCTAACTTTTACGTGTAAACTCCTATGCAAAGACAAATGTAAATCAAGACATAAAATAGTGTATAAGCCATTATTTTAAACTAAGCAAACTATAATACTTTTACGAGAAGGAACTGGCAATATGTATATCTCTTAAAGTAAAAGAAACCAGAATAGAATCTACTTTTGGCGATGGAAACCGAAGGATTATTATTATCCCATCTACTTCCCCGTATTATTTCGTATGCAAAATCATAACTTGTTTTAGCTCCGCTTTAACTATTCTCAACCATTCCGTATACATATTACATGCTAGAATAAAATTATTACCGCATGAATAAAAGCCAAGATAGGAAACAAAGAATCTTTAGACCTACTTCCTTTCTTACTGGATACTCTTGCATAAAAATGTAGAAAATTTCTGGGAATTTCCATGCATACATTAAAAAAATGTACTGGGACAAGTCCTCGGATTTTCCTGGTGTCTATTCCAGCCCTTACTTTATCTTGGAAAGTTTAATACGAATATGAAGAAATAAAGAGGAGGAAAGCGGAAATGAGGATGGTTCTTGGCTTTATTTAGCATTTATTTTCCCCATCCAACCCGAGCATCGACTAACGTTTTAATGTAAGTCGGAGATGGAGAAAATGAAAATCCAAACAGAATAATAAATAAATACAGCATAGAGAGGAAAGATAAAGTATTTTCGGAATCGGACGTTGAATAAATGAATGGTGGTGGTGTGGTTGTTTGGGTCTATATTACAATCCATATTAAAAATCCAAGTCTCCACCCACACCACCACACTCCCCAAGATCAACGCAACAGAGCTATAGACTTTATTAGACTTTCTCTTGGAATCTAAGGGAAATGAGAGATTAGTTTAAGATGTTTTGAAGTCTGGAGTTTGAAAAAAATAAAGATGCCTTCTTCTTCCATTGTTCATTCATTCATTTCCCAGATTCATTTGAAAGCTTATGCAAATAGAGGGCCGGGAATTACATGTAGGAAATTTCCAAGGGATCGCGGTTCTGATGGCTGGTGGCGGAGGATTCTGATTCCGGATCCTGATTTCCATTCTAAGCTGTTTCCATTCTTTCAGAAAAGGAGAGAGAGAGAGAGAGCGAAAAACTATAGAAGAATAAATGAGACTTTCGCTTTCTTTAGATACGTCGGCCATATACTTATCTGCATCTAAAAGACATTGGTCTCTCTCTTCCTACTCCACATACTTATTTTAAGGCATTTATTCCCAAGGGTGGATTGTAATTTTCATTATTTCACATTTGCACAATGAAGCTCCGGATGCTCGGTGAAATGTAGGAAAAGTCGGAATTTATGGCTACATTTCTCTGATTACTATGCATAGGATTTACATAGAGAACGTTATGCTTATTTCAATACACTATCAACCGTATCAAAGTATCAACTACAACTACTCCGGCTCCGCTTTTATACACGTATTTATTATAGCTTCTGTAATAATACTCACTACACGGTCTTGTAAACTACATTTCAAGACGAGATCTCTGGTGAAGGCTATACCCTTTTAGAACGAGTAAACTTGAGCCGGATAGGCATACATTATAGGTAGGAACATGTATCCCTTTTCTCTTTTTCTAGTCGGTCGAGTTTTTGTGTTAAATATCCGTCTTCTGTTCTATTCTCTTGATATAAAAATTGGAGATCTGCTGAGTATGTTCCATGGTAGTCTCATCTCCGTAGAAGAAGATCCCGTTCTCTATATATTCGAGTGTTAGCAGAGGAGGAAAAAACCTGCTAAGCTCCTAAACAACAATCTTCTCTCCTCTACTTTCTCTTTACTTCTCGACATGTTTCAGTTTTGTAAACAAGCCCATTTTTATTTCTTCCTTAGCTATTCTACGCTACTACACACTCCTCTTAATACTTACATTCAACTTAGGTAGTAGAGACTAACAGAAACAGCTAAACTACAACCACTACATGGTTGATATAGCTTTGCACTATTATGTGCCAGAAGCTTATCTCCTCTCCCTCAAATTTAAACACCTTCCAGAGAAATAAAGAAAATCTCATAAACAGGGGAATGCATCATGGGTGAACACTAATGGGAATTTCACACACGAGCATCATATACCTAAATGTAATCCCGAATCTACGCCATATTCTGTACTTCCATTCCACCATTTCCAGCTACTAAATCTTCATCTTAAATGACGTAATGCAGATAACAAGCTCGGCGTTACCAGGAGCCAGAACAAGAAGAGACAAATAAAGGAATGAGAAATGCCTTAAACATCCCTTGTTCCACGAACGACGGTTTGTAATCTAATACGTATATAATAACGGTACAAGAGTACACGGCTCTCTCTTCCAGCCTCAAACTCTAAATAACGTATAAGACATACAATAGTCAGGTTTTAATCTTCTGTCGGGGAAAAAGAGAGGCGTTATTTATTGAGGTATTCATTTTCAAATTACAAAAAACTCCAGTTGTTTTGTTGTCTGTCACCAACGACATAACAACTAACATCTCAGGGAAAGCAATAATATCCCGACTCGGATCCTCCTTAGTCACTTTCTACTTTCTTCCCACACTAGTCGGTGTGGAATGCAATATCCCTGGGTTCCCAGGTAGTTTCAAGGGAAAAATATCCGCTTCCATCCATTTAGAACTCTACCTCATTCTACTCCTAATATTAACAAGACGGGTTCTAAAAGCGCAATCCTTCTCCCTGTTCTCTGTCTCTATAAAAGAGGCTCTGGAATTAAATTCTGAAGGCCTGTCTCATTTTACAAGAGCAGGTTCCTTGCCGGAATTAGGTACTCGATAAATGTAATTTCATTTTAGTCTTACTATTACAACTACTACAGACTACAACTACCACTATGTCTACCAGGAATCCCAAGTCTCCAAGCATTCCAGTTTCGAGTCTAAATACATGGACAAGAGGAGGGGAAAGGGAGTTTCTACATTTGGACCGTCTGAGAAGAAGAGGATCACCAACTTTAATAAGCATGAGACCCAGAGCAATCTAATTAATAATGGAGCATTTACCAGGTGGACGAAATAACATTATACGCTCCAGAAATACAATTTCCAGTCTGTAAACAACACACTGGAAAAGAGGGAAAACACTTGTTTCCTCTCTCTTGAACGGAGGGCTTTTAAATTAGAAAATGGATGGGAAACTCATGAACCTGCATGTATATTGAAATTAAATGGCTACCAACTTTAAGTAGAATACGAAATAAGAAATCTAGAATAACAGAAAAAATCCAGACTCCCTTTCCAGAAGACCGTCTGGATTCAGACCAGGAAGGTTAGCTGGTAGCTATTACATATTACAGCATTCCTCTCTTTGCGAGACCTATATAAAAATAGACTAGTGCAATAGCGCCTTATTTATAGCTATAGCCCAAGGTATCAGTGAACTAACATCATGGACGGAAAGGGTTTAATGTTTTTCCCTCCTGCTCGAGATGATCTAATAGAGGAGAGAGAAGTGGAAAGTCTGCCTAACTACTCTCGTCTAAATTGGAGAGCCTCCGTGTTGTTTTCCCGATGGAAACAGGAGCTAAGAGAGAGGCTGAATATTATAGGAATACGATAACTAGAGAAAAGTCAGTATTTTGTATCATTGCCAAGAGAATTGAAGTTATGCTCATGAGGATTCAGTAATTGCATGCGCATTCATATCAGCCATTAATTTCTCCATCTACGGAACCCGTCCGTAGTAGAGAGAGTAGTCTCTGCAATCTACAATCGCTTAAATTCTTGGCTTCTCTCACTCTTTCCCTCTCTGCCTCATGAGCTTTTCGGTTTAATGGGCAAAAAGGATTATAAATGTAACGGTAGGTGCCTGGGACTCCATTACAGCATTACGTTACATTACATCACATTAAGGGGGATTATATCTTGTAATAATAATAATAATAATATACAGACAACACAAGCGAGAGTATATTCCATACGTACTCGTACTACTAGCTAAACTCATTATTATTACAGGCGGACTTCTATAGTCCTCAGCCCTGCTATTATAAATACAAACAGAAGATCGGGAATATGTAGTACTTTGAAGTTTGCAAACTAACGTTTCTTCTAGCCAGGCTGTAGAAATAACAAAAGGGAATGGAAATTAACTCGGAAAATATTCTTCAAAACAGATCAGACTTCGTTTTTTTACCTAGATATAGGCTCGAAAATGTTTTCCCTTTTAAAATAATCCCAAATGCTACCGGATTCTGATGAAGTAAGGTTGGGAATGAGTTTAGGTCCTTTCGGGAGCAAGTAGGTGGGTTGTAAGTTAGGAACTTTCTATTTGAATTAAGCCACGGTAAACTCGGTTGGAATGAAATTATCTCGTGTAGAAGTAGAAGATGGCTGTAGAAAAAGACTACGTAATAGCTACAAGGGGCATATCCTTGGTAAATTTTGTTATTAGAAGAGAAAGAGGTGGAAGAAACTGGAGAGAGAGATGAAATCTAGTTATAATGGGAGGCCCATTAATTTCAAATTTAGATTGCTACATCAGCCATCAGCTAAGTCTGCAGTCTCAGGGAGCCGTGTAGTAATGTCTAATAGCCTCTAGCTCATTCCATTTAAGCAATCAGATTAATTCCAGCGTGTGGAAAATTAATATGAGCTGTGGCTTTATGACATCGTATAATTTTATTGCTCCAACTCGGCTCTTGGAATCTCCTTAATATCCCTAACAACTTCTATATTTTCATAAGACTTGGTGGATATATTTTACAAAAATTATAACTTAGAAGCTACACTCATCTTCAGAGAGCTTAAAATGGCCTCTCTCCTCCTCCTCAAGTAATAATATTCAAGGAAGATATTTCCTTATTAAATGAAGTCAAGGAGGAAGCGAGGCAAGCCAAGGAGGAATTTCCTCCGAATATATCATCATTAAAGTTTTAATCAAAAAATTTCTCACTACACATTTCCCTCGTAGTTTTATTACAAGAATTAAGGAAACTGGGATTTATTAAGTATCTTAGTTTCTCTCGGTTCCGGATTTGCATTCCTCCCTGCTTAATATAAATGAAAATATTTAATTGGAAGATCCCCTTGGATTTACACCATGGTATTTTTACACGCCCCTTGTAAGTTGTAAAGGCAGAGAGGACAAACTTTTAATTTTTATTTCGACTCATTTCAACAGAAAGTCTATAAATAACATTCCGTTTCTGTAGCGTGAATTCAGGAATCCGGATTGAGTATAATCA
The DNA here is from genome assembly GCA_906901685.1 of Desoria tigrina. NCBI lineage: Eukaryota > Metazoa > Arthropoda > Collembola > Entomobryomorpha > Isotomidae > Desoria > Desoria tigrina. The sequence goes on from CAJQTU010000014.1 coordinate 706,878, forward strand.
AACCTTCTCTATTTCCTATAGGATTCTCTATATTTTCTTTGAATCCGATGGGATGATAGCAATAAAATAATTCCTCGTACTCAATACCCCAACTTTTTTTTAGATGAGCTTGTTGAAAGTTAAAGGGTGAAAAGTTTTTTAATAGCAGGCCTATTTTTTGTGATTAAGATTCCAAGGGATTCCAGCCTCTATATCCTTCTACCTTTTTATCCCTATTTTTCTTAAAGGGCATTCCACTTGAGGCTAAAAGTTTCTATTAATTTGAATGTATTAGCATATAGGATTCATATGGGTAGTCAAATAATTCCTATTTGCCTCCCTCCCCTACACACTTTACTTTTTTAATAACCCGAGAAAGTTTCTTGGAACTAAATTGCTCTCTTTTGTACTCTTCTACGACATCATCCTCCAGAAAATAGAATACTGGTTGTAGATTTCGAAAGGGAGACTATTCAAGGATATGGTTTCTTTGTGCCGGATGTGTTAGTATGCGGGTATATTTTTCGCTGTGGGAGGATGTTGATAGTTTCTGTTGACGCTGATAATAGTCTTTGGAAAGTTAAATTCCTGGAATCGATTTGTAGAGTTGAAACGTAAGATCTCTCTTGTATATTACGGATAATCAAGGAGCAGAACAGAGAAAGAGAAACTGGAAATAAAATTAAAGAAAGTAGAAGCAGTTAAAGTTCCCATCAACCAATCCAGCTCCATAAAGAATAGAACAGTTAATGCCTTCGTATAATTGGCCGAGACAGTCGGAACATTCTGTTTTCTCTACAAAACACACAAAGAAACAAAGGAAGTAAGGCTCAGAATCGGTGGTGGTAGTCAAGATCGGCAGAAAAAACTAAAAGGGAGAGAGATGAAGGATAAACTGAGGGTCATTTCCACATTTAATGTTTTCTATGTTTCATCAACCGAAGCGTTGTCGTCCACTACTTTCCAGACCAACTAAGACAGGAGGGTCTGACAGAGTCTAAATGACACAATATATCGTTCCTGACTCCGGAGAGAAAGGACCGTTAAGTTAAGGAATTTTCTGTTCTATCGGACCTGAGACAAAGGGAATGAATAAGGATGAAAAGAAAAAGCACTTGAGCGGTGGTGGTGGTAGATGAGAAAGTTTTATAGTTGCTTTTCCATGTGTGTGTACACAATAAGAGAGAAGAAACTAACAATAAGAACCGTTACGAAGAATCAGGAATCAAGGAAGAAAGAGAAGAGGATTCCCGATGCAATTATTTATCAAGCCGAAGCCCTACTATTTATATGAGTCTTGTTCTGGCATCTACATCGTTTATTACGGAGCCATCATCCCATTGCCATCCCAGGGCACCGCAATCACATCACATTCCTCCGAAAAAACGGCTCATGGATTGCAATTGCAAACAGGAAAATCATCAGGGTGTCCTTCCTTTCGCTTTCTTCTTCTTCATTCCGAGAGGAGAGTAATATGTACTTGTAACTTCTAAGTTCTAAAAGAGAACCCGTATAATTTAATGCAATGCTCCCGATGCGGAATATATTCCGGGAATGGATTCAGCAGAGGTACTTCCCGGCAGGACTATACTCCCTCCGCCATCAACCCGAAACAAGATATATTGACAGGCTTGGAGCGTTAAACTTGTTTTGAGGGGACATTTTATTGCTCTTTAGTCCAAGTATTGGCTGATCAAGAAATTTTTACTTCCTCCTTCTAAGGCTCTATAAAACAAAGGCTTATGCTCCGTCCAATAAAAAGGTTAATATTTCAACCAGACCAACTATTTCCCTTGACTTAAATTTCGATCAGGTTAAGGACGGCACATTCCAACGGCCCCATTCGAGTCCCCTTTATATTGAATTAGATAATTCTTACTTCACATTCAAATTACTCTTCGGGGGAGGAGGAGGGATCCTTTTACACAATAAACTTTAGCAGATCAATATGGAATCTCCATTCCTGACTCGGAGGATCCTTATACAAATATCCAATCCTTGGGAACCTTATTGTTTCAGTAAAAAAAGCTCATTTCGGTGGAACTTTATTATTGGAGCAAGACTCATTAAAATGGCTAAGAGAAAGCTGTTCCAGGCCCCGTTATTTGGATTACTGTTTGGAAGTATATATCTATTCCCTACAGCGTTTAGTCGTCTTCTCGTGCCTCTTCCAGCTTATAGGATCATTTAGCCAAGATACGAGAGGGAAATGAGAGTGAGCTGATGAAGGATTGTTAAGTATAATTCATAGTTTTTTGTATTCTCATCTTTCCCCATGTATTTGAAATACCCTGTCTTTCTGTAAGAGGCAGAAATTATGTAAATTATGTCGATTCCTTTCTTCTGAGAAGAACGTGTTTCGTTTCGTTTTCGTGGCTAGAAAAGCCGGACTGTCTCCGTAGCTGTCGACCTGAAAGCATGGTTGTTGGACGTGAAGTCATTTAAGTTTAATTATCCCTTTGTAACTGTAAATTGTCGAGTAAATATACATAGCAAGTACCCCTTGTAGCCTTAAGTGACTGGGTAGAGCCTTATTTTCCGTGATTACACGTGCATTGATAGGGAAATTAGAAATATAGGGCCAGAAGGCTAAAAGTGAAAAGAGCCCACAGTAGGCAAAACATCCCTCGAATTGAACCCCGACCTCGAAGGAGAGCATCAAACCCAGAAAGCGCTTTGGACTGGTTGCCCTTAGGACTGCTTTCTACATTACTGGAGGTCCCACCGAGATATCCCTGAAAGGTCAAAGTTCAAGTTCGAGTCAAGTTGAGTTTCGGTTCCTTGTGTCCAGCGAGCTGGCGAGGAGCAACACAGATTGAAGGATCACAACCACCTTGCCACTTTGTGGACCCCACCCTGAGTGTTCGGGGGCGTAACAGGTGATACCTTTCCGTATTTTATTTTGAAGTCAATCAGTGCAGTTGAGGAGGAGGACATCCCAGAGAAGAGGAGCAACTCCATATTACTGATTGAAATTGTTGATTGTGGCCGTGTATACAGCTAAAAATACACGTGCATTTTCTAATTAGACTCCGTTTTGTTTGGAGTTCTGTTGATTGCTGACTAGATTCGAGATGGACCGAGCAAAGAAAGCCAGAAAGCCATTCCGAACGAAGGTCACCAAAACTATTAATGAGATCGAGGCGGAGCTAAATAACCAGCCACCACAAAAAGCAACTTTAGTCACCTTATTGAAAAAGCTTGCAGCAGTTAAGGAAAGTCTAGTTGAAAAGGATGGGATGGTGCTGGAGGCGATGCTCGACACAGGATCATCAGATCAAGATTTAGAAACGGAGGTTGATGAAGCTGAAGAATATCAAGACAAAATAAGAATTGTAGAAGATAAAATAGCAGACTTCATCTCTCCGACAGATCCAGTAGCAACTGGACTAGGGTCTTCGGACAGGAACAAACAGAAGACGTTCAAGTTACCGAAGATAGAACTTCAGAAGTTTAATGGAGATATTAAGACGTGGCTGGGCTGGTGGAGTCAGTTCGAGAAGATCGACAGGGATCCGAACATCCACGACAGCGACAAATTCCAATACCTCATTCAAGCAACTGAAGAAAAGTCAGACCCTAGACAAATGATAAGCGTTTTCCCACCGACGGGTGAAAACTATAAAGCAGCGTTGGATTCCTTGAAAAGGTACTATGGCCGAGAAGGGTTGCAGCTCCAAGTTTATCTAAGGGAATTACTGAATCTTGTGATAACGAATGTCACGAAGAAGGAGAAAGTCCCGCTCAGAGAAATATATATGAAACTGGAGTCCCATCTGCGAGCGCTTAGTACATTGGATCTAAGTAAGGCTGACCCATCAATGTATTTTTACCCCCTCGTCGAATCGAGTTTACCAGAGGATGTCCTAAGAACCTGGCTAAGAAATCCGAAAATTAGTGTGCCGGGGGAAGAGAATAAAACTAAGTTGGAGGACCTCATGGAATTTCTCAAGAAAGAAGTGGAGGGGGAGCAGCAAATATTTTTGGCCCAGACTGCATTCCAGGATTCTTCATCAGGGAAGAATACACGTGTAGCAGGCAAAAATAGAAGGAGTGATGACACGGCAACTTCGCAAAGTCTCTACTCGGGAACGAGTACAAAGTCATGTGTGTTTTGTGAGAGGACAAATCACAAAAGTCAAGATTGCTATAAGGCGAAAAACATGACCATGGAAGAGAAGACTAAGAAGATTCAAGCAAATAGGGCTTGTTATAAATGCCTAGGAAGAGGTCATCGCTCGAGTGTCTGCAAAATAGACGTGGAATGCACAATATGTGATGGAAAGCATTTCGCGATCGTGTGCCGAGAAAAGGAAAAGAATAAACCGGCAACACAAGAAGTCACGGAGGACTTGAAAAATATGCAAGTGGATTCAGCCGTCACGAACGTGAATCAAACGAAGGACGGGCTGGTCCTTATGAAAACTGTACGTGTACTTGTGGCCAACTCAAAGGGACAGCATGTAAGTGTACGACTTTTATTTGACGAGGGCAGTAATAGAAGTTATATTAAAACTGCCACCGCAGTAAAGTTAAATTGTAAGGTGCTGGAGGAGTTCAAGTTGCAGACGACGCTGTTCGGAGGAAACACGACAGTAGTAAAACCAAAGAAGAAGTACGGTGTTCAACTACAGAGTTTGGATAAGAAGTTCAAGGGGGAGTTCCAGTTTATAAATGAAGACGTCATATGTGGAAATTGTCCTACCATCCCTGTTGGTCCATGGATGCAAGAGTTGACGAAACAGAAAATACTGGTTAACGACACCACCTGGAACACACCGGAAATAGAAATTTTGATTGGCAGTAACCTCTGGCCGAAGTTGATGACTGGAAGAATGTTCAAGTTGAAGAGCGGGTTGATTGCAGTTGAGTCTGTGTTTGGGTGGACTTTGAGCGGAGAGTTGCCATCCGGAAATCAAATATGCAGTTACGCATCAACCGTCATATCAATGTTGACTCAAGGAGAGAAGTCCCTTCCTGAAATGTGGGAATTGGATTCCATCGGCATCAAGGACACGGCAGAAAAGCTGACCAAAGAAGAACATGATCAGAGGGTCATGGAGAAATTTAAGAAGAATATTGCACGTGCCGAAGACGGAAGATATACAGTTGAACTTCCGTGGACGGATAAGGATATACCACTTCCCAGTAACAAGATCGTATGTGAAAAGAGACTCACATCAACAACAAGAAAATTGGTGCAGGAGCAGCTCTTTGTCACTTACGACAAATTATTTAAGGATTGGGAAGCAGAGGGATTTATCCAAAGAATACACGTGCAATCGAATGATGGACATTACCTACCCCACCACCGAGTGCTGAAGCTGGATAGTAAAACAACTCCAGTGAGACCGGTATTTGATGCATCATGCAAAGTTGGTAATCATCCTTCGTTAAATGATTGTTTAGAAAGAGGTCCAAATCTTTTGGAGCTAATTCCATCCATCCTCCTCCGCTTCCGCGAAAAGGATATCGCGGGCATATCGGACGTCCGGAAAGCTTTCCAGATGATAGGCGTTGCCGATAAGGACAAGAAGTTTCAAAAATTCTTGTGGTGGGAGAGCGGAAAGCCCGAAGAAATTATGGAATACAAACACAGTCGAGTTGTGTTTGGCCTCAATTGTAGCCCGTTCATGTTAGCAGCGGTATTAGAGCACCACTTGGATCAAGTCAAAGATGAAGACGCAAGGCCAGTGGTAAATAAATTAAGAAAATCAATCTATGTTGATAATTGTGTCTTTTCAGTTGACACAAAAGAAGACTACAGCAAATTCAGGGAAGTCTCCGTCAAAATCCTCGCAGAAGCAAAAATGGATCTTAGGCAGTGGGAGTCGAATTGTGAAGACTCTGAAGAGAATTCAACCACTGTCCTTGGACTGCGCTGGAACAAGACGGAAGACACATTAAGCTGTAAGTTTCGTCCTACTCCAATAGAAGAGAGGATAATAAACAAGAGAACTGTATTATCTGTCCTGTCGCAAATATACGACCCCATCGGATTCACAAGCCCTACCTCTCTCCAAGCAAAGCTGATGTTGCAGATGTCGTGGAAGAAGGAGCTGACTTGGGATCAGGAATGGGACCAGGAAGATAAAGATCGATTCAGCAAATGGTATGTTGAGATACTTGAAATTAATAGTATTCAAATACCCAGGTTGGCGATCGGAAGTAATACACGTGCAGTTGAACTTCATCTCTTCACGGATGCAAGTCAGGATGCATACGCTGCCGTGGTTTTTGTCAGAGTTGAACGGGCTGATGACAGTGTCGAAGTTCAACTTCTATTAGCCAAATCAAGATTGGCACCCCTTCCAAATAGTAAGTCCAAAAATTGTATCCAAAACCGAGTCACCATACCTAGATTGGAATTATTAGGATGTGTGATAGGAGCCAGACTGTTATTAAGTGTGAGAGAGTCCCTCAGTTATCAAGATGTAAGGACAATCTGCTGGACAGACGCCACAGTGGCACTGGCATGGATCAAAAGGGATGAGGATTGGGGAACATTTGTAGGAAATCGTGTCCGCGAAATCAATCGGATCACAGATAAGAAGCAATGGAGACATATTGAAGGAGTCTCAAGTCCTGCTGACCTTCCATCAAGAGGATGTTCGCCGTATGAATTGAGGCGATCCAGATGGTGGGAGGGGCCAGACTGGTTGTATAGAGAAGAAAGTTGCTGGCCGAAGTCAACTTATCAACCAGATGAAGACCTTGTGATTCAAGAGAAGAAGAAATCTCAAGGCATAGCAAATATGAACGTGGAAATTCGGGAACCAAGATTCTCGTCGTATTGGAAAAGTATTAGGACTGCAGCGTGGATGCGGAGATTCATCAACAATACACGCGTAGTTTCAGATGATCGGAAGAAAGGCCATTTCACTCAAGAAGAAATGAGGATTGCGGAACTGGACCTTCTCCGACAAATTCAAGAAAGTCATTTCCCAGATGGAAAAACCGGTACGCCACTGCATGTACAGAAAGAAGCAGATGGACTGTACCATATTAAGACAAGACTGGCGTATATGAAGGACACGGAACTATTCAAGAGCCCGATAGTTCTACCAAGTAAGGACCCATTAGTATGTCAACTAATTGAGTTTGTTCATCAGATATACTGCCATGCCGGAGCTCAATTCGTCCTGAATAAGTTACGAGAACGGTACTGGATTGTTCAGGGGCGAAGGTCGGTCAACAATGTTATTCACAAGTGTGTGATTTGCCGACGGTATGCAGCGAGAAGTCTGCAGTGTGATCCAGCGCCATTACCAGCAGCAAGGTTGGAGGCTCAGAGTGCTTTCCAAACGACTGGAGTGGACTTAGCTGGACCTATTATTTTGAAAGGAGGAAAGAAAGCATGGGTGGTAATATATACTTGTGCAGTTTATAGAGGAGTGTATTTGGATATTGTTGACTCCATCAGCGCAGAAGAGTTCATCAATTCATTACACAAATTCACGTGTATTATTGGAAGACCGAATACCATATTCAGCGATAACGGGACGAATTTTGTAGGATCCCAATCCCTTATGAAGAGACTGAATTGGAAGAAAATAGAAGACAATCTGCACGTGAAAAGGATCCAATGGAAATTTAATCCTCCGACCGCAGCGTGGTGGGGAGGTTGGTGGGAGCGCCTGATTAGGACGCTCAAGGACTTGCTGAGGAAGATGATTGCTACAGCAAAGTTAACACGTAAGGAACTAGAAACTTGTATGGCTGAGATTTCTTACGTTATGAATAACAGGCCACTCACAACATTGACGGAGAACGAGACGGACTTGATCCCGCTGACTCCAGCCATGTTTATGAGGGACCTGCCGATGTCTGGACTGCCAGAAATTGAAATGATAACCTCAAAGGATTTGAGTGAGGCTTATCGCAAGATGAATAATATCAAGATCGCGTTGAAAGCAAGGTTCCGGAAAGAGTACCTAGGGAATTTGATTCAGCGGAGGTCCGAAAAGAAGACACCAGATCCAAAAGTTGGGGATGTGGTGTTAGTGGGAAGTGACAATAGGAAGAGGTTTGAGTGGCCATTGGGGAGGATTATCGAGTTGTTCCCAGGGAAAGATAAGAAGATTCGTGTGGCTAAAGTGAAGACTACACGTGGAATTCTGGAACGACCTCTCCAGCGGCTTTATCCTCTGGAAATTCCCAATCTCGAAGATGTTGACGAATCCGAAGAAGACACGGAGATCGCCAACCAAATTCGGATCCGAGATAAGGATGCTACAGATCCGAAAGGCCCTAATAAGAATGTGGGCGAAGAACCGAAAGGCCCTAATAAGAATGTGGGCGAAGAACCGAAAGGCCCTAATAAGAATTTGGGCGAAGATAATATCCGAACGAGATCTGGACGAGCGGTTAAGAAGCCACTTCGTTATCAGCAATGGATTAATTAGTTTATTGTGTTTGTTTAGTAATTAGTTCTTATACTTATTGTTATTTCGTATAAGAAGGTGGGAGGATGAAGGATTGTTAAGTATAATTCATAGTTTTTTGTATTCTCATCTTTCCCCATGTATTTGAAATACCCTGTCTTTCTGTAAGAGGCAGAAATTATGTAAATTATGTCGATTCCTTTCTTCTGAGAAGAACGTGTTTCGTTTCGTTTTCGTGGCTAGAAAAGCCGGACTGTCTCCGTAGCTGTCGACCTGAAAGCATGGTTGTTGGACGTGAAGTCATTTAAGTTTAATTATCCCTTTGTAACTGTAAATTGTCGAGTAAATATACATAGCAAGTACCCCTTGTAGCCTTAAGTGACTGGGTAGAGCCTTATTTTCCGTGATTACACGTGCATTGATAGGGAAATTAGAAATATAGGGCCAGAAGGCTAAAAGTGAAAAGAGCCCACAGTAGGCAAAACATCCCTCGAATTGAACCCCGACCTCGAAGGAGAGCATCAAACCCAGAAAGCGCTTTGGACTGGTTGCCCTTAGGACTGCTTTCTACAGCTGAACCATTTTAATTTGAGATCGGCATTTTCTCGGAGACTATTACGCTCCACTTAATGAGATGAGGTAACCATGCAGGCAGGGAGAGGAGAGAGAAAGAGAGCACCTGACACTTTAATTTCAGGCCAAATTAAGTATTAAAATTTGAGTGTTACGACTATAAGCCTTGACTGGATAGTACTTTCAAGGACTTTCCAGGGGATATATATATATAGAACATTTACGATTTTTTTTGTTGTTACAGAGTTGTGGGAGAAGAGATGGTTGATTTTAAATGGAGAAAGAGGTAGAGAGAGGTTGGAGAGAGAGAGCGAGTGAAATGAAGGGGAGAAATGAATGGAAGTCAACACTAGAGAAGTACATCTAATATCAAGTTGGTTGCTCCTGGTTTGCATCTCTCCGGCTCCTACTTTCCCGAATTATAGACCAAAAAGGCTTATAAAAGTGGATATACCAATCGACGGTTTTCGCGAGGGCGTCGTCCTCAACTACGAACGAACAAAATGGCTCCCAATTCATTACTCCAACTTTTATATCAACCATTTATATTCAAGTCCAATCTTCTTATCGAAATTAATTTATTCTTTAATGTATTCGCGTAAGGAGTTAGTGAATTACAGGGACAGCTCTTTCCCGCAGCCGCGGACCTCTTTGTAATGTCTGCAAAGTCGTTGATGGGAAGTTCTTGGCTGTATTTGTGCAATTACTCGTAATTTTTATTTTTATAGGAACGGCGTAGATGCAATTTGGAGGATCAAACCTGATCAATACTCATTGTGATTAGACTATGGTTGAAAATTTATTTTTGAGATTCGAATGTTTTATCTTATTCCTGTTTTCCTGGATGGTTCAGATTTTTCAAATGCTAGAATAAATTTGAAATTTATGGATTGCAAATCGGAGCTTTAAGCAGAGCCTAAAAATAAAGAGAAAGTTTGAATTGTTCGGCCTGAATAAATAATTACAACTACTTATATTTATTTAATTCTCCTCTCTTTTATAATTCCAAATGCTCAAACTCCCATACTAATACTTGCGCTTCACTTTTCCAAGTTCCATAATAGGAAGTCAAGGGAATAACTCATCAGCCTCAATAGACTAACGTCTCTTCTCTGGAGCTGGAGAGTCTAAAAATTCAAGGCAGAAATTTAGAGATGAGATGAAATCAGTGAAGCAGAAGTTTGATTATTTTGATTGTTTCTAGTTAGCATAATTAAAGCTAGAATTGATCAGCAGTCTGGAAGAAGTTCCGTCCTCTCTCTGAACTTCGTCTTTGTTCCCAACATTAGGATTCCAATTGAGTGTTTGCTTAACTCCGTTGAATGTCATTCTCATCTATCTCTGTTGGCTTAATTAATGCACTTTATCTTATCCAACTCAAGAAGGATGGAATAAATACATAGCCTCCTGACTTGAAATACGTAATAAACGAGAGTAACTAAAAGCAAAGACTATACTCCCTCTGTATATATTCAAGAATTGATTGAGCTTTCTCATTTGTAAATGAATATAAATCAAGAGTTTTTTCCGAGTATCTGCTTCCAAATTTTAAGTTTGTGTCTCTCCTCTTGGAGTAGACTCTCGTAATTCCAGCTATTATTAATCTTAACAAGGGACTCTATAGAATCCCGTGTCGAGTAGAAACTCTAGAAAGAGAGCTGAAACACTAACTAATAGAATATCCTGTGAGTTGACACTAATTATATTTACATAATGATTGAGTAGACTTCGTGTAAACTTTCTTTTATCCGTACCAATCTCACTCTCTCTTTCGCTCTGTCTTTCCTCTTGATGAGAGTTAAAATTTGAATAATAGGATAATTACATTAAAACTTTGAGGGGTGGATTGTAGCGGAAAAATAAATTAAGAAAGGGAAACTCAAACCAGCGTGTCATCGTCGTGTGTCTTCATATTTATTCATGAAGCTGAAAAAAAAAATTTCACCGTCATCTCTATTTGTTTACATTTTAGTGTTTAGACTCCGAATTTGCATTTATGCGTGTGTCATGAGTGTTAATTGGTGATGGAATGAAAGGTGGAATCAAGCAGGGCCCTTGTAAATATATGCAAATTAAAGGAAACTTCTAGTGTTTAAATCATTAGGGATGCTCTATTAGAAGGGAAAAACTATGAAATTGAATAGAGTCGTATTCGTTTGTAAGAAGAGGTAGGGAGATACTCTTATGTTTTTTTTCTTGAAAAGATGACATTGGATCGGATTCAATTCAGAAGTATCTCTTTAGAGGAAAAAAAACGGAACCAAAACAAAGGAGCTTGGTGCTTGGCATTATGCATGATACAAGGTAGTTCTTATGTGAGAATAAATCCCCTCTATTCATTCGAATTCGAATAGACTCAGGTTCTCAACCCTGCCGTCTTTAACATCAGAGTAAAGGGAAATCAGTACAAGGGAAGGGCATGATGGAGACGAAGAATAAGGGACAGGATGATCATGTCATGATGAACACCCATTACTATGCTAAAATGATGTGTCTACAGAAAACACACTTTTTCTCTTTACAAGAGCCAGCTTTTATTTTAAAATTGGATGGATATATCTTGAACCGTTTTTTTCTTCGAGGGATTTGTTATCCATTCAACTCGTTTCTTTCTTTTATGTCTAATGCCACTGTTCTGCATAGGAATTTACGGAATTGTGTTTAAAGGACTAAAAGAACGGGTTCAATATCTGCCCTTTGGCCCTTTCAATATTATATTGCACTTTCTTAATGAGTAGACGGAAACACTTATTTCAATAAGGTGTATCAAGATAAAAAAATAGGTTCAAGGGATTAAAAGAACTGGATAATACTTTGGTCAATTTTTTATTGAAATAATAACGATTATTTTCTTTGGACTAACTTCCAAATCTACAAAAAACACACTAAGTAAATATTTGTTTTCGAAACGAACCGAAACAACCGGAAAATAAAACTAAATGGGATAAATTGTGTGTTCATTTAACTGCATATCAATGTTAGATATTAATTATCGAGCTTGTTAAGATCGGTAATTAATTACTATAATCAATACGAAAATGTCGATTCACTAGATATCAAAATGAACTTAAAAAATAAAAGCGTTGCTCAATTAAAATAGAATTTAATTAGCAACTAAATATACATGCGTCAATTATTAGTTTAATATTGATTTCCCTTAAAAAATCCGCTTACACTTAATGTTTTCATTGCAAAACTTGTTTAACATTTTGTAGCTTATAATTTTCTATGTCAATTGTCCTACAATTACTGGTTAATTTCTAATTTACAAATTATAACGAATTATATCTAAAGCATTCCAAACCTCACTTGATATACCAAACTTTCATTCATGGTAAGTAGTCAAATCTAACCTCGTCCGACATTCTTAATCTACTTAATCATACACCCTTAGCTCGATTCTTTCACAACAAATACCAATTAATGCTTTGTTAAGTCAATATTACTCAATATTTGACTCAGATATTATATGTAATTTCAACAAAGGAAGTTAAAATATTTAGCAAAAAATGTCATTACGATTACGAAGGACCCAATTCCAGCCATCCTTGCAAACATTTACATTCACATTCAAGAATTAATAACTTCAGAAATGACTTTCAACTCTCAAAATCCCTTCTGTCCAAAATCCACATCAAACATTGCATCAGAAAGCAAGACTGGAGAGGCAAGGATATTTGAGTTTATCTTTGTGAGGAAAGGGAATTGTTTTCCCAAGGAAAGGACCCGCTGAGAAAGTCAGAGGGCAATATCCTTAATTTCCGTTGAGACACACGGAGGGACAGGACAAGGCTAGCATGTTCTTATATCAAGGAGAAACTGTCCTAATAGACAATGTTTTTCCTCACAAGGCAGATTTTTAATTGAAGTGGTTCCGGATCTTCCTTGTTTTTAGTCTCCTTCCTGACTCTCTTTCTCTCCCACAAACAGGGCCCTATCATCATCAGATCCGATAGGGAGACCATGTTCCTTTTCCATTGTCTTTCCTCTCTCCCTCTCCATACTAAATAAATTGATCGGCCAGGGCAACCAATCCGGCACGTTTCCAGCCGACATAATCAACTTCTCTCTCTCTCTCTCTCTCTCTCCATAATGGTCCTCCCGTACATCCCAAGTACCGAGACCAAAATCCGTTTTATCGACGAGAAGAGGGAGGAAGAAGATCCGACTCCTAATTAAAACTTCCGTTCTCGGGGAAACTAACTTGTTTTCTCTCCTCCTCGACGGACACGGGAAATTTAGTTAGCAAGCGAAAGTACATTAGCCCACGATAAGATAACAGTAGGTTGCTCCAGAATTAACTTACGGTAAATTGCTTTGTCCTCCAAGGATGATTCAGAGGGAAAGTTTCCTTTCGCCTACACCACTTTCCGGAAGCATTAAACAATAACAAAAACTTTAATGAAGAATAATATCCCTTGCTTTTCTTACGAAATTGAAACGGCTGTGAGATTGGTCCCGTTTAAATTACAATTTCCTTAATTTTTCCAAGTTGGTAGTGCTATTTTAGTAGGATAGTAATTTTCTTTGCTAGATTTACTTTTGATTAACGTAAATTAATTTTTAAATCTCTCAACGATCAGTTTTTCGCCGGAGCCTATAGTTAAGGGTTCGTATCACAGTCACGGGGTTTAAACAACTGTCAATTGATTTGAAGAGTTCGAAGGATCGAGTTAGCTAAATCGTATCCCAGGATTTTACCAGGTTACAATTCCGATCAAAACGAGGAGCCCTTGAGGAGAAGATACTTTGCCCTGATAGGTATCCAATGATATGAAACGGTGGTAGTATCAAGGGAGAGTATCAAAAAGGGTACTCATTCTCAATTGTAAGGAAGGACAGATAGGATTGAGAAAAGGTTAATGCATAAAAAATCCGGGACCCTTACCTTCATTCAAGCCGTCATATTATGTATGTATTTCATTGTGCAATTTTTTGTGGTTATATTTGAGAAAGGGAAAGCAGGGATAAAAAATAGGGCACATTACAAGCCGAGTCCTCAGGCACCCTGGCGAATCAAATACTATGGACCCTTTACTCTCTCATGACTAATATATCCTCCTTCTCTTGTGTATGGGTTATTTTTTATTACACTTTTTATCCCGTTGTAACTTTTCAATCGATTTTTTTTACGGAGATCGAACCATCCCTTTACCTTCTTTAACCGGGGACAGCTCCATCCTTTTTACCCATCATGCATATTTATTTGATTTCCAATACTTAACGGTTAACCCAGGCCAATGTTGCATATGAAATTCGCTCTAGAGACCCATATCGGTTGTAGATATTATTCTGCAATCCCTGGTAAAAAAAAATCCAGATGCAGTTAGAGCTATAACGGGCCCCAAGAAGAGGAGGCAGACTGCTCTATCGGGTATTTATTCATGAAGGTCGTCTTGGGTTCTGAAACGAATTTGTAAAAATCGGCGAGGTTGAAATTCGGCCTCGGAACTTTTGATGATGAGAATCTGGGGAATAATTGCGGAAATAAAAAACACAGAGCTCTCGATATATTTTCTAAGTAGATGGATGGACTAAAATTTAAAAGTCAGAGACAGAGAGGCCTACATGGTATTGGAAAACAACAGCTTTCAATACCAGACGGTAATAAATTTAATAATAATGCTTGGGAGATATCAAAGAGACTCTCATCGTCAGCTGCAATAATCCTTCATCTTTCTCTGTAATAAAAGGCCAAAATGAGAAGATCCAGAAAAAGGATCTGGGATTTAGCTCCGTCCAAATGTTTTGCTCCTTCATCCCAGAGAGAGAGAGAGAGATAATATAAAAGCAAAGAAAATATTACAGGATTGGATTTAAGATGAAAAATAGGAAGTGGAGAGAAGATATAATTTCTTATTGTCAATTTTGAGGGACCGACTTAAGTGAGTTCTCCATCCGATGGCTTAAGCCTCTATGGGATTATGTGTACCCTGCTGTTGCTCTAAAGCCTGTTATTATTAAAACATACGGCACGGAGATGTACAAGTAGGAGGATTCAGAAATGGTTTCATAAATTTCCTGTTTTCCTTTTCCTAGAAGATTGGTGAGCCGATGCCGAAAATCTATTTACTTCGGCAGTAGAAAAACATCAAGATTACTTTCCCTTAATTGTTGATTTCGTTTTTGTGAATACGTATAATAATATAGGTATAAGTTTGAGAAAGAACACAGTTGTGGTTATACTTAAACCCAGTTTTTCTTAGATGAAAAACGAGAAACAAACTCTTCGAAGAACCTGTGCCGATCCATTGGAAAATAAACTAGTTACTTTTTCCACTAAAAGTAAGAATATCGTCCCATATTCCCTTTCATTTACGAACTGTACATACTACATACTACATACCTTCACAGCCTCGGCCACTCGCTTATGTGTTATGCCCCTAGAAAATTTTATTTCAGATCCCGGATCCAGTTTCATTTTCTCCCAAGGATGGCCTTTCATTTCCTTTCTCCTGCAGATGTGTATAATAGGTGAGGAGAGTTTATATGTACAAGGTCCGATAGAATCTACAAAATATGAGTGTTTTTTAGACCAAGAAAGCCAATCCAACGGCCCGTCCTTCGATTACGAGCCTCCAATCCCAATAACCAACTTCTGCTTTTGAAATATTTTATTGAGTTTCTCTTGGTTGCTTTCGAATGGTGACTCTGGAGTGGCTGGACAAACTAGCCTTCTCCAACTAATATATATAAGGAATATATAATATAAAGGGCTACTAGACCCCACTCCCATACTTTCAGCCCTTAAGTAAAGGGCAAAGGAATGGGATATTTTATTTTTTATTATTTGAGAGAGATGTGAATGTGATGTGAAATGGAATGAAATGAACGCCTTGGACCCAAGTGGGTTTAGCCCATTATAGCCATCCACCACACAACAGCTAACAGCCACTATTCTTGATGTCGTTGTCCATTTCACCAATTATGTTCTTCCATTATATCCACGTTCACTTCAAATGCCACCAGACCAAGTCCCATACTAATATTGAACATAAATTTAAGGAGGATTACACACACTCCTTCTCATACAAATAACATCAGTTGGAGGGAGAGAGTTTCCAGAAAGAAGCCACCACCATCATCATCATCTTCCACCGACTGGGATCAATTTCCACTGTACACTTTCCCCGAAGAGAAAAGAAAAATATCAAAACTTAATAGGCAACATTAGGCTCCTTCCTTCTCAGCTCTTTGTGAAACAATCCAATCCCTTGAAGCTAAAAACTTTCCTTCTTTCACAAAAGGAATGAAATCCCACTCCGATTTTATCAACCTTGGCATATCCCAAACTTGGAGATGAAGATATGATTTTTACGAGTTTAACTTTTCCCTAATAATATTCCGTTCTCTTTCTCTCTTTCATTAATCTCCTTCAGGAAGAGATAGGAAATTACAGGGTTCTAAAATAAAAGGCACAATCTTAGCACAAAGGACATAATAGGATGCGAAGGGAAATTATGAACGGAGAGAGGAAGAGGCAGCCAAGGATTTTAAATAGGATGTCGGGCCGGAGCCGTAAGGAAGAGCGGATTTCCATAATAACGTAATATTTTATAAGAAATGATAGCTTCCCGTTACTACTTTCTTCTTATTAAAAGATTTCTCGTCCCTCTCTTCCTTCCGATTTTATCAACTTATTTTCTCTCCCTTTGGTTTTTATGCCAGGAATTAGGCGACGTAATGGGCAGACATCTTAGAGGATATGAGATATTCTAATCTTATTTTTCCCATTAGTTACATTGCTCATTGGGGACGGGACGGGCCCTGTGACTGTTGTACGATCATATCCTCCTTATTCTCGCATAAACTTAACTCTTACAAGATCCCATCATTATGAGCCTGGACTGGTTATGAATCCTACGGACCTATCATATCATCATTGTCATCATCATTATTATCCTCCTCTCTTTGTACCTGCTACTGCTTTACAAGAAGGGCCAGGAATTTAACTGCATTAATATTTATTGTGTCTTCCATCTTCTCTCTGGGTAATTTAAAAGGCAGTGTGTGTAGGTTATGCTAGAGCCGATTACATTATTATTACGAGGCCAGGAATGGAAGGAAGTAGGGAGGGACCCCTTTGGTAATTTCCCTATGACTTCTGAATTAAAGGATAACAGAGTGGAACGAATGCATATTAAAAGGGAAAATTTTGCAAATTTTATGGTACTGCCGTGTTTCCGCTCCGATGTTCAGCAATTCCGTCCACGCTCTGTTTCATTTTTATGTACGGACTAACTAAGAAGCCCGGTAGGTTGCCTCTGCAAGACCTTTTATTATATCGTCTGACGGGCATTTTAGTTGCTGAATCGATGCATTCGGAGATATAAATGCTTTTGTGTGTCTGTTTCTCCTATATAGGGTGTATTATGGTAGAATTATATAGGCATCTCTTCTCGTTTCTCTCTGATGAAGGGATTCTTATCTTGACAATGGAACAAAGGTCCCTTTATGGCTAATTTCTTAGAGAGAGGAGAGTCAGGGAGCCAAGGCCTAAAAGTGGTAATGAATCTCGGGCCCTAATGCTGATGAAAGCTCATTTAGTAGGAGGAGGTGGCGATTACGGCTATTTATTTCACCCCCTTTATTACCCGGTCTATAGGATCCGTAGCTTCAGCTCCAACCATTAAGCCTCCAACCTTATCTGTAAGAGTCCATTAATTTCCTAATTTAGACTGAAGGTTTATGAACCCAGAAATAAGAAAGGCGGAAGGAACAATAAAAAAATAGTCTCTTGGCATTCATTACTTTAATAGATATTTGTTATCTGGAAGTAGAAGGCTTCCTCCTCTTAAAAAAGTTAGATAAATTGTCTTAAGCCTAACTAGGCATTCCCCTTTTAGTTGTTAGTCAGAGAAAGTCCTGGCAATCATTAATTACCAGCAGGATTTATTTATTCTTTTACTTAGCAAACAAAGACTAAGGACTTGACTACGAAAAATAAAGGGAGGCTGGGAAAGGGACTAAAGCTTTTACTTTTAGTCACTAACAATAAGAGAAAACTTCCAAGTTCCGTAAAAAAAGAAAGTTTTTTTTACGGAATCTAGTTAAGCTAACTAACGCAAAGGAAGAATAATGAGTGCATTATACGATAGGATTCCTCTCTTCTAATCCCTCCTCTTCTTATAAATAAACTTGTAAAAAAAACTTATAATACTTTACTTTAGCACTTGTCTCTGCTCCAACTTCTTTGGAGACGAAATGAGCTGAGAGGTAAGTGAAAAAAATCCATATAACAAATGTCTTGAGCTGAACTTTCCGTTGAAAATGTTAAAATCTTTAAGTACGCATATAAAAGGCAGGAGACAGATACATTAAAGCAAAGGCTATATATAGACCGTCCAACTCGCTCTCTCCTCTCTCCGTCCTTCAAATGAAAATAGGGTGGATTGAAGAAAAGGAATAGAATAATGAAATGATTCTTTGGTAAGAAAAAAATCGATAATGATTTAAATGAATTCTCCTCCCATTTCTATCTCCTGGCCCAAAAAACTTCAATTTATTCTCTGTTCTTTCTGAAAACTTTTCAAAGAGAGAGAGTATGAGTTGATTGTGACTAGAGATCAATCTAAGTTGGATGTTGAAGAGAGAGAGAGAGGTACTTTTCTGTGTTCAGAATGCATGGATTCTTAGTATAATGTGAGGTCGGCTCTTAAATTCTAAATGAAAACTCACTTCAAACTGAATTATAATAAGAGAGAATAAAGAATAGGGAAAGAGAAAGGAAATCAAGAGAAAGTGCCAAAGAATGAAATTGAGAGGAGGTGACGTTCAAACTTTTAAAAAACTCCGTATATTACGTGGGGGAAACTGATTTCCCTATATTATTTTTTTCTTAAATATATCCCAAATCTTTTTTTTTACATCCACGAAGAAGAAGTTGGAATTTCCCAAACAGTTGACTCATTCTACTGTCAACCCTCCGTCAAAAGTCAAAGAGGAATGAATCAAAGTTTTTTTCTCATTTCGGAACTTTAATTATTCCTCCGAAAGGAACAATTCTATTCGAGGACGAAAGGCTTGGAAATTGAAATCGTATACTCGTACACTCGCCATATAATCTCCTCCCACATCCAATATGCATATAATGTAGGCTGGTGGAGGTGTCTCAGATGCAAGAGACTGGCTCCCGGACCAATATATATTTATTAAAAAGAAGCTCCGTAGAAGGATTGAGTCGTTGTTCATCATAATAATGCAAGCTATATTAATATACTCTAGGATATATCTATGAGAATAATATATTCCTAAATCTTTTTGGATAAGCGTCAAGGCTCAAAAATAATATATTTAATATTAAATTATCCCTGAGCCAGGGTTAGGAAGTTGGGAAGTTAGGACAGAAGGCCGGAATGAGTTTTTATAATCGAAAGTACGGAGGAGCAGTTTTTTCGTCCTTTTTGGTAAATCAGGATCGGGGTGGCATGATCTAATATAATACTGCAGGATGATGCAGTGCCTCTCTTTAATGTGATGTAATGTCTAATATCTTCCCTTACATTATAATATATAGATACAGGGAGGGCTGTATAATGGGCCTTTGAGTGCGAGTATGTGTTTTCCCGTAAATATATGGGCTCATATGGCATTTCCCTTTAGAAAAAGCATATATTTTGTAATGAACATTAGATCGGCTATAATATAAAGTATTTGTAGCATATATGATCCTCCTTCTGCGATGACATTATAAAATGAGATGACTCTTTTCTCTCTCCCAGCTTTTTACTCATTGTGATAAATACCTCCACGATTACGATGGAGCGTTTCATCTAGATTCCAGCCGAATCTAGGCAGAGAGGGAGGGTGATCGCATTCCCTTTTTAAAGGCTTTCTTAGTGAAAGTAAAAAATTGCAGAAACGTTAAATATCAGATGTTATATAAGAAGGCCGTGGTGGAACATTATTATTTTTTACAGAGCCTGATGGGAACGAGGCAGAAGAGGGGGAAAGTATATCTTAAACGTACGTGTAGATAGATGAATGTGTGTGGACCCTACTTACTCCAAATTTTTTATCCTTGCTTTAATTTGTTATCATCTCATGTCCCTCCTCGGCTTCTTCTTCCAGGGAGATAGTGCCTTCCAACCAGGATATTTTCCCTACTATCTTTTACAAGAAGAACATGACATTATCAAAAGGGCTCTCGCGGTTGATTGTGATACGGGTGGTGGTGGTCGGGATGTGAAGCGGGTTCTAAAAAGGTAGCAAAGAAAATAGGAAAAACGGGCTCTTTTCGAAAGTATAATTTCTCTTTAACTTTTAGTGAGGATGATTACAGGAGGATATGGAGGAAGCGTGGGGCTTATAGCTGACTATAGTGAGAGTGAGAGTGGAGGAAAGTGATCACTCGCAATAACTTTAAATTATTGTCCATGTGGATCCTCCTTCCCAGCGATGAGATCCTCCTGCTGCCGGGTAACTTGGGCTCGGCCTCGTATAAGAACATTACCCGTTTAGCTGTACAGAGAGTGTTAGTTCTAGGCCTGGCATGATCATCATCATCATCAAGGAATGAGGAAGACGAGGTTGAAACTAATGAAAGCGGGCGCCTCTCTCGTCTGCGCAATGAGCAAGCCTAATCTCATTAGAACAAAAAGGGCTCCCCTCCTTTTACCTAAAGCAATCCCGACTTTCTCTATAGTAGAACCTAACTAACAGCATCCTACCCGCCTGTATCATCTGCAGTGGGGAAATTTAACCGGTGGACATTTCCTAAATTCACCCACACTCTCACACACACATGGAAATATTGTTGTGTAGAGGCAGGATGATGATCAATCCTTCAGCTCAAAAATGCTAAGCTTTCCCTGCCTTTTTACTAAGATAAAAGACACCCTGGCAGACGCTACCTCTATTTATAATCCTAAGAAAAAATTCTGCATATCTATGCCTTAAAATGCAGCAGACACGGGGACAGGAGATAGAAATTGACGGTTTTGGGTATTATTATTAGGGATTTCAGGGAAGACCGTGGATTCCAGCAAGCTTCGTTAGCCCGTTTCGGTACCGGAGGACAAATACAAATGTGTTGTTGTATTATTCTAACCCTTTTGGTATATTGGTTAGATAGGGATCGGATACTTTATCGCTTATACTAGCTGATAGCATAAGGGTCCTTATTGTTGTCATGTATTTTCCTCTCCTTTCTCTTGGAAAGTTTGTCTCCCAAAATTAAATGCCGCCTGTAATACAGCTTCCCTTGTTCTTGTCAGAGTCAAGTCAGCTCATCTACCCGAATCTGGAGTCATTCCGTATCTCTTTTACTCCTCTCCTCTTGTCTTTCTCTACCCTTTTTGTCGTTTTATATATCTGTCCCTTTCTGACGGTTGTTCTGTGTCAGTCATTTGTATCATTGCTTACTTTCTGAAAGATAGAAGTTCGGGATCCCATGCTTGTTTGGCGAGGCAGTGGTGGCAGTGATGATGATACAGTTGGTATTTTAAGGGAATAATATATAATAATGTTTGCTCCCTTCTCTCCGATCCTTCTGTCTTTTGGAAAGAAGTCTCTAGAAAGAGAGTTTTCTCTAAAGAAGGAGAGGAAGATGTACAACTGGAGAAAAGAACAATATTATGTGTCTCATCTACTCTCATTTCTTGTTATCCCTTCAACACTTGTTCTTGATCTAAGGAATTTGAGACAATTGAGCAGAACATTTTTTTGATGTTGGACCAGCAAGGTTACATTTTCGACAGCGTATCTCTTCCAGAGGTTTTGATGGGCGTTACTATACAGAGCTATATGGGAGCCGTGTCATTATGTCATGAAGACATGTGCCATGTGATATCATGTAGCCTTTGGGCTTCGGCGGATCTTGTAAGTAGTTAGTCCGGAAGTTTAGGAGGAATGTGTCTCCTTCTTCTCCTTATGTGATAAGACTGATTTCTTCTCAAGATCTGCTTTCTCCTTGTGCTTGCCATTAAATTTGTAGCGCTAGTGAAGCAGGTCGGATGTTATATTCTAGGTTGCTTCATAATATGGATCCTGCTTTATTATATTTGTGTAGCTGATATTGTTGTCTAAATATTTTCTCCTGTTTCATCTCTACCGTTTAGATAAGAATGAAGTTTAAATTGGAAGAAGTTTCACTCTACTACTTGGGCTATCATGTTTGGTAAGGAGATGTGAGAGGAGATTGGAGGCAACCATTTGTTAAAATAATATTTTTATGATGTAAACTGTAAAAGGAAAGGGTTTTTTTTAAAGCTGTAAGTATGGTTTAGTTACTGTTTTAAATTGAGCATGCCTTGAGTTTATTTCGTTTGTCATTTGTAAATATCTCTGGTTCCAATGAAGTTCTTAACGATTACAGAATTTTATTAACTCTCACAGAAATATCATCAAAAGCATAACTATGTAGTAGGTTGCAGGATAATGATCAAAATGAGCTCGTTACAAAGTAATCTACATTGATCCTAAATATCGGGGGAAATTGCTGACAGAATCGAAAGTTACGCATAATAAAATCAGGCGGGTAATAATCATAAAATATCTCAGAATCCGGCAATTTGTCATGATTAGTGAGCAGTGAACTTTAAAGCCTAATGATTTTATCATCAAACACATAACCTTATAAACCTTACCTTTTCATGCCCATAAAATCCATGCAAAACTCAATTCATACCTGATGACATCGTAGCATTTAAAGGGCTAACAAAGGCTCCAGTGTGTACTGATGCCTTAATGAACAAAGGATTAAGGGAAGGGGGCCCTTCCAGACTGTTCATGTTTATACCACAGGGTTGCGTGCGTGGAATACAGATATTTTATCAACCCTTCTCTGGCACGGGAGATCCAACAAAAACTGATAGATGTCATATTGTGAACTTGTAATGCATTAAAGTATTGATTTTAATTCTGCAAATGTATCGATGATTTTAGCGAAATGAATAAAATTCCAAACCCAACAAAATTTGAATGAAAAGATCCTTATAAAAAACATTGAAGAAGTAATTAAATTTAAAAATAAAGACCGAAAAATCAAAGCATAGCACCAACTGAGAATCGGTCCTCAAGACAGAAAAATGACAGATCAATAGAAATCAAATGACAGTTGAATCTTATTATCTTCAACTATGAATAGTTCTTCTAGACCTAAAAACACATCCTTCCAATCTATAGCATAATTTAAAGTATCTAGTCATCATCAGGGTCGAAACTTTTATCCGGAATTGTCTAACACTGATGAATCACGAGAGGAAAACACTACTCGAACCACTCTCTCATTTGACTTCTGATGAAGGGTTCAATCAAAGGGTAAGGAGGAGTTAAAAGCAAATACGAGTACTTGTCTATAAAACCAAGCTGGTTGATGAATCATTCGATTAAAAATATAAATTGAAATACTGATGAGAAATAACAAGTGCCTCTCCGGAATGAGAGCTGTAATCATTCAGTCCCGCATCTATTGAGATACACAATCCTCCTCTGCGAAATGAAAATCCGACAACGGTTGAATATTTGACGAGGACTTGTTTGCTGATCTTCTCAACTTGACTGACTGCTTTTTCTTCATCTATCTCCCTCCTTCTAAATCCACTACTACATCCATAATTTGGTTTCAATAAAGGATTTCCATGTATAATAATCAGAGGCCATGAAGGGTAGACTCGAACTCGAACAGAGAGAGATAGTGGCATGAAGAATAGTAGACTAGTTCGGGATTGAAGGAGGAGGTGATTTAATCCCTAAAGAAAATTAATAATCCAAGGAGATGTACAAAAGAATCGAGCGACTTGTGCCTAAAAAAGGAAGGATAAATGTAAGTTGTGGGTTAATACCCTTGATGGCTGATGATAATGATTCCAATAGCACTGTAGTTTTTATATACGAACAATCACCGTCATTCGGTACTGTTCAAACTCTTCCAAGTAGTAAGTGGTGGTGGTAGTTGTGGGTCGTCTCGATTCATCTATCAGTGATCTGTTGTAAAAAGTCTAAGCTCTTCGAATTTTTTTCAATCTCATCGTCGTCGACTCTACGTCGTCTTGTAGAGAAGTGCATAAATAATGCATAGATTTATTAGGCGTGACGCGTGATGAGCAACAAAGTATAACTAACAAGGCATGGTTTTCGCATTTGTGGCTTAATTTCTCCCACTTCCATCTCATCAGAAGGAGGAGGAGGATTGGACCCCTTTCTAATTTAATGCCACTCACTAATACGGCTAGGCAGCTCAAGTCAACTCTCATCTCATCTGTGAAATGGTCGGAGTGAAAAAACAACCGTGTTTTTACTCCAGTTCCTACTCCTAGGATTAGTGGATCTTGGGAATCTATGCATAATGATTTTGGGTGATCTTTATTCCATTAACTCCTCGGGATAAATACTTCCATCATCATTACGAGTCTTGTTCTACTCTTGAGCGAGGAAATCCGATAATGCATAATATGATTATGATTAAAGTTCAGACGGAGATGGAACTGCGCTCTCTCTTCTCGGAGTCATTTGCGAGGTTTCATAAATGTGAAATAAAGGGATGATGGGAGGAGAGAACATAATGTCAATTTACATTTTAAACATCTCTTGGCCCGAATCTAATCTTTTAGAGATTAAATACTGTCGTTCGGAGACGAAGAGGCCCTGGTGCAAAATAGTTTGTCGATATCCATTAAGAACTTTGCAAGCCAGAAGCTGCCAACCATAACATTCCCTTATATGGATATATAATTGTTCACATACACGGTCATATTATTACATCCGATGGTTACTGGCTCCTTAGTGCTAAGATAACTCTAAAATATGCAACGCACACACATTTAACATAAGCACATAAAAGTTATATTAAAACGGAGAAGGGAAGAAGCTAGTGAAGCGGGACTGATTGTGAGTGCTTTAATGTATGTAGATGGGTCCTTGGTTATATTATTGGGTACTTTAAGTTATACAAATTTATGATGATATAGCTAAGTACGTACGGGGAGGTTGGAAGATAATAATCCATCCCTGAGGATGAACTCGGTTATTGGTCTCGGCTTCTCTCTTATTCTGGAGAAAGTACTTAGACAAGCGGGGCAGGTTTGGAATAAGAACGGGTAGGATAACAGAAGAATATCAGAAAAGGTGAGGAGAGGAAGAGAGAATAGAAAATCCATTAGAAGAAAAAACTCTTCAAAGTGATCAAACTTTTTAAAAGTCTCTGGCAATAAGTTGATTCCCGATTCCTCTGAGGGATTCGACAAACTCTATATCTCCTTTGTTTAAATATATACACACACCATACCACTTGCCTTGCCAATAAGAGCATGTCAATCGGGGATTGAAAAAATAAGGCACAATGTGCAGCATGGGTTCTGGAGTCGCTCCTGGGAGATTCGATAAGGTTTGAGGCCAAACCTTGTATGTACCGATTAAACTTGGTATACAAGTTCGTAAATGGTAAAACACTTTGAATCTGGTCAAATCAGAGATGGTTAGAGGGCCATCTAAATGGTTAGAGAACGTCTAATAATTTATCTTGATAAGGTAGAATAAATCAATATTGACTCTAACTGAACGATTGTTGCGAAATAAATGTAATAAGCGGAATGTATATTTTTTGTATTTACAGATACACTCTACACAATCAAAAAGTAATGTGTATGTTACATATTCGGGCGGCTGAATAATTCCTTAATTAAATTTTAAAATTGGGAGGCTTAAGCCTTGAAGATCGATTTTGGAAATCGGTACTTTGGTTTTGAAAAATGATGTTGCTGATGTGTTCGGATGCTAATTATAGAGTTTTGTGCGTTTAGTTTATTACAATTTTAAAATTTTAGGTCAAGAATATTTAGTAATTAGTTGATTACTTGGGCTTGTTATGAAAATGCAAAAATGGAAAGCATAATGCAATTTGATTATGCATACCAAAACATTCGTAAACATAAAGTACATAAACTTGTTTTATTATCAGTTTGAATTTATTTGAAACAACGATACAAGGCTTTATAATTAAAATGTATTCATTAATTGACAATTAAAAATATATCTACTTAGATTTACACTTGCAATTAGTTCAAAGACGCTAAATTAATTAGAGAAAGCAAGTGTTTGGAGGAGAGAGAAAGTTGCTATCAAGTCCTACGGTGATTCGCACAATCCTTAGCAGATGGCAACCCTTATTCCAGAATGTGTTTCGTGGTTCTAGTTTCATTCTCTATCTTTGTATTCCAGCATTTCCAGCTCTTTCTGAGTTTTATGCTTCAGAGCGAGTAGTAGGTAGATGTTGTTGGTTTCATCCAAATATCGACAGAACAGAAAGAATGCCCAGATTAAACATTATGAACAAAACTAACCGTGCATGACTAATTGATATTCTAATTTTAAACATGGTGATAAAAAAATCGTGATAGGATGTGGACTATGTGGTACCAGCAATGCGGCGAGGACAACTAATTTTCATTGTCTCCGCAAAGTTGTTTTTAAGAATATATCCATTTGTTAAAAATAATGTTTATCATAATATAATCCTTGTATTGTTACTCGTCATAGCTGAAACTTATAATGATTTTAACAATACTCTTCAAGAATACTTCTCATATAGATGAAGATGTTAATTATTTAATTTTTCTACCTATAATATTTCTATTCACGATTGTGTATCAACTAATTAATCATATATGAATTAATTAGGCATTATCAACCAAGTATTATATTAAGTTCATACTGATACCCGGCAAATCCAAGAGACTGTCGCTTCAAAACCCCGTCTGCTTTTTAATTGGTTATTAGTGTCTTTATCATTGTTTATTTTATTCCTTGTTTTTAAAGCTCTAACTGATTTTATAATCGATTCAAATTCACAATTAATTCCAGACATCAAAGCTTTCTTCTCGATTAAAAAAACTTAATACCTATTCATAATTCAACAAGGGATGCTGGAAGGGTCTAAAATTCTTAGAACAAACGGAAACTTCCAGTTCCAATCTTCCTGTCCGTCCCACACATTCTAACTTTCACTCACTTCCAAAATCCTTAGCTCATCTCCATATTTAGAATGTTTACAAGAGGAATCTTAAAACTTGAAAAGGCTCCAGCCCGAGCTGTCTTTTTATTTCAAAGACTTAAGAACTTTTCCATATGCTTAATGTATATGAAGTACGGCTTGTAGATTTCCTCATCATCAAGATGCTAAGAATAAGAAATGAGCACGAGTCATCAACTCTTCTCATCACCAGATTCTGGATTCTTCTCATTTGTCCATTTTTTCTCTTATCAAGATATTCTTTTGATCCCCTTCAAGAGATATTCATACATTAAAAAATCATCAGGGAAGATCTTTCTGGAGATGAGCTATCTTCTTAGCATTTTTCCAGCCTTCCTTTGTACCTTTGGCTAAAAGCATAATTATTATTCTGTAAAAATCTATATACCTGGAGTCTTAAGAGAGATGATGAGCATTTACATCTACTTTATTGAAAAACGGCTCAAGCCCTTTCTCCTTCAAGCTGGAAGGGAGAAAGTACGGCCGAAGTAGTAGGTACTTCATTTTATCCCGAGAGCTCTTTGATGTTGGCTCCAGAGGTTTTAGAGGAACGCGGCTATGAATATGAATTAATTATGGAGGTGATGTACTCCTCCAGCTCCTATTAGCATAATGTAAAAAATACTTCGTGAGCATTGGAGCTCGGTTAAAATATTCCGCCCTGGAAATTATCATTTTACTGAGCTTGCTATCTCACCGAGGTTCGGCGTATATTCCTTCCCCAGGAATAGCCCACTATAGATCTTACTTCTTATGTATTTTTGGATAAAAATTCTGTTTTAATTTAGAAAAACAGACGGTTCTAGACTAGCAACTAATTTAAAATGATGGCTTCTATCTACACCGTACTAAATTCGCCCTGTCAATGTCAGTAAACTTTGTCATAGTCATCCCACCTCTCTTCAAGAGAGTAGGTGTTTTGCATACCAAAATATCAAATACGAATCAAGATGACGATTTGCTCGGAATTGATTTTAAGTCATGGTGGAAGGAAACTGTAGCTCGTACGGAATGTAATTTAAAATTAACTCTGGAAAGACATTATTGATTATGCTAATTAGTGTTTTGTATGAAATCCATGTTTTACTACAAGATACACAGCCTTCATCAACCAGGGGATACCAGTACTGCTGCTAATGATCGTTAAAATAAATAGACTCAGGTACAATTTGCATGCATGAGAGCAAGTTCCCAAACCTCATTTAGATTCGATTCGATACCATTTCATCTTACTTTAATTAACTTGAGAATTGGAGACGGAGAAAAGGATGGGGAATACTGCAATGATTTTAAGTAAACTACAGTATACATGTATAGATAGAGTTGAGCAAATACTAAAGCGTATATAAATGTATATAGATGCAGATATATGTTTTGAAACTTCTGATGGTAAATGAGGTTATTCTCTGAATTTAAAACAGTGTGGTTCTGCTGTGTTTAATGTAGTGTTTAGTCAAAGGGTTATCTTGATAGGAAAGCTACAAATGTTACTTAAGTAGTTTGTTAGGAACTAGTCACCAATGTGAGATAATGGGGACTCTGGAGTCCTAATTACGTGAAATTTGCAAACGAAGCAAAGTCGCTGAATGACAGGACAAGCTAGTTGCTGCTACTCTACTATTTCAGAGGAAAGTCGTACGGGAAACATCATCATCATTCTGTTTCATGGTTTATCTCTAGTAGTTTATCCAAAGGACCTTGCTGAGTTGCTAGTTCATCCCATTTCATTTAGACTTTCTTCTCTGAAATAAAATTAGAGGATTGAGGAGCCCAATATGCGTGCTGTGCACGTACCTCATTCCACACAGACTTGATGATGAAGGAAGTCATAGAAGTGAAGTATACAAATGTAATGTAAATGTTAGGACTAATTAGCTTTTCCAGTCAGTTTCCACCAGAGGATCTCGGAAGGGACCCGACTTCATTTCATTCTATTTCCTCTCCAGAGCCGTTTCCTGCTTTTAATGAAAGTCCTTGCTCTCTCCGTAGTAATCAACTTTATTTCACACTTAGAATGATGACCAGAATATCACACCGAAATATATCCCGCGTCAATGACATTAATTATCATCTGTGCAACCGAGCTGAAGAAAAATAATTACACTGCCACTTCATCCTCAGATTATCCTTCGTGTCCTTTCTACATGGCTGTCCCAACCCGACAAAAATATTTCACCCTTCCCCTCTAACCTTTCCTCCGATTCGTAACACGGTCTCCGCCATAAATAGTTTATTGCCCGAAAAAGCTGGTCCGAAAAGTAGAATCATCTCATCATATCTAACACAATGGGATTTAGCACCACATATGCATATATATGAGCTTCCAGATTTTAATTAGCTCTTGATTCCGATCTTAATAAGGTTTTGAGTCCCATTCCACACGAACTAATCCGAACGGAAGTTGGACCTGTATTAACATCAGAGTTAATAGGCATAACGAGACGTTAAAAATTGTACGATTCATGAAACCTATGATTTATGTTCCGATCCTATTATAACTACTGTAATGGTGATAATTCTCAGTAAATTCAGGTGTAGGAATTGAGATTTATTTTGCAAACCATTACTATTACCATCTTAAATAAGAATGTGCTAATATTAGGGCTTCGATTCCCTTAAAAGTTAAATTTACTAAAATCTCGACAGAGTCTGAATTCTCAAACTTCAACAAGACGATTTTAAATACACATCAATCCGAGGCTCTTATTTGCATTCACAGGGGTAATAATAATACACGGATCTCCATCCTTTCCTTTCCATGTCCCATATGAATAGGTTTTGTATTTGAAACTATCTTTGCTTAAGTTGAATCCATTATTCGTTCACATCTCCTCCTCGTCGTCTCAGCATTAAAATGCATAGGAATTGATAGGGTTTGAATTCTCGAGATTGTCTCCTGTGATTGCACAACGGGATCGGTAACCCAGCATACTATAAGAACTGGCTCTGGATCCATATATACTTTCTTCTCCCTCCCTTGCCTCATATGTAAAATGGAGCTAGGTGCATCAAATAAGAGAGTGTGACAAGTGGACTCGAATGAATGAGCCTACGTGTTGGGACAAGGCTTAGATTTAGCAAGATTCCTCTATATCCACATCAATTTGATTTCCAAGTTGTAGGAAAGGAGGCAGATCTATATAAAAGAGAGCGAGAGAGCTGGAGAAAATGGAAATTTGTAATGGCCGTGTGAGAAATTCGAACAAATTCATTCAATCTCCTTTATACTGGCCATTCAAAGACTCAGCTCGACCATTGCTCAGAACCTGTCCCTAGCCAAATCGAATTTGAAATTACTTTTAATTCTCTTGAGATTCAGCTTCTTCGGTTCGTAAATGTCTCTTCTACCATTTCTTCGACTACCTTGTACACTCAGTCCCTGGGAAAGATCCGAACTTCTCTATCCAGTCCATACTGCACCTCTCCAGGAGTAGTTGTACAATGTTCTTATGTATACTTATCTTTAGTTATCCATGTCTAATTCAACCTGTTCCAAAATCCTATTTTCCAGTAGTCCCAGGAAACTCGTTTTTGTACTTCCAAGTCGGATTGTAAACCTTTTGCGCGGTCCCCGTCCCTCTCTCTAGAAAGGTGGTCCAATTTACTTCATTCTTTGGATGGAATCGGACCGTACATGTATTCACGACCATCCGAAACTACAGCCTACTTACTGCATGTCTGCTAAGAATGGGAAGTAGAAGTAGAGGAGTAATTCTGTCAAATTAAAACTTAGCTTTGAGCTCTGGAGGAATGCTTTGTGCTACTTGGGACGGGAGGCCAAATTAATTTAAATTGCTTTGCTCCTTTGCTGTTCTCTTACAGAGAGGAGGAAGTGGAGCCATTTGCAATATAAGGCAATTGAGGAATGAGAAAATTTAGTCTCGGAGAGGAGACTTCCACGTTAATGACTTCAATTTTGGACTTTGGGTTCAAATGAGGAGAAAAGACACAGAGAGAGAGAGGAAGGACCGAGATTAATTAGAAACGAGAGGAAGCTCATTCCAACTCGCTCTCTTTATTCTTTGAATGGGAAGAGGGATTGATTCATTTAAATTAAACCGATCCAGCTTATTAAGCAGGCTCGATTATCTTCCTTTTATTCGGGTGTAATCGTCTATCGCAAAGATTTCATCAGGTTCGCTTACTATGGGCCACAGTCCTCGTCATTTATTGCAGCTGGGGTGAGGATGATCTTTGTTTAAAATCTCTGTTCGTTCAACATGTTTTTCACTGCGGCAGTAATTTATAAGGATTTTCCACGACGATTGAACAGTATTTCAACATTCTCGAAAGAGGAATTAAATCAGAGCAGAGGGCCTTATCAAATGGGAAAGAATTTTCTTATTATCCTCTAATACTGTCATTTATATCTCTGCTCTAATAATTTTTGCACAGCAAGTTTCTATTCTACACACTAAAAATTTCATGGTTTTAAAATATTTACAATAAATCACAGGGTTCTCGAGTAAAGCTGGTAAACCAATTAACTTCCCTTGATGATATTACGATAGGCAGGGATGACCTACGCCGTTCCTCAACGAACTTCATGTGGTGTATTCAGATACACAGTTACCCAATTTAGAATGATAAGCTTTTCTCATTATCATATAGCAGTAAGGAGGGATATTGAAGCCTGTAGTACCTCTGTGCATAGTGGTCGTCTTTGATGAAACCAATATACGAATGTCTGGCTGACAAATTTGAAACCTACCTGTTTAAAATTCAACTATTATGTGTAAGCTAATAGGAAACTGAAATTGATCTTGAACCCCAAGCTGTGAATTTAATATTGGGAATTGAACAAGGATGTGTTGCTGATTGAAGCACATGCAGCTAATAAAATTTGTAATTTAATAATATGGTAAACGGTTTCCCATCCCTCTTGTACCTTGTTTTGAAACCTACGGATTCTGTAATGAGTTTTTATTTTACTCCCATCAGCTTTTAAAAGGTGGGTATCAAGCGTACTAACTAACATACACGGAGTGCCTGGCAGAAAATAATGATGAACTTAAATACGCTGGCCACTCAACTCATTTATCGATTATGTTAATCAACATGAAGGGTTCAAAAGAAGATTGGTGACGCCTTCGGATCGACGGGGGCTCAAGATCTGATCCTCTGTCTAATGATGATGATCAGTTCCTTTTTGCTGGAGAAGTCAACAGAGAGACGAGATGTTATTATAGGAATATGAAGGAGCCTCTCTCTATTAGAATAGCGTACCCGATCGACACACCGAGATAGAATTAAATCTATTAAACGAGCCCATGTTTCTCAATTTCTCAATGATCAGTAAAAAGGACGCAGGAAGGGATATGAAATGGAAATAAGAATGAAATATCCTCTCTGATCAAGATTAGAAAAGGTGGGACTCCATGCCTTGGGTCCAAGTGTAGACAATACAATGAAATGATAATCATTTGAATAGAGGAGAAAAAAGAGCATTGTGTAAAGTGCACAACCTGTAAACAACAAAGTGATTATTGTTTGTTATACTTACCAATTCAAATTCTAAGACGAACTCTTTTAATATGCATGATCCTGGACAAAGGTATCTCTCTCTACTTCTATAGGTAGATGCAGTATAGATACATGCTTAATTTAATACTAACTTCCATGTGGTGTGGGATTTTATTCCTCTTTGAAATCCACATGGTTAGATCCTGGAATGAAGTGGAAAAAGCACATTAATAAGGTCGGAGATCAGCTCAATAGTTTCTATAGCTTGCAAGCAGCTTCAGAGGATGTACTATTGGTTTGGCTCAATTGGATTCGATTTGGTCTTGAGGGGAAAAGATACCGATGTCATGTTCTGTAAGAGTTGTGTCTCGGGAATCTGATAATAGAAATAATAAAAATTACGATAATATACGTAGCAATCCAAGAGGTTGTTTTGTACGCATCTGGGATGCTCCTACGGCATCAGGGCTTAAATAATGAGTGAAACGTATGCATAGAGTCCAAATCTACAGAGATAATAGTTGTGACTGGAAAAATTCTAAGTCTCTCGCTGTGAGCGGCGTACGAAATTATTTTACATTTGAAAGACTCGAAGATATGATCTCCGACTTGGAAATCAATGTCAGAGTTTGGAACATCGAGAGACGAGCATCGAAACGCGACAACTGGAAGTACACACAGCAGCCAGAGGAATAGGAGTCGTGGCTGTAAACTTATGGAGAGACGGAGATAACCTCGGAGTGTTGTTTTCGGATGACAGTTGTCTCTTATCATATTTTCATCTCTTCGTTTCATTCCTTTGATTAATCAGCACCGGTGGTTTCCTTTTACCCCTTTTGACTATTGTATACATTAACTATCCTCCTACTTTACATCTTCAGATAATAAGACTTTCAAATTATTCTCCTCCGACTTTCTTGACAAGTCTCAAAATACAAAATACAAGTTGTGTATACATGATCAAGAGGAGATGTAGAGAAATTCATGAAATTATTTTTTTCTCTACGGCTTTTGATCCGTGATAGTACCTAAAAAGCATTGGTGCTTGGAGAGTGTGTATAACTCCTTCGCTCCTGTGATAATTGAAGTATCTTTATTACAAATCAGTGACCTCAAGCTCAAAGTTTTCCTAAGAATTTGGAAAATAAATGAATCTCATTTGAGAAGTAATGATGTAATTTACCATATTTTCCGGTTGTACTTTATTATATATTCCGGACTTCTAGTTTTGAATCTGAGACTTTGAGGAGATGATTGCACAATGGAGAGATTGACTTTTGTCTTCTTGTCGTCATCTTAGACTAAATTATAGTTACTGTTCTAAAGTAGGAATAAAGTACCGAGCATTTTTTGCGGAAAAAATGTGGGTTCCATAAGTTATTTTAATTTAAATTTGTATTCTATACGAGTACCTTAAAGATGATAACTGACCTTGTTACGTTACTCATATTAGAATTAAAATTTAGATTAATTCTGGGATTGATGGTTATTAATGGTCCGTTATTTGGCATTTGGCAGATATGAGTAATGATATAGATGTTTTAGATATTGAGTCTTACATCTTAAACAGGGCTGACAATGTATATAGTAGTGTATTGTAAATCTTTCTTTTGGGTCAAAACCCATCTTTCAGTTCACTGAGACGTAGCTTTAAATTAAGAAAACTAAAAACTATTCAATTTAAAGCAGGCAAACTTCGACGACAATTTTGACAAAATCAGTTTTAAAAGTGATAAACAGGGCTAGAAAACAAGAATTTTTGTTGCTAATAATAAAAATGCTCCTAACTTTAAAATCTCGGCTTTTATTTCCAGAATTCCGATTTCAATAAAACATTATTACGATAGAGGTAGTTTAAGCAAAACGGAAACACAATGATTTTGTCGAAATACTAATACTTGATACGCCTCTATAAAACCGAACTGTCCAATAATATTATTATTTAGAAACAGTACCCCAGCAACAACCAAGTGTCCAGGAGGACCAGTAGCAGCGACAAAAAAGTGTTGTCCATCTCGACAGCTCATTATATATTCATGTTTTCTACTTACTTTATTTTCCCTAACAAACAACACCCGCTTCTTTGAAGACGAAGTCCGAGAGGGAATGGACATTTGGACCCTTATTCTGCGTTATATCCTGCTCCTGGACCATCAAATTTTATATCTTCAACATTATATTACTATGAGTGTTTCCAAATTCTGTTTTAATGAACCCTTTGAAACGGAATCCAGTCCTACGTCCGTCCTCGTTTCTGGAGGCCGGGAATGGAATAGGGACTAGATAAAGGGAAAAAGATCCATCCCTGGTAATAAAATGCAATGAAATGAAATA
This sequence comes from Desoria tigrina, assembly GCA_906901685.1. NCBI lineage: Eukaryota > Metazoa > Arthropoda > Collembola > Entomobryomorpha > Isotomidae > Desoria > Desoria tigrina. Next base: position 741,579 of record CAJQTU010000014.1, read on the forward strand.
AAGGAATGAATAAATATAAGCGAACAGAAGCTGAAACTACACGTCAGCATCTACATCATAAGGACAAAGTTATGAAGTGATATATTGCCGTCTTATGTGTAACTTGATTTACATCCAAGGAACCAGCGTATATAGAGCCCGCTAGAAAACTCCGTCTTCCTCACTTGATTTCATATAATAATATAAATTTTGCAGTCCACAACACATGCAATATTAAATGAATCTTTACTCCTTTCATTGCAGTTAGAAATCCAGTCGGACGAGGAAAAATACTTAAATTGTTACGCTGGAAAACCGTGGGGGAATTGTTTATTCAACAATGGTAGCTGGTAGTAGTTTCTCTCATATTTTTTCTAGAGCATATTGGATTAACTGAATTCCAGTTCCAGGTCCAACGCGGCGGAGATGCAAAAACAAAGGCGCTCCTGCTCAGGATATGAAATAATTTAAGATTATATATATATGAGCTGGGAAATAATATTATACTTTGTAACTAGGTGTAGTACGGGTGAAAATAAGGGAGCGGATATAGAAGAACATAAAGCTCAACTCATGACTACATAATGAAAATAAACTGCTCCTTTCATTGATATATGTTTTACCCGTCTCAAATATTGAGTTATTTTGTTTTTAAAAACCAAAGTGTCATTCTAGATGAAGATTGGAGACTCTGGAATGGAGGATTCAGGGCAGGGTTTGCTTAGGAATAAAATGACTACATTACTGTACAAAATTTAAAGTTCCTCGAGTCAATAACTTCCCATTTTAAGTCCTTTCCATTTTATCGGATGATTTATGCCCTCTTCACTTGAATACTGTTATGTTGCTCTGAACTAACAGAGTCTTTTTCTGGGTTTTTAATTCTTAAGGATACATCGTTATTAAATATCAGATGCAAATATGACTTATCTTGGAATATATAATGTCGGATAACTGACTTAAAACTGCAAAGACAAAATTAAGTCGAGAGTGTGGAATAATGATAAGTGTATAAGGCAAGTCTAAGAAGAATATCACTAGCCAGGCCAATACTGGAAAGAAGATCTCATGAAATGTATTAGGTGATCCGTTGATCCCCTGAAATGTTGGTGAAAAATATGGAAATTTTTTCTCTCCTTGCCTCAAATACCATTTTGCTCACCTAATCCTCGCAATTTTCCACCCAGGATGACCTCTTAGAAGGATCTATGTAAAAAATGGCAGAGTAAGTTCACACGATCTAGTCATGGAAGGTCTTAGGCTGTCGTCTGCTTTCTCTTTCCTCTTCTTCCATCTCTCTCTCTTTCTCTAGTCAATCCAATCCCTAGAACAAAAATATATTATAAGGATCTTATATCCTGACAAAATCCCTTATTTTATTCGACTTTTCACAGCTCCTTCTCCCGTTACACCCTTTCCTGATGCTGCCAATCCCAACCTTTTCGAGGAAAGCCAGTACAAGTCTCAAGTCAGTGAGCCATTTCAAAAGAGTTAAATATATTTTTGATTCTTAACTCGATTCCTGGGGTTTAAATAGTCAGTCGCTAATGCCGGGGATAGCGGTGTTCCCTCCAGATCCCGACATTAAAAGAATTCAGTACCGTATTATCACTCGATACGTTGGAACGTATTAATGTAATGAAGGGAGAGAATGATACACCAGATCCTTCAGAATATTATATGGCATGGATAGGATTTTCATGGTGGGACAGTGGTGGTCTGCTTTCTTTTTTTCTGGACAAAATGGGTACTTTGTGAGCCTAATGGTTATTTCCAGATTTTCTTGGCTTCACTGACTAAGCTACACTCTCAGTGTCCAGAAGTCATCTTCAGCTCATTCATTCCATCCCGACCACCACCGCCACTACTGCCACCGTCACCACGAAAGTTAAGACTTATTACACTCAAGTGTTTCTTCTTCCTTTTCTGGTAGTTTTGGAGAGCAGAGCAGAGGGATGTTGTATTTGTTCGGAGATGAACTGTATTCTATAGTTGACTAAATGTATAGCTAAGCCTTTCCTCCTCCTCAGAGTAAAACATACATTGAGGAAGATTTTCATCGGTCCAATTATTATTTATTTTATCACTCCTTTGCGCTCGAAGTGGACAAGGGGATTGACAATTCATGAGACGGACATTTCACGTCCGCTTTCACCACTGTAATCTCTCCAGTATTTTATTCCCGTCATCTTTCTCATTTTTACCCCTTTCTTCTCCAGCCTCAATCTTCATCCTCCACCAAATGTCAAGATTACTTCAGCTCTTATTGAACTCTTGAGAGCTAAAGCTGGTGAAAAAAATCTGGGAAATAATTTAGCCATATTCATTTTTATGTTGCTTTTGTCCGACTAACTCTATAATTTTAGACGCTATGTATATAGAGTGTGATGGGATGCTAGGGTGGCTGTCGTTGTAGTTTGTAGTGACCATTAGAGGAAGGAAGGGATAAGTGCGTGCATTGAAACAGAATGGCAGATCGTTGATTGTAATTTCATATTTTATATTTTTATGGGGACGGGAGTGGGTTTTTTATAGTGCTGGTTGGAGGAGAGATGGCTGTTAGTGAAATCAAGTGATTATTTTAATCATTGAAGCAGAATGTCTGGGCGAAATTTGATTTAAGTTTCCTTTCGATTAGTTTGGTTAACTCTGCAGAAGAAGAGGAGGAAGTTGAGTTGGAGAGGTTGGATTAAATGTGGAAAACTTAAGCTTGTTTTTTGTAAATATGTTTTGTAATATTATTGGTCAATGTACTTTCTTGGGAGAAAGGGAAAGCACTTGAAAAATCAATTTAGCTGAGGATAAGAGTTTGGCAGGGTGAATGAGCGTTTTCTTACTCTTCGTTGGGCTAATGTGTCCACCAACGGGAGTTTTCTTAAGTAGCAGTAGCCAAGACACGCATTTGATTTCAAAACCACTACTAGGCTCCTTCTCTCTTGACAGGTTTTCAACTTAAATAATTCAATCAAAAGGAGGTTTTTGTTGTAATAACATTTGTGGGAGTAGCCAAGTTTTTTATGTCTCGTTTAGTTCTTAGAAAGTCAAAAAAAACGAAGGAGTCTTTTGTCCTTAAATTAAAGTTTGGAAGAGTTATCTTCTCTATTTGATTTTCTAGAGCTTATAGGCCATGCTAAAATTTTAGTTAAGATTTTGGTGGCTGTACTTTACCATAGGCATTTCATTATCTCTGTCATGGATGTTCAATTGACATTTTCATAGTCTATATAAGATATGTGAAGTTTAAACATAAATCAGAATCCGTAGAGCTGTTTAGGAAAAACAATGATGGAATGATAAGGAAATGGCTAATTAGGATTTATGATGAAAACAATGTCGAAATTTTTTTAATAAATCAGACTGGATAATTTACCTGTTAGAGAAGAAGCGACTGTAGGAGCGCTCATCATTAGTATAATTGAAAAACATTGTTGGGTCTTGAATCCCAAGCCTGAATCCAACGGACACGTTTTTGCATATGATAATGAGGGTAAAACCAGTAGGTTTATTTTGTTTATTTTATTTAGAATTATAAAGTGCAATAAATGTCACATTCATTATTCATTAGTGTGACCAAATCAAAGAGAAAAGAAGAATATGTCAGTCATGCAAAAAAACAATCGAAACACAGTATTTACTGAAAAACTAATCAACTTAAAAGAACGAACTCCACTGGAAGAGATATTGCTTAAAATCCCTTGAATTTGGAATTCGTTTGGCCTAAATTATTTATACTTAAAAACGACAACAGCATTTATGATTAGGAATCGTATCTAGACATTCTTGCCAAAAATAAATTTCAAAACCTGAACTGAGTTATCAGTTATTTCAATCAATCAACTACTCTATGTATGAATTTTCACCTTTTAAGCATGACAATTAAAGCTTAAAGCGTTAACATTTCATTCTACTTTAGAATTGAAACTTACAATCCTCATTATCAAACTGCGTTTCACCAGAAACAAACCAACTACATTTACATTCGAAGACCGCAAAGAACTAGGGAGCTGGCTTGGAAAAGTTGGTCGTGTATCCGATGGCAAAAGCCAATTAAATAGTGATGATCTCCGATGTTGAAATTGGCTTAAGTTTAAGGGCAGATGAGCAAACGGATGAACCACTTCTCCTGTTAACCGATCCTTTATATTCTGTATCATTTAATGAAACAATGGTACAGGAAAAGTTTAAGGCATATCCAAATCTCAACTATTCTATGCTGTAAACGTATACGGGGTTAGGATTTAATTGGATATATCTCGCTGGTAAACAGGGAAAGCCGGATACTTTAATCGCTATTGGCAGGGGACTGGAAACAAAGGAGTGTGTGGAGTTGAAGAACAAAAGGGGAACTCATTAGTATGCAAGTCGAGGCCTGGAAATCACTTTGATGTTGGACATTACAGGAGAACATGAGTTAGATTACATTACACACTCCAGCCCCTTCACTAATTATTTTGTCAATGAAAGAACCATTTGCTGTTATTATTATTTAAACTTTATTCTAATTCTTCGGTGGAGGAGGCGAGAAATGAAAAGTCAATCTGTTTTTACATATTAATTAGCCTGTCGACAAACCAAAGCCGGCCTGCTCTTTACTAATTTACACTTCATATCATACACTTCTTTTGACATTATCGTAGAGCCTCGGGAGCCCCTGCTGGGTTGTTGCACCGTTTTCATAGAAGGTGATTACTCTGATCGAGAAGAGATACATACAAATCTTTTCATTAAAATTATTCATTACTTTCTGGTTGTCTATGTATAGTAAAAGTATGGAGAATCATTCCAATCCAATCAAACCGTACTCCGTGAATCCTAATTGTGAGAGTTGGAGATCTTAATTGATGATTCTGCTGGAGGCGTTCGTATATTTACTTGGGGATAATTGGGAAGGGATCTCTTTGATTCTTCTGATAGGTGTGATTATCATTTGGGAGTTCTATAACGTTGAAAGTTTTGTATTCACTGGGTTTAAGAGGTTTTTGAAATTCGGTTTTCATTCTCTCAACTCTAAGCCTACGCATTTCTGTCGGATTTTAATACGCCACAATATAAAAACTTAGTTTATGAATTAATTAATCAAACCGTACAATAAACATTTTACTGGCGTATCTAAATATGACGGATAAGTTATAATATCAAGTTCTTTTAATCAGTATTTCGTTCATTGTCATTTCATTCGTTAAGATTTATTAAATTCCAGTTAATTAGCAAATAATTTAAAAGTTAACCGAGTATTCAACTATAGTTTCTCTTAATGCCTGTGTAAGACAAGACAGAAGAGGGGAAATTCATCGAAAACCGATTGATTAAAACTTTAAACTACTAATTTTATATAAAAATAAATCGATTTAAGAAACTGCTATTGGATTTCCATATCGTAGCCTCAGAAATACCCTGATAGCCATTATTTTGACAACTCTAGCATCACTTTATCACATCCATAATAGAAACCTGTATTATTCCTATAAATACGAGAAAGAATAGAAATATAAGCACGACGTTTTTAGTTTAAAGAAGTGGAATTATTTCAAATTGATCCCAATGTTCCACATATTTCCAAGAATTGTCGAATAATGAATGCTGAGCCAGAAGTCTGAAAGTGAAATTAGGAATATTTGTTGGTCTTTTACACATTACACACCATACAAATTGGTGATTTGACATACACAGGGAAAAATTCCGTCAATAAATATGCATGTCAGTGACAAGAAAATACGAAGACCAGATCTCTCATTCAGATAGATTATTTGGCGAAATGAAATTCTCACGCCACCAACACCACCACCATCAACACAAACGCAAACCCTATCAGGACCTCACCACACGGATTTCTTATTATTATGCATCAACATATAATATATTATTACGAAGACCTTGACGTCTCATATTCAATCCATCCTGACTGATCTGTGGAATCCTATATTATACATATTATATACCTGCCGAAATTGCTCCGGGTCTCAAGTCTCAAAGTAGATTTCGCGTGGTGCAGAAGGCTCGCAAAGTTTGAAGTGAAGAGAGGGATAAGGGATGATTATATTTAAAAAAGATCGAAGACGACGAGTGGTTTGGTTAGGACTCTAACTCGAGATGAAAAGCAGGCTAGAAAGTTTGTTCAAGGATCCGAATGATAAAATATATTGAGAAGAGTTAGCTGGTTCGGAGATTAAAAATGTCATTTCAGGAGATCCGAGGGCCTGACTAGAAGTAAAGTACGGAATTTCGTATCAAGTTCCCATTTCCCTATATTCTATCTCCGATGTCAAAAACCATATCAATCGGGTTTGATACTCCTCCATATATTATTCCGATAGGGTCGGCTTGCATAAGAAGAGTGTGGAAATGAAAAGGATCAATAGCACACACACACACATCATCATCATCATCATCGTATCATTTTAACCACACCAAAGATTTCCATTCTATTTGAAGATATTTTTGTCGAGGGAGTCAGAGAAAAAGATCTGAAATTGAGAGCTGACTGACTATCTCCTCTCTATCTCTTTCAGATAGATGATAAAGAGATGGACTCGGTGAAGGTTGAAGAGAAAGCAAAGTAAGTAGGAAGAAGAAGAAGAACCTGGGACTTTTTAATGTAGTCTTTTTGGGGAATAAAAATAGGAATGTGAAAGTAATGTGGTATAAGTAATGCAAAGAAATGGGATGACGTGATGTGATGTAAAATGATGTGACGATGGCGGGGTCATCATCATCCCAACTCCTACAGAGGTTTTAGTTGGTTTCAGCAATTCGATTCTGTTATTTTTCTCAGTTTCTCATCTCCCGTTCCTCCTTGACTCGGAGGCTCTCTTCCTCTACTTTGAATTACATGGTCCATCTCGTCAGAGAGACGAAGATGCCCATAATGTAATGCCCGCTTACTTTCCTTCAACTCCGAGCCCGTTCTGTAAGTTATAACGTAACGCCTTAAGTCCAGCTTCCTCTTCCCTTCCATTTTTCATATGCCTTCTGCTCCGGGAAGATACACAAGGATGATGAAGCTCCTGTCATGATATTCCCATCCTTGGTCCTTCGACAATTCCCCTGTCCATAAGACCTTATATGGACATTAATATATCCCTCTGAGTGGTATTATATATATTATTGTACGGACTTCTTCTAAAATAAGCAGAAGAAAAAGATTCGAGAACTTTGTATTTATCGATTCATCTCTAATGCTTCATACATTATGAAAAATTTATGCATCTCCACTCCACCACCATCACCACCACCACTCACAAGTCCTTTTCCTTTTAAATTCTTCCATTTTTTACGGAGAGGGAGTAAGAACTAGAGAGTCCGGTCCAGTTGTGTAATTCAACATGAACTTTGTACACGATTTATCAGATATGCAGAGGGCTAGACAGGATATTACAATAGGGAACTCAGTTCTTCCCCTCCGCCTCCCCCATCAGATTATTAATGCTTTCTCTTATGTAACCGGCACTTGTTTCAAGGAAGTAGGAAAAATCATATCCTCCGTCTTAAAATTTGGCTCATGTCCAATTTATATTATCTTAGAAGAGGTTCGGTTATGATTGGAGAAGAAAATGGATCCGTTTCATTCATGAGGAAGATGATGATCAGGGCCTGATTTTGAAAATAGCAGAGAGTGTCTCATCCCGCTCCATCCAGACTTTCGAAAAAATAAGTTTAAGTGGTCATTTTCCTTTTACAAGGAGTTTAGAGTTACTTACCCTCACGTTACTTATGACTTTTTTGCCTGATTTGAGTTGGCACGGGCTCCCGTATGAAAGTCGAGCATAAAATTGAAAGAACTTTGAAGAAGAATTCCCTCCGAATCCGAAATTTTTGATTACTATTCGTAGGAGAGCATTCGAGACTGGCTATATAGCTTCAACTGAACCGAACCTATAATTCGGAAGTAAAAAAGAGACGTCAGATGGGTGTAACCTTTTCCCAAGTCCGCTGGACTCCTCAGTTTAATGGAGATGTCATGAAAGGAGAGGATTGTTGAAAATGATGACATCCGGCAAAAGTGTGGTAAATGGCTTAGGAAGAAGGACATTGTCTCGATGCAGATCTCTTCAGTTTCCTCTCTCTCTCCTTCTCCTGCTTAATGCAAATGCTATGATGATGAAGTGAGGGGAATTCGGAGAAAACAAGACAGGGATAGATATCCGTGTGGAAATAAGTAAGACTTTCCTCAAGGACTGGACAACTGAGCCTAGGCGAGTCTATAAACTCTTGGAATAGTGATCATCATCATCTTGGTACGCGGACAAAGACGACTCCTCCGCTCTGATATTGAGAGGAAATGTATGCATGAGGACGAAATCCTGTGCGATTGGGATAACCGGGTCTCTAAATGTCCGTTCCCGGTTACCGTTTTCCCCGTCTTCTTCATAAGTGGAGAGAGAGAGAGAGAGTTTCAGAGAGGATCTTCTCGAATCTAGATCTCCCGTCCTCGGACCAGCAACTATTTCCACTTTCCCTCTCTCTCTCTCTGTCGTAAGCATTATAAGGATATGTATATGTGTGTCCTGTCTGTTTGACAGAGACACATTATCGCATGAGTGGGCTGAACTGAGCTGCCTAGGCGTCCGTACGGAAATGAATGCGTAATTCCAGCAGCTTGAATCTACTTTGATGATATTCCCTTGTTATGTGTCCCGGGGATGGAAGCTGGACTTCCAAACTCATCTTCTTGTCCAGCTCCACTACTTCCCCCCTTTCTTATTTTACTTTTTTCATCTATATAAAGTTTCCAGTTGAAGGGACTCTATTTTGCACAAGAGCTGACTACTTATAACTACAAGGACTACCTTCTTTATTCCTTGAGTTGAAGACGAGGAACTATTACTATTACCCGCATAATATCCCAGGGTATTAGCCAGCCTCTCTATCTCGTCTCTGGGCTTCAGAATCGGAGACTTTGTAGTTTATAAAATATATTAGAGACTTGTACTTGTAGTAGTAGTAGTAGGTAGGATGGGCGGATGGGCCTTTAGAAATTTTGTTCGGACGAAGGAAAAAATCGATGAAGGAGGAGGTTGATGTATGCATGTATGCATATCTACATAGTAGTTAGTTATAATATAAAAACCGTTCATATATTTTCCCCCGTGTGTGTGTGGAGAAAGTGTGTGTTTTGTAGCAGGAATGTCCGGCTAAAACTCATTTCTATGCATACGTGAAGACTTCCAACTTCCACTTACTCACATTCACATCAGACCTCTCCGCCAACATTCTAATTCGGCCCAAAAAACCTCAGCTTTTCTTTCCCCTTCCAACACAACCTTAATTTATTCACAACTCCTTTCTTCTGCTTTCTCTACGCTCCCAATCCCATTATTATTAAAGGGAACTTGGGTGTAAACATACGGCCCCCGCTTTTGACAAACTTATTAGACTTTACTGCTGGATGTGAGGAGAAGCTTTTGAGCTATTCTGGACGACTGGACTTTGCTGAGTGTCCGAGCAGTTTTTAATTTTATGATTCCTATAATTAGTTGGATTTATATGGAAATATGCCTGTAATCGCATCGCATGAGTGCGGAGTTGAGACTTGCTTTCACACGGTGAGGAAATTAAGTTGATAAGAGTTTTTGATTTGAAGAATGGAATCGGAAACTTTTTATAGCGTTTTTCAAAATCATCACATGACTAGATTGGATAGGGTTCAGTATAAAGGAACATTTGATATTTGAAAGAAAATCCCATGTCGTTAGAATGAAGTAGAATTATTTCGTAGGTTGTAAAATTAATTTAAGAAAAAAATGATTGAAATTGGGTTTTCAGCTAATCTTGGACGAGTAGTAGAAGGTTAGCTTGAAATGGCTTGATTTTTATGAATAACTCTTTGTTTGAAATTTGAATACAAGTTGCGCAAATCATAGCATATTACACTGTCACTATGATTATCGGAAAGAGTACACGATTCTATAAATTCCAGGTTTAACTATATACATAAAAGGAAACCAACAGTATAATTCGATTTCGCAACATCGTAGTAACGTGCATAAATACCAAATGAAGCTAAAAACCGTATTTCTTTTAGCAGGAACAAAATACAAACAATTTTATTATTTAGATTGTTAAGGGCAAACAAAATAATCCTAATCCATGTTTTGCAATTCTTTCAAGCCCATTTAAATTTAAAATTCTGATATGCATCTGCTGGAACTACTAATATTTCATTACGAGTGAACTTCAGGGTTACCGGATGAGGTATATGGTAATTCCAGTCTTCTTATCTCAAGTAAATATGTTTATTTAAACGAATCCTTGCGCAGGTGACGAATGACAATTAAGCAATGGGACACGAGTTCTCCGAAACAACATACGTTCTCCTTTCTAAACGGCATCAGCATCTTTTGTGCTTTATGCTAATGGCTTGTATTCATTAAAAGATCTTACCACAGGAGGAAGAAAAGATATTCTGAGTAAATGGAAACATATGGGATATGGAAATTGAGATTGGAGACAGAAGGATTTTTTTCGTCTACGCAGACAGCTTCCTTCAGTTAGCTTTGGGAATAAGAACTGAAGAAAGTATTTGCATAATCAGGCATTGAAATGAAAATCAAACTATATGAATACTAAATGAAAAGTACCTACAAATACACACTCTTATTTGCATTTCTTACAATAAGACACGTGCCACCCCCATCTCTTCCTCGGCCAAGGCTGCTAATGAGCTTTTAGACGTATTCAGCGTATTAAAAATGTCTTCAAGGACTTAAGAAAGTGCAGCTGTCAAAGTAGTCTTGCAATTACCCCAGGATTTCGTAATGCATTTTATAATAACTGGACACATCGTATATTATTTGATATGAGCTGTTGATATTAGCAGATTTAAACAGCCATTCCTCCATGCTCAATGTTCGGAATCGTAAAACTTGATAATTACCTTTTTATATCAAAAAATTCTTATTCAAAATCCAGCTTTGGAACGAAATGTCATGGAACGACCTCCGGTTTCGTTAGTAAGATTGACTACCTGGATTAAGCTATTCGTTAAAGCCCTAAATCATCATTAGCATTCGCAATGCTCAACTCCTCCATTTCTTAATAAAAACGGTACTGAGGGAGAAACGATGTGTGTACAACATCGACTTCGTTATGCGATGAATCGACCGTTATGATTTTATGTTCAGGCTAATTGAGTCCTTGCATGTCATTAGAATTCCTTGTAACACGCCGACTGGGTGACAAAAACTGCTTTCCCTTGATTACATGATCGGTCGAGAGTAAGTATAGATAATAAAAAGTCGGGTCGGTTCGAATTTGTCATGATTTTTTATACACATTAAACATAGTCTAGTTATGCGGACAGAATCAGTATTTTACTGGCCGAACCGACGAACAGTATTTGTTTTAACATTCAGAGAAACATAGAATTGTAATATGTTGGACACAGCGATACAACTCTCCTGGGAATTACGAGTCCTTGTCGGTATTTTAAGCAGAATAAAAATAAAAGCATTTTCTCTATATGTAACGACATTCGAACATTTTTTATTTACAGCATTCGTTGAAACCTCCCGATCTTGTCATTAAACCATCTGCCATTTAATTACTATGTATTATTAATAGAATATCCCGACACAGTTCATCTTACCTGAACCATGTATCATCTCGCCTCGTCAGATTTTCCTTTAACCAACTGTCCATAAACAAGTCCAGTCCTCTGGAGGAGGAACTTTTTCCACTTCCAGGTTTTTAAATCGAAATCTTCAAAGAGCTTATAAATTCCCCCTTTGAAACAAAGTGTTTGAAATTGTAGATAAAAATGCTCACAATCAGAATTCAGTTTTCCCTAACCCTTTGAAATAAAAAATGGAAAGGACCTATTTTATTCGCCAAAGACTCCTCTATCTTTTGTTCAAGCCCGAATCCCGATGAATGGAAGATTAAGAACAACAATCTAAAGACCATAAGGGTCCCACTGAATGCGACATGGTCAGCCTTCTTAAGAACCGGTTTCGGGTAGCCCGTAATTTTTACTACTTTTTCTCCCGCTTTTCTCCGATCCATTCCATTCCTGAATAGATATGCCTGTAGAGATAAAAATAGACTCGGCTCGAACACTCATCGTATCATTATTAAAAACGGGAATTAGTATTGTTCAAGGAACTCATTGAATTCAGCATCCTCATTATTATTATTCCAACTCGTCAAAGCATTCATTCAGCTTAGCATCGTCAGCATCATCAATTCATCAAAGACAATTTATTCTCATAGACAAGACAAAACAAAAAGGTTTACAAAGATCCCTCCGAAAATTGTTATATAATTTGAATGATAAATGTTTAAAAAATCCCGAGTCCAATCTTTAACCCTTCTCACTGTACTTGGAGTAATCATCTTCATGATCATGTATTCGTCTTGCTGCTAAGTAGAAGCTTATACGAGTGTGTTGTGTTGGGCTCGGAAAGTGCTCTGTTTTCTGACCGATGTCCTCTCCCCATCATAATCCCAAACACTCATGTCATCTCCTTCTATGATACGATGAGCCATGTGAATGTCTGTTGAAGCTGATTTTAAATTCAAATCATAAGACAATGGCTACAATTTTTGAAACACAGACGACAGCTTTGTATAATTTTTTGTAGCGAGAAGGAGAGCCTTCAACCGACGACTCGGGAAAAAGGACTAGTTAATTGTTTATTCAAGTTTTTATTCATGATGACAAGGCTCAGTTTAGTTTGGTTCATCGTCTCTTGTCATGGTCTATTATCCTCTGTCCTGTTTTTTAATTCCTTACCCTGTTTTATCTCTTTCTACCATTTATACCCCTTTGTTTTACACTCATCAGCCGCCACACACACGGAATCTCTGATCCTCAATTTTTTTATTATAATACCTGCAAATCCATAGCCGTTCTTTTCAATTTGCCGATTTCCCAGGCACCATACCACATAGAGGCCGGATTATTATCTTCTCTCGACCAGAGATAAAGGGACCGAACTCGTTGATTTTAAATCTCTGATGACAATTTACGTGTCTCCAATCCTATTAAAACGGCTTAGTCATGGTCATCTATTCCCTTCGCTCTGATTAAAGATTGAATAAAACCTTGAGAAAATGCCATCAATTCACCAGTCCATTGTACCTTTGTACCCGCTCATTAATTCTCATTGATTCAGTCGGATCAACGAGACCACACATGGGCATCGAGGAATCGTACGATTCTTTTTACCGATACCGATACTTGCTAAGTTTCAACGATACCGACTCCGATACCGATTCTCAAGTTTTACGATTCCGATACCGATACCAATAACCGATACTTGGGTAACATACGATACCGATCCCGATACCGATTCCCATATTATACGATACCGATACCGATTCCAATAACCGATACTTGGAAAACATACGATTCCGATACCGATACCGATTCCAACATGCGATCATTGTATAATATACTTATACTAGGCGTAAGCCCGGTAAAAACCGGGATTCTAGGTGGTGGGCCAGAATTATGCCCTTAAAATCCTTGAAACGTTGATGTTGAAGACGTAGGAAGTACGGTTAACAATTTTGACCCACCAGCTAGAATCCCGGTTTTTACCGGGCTTACGCCTAGTATACCCAGTATTATTCATCGCTGAATAGCCATTTTCCGACCCCGATCAGGAAGTTACCCTACCCTTCAATAGTATGCATCGTTGAATGGTTATTGGTAATACCTTTTAAACAACAACAACATAATGGTATGTAATTTGACCATTCGCCCCCGGACCAGGGTATGCTATCACCCTTAGGTGGAATAGCTCGTGGATATACCTTTCAAATGATGTATCACATGCAAAGGTTCGTAATGATTATTTTTGGTCCCACCGGCCACCCCCGGATCAGGAGGTGACCTTACCCCTAATATTACACATTGTCGCTGAGTAGACAGTGGATACAACTTTGGAATGAGGTATCACATATAGGTGGGTTAAATAGCCATCACCCCGGATCAGGGTGTTATCAGTGATCCAACCCCCCAATAATATACATCGTTGAATAGCCCTTGGAAATACATTTAGAATGAGATTTCACATATATATATATATCTATATATACATATGGGTTCGCAATATGACCATTTTTTGACCCCCCCCCCAACCCCCGGATCAGGGGGTGAATCTACCCTCCAATGAGTAGACTTGGGGTTCGGTTAGCAGGAGAGAACCCCATCTATGGATTGGTGATTGAAAGAAGGGAAAAGGTGAATTAGAGAAAAAGAAAGGAGGCCGAGCGAGAGAGAGTGGAGAGGACTCGGCACTCGGGAAGAGGCAGAGCATAATAATAGGAGTCCAATAGTAGCGGAGCGGGGAGGAGCATGCCGACGACGGATTCAGGAATTGTGGTATTATTATATAGGATACAATACAAAATCCTTGAAACTCGGGGGTAGAGTAAGTTATTGCATTGTATCATATATAAAGAGAACAGGAACGCCAACCGGTTCGTGGCAGCTGCTGTCTGGCTTTAGTCTTCAAATCGGAAAAGTTGGCTATTTTACGATACCGATCCCAAAACCCGATACTTGGAAAACATACGATACCGGTTCCGATACCGATTCCCAAGTTTTACGATTCCGATACCGATTCCAAATACCGATACTTGACTAACATACGATACCGATTCCGATACCGATTAGTGTGGTATCGGAATCGGTAGCGGAATCGCTGTTTTTTAACTTTTACGATACCAAAGAATCGTACGATTCCTCGATGCCCATGTGTGAACGAGACACATCAGTAGCATTTTATAATTTTTACAGCCGCAGAGATGAGATTTAAAAACTCGGACTCTCAAGCAAAGTCCCCCATCCAAATCACTGATTGTTCATGGGAGAATCCAAGACAGTAGTTCTCATTTGGACGATCCCATACACTTGTAGGGTGGCTGAATTGATTTAGAGCGACTTTGTCGGAATGACAAAGGAGGTAAGAAAATTACTTGGCTCGAGATCAGTATGTAAGTAGAGGAAAGAGTAAAGAGCAATCCAATATAATAGAGAGTGACTGATAGGAATGCAAAAACTTGCTCAGTTAGAACAAACGCAGCTACCGAGATCATAGATCTTCTCAAGCCTCAAGGAGAACCCAGAACTTAAGATCCGATTAGAACAATAGGGATCAAGTCCAATATACAATGATACGTTTTCTACTGCTACCACCACCACCACCAATACATTTATACCTAACTTGAGGAGTATACGTGGACTGTGGCAGGCACATCAGTTATGCAATACAACATTCCACGAAAGTGTGGCATGGAGGGAAGGAATTTCACTTCAGGCTTGGCTCCTGCCGAAGACAAGGCGATTTAACTCTTCTTCGTCAAGACATATATCGGCTTCTCGGAAAATAATATATCTTCCAGCTCTAACCTCTGTATGCAAGATAAGCTAAATGTAAGATGAATAACAAAATGCCAAATACCTTTCAACCTAACCTATCCGCGGAGATGTCATTACAATCCCTCCCATCTCATCCGTGTGGTGATAACTTGGAACATTATCATAGACTTTTAGTTCCAGTCTCGGATTGCACAAGTTGCACCATATGTTCCTTAATTGGTGTAAACCACCTGCCTGGATTCATGAACGGATGAAATATTATTTACAATTTATAAGTAATATTAATGCTCCTGGTCCTCGATCTATCTGCGATCTAATAACCAGTCAATCTACTTTTCCCTTTCGAAACTACACTGACAGATCCAACTGTCGAACAGGTTCCGATTTTAATTCCATATCAAAGCTACAAGCCCAAAAATAGTTGAGAGAATCTTGACATCTTAAATGCTTTGTTATTTGCCAAGAAGCTATGCCTTTCATTCATAGCCGATCCACACCTTAAAAACGAGCCAGTTTAGCTTCCGAAATTTGCAAAGCCACTCAAGAAGTAGTGTAATAATAATAGCATAAAAGGGGAACAATGAAACCCGATACTTGCTGCAGAAATATAAAATTCCTTGGTATAAAAACAGTACTTGGATTTAATAGGTTAGAAGCTGGTTAGGGTTATTTAGTCCTCTGCTGATGATGGAGGACATGAGGAGATTTCTAATGCTCTAATGTTGGGGATTGAGATTGGATTTGAATTTGAAGATGCAACTTCTTCTACGTGTGACACGGTCCCCCTTGAGATCTCGGCAGGTATCGTAGCGGAGGTAGTTATATAATGGTAGTAGCTTGGAATTCTGCATAAAATGTAAAAGTCTGGCGCGTGTCAAATTCTCTTGGTCCATAAAATATTCTCATCAAGTTATTGCTCCGTCTTCTTTCCCGACTATCTTTCTCGTCTCATGTCGACTTTTTTCCAGTTCCAAATATCGTAAGAGAATGCAGGTTGGAAAGACTCCTGGAAACATCCTTTCCACATTCCTCCCATCTCGTCTATCTGTTTTAGGGATGAGATTCCTCATTTTATGTCCTCCACTCGAGCTTAAAATGCAAGTTAAGACGCTTAAAATATTTTACTAGTATTTATTACAAACTGCTCCTTCAGCCTTATAAAATGTGAAAACCCTGTTGGGGGAAGACGGAGGAAATTGTTTAATTTAGATAATTCCATTTACAACCTCCTTCAATGATGTAAGAAAACAAACTTTTAAAGGAACTACATGTGAGATTTCAGCATTTTCTCGGAATAGTTCCATTAAGATTCAAATTATAACCTCCTTCTCTTCTCTGTAGGATTTACTTTTACAATGGGGAACTGGGAAATGAAAGGAAAACAGATTGGTAATTTGTTAATGGATTTTTTTAAAACTTCAATTTACCTTCATATAAAGTCGTCATTTAAGCATCGCAATAAAAAAGGAGCACGGAGAAGAAAAAACGGGATGAATAATTTGTATATTTACATAAGAGCTTTATAAGTGAAGGAAATTAGCTAAGCCGGAGCCACAGTATTGATTGTGGATAAAAACTCGTAAAAAGTAATCGTTGGGTTGGAGTAGTCGCTCTGCGTTGACGGTGGTGGAATAATTTGCAACAAATCCTCAAACTTACTTTTTTAATGGCTCCCGTGAATATCGGAACATGGACTTGGTGGAGTTTCATTTTAGTGACAAATAAACTTTGAAATTACTCTGCTCTTTTAATATGAGACAGACTTTCATTCATCCATCTAGAAAGCCATTAAGCTAAAATAACAGACTATTCCTATCCACTGCGGGATGGATGCTAAATAAATAACCTAAATAAACTAGGGAAATAAAACATTCCCTATTTTATTCACAAGTTAGACCCCCTCCTCCCCCCGGAAAAAAAAGCTTAAATGGGAATGACCCGAGAGAGAGAGAGAGTGAGAGACTATAGAGCCCGAAAGGTTAGCGGATGGAATAAATTATTTATCTGAAAATATTTTTTTCTCTAATAGGCAGTAGGCAACCTCACAGGTTAATAAACGGAGGTCTGACAATTTATATGAAAAATGATTAATAAAATAAGCACCCATTTTTTAGCAGCCTTTTATCCGTAATTGCCTCTCGGAGTGGGTTTGACTCTGGAATATTAGATTGACTGATTGGTACGGTGGTCCCGAATAAACACAAATAAGGAGAGGTGGGCTAAATATTTAATTCTTTTCTCCCATCTAATTCATTTCCCTTCGAACTCTGTCTGCTTTTAAAACTAACTAAAGAGTCATACCACCCATCGAACTTCTCCAGGGCTATCATTCAAAGAAGCCATTACTTCACAAAGGTAATAATGAAAGACAAAATGAAAAAAAAAACATTTATGTGTTTTGTAGAGACTTCTAGGGTTCCATTCTAATCAAAGGCTTCCTCATCATCAACATCATCCTTCCTTACGACGCTCCAGGGGGTGAAATCCGGCACCGAGTTAATCCAACCCACCAAAGGCAAGGAGAAGGCGAAGTTAGCTTCTTTTCCGAAGAACTAAAATGACTAATGAGCTACGGTCCCTTTCTTGATAATCCTAATTGTTAAATTGTATTAAATATCCTATAGTAGATGATGTGGCTGAGTAGTCGTTGATATAATGAACAACTCAGCAGCAGAGAAAAGGGAGGTCTCGGTGGTAGAAAAGACGTAAAAAACCGTTTGGTTAATAAAATAAATGAATCTCGTATCTTGTTCTTATAGTTATTATTATTGTATCATGATATTTAGCTACGTACAGGCACACCTAACCTCCTACTAACTAACTAACAGCAGCAAGTCAACTTAATCCCCCTGATATAGCTGATTACGAGAAGGAAGATCCGAATTGTTTGGGCTGAAGATGAGAGAGAGTCGGCCTCAAATCTCCTCGCGTCAAGACATTAAACTTGGGACCAAGGAGAGTAGATATAATGGATATCAAACTCGTTATAATATATGTCCTATAGTCCATGTTATATTAATTTCAGTGAGTAACAACCATGAACATCAGCTGATGTAATAATAAACTCGGCCCTTGATGAAGACAAAAACTGGAGAAAAATTCCGAGACCTATATGAGATGATGCTGATTCTTCCTCTTCTTCTATAGCATGTGAATTACATACGGGAAAAAACCCGACAAGAAGAGCAGCCCTGCCTGTCGAGCTCCAGTTGGCAAAGAACTCATAGAGGCTAATCCTTAAAAAATTATGACAGCGTACTTTATATCAATTTAGCTGTCAGTGTTAATGGAGACTTAGTGCTCAAATCAAAGTCAGTAGGATTAATTCCTTCTACTTAAATGAAAAGTCAAAGAAAAAGCAATTTAGCCAAAGAAAACGGAGGACTGGCTATTAAGGCAATCCTCCTTTAACCAAACTAGGCCCAAGTGAAAATACTTTTATACACTTATTTCGCCCTCGGAAGAATAGGCCTGTACCTACATATACTATTATCTAATGTCACCCAAGCCATTACGACGACTTTTAGCAAGAGGAATCATAAGGGCAGAGAAGGGAAGTCTCTGTCTCAAAATCCCGTATAAAACTAAGAGATGCCTTGATATTTAAAATCAGACCTATTACTTCATTTTTTTTACAACATCACAGTTTCTCAAGGAAATTGATAATAATGCAAGAACTAATGTCTACGAATGGCTATAAGAAGTTGAGCACTATGAGCTTTAGGCTCGATTATCGCGAAACTTTAACAAGGACCAATTTAGGGCTATAAGACAAGCCTCAGCCTCCTCCCATCCTCCCTAACTAGAAGAAGAAAAAACAGTTTGACTTTTTAAGAAGACTATAGATACTTTTATTATCCAGTAAGTGAATGAGTAAAAGAGTAGAGATTCCAATGGGAATAAAGGGTACGGAAGATCAGAGTTGATGAGAGGAGTCAGATTAGCCTAAAAGGTGAAGGAAATACGAGATAATGAAAGGGATCACATGGATCAGTGGCTCTGAATGAGCCTCCTTCCTATAACATATCCGTCTAATTGACTGAGAAATATTGAGAATAATTACCCGATTACCATAATGGCGAAGATGAATGAGAAGCGAAGTGAACTGAACTAAAATATGACTCTCGTAATAATAGTAACGATAATATTCACCCAGCAGAACAGAAATGCAGGCGGTTAGCTATTCTCTCTCTTTAAAAGAGAATGACATGCCATTCCATCCAATAACGAAAGATCCTTATACTAGCAAGCATACACAGGAATTACTATTATTATTCATAGAAAACTTGTAGGTAATAGATAGGCTTTGGCATTTGCTACAAAACTATGTACCTTTCGAGGCATAAAATTACCAATACTTTTACTTCATAGAGAGGAATCCAGATTTGGTTTGCATTGCACCGATGAGATGAGATTCCAGAATCGAGATTCGAGGATAAAAAATCATAAGGATATCCATCCCTACCAGTAAAAATCATTATCCCGACTCTTCGCATTCCTTAACTCGAGTACTATTTGTTTGATACATCCTCTGCTTTTAAATGCATGAATATTTAATTTCATTACGTCTGTGTGCATGTGGTGTGGATGATCGGGAGACGTGGAGGCGATTACTCCGTGCATTACAGAATCTCCGAAGGTATTTAAGTCGAGCAATGACATAATATATGCATACAATTTTATCATAACCAAGAGTTGATAGCTCCAGTATATTAGGACGATAGGGATTTTATTTCGGAAAAAGTAAATCTAAGGCCCACCTGAGGCATAATTAATGAATTTTTGTGTGCCCTTTTTCCACACTGAGGGGGTAAAAGGGCAAAGGAATGTGTTTAATTTAAGGCGTGGGCATGACAAGCATAGCAGAGGAGTCTGCTTAATCGGTCATGCATTATATCACATATTTTTATAATATTATTATTATTATCATCATTGTTGGCATGAGATGTAGGGAGAGAGAGGCTCTTTCTTAGCAATTTCATGATGTGGTCACCTTCTTCGGAGGATGATCCATGGATATGATACGGAGGAGGGACACATAGTAAAGTATTTTATCACCAGTCTCTCTCTCATCATCATTAGAGCTCCATGATTATTATAAAATCAACTCCTATGTACTGCCACCACTGCCACAATCTCTCCGTAAAAGACGAAAAAAAACTGGCTTGGGTTCAATAGAAAGATCATGTTATGGCATCTTTGTCGCATAAGCGAAGACGAGTTCACTTTGACTCCCCATGGACAAGTCCAGTGGACCAGGATTATAATTCTTATTCCTGGCAGCAGGCCCTTCCCCGTGGTAGTATTAAAAGGTATTTTAAGTAAGATATAATATTATCCCCTTGTTTCAGTATCAACCGGCTTTTTATTAGGATTCATCTTGTACCTTTATTAAAATCAAGTCTTTACTGTTTTGAAATTTAAATTCGGGCGATTAAAATGACAATTACTTGTAGTTCTGATTGTAATTTGTGTACGGTTTATGCATGCAAGGGGTTAGCATTTCTGAAAGAGGATGAAGTATGAAGTTCAACAGGGTCAAGGCTTGAAATTTGAAGGTTGGTTTGGAGTGCAGTGACTTTTTTAACTGTTTTAAAATTCCAATATGCCATGTATGGGTTATTGTGAATTGTAGTGATGAACGAATGTGATATGATATGATTTAAAAATATATATCATTCATTTGTAGGAATGTCTCCCTTTCTTGCTGAATCACGACGGAGGAGTGAGAGGGGAGCAATTTTTTTCCTCTCGACTAGATCTGTCTTTGTTGTACCCATTTGGAGCAGGGAACAATGATTAGATTTTAGTGAGTGAAGGTTTAAGTTTAAAATGCTTAAGTATTTAAAGGCTGTCTACTAAGTAGAAGGGCATTCATTAACTTCCAACTCAGGTGGGCTTTAAGTTTGTTGTGTAGATGTTAAACTTGAGCAGAGAGACCGTCTGACCCGGTCTACCTCCTCTGCATCGTAAAGTCTTAACGAGCTAATCGGTTGGTCCGATCAGATGGCATTAATCAAAAGGCCTAATCCATCATTTTACATGGGGTACAACCCTTGACACGGCCTGAACAGGGGGTCTCTTCTCTAACTGTTTGAATCTTTTTTTTATAAATTTACTCAATTTTTGACATCTTCTAAGTCAATCTATCACGACATTTATTTTTCCCCAATACGTGCTTATACTATCATTACGGTTACAAATACCGATCCACAGTCAGGGGTAATTGTGAGACCTGGTTTATTCTGGTACTTTGAATTATTTTTTTACTTTTGTATTTTGTATTTTACGTACAATGGAACACTCAATATATTATGAGAAATTAGGAGATCGTGTAAAATGTGGAAGGAGAGAACAAGGGAAAAGTCCGAGTAGTTTTTCCGACGTAGTGTGACAAGGCATTAATAAAGGCATATGTTGCATTATTTCTTAAACTCGGCAAGCTTGAAGGAACTTATCTCTATCAATCTGGTCACATTCGATATTGTTCGCACTCACGCACCTGCTTGTTTGTGCCGAGGGTCGAAGTATGAATTCAACCCTTGTCACATACCATCAGCTCTCTGTCAGATATTATGGCTAAATAAAATAATATTTCTCACGGATTGGCTTTCTATCTTCGATGTAGACCGGACCAGAACGGGTTATCTACTACCACCGGACTCGATTTTTATAAAATCAATTGTAAAGATAAAAGCAGTCCTGGCATTGTACTTCAGAGGCTGCGGTTCGTGAGATATTTTTAATTGTCAATAATTGCTTTGACATATTTTTCAGCCGCATTTGCAATTGGTGTACGAAAATTACAGAAATGATAATTTATTTGACTTTAAGTTTGCATTGCAAAACTAGACATCTCTGTTCGTAAGGTTCTTGTCCCTGAAACATTGGGAAAATATCACGTTTTTATTTTCACCTGTTCAGTAAATATCAAACAATCCCAGACAAATATACGCAGATAGCGTTTAATATTTCAATGTAGGACTCGTATAAAATTACCGTTTTATTTTCGATTGAAGACGATGATTAAATGCATCCCACTCAGATAACTCTAGCGTTTCTCCGAAATTCATCTTATGAATAGAGATGAATGTGATATATAAAAGTGTAAGGCTTCAAATGGCCACGATAAATAAATTTACTGGAGATTCCAATTCGAATCAGCTTCGAATTTCGCCCGGCGCAACGTTCCCTCTGACCCCTGGCCAGCTTGACATTAATTGCATTAAGAATCAGCATAGTTTTCCGTAGATATCCAATAATTACATCAAAGTAGCACTATAATGATTACGGGATTGACGTTATTTCTCCTGAAGTTATTTGATCCGTGTCCATCTCGGCTGGCTTTTGGTCCTCGGCCAAAGCCACTATTCGTTGGAAAGGGAGAGAGAGAGTTAGAGAGAAAAGAGAAATACGGGAGATGAGATGAAAGAACTGGTGCTGGTGGTTTCTGGGATAACACAACAACGTTTGAGGCAAGTCCAATTAAATCTCATTCTTTGGCTTGATTTTACAATCTAATGTAATGAAATCAGAAATTAAATCTAATTGTGCATGAACTGTATGCTCTCATTTTCTCTCCAATCTTCCTACTCCTTCACAATCTCTTTTCGGATACATAAATTCCATTTCGAGAGAAGTTTGAATCCAACCATCTCATTCCTCTTCTATGGGATATATTGCAGAGATTTTTATATTCAACCACCCAAAGGCAAACATCACTTCTCCTCTCTGTGCATAAGCAATCCCGCTCCTGTTTTTTCTACTTCCTAAGGATCCTTTGTATAGAAAGAAGTGGACTACAAACTACACAGCCTTCCGTCACTTTTTCTAGAGAGATAGATCCCACATTTGGCAATTTCCCCTTGATGCTTGTATATATATCCTTCCAATTCCCGATACTCCTTGTCCCGGCCTGCTTTTTTGGGAAGAACACTTGATTCCGAACCCGAAAATGTTTTCTCCTAAGAAAGAGCCGCATAATATAAATGTCCATTGATCGTATTAAATTAAGCTACCGAAATCGAATTATAATCTAGCTCCCAGTTTTTTCCCCGTTCCCTTTGTTGTGGCAAACTAAAGTCTAAATGGTACAAGTATGTAATAAAGTTAATGGCTCCTTCCTCCTTAGAAGAAATGGGAATGCTTTCTCCCTCCTCGCATCCTCTCTCTCATTTAATACGTCTCTCTAAACCATCACCATCAATCCTCTTTCCTAATTTTATGCAAAAAGGCCAGTTTTTTGGGATATGGAAAAATATAGCCGGGCCGGAGACTACTGCTTCCTCCTCCCTGTGACACGTATAAATTACTTTGTAATCTCGCCTTCTTTTCTTTAATCAGTGTAAGTCCTCTCGAGGATAATTTGTCTATGATTTAATTGCATTTCCCTTGTATATTGTATATTTCACAGTCTTACCAAGTCTCCATTTCCATTTCCCATGACACTGACTATTTATATGCATAAGAGATCCTGCAATTTACTTGAATTATCCGTACTGGGATTAAAACGGCTAAAAAACGGGTAAGAATAATTGAGGAAGGAAGTGGGATTTATTTGGCAGGCATGTTGGAAGTTGTAGAGGAAGTTGATTAGTGCATAGGCTTTTATCCGCTTGCTCTGTCTGTGAGGGAGTGATTAACAGAGACTGATTAAGACAGAGGCTGCTGAGAACTAATGAGTTAGCGCATGGGTTTTTAGACGCCTGTAATTCATTATGCAATATTCCGTTGGATGAGGAACGGTTTTAGCCGTACTCCTCGGCTCCTCGTCCGAGTTGGCCTGTGCGGAGTTGAAGGTTTGGGGGAGAGGAGTTGATTCGCGTTTTAATTAACAGAAGCTTTTCTCTTAGAGGACGGCCTCTAATTAGTGGCTCGTAGTTATGCAAATGAGGAGGAAGAGGAGGGGAATCTGGCTCGGCCTGAGCCACTCATGCTGATTAAACCATCCTCATTTGAATACCACACACACCTGTTCTCGGCGTACATTCCCCAGCAGGCCTGAATAGCTGTTACGTGAGAGCTTGTGCTCATGACACGGCAAATTCCACAGTTTCTAGTCTTGATTAATGAGGAGGCAGACTAGTAAAACGCTTTGCCCTTCCTCGGGACTGTAATATCCGTCTGTTTTAATCGACGGAGTTTGGAATTCCATTCCGTAGGTTTACGCTCTTTACATTTTTAGACTACGATTGTGCAATAAAATACTCGTACAGTTCATAATTAAAGGCTTTTGTACCAAGTTATTTTGGTTCAAATAATTAATTATTGCTGATTTTTCGAGGAAATTAATTAAAAGCTTGCGTGTAAAGGCTGATACGTAATTTCGAAACCGATAAGTGACTTTTTGATTAATTGACATTTGGGGAAATGGAGAAAGGCTGAAAGATATTACATTTTTGTCTTGAGTATGTCAGGGACTTGAAGAAATGATGGAAGACTGGAGAATGCATGAAGCGAATGTAGAATTCTAAACAATAGCTGCTTCTGTGTAGAGCATGTATAAAGAGAATGATACGACAATCAACCATATAGTCGTTAATAATGAGTTTTCTCCGTATTCCGTGGAATCAATAAAACATAAGGTGTACTGCATAACTCAACGTGCACAGCACCGATCACATTATTATGAGCTCCGAGCTGGGAAGAACTCCTACAGAGCAGTAGTAGTAGGATGTAGGAAACGTATAATAATGAATAAAATGTCTCTGGGGTCGACAAGAAAGTGGATTAATCTCTTTGTCTTCACCATACGAATTTATGGTGGTCTTAGCATTTCTTGAGAATGTGAATTTAAGCTGAGGGAACGGATCTACAATAATGGACGCATGTACTGGATGCGTAATGTCTCATAAGTTCATAACGTATGACCTCGTCGTCCTCCTCTGTCTTCGAAAATGAACGGCTTAGAGTCGAGTCGACGAGATCCGATATCCGTTTAAGTCCCCTGTATTCATAAGATCATAAAATTCAGGACACAGGAGCGGATTTATATATCGCCTTTCTTCATTAGATCTCTGCGAGTAATAAAAATGATTTAATGTCCTGTTCATGCTGCACCGAAATGTTGAATGTGGGCATATCTGTGTAGCCTGGCTTGTAGTAAAATAGGAGGTGAACTATGGATCGATATATTTATTACTCCACAGTACAATCACTAAGTTTTAATAACCAGTAGTAGATAAACCAACTGTCAATTTCAATTAAAGTGTTCTGTTCACACAGAGTGTAGTTGTAGTTTGTAGTTGTAGACTGCAATTAGTTGGAACAAAGTTTGGAAAAGTTATGATAATAAAATA
Source organism: Desoria tigrina (assembly GCA_906901685.1). Taxonomy (NCBI): domain Eukaryota; kingdom Metazoa; phylum Arthropoda; class Collembola; order Entomobryomorpha; family Isotomidae; genus Desoria; species Desoria tigrina. The sequence goes on from CAJQTU010000014.1 coordinate 767,181, forward strand.
ATAATAGCGGCTCCTATCATGTTTTCCTACTGAATATTTCCCTGGAAAGTGTGTTTAATCACTGGCTCTGGTGTGCCAACGGCCTGACAGAATAAATTAGGACGCTGAGTTGATTTGTGTAGTAAAAGGGTAAATAACATTAGAAAATTAATGTCGCCAACAACACCAACTGCACGAACTGCGCCATTTCCTTCACTGACGAGGCTTCGACCTACCTGGCCATTATTATTCCTACCTGAATTCGGCTATAGTTAGTAGTTTTGCTTGTACAGTCGCCCATTAATTATGCTAACTCATTGTATCTCACACAACACTTTGATAGCTTGTAGTAGTAGTAGTAGGGCAAATGAGGGGAGAATGAAGAGAAAGAAGGGCATTACGGGACACGTACATACCTGAATATAATTTTAATGAAATGGGGAATAATAATAAGTGACATGACAAGAGAAAAGACTGCAGAGGACAAAGGGACACGGAATGTGCTAGAAAGGAGCCGTAGTCGAAGGACAGGCCGATGAAATCCACCCGCTTTTGTGTATGGCGAAAATAATAAGTCAGTTCCTAATAATAACTAACCTGCATGATGAAAGGCCGTAATTTAATCCAAGAGGAAATAATATTGGAACCATATCACGAAATATTACTAATTACCAAGGTTAATTATTGATTGGGGCCAGGTGTCTTTTTCACAGGAAATTATTCCACTCGTCTCCTCTCTGTCCGTGAGTTAGTTAAGGTACGGAATTTCGCCTTATGGATTTCTGTGGCATGCTTTGTAACGATTCTGCTACTGGGAAATGACAGGTCCAGGAACAGTGGGCTTGAATAGCCATTCTCTGTCCACCAAGAACGTGTAATGACAGTTCTTTAAGACGGACAGATATAAAATTAAAATGCCTCCGAAATTTCCCCTTATCTTTATGTATCAGCAAATTTGTTTTCTATTTCTATTACACGATATCAGCACCCTTGTGAGTCTGGATAATACATGGCAGGAAAGTTATTAGGGACTGGTATGGGCATACAGGGCATTATTATGGGTCCTTTAATTTGCTGAGTCGAAAATTAGATCATGAAAAATACAGTGTGGATTCGTACCAAGCTCTTGATAATGATGTGTAGGTAGATGCTGTTGTTGACAGTTCATTTTGTACCAATCCGATGGACTGTTTTGTTCAGTACGAACTTTGTATTTTAAGACACATTTTACGAAAACAGGTAGCAAATTATAGAGTTGATTAGTTGATTTAAACGTTTCTTAACATTGAATTGGAGGTTGCAATAATATGTCTAGTACAACTCATTAGCATGAGCTTGTATTTTAATGGTTAGTTTTTCTCAACTATTGCAAGGAAATAAATTAGCGTTTACAGTTCTACAAAATCATTAAATGAAATGTAATTAAACTTTATTATATGCTTCGTGAGTTTGTAAATTTTTTTACATAACTAATTCACTTTTATTAACATTCTATTAATACTAACATTTAATTACCCGGAAGTAGTCTCATGTCTGGCTAGTCTAGCATAACTAACAAAAATGGATAATTGATAAAAATTACTCCTACGCTAGAAACCATCTCACTTAAATATTCTTCTATTCTAAAATCCGACTAAATCCGCTTAATAATTTAGCCGATGTTATGTAATTCCAAAAGATGCTCCAAACGGTCTTCTACTGTAAATTCTGTAAAGTATGGTACATCTCTGCATTTACGCACGTATTAGATGAGTAATCCACTTTATTAGACGGATAAATAATTACAGGTGAAAAAAGATAAATGTATATTTATCTGTCTGCCAGAAAAGTCTTAGCCGAAGCAATTCCGATTCCCAAGGGTCTGATTTGGCTTGGAAAGGCGCCGTGGGGTTATGCATGTTCATTAATTTTTTGTCATTCATCTCTGCAGAAGAGGAATATATCCGAATAAAGGATACATAATATGTAGATATTTAAATATATGTACACACATATATTTAATATACTAAAAAAATCCCATAAATTGGGGTCCAATTTTTTCTGCTAGCATTCCATCGGAAGATGAACCACGAATTGGAGTTCAGTGCCCATTTTGATTCGAATGAGCCAATAACCGCCTTCTCAACACACTTATCATCAAACAGAATCCATAGTTCTAATTTCGCCTGAGGTAATCTACTATGAATTGGCATGATGAACTCAGTCTTTTGTCCAATCTTGAATGTGGTAGTTTTTTGTTGTTGCCAACTCTATACTAATGAGCCGAACTTTGTACTGCTAAATCACAAATCGCAATTAGTCCCAACTTTACTAACTTTGCTCTGATAGATCAAACAGAGAGAGGCACAGAAAGTTCAGTGAACATGAAAAAAAAGTTTCCCTTCATCAGAGTAAGTGTATGTACATGCGTCGGAGCGTTATATTCCCTGTTTTAATCAAGCATATCGACAAGATAAGATTCTGTTTGATTATTGCCTTGTAATCTAAATACCTTGCGTTAGACTAGGTCGGTTGTCATGTCGGGACAGCTTATACCAGGCAGGTGTACGATATACAATTGGCGATAATGCTAACCTTGTTCTACTCGGAAAGTAGACAGTAACTGCCCCAAAGATCATGTAGAAACTGCTATAAATTTGTGCAAGTGATGAAATGAGTATGTCAAATGCATCAGTATCTGTCTTTCGATCCTCCTGTAAGTAGAACCTGTCTACGACTGCTACCATCAACACAATCCTGCCGTCCTTCTGCCCAGATATAACAATCATAATAGGATGAAAGTTATTAGATCAAGAATGAAGAAGGGCAGTCAAGAAGTCGGGATGAGTTAAAAGATAAGACAGAGAGGAGGATCCGGCAGCCTCTTCATTCTAGATTCGGATGGATGATGAGACGAAGCGGAGAAATTGCAAGAGTTGGCCTATAGTTTTGATGATTCTGTTTCTCGTTGCAAGAAATTACTTTTCCTTGGACTTCTTCCCTCATTCACGTGTTTTTCTTCATTTGCTCTTTGCCAGTTTTCTCCCTTGTTCTTATGCCTCACCTCCTTCCTCTCCTTTTGTTATGAGCTTATACTCACTCCTACGCTACTACTCCTCCTTATTATCAACTATTTGGCAAAATAAGAGATCCCGATATCCAGCGTCAAGGAACCGATCTCCAGATCTTGAAAGCAGAATGTCCGCATCTGTAATATAACTTGAAACCGAGGGCATGTAAAGTGACGGAAGAGCTTGGAATAAGTCCCCATGGGGAGTTATTAGTAATGAATTTCAGCCCAAAGTCTTTTTTCAGTAAAAAGAGTAAAATTCAAGTCCCTTTTCTCTTTGACTCGGCCCATAAAACGGGTTTCGTCCTTTTCATCCAGTCCCATGTTAAAGCAATGGACCATGCTGCTATACATGTGGACGAAACGAGTTTTATCGGCCGAGTCAAAGAAAACAGTGACTTTAATAAAAGAGGAATTTACGATTTTCGTCGTATTTTTTTGTGCGCGTAAAAGTTACTCTCCGTTGAAATTAATAAACAGAAGAGGGACTATAAATATTCCTAAAAGGAAGGCATTTTTTCATGCTGATCATTTAGCTGGGGACTTATTTCGAAGGGATCCTATTCCAAGATTAATGGTATCCCTCTTGGATCGGTCTCTGATATTTTTGTACAGTGGAAGCGGAAGGAGAGAAAACGAGTAGAGATCTCTTTCTCCTCTTTGCACAAGGACGAGGAGAGAGAGTGTAGAGCTTCTTTAGTGTTTAGTCCGCAACGAGAAAGAATCATTAACTACTTTTAGCGGCTTGTTGGGTTAACTCGAGCGAACATTGTGGATCGCAGTAATTAAAGGAAGTCTGCCCGTCCTTCTACCCGTGTGTTTGCACTTGATTCGGGCTAATTCGCAGTATCCACCCTTCTATCACCTCTCCCTATATATACGAACCTATAGAATCTAGATGCGGTTTCAACCAGCCACACTTTCACTTGTACAGAGAAGAGAGCCAAGCCAAACTTTGCCCTTTCCTTCCTCTTCGCCTCTTTTTTATGTTATTATACACTCCTTCTCCTCTATATACGGTTCAATTCAATAGATAAATTCCTTTATGGACCGGCCCCGACTTACTTCCCTCTTGAACAAGTCCGAGAAAATACATTTACGGTTTTTTGGACTTGTATTTGTACTAGTTTCGAGAGATCCGTGTCTCGGGTCGATTAAAGACTCTCACGGTGATCAGAGAGAGAGGAGTTTCCCAATTAGTTTCACATCAATCCCATTTATTTTTCGCACTTTAATTTATTAACGGGTTTAGGCACTAATATAGACGGACCTGTTTGAGTTTTATTTTTTGCGTGGTTGTGCCCTGTTTGGTTGAGTATTACTCCAAGTATCGGTAGATTAATGTGCATATTACTTTTCGGAAACGAAATAAATCTGACTCAGAAGGCTGGTATGAATAAGCGCTACATGTATATGCATATTTAAATATGTTGGCTCAGAAATCTCCCTTTCAGAAATATGTGAATCCGACTATTTCGTACGGATAATAATAGTTAGGAGTGAGTTTGCATATGAATGCCTATTGCTCTGCTATGGATGCTGTATAATCCAGTACTACTTATTTAGAGCTTCCAGGCCTAGTGTGAAGTCATTCCACAACATTAAAGATGTAGTTTCCCCGAGATTTATTTAAATGTTGAAAATTTGCAAATTTTGAGGGGACTGAAATGATCTCCGGGTTGGGTAAGATGACCTATGTTGAGTTGAAGTTGGATGGGGAAACTGTAAAGTTTGTCTGGTGTCTAGGCAAATGGAATTTATTTTACAGAGCTAGGAGTTAAGAGGACATCATTTGGCAGGTTTCCAAAAAATTCATAACTTGAGCAAAATTATGAGAAAAGTATTTCTACCAAACTTTTATTCATTTGCATAATTCAGTTCCAAACATCCTCTTGGGTTTCCTCTCCCTCTGCCTCTACACTCCTATCCCGTGTTTACTTATTTGTTTTATACCAATGAATTATTATTATATGGAAGCAGAAGCGTTAGTATTGAGTTGTACGTTGATTCATTAAATCATAACTCACTGTCCCACTCTAGTCATTCAAGTATTCAAAGCTGATTGGTGAAACCTTGCTATCATTATCTCATTCTTGTGCTTGCAAAAACCTTAATAACCCCACTTTGTTACTTTGATTTTTCTTTGAGTTTGAAGTCGGAAAATTAATGGACGACAATTATTCCAAAACTTACTCTTCTATCAATTAGAGATCTTCTGTTCTGTTGAAAAATAATCCGTCTCCGGATTTCATACTTGAACGACTCACGAGGCAGGTAATTATTTCCCCTCGAATGTCTCTTGTAAGGTTTCATAAACGAAGAAATAAATTGCGTCGTGATGATGAACCTGGAAAATCAATTAACGTGATTCCCAGACTTGGATAAATCCCGTCTCCATATCCACCACCTCGTTAGCTAAGTACAATTGTGTAATCACTGCCTATGTCTCCGGTCTGCATAAAATACAGCCCTTATATTCTCGTACAACTCGTAAAGGATAATAATAATGAAGTAAATTGGATTTGTAAGACAAGAATTGGTTGGTTGGGCGTGCAAAATAATCGACCTTTGGAATAATTGAAGACAGAGTCCGTTGACAACAAGGGGTTATGGAACTGCACGAATTGATGACGGACAAACTCGTTAGAGCTATTCTATGCAAATTCCGCTCCTTTGATTAGGATTGGAACTTGGAAGGTACATGTAATTTCCTAATAGAATATTCTCGACTAATAATTGAGGTGGAATATTAGCAACGACTAAGAATATAAGATCCATGTTAATTTCTTCTTAGGGGTCTTCCTATTCCCTTTCAATATAAAATACGAAGACGATGAAGCAGAAGGGGTTGAGTACATCCATAATATTACTGCACGATTATTCCTCCGAGCCTTTATTCCAGATGGATGTTTGACATTTCGATCATTGGTCATTGTTATTCTGATTACGGATTCAAGGTCTTAATACTGAATCTCGTAAGCAAGTGGAGTGGAAGTCAAAATAATAGTCTGCCTGTCCATATATAAAAATATATCCACTATCTCCATCCTTCCATCAATTCCTACGGGAGAGAGAGATGAGTGGGCGATGATTGGAGTGAGACTATAAAATCGAACTAAAGAGCGTATTGAGAGCTGATGAGCAGAATTTATAGTTTTATTTAACCGTGATAGCTCTTGATTTGATGAACATCCCGTCGTACCTTATACCTCCGTACTTAAGCCCAAGCTCATCAACTTCTTAGCTTCATGCACAACCTTTTGTAGACAAGACGAGTCGAAGAGGAGGATATGGAATAATGATAATATGATCCTCATCGGCACATTTATAACTACTAGTAAATGATAGTACGAGAGGTAGGATGGCTACTAACGAAGTCAGGAAAACTGTGGATCCCTTTCTTAATTAAATATCTCAGTAGGATATCAAGTACAAGTGTGTCCTCATAACCACTCGCACCTGCATACAAAACCGATCTCTTGTCATTGCTCTGTCCACCACCACCACCAATCCTCTCCTCTACTATAAATAAATATCTCCTGCTTTATTAATGATCCTGACTGGAAAGGGATTAATAGTTAGTCGAGGTTGCTCAAGAAAATACAAATATTTGACTCCTATTATTATCCCTTGGATGTGGGATAAAAACGGGAGAGAGATCGGAGTATAAGATTCCTTTCATCTCTACTCGTGGTAGAGGCTCATGTCACGACCCTTGAAGGGAAAGGTCCCTTCGTTCTCAGACTTTAGGCTCTGTTGTTGTAGGATTGGGTGATCTGTTGGGCGATAAGGACCCTTCACTTCATAAGAAACTGTCCTTTTGATCGACTGACTCCTTCGGCAAGGCATTCCTCAACAACAATATTAATGAGAGAGGAGAGCGAGAATTTTTGTACGACAGTCTCCTATTTTTTCATAACTTACTAGGAATAATATATTCCAGTTTTGTTCTCCCCGACTGTCTTCCATCCTCGATTCTTCTCGTCATCTTATTCAACTAAACTCATTCGATTTATCTTGCATATATTCTGACGCTTTTTTATTCAAGGAGATCTTCCTCTCGCTCTATACACAATACTTGTACGTATATATATGGTAGAGGAGGCTGGGTGAATTTTATCCCAACATTTCTGTCTTGAACTTGAACTCGATCCAGTATATGCTTTTTATATAGAGTCACCCACTCTAGAGTCGGAGACGTGTTTTGGAGTCTGTTCAAGTCAACTAGATACTTTTTGTAGGCTTCGCTCGTGTACACGAAATAGGGATGGATTCGTTTTGTACGAAAGAGCCGTGTCTATTCCGTACAATTATATTTCCATGAATATCGAGCCTTTTAATTTCTAGTAAGGAACAAGAACAAAATCTCAAGTCCCATATAAACATAAATACAAATCCCTTAAATGTCGAACCATCAATTCCAAATATTTAGCCCAAGAGATTAAGGAGTTTACAGGTACAAGTTTTTCTCCTTGAAATAAGTAATTGATTATTCTGTTTATTTGTAACTTGGAACTTGTCAAGTTATCGATCGGGCCGAGAAGTTCAGGCCCTGTTTAGAACACAATAATAGTTGTGAAGGAGCGAGAGCGAGGGGAAAATTTACTACAATTGATAGCTTATATACATCCCTATATAGGACTCAATGCCTCTGCGATGGTAGTCCGTTGACAGTTCTTGAAGCCATAATTGCATTAGCATTAGTAAATGGTATTATTTCGTAGCCAAAGCGGTTGTTAGGAATAGGAGATAATGGAACTACTTCAGTCTTCTATTTTTTTACTCTAAAATTTGGAGCATTTTTTGGGAAAAGACTGATTGTCTGAAATGGTTCGAGTTTCGAGTCGTCGACGAGAACGAGTGTATGCGAAGTCGAAGTGGTTGAGCCCTGGCTTAGGTCCTCTTGTCCCTAGCTCTAGCTCTCTCCTCAGCCCCGGTAAATGAGAGGATATTAGGTGGATAATGATAGGTGATGGAGATGGTTAGGAGAGAACAAGAGTCCCGAAGTGGGCGCATTTAGCGTAATGAATAAATGCAAATGTGACAATGCAAATGAGTAGGAGAGGCATGGGACGGTGCCTTTGGAGCCATTGGTCGTCTTCGTCCTCGGCCTCGCCCATTCTTAAAAAACATCGGTGAAGACCAGGCCGAGAGAGGAAGATAGCTATACGTATCACATGGCAAGTTCCTCTATTCTCTGCTGCTGGTTGAAATTGGATTCCCTGGAACCCCTCATCAGCCCATCATCATACCCCTTTTGCCTTGCATAACCTTACGCTAAGATAATTAAAACAAGGAATATAGAGAGTGGGTCCGCTGATGAATCTGGGATTCTCCTCTGGCTCGACCCCATTGGCTCCTCTCCGGCACTAAAGATAATGAACACGTGGTTCATGCGCGTCCCCGGCCCCGTCTCGATTTTCGTAATTAATATCTCTCTCTAATTTAGTCCTGAAAAGGCTGTGCTCCAGAGCAAACGTGCCAACGAAAACTCTCTCCAACCCAACTTTCACCAAACGAAAGACCAAACTGAGGCGAATAAGACAGGGGGAAAGAAAACTTTCTCCAGCAAGAGTATCACCAACAAACACGGATACCTATATTAATACGGAATATATCTTTCTCTCTCGCTCTTTCACCCACTACCGATCAGCATCCGATAACTTCGTTTCACCAACAATAATAATATTTACGAAAACGGACGCTAGCGAATAAGAGAGTGAGACAAGGATAGATAGGCACGGTCTCCGTTTCTAAAATTAGTACAATTTACAAACAGAATCAAAGGCACGGAAGAGAGTCGGAACAGCCTTGGGACTTTCTCTAATAATCCCTTGTAAAAGTGAAGCTCGGGAAATTTGCGAAAGGACCTGAGGATTTATAGTATCGGAGTCCCGATAAACGATTACGGTTTGGGATCCTCGGAATTAGGGACACTTATTATCGGGAACATCCTTGGTTCTCCCAAACCTTGGTGAAAAGGTGGAGTAGGATCTGTAGTAAATACAGATATCAGTGTCATCTCGTCTCCCGTTTCATTGAGAACCGTACTGGAGCTACGGTGGGGTGCATTAGCCAAAAAATCTGAGCAAAAACTGAGCCAGGCAGCAGCGTTTCGAGTTCCTCAGTCTCGAGTTTGGAACTGGAAGTCAGAGTCAGAGGATTTGCTGTTGAGCTGAACGTAGAACATTGGGAGAGCCGGCTTCGTCTCTCCAGTCATTCACCCACCCAGTCATCCGTTCCAAGAACCAAACTCACATCTCCCCAATATCTCACAACAACAAATGTGCATTCCTGCTTCTTCATCCTCCTTCACTTGAGGAGGGCAGTTATATAGAGGAAGAGGATATCAAACGCATCTCTTCTCAGAAGAAGAAGAAGAACTTATCTCTATAGGGAAGTAGTGTGTAAGATGATCTTCTGAATCAACTCTCTCGCAAAAGTGCATACAAGAACTACAACTCTACAAGAGCGTTTCGACTATTCATCTCCCGTATATAGAAACGTAGTAGTACATAGTAGTGGCATTACAACCTAGAAACTTTACGGATACAACAAACTACAGAACGAAGCTATATAATAAACTCTGCAAGACCTTTCCGAAACGGAAAGATTGCAAACTCTAAGAGACTAGTGCAGTTCGGAGGTGAATCGAGAATCCTGGCCCCTGTCCCCGCTCGTGTGTGGTGTGTGTCCTTGTACTGGCATTAGAAATTAATTAATTAGAGAGTAAATCCCAATTAACAATTAGTACTAATCCTCCGGATCTCCTTCGTCTCTCGCAGTAATTATACTTTATTACTGGAGAAAATACAAACTTTCCCTTCTCCAGCTCCTTCCTTCTCGCTCCCTCTCCAATTAAGGCCGGAAGAGTGAAAATAAATTCCACTTTACTACGACATCCCACAACTGCTATTAAGTAAGACAGTGAATTAAATTAAATTAAGCAGGACGCTGCCTCTTATTTTCTCTACCTCGGACTGGACCTCTGTGCTTGTGTACATCTGTAGGGAAATACTTTCACTTAAAAAAGAGTCCCGCATTTAAAGAAGAAGAGGCTGAGGAAAAAGTAGGAAATCAATTGGTTTCCCATTACTCTTTGTGTAATATAATGATAGTGTTTACAAACAGCACGTGTGATTTTTGTCTTCTCGTGGGGAAAAGTTGACTTGACTCTGGCCATTTCCCTGCTTTCTCCGTACCGTACTGACATCCGACTTGACTCCTGTTTCATGAAGGGTGAGAATTTATTGAGTGTGTGAGGGGCTTAAATTCTTATGTTATATCAACTTATATAATACATCTCTCCTCGCAGCTTAATAGAAAAAGAAATCTCAGCAGAAGTTGAGACAGTCGGAGAGAGTAAGTAAGTAGTAGCTGTAGTAGTAGTGACCAGGAGAGTTGTGTGAAGAATCGTATTGCCCCTTCGCTCCAGACTTTCACTCTCAGAGTTGGGAATCAGGAACCAGTCCCCTACGGAAATAATTAATGGGAGGGATTAAAAGCAAGGAGCGAGTAAATGACTTATGCTTGATATGGTGATTATATGAATTAATTTGCATGGAGAAAAACAAAGAAGAGAATGAGCCCTCTAATTCTCCTTTGAGTAGAATGAACAGTTTATTATCAAGGCAGAGATTTGTGTTAGAAGGGGATTTCCACTGAATGGGGACTGACAGTAATTAATATGCAGAGAGGAAACAAGTGTGAAGTGGATGAATAAACGTAATTAACCAGCAGTTGCCTCATCTAGCCCTCCTGCTATCTAGGGTTCCTGTTACAAACCTCCTTTTAAAATACTCCCATCCTGTTAAATTATGACTCCTCTTCTATGATGTTTAATAGAACAGAAGAAGTTCTTTTGGGAATTAGCGTTGGATTGAATGTAATCTCTGTTTGTTTGTATTCGGGTTTTTGGGCGACGAAGGATAAGAAAACAGTTTACTAACGATTTAGAACACTGATTAATTTAAAAGGTTGTGAAGGAAAAATGCAATTGATTGAAAGTTTGGGACAGGGGTATTGAATTTAGTTTAGGATATTGATTAACACTTATTGACACGAAAGGAAACTGAAGTTCATTTTGTTTTGTAAATAGATAACAGCGTCGGAGAGTGTCGCCTTTAAATCGTCAATCGCAAGAGGTAAGACAATAATACTTTTGTTTTTCTGATAAATTAGTGGTAGGGCGTCTTTTTGTTAATTAATTATGCATTTGATGCAAATTAGAAAAAAGTACAACTTTTAAGAGTTTGGAGTTTATTTGATGTGATAATTTTTTCTTGTTTTATTGGAATTTTTTATTCATCGTTCGTAAACTCATTGTACATTGGTATTGCATTTACTATTGTAAGAATAGCTAAGAGAAGGTTTTGTGGAATGGTTAAAAACAACTCCCATTTCACAACATTCCGGTATCCAGTTACATTTCGCATTTAAAATAAAGTAAAGTATTGCACTATAACTATTTCCATGCATGGAATATAGGATTTTTATTAGGTAGGAACGATACAATATACAATGCATATTCATAACATAATTTACCAAACACCCATACAACTTTTAAACTCCTCCCGTCCATTCCATTTTCTAAACATGTAGAACACGCTATTCAATACCTTGTAAAACACACATATGTAAAAACATAAACGGGATTTAGGTAACAAATTGGAAAACTTGTAATTTATTTCAAAATAGGGTCATTCTAAATAAACTAGAATCCTCACAAAAAATAAGAAATACAAATCGATGGAGACAATAGAAAATAAATTGATACATAACCAACTGCAGTTTCTCTGAATCCTACCAATGAAAAGGAGTTATAATTGAATACAAAAGCGGAAAAAAAATCAGAAATGAGTTTATCCCTTCTGTTTGGTGACACTGACACGGTGATAATAATATGATAGCTTGAAAACAGAAAGTCAAACTTATCTAGCTTCAATTCCATTTCCTCCAAGCCTTGCATAAAGTACGGTGGGGAAATGGAACTTCGGTCCTCAACAACGACGAACCGTCTGTTGTGGTAAAACATAAAGACTCAATTGATAGTTCCAGCTTGTATCCGAGGTTATAGTTGAGCTCCCGTATACTCCTCCATTGTGGCACAACCGTATTAAACTAATAAGGGTGAAACATTCATTTGGTAAAGTGGAGGTAGCAGTGTAGCGCAGTACACAGTTGCAGGAGAAACTATGGGGACCTTTAATACCCTCGCTTGTACCCTATATCCCATGTACTTGTGGCAAGCACGTGCACAATTCAGTCCCGTTTGACCGAAAGAGTAGTAGTGGGGATTGGATTTAGATATCCTCTCCACCACTGAATGGAATGGAATTGATTTTTGACGGGGATAAGTCCGAAAAGAGGAGTAAAAATTGCTCATGTGGTCATTAACAGGGGAGAGAAGGGAGAGAGAGCGAGTGTGTATCCCGAATTCACCCAAAACACCCGAAAAAGTCCATCAGAACAGAGTCAGACAAAAGGAAACCCTGTCGACTCTCCGAGCTCCGTTATGTTGATAGCCCTGGTTCATATATCTACGTGATGACATCAAAACATTGAGCATACAGCAGGTTCTAACTCCTCTAACCATACAAATAACAAATAATAATAATAATCCCACTCTTCCATAAATATATATCTCATTGCATTCAATGAAAGGGAAGAAATCGGAGGAGGATGAAGAAAGCTCTCTCCCTTCAACTCAAGCGGACGAGAGAAAGTGTGTAAAGAAATCAAAGACAAAAGAGGAGGAAAAGTCGCTTAATTGCAATTTCTGAGTAGTGTCCAGCAAAGCTAGTGTGGGTTATGTTCCTATCTCCTCCAGCTCTGATGATGGTAGTGCTGCTGATGATGATGATGTGAGTCAGTTCTTCCTCGTCATCCTAGTCCTGGCCGAGGATGAGTATATGTAGAATGGCTAATGTCTAAAAAAGGAGGAGAAAGTATTAAGAGAGAAAGGGAGAGAGACAAGAGAGAGAGTTGTAGGAGAGAGGAGGATGGCAGTGGGGCTTTGAGCTTGATGATTATGATTTGCTGTGTCGTTATTCCTTCTTTAGTTTGAGATGGTTGATTCTAAAGCTGGAAAGAGAGTGGAGTTCAGTATATAAGCGGGTAGTAGTAGCCGAGGCTCTGCCCGATTTCGTGTGCGCTTTCGGTTTCACGGGACACGACGCAATCGCAGTCATTATCCCAAGCCCCGCATTAATTAGAGCCGATCGTCATGCAAATAGCAAGACTTTGCCTCACTCAAACAGTCGATAGGAAGCTGCACATCCATGCGGACTGCTCTTTAGTTCCTAACTACCAACAAAATCTCGTCCTTCTTTCCCCCTTCTACTCGTCTGAAAAGTACGGAGAGGAAGTAGGAACGCGGGGGGAATAGTACCAGTTCCTCGATTTACTCCTACTAACTTCTACTACTTCATAGTTCCTTTGCCGAAGAGTACAGATTATTATATAGGGAATACAATAGCACGGACATTACGCTATTATTATCAACTACTACTACTACTATTACTATTGCTATTATTACGGACTCGGTGTATTTACTCCTTTTGCTGCCTCACTCCTCCGACTTCCTTCCTGCTGCTCATCTTGTCTTGTACAAAGTTCCTTGGTCCGTCTGTGTCCTGTTTCAACACCTTTGATAGGCGAATTCTCATCGTCTTAGACTTTCACTCTGTGCGTTGGGAAATAGTTGCAGAATCTGGAGATATAGCTTTCTCCTCTCTCTCGTGCTCCTGGCTAATCCGGACTCAAGTCAGTCGTGCGGTCAGTGTCAACGTCCATTCATTCAGTGAGTTGGATAGGATTATATACCTTACTACATAGTACGCTACGGGGCTACTTGGATAGCCTTCTTGGTCAGGTAATATGGCCTAATAACATACCATCAAGGTTCCACGACCTCCTCAACTCTTTTTCTCCTATATATATCCCCTCTCGATTGGGTTCTTGGATTTGCGCAATTGATTGAAACAGGTATGACAACAATGTCTTTCAACAAGTTCAACGATAACGGAGGGATAGAATATTCATATGGAATTAAAATAGCCTGTACTTTTCTACGTGCATATTTTACGATTTCGTGGGAGAGGAATAGTTTTAAGAGCCTGTAATTTTATCCACTTTCTTTTTGGAAATTGCATGCGGGGACCCTTATCTTGTTGTGTAGTAGTTTCTGTCTTAAATTATTTTTTATTAAGAATTTGTTTCTCCTTTCATAACACACACTATCCGTCGATATTCATATATGAAGATTAGGGGGTTAGTACACGTAAGGCATTTAAGAGGAAGGAACTTGTCATGTTCCATTAGCAAGGCTTTTTCTCTTCCTTGCAGCTTTGACTAAGCTGTTGATTTTTGATTTCCTAGTTACTTTTTTCTCATTTCCTCTGGCTCCGTAGCTACTCAGCTTCGATTTAATTACATTATGTGAACTTTAATCCAAGACTCTCAGAATCTGACTGCGATAAGATAACACAAGCGTCGGTTGCTGTTCAAGTAATGACTGCTACCTAATAGGTATGAATATGCCTTGTATGCAAACTGGTGTGAATATGCAGCTGGAGAGTTAGGGAACCAATTAGATGTCACAGGATAGCCACAAATACACAGGTCACCTCTCGTTTCGCCCTTTATTTTCTCCAGAATTCCGGTTTTGTGGACAAACATCGGAAGAAAAGGAAGAGTTGAGGAAAAACACGAACGATCTAGCAGCCGAAAAGAAGGAAACTGAAAGCTTCAATAAGTTGGCGAGTCGGAAAGGCTAGATTTTAGGTTGAGTTGCGGCTAGTACCATCCTACAAGTACACACAGGCCGTATATTTTTCTAAGTAGATATAAAAGAAATATAAGGACTGAAAGAGAGTCTGTTATACGAGTTTTACTTTACTATACTCCTTACATTACTCTTCATATAATAACGTATATAAATGTATAAGAGAAAGAAGAAAAAGTAGCTCAACGACGAAAGGTTTCCTATTTCAGCCTTTAACATCAGTTTAGGGATATCTTACTTGTATATAGGAGGATAATACGACGGCCGTATTTCCTCGACTGATTTTGGAACAGCTTCTGAAATCCAGTTCTTGACCAGTCCGACTTGCATGGTTCTTTGCCCTGCAATTTCCCTCCTTTCTCGGATAGAACTGGAATGGGCAGAGTTGCACTTGTTTGCAACAAGGATCTATATCCCTCATTCAAATAACGTAGATAGTAGATAGCCACCACAGAAATAGCCTTGATTTGGAACCCGAATCTGTCTAGCTAATATGACCTTAGAAATGCAGTTGCACCGACTGAACCCAGAACGGGGGAAAGATTTTTGTTGGATTTGGTTGGGGAACTTTTCCAAAAATAAACTCAACCGATACTACATATTATATGTAATAGAGAGATATGTATAACCGAAAGGGGCTAGGCAGTAGTAGACAGGATATCATCTGTTTATAGATATTGCCCTCATATTGCTCAATCATATGGATCAAAACATGCCTCTCTGATATCCGAATCTTTTACAAGGTTTCCTCGTATTATATCTCACAGTTTATCCGTTGAATATGTGCATTTTTCTCTGGCTCTTTACAGTCCGGTTTAGCAGGGATCTATTTATGTTCAGTTGAGAAGCATGTCTAAATTACGTTGAAGTTGTGGAACCTTGGGTGTGGAAATGGTGTATTAATTTCGAATGGGTTTTAAGCAGATTGAATGCTCTATGATATTAGTTTTGAAAAGGGTTTTATTTTAATTCAGCAGGTAAACTGACTCCCATCCCAGCCAAAAATATCGGATTTAATGTCTGACTTTATTAAACAATCCTGGAACACTGATATACCTAGTTATAATTGATGTTATGAACTGATGACGAATAAGCTATCCTATTAATAGATATTTGTATAATATTCAATAAGCGTTCTGAACTATCTGTGTGTTAATTATTAACTGAAACAAACTCGTCCTATTGATAAACGATGTTCCTATTTCATATGTGTGTTACGTGTCAAGTTCCTAAGACTGTGTACTATACTTGTTCTACAAATAACGGATTCTAAACTGTTTAATTACCTTCAAATAAGAGTTAAGCATAAACGAAGCAAAGCTGCCCATAAGTGAACCCTCCATCTTCAATAAGGTAAATTATAATGAGCATATTCTAGCTTCGTACTTTAAGGAGGCAATTTTTTCAACAAATATATTACACACCGTCGAATGTCTCGAATTGAAATAAAATTAGCTGGGGGCTGCCAGTTGGATTGGATCGATTTAAAAATACCAGAAAGTAGCATGCTTGAACACAATTTATGGTCTCATTAGGACATGGAAATGGCTATTTTTAAGCATATGAAATCAACATAAGTAGTAAAAAATCACAAACTGAACGAGCCATTATATGGATTAAAGCTCAGTTATGGAAAGATTAGTCCAGGATTAGACGGGAGGTGTACGATGTGGGCGTGTGAATTTGTACTTAAATATCGTGCCCGCATGGAACAAAGCAAAGGGTGGAATGGGACTTACTAATCCAAAAACTATGTGGAAAGTAGATTGAAAAAAGGGAAATGGAATCAAGAAAAGCAAATATAGAAAAAAGCAAGTGTACTTAATACTTACAAGCAAATAGGCCTAGATTCTAGATGAGAAGAGGCTGATTTTGACTTTGTCTTGGCCCTTCGACTTGTAACTTCTCTCTCCTACTATCTCAGGTTGTTAGCTTCATCCTAGTTGGAGGGAAGGTCTTTGGGTGGATTGATTTTATTGTTTGTTCATTTGATAAAGAAAGATGGGATGATGAGATGGAGTCGTTTTTTTGTGGACGCAGGAATATGAAATCCCATTTGGTAAATTGAACGTTGAGAGACTAATCTTAAGTACGGAGGAGAGAGAGGAAAAAAGGTATTATGTTCTCCGTTATGTATATACAGAGCGAGAGAGAGAGAGACTTAAGACGAAAGTTAGAGATGTTGAGTTAAATACGACTGGAGGATATGGTATATTAGAATCGGATCTGATCTTAGAGCCGTGGCTCGGTTAACTAATTTGTAAAAGACGATTGGAGGCAGATTGTATGTACAGAGTTGTACATTTAGAAGAGCTATATCCTGCCTTCAGGAACGAGTCTGGAGAAAGGGAAAGTAGTAAGTAGGAGTAGGGATAAAACGAATCTTGTAAACGCTACTACATCTTTTCTGTTACTAATTCTGAGGACTCTTAAGTATTTGTATTAAACCGGTATTAGAGGGAGGCTGAATTGGTTTGCTAGACGAGAGACTTAGGCCTGGGTGACTATGAGTCTCTCTCCTCTGTTTCACCAAAGAAGAAAATCCTCTTCCCATTTTAATCTCATGCCATCATCAGCACTTCACCGTTTTTTCGTGGTAGTATCCCATTTCCTCTCTCTCTCCTCTATGCCGAGTCAAATGTAAAGCACTCAGCTCGAGGTTTTTCCGTGCTTTGGGTAATTAACCAAGCTTTGTTCGCTGCTTGGACTCATTTTTCCCGACTGCTGCTGTTACTTCCTATTCCCTCCAACTATTTCTTAGAGAGAAGTCTAACCAACTAACAACACTCTTTCTCTACGTTCTTCCTAGTTTGGGGATATAGGGACTACGTAAACACATAATATCCAATAATGAAACAACACCACCAAAAACGAACGAGTAACTTGGTTGGAGAGGAAAAAACCCAAACGAACTTACGAAACTACACATGGAATAACAAGAGCATACATCAGTTTTAATCACTCGGTGTCTCGATCCATTCTCTAATCTACACGGCAGTATATCACATCCTTACCCTTATGCCCTGCCGTTACTTAGGCACAAATAGGACTCCTACCTACAACCTACTGCCAGCTTCAAGAGGGCAATCCCAACCAAATCCCCTATCATATTGTATATTATTAGAAAACTGGAGCCGTAAATATTCGGGAGGGCAATTTTTCGTTGTAAGAACAGGAGGACGGGATATGTAGGCAAAATACGGGGGAAAATAAGCATAAAAATCCTCTGAATAGTTTCTTCCCATTAACCTTCCGAGAATCGGAACGTCCTGCTCGTACAAGTTCTTTTGTTTTTGAGCTGAAAAAAACACACGCATGCCTTACCTCTTCTGATCAACTTGCTAACTGAATTGTGTTTCCCTGTTCTACTCCCTCGAGTTACCATTATGTCATAGGCCTGTCTCCAAAGGATTTTTCCATTTCCCGTGATTCTCGTGGATTAGTGAGGGATTAGGTGAGTATAATTAGAAAGACTGAGGGAAAGAATGCCGGCTCGGGATACGGCCGCCTATTTTAATTAGTGGCTTGGGTTTCCTCGCCTCGTCTTAACTCCTCCGGAGCACAGGGTTCTCGGTGTATTTTCCGCTTAGCTCATAGTTCAAGGGATATCATCTATGACATCCCGAGGATGTGAAGGAATTCTCATGTGTGAGATACATGAAGGAGGCAGGAAGGGGTTGTTTTTCACTCCTCCAGAGAAAGGACACCGTACAAGATATAGGCTAGGGAAAATCAATAGGAGGTTGACAGCATAACGCTATTATGAAGGCTGAGAAAAAGTCTGGCTGTAGTAAAAGTAAAGTAAAAGTAAAGGGAAAGTAGAGTCTCTCCATATATGAGAGCTAGGAAATCGGCGGTCTTTTGTCATCATATAGGAGCCCTATCTTCCGTACCTCTCTAGCTATACCGTCACGTCGGTACATGCTACATAATATAATAATGTGTGGTTCTTATACTTCGCCTTATCAAGTATATAGAATGCTAAACCGCGTAGCACCGTTGCCACGCGAGACGGTGCATTTATCGATCCCTTCTGGTTTTTTATACGGTTTTTTTCTTTTTCTCGTCTCTCCTGCCACCACTTCATTCTCTCGTATATAGATAATGGAGGTAGAGCTGTACCGAGCCTCGGTACATTGTAAGGAGAAGGGCTTTCACCCTCTCATCTGCAAAATCCGAATCTGGTTTAAAAAGCAGAGAGAGCCGACATTAGGTGAAATGTCATACTATTCGAGTTTGAAAAAGAAGACGTCGACGCTTTCCTTCTTCTTCCCATCTTTTGAAATTCTATTGGGTCCTCGGTCCCGGGTTAAATTACGGGTACATGTACTTCAAAGCAGGAGGAACGCGGAGGGGTATGTCCCGAGCTTAGTGCATTGTATTTAGAGATGATGACTCCTACTACTACCTTATTTGATGGTTGGGACTGAGGGACTTTCTCCTTGACTTTGCTCAGTAACACTAATAGAGTCACGGGTGGCGGTGGTGGTGGTGGTAATAGAAAGAGGATGAAAGCAATCATGTTCATGCAAAATCTTCTCTCTACATGTCTCAATCTTAATTTAACTCAATTCCTTCCCCTTTTCACTCCTGGATTATTAGATCTTAAGGCCTGCCTGCCTGTCGACTCTGCCTTTGTTCTTTGCATCATTGCCTCTTCGCCGAGTGTCTTATTGAGCCTTTTTAGTTGGAACCAGCCATTTCCATACTACAAACTACAATGCAACTCCAGGGATCAAGGGTGGGATCCTCTTATTATCTGTATTATATTCCGACCTGTCGTCGCCTTTCATTTTCAAATTTCAACTCTAAAACGAGTTAAATCAAGTACAGCTATCAAGTTAGCTAAGGCCTGTTAGAGATGAGCTATAAAGTAAAAGAGAGAGAAGGAATCTTATAGTATTATTTCCAGTTCCAACTTTTTACAAGTCAAAATGTGCATCATCATCATCATCGTGGAGAGGAAGAGAAGAAAACTCATATGTTTGGTGTAATGGACTTGACTCGGGAGAAAAGTGGTGGACATTCGGATAGAAATTAGTATCGATTTATTAATGGCATCAGAGATAGGGATCTGCCGTAAAAATGAGATAGGAAAATAGAGCTTTCTCCTTGTGGAATGTTATTACGTCTATATAATAATATCTGGCTTCAACATCTGTATTCTATATATATTCCATAATGCTGTTTTCTGCCTGTAGTAGTAGTAGTAGAATTAGAGTAATAAGGGCTTATACTTGTTATACTCTGAGCCTCAAAGATGACAAGGGTGAGACAGGCCCGTCTCTCTCCCCGAGGTGCCACATAAATCTTAACTAAAGTCCTAAATTAATGCGGCTTTATTTATTAGGCCCAAATGAGGTGATTCCAATTATATTCTCCATTCACTTACGCGCTCTCTCTTCCTCCTTGTATTTATTATTCCACTTTGCCCCTTGACTGCAGGAGTAAATTGCTGGTGACATTTTCATTGTGCACAGTTGAATCGTCATTTAAAGGACTTGTGATGAAAATGGGCATTTAATTAGGGCCTCGTCGACGGAATTGAGGAGCGGAGAGAGGGAAAGAGTTGAGAGGACTGTCTGCTGATTGCGATGTGGTAATATTTTAGTCATGTGTCCCCGTGTGGTTAATCAGTCACGCGAGCCTGGGAAACAATAATAAATGAACCAGCCGACGATCCATCCAAGTACCCGCCGTCTAGTACTCCGAACTAACTGTGAATACATCTACATTTTGACATGATATAAGTATAGGCAGGTATAGGCAAGGAGAGTGACGGACTGAGGCAGAAATCCAAACTGACAGTCGCTCATCACGACATCAAGGAGCCCATACCATTATGCAATAGAACAACAAAAGTGTGGAGATTTATGAGACGATTAGCTTGATGATGATGTTGAAATCTTTAAATCCGTTACCTTAGCCCTCCTATTATTCATAGCCACTAATTTCCCTATTCCCTATACACATCTATTGAGAGCGGACTCATCATCCCTGCTCTAGTCTACTCTGCTAGTCTGTACGCTGAACCCGTTATGATTATTATTATCGAGTCATGGCGTAAAAAAGAATCCACTATTAATGAACCAATAATAAACAACAACTAGGCAAGGAAACGGTTCATTGAACTCATTCTCAGCTCAGAGATGTTAGGAAAGTTACGTAAATCCATACAGATAGGGATACGGTAAATTTCGAAAGGGCATGTGGTTAACGACGGCTCTGACTCCTCATAATTTTAATTGACTTTTTTATGAAGGAGAAAATGGCAAGAGTGCGGATCTTATGGGTTCTCGCATAAAAAATCCTTAGAATATGAGAATCTTAGAAGTTAATTCTGAAAACATGCATGCGTACTTCAGAGCGTTATTATTATCCTGTTGTCGAGAAAAAAATTAGTTCGATATATATTTTCCTATACATAGTACTAACGTAAATATTATATTGTGAGACATATATTCATAAAAACGACGGAACTAATATAGCATCCTACAAGCCTTCAAAAGTCATCTGATATTTCTTCCCCTCGCTCTCTCTCTCGTTCTGGCGAAAAAAGCGATCGAAAAAGGATGTCGACTTTTCTTTATTATTATCTGTTCATATCTTCCCTAAAAGGCTGGAGGTGACGGTATCTATTAGTTTGGTTTATTAGCCGGGAGCGGAATGAGAAAACGACTGTTTGCTTTTGTCTTGAAAGTTGGGGAAATGACGGTGATGACGTTGTCGTGGCCAAAGTCTCATCATCTCAGTCTCCTCAAGTCCTGACTTGCTTCCTCTCTCAAGAACTAAAACTCATCGCAGAGGATTGTCTTCTCCGGCTTTAATAATACATCCTCCTCTCTTCGGAGAGATATCAAGTTCTGGCACTACCACTACGGCTATATCTACACTTAATATACAGACTGACCCCTTCATCTTTGAAGAAAGTAGATGGAGAAAGTCATTATGAGTCGCTGACTAAACTTCCTCATCTGCCATCGTATATACAGATCCATAGCTCACAGGCTGACCCTCTCCGATATAAGAGCAGGATTCCGAGATGTCTGAGTACCTATAGGAAGAGCCTGTTTTTTGTTCTCGTATATAATTCATATATAATTTTTTCCCGTTATTTTTGCTTACCACTCGCGTTTTTATAGAGTAGGAGGAACAGGGATAGTTAGCCATTGAGGAGATAACCTTTTGAGAGAAGAAGCTATTCATTCTTTCTCCTGTTCTCTCTTCCTTTTGTCTTTTTTTGATGAGAACAAAACTCGGAATATAACTGACGAGCTAGGAAATTATGAAGGAATAAAATAACAGCAGAGGAGTAACACGTCCTGAAAAAAAAATCCTTCTACATCCAAGCCCACGCGGATATATATTTTTTTTTGACCCCGGCACGGTTGTACGGTACTGAGCTACCCTATTAAATCAAACAACGAAAAGCTAAGTAAGCTCTAGACTTTCCCTGTGAATGTGATGATTACCCCGATACGGTGCCCTGTCCTGTAATATATGAGTTCCCCAGCTATAAATATAATTGGGCAGCTATTGATTTTCCAAATCTTTTCCCTTTGTCTCTCACTTTATTGGACTTTATCATCAGGTTTGAGGATGATTATCCCAAAACCTAGCGTCATAATCCTAATAATTACTTTCCCCCGAAAAAACCGTCTCAAACGGGAGCTAAATAAAGTAGCATTCTCTCCCCACTTCCTGCCTGGCAGTAGTGGAAAAGTAAATAGATATTATTGGAAAGACTTTGTTTGTTTATAGTGTTGGTCACTTTGTGTGTGTCTGTGTCTGCCGTATTGTGCAATAACGGAGAGAGAGAGCGTGGAAAGGGAATATCCGACATTTGTAATCCCAAGAGGATTATACTAGCCACGTAATCCTGAGGGATGAACTTGTATAGTGAAGTCGATGGTAAGAGATTCTTTTTGCTGGAGAGCGGAGCAGCTTCAGTGGGTTTCTAGTGCGATGGTCAGTGGTTTACCAGAACGGACGATTTCCTTGGAAGGATTGCTATTTGCTGCCTTGGTTAGCTCATCTCTTTCTCCCTTAGATATAGGATATATCAGAGCCCTTCCGTACTGCACTTCTCGACTCAATGCCCTCTTCAATGCAACTGCAGTTTGGAAGGCAAAGACCTTTCACTTTCCTCTCGATTTTCTAGCCCTGACCCTGTTTACTGTACGACATTGGACGGGCTCTATATCCGCTCTGATGGGATCGTAGACAGACTACTCCCACAGACGGAGTACAATAAACCTCTGGTGAAATAAGATATGCGAATCTTATAGCCTGTACTTGAAAAAAATCGATATATCGATGTGACAGGAGAGTGTCCATCCATCCTTCACTTGTTGATGGCCAGCAGGAGCGGAGCGGAGAGGTTGTCGGAATTTATTTCCTATCTGCTCTTTTTTTGCAGTTTGCTGGTAGGTTTGTCTGCTACCGTTTTTGAGAGTCAGGTCTCTTAAGAGCTGCAAGATATATGTATATTTCAAGAGCAACTGGTAACTGACTCCTCGCTATTTCCGTGTGCAATAGTGCAATACAGGCTCTGCTTTTTATTTATTTGGAACGATCCTCGTCTCGAAACGAGACTTGTGGGACCAATCTCTTCTTGTTGATAATTTGAATGTGATTTCCAGCTCTAATTGTCACCGAATGGTAGAATGGATTTCAAAACAAAGGGTATAGAGGGAAAGATGTGATGAGTCGTCCTTCCTGTGGGATTCTCTTAAGAGACAATTGTAGCCATATCATATGCCGTAAGTAAATTGGTAATAAAGTGAGTTATAAACACACGTGTCCTCCTCTTAAGTCAAAGGACCGTTCAGTTAGCTTCTCAAGTAGTTTTTGAGGCATGGAAAGAGATAGAGAGAGATGGGAACGTGTGGTTGGGTTAGCGAGCGATTTTGACAGAAGGAGTCAGAGATTAGGAAATGTTCTGAAAGAACGGAATCTATTTTTAACAATCTCTGTAATGTATTTTGTGTATAATGTTATGATCTCTGGTTTTAACTATCTCTCTGACTGAGGAGAGTAATAATGTACGAGAGGGAGATGGTACTAAGACGGTGGTGTCGTGTCGTGGTATGTCCGCGTGCGTGCTTATTGGATTGGATTGAGAGAAATTAATGGGAATAGAATGCTCGGCTCTTAAATAAGCGGAAGGATGATGATGAAAGTGTGTGTATGTGTGTACAGTTCGTTAACAGAAAATTTTCAATCTAAAATTATGCATACTCTGTTTATGCGGGCAGGCTGCCTAATTTTAGTTTTTAAGGAAAGTGAGTGCCAAAAATACGGAGATTCTTGCTAAAAATCTCCGTAATTTTTCGCCATCCAATTTTAGACATGTCTGCATTTTCTGTCCCTTTCCTCAAAAGCTCCTCGATCCTATCCTCTCTTCTCATCCTTTCATCATTATAATGATGATGACTCGGAAAACCAGATACTTTGGGTAGCAACTAAATGGGTTGACGCTCCTAAAATTAAGTGCGATGAGGTGCCCACACGACGAGGAAGGAAGAAGGAACTCATTTCTGCCCTTTCCTCCACTTCTACATGCATGTTTAAAGATCTGCATCTCACTTATCCACTCGTTAATACCCAAGGATCTTATAATTTTAAAATACTCCGTTTTTTACCAACTTCTGCTAATAAAGTCAGATCCTCAACTAGCTTCCATAAGATATTTAATGATGTGTATTTATCATCAGCCCAAATTCCTCATTTCACCAGTCACCTCCAACGCTTCCAACTTTTTCAGAATATCCTTCCGTCCAAGATGAGCGTTGTCAAGTTGGCTCTGTCTGTGTATTGAATATTGATGAGAAATCATGTAGCAGGTTCTGTATCGTACTTTGTCATTATTTTTGAGCAGCAAAGAGATGAGTTAGTTTTTTTCTCCTCTTCAAGGATTACGTCATGAATGGCAGGTTTCCTTCAAGTTGTGACAAGTGAGAATAGAGATCGATATGTTGTGTCGGTCGAGGGGAAAATGCTTTTTTATGGACTCTGTCTAGCTGATATTCAGTTCAGTTCGGATGTGTTGTATTTCCTCAGAATGAAACTCGGAATAAAAAAAGATTCTGAGGGGGATGAAAAAAATACAGAATGAATGTGAACTTTTTTTCTCCCCTTTTGTCCTTCCTGCATACCCTTATGAATTATGCTTATATCGGGCTAAAGATAGGGATATTACAGATCCCGAGCCAGCTTGAACTATATTAATACAATACTATACTGGAATTACATAGGGAATATATGCATATTACACTTACAAGCCCTAATATACTTTTTCCTGATTATGGAAGAAAGTGTACTCTTCTTATAATTTACTTTGCTTTTGTGCATATCTACATTATATCTATACTTGGGGTGAGATCTATATAATTTCCTATGTTTCGTACCCAGCTCAATCAATGACTCAGGCTTTATTAACCTTCCCTTTCGGGTTTTTTCCCGTCCTCTCAATCTTTTTTTTTTTTACAAATAAAGCTGCAATTTAATTGCACTTATGCAAGTCGTTACGTAATCCCTTGCTTTACTTTTCCTGGACAAAAGTGGGGACGCAATAAGGGAAATAAGAAATAAATGCAAAAGAGTGTGGCCAGTTGAAGAAAAATCTCTTTCCCTTCATTACCGACCAATTCCTTTTCGCTTAACAACAAATCCTGCTCTGTGTGTTCCCTTTTAAGGGAAACAGTGGAAAGGAAGTCGGCTCTTATTGGGGAAGTATATAGAAAAAAACGAGTTAAAAGAGTCTAGCTACATGCTTTTCTGGCTATCGAAAGAGAGAGGAAGTAAATGGGTTTAAGGAGGCTCATACTGTGTGTTGTAGATGTGTATTCGGGGCTGGAGAGAGATAGTAGTGTGTGTTTGGTTCAGGTTCCTGTTCGATCTTTTCTGCTAGAGCAGTTAATTGAATAAATTCCCTAATTCCCAGCTTGTTTTCCAATGTCCGTAGAAAGCTGGAGAGATTAGAGTGTAACAGACATGCAGCTGTGATACCTTCCCGGAATGAATCTCTTTTTTCTTCCACTCGCCCTGACTTTAAGCAACACAAAAGAGTGCGGCTTGTGTTGGTTAAAAACACATTGGCTTCGTGGGTTCCTTCTTGAGGGGAATCGGGAATCTTGTCCATTCCGCAATTACTTCTCCTAGTTGGCGATCTCTCAAAATCTAGATGGGATTTACATTGATTTGATCTTATAACTTGAGCAGCCTTTTCTCAGCCTATTAAATTCATTTCCTAGTCGGAGTTAGCCCTTCCTATTCTCTATCTACTTCCCTTTAGAGGCTTATGTACGGGGGATTAGCAGCGGTAGGGAAAATTAGCTTTTCGTACCACTGCACTGGAGCGTTATGTTAGTTAAAGGGAATGTAAGAAATCAAATGACCTCGCTTTAATATCCTCTAGTGTAATGAATCGTCAGTGCCGATGTTTTGTGTATGTGTATATACACCGAGTTTTACGAAGGGTAATTAAACACATCCGACATAAAAGTGCCAGAAAGGGCACGGCCTTATCCTATCTCTTAATGTTTTATGGCAGATGGTTGTGTTTAAAATTTTTTAATTGCTCCAACTGCTCTCTTCCATAAAATTAGAGAGGATTTTTGGTGGCTCTCCAGTGGAAATAGGTAAAGGATCTCGACTGTATCTTGTTCCTCGTGTCTGTTTACCGTAGACTGTAAGGAAGGCAATGTGGCTTCTATATCGGGTTAATGCAGCAGTATGTTACCATGTTACCAATAACCAACAACGTGTAGTTTCTCGCTCCTCATCATCAGATTTACCATTTGGTAATTCAATATGGTCGGAGGAGGAAATTAACGCTTCTCTGCTCCATATTTTTTCACGAGCAGGGAAGCTGGGACGAGGAGGTTGAGAGGAAGGATTAGTGCAAGTATAAATTTAGAAAAGGGTAAAGATGCTTTTGCTAATTGGAATCCCTGGGCTTAAGATCATGGTCTCCCTCAGAGGAAAAAGTCAGGATGCTATATGGCCCTAATCACGGAAATCAGGTACTTGACTTTATACAGAGGAAGGAGTCTGTAAAAAAAAGTTAACGAGATTATATGTGATATCTAGAGAGAGAGACGACCGTTCTTTTGCTTTTTGCTCCCTTGAAATAAAATTAGTTGCAGATTTCGGGTGAATATAATAACTATTTCGTATTTAAGAAATCGCAGGAGCCTTATTTTTCGGCTGGAAATGCTTGGCCCGAATTATCACTACCGTCTTGTTTTAGAGACCTTGATGTTGGAGGTCCGTTGTTTGGTCTAGAGTTTCCTGGCCCGGTTATTAGATCCCGCAATCACCTAATGGGCAAATGTATAATTCATGTTCCCCATAATTCACACTGACGAACACGGGGCATGCAAAAGTTGAGCGCTAATCAATTGAAGAGTTGCTGCTAGTTTTACTGAAAAAAATACTTGTATATATTTGATTTCAGGGCAGAAGTTTAGTCTAAAGAACCCTACCGCCGTGTAGAATGTAGAAATAAAAAAAAATTAAGTAATAGATATAGAGTAGCTTGTGTAGGTTGGCTATGCTATGAGGCGGCAGGTTTCCCTACGTGCGAGAAAGAAAAGTTCATTTTGATTAGTCGGTCCTTCTTGCAAAACTTTCCTTTGCTTGCGGACTTTTGGGGAAGAGGGAAGGCAATCTGATAATTAGGTATGCTTTTAATGATTCCCCCATTATGGGTTTTGTAACCACACCAAAAAATAGAAATGACCGTCTTTTTGATTTCTTTGTTCTGAGCGGAAGTGGACCAAGACATGCAAAGGACTCATTACACCCTCCATCGCCATGCTATTACACATCCAGCCTATTTTAGTATAATTACTTAAGAGTTTCTGGAGCCCAACTCGGACGGGCAGCAAACCTTGTTGTTAGAGCCCTGGACTTTCCTATTTTTGGGGCGAAAGAGTCATTTCTTCTTGGAGATGTAATAATGCCCTCCTCGTGTTTCCAAAAAATTTCTCTCCGCTTTCGTTGGCATTAGGAGCTAGGAGTTGGAGCCCCCGACTCATAAATGGTTCATGTTCTTTTGCTAAGATAATGAAATTCGATTAGGGCACGTCTCGATGTGCATCGGATTTTGAGGAGTTACGAGTCATGAGAACTAATAGGATTAGTTGTACACTAACTGTTACATTCAGCCTGACTGTCTTCACTCACATCATATTAGACTTGTGCAACTTCGATTTCCTCCCACCAAACTCTCTCTCTCTCTTTCTCTACAATGGAATTAAAGCAAACTAACTTGATAAACTTCCCATATCTTCTGGTATTATATCATGTTATTATTGCGGAAGGAGAGGCAGCATTTTATTTTCCTACAGCCGATCCCATTGTTTTGACTTGACCAGTCGATTCACCAGTTGTTGTTGTCCATTCCGTGCCAGCCTGCCATTTCTCGGCCCGTATCGGCCCTATCCATATAATTAGTTTAGTGAAAGATTGGTTTTCCGTAATTACATGCCGAATACGATTCGGGTATCAATAGGTATGGATTGGGAGGATGGAACTTTTTGTAAAAAACAGTACTAATTCCTTTCAGTCGAATTCTTTGCTTAGGGAAATTGATATACGGTGGAATGCGGGATTGTCAGGTGGCTGACACTGAGTTTTATGTGAATTTCTCCGACTTGGAGCAGGATGAAATAATGAGGTTGGCTGAGTCGGGTTACGGGTTAATGAGTAGCGGATTAAACTACGAGGCGTTATTATTATTTCGAGATTTAGACGGGATCTGAAACCAGTCTATCTCTAGACAATGCTTCCATATAATCGAAAGTTGGCTACGGAAAAAGCCAGATGTTTTCTGTTTAATTAAACATGAATCAAAGTGGAGGGAAGTGACATTGGATTGTTTCGGGGTGATTGGTTTGAAGCCCTTTCTTTTATCTCATTCCTCGTTGTTTTTGAATATCTGATTTTATTGCGGTAATTTATTTTCGGAATTTTTTCCCCGAATTATAAATCGTACTCTCTAATGGTTATATGCATGCTATTTAATTAGGAATTAGGGCAAAAGGGTGTTATCCAGCCCCGAGAATATTATCGAGGGAAATGGAAGAGTAGTGGAAAAATGGGAGAGTTGTACGTAATCCGTCGTAATTATTCGATAAGGGAATCCAGAGGTGTGCCTTACACAGAGGATAGAGAATCAAACCTTCCAAGTGCTAATTACACACTCCATGTGTTTCATAAATGTGATTAACGTTCTCGGCAGTGTGAAAGGAACTGACGAGATAATAAGCAGATGAAACACGCCTAACAGACAGTCAGCCTTTACATATCAGTCTCGAGATAAACTAGATGCTTACACCTTCCTCGTCACAATCATCATCAACACGATGATGATACAACATCATCCCTCCTCTTCTTTTCCCGTCCGACGACCAGGATGAAGTTTAAAACACACCTGCTAGGCTTCAACCAGAGAACTGAATCGGCCCAGAGGAATCTGTTTTTAGAATTTAGGATTTGGCATTCTCTCCTACAGGGCTCACCGATTAATAAACTTTTTTTTTCCCGAAATCAAAGCTCTCAAAACTGCGGTCCGTTTCGTGTCTTGTATTTCAACACCTTGTTCCAAGTCGTGCGCCGTAATTTAAATCCATGATCTCGGCCTAAAATAATGCATGATAATTATTATAGATCCAGGGCATATTCAGCTCGTTTCTCTAATCATCAGTTTCGGACTCATCTTCACGCACCACCACTCAGTTACTGGCATGATCCCTTTGTTTCAAGGAGAGAGGTTTCAACCTCAAGGAAGATAAACAATAGAGGCAAGAACATGGACAGGATGTAACGAGTATAAAAATGTAAAATTTTCAGAGATTGCTTAAGATTTAAAAAGAGTACCGATAAGACAAAAGGTTGAGATATTATAACAGACCCAATTCATGATCCCGAAATGTTAATCATGAAATGGATTTGGACCGGTAATTTAAATTCGCTTCCCTCTGGTGATTTATGCCTAAATTAGATTACCGAAAGGAGAATTATATTTAAGATTATCAAGAGATGAGTTGATATAAAAATTATAAAATTCACAATCTCGTTGAGATCAGAGGCGAGCATTTTCTTAATTTCATTTTTTTTCGACAGTGTCGGTAAGCCGCAAACAGGAATTCGGCTGGAGTTGTGTATTGGAGGAACCGTCATTAAAATTTGGATGAAATACTGTCGATAGCTTGATAATTTTTTTCTGCAATATATAGTTAGTGTATTTAGAATTGATGAGGAGGATTAGATAAATGCTTGCGAGATGATCAAGTAAAAGAATAAAAGGTGGATTATTATGGACTTTCAATATACTCTCAAACTGCTCAGTATATTTTAAGGAGAAATGACTTTGAAAATAAGATCCAAACCCTATTACATTATGGTAGTTTGAGATTTGTCTAATAATCTTCGTTTGGAGATAAAAACCTTCAAGGTATAACTTTAATGCAGCTCATCAAACAAGACGGGTTTTATCGTAAAGAGATTTTATAAAATGCATAAATTTAATGACCCTCGTGACCCTTGCTACATTCTTTGTGAAACCTTTGCCTAAGTTGTAAAAAGAAATGCTAATCAGTCTGACACTCTGGCAAGTCATCCCTGATTTTATTACCATCCCCAGATAAGATGAGAGAGGAGCGAAGATGAGGGAATGAGAGAAGAGCAAATGCGAGTAACTTTTATATATACAGGGATTTTAATTATGGCAGGATTATTCATTACATCTTGCATTACTTAATGTCGTTTTTTGGGAAACTGACGCCTGCAGCCAATTGCAAACTCAAGTTTTGTGGGTTGGGTTCATTTCAACAAGATTACATCCTTCTCTGCGGAGAGAAACATGCAGATTGCTTGTTTCCAAGATGGAATGTGCTACACTCCACCAACTGAATATGTAAAAAGATACGAGGACGAGACGAAAGCTGGATATTTTTGCCCTTCTGCCTGTCATGCCGTTTTTCGTGGAAGTGAATACCTTTTACGATAGGGTTTGATTTTTATTCCACTTGTTGGTCAAAGGTATTGCAACCTGCTGAGACTATGCTAACCTCCATTAATATTCCATTGCAAATTTACGACCGACCTCTCCTCCGTCTCCCTGTAGATACCTTATCCCGACTTTCATTTAAATGAGTATCATTAGATTTGATTTTCGAACGGAGTGAATAATTCAGGATCTAAAAGCAAGTCCCAAGTCCGACTGGAATCGCTGTAAATACCTTTGAGGAAGCACGTCTTAAAAGGACCACATCTGGAGTCATTTTCTTGGGCCAACTCACTTTTTCTCTATATCTCTCATACTCTGGTCAAAAATGTGAAGAAAGCGATGATGCCTTACCGATGGATCATCATTTCGGCTATATTGTCAATGGGAACGCAGTAACGTTCCTCAGTCTTTATGACAAGTATTCTTTTAAACGATCCCTTAGTCCATTTCTGATTTCCTACTGCTTCGCCTCCCAAGTTTAAATTGCTGTAATGAATAGTTCACTTTGGAATTTTAAAGCCCAGTCCAAGTTCCTCGGGCCTGCAACAGTTGTCTTCGTTCCCGTGCCCTATGCTTCGGTTCCAGGAAATATTTGACATGCCACGTCGACCTGTTTCCTCCTAAGTGTCAGTCTACACTCCAACAAGGAACAGAGTTACCTGGTTGTGGTATGATATTGGAAAGGCCCAGAATGGGAATTTAAATGATCAACTCGTACGGGTTTAAAAGGAGGCTTGTTTACAACTCCACGTCCCTCGTTCCATCATCACTAATTAAGGGTGATAGAATAGGAAAATTAAAAGGAGATCCGCTCCATGCTGCGTCCATATCCATTTGAGGGCCGGACAATAAGTATAGTTAAGCCGTTGTTAATTTATTGTGAATAATTTGTCTGAGCCGTAGATTGGCAATATTTTCCCACGTCAGATCCAACTATTTACGATAATAGGGATAGCAGGAGAGAGTAATCTTGAGACGAGATTCAAGATTCCTTTGATGATACTAAGAAAATGGTATACAGACATTCATTATTACTAATTCCAGCCTGTATTAGGCTCTCCGTACTATTATTATTATTCCGAGAGATAGACAGTGCATATTATATTTATAGAGACTCATCGGGATAATGATCGGAAAGAGTGGTGAGAGATAAGGGATCTTCAGTCTAGTTGTAAGGAGATAGATATGGAATTAAAGCCATAAGTCGTGGCAGAGTTTAATGAGTCTTTCTCACTCTCCTCATCTCTTCTCGGGTTTTGGTTCCTAACCCCCTGGAGTTTTTGGCTGACACTTGACCGAATTGGTTAAGGCCTCTTTAGAACACCTGAACCTCGTTCCGTTTTTTGCTCCAACCCTTTCACCTGCTGTCACATAATGCCACACAACTTGGGCTGAGGAATGATAATTTATGCAATCCTCATTCCATCCGACTGACGTAGATGATCCTTCTCCAAATACTTTATCACCTCTTTCCTCCAGTTCCTCTCTCTCTTGATAATTCTTTCCCTTATTAATGATTTCGCTCTGCATTCATTCTACTGCAGGAACGGGGCTTAAAATCTTAAATGCCAGGCCAGGGCAGCCTAATAACCCATCAGGAAACTTGTTCCAGCCTTAATAATAACTTGAAAGAACCATAGACTCATCAGATTATATGATACTCCCTCCATATCTGTTTAATGGGACTGTAATATATCGTACAAGATCTGCTTCAACGTTCCAGACCAGACTCGGGCCAATCGCATATAATTATATCATGAACACTACTAGTATTGATCTTCTACTTTTTGTCTCATTATCTGGAGCTTGGGCTTATCCAGCGGCTGGAAATGATTTTAAATGAACATGAAAAATATTATTATTATGGTAATGACGAGACACGTTTTTCATGATAAGGTGGACCGTGATTTTTACCCCTGCTGACAGAGGGAGCATAGCTTTGTAACCCTTCCTCTTATTTCTTCGAATTCCAGCCGCATTCCATGCATTTTTATTATTAAAAAAACTAATAGATAAATAAATCAAATCCTCTGCCTCAACAACATAACAATGGGACTGGAATGAAGTAAATCAGGTGAGGGCTCATTCCATTCCATTCTTTCCCCCTTCGGTTTACTTCTGATCTAATGAATTCGCAAAGAAAACATGATCTGACAACTGAAATAAAGCTTAATTATTTCGTTTTTTAATCAAAATTTATGGTTCCTACAATTGGAGTTGCTCCTTTCAAGTCCCTCTTGCCTGAAATGTTTGTATTTGCTTAGGGAAATATAGTAAATGTCGTTTGGGAGAGGGTTGTTAGTTTGTTAGTTAGTTAGTTTTTTTTAGAGTTTGTAGTTATTTCTTATTTGCTGGAATTCATTCCCTCTTCCCGTGTGTGTGTGTGTTAGTTAAGTTGGGTATTATTATTGAGGGCCTTAAGTAAAAGATAGGATAACAAACTCGGCAGGTAGTCTCTAACGAATCTTAGGAAGGGAATACTGGTCACATATTTAGAATTCATTAGAGGTGTCTGAGGGTAAATGATGATGAGGTGAGCGTAAAATACGAGAAACTCACAGTTGACCGGTTTCTTTAATTGCTTGCCGTTTATGGCTTGGCCCCCTGCCTCGTTTCGAATAGCTAAACTCCGATTTTTCGCTTACTTGTAAAAATAACCCATTATACGGAGTTGCTGAACAACAAAGGGAAAATAGGACGGTGGTGGTGGTTGGTGGACGCTTTCTTTGAAATTAACCATTCTTCCATAGAGCACCTAGCTCAGTTCCCAATCGTGTATCACCTATCTGTTCAATCTGTATTTGTCAGTGATATTTCTTGTCCTCTCTGGTTTTGTCTTTTGTACTAACCCATTCCTTTTTCAGAGCCCTTGGTTTAATTTCAGAATTTTAGTTGCTTTAGGATTTTAATTTTCGTTGGATTGTTGTTTCTCCCCAGGTTGGAACGGGGACATTGTGCAGTCTTTAGTTCACAGAAAGGTTAGGAGAGGAATTTTGTCCCAACAAAAAATAGCTTGTCCGATGAAATTGAAATTCACTCGTAAATTAAGCAGCGGTTTGTTATTTCAGTTCGTAATCTCAATTTACTATCTTGTAGCCCCACTATTATTAAGCTATGGTTTGAGGTGCTTTAACACAAGATCTAATCAGATTGGATTGGATGATTTGAACCATTAGAGCGGATGTGATCCTTTAATGAAGGTTTGATCCATGGAATCCAGAGGGCTGTGAGGTTAAAGGTATACCAAAACTGTTTTTTATCATCTTCCTTTATCGACGCAATCAAAATTGTTGGCTTTGACGAAAAAAATAATAAATGAAATTCTGGAAGGAAACATTTCGTACTGACTGAGCTCGTCATTAAGTTAATGACAGAAGATATGGAGTTCCATAATGATCATTCAGAAGCACTGCTTCTGGATAATGACGCACTGAGCTGGTGCTTTTGATTTAAGATTTTGCTATTAAATGTACACATTTCTTTTGACAGAATGGAGAGAGAGGTTATCAAATGCCAGTAATTTGTTTGTTCTAGATCAAAACAATAATTCATTAAACCCTTTTGAACTCTGAATTTAGGATTGAAGACGTAGTTTTTTGCAATTATCTTTTCTTAACGGATGAAGAAATTTTGTTGGGATTTTTCCCGATCCTAATAATCCTACCGAACTTTTTGAAAATACATTTGGAGAAGCGGAGTAGTTCTTCCGAGACATCCTTGTTCCAGGAAAACCAAAGATCATTAGACACGTAGATTGAATCGAAGTAACGAGTAGCAGGTGTACGTGAGAGACAATCGCATTGATTTTGTGAATCCTGCTATGAACAGAATGTAATCTAAATGTAAATTAAACTCCTAGAGAAATGAAAATTATTTCAGTATACACACCGACTGTCTCCTATTCACTCCTGTCAGGGGAAATAATGACGCGCTTTTTTGTGTCGAAGTTGACTTCTCATGCATTAAATAAACCAAGCGATCGGTTATAGTAAAGTATCGTAGATGAATAGGAAATTGTGATATGAAGTTTCGAATGTTTTTCCATTAAGAAATTGGAAATCAACATTTTTTAGATAGAACTTTGAAGTCCTCGTAAAACTCGTAATATTAAAGGGATATATCAAAGTTATAAAAAACAAAGAACTGCTATTGGTGGTAATGTTTTAATATGAATTAGCAGAATCCAGGGGATGGCAGATAACGCTTGGAACTTTATGCGAATTGGTGACGGACAGACAAACATACATACGTTCACACAAAGTATCTACTATAATCAATAATCAAAGAATTCTTGTCGGTTTGTGGCATCGTCTTAATAATTGGATTCTGGATCACAACTTGTACTTCTTTTTGTATAATCCTCAGAGGATTTTGTAATCAATTTTCAATCTTCGAACTGATTTAAAAAGAATTCGCATTTAAAAATCCAAACTCAAAATTTTCTGCATACTCCTAATTTATCTCATTACACCTTCCTCTATCATTCATTAGCCAACAACAACGCATAAAAAATGTCCAATCCCCCTACTAAGCATGAGCATACTGCACTAGCCTCATTTACAAATGAAGACAAGGCTCTAGTGACACGGCGCCTCAGGAAGCCAACCTAGGGAATTAATCCACTTTAATATGAAAAAAATCCTGACAGTTATTGTTGAGACAAGGGAGAAAGACACTACTGGAGTCCGAGAATAATCTAATGAATCTCCACATCCAACATCTAAACAAATTGTGTATGAACCCTAATAAGAAAGGTTAATGAAAATCAAGGCTTTGTCTGTGGCAGGGAGGGCTTGATTGCACAAAAGAAGGCTCTTCTGTAATTGTACATTATTGTGGTGTAGCCGTTCTGTATCTCTCAAGTGTGATTAGTCTTTGAGTTTCTCTCCACAGTAGTTAAATTTAATCAGCAAGACACCACCCCGATTTATTTCTCCTAATACACGCATGCTTTTGGCTTTTATATAGGACTTAATTACTTTCCATATACAGCCTTCGTCACGTGAGTCAGCTTTGATATTACTCATGTGTATTACAAACATAGTCTGATGGCTCTTTTTATTCTCCCTGCGTCGTAATTACATCTCCACTGTACATGGAATTAACTGGACCATCATCAGTTTGATTGTCGAGCGAGGTTGCAAGAGAGGACGACGTTTTATCAAAGAAAAAACAGTAAGCACGGAGACGAAGCTCATAAATTCCTCCTCCACACCTTTATTTTCCTTAAAGACCAATTCTGTCCTGTCCTCCATGATCCTCCAGCTCCAGAATGTCTGTTACAGAGTGTTACAGAAAATGATTGTTAAAGTTTATTTGGGATCGAGTAATTCACAGGCGAAGGGAAAAGTAGAAATATAAGAGTGTTAAGTGAAACATCTTTCCTCTCCTGCATGGCTGTTGGTGATGTTAAATGGGATGGTTGATGAGGCTTTTATCTTACCGAGTGTAAGATAAATGGCCAAAAGTTATTGCTCCGTATTTTTATACTCTTTAAATTCCCTCTGCCTCTATTACCGTTCATGTTAAATGTCGAATTCGTATCAGAAGAGGTAGAGAGGGACGGGATCGTAATCGTAATCATAGGTTATGAGGATGAGAATCGTGACGTTTTTGATTTCTGGCCTGTTATGCTGGTAATCTTAGTGGCCTGCCTAATGGCTCGAAAACAACCACTACGGAATATTTGCATGAACTTGTGCATGATTAATGCTTTCTTAAGAGTAATTTGCGTTCAGTAGTAATTAGCTAACAACGTGACTTTAAAGATACCCTCATGATAATTATCCTCGTCGTAAAACATTTTAATAAATATAGTATAGGGGGGAAGAGGCAAGGGTCGGATTTTGTGTTATAAATTGGAGTTATATTTCATTTTTATCTCCGAGAGGTTCGTTATACTTGAATATATAGGATTGAAGTCGTAATCCGTTGAAAGTTGAATCATAATAACTCCTGCACTCGGACCGATAACGGATCGTGCTTTCATTTTCATAAAAATCTGAGTAATAATAATCGATGTGATCATCTTCCCCGACTTGAGAACAATTGTGATTATTATTTAATATGTTTTTTCGTCTGCTTTATGGATCTGGATTGAAGGAAGGCCTCAAACTAATGTAAAATACGAGGTTTAAATAAACGTGTGCTTTACTTTACAATCAGTGCTTGAAGTATGGTTTAGTGGAGGTAGAAAATTTGTTTCTCGTTCTCCTGCCCGCTGTAATGATCTCTGTAAAGTCAGGCTGATGCTGCTGTGGTAATGAGTGGATGATGTTATCCTCCATGATTGATAAGAAGAAATAATCATTAATTTCTGATTCCTGATAATGGCATGATTGAACTGTGGAGTTGTGTGGCGTGGAGTATTTGCTTTTTAGCTTTAGGTGCAATGACATCCCCTCTACATGATCAAGCTGTATAAATCCCAATCTCTTTCAGTATGAACTTCCAAAACTTCCTTTCATTAATTTCCCCTCGTCCTAATACTAATCATAATAATAAAATTGACTTGCCTCAATGTATGTATGAAATAATGGATGGAGGAATATATATGTAATTATCAAACCTCAAGTTTAATTTCCTGATAACCCCACACCTATGTAATTAATGAAAAAAGACGCTAAGCCGTCTGGAGCCAGTTTACTAACTTCTCGATTACTCGTCCTCTGCTGAAGGGAAACGTTGTTTTATTCCTCGTACATTAATTTATATTATACGGAACGTACTTACTCGCTTTTTTACACGTTATATATAGGGAATGGTTCACGACTCTCTATGAAATTGAATTCAAAATTCAGCATCCCTCTCGCCTTTTTATCTTAATAAATAAAGGAACAGTGCCATATATAATTGACTTGTTTGATTGTCTTTTGACAACTGCCTCTCATCTTCAACTCATCCATATTCGTTGGGGTAAGGAAGATGAGGCAGGAAGGAGCTGTAAATTAATTTATTTTACAATTTGTTCTTTTAAAAAAGTGATAGAAGGGAATAAATATAAAATATATATTTTGTTTTATCAGTTTGTGTTGAACTATTTGTTGGGTTGTGCTGGCACAAGACGGTTGCGTTGTCTGTCAAATTGGAGTCAACTATGACAATCTAGGGATTGGAAAGGAACATCGGCTCTTCTTCGTTCCTTCCTTGTCATAACAGAAGTAGTTTTGTGAACATATTTGTGAAAGGATGCTTTTTGACTGATTTGTATGAACTTTCAATTTTTATAACTTATCAACCGTGAACTGATCTTGACGAGACTAGGGGTTCAATTCAAGAGGAGTTCGGAATGTCATCTGCAGCCTAAAGCCAATTGGGAATTCTCTACTATTTCACTAGTAGCTGTCATTCACTTCTGTCTCTTGAGGGACAGTATGCTTCCGAATTCATAATGTTTAATCAGAATAAGGCTAAAGCCAATGGGAGGATGAGGATGGGATAGACACATGCCGAGATGTACTATTCGTATTAAATATGTTAATTCCCTCGAAATCCTATTTCTACGACGTTTTTATTTTTTTTTCTCCTGATTTGTGATTCGATCAAAATCCAGATTCTGGTCCTGAATTTCGAAGCCCTACCTCCCTTTTGTACTCCTCAATTCCGTTCGACATTCAACATTTAAATGCTCTGGACGTTAAGACGACTGCAATTCCATGCACGTACTTTCATCGGAATTAGATAGTCTCGACTTGGTCAACTGTTGATCGATTTGAATACACACATGAGACATGACTCAGGAACCGGCTCTGAACCGTGTGATTCCAGGTTCAACTGTTGAGTTGCCGTAAGTTCGTGTCTGACAAATTCTTGGGATATTTCTGTATAAAAATACGTGTTTTATTGAGAAGGTGGAATTTCTTAACTTTGATGACTCAAAAAACGAGTAAAAGTTAAGCCTGGAGAAAGTCGAGAGGCGACAGGGGAAAAGTCTGGAATGCTCGCAAGTGAGACTGAGGTGCTTTAGGCGAAATCTGTAGGGTTGGAGATGAAGTTACGAAATGTATCTCTCTCTCGCTTTCAGCAACTCTTCCTCTCCTAAAAAAACTTACGTATCTCGGCTCGACGCTTCATTTACTTTGTTCGTATGAAATTAATCCTATGAAAAACAGAATGAGTTAATAACATTCCGAAGAAGGTATGTTGCTTCACATAAATTTTATGACAACCACCACCACCACTGATGGACTTAAGTAATTGATGGGGTTTTGAAGATCCGTCGACTAATCTCCTATACGATATTATGCACAAAGCCAACTAATAAATCCAGTTGTTGTTTGGTTTGGAATGGAAATAATAACTGAATGTTATCGGAGGAGAGATGGACATGGATTAACTTCTTCTTGGCAGTACGAAATCAAGTTTGACAGGATTGAGTTTACAATGCTAAATTGATGATTTTTCACTTAATAGTCAATAGAGTTTGTTGTTTGTGGTGGTGGCAGTGGTAGTGGTTTGGCATGCGATATATAATGTAATATGTAATCCAGAGGGGATTAAATTAATGAGGATTTTTTAAAAGCCGATAGACAGCCTCTAAAAATTAAACTTTATATATTTTAATATTCGGAATTGATTAGCATACAAGTCTGATGATGTGCACCACGTTGATGAGGATCCGGTATTCCGAGCCCTTTGTTGTGTGTAGCAGTATTGACCTTACGGAGGAATATTGATTTCATATCTTTTTATGCCGTACAAGTACATTGTACTCGAACGTGTATTGGATAACCAAGGATATATCTTTATCGCTCTATATATATCTGGTGGAGGTGGCTTTGGCTTGAAGTGATATAAAATGAAATGAAGCGTCAAAAAGATAAGATAAGAAGGGAAAGGTGTTTGTACTTTCATTAAGATTAACAATATGCACACAATGCATGTGAACATTTGACGAGAATCTCGTCTCTGTACTTCAGTTCCTCATGATTCCTAAGTTGTTTGTGGTTGTAAATCCGTAAAGAAACGAATCAAAAGTTTAATACGACTCTTCCTCCGTCCAAAGTACTTTCAACGAAGACTTATCCACAATTAGCCGAGGTTGACAATCCACTGTTGAAACGTCAAATAAAAGTCGGAGCGGCTACGCGTTACAGTTAAAAGGTTGAACGGCTATGTAGATTCTTGATCCTGGTCAAGTTGAGTGTTTTCCCAACAAGACACATGAATGAAATATAAAATGAGAAGCATGGTGCATAAATTATCCAGTGTTTTCATTTTACGGTCTTCTCCTGTCTTCTAATTTTTTGGGGTGTTCCGATCTGACGTTCCGTCGTTCCTTTTCTTCTGTGGTTAAATACCATTAAATCGGCTCACTCAGCTCAGGTGTTGCTTTTTGGTAGTGTTAGATTTTATTATGAGCTTCGACTTGACATTTTAGAAGATTCCGGCCCGATCTCCTGCTTTGGCTCTTTAATATCATGTTGTAGGTTGTAAAGGTGAACATTTCATAAACTTGTATATATAAAGTTTAGTCTATAAGGCCACACTACTCGAGTAACATTAAGTAAGTGTATATAGATATGAGGGCTGTAAAAAGGGATGCTGGTGTCGTAAAAGGAATTAACCTTGAAGAAGGTGGTTCGTTGGTTAAGTTTTCTTTTCCCTGTGTGAACATGAACCTTTTTTCTGTTTAATTATTCCAGGTGTTGTGATTAGCATAGTGTGTGTATATTACTGACTAAAACTTGCGTTGAAAAAGGGAAGGTACAATAGTAGTATAGATCGTTCCATTGTCTGTTCCTGGCTTTAAAACTCACCTATCTCATTTCTTTCTCGAGCAGTCGAAAAAAAAATCTAGGCTTGGTTTGCTTAAGTTTCCACTCTGTCGTTAAAACGGTACAGATACAGTCCACCTTTGTAGTCATCAACTTCATTGTACTTCCAGCCCGTATCAGTTAGTTTACTTTAAAAGTTTTGAAACTGTAAAGGCATGATTATTACACTGTATTGAGATACAGATGAGGAAGGGGCTATATGAAGCAATTGTATGGTGAATGACAGACCCTGTAAAGTTTACATTAGACATTAGGTTAGTTTAGAGGGTTACTATTTGAAGAAGGGTGGTGTAGTTAGTTGGACGTTGGGTCTGCCTGGAATAAGGGAGGCATGCAGTCTGACATGTCAAAGTGCTTTTACAATTAGTTGAAGCTATCGTAGTGTGGTTGGGTAATCCTCCGTATTTTTCATCTTTTTGTGTCCATGAAGGATGAAGGACGGGATGAGGAATTTATTTCGGAGGAAACTGGTATATAAAGTAATATTGAAGGGATGATGATGATGATGAAAAAAGGGATGGTTGGGTTTAATTTCAGGGTCTCTGATCTCCTAATGTTGACTCATTTTTTAATTCGACAGAGAAGATCGAGAGTCGAGGTTTTTTATGTCCTTAAAATTTGGTTGACCATCATCAAATTCATTATCACTAATATCGATCTTTAAATGTAGTCATGCATGCCTCAATCAAAGGGAGATAAAAAAATCTAAAAATGTAAAATGTAAAGTGAGGGGAGGATAGAGAGAGAGTGACTCTGGTTGAATATCGTTAGTTAGTTAGTTAGGCAGCTTATTAGAGTTGAAGAGTAGAATAATGTCACAGAAGAGGAGAGGGAATGTTTCGTTGAGTTGAATTTTAATTAGAGGTCTTGATTGTAGTACAGTCACTGGTAATTGTCAACTCTGGGTGGTATTAGGCTTAAAAATGCTTGATTAGATCTCCAACTATATTACACAACTCTTTAACTAACTACGAACAAGGCAGAGGACTGCTTTTCTCTTCAATCGTAAAAGTCAGGAGAGAGAGAGACAAAAAGGCTTGGTTGCGTTTAGATTCTGTTCGTTGTTTGGGGGAATAATAATGCATGATGTTTTTAAACTTGTCCAGTCCAGTAAGTCAGTGTCTTTTTATTATATCTGCTCATCGGAGTTGATCGTAAGAAGAATTTTTAATTGTGTTTCATCTAGCAAGAAGTTGGGATTTACAGCGGACTGAGGGCTAGCTTTTTGGGATCGTGGAATGCATTATAATTTCCAAACGGTGGATGGAGACTAATAGAAGTCCATCAGGGTTGATTGGAGGTGAGCAGATGGACATTATCATATTATAACAAGAACCTGCATAGTTGCATAGATCAGTTGGATCATTGTAATCTCATCTCTCCGTAGCTGTAGCCGCAGAGCTGGCAGTGGTGTCCAGTCTTGTGGTTGATGACTCGCATATAATTAGATGAATTTGCATACGAGGTATGTGAGCATGGCATAAGCAATTAGCGATGAGGCGTAATGGGTGTTATTACAATCAACCGTAGGTTGCCAAGTGAGATATTTGGGCAGCAAACTTCGGCACGAAATAATTGATAAAATAAATGTTTTGAGAAACACCTGAAGAGAGATCCTGTAATTTCATCATTTAAAAGTTTATAAAACTTTAGTCTACAATATTAATCGGCCTTTTAAATGTAAAAATCCGTATAACTTGTACTTCATAATGAGCAGCCTCCTGTCGTAATTAATAGATGTTTATTCAGAAAACCTTGAGTTTGGAATTGCAGGGCCAAATTTGTCGCCAAATGCTTTAAATACTCGCCATTCCACTGGATAAAATTAAGCATGTGCTAGAATGTTGAGCAATGATGCATAATATACATTCTTAGTAATCAAAACTGGAATTGCCGTTTTAGAGATAGAACATAGAAACCGATATTTCAAGGTCGAAAATTCCAAAAATTTTGTCACAACTGACAATCTTCACGTTCTATAATCACATTCCAGAAAAGCATACAACTCACGCATGCAATCATCATAATATTTTCATTGCACATTCAGACCATTTCTGCACTAACAGTTCAGGTTCTGCAGAGGCTATCTAACCTTGATCTTGAAATGCACCATGCATCGGCCGTCCAACTCCAACTTGACATGTTTTCCGATAGTCAATATAGCAGACAAGAAGAGAGAGGATTTGTTTGTGGTTATGGCCTCACTCTCTAAACCGTATTACTACTACCAAAGTTACGATCAAAAGACGAGTTGGAATTTGGAATACTCTCAGGTGAAGAGTCGTCCTCGTCCTCGTCCTAAGCTACAGAATCATTTCCTTCTCTACGATAGATATATATGGGATGCAGTGCATTATGCACCTGTTGCATTACAAGATTTGGCAAGGGTCACCGGTGGCAAACATTGATCCATCATTTCAAGCTGTGTGGGATGTGGGATGAGATGAAAACGGGGACTCCACTCCACATTTTAAATTCCAACTTTTGCATCTTTCCATAACCTAGCTCTAAAAACCGATAAGTAATCGTACATCCGGAAGTTAAAAAAACAACCAGAAATTGAGAAATCATCCCCAATTCCCATTGTTTTTCAAGATCGCAATAAAAGTCCTCTTCCCTCCCAGCAAACCGAGTTACTCCTAATGACGAAGGGAGAATAGGGAGATATCGATTCGGGAAAAGGCTTGTTAGTCATTCGGAACGGTTCCTGAAAAACAGTGGCACCTTTTCCCTTTAAAAAAAACTGGATGATGATGAGGAAGGAAGTGCGCAAGTTTGTAACTTGTCGGGCAGTTAAAATCGGGAAAGATGTAGAAGAGCCTGACTTCCTTGCCCGAGTCCTTGTATTGCTAAACAGTAAAAAGTGAATACGGAGGAGGATGATGGAGATGGAGGTAGCAGAGGCGCCTCTCCACCGAATATCCGAATAGTTAGGGAAAATCCAGGGAGAAAAAAGGGGAATGAGAATTTAAAAAAGTTTTTCTTTGATGAAATAAGGGCATGCGCTCCCTCGGAATTTTGTCTTCCTTTTTTAAGAGAGAAGAGCCGAAAAAACGGTATTTCGGAGAATCAAAAATGGTTTGAGGGGTTAATAAAAAATTGAGGGGATAGATATAAGTAACGGAGAGGGATGTATAGGAGGAAGTATCGATCTAATCAGGCTCCTCTTATTTTGAAATTGAACTTGTACTTCTCCACCATGTCCCTGTATATTCCCTTTTTACATTTACAAAACAGAG
Source organism: Desoria tigrina (assembly GCA_906901685.1). Classification (NCBI taxonomy): domain Eukaryota; kingdom Metazoa; phylum Arthropoda; class Collembola; order Entomobryomorpha; family Isotomidae; genus Desoria; species Desoria tigrina. Next base: position 811,027 of record CAJQTU010000014.1, read on the forward strand.
AGCGTATAAAATCCATGGAACAGTTCCATGGACGACGGCTTCTGCCCTGGTATAGAAATAGAGATAGATGAAGGGTATAAAAATCTCATATTATTTTAGGGAGATAGTTTCACTCGCGGATAAAAAAACGCTCTCATCTCCTGGACATGGATAGATATGATGAGGATACCCGCTACTTTGTATCTCTTACGGAACAAATTCTGACCTCGGGTTTAGATCAGATCAGCTCATCCGAAGTTTTTCCCTGCTCTATCCTATATCCCTTGCCCTTCATTTATATGTGATTCCGGTAGCGTACTTTCCCAGTTTACCTCTCCTCTACTTATTTTTATTTATTTTTTAACTAATAATAACTTTCCCTCCGAGGTGAGAGTCAGTTTACATGGAACTAGAGAAGGGATTTTTTTAGACTTTGATGAGTCATCAGTTGTTATATGGCTTTGATCGTTGTGGATCATGGCAATGATGATGATGATGATCATGCTTTCACTCTCCTTCCCGTTCCAAGAAATGCGGAAATGGGAGCTATAGGCCGTGGAAAGTTTCTCTAGTATGTAAACAATCGGAAAGCTAACAAAGCCGCCTTCTTCAGGTGCCAAGAGACTGGGGAGAGAGGATGAAACTGGCCTGGGATTTCTCATTAGGCTAAAGCGTGTAAATCGGTGTTTTCGGGGTCTATGTTAGTGAGTAATAATAGTAGGAGGGAAGTGTGAGAGGTTTGAGGAAATCTTTGGCAAAGCTGACAATCAGTGGCAGTCTCTGGCCCAATCTCCTGTTTATCATGGAAGTCACACGCTCAAGTTCCACTATCAATATATCTCTTGGACAGTTATCCTCTGAGGAAGTTCAGGTCCTGGTTGCCCTCTCGGCTTAAACCGCGGCTCTGTACAGGCTAATACCATTAACGCCTTCTATTTTTCATCATCACATTTGAGACCTCGCCAATAATTATGGGCCTACAGTGATCCCGGTTACAATCAGGGCAGCTCTGCAGGGATCCCCTCTGCTTCCACGATTTTTTATTTACGAATTATACTTTGTCTCTCCAGTCTCAAGTACAAGGCACAAGGAAAGCTAAGGAGGATTGTTTTAAAACATTGTTTTGTATCGTCTTTTTCCTTAGATTATTGATGCAGTTGCGGCATTAGAGAGAGGAACTTCGGGTATAATTTTCATCGCATTCGGCTCTAGGTATTTTGTGGAAAGGATATTTTGGTGAAGAGCATCGACGAGAAGGGTTGAATGTGCCGAGGATCCGCCTTTATGATTTGATATAAATCGGAGAGTTACATTCATAATTCGAGGGATGAAGGTGGTATAAGTAATGGAGCATGTGCTGGTTCTGAAGAGTTGGGTCATGCAATTGTTCATTAAGATTAGGTGTTGGAGTTGAATTATTAGGAGAGATGTGTTTATTGAAGGTCAGTTGGTTCTCTGGTAAAGTAAGGGGTTCTGCCCGAACCACGTCTCTTCTTCTGCTTGATTACGCCTTCGTGTTCTTTCTTAGTCAAGGTTGCAATTATTAGCGCAATTAAAGGTGTTAATTCAAGATATACCGTGATCATGATAAGAGACAGTTCAGGTTCTTGTTCCAAACCATGGATTTATTTATTCATCATCTCCGCTCTCCTCTCTCTCTCTCTACGCCCCCGGGAGACGATCCGAGATGATGTGGATGAAAACTCGTGAACTCTGAAAAGTTATGCTCGTTATTATTATTATTATGATTATTATTCCTCCTATGCAGATCAAGAACCATCTTTTTTAAACTAAACTAATATTCCGAGATCCTTCACACCTTAAATGCTTCACTCAACCCAACTATAGCACCTTATAAATAGAGAAAACTAACTCTAAAACGTAAAAGAAATGAAGCATCGTTGGGTTCGTACTTCAATCTCTTCTCCCAAAATCTTGGATCTCTTTAAGGATAGAAGTTAGTTATACAGAGTGTATCTGATATGAACTTATAACGAGATGCACCTTCAATCTGAACGGGAAAAAGCCTGTTTGCATATAATCTATCCATAAAGCACCCATTTGATTGGGCCAATAATCTTGACTTGAGTTTGCCGACGGCGGAAAAAATCATGGATCGTTCCGAAGCAATTCTGAGAGATTTCAGATGGTTTGAAATATATAGATTCTGAGACGGGTTCACTCACAATCTTACCTCTGTATCTTGCATAGATACCAAAACAAAATTTTCCCTCGGCTCGTTTTCATAATGATCATGAATTTGCCCTCGTAATAATACCTACATTTTTCATCCATCATGGAACATCGTCTAGGGCAGAATCATGTTGAGCTTTTTTCTTGAATATTTTTCTTACTATTTTTTTTTCAAAACAGTCTTTCCGTATCAGGATCAACTGCTCCAATTACATCGGGTGTAGCCCTGTTCAGGCCGATCTCTGAGAAATCAGAGACTTTCAGTCTGTGCTTAGATTATAATAATATTATTATATATATTCCAAACCGTATCATTATATTTTTCTGAAGTTAAACTAGAGTGGACGAGGGATATATTTTAATGAGCTCTAATTTATAGGAATCGTAAAAAGTCAAGTTGGAAGGAAATGAAATGAGGAGACGATGAGCCCGAGGAATGAGGGTGGTTTATTTATATGTAACTGTGAATCAGTTAGAGAATAATGTGGAAGAATTAAGAAATGAATTGACAGCTTCTTCAGGTCCATTAAACGGAGAGGAACTTGAAATCTCTCGTATCCCATTTAACATGCTCTCCTCAATCCTAATCTCGGTTTCCTTGTAACTATTAAGCTAGGCGTGTCTCTTTTTAATACTTACTTGTTATTACATTTTAAAAGCCTTGGGATCTGAATCATCCTTGTTACGGTTACAAGAGGAGTAAAAAAAATATAGAAACCTGATGGGGTTTAAATAATTTGGGTCGACCACCCTCAATTAGCACCCTTCGAGAAGTTCATCTCGTATAAAGGGTTGCTGCCCATGAACTCTCCGTCTATTAAAACCTGTAAGCCTTTCCAATCCACCAAATATAGACGAGATTCCAATTCCTTCTCCCAAAAACCCCGACTATCTCGTATTAGAGCATTAGGAGATCTGTAATCTGGAATTCGATGCATTCCCTTCAGCCCAGCGACCATCAGTTTCCATTAAAAGCTCATGAATTTATTATGTGTTGGTCCTCTTATCAGTGGAAAAAATATGTGCATATAATGACCAAAAAACATGTGTAAGGGAAGGGAAACTGCTTGGTTTAGTAGTAGTGTAACAATAATAACTGTAGGGCATGGCCAGGTGGGCAGAAATCGTGTAGGTGTTAATTAATTGAAGTTCAAAGGCATTTGGATGGAACTCTCACGTTTCAGACTATAGATATAATAAATGCTCAATCCGAATTCTCTGGGCTCTGGAAGCCTTGTATTTAAAATGGCTTGGCTCATAATATTATTGTTACACCTTCGTCTTGGGCTATAGATCCTGAGGAATATTGTTAGTTAATGAGGTGGGCTTCGTTCGTGGTTCATGTGTCCATAAGTTATCAACTATTATCATTGTAATTTTTAATGTGTATCACTTCTAGAGATTAGGAGTTGGACAGTTGCGTACAAAAAACAGAGTTCGGAATGCTAAGAATGTGGGAATGAATGAGGAGATTGTTAGGATTTAGGAAGATGATTGATCAGATCAGATGAGATTCTCTGCGAGAGATGAAACTGAAAGAAGGGTACGGATAAGTAATAATAATAAAATAAATTCTTCTCCAAAGGAAGAATGACAATGGATGGTTTGATGAGAGGGTTGCATCCCTGCATGAATGGCAATCATCAATGATAATATTATAATATGAAGATGATCATCGTCGTGGTCATCACAGCATTCCATCTTTCATTGACCTATCAAAAGTCAAAATCAATCAATGACTCTCTCTCTCTCTCCAGCTTTATTTTTAATATGCTAATCATCTTAACAAGCACTTGTCGTCTGTAACGAGCTAAAGAACGATTGCGAGTCCTCAAGCAATATCATATCAAAAATCATACTTATTCCATTGTAGAACTCCTTAAATCGTGAAAGAAGAATGAAATTAAATAATTAAATTTAATTAAAGTCCAACATTTTAACTGAAATTACATTAAAATCGAAAAAAGGACTTAGATAAAATCAGATTATAAAATCCATGTCATTATGGTCGCATAAATCCGGAGACAGCAACTTCCACCCGAAATGCAGCTGTCGCAAATAAGACGATATTGCTTATCCAGTAATTTTGTAAGTGTGTAGAGGAAGGAATAGAAATAAAATCTCGAAAGATTTACACATTCTCTACATCTCATTTGATAGATCTCGGATCCGAGAGGGTCTGCTGGGTCCCTCAAGAAGAGAAACAATATTATTATGATGATGATGGTGATTTCTAAGTTCTAAAAGCCAGAGATCCAGAAAGGCAAACAGCACATGGGTCGAGGATGTTAAAATATTAAATGTTCATGTCTATCATGAATCGGTGATGATGATAAGAATATTATTATATAGCAAGATATCCCTCTCTCACCGTGTTCACCCCCGCTTCATCGAAAATCTTATCCCCGGCTTTACGTTTACAACAAGGATAGAGGCTAAGCTTATTATTACTTTACTACTACTTCTACTATCATTTAGTGCTGTAGAGTTGTATTAGTGGGTATGGGGCTGGCTAGGTAAGTCTTCCCTCTATTCACTCCACTTACCTGCCTTGTCCATAATATTATCTTACCTGACTTGAAGGAACTTTTGAACAGCCAATGAGCTACACTTTCAATTTTAATTACTGACCATTCTGAATGCCCCTTACGGCTAAGGATACTCGCTAGTTCAAGCCAGACTCTCCTTACGTGAGCAGCACCCTGTCCGACTCCCTACAGATACGTTACTACCACTTTTAATTAAGGATACCGGTAGGGAATTGAAGGATTGTCTTTAACTTGCCCATTAATCGGGACAGAGTTTGGGGAAACTAGAGACTCTAATTAAGGGAACCTTGATAGAGCGTTTAGTTGAGCACGTTGAGTTTTTTACGAAGGGAAAGCAAACATTTAAGTTGTGTTTTTTCAGTGATTTTGATTGGTTGGTGACACAGAAGCAATCAAAAAATAATTAGAGCACCACATAGTGAGCCGAACACTTAAGCCTCCAATTAATTATATACTTGTGTTGTTGACTTCTGATAAGGCGGAGGCGAGGATTTTGTTTATCTCGTTTTGACCTGCCTGCGTTATTACTAACGTGTATGGAGGTTTGGAAGTGGTGATTGGAGTTGTTAATTTTTTTCGGCTGAAAAATTAATTATCTTTTGGCCGGCTGGATTATCATTTGGAAAGGCTGATATCTTCCTCTCTACTCCGCAGCAACTAATTTATTAAAATTAAAATTAATTATCAACTCAGGCTGACCTGGAATCTCTATAGTTTGCATTTATTATCTGTATCACGTATTCAAGGGAGAGAACGGTGATCGGAAAGCTAAACGAATGGACAGAGTATATACTTACTGCTGGTATTGATGACTGAAGGATTTTCGCATAATCAAAGTAATTAAATTTCAAGATAACGAAATCGTTATAATGTAAAATAAAGTATCTTCGTTTGTGATTAAGTGATACTGCAAACGGGAGTAAGCATTACACAATTTGCTAAACTTAGCTTCGGTTGTTGCAGATTCTGCAAAATACAATACGGCAATAACTCGGAGTTTAGAGAATACTTGCTACAACTCTGATAGAAAAAGTATTTCTAAGTGCCATAAAATATTTTTTCATTTCCACGGTACGAACATAAAATCTAGCATTTGTAATAAGTCCTATAGTTCGCCACGTTTAAAAATTGAATGAAAACAGTTTTGTGCAACTCCTGTGTATTTACGAGTTTTTTCTAATTTTCTTAATGCAGATTTCCGGATTTCAACTCGAAAACTTCTTGGATAATGCAAAAAGTGACAAAATACTTCTAAACTAAAGTGAAACTGGATCGAAACCTTCTACAACTTTAAACTTTAGTGAGGTGAGAAAGTTTTTATTTTACAAAGTTTTTTTTAATGTTTTACTACTCCTTAAGTAGAGAATTCTTCAAAATAAAAACGAAGACAGGGCTTATCTCTCCGTAAACTTTTATCATATTATCGCATCGTATAAAATAAAAATGAATGGGGTTACTAAGCTAAATAGCTAAACAGAAAAAAAACTTAAAATCTGATGGAAGAAAGATTTCGCAAGCAATATTTACAACTTCAAGTACTCCTCCATAGATAGATAGATAGATTGATATACACGGGCTGGAGTAACATTACTACTACTCCACTATGTACTACTACAAAGTATAAATAGCCCATATCCGTGTCCACTGCGTTTCCGAGTTTATCTTGGGAAAAGTTTGTCCGTAAAAGTGCCGGTTTTTTGGCCTAACATCTAACCTGACATTGCGTGTTTGCTGTGAAATGCCAAAGATAAATTCCTGGTCTGTTTGACCGCATCACCGAGTCGGGCAGTAGAGTTCATGAATGTTGTAGTTGGGGAAAGTACTGTGAAAGTGAATCCCACGTCTCCGGTCCAAAACATTTACCATCCGATTCTGACTTTGAAATTTCTTCCAGATTTTTATAGCTTGTTTAAAAAAAATCCCAACCGTTCATTACAATAATCATTTGAATTTCATTAAAAAATCTGAGAGTCGTAAATTTCTGGAAATTCCAAGTTTTCGGAACGAATCGTAGAACAATTTATTTGAGCATTATAATATATACTGTAGCGATAAAGTCGGCTGAACCGAGCCGGAACTGGCATTGATATTTACGACAAGAGGCTTCTGCTCTAATTTATTCGATGTCCATCGAATCGTTGTTGAAGCCCAAGTTGCTCTTGGTTTCACACCTAATAGATTGAAGTGCCGGAGCAGATAAGCTCCGAATCTAAAGACAAGTAGAAGTTTTAATAAGGAACATTTTTCTTCCATCTCTTCCCCCGTCTTGTTCCTTTCTTTGGAAAAAGAAATTGATTAGTCTGTTAAAAATAATTGCCTCTTGTGTAGCAATAAAGACTCTTGCTGTTCTTTAAATAGATATGGGAATTACGAAATTCATTATCTCTTCTTCCTCTTTGTGGCCTAGCACCTGTTATTTTAATTGTGGTAAATGTAAGTTTCTCAACAACCTATCCTCGAAAACTCGAAAAACACTTCCGTTTATTGATAGTTCCTTGGTTTTATGGTTTCGAAAGTACGGAATTAGGTGGCTGGAATGGACGGACTTTGATACCTATTTTATCATTAAATCGAAGGTTTTGGGAGTGCGTCAGCAAAGAGTAGTTGATTCGAACGTCTTGGTAGATGATTAATTACATGGGTTTAAAAATTCAAATATTCATTGCAATTGGCAATAAAGTTGTTTTGTGTAATTTAAAGAATGTTAGGTGAAACGAAATATAAGCTAATTCAAAAATTTTAAAAGGCGGATTTTGTAGTTCTGTTCATGCTTAGTCTTTTCTTTTAAATTTCTGTTTTTAAAGCGTAAAAACGTAGTTTAAACAGTCACAAAATACAGATTATTTTACACACTGAACTATAAAATAAAAAGTACAATTATTTCACTTCACATCTGTCTGACATCACATTCTTCAGTAGGTAGTCCCTTACCTTAGTATATCTTAGTATTCTTATAAACTATATTAAATACCTACTTTAACAAATCAAGAAGTTAGACATTTTTTTTTTTACAGAAATCCATGTAAATACAGTTGTTTTTATACATTAAAATCTACAGTTGTCTGGCTCATGGGAAATGATGGCTGTCAAAATGAAGAGGACTGAGATAAGGAGAGAAGAAGATATTTATTCTTTCAAGATTACTGAAAGCATCGTATTTGGAGAGGAGAAATATAATTTCTATTTGTATGTCCATAAGCACGAAAAATAAATGTATGGACAATGTCATGAGATTCAACAGTTGTAGGATACTGTGTATTGAGGCGAGTTTATTTTGTCGATAAGAAAATCCATCCAGGTACCCAGATATTTCCGAAACAAAGGCAAGAGTAATAAGAATGAACACTGTTGTCGGTAAATTCTTGGTTTAAAATGAAGGTTTTTGGTTTGTAAGTACATATAGAGCATAGCTAACTTTTAAGCTGCTTCTTACTTTTCGGGATAATAGGAGAAGTATAATAGCTGGAGGACAAAGTTTTAATTGCTGCATAGAGATAAGGTGTGGGTAGGTTTTCTTTTCTAATTATAAAGTAAGTTTTCATTCCATTAGGGTCATGACTTGGAACTGAAAGGACAGCTTTTACGACTCGAACGCAAGCTGAAGGGAATAATTGTTGTTCATATAATAACTCGACTAATCCGATCCAGGTACACATTCAAACCGTGTCTAGCTATACCCTACGCATTGGAATAAGCTTTAGACATTTAAGTGAGTTGACAAGCCGACCGAATTTGGGTTTACAGCTAGGAAATTTAAGCGTCCCCACAGCCAATTAAGGCACAAGAAGAGTGTTACTTGCAAGGAACTCCAGAAGGGACAAATAAATACCTCTATGGTCAAAGAATAAAATAATAAATGTTGGGAAATTGAAAGACTTTGTTCCTGAAGAATTTTTAAAAACAATTTACGCGTCTTCGGTATGAACAATCCCATGGTTTTAGAATATAATAAAATAAAATGGAAATCGGAAAATGGTGGTGGATGGGAGACGAGAGGGCTAGGATTTCATGATTTACCTGCAAACTAAATATTTGTATGCACCATATTTTACCGGTTGTGTTTTAGATTTGATTCTATTCCTTTCTGCTGGTTTTTGGTTTGTGGGTCTCCTTTTTCTTTATGAAATCCGAGTTCCCAAAAAGCAGTATTGTATGAAGCCAAAGCCTTGCTATTGTTTACCTCCCTGTCCTGGATACAAGCCAGAGACGAAGGGGACAATTTCTTGTTATTATGGCTTTCCATGCGTTAATTTTTGAGGTGAGTTTTTGTCCATGAGGCTAGGGGTTGACAAAATAATGAAAATAAGGGGACAGGGACAGGACGGCCTGTTTGACAAATGCCTTCGGATCTCTGATGATGATGATGGTGGTGGTTGTGGAGGTTGATGGATGAGCTGGATGTTGTTTTTTGGGCATCTGTTTTAATGAAGCCCTTGAAATTCCGAAAATGGTCAAAGTCCTATCCCCGGAATCTATTCAGTAATGAGCCTGAGGATTGAGTAATATAATTCGAAAACAGTTTGGATATTTTTATTCTGGACGGTTGAAGGTATTTTTTAATTTTTTAAAGGAAAACTGGGAAAACGGAGCCAATTCGGCTGGTTGAATGCATTAGTTAGTATTTTGTACTGTTCCTTGAAATGCATAAATTCTTTCAAACGAGGACCTTTTGAATTGTAAAGGAATCCTCAGTCAGGGTTGCTGCAGGTATGGAACACTTCTCAAGTGTTCCATTCAGAATTCTAAGTCTGACCTGAGGCTAAAGACTCGACGGGGTACTTGGGTTGGCTAGTATGGAGGAATGATGATTGAACAGAAGTCTTTTTACCCGTTCTTTCCTATATAAATATCTCTGATATTTCCGTGTGTATATTTCTCTGTCCTGCCCTACCCCACCAAACCATCCTCATTCAGGTGTGTGATTGAGCTGAAGTTTATATTATGGAAACTGATTTTCCAATGGCCGTTACCTGTCCGTTCAACGTGAAATTCTGCCGAATTTTTCGTTTCTTTTAAGAGTTTAGAATAATTTTTGGGGATATTTTTTGGGTTCAAGGACTTCTTGCTGATTGATGAACTGGGTGCGTCGTATTCGAATATGGTTTGCGCTTTTAGAAAATCATTTTGATTAGCTCTTTTTTAAACGACACCGTTTAATCCCGTCTAAAAAGGGCTGCTGGTTATGGTGGAACGAGCATAGCATCCATGGAGTTCCATCTTGTTCTATTAAGTAAATTATCTAATTCGGTTGACAAACCGATAAAATGTAACTGCTAATGCTAACGAACTGATTTCCACATGTAAATTGTCCTATTTACAAAATAAATGGGTGGTTGAGTATTCTAACGAATTCAAATTACTCTCCTCTAATGCTCCTTGTCAATGGAGTTAGGAACTTCATTTATGTCATCATAATAGGGCATTAAGCGATTTTTATGCAAAGTAGACCTGGTGGTGCAGGAGTAGGAGCTTACAATTGAAATTAATGACTTGAGCTAAGCACCAAGTCAACCAACCACCATCCTCCTCATACATAATCCTGTTTTTTCCTCGGGAAAATAAGTGTGGGCAGGCTAATTTGCAAATGCACAACACACAGGGAGTAAATTGCCAGAGCGAAAGTAGCCCTTCTGTAATTCAATTGAAAGAAATAGAGGTAGGTCCACCAAATGGAGAATTCTAATCAAATCAATATTCCTTTCCCATTCCCAATGAATACATTATAATTTATTATTTTCCTCAAAACTCCATCCCATATTTATTTATGTTCCAACGTTCCAACTTTAAATTATCCCCATGAAGAATAAACAAGAAGCTAGACGGTAGGGGCAAGAAAAGTCCATTCAAATTGTTTTATTAATCCCAGCCCGAGCCGAAAAACTTGCTGGTAAATAGTAAGTATAAGTAAAAGCACAGTACCAGTAGGCTGATGATGATAATAATAGGAAACGGTCGGAAAATAGTTTTTTCCTCAGTTTCTTCACATTTCGAGCTTGTTGAATTGAGTGGTTTGGATGAATTGAAGTGGGAGTTCCTACTTACCATTACTATATATAGAATATAGAATCCTCGCCGTATACAGAGACTTTGTCGAGAGAGAGAAAGGCCTCCTCCTTCGCAAGTTGGAAAGTGGGAGAAAGTTGGTCATAATGATGTGGAAAAGTCGTTTCTGTTCTCAAATAATATATGTGTAGATCATGAGAGCCTAGTCTCCGACAGATCACTCTAAACTTTAACTCCAACTGAAGACGACGTAGAATTCTATAGTTGGAATCAAGGAAATGTTGAGATGGTCTGCATCGGAGAAAAAAATCGACTGTTCGAGACAGGGGAACGTTCTAAGATATAAATTGGGAGTGGAAGAGATTCGTTTGGGTTTTAAATTTATGCAAGTGCGAGAATCGTTATGTTCTCCGTAGTGAGTAGTTTGAGTCTCAATCCTCCTCTCCTCTCCTCCAGAGAGAAAGCTGGAGAGAGGAGGACGAAATTGTCTTTTGCCTGATAGCGCATGCTAAACTAACTTCTCCCGTCTATTAGTTCGCCCCACCCGATTGTCGCGATCGCAAATCGGAGGAACTTTTATCGCTGTCGTTTGTTCTTGCACCGATTCCGAGTGGCTATTTGCTTCCTTGACGTCGGTCCTTTTATAAATCAATAGTGAAAATGAAGGAATTTTTCCCCGTGTCTCGTCTCCGTCGTCCCGATCCCGGAATGCAAACTTGATGACTTTTACCATTGGCCTGGCTCTCTCTGTAGCTTTCTCCCTCTCATGTATGTATTTTGTGCATGTGTGGAGCCCTTACTCTCTCTCCTAAGATCCTAAGATCCTAATAATGTATTAGAAAGAGGAGAGAGAAATACGTGGCAGAGACTACCTTCAACACTACACGAGGTCCTCCCATTCCCACTCTCCACTTTCCTCTCCTCTCCAATCTCCTTTCCCCAAAGAAGCAAAACTACTAATACTAACTACTCTCATCCGATACTCTGCTCTGCTCTGCATCCGAACGGCTATTAGGACGGGAGAGAGAGTGTGAGGACTAGAGTACATTTAAGAAAGAAAGCCCTCCTTTCTCCCGAGAAATAGGAACTTTCCCCAACTGATTAGTTAGCGGAGGAGAGAGAGACGAGGAATCGGGGACGGAGCTCAGTCAGTTCCTATGCTTACTTCCTACGAGTCACTCATCCATCCAGCCCGCAGTTGCTCTTTCTCTCTGACTGTGGGTGTGCTCACATTAATTACTCTCCACTCATTAACCAACTTCTGCATCTGCTCAGATCCTCCCCTTTTATCTTATAGGACTTTGTCTTTGCACTCCGTTTCTAGTACTTGCTAGTTGTAGAAAATACTGCGTTACACACACACACGTTTCTGAGAGAAACAAGAGGAGTTGTTCGCGTAGAATTTAAAGTGTCGAGGAGAATGTTGTAATTACTCTTGCGAGAGTGAGTGAATGAATGAAAGGGAAAGTGGGAATATTTGCATCATCATCATGAGGTCCATTCATTCCTCTCCAGCAGCCTCTCGTATTGTTCCTCCGTTCCAGTGTGAGTGTCGGTGTTCTTGTTTTGTGTAGCTCTCTGTTCGAAACAAAAGGCTATTAGTTACTGGGAATGAGAAGCTGTAGTAGTAGTATGTAAGCTAAGTTTCCTCCTCTGTTCATCATCATTAACAAACCTCCTTTATGAAGAGACAATAGGAGGTTTTCAATCAAGGACTCTGCCCATTCTTATATGGAAACTCTCCGCATGGTACTTGTACTTTTTAAATTTACAAAATTACTTGATTAATTTCGGGGATTTAATTAGGAAAGCCTTTTACGGTTCCGTTTTTAGCGGGGCAAAGCGGTAAATAATTGATACTTTTCTTGATAGTTGCTAGTTGTAACTGTTGAAGTTACAGTGTTTTTGATCCCTTTACTCGGAGGAGTGGAGGGTGCGGGTGTTGGTAGAAATACATTATTGAGTGGCCGGGTCGGGTTTGACCGGCTTGAGTTGGCCGTCAGAAGTTGTGAAAAGAGAGGTCGGCCCGTATGTACATAAAGGGGGTGCAAGGGAAGATAAAGTGTTACTATAAACTATCCTCGTGTATGTGTAAGAGTGAATGAAATGGAGAACCTGGCCGGTGGTGGTGGTGGCAAAAGAAGGACAGAAGAATGTCCGAGGAAAGGGCTATTAGTGAGAAAGGGGTAATTTGCTCTTAAGTATCTGACGAGACACGTTGTTCACTTTTCCAACACTCGGAGAGAGGAGGAAGTTAGACTTGTTCTTGTAGTAATCTAATGGATTTCCTAACTTCATGACTTTTTAAGGGTTGATTTTGCTCATGTCCCTTTCCTTCCAAGTACAAGTTGAACAAGAGATTTGCTCGTGTGTTCTTTTCGGTTTGTAAATGAAACTGGCTTCTTCTTGAGAGAGAACTGGATTCCCCTAAATTTCTTGTTTACCTTTGACACGCGAAACCCGTGTCTCCTATTACCAAAGAACAAATCTTTGGAGGTTTAAGATTTTTTAATTTACTCTATAGGCACTCTAACACCAACTCCTTCCTTTTATAGTAGTTACTTCTTCTAGGGTTCTGAGAATCACTGGTTATGAGCATTTATTATTATTGCTTTTTTTCTGATTTTGAAAATAAATTGGAATTTTTGTAATTTGAAACGAGTCTGGATATTTGTAAGTACATTTTTCTATTTTTATTTCAAAAAATATAATTTGGATATTTTTCGGTCTGTCTTGTATGAATAAATAAAGGGGTGAAGTACGATGAATGAAAATGAAATAAGGTGGATATTTCTAAATAATAAAGAGGAAAAACATATTAGGAGAGGAGGCAGTGGTAAGGTCAATAATTTTTCATAACAATCTTGGCACATCCCCATCTTTAAAAAAGTCGGGGAGTTCGGTTGGCGCAAACGGGTCTGAAACTGAAAAGCCCTTTTTTGAGTCATGTATGTGTTCTCAGTTCGAATGTATGAAATAATGTATTAACTATTACTGAGAGCAGGCAGAGTAACGAAGAAAAAAGGTTCCTTCCCCATATCTACAAATCTACAATACTTTCCCCTTTAGGATTGCATAACCAGGATTGATTATAAAAAGCATGCGGTATAGAACTAGTCTCACCCCAGCTCCCTTCCTGTATACATCAGCTCTTTCCTTCTATCAAAAAATTCTGAACCTTCGGAACATTATTTTGTACTCTTTATTTCGCCCCATTCCCCTTCCAAACTTTATTGGAAAAGTTGAAAAAAAGTGTCTAATTTCATGGTGGAATCGAACGGTTTTTAGGAGTTTTTTAGTTTTGTGATATAAATAAATCGTAATTTCCATCTAATTTTCAACTTTCAAGGAAGGTCGGGAAAATTAGTCCCCTTGATCTACAGTATTGTTTTTTGGAGAAATTGTCGTGAGAAGTATATACTTGACACTTGAGACTTGTGACGGGAAAGTGAGAGAACGGTGAACCCGGTTTTGGGTTTAGCTCGTGTTTTTTAACCGATAGATTTTTCACAGAATAAAAGAGACATGGATTACCTGTCTGTCTGCAATCTGTCCTACTATGCACTACCTGCTGCTGCTCAGTTACCGGTCGTGGTTCCTCCCTGGTTATTGTGGTGACAAGTTTGAAGATTGAATGACAAGGCTGGCAAGTTATTCCGAAAAGTGAGTTCCCTCAACTTGTCACTCGTTTTTTTTAAGATGAAGGTGACTCTCGACTTGTCTGCTATCAAGGAGCTCTGTTTATTGTAACGTATAGCTAGTTGATAGGAGTAGTAAAGGTTGAAAGAGTGTGTAAATCTGCAAAGATGGAATAAACAGTAAAAATCCCTCGACATCCCATCATCCACTAGTTTCCTATATAAAGCATTATTATCTGAATAAGTGGAGATAAAAAAAGTTCAAAAATTCATGGGATTGCTCTGGATGTGAGGATGTAAGTGTGGTCAAATGTGAGGAGAAAAGAGGTTACCGTCTCCTTTCCAGTGATTTCCAGAAATCGGATATTTTATTATTATGTGAACGGTAAATGTTCAACTGGTCCATTTGCATTCGCTCGATATGATCGAAAATGGATTCCGTTCGAGAACCGAGCATGACCGATTTGTTGTGTGCTCCCTTTTCGACAAGTATGAGAATTGAGTTTTTATTGAATTTCTTGCCTCAAACCGCAATAGTCCTAAATGACATTAAAGGGAATAACTTTATTTCCTCTATGAACATGCATACTACGCCAAACTCTCTTTCTGTTTTTTCCACGAGACGTGTTCATGTGTACTTGAGATCCGAGATCCTATTTTTGGTTCCGTGTCGGTTGGGGACAAAAAACTTTTCCTCTAAGGCAATCCTAACGATATTGAAGTAGCAGCTAGAGGTGGCAATTGTCGTTAACGATAGTTAAATCTAAATTGTTCCGGGATTTAGAAAAAGGATCTTAATGGTCGGAGTAGATTCTTAAATTTAACTGTCACTTGGTAGAGTAGAACAGAGTTATAAGAGCCTTAATTTGATGACATGTTTTTAATGTTTGTAATGTTCCAATTTACAAAGCAAAAATATATTAATCCCAAGCAGTGTTTTTTTTGTTGTCGTCGACGGAGCTAATTGCCCTGATTCTATTGAGTATATATTGATGAGTTTCGACCTTTTGTTCATAACTCGATAAGCTAATGGCCCGAAAGTCATGTTCATGTTGTTGTTGTCGCCAATCTCCTAGTATTGATCCTTATTGTGGCAGGGATAGAAATGGTCACCATTACGATCGGGTGTAGACACAATACGTTCATATATTCGAATACATTTATTATTCTACTAAAGAAAGTACAGCATCGTCGTAAAGAACTAATCTCACTGATTATTCACATCGTGTTATTACAATCACGAACTCAATAAGTCCTATGACGGACTTAGGGACGGACGGACGGCTATATAATATACATTATATAGCAACTTATTAACATCGAATAGGAGAGTTACATGTGATCCAGATTGTCATTCATCCTTGGAATCCGAGAAATAAGCAATCAATAGGCAAAGAAACGGACAAAAAAAGAGTCTTACAAGTTGCAATCCCTTATACATTATGATTATTCTACGAGATCTTAACTAAACTAGTTTTTATCTTCGCTAATGAGGGACGTAAATGAAATGAGTTTGAGAATGATTCAGCTGTCGAAGGCTCTAACTATTAATGCCCCTAACAATACGTATTCCCTTCTCGTCATCTCTCTAGGATATTTTTTTCCAAGTCAGAAGAAGATGATTAGAATATATATGGAGCATCTATATCAGTAGCATCGTATTAATAATGAAGCTGTTGGAGTTCCTATCCATGTCTCGATCTGTATCACTTTTTATGTCTTCTTCTTATTGAGAGAGACTTAGCAACTTATTCACCGTCTATCTCTTATTGTCAGGGAAGAGGGAACAAGTCCGTTGACGTTGATACAGATATTAAAATATTATAAATTCAGTCGGTGGGATTAGTTATATGAGTCGTGATCGGTCTAATGGATTTGACATTAGTCGAGTACACCCACCTGGTTTAATTTCTGGTCTGCTAGGGTTAATGAGTTGACAGGGTGACTTTACCATACGCTATGAATATGCATGAACAATGAACAAGTTGTTGGCTTATGTCCTCAACCAGTTCTCTGTCTGATATTAAAAAATCTTACTCTTCGTACTTGAACAAATACAGATCTGCTCTTAATTTGCTGGAACTGTGTGTGATTCGAAGTTCAAACTTGTCTCTCCTCTAATAAAGTCCAACTTTATTATCCTCTACTGCTTGCTAGATTGCTACTACACACCCTGTATTTTATAGAAGAAAAAAATCCAAGCCGATTTTTTCCCTTACCTTAATGATCGATGTAGGAGGACATGTTTCTCTAAGTGACAACCAGACTCTTGCTTGACGTCAGTTTACCCCACCCTTTGCTTCTACTTTATAATTGCTTCAAATCTGTTCAAGTTTGGCTCAAGTTGATGATGATGAGTTTCATAGCAGGGTTCTTGGTAGCAACCTTAAATTATGATGGAGGAAGAAGATCTGCTTTTGTAATCATCAGCAGCAATGCATGTCCTTCTCGAACCTTCCTCATTTACATATCATGTATACTAATCCGGAGTGGAATAACCAATTTCTATAATTAGTGGGAGGGATGATTAAGATAGCTTATTCAGCGGAATACGGATCTGTCATCACGAATATTTTTTCCTGATTGTGGATAAAATTATCCTATTATGTCCTAAAGCCATAGCCAGTGTGGATAAAGACCAAGTTAGGGGGAAAGAAGGGTGGGGGCAGCTTTCTTATGATAATCATTCTCGTAATGGATGGTGAAATGATTGAGAATTCAGAAGAGGTGGTGGAATAACGGACAAAGAAGAATTCCGGTGAGGTTTCCTGTTCTAAAAAAAATTCGCTCCTCCGACTCTCCGAAAAGTTAAATTTGGAGTATGAAATCTCCTGTGTGTCGGTCTATATAGGACTATGCTGGAAAGATGAGGAAAGTGTGCTGGGCACAAGATATTATTATTGCCATATAGTGCATACAATGTCTGTAGAACCTGCAGCTTGAACTTTGAAGTCTCTACAAAAACTCCTCTATTCTGTATGCATTATAATATGATGACGGTTTATGATGATGTTTTGGTAGTGCTGGGATGCTGAGTAGAAGGGTTAGAAGGGAACTAAACTAAAAGTTTTTACTTCAATGTACATGTTATTACGAGTTAAAAATGAAGTTGCCTTTTTTAGGCCCCCTTCTTCTTATCCTCATCTACTATTACATAGGCTGAGGGAGTTCGGATCTGAGGATTCGGTTCGGGATCTTGATCTCGGTTGCACGTAGAAGAGTTGTCCTTTTTTACCCCGTTTATTAAGCCAGAACCCTGCTTAGTAATATTATGTTATATAATATATTATAATAATAAAGATATAAAGGGAAAAATCTACGTCGAGATGGAACATGGAAGGGCAGAAGACTTCATTGGAACACTCTCCAGCTTCATGCATATTTGATAGGTTCCTTGGGTAATCTTCTTCAGGGAGGAAGCATACACACACATACACACACACACACATTGCCTTCATATCATTATGAAGAAGAAGATGAAGAAGTAGCTTCATACTTCCCCTTTGAAAAATTTTGAGATTCTCTCTTCGGATCTGTAGATTCGTCTTCCCTTTTTACTTTACACACACACACATAATATTACATATTAGATATTATGCTCATGGAAAACTTCATCTCCAATTTCCAGCCCTGTCTTATTCCTTGTCGACTCTTTGGACGAGGACCGTACTTTGATCCTTTCGTTACCTTAACTTCCCTAACCCCCTTGTGTCACTACGTACAGATACTTAGAATTCTCTCCCGGTCGATCGATCACTCCGCTACTCGCTCTCTCCTCAACGAACTTTTTCCTTTTTACATGAAAAAATTTATTCAAATAAAAAATAAATATCAGATAGGAAATGAAACTCAAAGAGGAGACTTGGTTAATAGAAAAAATATATTCCCCTTTGGGTTCCTTTTACCCCCTCCTCCTTGAATGCATACAAATAGGGATGAGAAGGGCTTGCTTCCATTTGAGATTCGAGAAGGTGACAGGATTGTCAAATTCTGCTTCTAAAAACTTCAATTTCTAAAATGAGAAATTCAGGCCGGATCAATATGATTCTTGATATAAGAGAGGATAGGGTTGTTAAATGAGATGTTTAAAAAGTTGTATATGGGACGGTGTGGCTGTAAACAGCCGACAGTTAGTCAAGCACGCGCTGAAATTCCTCAGGATGTTCATCTACTCATTTATTCTCGTCTTTAAGTCATTAATCAGGAGGAAGGATTGAAATTAGGCAAAGTTAGAGAGAGAGAGAGGAGAGAGACTCGTCCTAAAAATATCTTGTGAGCAACCAGCTCATCATTGCTACCGTTTTATTTAACAACTCTCCGAGCTGTGAGAAGCACCACTTCTATACTAGCACTTTGTAATGAACGGATATGCCATCATCCGACTCGGAATATTATCCATCACTCATGTCAGCGTATGTTTTTATGTTTTATGATCTACAGTTTTGTGGAACAGACCTCGGCGGAGGAACGTGAAGTAGGGAGCTGTAGGAACTCCAACGTATTATGCTTAAGAAGCGTGTCATTTGAAAAAAGAGACAAAGATTCTCTGAGGGATGTACTTCATTGATAGGAGGATAAGATAAGTATGTCGGTGTCATTTACTTAATAGAGTTTTTAATTAGACAGTTGTCATTTGTAGTTGGATTGCAGTATGGAATAAGGGGACTTTGCCAAAATTGAAACTCTTAACTAACTAACTATCTACGTCTGAGTAAGGAAGAAGGTTGTAAAAAAGCAAAACCGGCTGCTCTTAATTGTGGGTTTTGGATTTAATGCCTCTTTCCATATGCATAAAGGCATGGTTGGTGGAATGAGCGTATATTCAGTAAAAATCTGTGCCTGATGATGAGGGCTTTTAAAGTTAGGATTTCCACAACCTGCTGTTAGAAAAGAGAAGCGTCAGTTGTTCTTCTGTTAATATCCTTCATTATTTAAGCAAGTACATTGTTAATTCGATTTGAAGGTTGTTCATTTAGTAGGCTGAGCAAGTTGAATGCGCAATATGTGAGTTCAGATAGTTAGGGTCTGTAGCTGAGGATGATGATCAATATTTAAAATTATGTGTCCTCTTTTAATCCCTTTTAATAGGATGAGAGTAATTATTATTCTTTAAATTGAAGTATAAAATAAGAGCGGAATGAATGAGGAAAACACATGCATGCAGAGTTAGTTGTATCGGCTTCTGTGTGCTAACTCGTTGTGTGCCACATCTGGATCATGCTCATGATGATGATGAGGATTGTAGAACATTATTAAAGTCACCAGTTAAAATGAACCACCTTCATTTCCATGTATCTCCTGTCATTAGAAAATGTTTAAAATATTTAAATTATAATTTACAGAGTGCCTCTTATTAAAAAATAAAGTTGTTGAATAGCTGCATTCCCCTCCTGACTTTAGTAAATCGTGCGATCCGCCACGACAAACCTTTTTTCCCATTGTTCTGGAATTGATTAACATTTGAGCTTGTGTAAGTATATCATAGGCCTAGATAAAAATTTGTAGCCTCAAAGAGCTAGAATTCAGAATTTATTGCTCATTACAAGCAGAACTTATGAAAGAGTAGGCCATGCCTAAGCACATCTAGGTAGTAGTAGATTATTGTAAAAATAATGAATATGAATGATCTCGTGGAAGTGATTCATTATGATTGCTGTGAATCGGAGATAGGACATATACCATTCATAAAAGTCGGTATAAAATCAAGTGAGTGTGAATATATGCAAATTTTACAGTACTCAAAGGTGTATCATCCCTGTCAAGTTTACACAATGAACTGGATTGTCCCTACTCGGTGGGAGTCCCGCTTCTCTATCCATTCCGCCGCTGCTCCTATTCTTTTATGTACAAACAAATTATTTTCGCGTGATGGAACTATAAGGTTTTTTAAATACAGACAGGGACATAAAAGATTCAGTTGTCACTCTCTGGTAATCCTTTAAACATTGTCTTTTCCCTGGAGAGGAGTAGTAGGGTCCACTAGTGCCTGAATGGCGTTTTTATTTGCAGGAAATGTGCGGTGGCGACCACCACCACCACCAGACATGGTTTCATCATAAGGATAATATTATCATAGGGAGGACAAGTGTAGAAGTAGTAGTTAGAACATGAAATAATGACCGTGTGTAACTATTATTTGTACAACTCAGTGGTGGTGGTGGTGGTTCGTAGAAGAGTTGGCAAAGGGCATTCATTGAAAGTAAGCATGGAGAATAAAAGATATCATGAGCTAGATCAATTTATTATTCAAACCTCTATGAATGACTAAATAGTCCTTTGCAAATGATATTAATGGATAAAAGACCAAGAAGACTGGGTTCATCCCCAGCATAGGGCCAGAACCGTTCCTCTGGTCTCTGGTACTTTTAATTTGTAACATGCCATTTGTACAAGCACAATAATATTCCTCTTCTGTTTTGGTTAGGGTTAGCAAGAAGAGCTCTTGTTGCCGACATCATCGTATCAAACCTATTCAAATCAAACGGCTTATACACTCCGACCAAAGAACTTTGCATGCTTCACTAAATCACAATTGGTGTAAATATTCAGGAGTCGTTCTGTAGCTCATGTCATATACCTGGTGGTGCCTTTGTTTCGGAACCCTCTTGAAACGGCGTTTAGCATTCAGTATTAATGAACTTTATGATCTCATGATAAATTACGGGAATACAATGCGTGGAAATATTAAAGGGAAAAAATGAGCTGAGACAAAGTGCTTCTCGCGGCTCTTATTCATGTGTAAAAGCTTTAACTTATGCATAGGTTGGTAGCAGGTTGGAAGAAAAGACCACAGAACCATAATTATTGGTTTCAAAGGATAGTGGTGGTGGTGGTGTTATTATCATCAGTTGTCGTGTGTGTTTATTTTTAGCTGAAATTAAAGTCAAGCTTCAATGTAAAGTTTTATGTTATTTTCTGGAGACGAGAGTATTTTAGAGAATGGAGACGTAGGAGGCAATTAAGTGTAAAATTGATGGCAAAAAACACACTCATTAAGCCTACCTTCATGAACAGTTTTTGTTCCTGCATCCGGTGATTAATTCTTGTGGCCAATGACATCAGAATAAAAATGGTTGGTTGGTTACTTTGCTTAAATTCCCTTTTTCCATGGAGGCGCGGTGATGATTGGGGAAATCTGTGTGGGGATGATGATGATGGTGGTGGGGATGGAAGTGGTGCAATATTGTACCATCATGGGAAGTAATGACTTAATGTAATAACAACCCCGTCTTTACTAATAGAGACAGGTAGGTAGATTAGCAGAGATACATAATGTGTTATACACGATGAGGAAACTGACTGCATTAAATGCTACTAGAAAACTCAGAATACGACTAGTCTTCCATAATACTCATATCTTACACATGCTTAAAAACGCAGAGTAGATTAGAATACGACCCTCGTCGTCTTTTAAATCTTTCTTAAAATGTATTACAACATTCATTACAGTTTGGAACATCCTCTCTCTCGTCCACACACTACGTACAACTGCTACTCATGAAATGATCATGCTGATGCAGTGTAGTAGTGAGAGATAATTGCTTTGAATTAAACTACAGCAGAAAGAGGTTCGAATTTTTAAGCTCCTTCTTGATATAGTTGGTGGACCAGACCTTGGTTTCGTTTCACCAGGCTAATTCCTCTGATGAAAATCTTCTAAAGCGCACAAATTACTTTTACAGAGGTAGATAAAAGATTTCTAATTTGACACAGACTTTTTGCCGGCTGGACGGACGTGGCTAGAGAAGAATACATCCATCTATAAGCCTAGGGTTTTATTTTCTAAACCTAATAACATTTTCATGAATGGATTTATTTTAGGGTTGAATAGATGATTGGTTATATTTGCGAAATCTTGCTCAGTCCTTCTCTCCATGGGACAGAGAAGGTTCGCCATTTTGTTGAGCCTTTGTCTTTCAAGATGACTCCTTTTTTACAAGCTCGTCGTATGGTCCATCGCCATATCCCTCACTTTTTTTGCAGCAATTTTCCTGGTGAAGAGACTATAATGATTTTTTATGCCCCTTTATGGTTGTTCTTGTAACGTGGAAGGAGTAGGATAAAGTTTGGCTTCAACCTTGTAAGAATAGTAATTTGTGATCACTTAAATTTATTAATGGAACGTATTTTATAATTGGTTTGAAGTTTTTGAATTGCTCGAATGGTTCTGTTGGTTTCGATAATATTTTCCATGTAAAAGTTCCATTGGATTAAAACCTGTAACCAATAACTAACTAAATAAAGGCTTTTCAAGGTTCAGGATGCCGTGTGGTAGGATTATAAATTATAAATGCATGCACAATTAAATTTGTCTCTAAATGCAGTAGAGTTTTAAAAAATAAGTAGGTAATCTATTATGGGTGACAAATTGAAAGATAGATAAACTTGTATTGTATTTAAAATATAAATTATTAGTTATTTTTTTTCAACTTTTCAAACCGCAGCGATTTGTTTTGTTATTGTTAGTTTTGCATATGTATCATTTTGTAAAATATGTAGTTTGGTTGGTTCTCGTCGGCAGCTTTCGTGCCAGAAGACAAAGAGTAGATGTAAAATTATTGATGATTGTCGTTACATCTATTAATTTGGCATGTTGGGTTCTAGGAACGTTAAAGGCAACCCAACTAAGCGTTATTTGTGTTGTGCCACCATCATAATGGGTTAAAGTTGAATAGGATATAAAGGTCCATATATAAAATATACATATATTTAAAGGGAAAATGATTGTTAAATACTGATTCAACATACATATAAAATGCCAGATGTGGGTCTGTGTCTTGTATTATTATTTAACGTTGAACCGTTGAATGTTGGTTTACAAATGTATGTACAAGTTACCTTTAGCCGATTTTACCAGCAAATAACAGTAGTAAAGGCAGGAATGGTTGTACTAATAATGGTCGATAACATTAGTATTTAACTAAACTACTGATGCTACAACCTACAAAGCTACTACTAATGATTAGTAAAGCAAATGCCTTGATAAATAAAACTCCCGCAGTCCACTTCTTCTTCAAATGTGTATGTATTATATATGACGCAATTATCCGACATTCATGTTGTCAGTTCTGTTTATTTCGTGTCTCGTTTTTTGATGAAACCATGTCTTGGATTGGTGATTGGATTTTTATTAAACTCCCGGAGTTGTATTTTGTACAACATTCTCGGGAAGGGAACAAAGTCCGTGGTAATGGCAATTGTGGCAAAAGGCTGGTGTAATTACTGGGTACCGGAGACCGGAGAGCACGAAATGGCTTATTATTCAGGGGAATTCGGATCGAATTAAATTTTTGTTGAATTGTACCCTCCTTTTCATCACATTTATTAAATGTATCTCCTTTCAATTCCGAGTTCGGTTCGTCTAGAATTTACTGCAAGAACCGCCCCCCTTTGTCGCCCTATTTCTGTCTTGGCGTTTTTTGATCGTTCGATTTCATTTGTAGTTACCGTTTTGTTTTAGATTGTAAAGGTTTCTGAAAATACATTTTGTTCCATGTAGTTTCCGGTATTTTTAAAGAGATTAATTATGAATAGCTGCGGGTGAACCGTAGATTCGTTTTCGTGTTCGTGGTTTTGAAGTATATTTCGTGTCCGAGTAACCATTTCCAGTTCCCATGCATCCATGCTTGCAAAAGGTCAATGAGTCATTTTGAGTTTTTCCAAATTAACTGAAGCAGAATTAAAAACTTTTGGGAGCAGATAGATACAAATTCAAAACTGAAAGGTTTTCCATTTATTTTTGTAATCTAAACGGGAGTTTTATGCAAAATGCAGTATTTGGTTGGACATTATAAGCAAAGCAACCAACTTTCGTCATTGTGAGTTTCGTCAATTTTACAACTTTCGGTTGAACTGATCTCTTTTGTTATCCCTTTTTTAATTTGATAACGAGGAAAAGGTCCTAAGGGTAAAATAGTAGCCCAAAATATCTTGTTATAAAATGGACAAAAAAATCGGTGGCTGCTGCACTTGTTCCTTTCGTTTTTTGATAGGTTCCCAATGTCGTTCGGTAATAAATATCTTTCAATTAAATGGCCATCGTAAAGATAATAAAATCAGACCCAAACGCTTAGGGTATTTTTGTGACAAACAGGAATCGACTTTTTTTCCTTTCTCTTTGTGTCGGGAAGAAATATTGGATCATATCTCACACACCGAGAGGAGGGCTGGGCTCAACGAAAGTCCTTCGTTTCATGGAATAGTTAGGCAGCGCAGCGGCAGCAGTATTTTAAATTTAATGATTTTTAAACAAGGGTTGGAAGTTCGGAAATCGTAGAAATGGGAGACCTTTTTCCATGGGTTTCCAACTCTTTTAATTTTTACATCTCTGTTTGATTTGATGTTTTACCCTTTTTGGGAATTAGCTGGGAGCAGGAGGACAGCTAACCACGCGTGTTGGGAGGAACGGCATAAATTGATCTCATAAATCAAGTATTTTTTGTGTCAGCTGGTAATCTATTAGACCGAGTCGGAGTTTTCAATAATTTTATCTGTAATGTTGGAATTGTACGGAGAAAGCATATAGCTCATATGACGTAGAGTTAGTTTAATTATTTGGATTGTAGTAATTAAAGTTTAATAATTTTTAATTTTTCGTATCTTTCAGGTATCACCGACTTGAAATGAGTGGATAAAAAACGACCTGTCCTACGAGGAGATGGCTACCGTGGAACAACCCAGTACTGGATAGGTCGACGGTCATGGAAGCATTTGTCGCCGTTGCTAAAGCACAGGGCGATGAATCTCAACTTTCCTCAGGAACCACGCTAGAATCAAGCTCGTTTGGTACTTCTTGTCGTTCGTTAGGGAATTCAACGGGAGGATTGAATCCAGGTAGGCAAGGTTTCTCTCATCTTTTGCCCCATCATGTGTCAGACTTGTCCAGAAGGGAATTATTGGACAATGGACATTACTGGAAATACCTAGTTGGAGAGTCGACGATGGTTCCACAAGAGCCAACCATGGCTGCCAATGACGGAGTTAGCAAGACTCCATCACCTTCCACCACCTCTGCAGTCGCTGGAGGAGAGGACACGTCGCCTTCTGCAGCCCGATCAACAAATCCGACTGAAAATAGTAAAGAGTTACCTGGGATTGATGGGGGCTTGGCTCTGGACGATGAGAGACAGCGGTCACCCAGTGGTGACGAGACCAGTTTACGCAGCGTTGTAAATACTCCTAATAATAATAATACCACTACGAATCCGACCACGAATAAGCGAAACCGGTCAAATTCCGCTGCCGACTCCCAGTCCGCGGGGGGAAGTGATGTGGAACGGTTTGATGGGAAGATTGTCTACAACCCCGATGGCTCCGCCTACATCATTGAAGACAGTGAGATGAGTGAGGATGATGGGAGCCTTGATGTTCCTCATCAAGAAGGCTGTATCGTTGATGGCCGAGGTGTAAGTCTGTCGCAAATCCCTGCCATTCCCCACATTGCAAATGCTTTCTACGTGTCCCGGAATCCAGCGTTATACAATGCTCTGTATGGACAAGCCTACTCGAGTCTACTACAAGATAAAAAGATAGTTCCTGAAATACCGATTATGCATAGTTACAGGGTGTACACAATTCGTGGTGGTGATAAAAGTGGTGATACTAATGCGGTCGATGAGGATCATGACGACGATGATGAGGATGACGATTCCGGCAGCAAGAGAGCCAGTGATGGTGGTGGTTGTGGTAGGACGAATGGTAGTAGTAGTGGTGATTTGTCCAAGGACAACAATAAGGCTCCATCCTCGGAGTGCTCCTCGGTTCCTATCAAACCTATCCTAATGTGCTTTATTTGTAAACTGTCGTTCGGATATACCAAGTCCTTTATAGCTCATGCCATGGGCGATCACAATTTGATACTCATCGACCAAGAAAAAGACGTTCTCAATCAGAGGAATGTGTCTGCAATCATCCAACCTGTCGGCAAAAGCAAAGATCCTACAATCTCCTTCCTCCAACCTGTGGGCAACCGAGTCGGAGGAAACACGACGGTTGTCAATCAGCCCTGTAGCAACATTCAGTCAGTTCCTATGAACCGTGCACTTCATCAGACCTCAACCTCCTCGAAGAATGATCATCCGCCAGTTGTTAATACAACTTGTCATTCACTCTTTCGTTCTAACAGTATCAGCCACTCTGATGACAATGCCAACAATATCAAATCATCTCCCATCAGCTCTCCAGATCATATTCTCGCCTCACCTCGGCTACCAAGTGATATCCTATCTCAAACAACCAGCAGTTCCAACTCCAGGAATAACAACGTTGGGGTCGATCTGACGAGGAAGGGAAGTCCGGGAAGTGGTAGGAGTAGTGCCAGTCCTGGAGCAAATATTAGTCCAGCGCCTAGTAGTTCAACACCCAATCCGATTCTCAACAGCATTAGTCCCAGTGGTTCCCAACTTTCTCTTGGAACCTCAGGTGGTCCCCCTAATTTCATTACGGGAACAACAATCGGCGTTTGTCCAGAACACATCAATGGAAGACCCAGTGGGGTAGATTGCTCGAAATGCGAAATGATTCTGAATTCTTCTAGAATGGGGGCACTCGGGAATCTCCATACAAGAAACTCATGCAAGACTCTCAAATGTCCAAAGTGTAACTGGCACTACAAGTACCAAGAGACGTTGGAAATCCACATGAAAGAGAAACATCCTGACAATGAGACTTCCTGTATCTACTGCATCGCTGGCCAACCTCATCCCAGATTGGCGAGAGGAGAAACTTACACATGCGGTTACAAACCCTACCGGTGCGAAGTTTGCAATTACTCTACAACAACGAAAGGGAATCTGAGTATTCATATGCAGTCAGACAAACATTTGAATAACATGCAAGAACTTCAAAACGGCGGAGTCCCCCCACCAGAGTCATTAGTACAACAGACTGCACCCTCTCATTCTCATTCTCACTCACATTCTCACAAAAGTTTGGCAGGGATGAGTCCTTCCCCAGGGAGCACGGCCCCACCACCGAATCCAAAGCCAAAGCCTACATTCCGTTGCGATGTCTGCAACTACGAGACGAATGTTGCCCGGAATTTGAGAATTCATATGACAAGCGAAAAGCACACTCATAACATGATGGTTCTTCAGCAAAACGTAAAGCACATGCAACATCTGAGTGCCCTTCAACAGGCCCAGAATCCCTTCGATCCCTCAGCTTTACTTCAGTTTCATCCATCGTTGGGCATGGGTGGTGCTGGTGGGGGTGGCAATGAGAAACCAGCTCAACATACAGAAGCAGCCCTCGCAGATATGGCTTATAATCAGGCTTTATTGATACAAATGATGACCGGTGGTCAGATGCCTCCTCACATTCCTCCAGAACTAGCCCCCCATATGGGTAAGTCGAAACTATTATATAACATATATCATTAGTTGGGGATGTGGAAATTCGTGTGCGGTAAAATTACAAATATAAATATGCTACGTTTTTAAATTACAGATATGGGACTCAATCCCGATACCATGGAACCACCACCAGAACCTCCAGATCCGAATCCATCTCATTTGTTTCAATGCTGCGTGTGTACTATCTATGTAACTGATAGCCTGGAAGCCCTTTCTCACCATCTTACTCAAGACCGAACCAAATTAAGGGAGCAAGAAATCTTGGTATTAGTTGCTGGAAATTACATGTGCAAACTATGTTCCTATAAAACCAATCTCAAAGCGAATTTCCAACTTCACTGTAAAACCGACAAGCATCTCCAAAGATTACAACATGTCAATCACGTGAAGGAAGGTGGAGTTCGGAATGAATGGAAATTAAAATACTTGAGTATGTCGAATCCTGTACAAGTCAGGTGTAATGCTTGCGACTACTATACCAATTCAGCCCACAAGCTTCAACTTCACGCTGCTCACCAGCGTCATGAGATATCCGTATTAATCTTCCGGCATGTCCATTCTCAAGAAGCTTCAATTAACGAGGATTGTCGAATTTATTGTTGCGCTCTTTGTGGATTTACTTCTCGAGTCAAGCTTCAGCTATTGCAACATACAAGGTAATGCAAGGCATTTTTTAATACTCCTTATAGATACAAGAAGAGATAGATTTTTTAAATATGCTTATTTTACAACAATTATCTTGAATTAATTACAGGTCTTTAAAGCATTTGCAACTGGAGCAGTTACATTGTTTGCAAAGACGAGCTGAAGGAAAAGAAGCACAACCTGATCTTGCTCAAGTTTTCCGTGTTCTCGAGCAACCAGATTCAGACTCGCCATCAGGGCACAATAATCATTCCTCCACCTCTGCTGATGTTTCGCCAAATTTTTACAACGACCAAGGTAAGCAATTTTTCTCTTGATAAGCTAATTTTTTAGATGGATAATTTATGCATAATTGTATAAAATAAATCATAAATTCAATGTCATTGGCAAAAGACATTAAATGACAAACAAGAAATAAATTGGACAGAATATTTGATAAACCGGGCCGGTCCTCATTTCTCAGGTCAAGGGATCATAAGTATTTCCGTGTGCAAGCATCAGTAGAGAAGTCCTTTCTTATATTGTTTATGTTAGTCGTTGTTAGGTCATAATAGGGGACATAAAGTACCACCACCACCTGCAACATGTCACATGAATTCCTTAAGTCAACAAATGTATTCATAAGACGAATGGGCATGTGAAAATTCGTGCCAGTGATGCTGATAATACTACCTGTATTAAGTGTAACAAATCGTTTCGCATCAAAGTTCCCAAAAAGATAGCATTTATGGTCTTATGTCCATGAAGTAAAAATGACTGGAAAAAACAAATATCCATGCGATTTTGATTTTTTTCTAATATTCTTAAACTAGCAAGATACATATTCAAAATTTAGGAAAATCCCATCAATTACTCACCACTAATTATTTTAATTTGAACCAAATTACTGCTAGAAATTATTTATTTTAATATTTCGATGAAAGTACCACTGACAAAAATGGCCCCTTTTAAAATAAACAAGTTCAGGAAAAATATTTCTAGAATATTAGTTGGAATTTCATCCATTTTGCATTTTGACGTCTTTATTTAGGGTTTTGTGTCCTGCTGATGCTTTTGCTATTTTTAATCTTCATAAAATGAAGGGTGCATATGTAGATTATGAAATGAAAGGATAAGAATTCTAATTCTCTCTAGGAGAAGACATTAATGTGTAATGGCATTTTTAGTACCAAAGAAATTAATCTCACCCCTGAACGTCTGAATACCTCTGTTTTGTGATTCTGTGGGTCCCACGCACGCCAGGAGTTCATGCCAATCTAAGTGAGAAAATGACGTGCAGTTTTTATATCCGAGCCTCTATTTTTGTAATTAATCTATTGATCTTGGACATTTTACGTCTTGAAGACCACTTGCCTAGAAAAGATTATATATTATATCCTATAGTTCCAAAAAATAGTTTATTACTTTCGGTACAAAAAAATAGTCAAACTAACCTTTAATTAGGATGGGATTTTTTTATTCTAAATTATTTCAGTTGATAAATTTTTACGTTTCTTTGTTACGAAGTGATTTCGTTAAAGATCTACGAAAGAGGTGTAGATAATGAAAGACTACTCGAAAAGTATACAATATAATGACAAAAAGCTGAGACACTGACCTGGCATTTAATGAGGCATTCGTGGGAAACAAGTTTTTTAGACAGTAGCCGAAACGCTAAAGTAATTAATGCCGGTTTTAATTAAAGTATCTCTTGTAATTGCTATTCATATGGATGGTTCTTGTATCAGTTTGTTTCATTTTTATTCGAGTGGTAAAGGTAATTAGTACCTTTAGAATATTTAACCTTGGCTCCAAGGCGTACCTGCGGTGTTTTTTACGACGGGCTCTTTTTCAATTTTAACCACTTGGATAAAGACCGGAGTCTCTTATTAACTATGTACAATTACACCAGTCTACCTCTGTATTGTTGTTGGGAAAGGGGTTAAGTATTAATTAATTAGTGTATAGCAGTCCTATCACTCGTTCCATAAAATTTGTATGGTATCATTTTAATAACTCCTGCATCCTATATACATATAATGATATAATCTCGTCTAGGATCGGATTTCCAGTTTCATTAGAGGTATGATTGCCCAGATAGATAACTGCTGCATCTGACAATTAATATATACTTGGTCCATATTTCATTTTTCGAGCGCATTTCTTTAATGTTTAGAAGAATTAAGGACATTAAAATTAATGTTTGGAATGCTTTGCTGGTTTTACAGAGATGAAAGATTTGAAAAGAGAGGAGCATGGTGGAAATAATAGTGTGTTGAAGAATGCACTTGAGAAAGAGTCAGACATGAATGATCTCACCTGTCCATTCTGTACATTCGCTTCCGATTCGGAAACAAGACTGCAAGCCCATATCTTAACACAGCACTCGAATTCGGAGCTGTCGGGAACATCTAGTTCATCCCGGGAACGGGAACGACTTCGGGATAAGGAGAATTCTTTATCTGCCCCAAGAGTCTCCAGTTCACCTGAGTCGAAATCAGTTGTCAATTCTGAAGGTATGACTTGTCCGCTCTGTCAGGATATGTGCAAGGATATAAACTCCCTTGAGGCTCATGTAATGCAAGTCCACAGTGTCAATGCCGAAGGATTGCAACGACTGCTCATGTTGGTAAATCAGTCCCATTGGTTGAATACCTCGGGCCGATCGTCGGGAAATAATGTGAGCTCTAGTTCAGACATGAGAAGTGATTCGAATGACGATGATAAGGACAAGTCAGAAAGTGAAAGTGCAATGGAAGATGCTAGTGACTGTGACGAGTTCCGTTGTCAGACCTGTGCAAAATGCTTCCGAACATTAGATGATTTATGTTGTCATCAAAATGAATTGGGTCACCTTGAAATAAAGCAGACACCAGGAGGACCTGGTTACTTATGTTGGAAGAAAGGATGTAATCAGTACTTCCCGACTGCACCTAGTCTCCAAATGCATTTCCGTGAAATCCATGCACGGGGAAATCAGGCAATGGCTGTCTCTGAAAAACATGTGTACAAATACAGATGTAATGAATGCAGTTTGGCTTTCAAAACCATGGAAAAGTTACAGCTCCATTCTCAATACCATGCGATTCGCGATGCTTCAAAATGCTGTCTCTGTGGTCGAAGTTTTCGGTCACTCGCAGCCCTTCAGAAACATGTGGAAACATCACATACAGAACTGTCAGAGGATGAGCTGGTTCAGTTCAAACAGAGTCTTGCAAATAATCCCCTACTTTTGGCTGGATTGAGTGGCCAAATCCTGGACCCAGTAACAACCGAGTTATTAAAGAAAGAAAGTGCGAGGGTGGAGGAAATGATGGAGGAAGACAATCGAGACGATGACATGATGAACTGCGACAAAGATGACGGTGGAATGAATGAAAGTTGTGGCGATAATGACAGTAATGACTCCATCGGTACGAAGGAGCAACAACTTTTCGAAGACTATCTGAATACTCAAGCCATGGCTGAAGACAGCTACAATGATCCTAATCGGAAGTATAAATGTCACAGATGCAAAGTTGCTTTTACCCGACAAAGTTACCTCACTAGTCACAACAAGACCCTGCTCCATCGTAAGGGGGAGAAACTCAGTTACCCGATGGAAAAGTATTTGGATCCTAATAGACCCTACAAGTGTGAAGTTTGTAAGGAATCTTTCACTCAAAAGAACATTCTGCTAGTTCACTACAATTCAGTAAGTCACTTGCACAAACTCAAAAGAGCCATGCAGGAACAACAACAATTATTGGGCCAAATTCCCACATCATTGACTTCCAGCTTATCGACATCCACCACAAATCTTGTAACCTCCTCAGCGACTAAATCCAGGTCTAGTCCAACACCACCAACTGCAGGGACGGTTATTAGCTCGAGTCCATCAACTATCATGTCCGACGATGACGATAAAAAGCCATACAAATGTAATATTTGCAAAGTGGCATATAGCCAAGGGTCAACTCTTGATATTCACATGCGCTCAGTTCTTCATCAGACCCGAGCGTCAAAACTACAAGAGCTAGCCATGACTGGACAAATTGATCTCACAAAACCTTTGATCGAACAGCCTGAGCCTCAGAAACTTCAGGAACAACATAAGAAAGTTATGCAGGAAATGCTAAGTCCCAAAGGTGACGGACCCGCTTCTTTTTCGACTCCTCTGAGATCGTCCAGTCCAATTAGTGGCCAGAGTCTTGCCTCAAATACAAGTCCTCCAAATACCTCCGTGTCACCAATAGCGTGCTCATCATCCCCTCAACAAGCTTTATCATGTCCTCGGTGTAACTTTGCCTGCAGCTCCCAAGACCAGCTCCTGCAACATCAACACCTCTACTGCATGTTCCAAAACTCATTGTCTCTATTTCCTCCACTTCCGTCCCCAAATTCCACCTCTACGCCAAATACATCAATCGTAATGAACGAATCTCACTCTACCCCAAGTACCAATAATAATGGAAATAATATGGAGCCGCCATCTCCGTCTTCATCCCCGCTTCCAATGGCAGTGGCGTCTGAGGAACCGCAACAAAGATTCAGCATGCCGAATAAAAAGTCATCCCATATCGTCAAACATATGCTGGAAAGCTATGGATTTGAAGTAGTGATGCAGTTTAACGAGTACCATCAAAAGCGACTGAGGCGTGATGACGTTGAAGAGGAACTTCAGCTGGAAGAGCAGATCAGCAAGGAGTTTCCGGAACTGGCCAAGTCAACTTGCCCATACTGTAAGAAAGTATTTTCCAGTGTATGGATTTTGAAATCTCATTGTGAGGAAATTCACAAGAATGTTATCTCAATGGACATCCTTGAACATTTTGCTGAAGCTTTCCGAGCCGAGTATCAGAAAAAGATAGAGACGAACGAGGAGGCTGCGGCGTTGGAGAAATCCGAATCGGAGGAGCCCAAAGAGCCTGTTGCTAAAACTCCTTTAAATCCTCCAGAGCAACAGCCCACAGGGAATCCCACGGCTCCAAGTACTCCCACCGCGTCAACAACTCCAGCGTCCAGTGCCGACTCTGTAAGTGGAAATAATTCTTCATCTGCAGCTGGACATTCATCCAATAACATTCCAATGTCACTGGCCCAGCATATGAACGACGTTCAGAATGCTCTTAATGCCATGGCCGCTTCCCAATTACAACACTTTAACCCGATGTTGAATCCAATGATGATGGCGAGTTTGGGAATGGCACTGCCATTAGGCTTGAATATGAATGCTTTAGCTGCCATGAACTTACAACCTCCACTTGTTCCCATGATGATGCCACCTCAGTATGATTCCATGAATATGAATCAAATGAATCAGAATCAGAGTCCTATGTTCCAACAACGAATGGAGCAGAATACTTCCCTGGCGAAACAACAACAACAACTTCTTCAGCAACAGCAAGCCAGTGCTTCTCAACAGAAGAGGGCCCGAACTCGAATTACGGATGATCAATTAAAGATTTTAAGGGCACATTTTGATATTAACAATTCCCCATCCGAAGATCAGATACAGCAAATGGCCCAGCAGAGTGGATTACCTCCGAAGGTTATCAAACACTGGTTTAGAAACACGCTCTTCAAGGAGAGGCAAAGGTAATTTAAAACCTACTTTAATTTCTATATATTTCTATTTTCAGAAGCTTAGAATTTTCTTTAAAAAATTTCCACATAAAAAATTGGAGTTTTTTTTAAATTTATCGAAGTGGACCGCAATTCTAAATATTAGAATTTTTTCTTATAGGAATAAGGACTCACCCTACAATTTCAGTAATCCCCCTTCCACAACCTTAAACTTGGAAGAATATGAGAAAACGGGAGAAACTAAAGTAGTGCCAATGCCCCTCGAAGAACAAAAACAATATGTTGACATCCCTAATAACAATAAGAAAGAGTCACATCACAACAAAAAATCCCAAAATAATTCCATGCAGCAATCCCATTCTCAGCTTGGCTTTCACGAGCCTATGGATATGAAATTTTTAAACCATGACAGTCAATCAGAATTATCTGAAACCGAATCAAAATATGAAGATGAGAAGCCAATTAAAGCCTCTCGTTCCAAAGGCGGTCGAAGTGGTGGACATCATCATCATCACCACCATGGGAGAAGTGACTCTCCATTCAGCGGACTCTCAGCTGCAAAAGCAGTCTCCCAAATGAACGCTCTTGCTGCATCGGTTCCTGAAACAAGTACTAGTTCCTCGCCGAGTAGCCTTACATTGACATCTCTGATAACCTCGCAAATGAATCCGTCTCAAGAGGATTCGAATTCATCAAGAAATTCCCAAAATATGCTCCCCCCTCCAAAAATGAGCAGCTTTGCAACGCCGAGTCAAGTTCCTAATTCAAGCCTTTTATCACTAGCATCTCCTGTAAGTCTAAATAGTCCGGGCAGTGGAAGATCGGATACTCCAATGACGACTCCTCCCCTGCCAAACAGTGCCAATCATCCGTCATCATCATCCTCATCAGGGAAACGAGCTAACCGAACCCGGTTCACTGACTATCAGATCAAAGTTTTGCAAGAGTTTTTCGATAACAACGCTTATCCTAAGGATGATGACTTGGAATACTTATCCAAGCTTCTCGGTCTGAGTCCCAGGGTCATCGTCGTCTGGTTTCAGAATTGTCGGCAAAAGGCACGCAAGCAATACGAGAACCAGGAGCAGCCTGCGAAAGGTAATGGTAATGAAATTTCGATTTTTTTCAACATTCTTTAAATGACTATAGGGTGACAAGAATACGAATTCATTTAATTTAAACGACTGCATTGTTGAAATGCATTCTGTAAAATATCTCCAAGATCTGAATTTCAAAACTTTAGTTAGTCCCATGATGCCCCAACACGGGGACATCCAATTTGTTGTCGAATTGCCTTGCGTTCCGATCTTTACATGGATTCATATTTTTAGCTCTATAACCCAAACGTATCCATTATGTTCATATTATTCATGCAATTAGCGTCCTCAATGATCTCTTATACTAAAATATCCATGTGTCTCTATCATTAGACTCCTCAGGAGACGAAGCTGCAGGGCGGTTCCAAAGAACCCCAGGTCTTAATTACCAATGCAAAAAATGTCTCTTGGTATTCCAACGATACTACGAGCTCATTCGTCATCAGAAAACGCATTGTTTTAAAGAAGAAGATGCTAAAAGATCGGCACAAGCACAGGCCGCAGCAGCCCAAGTGGCAGCCGCAATGTCATCTGAAGATTCCAATTCTAGCAATATTACCGACAACAATAGTATGACCTCCAGTTGTGGGCCAAGTCCAGCCGGCGCTTGCAATATGCAATCTGCAGCTCGAGAAAACGCTATTTTAAGCCAGACTCAAGCCAGTACCTCTCTTTTCAATACCGAGTTAAAGAAGATGGAAAACCAAAACGATTCATTCCAATGTGACAAGTGTAATTTAGTATTCCCAAGATTCGACTTGTGGAGAGAGCATCAACTTGTACATATAATGAACCCCAACCTATTCCCATCGTTCTCACCCGAAAGTCCATTTGGGATTTTACAACAACATGCTAGCCCAAGCCCCCAGCAGCAGCAACAACAGCAGCAACAAAATCAACAAACACAATCTCAACAACAACAACAAATTCAACGAGATCGGGAAAGGGATATGAAAGAACTGTCACAATTGTCAAGAGATCTATTCACTGAGTCGAATAGTGCTGCAAGCAGCGTGGCTGGAGATGCCACCGCTAAGCGTAAATGGTCTGCAGATGAACAGACTGATGATGATAATAATGAACAACCAAGAGACAAAAGACTTCGAACAACAATCCTACCTGAGCAGTTGGACTACTTGTATCAAAAGTACCAGCTTGAAAGCAATCCGAGTAGAAAGATGCTCGAAACGATTGCTCGAGATGTCGGTTTGAAGAAACGGGTTGTCCAAGTATGGTTTCAAAACACGCGTGCACGAGCAAGGTATGTAAACAATCTTTTTATCATTAATTTAGCATGATTAGTTATAATTATATGGTATGAATTTTAAATTTTATTTTTAAGTCATTCATAATCAAGAATGTGTTAGGCACAGAAAATTGACTAAATTCAATTTAGTTTTTTAAAAGTTTCCACTTTAAACCGTTTTTTTTTGTAGACTGAAAGCATGTTTTGATTGCATTTATTTTCTGAATGAAAATGATATTTGAAATCCAGAGTTCTAGATATTTGACAATTATGCATATTTTTATTTTCAATGCTCTGTATTCCATTTAGGAAGGTCAACTCTTCGTAATTTAGTTGGCTTCGGCAATACAACCTCATGAATCTTACTCAATTAACGAAGTTGTTCTTTGATTTCCTTTCCTTGCAGAAAGGGCCAGTTCCGGGCTCATGAACAAGTGATCAATAAGCGTTGTCCATTCTGTCCTGCGTTGTTTAAAGTAAAATCGGCCCTTGAATCACATTTGACAGCCAAGCATGCTGACCAATATACCAAAGGAGATATCAACATCGATGCTCTTCCTGATGAGGAGATCGATTCCGCCTCGTCGCCCCTGGGTGATAATACGAAAGTTCCTAGTTTCGGTGCAAATTCGACAAATTCACTTGGTGCTGCTCCTTCTTCTCCTCCCTCGAACATTATGACCCCATTTTTGCATTCTCTGTCCACACATGTAAGTTCGCGATATATTCCACATACATTTTATTAGCGACATGCAGAGTTTTCGTCGATCTCAAGTTGCCCCGCTTAATAATATACAAGGCAATAATACATGTAATCATGATTTCAGGCTGAACTGGAGAGTTCACTCAAGAAACTTTACGAAGAAAGTTTAAAACGCTACGCTCAGGAGGTCCAAGCAGCTAATCAAAACGGCCGGTCAGGGTCCCAGACGCCCACCGACATGAGGTTTGTAAAAACAGAACTACCCTCGCCGGGTGCACCAGAAAATCCCACCGGAGAGCTACCCCTTGACCTTTCTAAACCCGTTGACCTCAGCCGAGCCCTTGCCGCTAAACCGGAGGCAATGGATACCAGCTTCCTCGACTCCCAAGATTATCTATCAGGTATGTCGAGCGTCCAATACACTTCATATTATATATTCTCTTTCTGCTATATATATTTATTACCCCTTTTTACTTACCTGTGCACTGCACTACTTGACTGTTTTCGTTATGAATGAATGAGGCTAACAAACCGGTACGCTTTTAGCTTCCTCGACGGTGATTAGAGTATGAACTTCTTCATGTTAATCTGTGTTGATAATTGTTTGAAAATTATAATTAAGTAGGACTTTCGTAAAAATTATTTGTAGGATATTATTGGCTAAAGTGTCAGAATCCCAACCATCCTATATATATGTTTTTAATATCATAGAAAGTAAGGCCCTCAAGAATTTAGCAAGCCTTAAGGTTAAAGCCCGACTTGTCTTCCACCTTCTTTTGCTTTTTGCCAGTACGTTTTACGTTACGTTTTGAAAGTAGTATTGCTGTGCACAGGTATAGTAAGCTTGAGATGATGGGAAACGGACATTATGTGTATGAAATGAAGCATCTTATCGAATGATAATGACAGATGGGGATGACTTACAATTAGACACATCTCACGAACACGATAATAGCAACCCCAACTCACCTGCTTCTAGCACTGCTAGTCAAAAACCATCCGGATCAGGAGGCAACATTGGAAATAAGCGTTTTAGAACTCAGCTGGCAGTTTTCCAGGTCAGCTGATGTCACTATCCCTCTTCTTGCTAGAAAGAGTTCAGTTGTCCTTTTATTACGTTTTTATTCAATGCATCCTTTTGTGTAGAGTCCGTGTTGCATTTTTTACGACTCAAGTTCATGCGATATCCACATAATCTGAATTCCGCTGAGTTGAAGATACTCTCGGCAGTTCTATGACAGAGCTTTATCCCTGAAAACCCCTCAACTACGACTATGATTTGGATTGACTATGGTTGCTTGCTAAAATGTTCTTCAAAAAATCAGATTTGCACATATTCGCACGGTATGCATGTAGCGAACCATATAATCGACTGCTTTGTGGTATCATGATGCGATAGGGTTAGTAATAAAAATGTATATATGCACATTGCACTTGATCTCAGTTTTCGTACAAAGGCTTGTTATCATTCTTTTTCTGTGTATTGTTATTCCCCGCAAACGCGTACCAGAATTTCCCAGCTCCGGAACTGGAGAAAGTATATTCAATGTTGTATTCTTTTTTTAGGTGAAAGTGATGAAGAGTCTCTTTGCTGACTATAAAACCCCTACAATGGCAGAGTGTGAAATGTTAGGACGTGAAATAGGTTTAGCAAAACGAGTTATTCAAGTGTGGTTCCAAAACTCTCGTGCAAAAAGCAAAAAACTAGCAATGCAGAAGGGAGCAGGTCAGGAGCCCGAGCCCCCCAAACTACCGGAGGACTGTAAATTATGTGAATTCAAGTATTCTCACAAGTATTCCGTTCAAGATCATATTTTTACCAAAAAACATATTGACATGATCAAAGTGCATATCGAATGTGGGAAGCCAGCAGGCACAGCACGTCGGGGTGCAACCGTACCATCATCATCGGACTTGAATTCACGGGCACCGACCTCCAGTACTGGCGGTTCTGATTCCATACTTACAAATACAAACATTCCGGAAACCCCTTCCTCTATGAATGATGAACAAGCCATGTTTTTGCAACAGCTACAACTACTGCAATTGGTCAGCGGTGCCACGGCTCCGGGCTCCTTTCCTTCCTCGCCTTCCGTCACGGACAAAGACTTATTCAGTGCCACGAATAGTACTTCGACTATCAGCAAAACTAACAACAATACCGGCTTATCTGCAGAGGAGATCAACCTACTTCAACTTTATGGACTGGGCACTACAACCAGCAACCCAATGCGTCAGGCCCTGACCCCTTCTTCTGGTAAGTGAAATGATAGATACTTTCACTCGAGCACACTAAAAGAGGCCATATTAAGTTGCACCGGATCGAATATTGTAATACAGCCAAGCCTTGTAATATCTTCGCTTTCCCTGTACTAGAGGTAGAGCGTATTGACTACGAATTAGCCATATAATCTTAAAAACCATATGCCAGAACAGTATTTTGTGAACCGATTGATTCAACAATCTAAATTTTATCGTCGAGGAATGGAGGATGTGAAAATGAACCATAATGTTTGAGACTAACGAATTTCCAGTGGTACAGTGAGAGATAGATGCAAATCATTTTCCATTAATAATCATTTTCTTATTTAGTACCATATATTTGAATCATGTAATTTCAAAGACCGAATAATGCTTTTAAACTACTTGTAGTTAGTTGTACAATTATTATTTTACTATAATTACTAGGATTATTAAAAGTTCATTAGAGTTTAAGTTATTTACTGTGAAACGTTACGTTATGTTTAGTTGTTGTTGGTCGCCGAATGACATTTGTTACTTAGTTAATGTATTATTTGAATAGTATCATTATCATTACTTTTATTACGACTAGTAACGCTAATTACAAATCAAGGTTAAAGTTTCCTATAGTGCGGTACAATGCACGGATGTTGTTTTGTTGTATTTATTATTATTTATAGAATTATTGTGTTGTGATTCTTATCCGTCTTACTTAACGTTTAACTTAAGTTGTTCATGATTTGAACTTTATACTTGCTTTTTATTATTTTGAAGCGAAATACAGATCCAGTTGTATGGAACGTTTAAAATTATTATACCTGACTCCTGTCGTTGTGTTGTATTTTGTGTTATGCATTTATTTTTATGTCTTATTATTTTTTCCAGCTTCTCATAATTGTATACTATACACTCTACCTACACCGATGTTGACTTATCTGAAGTAGAAATCATTCCTAACATATAAATATACGCCAAGATACCGTCAAATTGTCTTGGGTTACATTTCCATAGGTAAATGACATCCGATCCCGACCCTTTCATTGTAATGTATTCCAATCTCGGCTTCTTTGATTCAACTTGAGTCAAATTTTGGGCAACTCTGCGATCATCATCCATAAGAGCATCTGTTACGTCGACAGACGGATTGTTGAGACCCATTCCCCTCATATAGGAGGACTCTGATTTTTCCAATCAAATGCAAACTACGAGAGGATCCTTGTCTTCAATAATAGGATTCCATATTCCATTGCTTCATCTTCTTCCTCCGCGCCGTGTTTTAGAAATCAATAAGGTCCCTATTCAAGAGAGAGAGGCATGACATAACGGTTGGGTTATCATAACGTCGTCGTCAGTAGAAGGATAAGAAAAAACAGTTTTTTTTGCATTCTGGAAAAATAATGGAAAGGGAAGAAGAAAGAAAAGTTACTGAAGCAGTTGAATGAACGTGTTCAACCAGCCCACAAATAATAATACATATTTCCAGGGAGGTGGTAGCTGGCTGGCATAATTTGCCCTAATATCATGCATCCAATTCCAATAGGTATTCACCATTGAATTGAACCACATTCGGCATTACATTCCTCGGCTCACGTTCACGTCATTTCTTTCATTGCTCAATCTATAGTTCTTGATCGGTTATATGATTTCATCTTGAAATCCCAGTTCTAGTAGCTACGGATAATACAACCGAACATTAGCAATTGTAATGTCTTTCCTCGTCCCATCACCCTCCTCTCTCCTCAACCTTTCGATGGAGGAAAAAAAATCCGCAGCTTGACTCAATATTGTTTCTCTCAAGCCAATCACGAAAAATTCTACTTTAATTCTACTCGCATATAATAATATCTCAATAATACCACGAGAGATTGATCGAACCTATTTTCCGATTAATTACAATTACAATTTATGCTCCGATACGCGCGGGGAGGGCAGGGGGAACTCGAAGGGGAGCATCTACAAATATTTTCAAACCCAAATGCCCTTTATCGAGAGGATAAAAGGATAAGGACATTCCTATTCCTAAAGATTTAACATAATAGCATCTGGAGCCGATATTCTGAAATGATGTCCTCTGGTCACACCTGGGCATTCTATTATTTAAGATTCGATCCTATTGATTTAGTCCTCAGCCGTTTCAACTTGAAAAAAAGAGACTGTCTTTGTTTGTGCGATATGGATTTGATCTTCGAACCGATGATGATGAGGATGATGAGGGGCAACGGCAATTATTTTTCCTCCATCTGCCCTCCTCAGGAGAATCTAGAGATCCTTCGATTTCGATTGATTTGCGTTCTAAGAGTATTTAATAGTTGATCAGGAATCAGGATGCTATTATGCTATCCAGGAGGCTCATGTTCAATACGAAGACATCGCCGAGGGGTAGGAAAGGAGTATGTAATCTAAATCTAGAATAACGTAGGAATATTTTTTCAGAAACTTTAACCCTCCTTTTTGATCCTTTGTCAATCATTTATTACTAATAATTGGAGAGAACTCTATGAGAATAAGGGATGAAAGGGGGTGAGTTTTATACTTTAGGAAGGAAGGATTTATCCTTTAATTTCCTTCATTAACAACCCAAAAGGATTTAAACGTCTCTCAACCTAGAACCTAAGCACTTAAAGCAACGTGAGAAAGTCGTAGATTTTAGAGAGGATTCTAAGTTCTAAACTTAGAGTTCAATCTCGGAATTTACTTGTTTACTTGTTGGATGGAAGTGGAAGGGGATCAGGTTCTATACTTTTATCAGATAGCCTGTTTTCAGGGGCAAGAGATCCTGTCTGAAACAGAAATAATCCGTAGATGCACCGTAGTTGACTGAGAGGTTTTCGATAGAGTAAAAGAACTGCAGTTCCGTCAATTGAGTAATTTTTCTCGAAATAAGCTGTTTCTTTATCGCAGGGAATTAGGAGAAGTAAACTATTCCTTAACCAGGAGATTAGAACCTAATGATGTGAGTGTGTGGTAAAGGTGGAGCAGATAACTTACTACATGGCCGTTTAAGCGTATTGTAAGTAAGGGAGAAGAATTGTAGAATGATAGGAAAATTGATTCTTAATGACCAGCAAGACACAAATTAAATAGCCATGTCGTATATTACATCTCCAAGAGACTCGTTTGTATTCAAGGAATTAAAGTTTTAAACTTGGGTTCTTGCTCCAACATAACGCATCCCCGTGTAGCAAGTCCATCCCTGCTCTCTGAAACTGTAAGACCTGACTCTTGTCGAGGGCTGGAGTCGAGACGCCCTGAGCAAATTATGTTAATGAAGGGAAGAAAACTCGTTTTGAGTGTTAAATTCTTGAATATTAATCGTCTCCGATTTAAATCTTGCCTAAATGAGTATGAAGTATTTATCGCTCTCGTCGATTTCAGGAGAAGCTCAAGTACTCTTTCTCTTATTGTTGTGGTACAGGTGAATCAGCAACCGTCGAAAGTTGAGGGGAAAAATATCCTATATAATATTATATTACCTTCTTCATTAGCCATGCTTTTTTCGTGGAGTTTTTCACGCTGGGATTTATGCTTCCACACAGAGATCTCCTCTATACCTTCGTAAAATATTATTTTAACTTGTTTTATCATCACTGATTAAGTCTTTTAATCCATCCAAAAACATTCCTATTAAAAAGGGTGTGCCGTCTGAGGAGGATTTTATACTCTTTCCTCTCAGCCTGAAATGAATGCTCCTTTTTCATGGTTCAAATTAAAAGAGATCGTTTTAGTCTGTTATTATTATGCATAACCAGTGTTATGATTTCATAGCGTGCATTGCCGTTCAATAAAAGGGAGGAATTCGATAATACTGCAGTAATTGTTAGTATAGAATTTCAAGGCCGTGGAGCTTGCGACATTTGTGGATATCTACTCATATTATTATTTGCATAAACGGTAGATTCCCGTGGACCGACGGAGGCTTGGAATCAATTTATGGACGATAGAATCATTTAAATTCAACTTACGTCAAAACCTGACAAGTTATTTATTCATTGTAAGGAAATAGTTGAGATATTTCGAAAACAGGAAAGTCGTTAGTTATGCACCCATAAAATAATTTCCTTCTGTCGATGTCTGTCATTTAAAGGCAAGTACTTGTGCAGATCAAGATGGGTTTGAACTTTTTGTTTTCGCAGATGGTTACAACATAAATACTGACACAACCAGGAATCCCTAATTATTAAACCATACAAAACAGTTTTGCTGGGTGACTGACATTTGGCAAAGACTAAAGATCGCATTGAATTGTAAATTTTACAGAAGCTGTCTTTAGGAAATTCTTCATTTCAGTTTTGGGTTTGAATAAATAGATTGGGATCTTAAAACTTGAGCAATTTTTAACTCGGCACTTTTCCCGTCTCCTTCATAGACAGCTTTTAGATGGGACAAATATTTTTATTTAGTTTAGTTCAAATATACATGGGATTTATTGTGCTGGAATGTTGATCGTATTATGAATCTTATTGCAATAAAAAATATAAAATGACGCATCGGTGGCAGTGGCTTGAAATGAAAATAGTCATTTTTATTGTCTCCCTGTTCAATTCATACTAATCCTCGGGATCCTCCGTCATTTATTATTTTTTGGCTTGGATTGATTGTGTATCCTGTTTTTTATTACTTATGGAACAAACACGCTCTGATCCTCTATATATTCGATGCCCTTGGTAGATATATATATTCATCAGCCTCAGCACGCATTGCAACAGCTCCACTGGACTGTGAGACCGTATTTTTATCCCACAAAAGTAAATTTACAATGTAGGGAAAAATGGATTATTAATCTTCCAGGCTTTGGATTTGAGCCGAAAGTGAACGCAATATCGGGGGAAATGAAGGAACCGGGGGGAACGGTTTCATTTCATGTGTGATATAATGATCCGATGAATTGCAAAGATTTTTTTCCGTGCCTTTGGGTAGGATGGGAATTTACTTTTTTAAGCATACAAAATGACAACCGGGTTTGGTAAGACATGAGGCTTTGTGCCAAACTAATTTGAGCACCACATGAGCGCATCTGATCTTCGTCCCCACCAACCTGTCTCGACAGATTTGTAGGGAGTTGGGTTTGTCTTGTCAAAAAAATTATCTTTCTACAACCGTCTGTACTTAAATATTGTAATATTCATGGAAATTATTTCTTAAATCCACGTAGATCTGGTTTCAGAATGAATTTATTATATTAAATTTGAATACAAAAACGGTGGTAGTGGTTTGGTTTGAGTATTTTTGTTCCCAATGATAAATGAGAAGGTCTCCGACCGAACTCAATAGTCACATGCAGACATGAGAAAAAATCCACGGAAACTTTAGTAGCTTATTTATAAGCATTATTATACTTTATTTTATCTTTAAATTAATGGCTTAGTCGGTTAGTCCCTCGGTACACAAAGTCATTCATTTTTTCCCTTTATTCATGCAGATACTTATAGTAGTGGACTTTATAAAAAATGGGTATGGGAAAATGACAAAGAGCTGAAATATTTTTGGGTATCATTAAAATTAAAAACTCTAAGGTTGAAATTTGTGGGGCTGGAAGAGGACCATATATACTTAGGAGCGGATCCTATTTGGAATCTCTTAAAACTCAGGGATTAAAATATCAGTTATTTTCGCTTTAGAAAAGGCTGGCAGGAGCGAGTAATAAATTTGTCAGCTCCATCCAGATTAATTACTTTGCTCTTCTTTCCA
Organism: Desoria tigrina; assembly: GCA_906901685.1. Taxonomy (NCBI): domain Eukaryota; kingdom Metazoa; phylum Arthropoda; class Collembola; order Entomobryomorpha; family Isotomidae; genus Desoria; species Desoria tigrina. The sequence continues at coordinate 855,905 of CAJQTU010000014.1, forward strand.
TAAAAAAATCTTTCACGACTACAAGACCTTAAGTTTTGTCTTTTCGGGCATTTGCATATTGATTCATTTAGTATGAAGAAGACGAGGAGGATGATGAGGGGTACATGTCTATGAATTTTTTCAGCCGCATTTGCATTAAATCGCCTCCCGTTCTATGTGAAACGATCCGTATTTATAGATTTTTTATTACATTCATTAATTAAATAGTGTAGAGCTTATAGTCGGCAGTGGCTCTTTCTGTGCTGTACAGCTCTCGTGATAACTGTATTAGTGGAAAGTATAAAAAGTGACATTGGTTTGTAATTAAGACCGCCTTTCCAATTATCTTCATCACCATCCCAGCTCAAGCTTTATACAGACTTCAGACTCTTTTTTTTATACAAAAGTTGGGGAAAAAACTTTACAGCTTCTTCATGAAAAAAAATCCATTCACCCTCTCTATACAGAGAGAGTGTTTCTAGAGACTCTACTTTGCTTTTAAGAAGTCAAATAGATTGGCTAATTTCAACAAATTTTACATTAACGAGGGACAAGCCAGATGCTGGAAATTAACTTATTTTTCCACAGAAATGTTTAATCTCGTTAAAACTTGTTAATGAATATTGTGTCTCGGATTGTAAAAGTTTCCGAGTCAACTTAAATTTTAATTCCATCCTCTCAACTCTCCCACATTATACACGTATGGATAGACTCACTCAGAGGGGGATAAAAACTTCTCTGCAAAGGAGAAGTTACCAAAAAATCCAGTAGAAAAGCTAATTAACCAAAAATCTCCATTTTCGAAAATTAAAGTTTACTCTTTCTCAAAGGCTGCGATGATGAGGTTGGATGGCTGAGATTTTTTTTCCGCACAGGAATCGTATATATATACATGAGGTATGTATAATACATGCCTCATCTTTTGTCTTCATTGTTCCTCGGTTCAAAAAGTTTATATCAAAGCGACAGGATTTATTCCACGGATTATTGCGTGAAGAAAGTACCTCTATATAATTAATAACTTCAAAAAGTTCAGGAGGCGTAGTCATGCTGCTTAAGAAGAATAATTAAAGGTCAAAATCCTTTCGGAAGTTTGTAAGACAAGGGGTTAAATACCATCTTGGTGTCAGTCTGAGGAGTGAATCTGCTTGAACAGTAGTTGCCTTTAAACTCTATAGGACAGCTTAAGAACCCCGTAGTCAAGTAGTCTCACAGTTTGCAGTTTAAACTTACATATAACGTTCCTCTATTAAATAGTAGCAGAAGTGCCTTTCGAGGCGTAGGTTCTGTTGGGTTGTTTAAAAGGAATTAGACATGAGCAAGTTCTCTAATCAACACGAACGAAGGCTTCATACTTGGAGCCATTAACTATGTATGAGAATGTCTAATTAATCAAAACTTTTTTTCCTCACCTGAGCCAAAGGAACAACTCATCGTCTCTTTTTTGCACGCTCTTCTTCGTCTTGTCTAATATTCTAAAGAACCGGAGTTGACTACATCTCCATTCCTTACAATTTCCTTAGCATCTTTAAAACTAATCTTGTAAAACCTAAAATTACTTATAATCTATAATCTATAGCACTCTCCCTGATTTTGTTGGAATATTTGCGAAAAAATCAGCTTCAAACGTTGTCTTATTAATGCCCCAGTTCATTCAACCGTTCGATTATAACTTGAACTTATTTTCCTAAATGAGCTATTCACTCAAGACGGAAAATCATAATTCACAATAAAGATCCATTGATTTGTCCTAAATCCTCGAGGTAATTTAATTTTAAAGCCATTGACCATCAAGGATAAAAGTAGGTATAGGCGTAGAAGGGAGATTTATTAGGACCAACGACTGCCTCTCTTCCATTTTTATAGCTAACGGTTCTTAATGGTAAAAGAGGCCATCGTGTAATATAATATCGATTAAGGATGCTCTGCTAATGCTGATTATGTTTTTCCCGAGACGAGACTTGAAACGGTAGAGGAATATCCCTCAACGTCGTAGCCAGTGTTTTAATAATCCCCTCTTAACGAAATGAGATGTTACTCTTGTGATTATATGATTTAATGTAATGTTGCATATCATATTACGGAGGATGAGGTAGATTACGTACAAACTCCCTCCTTAGAGCCATTATGTTTTACGAGAATCTTTCAAGAAATTATTGGCAGGAATAAGTTGAGAAGAAAGAAAACAGGCCAACGCCCTTATTGATTGAATAGATTCAACTCTACATACATAACGTTGGGTTATGCAGTGCATTGATAGCATTACACCATTTATCTATCATCATCAGTAAAGGTAACAATGTAATTTGGTTCTAGAATACAGAAAGACGCAGTTACCACATCACATTGATACTAGTTAGTAACAATTTTTGTTTCATTACGAATCCTTTAAAACCCTTTTGAAAGGATACTGTGAATGTGTGCATATATTAGTCGTCGTGTCATGGAAAATTTGTTTAAGCAGTTTCCCTATTAAATTTTACAAAGGACTAAATACTAGTGAATATTTTATCTTGCCAAAATGTTTTTTTTTTCGTCAGCATTTAAAATGGCAGGCCTATGAACTAAAAAGAATAGTAGAAGGACTTTGATGGGCATGTTACATTTATTCAGTAATTACGAATACAATAAAAAATAAGGTATTATGCTAAAGGATTCAAATTTATTGCTTTTACAATACACATTAGTTGTTTTGTTGTACAGAGGAGATAGAAGATCTGCTCATCCGTCAGCTTACATATTTGTAGAGAAGAAAGGAGCCTGTTTAGTAGCCTTTTCTGATGTTTACAGACTTGTATTAGTATCAGGAGGACAGACATTAGTATGTTTCCGATTATCAAATCCTGGAGAATATGAACAGAAGAAGAGAGGATGAATTTAGTATAGTTGTAAATTAGATTGGAGTAAGGGTGGTTGTACTCAATAATAATGTCAGTCATCTCATGGAGTCTCACGTCAACTAACTCCGCTTGTCATGTTCCACGTCGTTTCGATTAATGCCACTTCTACATTCTGCCTGTGTCGACAAGGAATCTGACACTTTCCTAACAATCAACTTTTCATAAAAATTAATAAAAAGCAGATATTATTCAGCCCCATACATAAATAAATTAGTTTTATCCACCTCTTTTGCATTTATGCTCCCAGGTTAGAAAGAATTCAATCATATTCGAAAGCAGTTAATAACAAGTTAAACACATGCAATTGAATTGTATGCAAATTAGAAAATTGTAATACAAACACATGTTCATCAGTAATCGTAGAATGATTACTATTTCAGACTTTTATTATTATGTTCCCTTCCATTGAGTTTGCCTATTTGAAATGCGGGATGGAAGTGTGCCAGATCATTTACAAAGTTTTAAATCCAACCCCACAGGAATTAATTTACTTTAGGTGATCTACTTTTTTAAAATCACAAAGACAATGCTGATTGAAAATTGGAATTGGAATGAGAATATTTTCAATCAAATCTTGACTTTTTACTCCTGCACTCGAACAAGAATGGGTTGGCTTAATTTTTCATCAATCCTAGATGAGGACTTATTATGGGGGGCTCCTGGAGCTGGAGGATAGAGATGAAGAGAAAGAAATGAGATTGGCCGTTGTCATGGTGAAAATAGATCCGCATATAGGGATTGGCTGCTAAGAAGGTATACCGTATAGGAGTCTATATGTGATTACTGGAAGGAGGCTATAGAATTCTGAATATATAGAAGAAAGAAAGGGCTATTTCCAGATAGACTCGCGTTCACATTTTATAGTGTTACTGTCAATGACATGAATTCTGAAAACCCAAGATTACCCAGGTTCGCTTTTTTGTAATTTTTTCCACGTTTCTTTCTCGCTCTGTTTTCGTATGCTTCGTGCTTTCTCATCATCTGGCATAAGAGAGAGAAAGGAGCTGGAGGAAAGGGCACGGAAAATAAGTATAGCCGCTTTTTCCTTGTTCAATGTCCCAGCCTTTTTTCGAGTACAACTCGACTGCTTCTACATCCTCTTAATAAGACGGCCAACACTTCGTTTCATTTTTTAGTTTAGCCTCTACTCATCCAACCATAGGCAATAAATGATCTGAAGTCTGTTCGCATTTTTAAGGGGAGAGAGAGAGAGAAAGAGCGAGAAGTGTATATATAATGTATATGTGTACAAAACATAGATATTGCAAAGTTTTTTTTCCTAAAAAAATATATATACATTTCTCATCAGCCACCACGGACGGAGTTAGTGGTGATGGTGGGCTTTAAATTCGGGAAAGCTTGAGATGGAAAAAAGTCGAGTCAGCCAGTGGTGGACTACTGGAAGACTTTTTTGGGAAGGGTAATTTCTATTACGAAGCCAAATTTCCTTGATTTGAATTCATATCATAACGGCAGTATTGTGTTCTTATTTACGGCTCTCTCGAGTCCAACTCGATCAAAATGGAGTCGGAAAAAAATGTAGGAATTTATATCTATATATGTACAAAGATATTACTATAGCCGAGTAAGTAACACTCCGGCCGAGAGAATGGAGAAAGAAAAAGTTCCAATCATAATTTTTTTGACCTTCCCTTCCTTTGATTTCAAGTCGCTAATGCAATTTTTAGCCCTTTTTCATAAAAAAATATCATGTTTCATATCCACCCTTTTTTCCCCAATAATATCCACAGTTCACTTAGTCATTCCGCTCCTTCCTCCATTTTTATTATTTTTATTATTATGATTCCTCTTCTGATCCGGTTTGCATCCAGATTGAGCCCGTTATTTTTATCCAGTCCAATTATTTCACCAATCCTCTCTTATCCCAATCCGTGTATTTATACAAGCTCAAATTATTCATAAAGGTGATTTTCCCATCCCGATTCGATTCCCTTCTGCAGAACCGATTCAAAAACGGAGTCATCTGTAATTCCAATCAGCCCAAGTATATTAGAATCTAGTTGGAAGGAAATTAGTCCCTGAATTTTTTCATTACTCCTCATAAATAGGATGACGGGTCGGGGAGGGTGAGAGTGAAATTGCTTGGGCCCGGCCATTAGTGGCAAGTGGAAGAAGACCTATTTGCCAATTATTGGCATGTGTTGTACACAAAAGTGTAGTGGAGGAAGATACTGGAGGGCCATCAAGAAGTCAGTAATTTTACTGAAATTGCTTTTGGTTCATCTATAATATAAGTCATAAAGGAGGAGAGGAAAGTCAGAGAAGAAATAATATAAAGTTAGTAGGGAACTGACTACTTTTGGCCCTGTCCAGGAGTAGTACATCATCAGAGAAAGGCATAACACAGCCTAGCACCCAAGATATCTATAAACTAGGGTCCCTACCATCGCCGCGCGGTCCAGTATGCCCCAGACCTGAAGTGTTAGAGTCGTCCGGCCGTCTAAAAAATTAATGCCCATAACTCACTCAGATGAGTTTAACTGAACTCTTGGAAGCTTTTTCATGGATCGTATCTCTCTCTCTCTCTCTCTCGTAGTAGCCGACTTTCTCCCGAGAAAGAAACAAGTTTTAGGGAAAGCGTGCTTCCTCCAGAGCCGGATCTTGAAGGGAAGAAGGGAGGAGGAGGGTTGTCTTAATATATGCTACTCTAATACGTATAACCCTCTACGATTATTCTCATATACCAATACTCTTCTCCTATGCAATAGCATGCTTCATTTGAAATTGAGTCGATTCGGAGCACACAGAGTAAAGTAGTAATAATATGAGGGACGGAAAGGGTCACCTCTATCGGGCTCGATATATTTATATCCAAGGGAAGCATTAGATTAAACCCAACGTGTTGGAATGAGATTTAGCTCCTCGGACTTCTCAGCTCCGGCGAGAAGAATAGCTCGAGAAAAAAGAAAATGAGTTCTTCTTGAATTTGACTTCCCATTTTCCCCTTTAATCTTTTCAGACATTTTCCAATAACTTTACGAATTATGTAGGATAACCACTGACTCGACCGCCTGCCCAATTTCGGATCGAGGAGAGGGAAAGGGTACTACGGGCATATGTATATCTTGGGTTCGGATTGTTCTTGGGGAGCAGTATAGGAGTATTACGAGTCGATTTGCAGTAAAGATTAGGGTCCATCCATAAGATGAAGAGAGCCATTCAAATGGCTTATCTCCCTGATAGAATTATTCAGATCAGATGGGTCGATGCAAACAACTAGGGAAAAACTTTGACTGTATTTCCCTTGATTTTCCGTCTAGACCTTTTGGTCCTCAAATCGGTTAGGTATTGGGAGACATTGGGCACATTATTTCCATTTATTTGAAATTCCCTAAGATCAGTGTGTGATTGAGGTGGAACCCTCTCCGGTCTGGAGGATTTTTCGGCTGCATAATATCTGATTCGGATTTACCCATCCGTAGAATAATAATATTATCTATTCATGCCACTACCACGAATAAAACTACTCAGCGTCTGACCTTCCTCCCGTCCGATTGGTGCCGCTCAGAAGGCCGTAATCCCATTTAGATATAAATTGTAATAAATTGGAAGGGAGGTAAAAATATATTACTTTTGTTTTTGGATTACCAAAAATATTGGAGGAAATAAAGGTAAATGACAGTACGCTTATAAATATTGTTAGCATTTAAGAGCAACTCAAACCATCTATTATGATCCTGAGAATTTCTATTAAAATTTCTAAAAATCAAATAGGACAATGTCTTTATGGTCACCAGGATGATTGTTGTCAGTACAATGCTGTCCACCACTTAAAGGAGAAGCAAACTATGAAAAAACGCATTTAATAATTTCAGTGGTTAGTAGAGTTGTTGTTCCCTCGTTTATTCTATGTTTATAAGTGGGGACATTATTCTCCTTGTCTTGGTTGGCTCGCCATTGGATTTTTTCCCATTCTACTTTACTATTTAAAGACACTGTATCTTTGTAGAGCTTAAAATAGTAATTTTATAATCATTCTTCTTCCTAGAAGTATACAGTCCTTGTTGCAAGATTACGTTCTTTTTTAGTACGGAGGGAGCATGAAAGGAAATAATGAAAAGGACCGAAAGTCATGGAAAATTAGGTGAAATCAGTAAGAAAAGGGGAGCGAAACCAATTTTGACAGAGTGGAGTGAATCTCATTGTTTTGCTGAAAGTTTGTTGTCATTCCAACTGTGCGTCATCTGCCTTTACTCAACAGCCGTATTATGGATGCATACCGTGAGGATCTTTGATAAAAAATATCTTATCCCCATATCCTCATCTTCATAGCTCATTATATATAAATCTGCTTCAACTTCTTGAAAAATAAAAACGCTCATCCAAAGACATATAGGGGCAAGTAAAAAGTTTTTTTTTTTTTAAACTTACGACGAGAGGACGAGAGGCATACATAAGTAAATTACTCCAAGAAATTATCTTACGAATAATGATAAAAATGTAATAATAGTAATAATAATAGTCACTTCGGGAAGACTGGGATATTCAATACGGAAAGATATGAATTATCTCTCCTCCACTGTCTAGGGAAATGAAAAATATGTTGGATTTCGGCCCTAATAGTGCCTTAGTTTATTTTGAACAAAGTAATTCGAGAGAGCTGACAGAGAGGAACAAGTCTCTAAGTCTTTTGCAGTAAATTACAGAAAATGAAGAAGAAGGGATCAAATGTAGTGTGTAATAATAATCGTATGCAATAATAAAAATATAATATGCATGTAGAACATGTGAGTTATCACGATTTTTATTTGGAAAAGTAAAGGGAGATAATGAGGGGCGTAACTTGCACAGAGTTTCGCCACTGCTCTCCCTCCATAGTATAAATATATGTGGATAACCTCTGTTATATATTAAGATATTTTTCGTCCTCCTCTTCGAATAATAATAATATTTGCTTTTGTTTGCTCCTTTCCACTCTCTTTTGAGGATTTAATCGTGATGTCCGTATTGGAAGAAATTACTGGTCATCCAACCTAAGGAAATAAATTCATTTGGTTTCTTCGGCGGATAATACATATATATATATAATAGGCAAGCCATAAATAAATGAGGGGACGTTAGTTCTATATTATATGCATGTAGGCAGGGATTTGGTTAAAGATCTCATACCTTTTCATCTCATTTTTTCCTTGTTATCTTTATATATTTTTAAGTCTCTTACGGACTGAGTAACTCAATAATGAGTAGATCTAATTTTCTCACCTCCTTCAAGTTCTCTTTAATGAATTATTTTTAAAGAAAATTTTAAGTCGACTGACAAGCAGGGAATAGAAGGATTCGGTAATTTTTTCCCCTTACAAGTAGAAGTTGAAATCAAAGTTACATGGATTTACCCTGGGAAGATTTAATTTATCTCTTTTTATTACAAAAGTCTTCATTCTTTTGATTTTTTGCTCGGGAAAAATACGGAGATCTCCATTATCCCGATAGGTTATTCAACTTGTTGTTTTGTTATGACTTTGAATTTTAGGAACTTTTAATTTTACCTTTTGGACATACTCCTTTATGCTCAGTTTGCAAACTTCTTCATCTAAATCTGAGACTATGGTCTGGAAATAATAATAGAAGACTTGAAGTTGAATAATTTTATTTATAATTCTTTTCTGCAGTAAAAAATTTAATTTCCTTATTTCAAAGCCCTTGTTTCCCTTCAAGTACGAAACATTTACTACTAGTCCTGTTTTAAAAAAATACCTCCGTTCGTAGTATTGAAGGAAGCTAAGGCAAATAATTGAAATAGGATGAATGGACAGGGAAGCATCTAGCCTGGCCGAATCAAGTAATTATTTTCTCTCCCTTTTGGGTTGCCTATTAGGACAATAATTCATTTTCTCCGAAGGTGTCATGCTGCTCCCGTCACTTGGGGCCCAACAGATCCTACGAGAAGGAAGGAGCTAAAAAGCAGTTCCATAATAATAATCATCTTCATAGTTTCGTAATATATAAGACAGAGCTTTGTTTGGATCCTAAAGCCCCCTTCATTCAATAGGGAAATTGATTATTATTTATCTTCGACTTGTGGCTAGGGTTATGCAAGAGTCACGCAGCAGCAGGCACAGAGACATGGAAAAAGTTGTTGTAGTAGTTGTAATAGGAGATCCGAGATCCTGATTTTGATGATGAGACCTGCTAGGGAATGCCATTGAATTCCTGCCTTGGATTTCACTTCACCATTTAATCTTTGGGTCATTGCGTTCCATGAATTTACTTAGCTTAGTTTGCCTATCAACTCTATCCCCGTGAACAGGCCCCCCGCCGATCCACCTGTCTAAATATGAATATTCTAATAGATCCAGCTTGCACACATTAAATTATCTATTTCCATTCTTTTCCATTAGACACGTAACTATTATACGAGGAGTCTTACTACACTTGTACGAGATCTCGTGGCCAGCCTTGTGCTCTGCTGTGCTTTTTATACAATAACTTGTATCATTTTATTAAGAAACGGAGAGTGTTATAGCTAATATATACTTAAAACAAGTGGAATTCACCTTCTTCATCTTCAACTTTTCAATATTCATTGTTTAAATTTTGAGAGAACTGATTCTCGAGTTTCATGGTATGCTGCTGTTACTCATCCCTTCGTTAAGGTATTTAGCATCCCCTATGCACAGCTATGAAAAGAGACAGGGGAGCAGCAGGAGTTGGCCATTGTCTTTTGTAGCTGAGAGAGGATCAGGGAGAAGGTTGATAATATTCATTACAGACCATCAATAAGTCCAGTCCTAGTTAAATCAAATTAATTTATTGGAAACCAGTGTAACACGTAATGAGCTCAGCAAGAGCTTGAGGAACAGCATGACAGGGACTTGGCGTTATGTACATTAAAATTTTCCGAGTATTTTCAATGCAGAGGATTTCTTGGCCGTGATTAGATCAAGGTTTTTCATTTGCATACGTATGGGGCATCATATAGAGTATCTTACCAAAACCAATCATGCATTATCTCCAAACAGGTAGTGTACACGTACAGCTTGAAATATCCGGACTATTTTCCGAAATGAAAAAAAATCCTTGATTTAAATCGAAGGGATTATTGGGATTGGAGAGCTGTTGCTGCAATGTAAACTAAGGCAGTCCACTTTCTATTTATTTTTATCCCTCCCAAACACCTGGGCATTTACCCATTTTTCTCAAGTATTAGCGCTTTGGATTCTTTTTATTATTTATTTACTATATTATTTTCTCCATCATCACCTATTGATTAGTACGTACCATTACTAAAGGACAGAGAAAGGAACCAAAGGCCGGCTCTATAAATATTGGATTTTGAGTAATGCATACAATATTCGGGCTATTTATTAGGCCCTCCCGGTTTTTCAGGTAGGGCCTTTCATCTAATATTCAAATACACATTCGTTGATAATGCATATTTATGCATAATCATCCACGGTTGAATTCAAGTATGAATATGCTCCCGTATATGTGTGTGCATACAAACCTTTATTGTCCACGGTCCTTGTCACCCTTCATACTATTATTATTATGCATACATCATATAGAGACGAAGGAATGGAAATGGATCGAATGACATTTTTCCTGTTCTCGCATTCTAATGCCTTGTAAGTTGTAGATTGAACGCGACGGCAGAACATCGACTTGGTTTTCGCTTCGGCTTGGCAGATGTTTTGGCGTGTGCCTTCTCAAGTGCGAGAGGTGTCAATTTTTTGAGGATCCGAATCCATATGTGCGACAACTAACGATAAACATATGCTAATTCTGATATATTGTTCAATGACAACAACAACCCTTTCTACGATTTTTTTCCGTTCGGTTCATGTTGCTCCTTCATAATATTTTTATCATTATATTGTGTCTCTTTAAGAAGGTATTACAACACTATGGTACATCATGTCGACATTTATTTCTGCAAAGTATTATCCTACAACTGGGTAGAGATAATTTGTAATTGTCTTTTTGTAGAGATAAAAAATAGATTTGGTACGTATTTATGCAATTGCCGTAGAACCCCTTTGGTATTCATAATTCGGAGCCCATCCGTATCAGTTCTACCCTCAACGAGATCACTTGTATTTTAGAAATGTATTTTTAAAACCGCTGTTTAGGAAGGGGTTAGAGATTCAATAAGGTATTTTATATGCAGATAGGCAGTAGTCTCATATAGAACATCAGGACGGTGGTGAAGAACAGACTACGGCTTTGTGTAATGCAGTTCAAATGTTCAAACCCGTGCACTTAAAAAGAGGTGACGGACCATGAAATAAGGAAATGTCGTAAGCATTGTCTTGCATCTGACAGGTTAATCTGTTACTCTTTGTAGAGAGTTTTTTATACCTAGGTTCCTGTTGGTAACTTTATAATTCACAAAGGAATACATATTCAGAGATTCGGAATTTTTCCAATGAACTTTTGCTCTCCTTTTTTCGCCTTGAAACACTATGGTGGAGTCGGTATTAGACATCTTTCCTGCTAAATCAATGCATCTCATTATTACTGTCAGCCAGTATTCCAGGACTTTCGGCGTAGTTTTGTAATAAATACCTTATCGGTTTGAGAGGAAAGAATTACAGGATTTAAAAGGCGAGGAATATTCTTCTTCAAAGAATATATTATACGGTGAAATTATATACTGAAGAGGTTGAAATCAATATATTTTTAAGCTGTGTGGAGCATCATCTTATTTGTACAGAATATGTATTTGCAAGGATACGTGATTGTCAGACATGGTCGTCGGGATGGCCTTATAGCTATCAATTACGCCTGGAGTCTGAATTTTACTCAATTCATGTCACAAGTGATGCCAAGATGATAAGAAGTCTCAGTTCAGTTCACCATTTACAAATTTAGGAATTACGGTTCTTATACATATATTATATGCGTCTCTGGTACTTTTTTAGAACGGGTCGATAATAATATTCAATAATCATGCAGAGAAATCGATTTTAAGAAGAAGATAGGCGACGAAAAGCAAGTCAAGGCGAGTTGTATTCACTTCCAAACTTTCCTCCTTTTTCACTTTCCCCAGTATTCAAATCCGGACTGTCATATTCATATATTATACATCTTGTAAAATATTATTTATAAAATAATATTATAAAGACTTGCGTGCGTGCTAAGATAAGAAACCCTGCGCGTGGATGACTTTCGTTTTAGTATAAATCTCAGTCTAAAAAAGCGCTAATAAACTGGCAGTTCATTCGGTTTTTGACCAGAATTTTGCATGTACAAATTGTAGAAACGAAAATGGATTCAGAATCTTACAGTGCCGCTTATTGGCTTGTTGTCTTTGCTTTAAATGTTTACAGAAATGGAGGTTGGACAGTAATTACTCGACTAATGCCAAGTCAGCAAAAACTCCTGTTTGAAACGTGAATAATTCCCCAAGCAAAAAGTTGATTTCGGCTACCAAATCCTTAGAACACGGAATTGAACCGCAGGAACCTCACAGGCCATATTTTACAAACGCTTCTCCGACCAAACAGGGTAAAATGGATGTAAGGAGAAGGGCAGGAGTTTTATCTACTGTGACAATACTGACAATGACTTTGAGCTATTATGGGCATTAAATTAATTCAGAGAGGTCATTAGGGAAGGCGCAAGGGCTTAGTGGACACCGGCTAATGGCCACATTCATTAGTGGAGCAATATTTTCGTTATAAAACCTTTGCTCCGAGAGAGAACATCTAGTCAGTCAGTGTCAGCTTTGGTGGAGTAGCTCTGCCCAGTCGGGTCTTCATCTTATTGTCATCTTCTCGTCCCTCTATATAGCGCGGCTTGGACTCTAGCCTAGAACACAATACAATTCCGCAGAGAAGAATAGTACTAAAGGCGTTCCTCCCTTCATATAAATACAAATCTGACTGAGCTGATTGTGTTCCCTGAATATGAATTGCTGATGGGTTCCTATATCTCCTTCCAGAGATTTGGTGTTTCAAATAAGCTTTGACTGAATTCTTGTTAAACGGCTAAAGATGATGAGGAACACACACAGAGTCGTCAATAACTCTCTTTTTCGAGAGATTCGCCCTCCTTGCACATTATTACCACGGACACTAAGCATCAGCCACCTTGGTTATAATGATTTCTCTCATCTCTCCTCTTCTTCTTGCGGAGGAGAGAGATGTGGTCCGTTCATCACCAGAAAATCTTTTTATCTCCTCATCCTCTGACATAAGTGACTTTAGCTACAACTTTTTTTCCTCCTTTAATATCATCCTCTCCTCGTTTTAATCCGATCCTTTCCTCTCTACCTCTTTACTACCTCTTGTTTTACGATTATCATTTTATAACCTCGTTCTCTAACGAATTAAACCAGCCCCTTATTGTTCGGCTGGAGAAATATATCGTAATTAAAAAAGAATTAGAGGCCAGGCGGAGCATAAATCTTTCCGGAGTTTAATGCTGAGGTATAAAAGCATCTTCCTCTCTTGCTACCGAGTTGGGATTCTTTTTGAACAGATTTTATTACATAGTATCATTGGAATTGCGATTTTTTCAGTTTTCTTGAAACATGTGTAAAGTCCTGGGAGAAAAACGTAGAAGCGAGATTATCATTCCCTGTTTTACCTGCACGACTTTATTAATGAATGCTGCTTTATCTCATCGTTCAACATTCCATCACTCTTTATCTTGTGGAATCGATGATGAAGAGAATTCATAAATTTTTCTGAAATTTTTTCCAAAGAGGCATAAACGGTGGAATATTTTAAAGGCTTTAGAAACTGTTAGGATTTAAGGGAAATGTGTGAACCCTAAGCCCAGGTGGGTCAACCGTCTAATGAAAGGAGAGACGATGATATAATATATAATGAAACAATTCTTCATCTTTCGAGATCCCTCTCTTGAGTAGATGGCTGTCAGATTTACACCGTTAATTTAATGTGTGTACGTCTCCCTTTCTGAGAAAGACAAACAAAGGAGCTTAAAAGTTATATAAAAATCCTTTGGAGATCCGGAGAGGAGAGGGAAGATAAAACACGAATTCCTCGGGTTCAAACTTTAAATCCAACAACTTACTTGAACTTGGTCATTGAACATGAAAGCTGGAAACTGTTGCTAATGAAGAGGGCTAAGTAAAGATGGATTCTTTTTTAAGGATTGGTCCTCAGCCGTTTCGGAAAAAGGTTCTCCTTAAAAGTTACGTTTATATTCAAAGAAATATGAAATGAAAAGGAATTATAAGAGTTTGGAGACAAAGATCAGGCTCTACCTGATGCCTTATAGCTAAAGTAACAAAATAAAAATGGATCGATCATAAGAGAATCCTCCATCAACTAAGAATAACTAACGAAACCAATCCAACAAAACAACAAGAGATGTGAATGACTAGTCCTCAAAAACAAATCGTTCTAGGTTTCCAAAAATCTTTGTCACAATTTTTGACATTCGAGTAAATGATGGTCCTATCCTGTATTTCAGAATCCACCTATAATATTGTTATTATATTAAAAGTACTTAAAGCCTGGATTGCCTTGGAGGTTACTTTTCATTTTCACCCTCGCTTTACGATTTGCCACCGCCCATGGCTGTCTAGAACGGTACGACAGGCAAAAGAATTTTTCAATTCATTAAGTCCTCTTTTCTGTCATTTGCTGTTTTGTTGGAAGGAAACTTCCATCACCTTTGATTCAAGATACATTACCCAAGATAGATGATCCATTATCCGAGTTTCAAGATCCTAGATTTTATGAACAAATGTGCCCCGGGAAAGAATTATAAGTGCTCTGTTAAAAATAAGTGTTTTGGAACTCAAAAGCGCACATTTCTACCAATGAGAGCTAATTCCAAAAAAATGATACAATCTCGCCCGAGGTATTTTAACTTATGTATGATTTTACTTTAAAATTCTACGCAAAATCCTAGTAGATATAAATAAACCGTAATCATTTGACTTTCAGGACTAATTCAATCTTATAAATGGTCTCGTTTAGGTACCCCGAATTAAAATTTACCATGTTAATCTCATATGCATTATTCACTCCAAGTTTCCAAGCCCTCAGTTTGTTATAGACAAACATTTACTTTATAAAACCAAACGAATTCACCAATGATACTGCAGTAAATGGTGGATAAGCTACGCTCACTCTGATGAGCTATTGACAAGTACAGGGATTAGCTATGCATTTCCTATCTATTATTCATGGTCCTATCGAATAGTTAATGGATATTATGTCAAATCCGTAAGAATAAATTTAGGGAAAGTAAAAGTATTAAAAGAGGAAGCGTGGTGGTGGAGTTCGACATGTATGATTGATGAATTCGGGAAAGGAAGGAAATCCAACATTGTTCATATGATTCATAATCGCTAATGATTTCCAGTGGCCACACAATACGGAAATGTAAGTACTAGCCAGGAGGAAGAAGATCCAAACCCAACCGAAGTTCGGGTTCGGCTGGGTTTAGTTTTAGAAATTCTTACCACTTTCCACTCTATAGGCCAAGTGTATGTGGATACAAACACAAACAAACCCTTATAAATTTATGAGTAGAAACCCATGGACCGACCAGCAAAATCTAACCAAATCTTCGTATATTAAGATCGGATAAAAATTGCTATAACTGACTATAATTTCCACTAGATATCTTTTATGTGAATTTTACAATAAGTCTCCCTTTTCATATACATGTATATCCTCGCTTAATCATTATTATGTGTGTCTTGGTGGATGTGTAGATTGAAGATTGCCTTATCCGGCTCTAGCAGAAAGCGTTGGAGATGAATGAGTGAGGCTGAGTTATAATGGTAATTCACTTCTATTTCATAATTCATCGCAATCCTATTTTTCTCTCTTTTGTTGAAAAGTTCAGACTTCTTCTTCCAATTCCTTCTCTTGGGGTAAATGAAAAGAAATAATGACCCTTCCATCTTTTAGTCCCATTTCTATGAAATCTGAAATAATAATCGGCTCAGTTTTATACTCTTTTCTTTTATCCATCTCCCTGAGAAGAATGGAAGGAGCAGGGCTAATGGGTAATGAGGTAATAAAATAAAGTGTGAATGAAATTTTAACTGCAATAATCAGAGCTGAGTAAAAAGAACGACAGAAATTTGTAGTTTCCTCTTCTCCTCCATCCATTTGGAATGGAATAATCGGTGGAACATTTATTAAGTATAAAAGCGTCAGGAAAGAGGATTTCAGATAATTGCTTGGATTTTTTCCTCCAATTTCCAAAGAAGTTGGACTTTGAGTATTTATCCTCGCTTTATTTTTAATCCAATTAAGTACATTAAGGAAGAAACGTGTTTGGAAAAACAGTTTTGGTCGGGAATCATTAAATTAATTAGGAATTAATGAGTTAATAGTCACTTGTCAGGGAGGGAACGGCCTGTTCTCACCTTCCTTTTGCAAACAAACAGAATTAATGAGAGGACGGGCAAGGACTTTGCCAGACGCAGCGCATGGAAGGCTGTAAGGCTGTCTTAAGGAAATGGGAAGACCTGCGCTTCTCACGTTTATTACCATTACTTTTAGGGAATATAAATATATTGGCAAAGGCTACTTAATCGGCACAGGGGAGAGCTAACTAAGAGACGAGGGGCTAATAGCTGATAAGTAATATTATTCATTACTTTTCGCAAACAAGGGATAAATAGTCCCAGGTTGATTAAGATACGTGCTGCCAATTTATAAATTACCTTTCCAAGAGCTATTAAATGGTTCATAAACCTGAATATAATTTATCTCAATCGGCGAGAGGCTACTATTCCGCAATGCAATTGGAATAACGAACCATAATTGTTTCCCATCAATGTGATTAAAATAAACTGGCTCATTTTATTGACTCCTTCTAGAAGGAAGCTGAAGAGGATTGTGTAAAGGGTTTAAATAGTTAAACAGGCACTGTTGTTGGTGCATGTGCTAATCAAGATAAATTATGTCTCAAGTTATTAAATACGTCAGTCAGTAAATATTTAAGCACACGAGAGATTCTAAATTCTTTAATTGGCTTTCTTATATTACAATTTACAATAAAGCTTCCTCTGACCTACAGGACTTATTTTCAAACTGTATTCCACATCAACATTCCTTTCATTTAACACCCCACAAAAGATGAGTAAATACATTGCAAGGCGACTCTACCAATTATCCACAACAAACATCATGAATATTGTGATGAATTTTTTCCCGTTGAGGAAAAGAACAAGATTATTGCGCTTTATAAATGAGGAATAATTTCGTGAATTAGTATTTCGCACGAAGAAATATGCGTTCTGCTTTATAGTTTTGTACACGAGAAGTAGGACTTAGCGGAATTGCAAAACAAGGTTAGAAATATCATTAAGAAGAATTTAATTTGATTGTCTGCATGCCTTCTAAATTCTAATCGCTCATCAAAAATTGCTATGATGATTGTCATCAAATACTCTTCTCCCGTAATCCTAAGTTTATTTAAGATAACTTTTACAATACAAGGCACCCATACACCATGCTGTGACTTCCTAGCAAACTTAATTTTTTTAGCTTTAAAAGTGATTACTGTATAAATGTTAACGCTCCTACTACTAGAAGAAACCGCATATTTACAAAAACCTTCAAAAATTCCTTATTACTCATCTAATAAACGTATATTTCAGAGATTCTAGGAGATGAAGAAGAGAGAGGATAGTAGAGTATTGTGTAGTTAGACAAGGAAGGAAAGAAAAAAACTAATTGAAGAAATCATCTCAGACTTAAAAAAAGAGATTAAATGACGATGCTAATGCTACGTGGAATAAGTTTAATGACCTTTCATTTGAACTACACAATAGTGCTCATCATCATTTGCTAATACTGCCATCAATATTTACATCATCGTATCATCATCATCATCATCCCTGATCCCAGAGTCAAACAACATCTCAGCGAATAATCCACTTACTTCCAAACTTGAATCATAATAAATAATAATAATTACTTGGATCATTTATCAAAAGGGGAGGGGCTTTGGATATTATCCATTGGATTTTGCTTCGGTTTCTTCAGGGATTTCAGTTTTTTTCCTCCCTTTGTCTGATCTGAGCTAAATCTCTTGGACTGTGACCAGTAAGCTGGTATAGAGAGCTCCTCAAGGAATAGAACCTACGAAAACTTGTTTAATCAATCAATGGCGTTTTTGCATGTTTTGAACTTCCAGTAAAAGCCTTTGGGTTTTGGTGTTGAGCCTCGTCTACAGTTACGACGGTCCTAGTAGTAGAGAGATACCTATTTATTCGATACGTGTAGCATTAAAAGGGAATATGGAATGTAATACCTTTAAGGATTTTTTGGAGCTGTTGTTCCAATCCTCGGAGAAGGACCATTAACACGTACTAATCTCTCCATTCATCTTCATTGACACTAACCTGTGAAATGTACCCTCTCCTACGAGTCCGAGTCCAACTTAACAAATGTCGTGCCAAAACTGGGTAGAATATTCATCTAATGCTCCGGCCATCTAATTCATCTTCTCCTCTCCTGGCCTTAGTAATGAGCTCCGTAATCTACATACCTGTGGGATGGAATAATTATTATTCCCTACTTGATTGCCTTAATCCTTTGTCTTGTCATAAGGAAGCAGCCAATTCATTTCACTCTCAAGCTCCTATCGGGATTATCTTAATGCCGAGAAGTAGCCATTAGTTTTATTATCTTTTCGTGCTACTGACCAGCCAGGCCACCCTGTTACAACAGCAACTTGAACAATGATGCAAGAAGTGGCTCTCGGAACCTTGTTAGTTAGTCCCTATTATATCCCAGTGTCATTGTCATGTTTAAATGGCCCTTCTCCTCTCACGTTCATTTCGAGCTTTTAGAGTATCATATAATAGTAAGCTACTCCTGTAGCCGAGATCCTATCAGCCGGGTTAAGTCATATATGCAAATCCATGCCATTAATTATAATCGTTCACGAGGAGAGGGGTTAAGTGAAAAATTTATAATTTTAATGGTGTGTAAAGGGTATTGGGGATGGTGATTCAAGAGATTATTTAATTGCTAGACAAGTAAGTTGGATTTCTCTGATTAACAAAGAAAGATTTGTGGCTTGCTTTTTAAAAAAACATTAAATGCTTTTTTATCATCATCAGAGTATGATAGGACACAAGAACAGATAGAGAGTCCATTTAAAGCCAACTTCAAGTTCATCCCTCTTCTTCTTCTCCGCTCTGTCTTAACACTTGAAGAGTCAGGATTATGCTCACCTGTGTAATGAATTATGAATTATTACGGAATGCATATTAAGATAAGAATTCTAGATTATGAGCCATAGTGCAATCCCTACCTATATTTTCTAAAGGTGAGGATGGAAATTGAGAATAGGGACAGAGGGATTAGTAAGTAGTCTCTTTTACAATCTCATCCTCATAATATATGGAATCTATATAGTGTGATAATATAGAAATAAATGGTATTATTCCCTGGAAGGAATGAAAATTTACACTTGATGCTTTATGAGTGTATCTTTCCCACGGTTTGGGCTATTATTCCATGGCATTGCTGGAGAGTTGAGCTCATTTGTTTTCACATGGATTTATAAAGGACTCTTCTCTGGCTCAGGAATCTATGAAGGCAAAGCCAAAAATCTCTTGTAGTTTCTCTATGATATTTGTATACTATCCCTAGATTGCATTACACTTAAACAGAGAGAGATAGCTGTAGGGAAGTGTATTTTGCTATTATATAAGATTTTTCCTTTCATTGAGAAATGGTTGTGGAAATGTATCTCTATGTTTTATTGTGTGCCTTTTTGGACTGTGGTTAGTGGCAGTGGTCAGAGAGTGTCCAATCCGGATGACACATTAGAGACTATAGGAGAGTAGCGGTAGTTGTGGAGTAGTGTAGAGAGTCCAGGCAACAAACAAACCTGTTTTCCTCCTAACAATAGCTTGAAAGATTGGTCACCCATGCTGAGTTGGTGATGCCATTCCAACACCAACACCTGCAGTTCTTTCTTAATGCATTCTATTTAGTAAAAATTCTTACGATCCGGACAACACAGGGCCCATACTATTATGACGAGAAGACTGCGAATGTCTCTCTGGACCTTATTCCCATTTTTAATGCCCAACACTCTCCTTTCTCGTTTTATTTTTTGACATTTCCTCTACCTTTTTCCTATTAAGTAAGAGTAATACGAGGCAAACAAACAAAAGTGGTTCTTAGCCAACCTTTTCTACACACTTACTGTTCCTCTCTACTCCTCCCCCTTCTCCCTTTTCCTGAGGAGGGTCGTTATTATTAGTAGACATATTTTACGATGACGAGGGAAACAAATCCGCTAGGAAATAAGTAAATCCAGTACTGGAATTGGATGTGTATAGAGAGATATGTATGTTTTGAAACAGGTACGGTTAGGAATGGTTATCTTGAGCGGATTTAAGAGGCAGATTAGGGATGAATACCAAACCTGGAGGAACCACCACACGCACTTTTCCTCCCTGAAGCCATTAGAGTCAAGGTTCAGTCCGTATCTCATCATTAAGGCTCTTTGTAAATTCTCTGATTAGCTTATAACTAGCTGTTTTACAGCCTGATGAGATTACGAGGTGACACTACATTCCTCACCGCGTTTGACGTCAAGCGGCCAAGAAACCATGACGCTTTTCCATGGATGAGAAGGAAGATTGGCTTTTAAAACTAAATTAAAGGGCCGTAAATGAATCCGAATCCGTGAACTTAATATATGGAAGAGAACCAGCACCTGAGGGATCCAGTATAATAAGAGTAGAAATAATCTCTGCTTTTTAAGATGAATTATTAACGAGCCGTTCTTGTAAGACACAAAAGGAGTCGTGGACGGAAACCTCCGTCTTGCATTATCTCAGATAGACGGGTATTTATGAATTTCTGGTTTTAAAGCAATTTGATGAGCTCTAAATTTGGGTCGTTTCTTTGAAAATGGAAGGAGAAAAAATGTCATAGTTAAGTTAATCACAGGTAAAGTTATATTAGCACTCTGATCCTCTGTATAACTTATTAGGGCTGGAGATTTTATGGGAACGGGGCGGATGTGGGGATGATTCATGGGTAATTACTCTCCCGGCTGGAAGTCTCAGGTTTAGTCAAGGTGTCCTCCATTATGAATGAATACGTATGAATGAGTTTAGAGAAGAAGACCTAAGAATTAACAATCGTCCATTCCGTCCTTTTAATAATATAACATCATTACACAACTCCTGTCTCCCCAATTTAAAACTTTACTTCAAAACGGGAGTTAAAAACAAGGTACATCTAATTGGTTAGAAAAATATCCCTGAAAAATAAAAATTAGTAATATTATCTTTACTTCCTCAAGTAATGATTGCTTTTGCGATTTCAACATCGATGTTTTATAGATAATATGATAATTGTTAAAATTTAATAGCCATCAAGATGATTTTTTTTAACTTTAATTTCAAATCATCGTGGTTTCTTACTACATGCTACACCTGGATAGAAACTTGGATTAGAAAGATCTTCCAGATTTTAGCGATAATAATACTACTATCTTGTAAAGTCATATATAGAGCCCGGTGGTTAGTCTACTTTACGATCCCTATAAACCGACCACCAGCACTTTGTAAAACTTGTTTCAATTTTCTCGAAGAGAACATCGTACTTCCATCAAAGATCAAATAGTCATAAAATTTGCTGATTAGATTCTTAAAGGATATCAGATCCTGATGAGGAATTTCAAATTACGGCCTGCAAAACATTAAAGACATTTTAAAATCCAATTCAGTCAGGGGTGAGTCAGAAGAAGGAGTCGTTGAGAATTTAGGACAGAACCACTGCAAACTGCAATGCCAAAGTATTCCATTCCAGGGTCGAAGTACTGTTAGAGTTAGAGACATACTGTAGTAAAATAGTGCTACTATTTCATCAAATAGTGAATGGGTTTCGGAATTAAAGTAGGATTTGGCTCGGGGAGAGAGAAAGTCGATTAGGGGGAAAGTTATGGATCCCGAAGAGCGGTCAGACAGAAGGAAGTGTTTGGATTTAAAGTTAAGTACAATTTGGTGTATATGAAAACACATGGAAATGAAATGGAAGGATTGAAGCCCACTGGGTCGTTTTGAAATTGGGAAGGGTCGAGATGTGGACAAGGGAGATTCCATGACAGAGAGCGAGCCGGTTTTATGGGTCCCATATCATTAATAGAAGAGAAATGAGATCTGCTCAAATACTCAGGGGCTGTTGAATATGGATAAATTCCCGGGTAGCCAGCTCCTAGTCCGGGGAATAAACTCCGAATAACCGGGGAGAAAAAATCTATAAAAACTGCACCAGCCCTTCTTCTTCCTAAAAAAAAGTTACAACTTCCATGTAAACTTAACCTTTTTTTAGTCCTAGATTGCTCCCATCAGATACTTCCATCACTATATCCCACCACCACCACCACCGTCCTTTTTTAGACATTATTATCCCTACTTAACTTCCCCTGCTAAAAAATACATTCTCATTGCATACATCAGAGCCATATCCCTGCATCTTCCAGCCCCATCACCCATAGCCCTCTCCTCTCAGCTAATGTAATGTAATAGAAGGGGATTTCTTTATGAAAATGTCTTTTTTGCTAAAAAAATCATGGCTTGACTTTAATGTAGAATGTAGATATAGGATGGCGTGTGTGTTATATGACATAATATTATCATTATTATTATTATTATTATTATTATTATATTGATACTTTTCCTCCTTCCTGTGTAACTCTCCGCTTAAATTGACTGGATATAGAGATAACTTCTTTCCAATTTTTGTGCCAGTATATAGTGTAGTACGTAGTGGGTAGTTGATCTTTTCCCGGACCCGACCCGATTTTTTTCTCGAAAATAATCAGACTCTTCACTCTACACAAGGTTGTGATGGAGTTTAGAGTTTGGAAATACACAAGGAGTTTAGAGCCTCTTAGATGTAGGTATAGAGAGGGAGGAAATATAAGAGCAATCTCATGGAAACCCTAAGGCCTGACCTATGCATGGATGAGTCATGTGCACTTCAATTTAAATTTTTTAATGCATTCTCGATCCGTCATTTTATTTCGAAAGAACCCTTTTCTCCTAAACGTGTCTCTATGGACTGGAGACGGGATTTTATTTTTCAGATAAAAATGGGAAATGAAAACTCTTTTCTGGGAACTGAAACAAGGAGTGTTTTAGTCAACAGCTCTGCTGTTGGTTTATATGTGTGACAGAGAGAATGGGCCAAGCGGGGTCGTAAGGTGAATAAACGGTGGGTATAGCTGTAGAGGAATCTATAGGATTGTAATAAAAAGACGGGAGACAGGGGTGAAAGAATGTCTGTTTCCATTTCCTTTCCGAAAAGAAATTGATGGGAATGGTTGGGTAAATTGTGGCTGGATTCTGGCCTTGTAGAGAGGTCTTTGATTCCGAACCTTGTTTCCAGTGTGTAGTACTTGTAAGACAGCGTCGATGATAGCGTAAATCGGTGTGTAAGCTCCTTAAACGATTAGTGCCTCTTTATGTCCGATGAAATTAGACAAGATAAAAGCAATTAAGGTTTCTCATGAGAAGAAAACAAAGAAGCCAGGAGCAGCAACAGTTACCCTTCTTATCTTTCCCCTCTCTCTCTCCAAATGGCGCCGCTCGTCTTTTACTTACTTATTTGTACAAGTAGACTCATCTTCAGACTCTTAGAGGATGGACAGAATTGCCCCACAACCGAACCGATTATCATTACTCCTCTTTACAGAGTCTATACTGTCTGGTTTATTTAATGAACATATCCACACTCAAACCAGTGCAGAGTTCGGGAGAAGTTGAAAAGTTTGACTTTTTTGCTACAAATTTAAGGTTAAAAGTTCATTTTTAAAATCTCAATTTTTATTTAAAAAAACAATGGATTGTTTTGCTATGCGAGTTACGTCTAAAGTTTCGAATCAATCGTACTATTTTTAGACACATCAAAACTAAAGATTCTTATTTTAACTCTTATTCCAGTTGTACAGAACTGATTATTAGGATTAAAGACATAATTATAAGAGAAAAGCCTTTCCAATTCCCCCGCTGATGTCAATGATATCCCGTTCCAAGTATTGAATTTTCAGGTGGATTTTTTAAGGTCTTCCATATTGTGCTCTGTCTGAAAATGATATTAGATGTACTAGACTAGAGGGCTGATTCGGTAACATAGTAACATTATAATTTCCCCTGTACGCGCTTTGATAATAATGGAAACGAAGCAAAAATGAGTATAAAAAGGTAGCAAAACAGGGTCTGTCGTCGTTGTTATGTACTCCAGGAGTTCTTTACCAATCGACCTGTCAGTTCTGTCAAGAAGAGGCTGGCTGGCAATCAACGAAGTTTACTTCGATCGGCAGGGCACATAAAGAAAACTTCCGGAGTTGAAAAGAACTGGGAACTCCTACTTTCCTTCATTACCTGGCTTCTTTTTTCCTCCATTTCTCTCACAAAAGCGGTTGTTCCGTACTCTCCCTATACTCTGTTGATATACATCCCTCTGATTATATGTACAAAATATTCCTTAGAATTTGTCCAGTAGGAAACTGATTTATATTCCGACTAAAGATCTCTTTGATCTGGATTATAGGAGGAACTCAAGGTTGTAACTTGTACTGCAAGCGATTAAAAGCTCCAAGATATCATAAGCTCAAAATATATAGTAAATCGGAATTAAAATGCAGGGAGGGTAACATTTAAACTGTTGGGGCAGGCCGGATTTATCCTTGAATGATCAGATGGGCGATGGGCCTGTTCAATATTTATAAGTCAGAGGCAGCTAAGTTCTTGGAGAACTGTTCGGACTGAAGGCTTGCCAGGTGAAAGGCCTTATTGAACGATTATTGCAACTGAATTAGTAATGAAAATCAATTGTTGTATAATTGATTAGGGCTAGGAATAGTTCTCTTAGAGAGAGAGAAGGGCTTGATCCCTGCTTTTGTTTGACTTTAGTATTAGGGCTGGTCCTCTGGTCCCATTTTTATTCCCTTTATCTCGCCCAATAACTCTCTCCTTTTATTTTACACCTTTGATTTTACCATCCGATCCGTTACCCACAAATGAAACTGGGATATCGGCTCATCTATTCTTCAGCTGCTGATTTTAAATGAGATGGCTTGTCATAGAAATCGTCATCATCCTCGGTCTAAATTTCCGATCCAGATCCAATCCCTCGTCGTAATATTATGTTTGAGGCGGAATTTCCCATACTGCCGGGGATGACATCCTCTCGGTTCATTAATACTCCAATCTTTGATCAAAAATCATTTGATATTGAGGAACGATCCTAGCTCTTTGAAATGTCGAGTGAGGTAGGTCGGGTCTCTCCCCTTTTGTCTATGGATATGGATTTTAATTGCTTCTCCTCTCAAATGACTGATCAGCTTGGGGCTTGAGATCCTATTCGATTTCACTCGGAACCCTCATGCACTCTCGATTGTTTAGAATATTCATATGGGGTCTCATTAATATCCGATTTATAAGGAGAGGATGCAGTAAAAGTGGTGGTGGCTTATAGGTTTTGTCTCCCGACATTACGTGACCTGCCCCAACTGAACCCGTAGTAAGTCAACCATCCAACCATCTGCCCTTCCGATTCTTTTGTCTCACTTCTGGTAATGAATGTGCTCAGTGGTAATTTGGGCTGAAATGTATGAATGAATCCTGGTGATATTATTACGATGTCTGATAGTGGTGGTGGAAGTGGAAAGGCTTTGAGATATTATTTCCTCTCTTCAAATCCCATTAAACAAACTTCGTTTACAACTTCCATCATCGGAGGATCGGGAGTGTTTATATGGCGATTCAGAGGGATTTCGCTTATTCATGCTGAGCTGGAAATTAGGAAGAGGATGAGGACTTGTAATATTTCTAGTAAACTAACAACATGATTCATTCGTTTCATAATTCAGAATGTAAACTACTTCATCAGCACTTGACGATTATTTTTTTCCAGCAACCCCAACCTCTGGAAATTTCGACCGAACCCGAATTGTAAAAAAAATTCAAGTCGTGCTTTATCTTCTCCAGTCCTTGTCACCGTCATTTCTCTCGTTTTCTACACAACAAATCCTGTATTGTGTGTTTAAAATACATGAGTAGAAAAATTATTCAACTTACTAAGGCGTGTAGGATAAGGATTTCTCCCATCCAGTAGGGAAATTGGAATAAGAGCCAGTTCCTAGCCATCATAATAATAATAATAATTGACCTCGGAGATGAAAGGGGAGAAATTGATTAGAACGGGAGTTTATTAAAGAAGGACTATCTGAGCCTTGGACTAAATCCCTTGACAATTAAGTGGACGATGTGATGTGGATCTTGTTAGGGTCATTAGTGACCACATTAGAGAGGACATGTATTCTGTTCCCTCATATGCAATTCCTCGGAGAGGGAGTCTCATTCTCATTTAATTCCTCCTTTCACAGGAGCAATAACGTAGTTTTGTGCGAGTTAACTCTCGGTCTTCCTCCTTTTGCCCTACAACCTTCCTATCCCTCTAATAAATATGACATGATCTTCTATCTTCTGCTTTCTCCTCCACATCCACAACAACTGCAGAGAGATAGAGAGACTGGTAATAAGAACGGGAGGAATAATTCCAGTTACAACCCAAGAAACTATACAGCGAGGGAAATCCCGGTAGCTTCTTGTCCCCGAAACTCTTGTAGATTGGGCTCCCGGATAGGGAGCTAAGTGCGGATCGGTCATTAGGGATTAGAAGGACTTCTTTCATGATGTTTTATCAGCCAGAGGAACTTTATTTTATAGTTGGAGGAGAGAGAGAGAGTAAAGTCTTATTAGCCCAGAGATTCTTTTAGTTACCTAAGCGAGACTAATAGAAAAAGTACTAGAAGGCAGGAAAGTAATAAGATTGGAAGCATGGAGTCAGAAGAAGGTGTGTGTGATGCGGTTGTCCCTGTAGCATGAACTAGTAGGAACTAAAATTCCCGTGTTTTCCCCTTTCATTCCTCCGCTTTTGCGATTGAAGCCACTAGGGCTAACTACAACTGCCCGGGCATCGGGATGCGGGGTTGAAGAAGAAGAAGTCTCTAATTGAATTAGAGAAGTGGAGTTACGAGGCAGAGATCAAAAAGAAGGTTTCATTGCATCATCCGACGCACAACTGAGCACTAAAGTGGCCAATTGAATCTGAGCCCTTTCCAACACATAACGTACACACATACGGGGAAAGGAGTTCATATCATGAGCACATTCGAATGGGATATACGCAACACTCTCTATAGACTCACTACCGGATGCATCACTGCAGAAATAAAAAACATTTTCGCTATTATTATTGCTTCTGTATAAAGAGTAGAGGCTCTCGAATTCACATAATATTATGTGCGTCGGCGAAAGATCTGACTTGTTTTCGTATCAACATTTGATCCACTATATGTGTAAAAAAGCATAGTGAAGGAAAACAAGAGGAAACACTAAACAGGATGAGGATGGCCACAAGGAACGGAAAAGGAGGCTAAGAAGGAAGAAATTCCTCGATCATAAATGCTAGGAGAGAGAGAGAATACGAGGACTTTAAGGTTCTGAATAAAGAAGTGTCGTTTCTTTCACCTCCTCCCATCCTCATTCCATCACCTTTTTTACTTACGCCATTCAATAAAAGAGCTTTTCCTTTTGTTGACTTTTGAGTCGGCAGACAAACTGGCAGACTGGCTTACTTTTAAAAGATGAGTGTGTATAAATGTAATGGTGACTGGGGCTAGTAATGGTAGGATATAGGATTACTCATTCCATCTCCGCACGTCCCTTCTCCCAGAAACGTCTTAGAACTTAGAAGGTCCAGCCTTTTAATCTTTGACTTTGAGAGACGAAGTCCTTGCACAATGGGCCCTTTTTGAGATTATCGGAGGCATGGTTATATGTCTAATTGAAATTACAAAACTCATTTATCAGGGCCCTTTGTAGCCATTTCACAACCTTCCCTTCTCAAAGTTCAAGGCATTCCCATGACTTTTAAGTGGTTTCCAGTTGAAAATAACTTTAGTTTTGTTACGCAGTTAAAAGGTTCTGGACACCTTAAAGAGAAGGGGGATTTCAAGAAATGTATGTCGTTTCCTATTAACGATTTATTCCCTCATTTTAGCATCCGATTTTTTTTAGCTTTTAACACCAAATCCCAGTCTAATTCCTTTTTATGTATTTAAAGCCCAGAGGTGTCCATTGGTTTCGATACAGTAATAACAATATAGTTAATTCTTTTCTTGGCAAGACTGTAAGTTATTACAGTCGGGGGATAGCATAAGAAAGAATATGTGATTATGTGCAGATGTATGCATATCCAGCAAGTCGAAGGGAATGATGATTTATTTGTGGGTGGTCTCCAGACTCTGAATTATCTCTCTTCCTTCAAATTTATTTAAACTCAGTCAGTCCAAGACGTGATTCTGATTATTGGGAAAGAAAGGGAGAGGGAAGAAAAGGCTCAGGAATAATGCAGTAAGAATAATGCCACAGGAAAGGTAACAGAAAGAATGACTGGACCCAATGAATAATAAAAGGAGTTTTTTAGGCCTTATTTATAAATGTAAAAGTCAAAGCCTGTAAGTACCAGAGAGTCATTGGTATTTACTTGGCTTGATGGTGGTGATGGTAGTCGGTGGTGGTACACATAACTCGTTAGTACTCTCGACCAGAGTCAATATCATATTATTTTTATAACAAATAGTACTAAAAACTATTCATCTCTTAGCGGAGTTAAATAATATGAATATTGCATATGAAATCCATACCACCAGGACAGGACATATTATGCATTCATTGACCGACGACCATGGGATTTCCTTTTCATTTTCTGTAACAATACTCACAAAGTCTCAAGTCAAAGGCAAGTCATGTCACATCCTTTGACGTATGCTGGAATCGATTGGAATTGGATTACATTACATATATTATTATTAATAGGACGGGGAAAAATTCTTCGAGATATGCAGGATAAAATAACTAAACCCATTCCAGAGCTCATGATTACAGACCGAGATATAATCGCATACTTGAGAAACTTAATAACGAAATACCTACCTACCTCATACTCCTACCCTTCTATTGTTACGGAATTAAGAATGTGTACTTAAAGTCGTCGAAGAAAAGTCATAAAGGGACTTTTTAGATCCTTTTTTACTTACCTTTTCCTGATTTGAGAAGCCCAGGTGCTCCGGCTCAGTTAATGTTAATATTAATATTATTATATCATATCATTATTCTTCAACGCATCAGCCCAAGTCATATTTTCCTGAATGAATGGATCTTTCATCTACAATCTAGTCAGGAGGAGGATGATGATGGGATGATGGAAGAGGAGATTAGATATACATTCACACCGCCCCCACCTTTCCCTCTATGGTGGTTGGACCCTTTGATATTTGATCTGGAGATGAAGTGCATAAAAATTGTAGGTGTAGATTTCACCAAGTTGGAAATGAAAAAAAAAATCTTTTGTCACCAGCTATTTCTTTTGCGTAGGTTTGACTATTGACTAAGGACGGGATTGGAGAGGTTGGAATGAATGGGTTGATGAAAAAATCCAATTTATTCCTAGTATTGTTTTGCCAACTACAAATGAGTGTATGTAAATGAGCCGGGGAGTGAATAAAGCTGTTTGCTCTTGATCCGAGGGGATGGAACCGCAGAGTGAGATAGAGAGCAAATCCGTGTGATTAAAAAATAAAAAACGCTAATGAATGCACACATTCAGACAAATGATCCTTTTATAAGGCGAGCTTGGTTGGAATTAATATATAAATTACTGCATTACGGTTTGAAACAGTGCACTAGATAAACTCATATTACTGGCAGGATTTCGTAAAAATTCGTAATTAAATTTACACCCTTCAGAAGTAAGAAAAGTCCACAATGGATTCCTGGTTTATACCAGGAAATTTTTAGCATTCAAAGCATTTCATTGATTTTTGAAAAGAAAAAAAAAACAGTTAAGAAAGAGACAAGCTAAAAGGGTTAGATTTGAAGATATGCTTTAAGCATATAATATAATGAATCTCGCTATATTCGCACTTGAATGATAGTGATAGTGTGAATGGTGTCAGGAAAATGAATGGAACCTTATCATGACATAAAACATGCAAGGGAACTGACGCTACAACACTTATTCCTATGCTTAATGAATTTTAAATACTCTTCTCTGTCGGTCTCGTTGGCACTATATGGCTTCAGTCCTTCATGTAAATATATTCCAACTCCCAACTACTTTCATCTTCTGAAGTCAAGCCTCGCCTCTTCATTTAATTATCAAATCGTGTTAATTGGCACTTATTCTGCTCGTTACACAGTACTTAATTAACCACTTTGCTAATCTCCTTACCTTCCGAGCCGATTCTCTCAGACACTATTACCTTCATCCTCTTCATTTATCATCCACGGGGTTCCCTTCATTTAACTTTTGTACCTTCGCCATGTGCCTGCATATATTTCATATTATATGATGATCCTATCAACTCCCCTTTTGCTCTTTAGCTATTCATATTATCATAGGATATTATTCTCACTTTCATCCCTTCAAACATCAGAGTAGAAGCAGGTTGAGGCTGTGTGTAGTCCACGGATTTATAGGAGCTGTGAAAAAAGCTGTAGACACGTTAAATTTGAATCTATCCCTGGTTACATATTACACCTCTGGGCTACTGCTGTGAATGAGTAAATGACTAAATCTGATGTGATTTCGGCACGCGATCTTCTCCCTCCTGTGTGAATCTTCATTTTGTTTTACTTATCGTTTTAGTAATATACTTTCACACCGACAAACACTTTATGTACAAAAGGTCCGTCATTGCCATCCAGCAGCTCATCCATTTACATCTACAACATGTGTAGTAGTGGCACAATGAAATATCCTTAGTCTACTTGAAATGCATGTGTTGTGTGCTTAATAGGAAATGGGGTTCATTTTCTTCCTCGGGTTTACTTATTACATAACGTGGGGATAAGAGATACTAGCCATTACGTGTGTACTATCCGGGCTTGTACGTAGCTTAATGCGGGGGCAAGTCAGTGTTTTATCTACCGAGTTAAATTACATCTTCTACAGAGATTTCACATGAGAGGAGATGGAAATGTCCTCGAATAAAGTGTGTATAGCTTGTAATGTATTTTCTTGAGAGGATATTAAGATGTTGTAAGTTGTAGCAAGTCGATGACATGAGATGTTTTTGGTAGTTGAATGTGATGACGTTGTTGAAGTTGGAAGTCTAATTACAAAGAGACGGCCTGTTTGATCGTTGAAGCATTCATTAGTTATTGTTTAAAAAAATGTCTTTTTATTCTTCCGTCATAACAGTTGTCTATTTTGTGGCTTACCTTTTATACTTTTATCGACTTCTTGTGAAGTAGACAATGGTTTAGACAAAGTCGGTAAATCCCTCAAAATGTACCACTATTGTACTCTACTGCCGTTGTCTTTAAGTTCCCGTCTTTAGGATATAGTTCCCTCGCCGTAGATGCAATTAAGTATCGGTACTAGTTTCTCATACACAAGAGGTAGATAATCATGGGGTTAGGAAGTAATAATTTGTCTGTGGTTTTAATTTTCTCAAAGAAAAATCCTTATTTTTCGTCGTCGTCGTAGCCGGGTAACTATTCTGTATAAAATACATAAACGAAGGAGGTTATAGTAATGTAAGAAAAAGTGATTATGATAAATTAGGGATAAAAGGAGACTCAGTACGGACTGTGACTGACTGGTTAGGTGTACATTCATGGTTCATAATAACATAAAGACAACTGACTGATTCCACCGAGTCTAATAAAAGGAACAATAGTTTCTAAAGAACATTGAAGACACGGAGCTCAAGCTACTTTGAACTTGGTGTGGCTCTTTATTCCGT
The DNA here is from genome assembly GCA_906901685.1 of Desoria tigrina. Lineage (NCBI taxonomy): Eukaryota > Metazoa > Arthropoda > Collembola > Entomobryomorpha > Isotomidae > Desoria > Desoria tigrina. The sequence goes on from CAJQTU010000014.1 coordinate 887,542, forward strand.
TTTTTAAGGGAAGAATAAGGGAAAATAGGAAGAAAAAAATGGAGTAAAATGGATTTAGAAATTTTGAACCGTCGGAAAAGGGTAGAATGACAATAATCAGTTCGGTTTCGTCTCGCCCTTGACAAGAGAGAGGTTAGAACCGAGGAGAGGTAGAGCGTGCCAAACGATGTGAAACTGACGAGACCTCCTGGAGGGCCCGTTTCCTTCGAATTATTCAGCTTCCTTGGGTAAAAATGAGGCAATTCACTTGATTGCTAAAGACAATTTTCGCACTTCTCCTACCCTTACCATCCATTTTTGTATTCTTTTCACCCAAAAATTATTATCCGACTCTCAAAATCAACCGTAACGTTAAATTATTATCCTTAGAACATTTCTATACAAAAACTTCATTGTTTTCCTCTCCTGTTTCGAGTTTAGACCTCTGTAATAGAATTTCCAATTTCAAATCCCTAAAAGCAGCACATGCAATCTGTACAATAAAAATACGAAATCGTGTATATTTATATCATTGTAAAGGTAATAGAGGAGCCAATTTAATTAGATTATAAATTGGGACCCATAAATTTCCCTTTTGAGGTTACTTTGACATCGAGATCCATTTGAAATGAAGTATAGCCTGCGAAATAATGATACTAAAAATTATTTCGATATCCCTAAAAATCCCCCGCCCCTGAATTAATAAAAACTGGCATCTCTAACAATGGATTACTAGCGGAGGAACAGAAGCCAGATCCAATTATTTCTAAAAACGGTAGCGGTTTCAGTAATTAAAATATTCTTTGATGTATAATTACCAAATCCTTTGGTGGAGGAGAGAGATTGAATAGAAAAATTCCCTTTTCGGAACCAGCTTAAAGAAATAATGGCCGTTTCTTATAAATATAGTGTGGGTCTGGTGTCTACTCCTTGTTCTTTTATCCACTCATTGCCCTCGCACATTAATATTCTTTTTTTTTCATCTGCTGGATTAATCTGGTAGACGAAATTAAGAAAAAAAAAGTGGCGAAGTGGAGGAAGTTATATAAAGGACTCGATCAAAATGAATGAGTTTAGGATATCACCCTCTCCTCATCATGCATGCATTCACATTAGCATCTTTCATGAGAACGGGGCCATAAGATGATCATCATCCTCCTCATCATGCACAGAACAAAGGGCAGTTGAGGGAGAGAAAAAATCGCATCAACTTAGGCCGGAGATGGTCCTCTTTAAGCTCGAGAATTTTAATTAAAATTACGTGTACTCGTATACTCATCGGAGATTAGATAATTTGAGAGAGGGAGATCCTATAATAGGCCCAATATAACAACATTATCTCTGCAGAGTAGACCTTATAATTGTGATTGTCAGAGAGGCGAAAAAAACTGGAGAAATGAGAGCTCTTTTTTTACGTTCCCCTTGAACCTTCATGAATATTCATGATTTCATCTCTCGTCTTCTGTTCTGTATCGCGTATCAATTCTTGGCCCGATCTGGCCCTGATAAATCTACTCTGCCTTAATCAAATGGAGGAGGAAGAAAAGAAAAGGGCTTATGGATATGGGAAAAAAATTCAGTTTAATTTTTAGAATCTCTTCTCCCCGTCCCTAAGTTGCCCGTAGTGTTTTTCCAGCTCAGCTAATGTTGATACTTTGATGCAGTTGAATAAGATAAAAGCGTAAAAGCATACGGATATTTGTATTCTCACAACTGAGCACAGCAAGTGATTGCGGAAGGGAGAGGGAAAAAAACTTTTTAGTTATCACCACAGGGAAAAAATCGTATTAAGAAGTACAAAGTCCATTATACAGCCAACTAATTCATTATGAGTAAAAGTATCAAGTCCCTCATCTGTTCATTTAGTAAGGAAGAAGGGTTGGGAAAAAAATCCCAGTCCTCCGGACTTAGTTTACTTATTTGCTTCAGAGCTCACCTCATTGTCTAAATCCAACTGTGAAACAAAGATCCCCTGATGAGGATACTTTACTTCATCCACTTTTTAATTGAACTCGACCCTGGCATAATTTCTTCTGGGAGACGTATTATCTACTTTATTAATGTAAACTACCTCATCCCCGAAAAGTTTTATAATTTTTTTTACCCCGTCCTCCTTTTATAATCCCTTAAATACTAAATACCCTTGGTTTCAATGTTTTAAAAGCGCTAGAACAACACAAGGCCTTATCTTAGTGTTCTCCTCGATTCCCCTGTCATTTGGATTTTTTAGAATTCAAAACTGAGGAGATTACGGGGATGGATTACGTAGGAGGCTTGGGTTGTTAGTATTTTTATAGGAATCTAAGTTGAAACCTGTGCTGGATGTTTCCCCCAACTATTATTACTGCCCTTCGTTCCTGCCACTTTTTCCAGACAAATTGAAACATTTTTTTAGCCCGAACGAGAGAGCAGACATTGATGTCGAAATTGTTTAAGACAATGCAGACAGTTGTTCTGCCTACCTCTTTCATTAGCTGGCGGTGGAAGACAGGTGGAATAGTAAATTAGATTGATTGTTGTTTTAGATCTTGATTTGTTCCTCTGCCTCTTCTCCTCCCAACTACATGTGTATGTTTCCCTTTACTGTTAGCATCTTCTATATGGCTATGGATATCTTGAGTTTAGAGGATTGGGATCACAGGGTTGTCAGGAGCAGTAGAACAGGTAGCGTAGAATAAAAGTGTCAAAACGTCTACAAAATCAAAGGAGTCAGTTAAAGGGGGAAAGAGTATGATAGAAAATGGTTACTTGTCTTAATCGGGCTCTCTGATAGTTCGTTTTCATGTTATGGTTGGCAGGTTCGTTGCATGTTCATCAAACGAGAAATTGTAGTGCTGATCATTATCAAAATTGGATTTATCCTTCTCTGAAAAGAATTTTTATTTGGATATGCATAATTAGGCGTGTTTAAAAAGAAAAACTTGTCGACTGGGAGCAGCCAGTTGTAGTTACACAATTTAGGAATTTCTCGCTTTCAAACATCTTCTGACATCTTGTCTAGACGCCCATCACACTCTTTCCATCGGCCGCGTACAAACAACCATAATAATATTTTAATACAACTAACTACTCTCCTCAATCATTATTACTGAGATTTGGAATTACAGAGGTGAATTCAAGATTTCGAAATTGTCGTCAAAATCACTAAAAAACGAGTCGAAATGAGGAAAGACAAATCCTGGTACTTCTTGCTACACCCTCCTTGACATGTAAAAGACAACTGGACAGGATATGTGAGAAAAGTAATTTAAACGGGAACGTTTACAATTCACCAAAGAAAAATTTGCATCAGAATTCCTTGTAAAGTTCTCCGACACTTAATCACCTCCCTCCTAATATACAACGCCATGCATGCATACATAGATACATGCCTTTCCTCAATACGTCTCAAGGCAAATATTATCCATAGGGAGAGATACAGGCTCCAGAGTCAGTCTTAAATTTCACTCCAACTCCATATAAAGAAGGGCCAGAGAAAGTCAACTTTGTCGTTGAATGAGGTGTCATGTATTTTAGAAAAATGTTCACATTGGTATTCAGAGCATAGTTGTAGGAAGAGGGCTTGAGTTTCTTGGTTCATTTCATTTATTCTAGTGTGTGGAGGAGCTTCGTTTTTTCTAGATTCTTTAGTAGTCCTAAGTCTCTCGTAGAGAAAATGATGAGCAAAATCCGTAACTATAGTCAAAGAGAGCCGAGCTGAGTCTGTAATGTAGGAATGAAAATAGGAATACTGGCAGTAGAAAAGAGAGCTGGAGAGGGTGAAGAAATTGGGAAAAAGTAAAGGAAAGGTCTTTTTCAAATTACAAAACTTGTATTTTTTCGTCCTCTATTTGAAAGAGCTGAGTGACAGACTCGTTACTTGTTCACTTGTGGCCCGCATTCCTCCTGCCTTTTCTATATATCCCAGAGAAAAAGCTAGAAAGAAATGTGAAATCCTTCTTCCTTCCGACTTCCTTCACATTTTACTGACTTTACTTACGCAGCCTAACTCTTACTGCTAAGTAATCTTTCACTTTCCCTTAGCTTCGGATGAGGAAGAGAGTTAGGGACTTTAAAGGTGACTTCCTTCCCAATTACCCAATACTTACTTACGAAGCTACGTGGCATGAAATCTTCCCCGAATCCGCCATACAAGTCGGAACTAAAAGGCAAAGAGGATATTCTTGGTAACCGGATAAGATAACAAACCAGGGCGGCCCAATCAATCGACTTATTGAACCTGGAAAGTTAATTTTAATCCGAATCCCTTTAGGGAGAGTAATCCAGCCGTTAGTTTCCCTAATAAGAGAGTAACGATTGACCTTTGAAAAGTATTTTGTAACTGGAATCTGCACAAGTATTCTTATTAAAAAGAAAGTACTCCCCGCCTGGAGGATTTACGTATCCGTTTCCAAATCCCACAGTCTGTCATGTCGACAGGGTAGGGATACGGTAGCTTGTTGTTAGATCCAAAGGAATAAATTTAATTTCTACACATCTTCACTCTGTTCGTAAACTGAGAATTGAGTATTCATCGAATAAAACGGGCTCCTCTACAAGACCAATATGCTCTTGAAGTGAAAGGAGTATAAAATTGTCATGAACCTTCTCTTCTTTCCAATCATGTCGTCTCCAGCCATCTTCTTCCATTTATATTCTGTTTGAAATCCATAGTTCCATACTTCTCATACATGGTCCATCCCAATTCTGCAGAGAAAGCAAGGTAGGAGCAGATTCGAACATTATATCTCTGCCAAGAACGTGTACTTTGAAATCCTCTCCCTGAAGAGTACTATGGTACGGAGTGCAGAGGAGGATGTACGATACCCAGTTGAATCGGGAATACAACACTAGAACTCTCCTATGATATACGGTTATAGAGGAGAGAAAACACCTACTTCAACGGGAATGGTGTCTTTCTTCTTATTGTGCTCGGGATATCGGGACGGGCACTAGTCTTTCAGCATAAATTGCCTATATAAATTCCCAGGATAGTTGGTTCAGGGACATATAAGTGACAGGAAGGAGTCATCTTTAGAGATTCTCGGGCATATGTGATCCATATTCCTATTCTACCTCCCTCCTTGTGTAAATATAATGAAGACCTAAAAGCCTCCGGATTGGATTCAATTGATACGTTAAACCTACATATCCAAGGGGTAAAAGAAGAAGAAAAAAATTCAAATCGTGGAAGACGAACTTTCTCTCTTCCAGGATATTTTTTAGATGTTGTACCAATTTTCCTGCCTGACAGTCAACTTTCTCTTCCCTCCGACTCTCTCAAGGTGTATCGAGTTCTGGCGGATGGATATGGAATATTAAGGGCTCGTAATAGTACTTATATATAAGAAGGCCTATTATAAGTAATATAATAGGATGAGGACTAGGTACATAGATACTTTGTAGAATTTTTCTACTCGCACAACTTTCTTCACTTTTCCATTACTCAAGTGAAAATTGCCATTTACTTTGATCACCATTAGCCGATTTTTTTCCGTCATAAGTGTGTGCATGTATATCCCTCTGTCCTATTTGTCCCTTTACCTTCTCATCCAACATTATAATAGAAAACAAATAAGGATGAGAGTGTATTTTCAATTTAAGGAGAGAGAGAGAAAATTGATGGAAGCCAGGAGCATAACAATGGCTGGAGTATATTGGTTTAGTCAACCCAATCTTGCCGCTGGATAGATTGACAGATACTCTAGCCTACACAAGACGAAACGTTACATTTATACATAAAACGCAATTTCCCATGCATTCTTACCTTCTCGTATTATATTTAATGATAAACTTGACTAGACTTCATCCCCTTGTAGTTTGTAGCCCCATTTTCAAAATTCAGTGTAGTTGATAGGGGAGAAAAAGTATTTGAAAAGTCGATGGGTTCGTCGTCAGGAGTAATAATAAATGCGGAGGCTCTTAGAGTAGAGACAGGTCGAATAAGATGGTTTTCGGTAGTTAATACTCTCTCCAGAGAAGAGTCTATATATTCTTGGTATATTGAAACTTATACAATACTTTGTATATAATATTATTACATCATTTCTCAGGCAGGTTGGGAGGGAGTAGATGCATCGAGAGCTTTGTGGCAGACAGATTATAATTTTTTTAATACCCAATCCAAATATTGTCATTGGGAAGGAGAGAGGAAGACGAAGACAAGTACAGGAGTTCCGTAACCGTTTTTTTTACAGATCAACAGCGAGGAAATCATATCTTTCACTATATTTCATACATAGAAGGGGATCTGAAACGTGTATTATGTTACCACTTACGTGTTTGTATAATCTCCTAGAATTGATGAGGTGAGGTAAAGTTGATTGTGAGGTGTGTGTACTTCCAAATCTTAAGCTGAGGGGAAGGGACAGGTATGGATCCCTGTCAATTTCTAGTCATGCTTCAATTTATTATTTCCCAGTCCCTATCCAGCAATCAGTGAATTTTCATCTTAATCTCCTCGAGAGTAATTTATACATGCATCGACATGGGTTTCTTTGATATCTGAGAAGACAAAGAAAAGTGTAGGAACATAGTAATAACTTGTTAGTCATCCAAATTCCTAGTCAAATAGAGATGAAAGAGATTGTAGGGACTGATTCTGTAAGGGGCTTTAGTATTAATGATGCTAAATCAGACTAGCTTTAGTTTGATGGGAGCGTAGACACAGAAAACCACAAAATAATTATTTCACTAAACGTTGATGTATCTAAACCGCGAAAGTAATTTGCTCATAATTTCACATCATCAAATCTTAGGTCTGAGCCGCCAACGAATTTCTCAGTAATTCCACAAGTAGATGATCTGCTGTACAGTATCTAGATACACCGTCGGGGATATCTCCTGTCTCCCGTTGTGGTATAACTTACCAAGGCCAAATGAATTAACTGATGCTTCCCATGTCCATCCCTCGTGTAATTACCTTAAAAATAACCACATTATTATGGGTTGATTTAGAACAGCCTAAAATATCCCTTCTCCAGCCAGACATCTTCTCAGTCCGTACCAAATGTAATGATCCTTAAGGGTTGATTGGTTTTCCTGAGATGTGATTCACTTTTTAATCAATTTCACCTGCTCCTGTAACAAGGTTCATTGTATGCACAGGGGATCGTAAAAACCAGAAGTTGTAGTCAGTAGTAAATTTTCCTATCATTATCTTCGTTCTCTTCCAATAGTGCCTAAATTATACACCCCTTTAGAGAAATTAACGCTTAAAGTTTTGAGAATCGAGATCAACGACACGATTCCTCCCTAAAATCCAAGCCATTGCGTTAAAAGTATTTTGCGTGAATTAAAGAAAGCTATAAATACATCCAGTTCCAATGAAGTTGTCGAGATTTGGATATGCGGATCAAATGCTAATGTCACTTGAGTGACCACATCCTTTGATTTCGTCTCTTTAAATAGCTACATTTATGCATCTGGTGCTTGGAGGGAAAAAATAATTTCCCATTACAACAAAAGTCCTTTTGGTAGAATAATGGAGCTTTGCCATCAATGAGGCGTCCTAATGACAGTAATGCTTGGCTGCAGATCGAATAATTGAAGCCAAAAGAAGTGACATTCAGAGGGAATGAAGAATACTACTTAAAAAACTAAATACCGGATATTTAAACTAAATTTTTTCCATTCAGCCGTTTTCCATCCCCGCAGTTAATATGATAAACTACCGAAAGAAAAGGAACCTTATAGCTTAAAGGATTTAGAGAGGAATTAGAAGTTACAAAGTATAAAAATCTTGAGAAGAATATCAATCTTGCGTAACTTAATCACGTACAGTCAGAGTTGTCAACAGAAATTAAAGTAATTCCACAGTCTGTAAGTTTTAAATTGTTACTTCTTCTTTGGGACAAAAAAGTGTGGAAATTACGTACTAGCATGGATACGGATTGTTAAAATTTCTACAACTATTACCATTACAACTACCACTACTACTTACTCCCGACCATTGCAGTCTACTAAAATCCATTCAATCCCCTCAAAGACGTTTTAATGTGCTAATATCTTAAAGAACCTCGGAAGGAACAATAGAAAATACAGAGGATTTGAAAGAGAATAGAAAATGGCTACAAAAGGAGACAGAATGGAAATTGGGAATTTGGGATTTAGCTCCGTCGCGGTTTAAATACATTTTAGCTAATATTTTTGCTCTTTCTTCGTCGAATCTCTCTCTAACTAAATCTTAGACACAGGACTTGTATATTTATTCTCATCATCAATTCGACTGTTTGTGGGAACCGGGAATAAAAAAGAGTGCCAGGCTCGAAGAAGAGATATAAAAAGAGGACATTGGACGAGGGATTGTTTTGTCGAGAGATGAGAGATCATTAGAGAGACATTGGGAAGATTTTAGGAGAGAGACTGATGAACTAACTAACTAATATATTATATATATCCCACTCGTAATAAACCTTCTTGATGGGAAAACCGATTCTTTGCTCGCAAGTTTGTAGAATTTGAATCTTTAAGGTTTTTATATTGAGACAGTGGATTAGGGAATTGGACACGCTGGATGGACGAAGAAAATACTCATTTGCACGACGAGGATGGAGACGGAGAGGGTAAATAGCCCCTTCATGACCAGGCAGGAAAAGAGCGATTAAGCTCAAGACTAGTTTAATTGGAGGGATAATTAGTTGTAATTGTCCTATAAGTGACACTTCCTTAACGCCATCCCTCTCCTCAATAGGACATAGCCATTCCTTTCATCGTTTTTTCTGCAGTCATATACTCACCCTGTAACTCTCTCACTCTTCAGTGTCTCTCTTCTTATAATAAAACAAATTACAAATGTTATATTTCAATTAAAGCATGAACAGAACCTTCCTTTGGGTAAATGAATGAGTCGAATGTGTCAGAGGATGCGGAGTTTAGTCAAAAGAATTCAAAAGTTATTCTTAAATTATGTATAGAAACCAGTTGCTTTTCTCTGGCTCTTTGGGGATATCAAATATCAGGATTTTTCATTCCTTCATTTACATCTCTTTTTTCCCTTTAATTTATGAAAAGACGTTTCCTCCAGACCCTATATACGAAAATATTTATGTAACATATATGGGATTGAAAGAGAGCGTGTCAGATCACGAATTAAAATAGATATGACATTTACGTTGAATAGTCAAGGATCCTATTCATTTGCACGATGAATGCGTGTGGATCCATAAGTTTCTTCCATCAGATCATGTTATTCCTTTTACCGTTCATCAGTCTTCCCCACACGAGTTGTTTTCCTCAGTCAGAAGGCTCAGAACTCTTAATTAATTCTGATTAGTTAAATCAGCTCAAGGAACCGTTAATGATATAAATGGAAAGATGAGATGCTGCTCTGTGAATGGCTGTTTTAAAGAGGAACTTGTTTGAATAGATACAAAAATATTTTTGCGAACAATGGCATTTTCCCCATTAAAAGTCTGTCCGTTTTGGAATTTGGAATGATGATGAATAATAAAGTTAAAGCGACATTAATTTAAGCAGATGAATTTTATTTTATTCCACAACAATGGGATGAGGATTTTCCTAATTTTGCTTTGAATCCAGTCATCATCACTTATTCGGATTCACCACGTACTAAAGGGCATTGCACAGCCGAGCCAGTCCTCGTCGTAATGAATGAATAATGAATAGGAGGAATTATTCTACTTGGTTTATGCAATTAGAGTCAGATGCTTTATTGTTACATTAGGACTGATGGGATGAGTGACTGAATGACTGCGTGATGATTGTTTTCCTTCCCGTTTTCCTATAACTTCGTCCCTCTATTTTTACAATCCTCTGCTGCCGAGAGGGTACTAAAATAGAAGGAAAAATAATAAATTCGTAATCGTGAGAGCGACTCTGATTTAATTGTACTTTGGGATGACCATATGGGGGAGGAAGTAAATTTTTGGGCATGGGACCACAGAATCAAAGTACCATATGATACCACCACCACGGCTTTGTCATAATGAGACACAAAATCAACAATACTAAATCTTCATTGAAGTTCAATGCATTCCGTATTAGTGGATTGTTAGAGCTCTCCATTTACTTGGACGCTCAAACGTTAGGGGATGCATTAAAAATCAGCTAAGGATTCTGTGTGTGGGAATGGAGTAGTCAAGTCAGTCAGAGTCATTCATTAGTACATCTTTGGTTTGGTAACCAGTAGACGGTAAAGTCATGGAGGAGAGTGTTTAGACCAAGGATTTAAAACATGATGATTTTGAGGTCTCTTTTCATTTTGTTCGTTCTTCTATGAAATCACTCGTGCAAAAACGAAGCTCTCTTCCGCACGAAATAATATCCTCCATCCGTATAGCTCTTCATTCAAGGGAACAGGGTCCGTTTTCCTTCTGTAATAATTCCTTTAAAAAAGAATTACAATGCTAATTCCTCCATACCAGTTCTAATTCATTAAGACATTGGATAAGAAAGGATGGAGATGATGGTGAATGCAAACAATGCTTGTGCTTATCTTATAATCCACTGCTTTTTCTCCGTCTTGTCGTCGTCGACTCTCCCTGATTTCTGTGATGAAGAGTTGAGGAGCATTCAACCCTGTGAATGAGCCGTGGATGCTGTAATCGTTAATAATAATAATAGTCATGAATCTTCATTTATATCAGTCAAGGCTTGGATTAGGGTTCATTGTTCACAACTATCTCTCCAGCTAATGCGTAGAATTGTAGCAATTAGCAGTTGGCCGAGGTAAACCGTAAGGAATAAGTAAATACAATTTGTTTCATTTGTTTGTCTTTTTTAATGAACAGGTGGAGGGAACCTAGCCGGAGGAGAGTGGAAAAAAGAGCATGAAGGAGCATTGGTGGATGATGATAATGTTGGAGGAGTTATGACACCGTCTCACAAGAAATCCGTCGGGACTGCCATTAGGAGGAACATTAAAACGTCTCCTGCAAACAACTTTGATGACGGGAATGAATGCAATTCCACAAAGACGAGCAGTCAACAAGATACCAAGTCCTCGTTTTTGCAAAGTTTAGGCATTAGCTCACTATTTGGACAGTTGGATCCTCCAAATGCCGGAAATTCCACCACCAATGCACCCTACGGACCCACGGTTTGTCCTCCACAGGAGATCTCCAGCAACTTAAGCGGTAACTGTGGGGAAAATCCCTTTGATAACGAGTTACTTCGGAGTCTCAACCTGATCCCGAACCGAGTAATGAATTCGGTGGGATCTCAGGGCGATTTTTGGACTCCTGCCTCTACCGCAAGTCTCAGTTCGGAGGTGGACTATGTGGTCCAGAAAATCTCGGCTTTGTCCCAAGCTTCTTCCTTCGATTCCACCGACTCCAATGCAAATATCAAATCCAGGCCTGGAAGTAATGACATTGAATAAGTTTAATCCGCTAGTTTATTTGTAGAAACTCTTTGAGAACCAATTAAGAAAATAACCTTGACACGACTAAGCTAGTAGCACTACTGCATATTCGGTTTTCAATTTCAGACAAATTGGATGTAGAATTATAACCCGAGAAAGATGGTAATTTTAAAGGGATTGTTACCAATGAATCCATAAGTCAATCTTGCAATGAGGTAACATATATGAGGGCAATAATGCTAAAAACTCGACGAGCTTTCTCAAACTCAAATGTGCAGTTTGTTGCAGAATCAGGCTTTGTTTAAGATAAGGCTAGTTTAATCCTAATTATAAGTTTAACGATAATAATAACATAAGATAACGTTAACGTACACAGACAAATGAGCAGCAATTTCCCCCTTGTACTTCTTGTAAGTGAGTAAGTTCCTAAACTTAAGTTTAACCTAGAGTTACATATATTTGAAGAGTGTTACACAATGTAAAGTTGAAAGTACATAACCAAACAATTGTTTGCGCGACAACAACATTTCCTAAAGATGATGATACGTTTGAGGTTCCTGACTTAACTGACGATGCAGAATTCTCGTTCTGCAGAATCCAGTACAAGTCCTACTACTATTTTTAGGCTACGATTATAAATCCAGGCACTTACCTAGATTCCTAGATAGCTAGACGGTGTTCTATTTACTACTACTAATGATTACTTTAGAGAGGATCATATTATATTGTTATATGATACACATAAATATATTTAGCTACAACTGAACTCAGCTACAAACAAAGTTCCATACAAACTTCAACATCATGTTTCCTATTTGATCGATGATCAATCCTATTAATTTTAAGGCTTCGGTAATTGAACTAACTCTTCGAGACGTAAAATTTCCTACTAGCGAATTAAGTTGTATAAACAAAAGCCGTTTAAATTACCACTTACTACTACCACTAATAGACTATAGTTATCGGGATATTATTGTGCTGAATGTGTTCGTGACAAGTGATAGTATTCTCTAGAGAGCAGATAGAGTGTAATACTAAAATATTTGGGATATTCTAAATTGTACAGATGACAAGAAGGTATGATAGACTGCTGAATTATCACAAGATGTAATATATGCTTGCAATCGCATCCCTAACTATTTTAGGGATCCACACGGACAGACCCTGTAAATTTCCTAGGTAGCTCTTGTTCCCTTGTTCTAATGACTTGCCGGATACAGGAAGTCGAATTCCTAGATCGGTAGATACTGTATGATGATGTGTAATAATATTATAAATGTACAGCCCACTCATAATATATCTATATCGTAGTGCATCGTGTGAAGTAAAACTACCAAAGTTTTGACTTTAAATTTAACAAAAAAAACTCTGCAAATGTTGAAAAGACAACTTTTGTCGGATTCAACTCGAGCAAAGACAGGCATATAAATTATAACTCGAATCTTTGAAGCAAAGAGTATGAGGACTTTGTACATATATTCTTAAAGCAAAGCAGGAATATGTATCGTAAGTAAGAAATGATTTCAAGGCATTGAAACACTTATTGTGACGTACTTAAAAAATCGGGATCTAATCCCCTTTCCGTGGACAAAAACTAAAGAGAGAAACCAATGTAAAGCATACAAAGGAATTAATTCCTATTAAGAAACTACGAACTCAGAATCCCAGGACACCCAGAGCAAAATAATGGAGGTAGGAAAGAGGAGCAGCCCAAATGAATTTACGAATAAAACAATACATAAGTAGACTATAGTTGAATAATCTTATTAAAAAAGTATAGGGATCCTATATTATTCCTACAAACATAATTATATCTTCTACTTTATAGAAACTAGGCTTAAACGGAGCATACCTATCCAGTAATAATTCTTACTTAGTAATAACACTAATAATAATGCTAAATATTTAGAGTCAAGTCTAATTTTTAGAGACTCGAGACTTTCTAATTTCTAAAGTGTTCGACAACTAAAAGCAAGAAGCAAATGCAAGCTAAACTACATATAGAAAATTATAAAAAACTGAAAAAACCACCAACTCAGTCTTTTACTGAATATCTTATCAAAGGAGAAGGGAATTGACAGGGAGAGGTTGGAAAGTGTCAAAGGAATTTTAAAAAATAAATCCGAAAAATGCATGCATATTAAAAAAAAGCTGCACAACACCACAACTAGAACTCCGAAAAGGGGTGACCCTCTTCAAAGAAAGACATTCTATACTGAACTCTGAATCCAAGGCTCCTTCTCTCCTTATAGATAACTTGACGCTAAATCAACTTAAGCCGAGTCTTTGCAGCTGGGACAAGGATTAGGCTTACACAATCAATCAGCATCTGACAAAAAATTTCTGTATTCTTTTTAGTGGAAACTCGCGGAATTATGATCAGATCCAAAGACGGGGGAATAGAAAGCCAAACCTAACGAACCCGAACCGAAACACATGAAAAAGTGGTGAGGGTATAGTGGTTGCATATAAAGAAGGGCTAACTCAACCACACCCTCCTCAAATCTTCAAAGAATAAATAAATAAAAATGGCTGTTTGCAATTTATTAATAAATATTTGCTTTCCCTGTCATTAACTACCTTTCATGTACTGAATAAAAGGATACTAACTTGCCCCTGATTCATATTCTAAGAAAAAAAATTATGACAAAAAATTCCAGGAGTTTCCACAATCTGAAACCTCGCAGTCAGATGCTGATGCTGTATACAAACAAAATCATATACCAAATTGATGAATTGTCATCGGGAAGGGAATGAACGCACTAGAATAATAAGAACTTAACTACAACCTTTTGACTGTCACGAAAAATAGATACGAGCCAGGTAAATAAATAAGCAGAAAAGGCTGGTGCGTATTTGTAATTGAAGTATATATTAAAAAAATATCATCGTTTCGTATGTATGAAATCATGAAGATTCATCATCTCCAGAGGTGATTGAAATGCACTTCCAACCAAAGTCCATTTCTTCGTTCGGGAAAGAGAGCGGCGTGCTCAAGGGCTACATCTTATCACGGTGTTTGCCGCTTGCGAATTTCTAAGGGTGTCGCTTCGCTCAAGTTGATAATTCCAAACACAAGGCTAACTTCCGTTCAAAAAAAATATTGATCGTTTGGTAGGCTATTGAGATAAGATATAACTGTTGGATGAGATGTTCTTAAGTACAAATTATTGGAAAATGAGAATCCAAGTCATTACGGCTCTGTACTAGTAGAGCACGTTCGTACTTTTAAGAATTGGACTGATGGTATTTAATTACTTTCCTGCAAAGTTCCAAAAGTGAAGATAGTATTCCAATAAGTATGTTATGTTATATATGAGAAGATAAAGTGAATAAAAAAAAGGAAAAGCCGAATTGGAATGTTGATACTGAAGCGATAGTGGGACCCAGTGCAAATTTGCCAAGAGGAAATGATAAAATACATACATTCCCAGTTTCATGGTTCCTATTAACTAGTTAACGTAAGGTTCCTGTTTAAAAAATGCTTTTTTCTATTGCGTGAAATAAAACTTAGCCATAATGTGAAGCAAAAGTAGATAAGGTGTATTGTTAATGTACTGATAATGATTGATGACGTACTGTTGGCTCTGGATTTTTATAGAACAATTTCCGACGACTACATTTTTTGATCATGAGATTTGCAAAGAGATTATATTTAAAAGCCGTTGTTTTTTAAGTTCTGGTTCTTCTGCACTTGAATCCGAAATTTCCTATGCTTTAAACAAAATACTATAGATCCCTTGCTGAATCAGTTCTTGTTCTTATTCTCCGAGATAAACAAATAATTTCCATGATTTTCAACGCTGATTTCCGGTCACAGTACGTCGAAATATTTTCAGTACCGCAGTTCTAGATTTTAAGAAACAAGATTTACAATTTTTTGAAATTGTCGTTTGTCGCTACATTCTACTCGTCGTACATATAGACACAAAACTATTTATATTCTAAATCTTGCGTTGGCTTTATTTTCATTACACTTTTATATTAAAAAAGCGAGGGGGAAAGTTGAGGTGTGGAGGCTCCCTCGTACTTTCTCCTTTGCTATTTCTTGACATCACTGGACGGACTTGAATAATGACATGCGAAAGCAGCCTGTAGAAAAGCTTTAGTTTTTTCTGATTTAATATTTTCGGAAAGATTCTTGATTTCAATACTGAATAAAAATGAAAGAATAATAAGGTCACAATAAATAAGAAGAGATTTTAAAGTTGGACGGACTGACGATTTTGACGGACGGTAACGAAACTCGACTGTGAACGAACAATCCTCCTAAGCCTCGTGAAAAAGTTCCTATTTGCAAGCCTGGATAATCAGGCCTACAATCGTATACACATGCATATTTATTGAGGATATACATATATGGATTAATTGATTAATCAAACTAGTAGTTATTGTAATTTTCATAGTCCTGTAATATGAAAAACCGTAGTGTGTAGACTTCTATAGGTAATCACATATACTGAACTATTACACTTACGTAAAAACGTCAAGTATTGTGTGTCCAAAATTTTCATCAGTTTACTATAAACCGAAAATCCAATACACAAACCACTACAAAATAATTCCTGGGTGGGATAAAGCAATCATCTAGCTTTACAATGCAACGCAACTGTTATAATAAGAAACTCGGACTTGTATTTTTGAAACATTTTTTAAATTATTTACTTGTTAGTGTATAACCTTGTGTTCTCGACTCATTGTTCACGATGAAAGTTCTACGCAACATTGATGGCCCAACATATTCAAAATACTTTGCAGTTAATATAATGAAAAAACTTGAATCGCCGAAACTTGCAAACTGTACAGGGAGAGGAATATTAGTAATAAATGCTTCAATACCTCCACAATAATATGAACAGCCTAGGTTTTTATTCGCAATATCAATAAAAACAATCAATTCATCTCGGATTACGGTGGGTTGTGCCGAAGAAACAAAAATGCAAGGTTATTATGCAGGATATAGTTTTTGATTTTCACAGATCTCTCAGTAATTACTATTACCAATACTTGTTTCAATGTTTAGATCAATAAGTTACTACTTCGGATTATGTCTTAGAAATGTATGTATATTTTAAATTCTTACGATCAATTACAAATAATTATCTGTACAATAAGTTACGAAGTACTGCAGGCGTTGCAGGAATACCGGTATTGATTACAATGGAAATAAGATGAATCCCAAATAAATCTGTTAATTTGTCGTGATGGAAAATACCTGCTTTGTTGTCTTAAATTATTATCCAGCATAAATATTCACCATAAAATTTAATCATATACAAAATGACATTTATTCATTTCAAAATAGTACAACACACCACGAAATTATTTTACCCTTTCTTCTCCGAGTTAACTGCATCCAGTAAATGTATGTATATTTATTTATGTGTAAAATGGGAATCTGGAGCTGATTCCGGAAATCTTTCCCGGAACGGAAAAAAGATGGTGTTTTCGGAACTGAAATGATTTTTCTTGTCCTCCTGTCTGGAAGTACACCTCCGGGAATAAAATCATATGTCCCCTAGGAGCGACAACGACGGAGATCTACCTACCTTTCTCCCTACATTATTACACTTTCATGCTCCCTCTGATTACTGAAACACTGCTCTATTTTGCATATATATATATCTAACACTATTTTTTTTATAATCTTATCCATTCATTTCGAATTTTTTTGACACCGAAAATTTTCTAGAGAAAGAGAGCCCTGTCCCCAACCCGATGAAAACCACAGACATTTAAAAATCACCTGCTTCAATACACGAAGCTCTTCCTTAATTTATGCGACCCAACTTTAAGTTAATTAATCACAGGTGACGATGGCAGAATGAATGAAATCCGAATTCCCCGAAACCTGTCTCGACAGGAAATACGCGCATCAGTTCGTTTATTATATAACTCCTTTTCGAAATAACTCCGAAGGAAGATGACACGGGATTTTGTCAGTCGGGAACAAAAGGCATTGAGCCAACCCTTGCGTGTGATGAATTAAACTTTTCACCGTTCAAAAAGGTGACAACAAGGTAAAGTTTGAAACTGATATCTAATATGCATACGAACAAAACCTGCATGTTTATTAATTTATAAAGGGACTCAAATATTCAGAAGAGGTGTTCGTAATTCCTATCAAGTCCGGACACCTTCTCGGCATACAAATGTCCATCCTTACAATTAAAATAGGGGTTGGTTATTAATTCACCCGAAACTATATAGAATTCAAATTCAAAGTGAATTTGAATACGGGATTTTTTATGCAGTATTTGGAAGGGAGCATAATCGGAGCACTCGCCATATACATTATCCCTCCAATCCATCCTCTGCGATATTCAAGACATTTTCAATTCTTTAACACAATCTCTTTGTTATCAGCTATTATTGTAATGCATGAGGTGGGATAAATTAATATAGATTCTTTAGTTGTGCAAAAGCAAGAAGGAACGTCGTTGTACCTATTAAACGTAATAATAATATCTAAGCCAAGGAGAAGACAGCCAACAATTACAAAAGGAAACTAGTATAACCTAATACACGTAGGGGCTCTGACCTTTTTCCACTGTTCTCTATCCAAATTAATCATGGATAAATTCCCAGTTATTTCCGTAATGAAAGGAAGCCGACGCTAATGAAAAATTCATTCTCCTCACGACATATTTTCCCAATTAATATCTCGATGACACTTTCTTTTTCTCATTCTGTAGATAACCTGAAACGATGAATTAAGTTGAAGGTTTAAGGAAATTTATGAAATGAGGACCAGTACAAGGAACCTGGATAATTTGTAATGACAGTTTGCCAAGACGAATGACCCATTATCCAAGTCCAAAAACTACCAACTCACCGACACTCTTTCATGCTCCATTTTGAGTCATTACTCATAACAAGCAAAAAACATCCTCCATTCTATCCCTTTAGATAATTCATATTAATTTTCTGTCTAAAAGAACGAAGGAGAATTAATTTCATCAGCTTACATCATCAGGAATTTAGGAGAGGGGCTATAGGGAATCGCCATTTTAGCCAGATAAAATCAACAAAATTCTAAAGTTCACAGCCTTGGGATTAACAAAAAAACCTTCTTAGTTATAATGGCGGATAAATGAGGAATCTCTTCTAATTTAACGAAACCATCGGTCTTTAGTTCGGATGGATGAGCGTACATTGTGAAGGAAGGACGACGTGCCGTATGAGTTTCCCTTCGACTTAAATCTTCCTTTGATTCCAACCGAGTGTAATTAGTCATGAAAAGACTCAGCGCAAATGGAATCACGTTCTCCTTCTGATTGACTCACCTGTACTTGTACAGCTTTTGTACTTGTTGGGAACGGATCTTATTCCCTGAGTCGGAATGGGGCTCATCCAATACCTTCAGTTCCGAGATCTCTTAACTGACTCAAAATGCTCCCTCTTTGTGTCCATTGTTCTTAGAAAAGGAAGGGAATAAGATATTCAATCTTTTTACGGTACAACTCGACTAATACGTACCGCCGACGAACAATAACAACGTCCTTTTAACACAGGGCATTAAGGTACTCAGGAGCCTAAATTAAGGAGCAATCAGCCAGAAGGATCATCAGACATATCCTGAAAACGATGTATGATTAGGCAGATTTTTCCACCACGTACCTCAACGAGAACATCGATTGATTCATATTGTCCGTCCTCGTCCTACAATTACCACATATCCCTCATTTGCTAAGAGTTATAGACAGCACGATCGTCTTACTTCATTTACGAAATGGCTTTTCATCAGAACCGTTCTTAATAGCCATTATTAAAGACACATTCATGTGCAGTAACAGGGGATACGATGACCCTTTCAATTTTACTTGGCGGAAAAACTGTTTTTATCTAATAACAGTGTGAACGTCTTCCTCGTACTCTTTGATAAGGAGTATTTGTTTATCGCCTCGGATAGTAAACATTTTGAGCCGGAAAACCCCAATAAACCTCACAGCAGTGGAGAGAGGGACGAGTTTATGCAAAGGCCAAGAAAAAGTCACATCAACAACTAAGAAGAAGGGGTTATCAGTTATATAACATGCGAGGGAAATGTGAGAACTGAAACACGATAGGATGATCCGTATTTTGTATCTAGTTCTGAGTTTAAAGTATGCAATAAAGCAACTTCATAAGCCTTTTGATGACAATCGGAAGACGTGAAGAAGGGCAGCGAAGCCGGTTATATACCTATATAGATCTGGTTATACAATATTAAATATATACAAGCAACACGCCATATAACATCCATATATATACATATCTATATAGGAATGAAAAGTTGGAATAATATCTCTCTGTGCTCGTGCCAGAGAGATTGGATGAAAAGACACTGGAGAATATGCATCTTCCCGTTAGCCCATTCTGAAATGTAAAGTTAAACCGGCGAGATGGTGGTAACCCTGGAGACCTTACGTAATGTCTAACGTCCCTTTCTTATGTCTCATCTTCAGCAATATACTTCTTTTACTGTGCCGTGTTCTCATTGCTATAATACACATATCCACTACTAACCATATGAAAGACGTAGAGAAAAGGTGGAAGTTTAGTTCAAGTCCAGAGAGCTACTGTGTATTTCTTTAAAAACTCCTATGCTTTCCCATTTTCCCAGCTCTCTCTCTCTCTCTCTCTCCTTTGAACTGTCCGAGCTGGAATTAATTTGATGCTAAGCATGTCCGAGAAAAAAATCAATTCGGACCCTTTTGCAATATCCTTCCTTTGCATTTCTCATGTCCTCATGGACATTCTCTCTCCTTCAAACTCATCTCTCTCTCTCTCTCTTTCTTAGGGCTACAATAATAGGATATATCTCTCCAGCCCGTTCGGAACCTGGACCAAGAAGATGTGCTGCTGCTGATGTCGGAGCGAAAGCGGGTAGGCTGACATGCTTGGTTTTGGCTTTAGTTTACAGCAACCCCTCCACTTCATTTCTCAAGAGCCCAGTTCTTTTTTCTCATTTCGTCATCTAGGATTTTTATATTATTATAGGCCTGTAAAAAAGTTCCTGGTCCGAGCTTTGAATACTGACAACCTTCCTCTCGTCCAAGAGTAACGCCAATGTGAAGTTAGGCTCATCTCACTCGATATCCTTAGATTAAAGTTAGAATTCGTTCGGAGGAGAGAGTCTCATCGCTGTTCCTCTGGAGATGATGATAGCCACCACCACCACTGCCACTTCCCAATCTTTTATAATATTCCTTTCTCCCGTGCTTAAAGGAGGGAGAAAAAATCCTATTCATTACACACCACCCTTCCGTCCTCGTACCCGTCTCCTTAGTCAGTGTCATCAAATATTTACTCAAGATGATCATGTCATTTAAATTAAACCAGTTGCAACTCTCATTATCCTAATATCCATGAACCCTCGCTCAAGTAGTTTCAAGTGACTCGTCTTGCTCTCATCTTTTTTTTACAGGACGTAACACCTTAATAGCCTTGAGCTTCAAAACTTCAATGATTTTTTTTCCTTTCGAATAGAACCTATATGTAATTAAGATCACAGGTGGTCGGAGCGTTGTCTTATAAACAAGATTGTAAGGGGCAGTCATGCAGCTGGACAAATGTAAGGGTTTTGATGAAAGGAGCTCGGAGGATGAGGAATAAAATTTACGTATCTTGTTATTATGTTACCTGAACTTTGTATGGTTGAATGTAAAAATCAGATATATTTTATTAGACTTAATATTAAACCGCATAAGGAATATGGAAAATGGCATAATATTTTATTGAAATCGGCATAATACGATTTTTTCATAATACTAGAGGTTTTTGTCATAATAATAATTTAAAGTCACATAAAATAAGTTGAGTTCGCATAAAAGACATAATATAGTCTAAGATCAATTTAAAATCAAATCACTGCACAATTAAAGCCTTCTTTGCCCCTTGTGGTCGCCCTCGCTTTCGCTTTTGGCCAAATGGAACGGTTTTAGCTGGTTTTGGCATTTTTAAATTTAATACTTAACTGATTTTTTGACTATTTAGCAAATTTTTCAAGATTGGTAAAGAGTTAGGGTTCAATTTTAAATTTATATTTTGATACTACTTATGATGGGATGTATTCAACATCCAACCCTATCAGTTGGCAAGACTTGGTGGGGAGTCCATTAAAAGTTGTATGGGGTTCCATGTGTTGTTTTAAGAGCTGACGTATACCCTATCTCCACGTAACTCGCATAGTTCAATACAATACCTTCCTCGCAGAGAGATCTCGATAACCTATCCCTCCCTATGTACCCAGCTAAGCTTGGTAGGCAACCCACTACTTACATCACATAACTAGATAGCCTACCCCTATCTACCTCGCAAAGGTCGGTAGGCTTTAGCTATTTGTGGCATCTTAAAGTGTCCGGATCTAAGAGCAATTGTTATAATGTGTTTACACATGTATTTCTTTTTGAAAACCACACATGTACACGATGAAGACACCCAATCGGTTGGAGAAGGCGAGGAGACTTTCCAGAGTAGTCCCTGGCCTGACAAATAGGTATCAAAAGATCTCCAACTTCTGTTTTTGTTTAAGCGGTCGTAATATTTTAAATCCGACTCCTCTATTGTCTGCCGAATTTCTTTCCTTGAACCACTCGGAAATTATCTTGACAGTAGCTTCAATAAATTGCCCGAGCACTTTTCTTTGTGAAGCGTGTAGTCGTCTTTGATGACTCGGTTAATATATAGGTTAATGTTAAGGTAAATGGTAAGGTTATCCAATTTTAATCTTTTATTGGTAGGAGTTTAAAGAAGTAAGTGAGTAAGGAATTGGAAACTCCAATGACGTGGAAGAACTAACAGTTTAAGTAAAGGAAAAAGATTTCGAGGTACTTTGCATAAGTTAGATTGGGGAATTAGATAGTTAGATAGTTAGATTAAGACACTGGAAAACTTTTCAAAAGAAAAAGGTTGCTTTTTTCGGCTGAGTAATGAAATTATGTCTTTTATGAGAACTCAACTTATTTTATGCGATTTTCCTTTTTATTTATGTCAAAAACCATTATTATTTTGACAAATTCCTATTATGTCGATTTCCTTCATATATTATGTAAATTTCCATATTTATTATGTCAGTTAAATGGTAGCCATTTTATTACAGTAAGTGAGACTGAAGGAGCCTGTGTAGAAACATATTACACAGGTTGAAGTAATTCCAAGAGCTGGAATGGGTCTTTAAAATGATGTATTTTGGGAAGTAACAGGGAGTACTTGGAAGACATGAAGTACCCGTCCTGTTTCAAATTTTAACAAGATTTGTCCTTTCTCTTTTGAATAGGAATAAAAGGCAAACGAAGAAGAAGAAAAAGTATGAAGGATCTGTATCGAAAATATAAGGGAGCAGTAAATAAATTCAAGTACGCATATATAGCGAGAGAGAGATGTATTCCTTACATCCAGTTGGCTTCGTTAGAGTTGACTAGTGTGCCATCATAAAAATCGTAAAAAACGAGAAATGCCGATTCGGAGAAGAGTATTCCTAGTTGGTTTTACCACCTTCATTTCATTCCTACAACCCCATAACTCCGACATTTAGGTTGAACATGAGAGAAAGTGATATAGTTAAATCTCACATCTATGTCTCTACCCTATTACATTAGGATGGGAATGATGCAAATTTTATTTGTTACTCTTCCCGAGCTCGTTATTTACGACTTTTCTCTCTTTTCTTTATACATCTTGTTAAATACAGAGACTTCTCTCACTTTCCCTACAATTCGGTTGCCAAAATAAAATTAACTTGCTTTTGATATCCCACAATAAATATCCGTTATATAAATATGCATATTATTATTTATATATTCAACACAAATTCGTACGTTGTACTGCATGTTTAGGGACGAGTGCTTTTTATGTCATCCTTGAGTAAATATTTTAGGAATCTGACGGGCAAGGGATTGTGAGAGTGTTAATTTGATTTCATCTCTATTTAACTGTCTGAAGGTACTGCCTTCCCCTCATTAAAAAATACATAACTCTCCTGTGTGCTTTTCCAGCTTATAAAGTTAGGCACTTTGTAACCTCCCACGAATAAAAGTCAAAGAAGCAGAGAGGTAGACCGTAGTTTGAAACCGGTTTCCAGCCTAATGAAATTTATCAATAACATGTGGTAATGATGTAGTAATTATGTGGTTCCTTTGTATGGACTGTAGATAGCTAAATGAACTAATGTGAAACTTTGGTTTACTGCAATCTACCTGCGGATTTGCATTCATATTCCATCCCAAGACTTGAGATCAACTATCGTAAAATGCTTGGAATAAATACCTCGCTAATAAAAATTTATGCAGATACCACAACAAAATGCAAATCCTCTAATTTTTTAAAAACTAACCAATCATGTTTATCGGGTTTCCTCAGTAGAATAATAATTGTGGAGTTAGATCCGGATTCCTCTTCGTACCTTTAACCACATAAAGCAGTGGGGGTTCATTAAAAGGATATTAATCTCCGAATCGATGATCACCAGACTAGTATTTAATATTGACGACTCCCGATGACGATAAAGATATGGAATTCAGAATCCTGATTATTTTAGTACCCTGCCCTCCTCATGTTAAATCCATCTCATCGGCCATCAAAACAGTAATTCCAAAAACGGAATGAGTTCTTCTCCATGGTGTCTTCCGAAGAAGTCGTGAAAGGATGAGGAAAACTGGTCCTGACTTTTGAAAACAATATTTTTTTTCGCGTAGACTGCGAAAGTACCCAGCAGAGACAATTATATTAAAAGGGGTGCTTGGGATCGGTACAAATAGAAGGTAGAGGATTGACCGAATCGTTTTACAGCCGATTTTATGTGATAGGATTTAATAGAATGTGGAATGGGTCCCTGTCTGTGGCTATTGGTTATGTAAATCGGGATGAAGAATGGGAAAACATGATGACTTTATGGAATGTTCGGAGGTGATGGTGTATTGTACGGACTGCTGCTGCTGTGCGCATTAAAATAAAGGAAGGGTTGCGGGTAATGGTGATAGGGGTGGTGGTGGGGGTCTATACCGTACAGCCGTGTATCCGGCCCAACTGATCCTAATTCTAAACAAAAGCACGTATAAAACAGAATCCTGGAAGACAGATGAGTTGGAAGTATTGGCAAGGGAAATTCCGGGTGAGAACTGATTGGGTATTTCTTAAAACGGCAGTCAGTGTGGGGAGGAAGAACGGCAGGAAAAATCGGTTTTGCAAATAGATCGTTTGTGTAAATCTTTGTCCGAAATCGAAGTAAGGGCTCAAAGAGACTCCAGGCCCACACCTCTATACCCACAGCTATTATAGACAAAAACAACAGCAGTCCAGCATTGCTCATATACAGGCACGAGGATTTGGAATATTCCATACCCTCTTTACGACAAACCTTAGTTTGTTACATAACCTTCCGTATCCCTTGGCATTATCCCGATTCTAGGTTCTAGATTGCAGAGAGCCGGGCTCGGAATAAGCCATTCCATCTCAAGAGGCATAGCCCCAACCAAATCAGCACTATCCATCCACACAACAATCCTCTTCATACCGAAAAAGTACATAAACTACTCCTTTTGTCGAGAAATAGATCACCTACCATTCCACCAATCGGATATTCTTTGATAAACAAAGTGAATTGTCGTTCGTTTGTGCTAGTGATGCAAAATAGAAAGCCATTACCATTATTTCTATATATCCTCCTGTAATATAAAGGGGACAGAGCCTTCTCTCAACCTCCACGGCTGATGATGGTGGAATCGTCTTAAAATCTAAAACACTACAAAACTACCAAAATCCATCCGGATGGGGCAGGAAATACCGGGGAACTTCTTCATTCCCGTATCTAAATCTCGCAGGGTGCCATGGGGCGTTGCCATTAGAGTTACTCGGACACTTTCTCCTCACAAAGGATCTCCTCTTTGAATAGATCTATGCATATTTTTTGTCTCCCCCTTTCCTTTACCTTTCTCCATTCTTTTTGGAGATCGAGTCGGAGGAGAGAGGCTGTCTTATTACTTACACATACGTGTACACGGGCCTATATAATAATAGGGAGCCGACGTAATGGTAGTAACGAATTCATCGAGATTGGAGATGGAACGAGAACATGACATGGTCACAGTCTCGGTATCTTATAGCTAGCCACTGTACATCCCTTATCCTCCTTCCCTTGATCCATGCAAAAACTGGAGGATATGTATTAGTTTCCCTCTCGTATAACATTAGATGTAGATTTTTTCGGATCCTACTAGAATCTAGGATCTAGATTGTAGGATCCCGCATGAATGGCTCCGTGGTAATATTTGTATGTGTCCCTACGTAAGGGAAAGCTTGTTAGGTATGCGGCGTAGTTTAGATTTTAGATCCATAGTCCTGACTTTACTTTTGAGGAATAAGGTATACTCTCCCTGCCTTCATCTCCTGCTATAGGGTGGAAAAATGAGCGTTTGGATAACTTCAAAGCGACTTGAATCCTTTGCAATAAATTACATTCTCCCTCGTCTACACAATTTTATTGATTTTGCTCAGAGCGAAATGAAATTATTGGCTGCATTATTCTACTTCTTTTTCTTTTTAGTATGGGTGGCTCTCATCCTTTCTCCGCGCTTTCTCTCTATAGCTTTTAGATATGTCTAGGCATTCTGAACAAAGTTTCTCATCCTTAAAGATTCCGTGCTGAGGAGGGCTGCTGGAGACGAGGAACAAGGAGAGGTAATAATAATGTATACATCTGCACATGGATCCTTGTTGGGAGAGAGATGAGGACAAGGAATAAGGAGATGATGGCTTTATATCTGTTTTTATTTTGAAAACCGCTCGTATATTTATAGCCCAAGATTTCTTTCCCTTTTCCCTTAAATTGCAATAGAAGTGAAAGTAGAGACCCGTAGTAGCATCGACTTCGATATGAAGCCGTTTATGTTGATGTATATTCAGTGCATATCGGGCGGGTGGACAGGTAGATTGTATCTGGGCACAATATATTAGACATGACACAGGTAAATTGCCATTTTAAAAGCTTATTCCGACCCATATACTTACATCTATTCTTTTACACTTTATTTTATCAATATCTCCGTCTCTCTCTACGCTGCCTTTTTTGTTCTATCTCCTTGTTCTTGGGTTTAAGAAGTGCTTGTACTGAGTAGTTTGTCGCTCTAAGAAGGATAGTGTAGTATATTGTAAAGTATTATAATTTGAGGTAAAAAGGGTTGGTGGTGGTGGTGGTGGTAGTTTGGTTCAATTTGATTCTTTCTTCTAGCCGAGTTGATTTTGACTTGAGGACCTTCTCTCTCCAGTGTTTTACGTATGAAAAGAGTTCTTCAGTCACTCCTTCAATTTATCGTTAGTCAGTCAGTCACTCAATTTACTCTTTGCTGACGAATGTCCTTTATACTTTCTTCACAACTTTCCATCTTCCTCTTCTCTAATATCATTAGGCTCTCCTACACTCCTACTCTTTCATCCCATCTTTACAATCCCTTTATAGAGAGCCAGGAACCTACTACAGAAGAGTAAACCATCAAAGACTTAACGACGGATTTACACATATGAGATATGAGTACAACGGACGTCAAATTTCTATATTTTTTATTTCCTTCCGACTACAATCAATTGCTTCGACGTATCTTCTTTTTAGCCCTTTTCGGTCTCATATTTGGGACTCATAACAGGGGGAGTGATTGAAAGGCTAACTTAAATCTTCAAAGTACGGATTTATTATAGAATGTCAGCCATGCATGATTAGCTGTAACTGTTTTTCTCACTGGCTAGTGTTATATGAGCATTCAAATTTTGGAATTGGATTAAGGGGATGGTTGACAGTTAGACATTGGTATGCGTTAGTTGTATTATTTTCTACCACAATAATTTAGTGATTATATAAAACTAGTATAATATCGAGTAGATATTATCATATTTTAATATTTTTATGGCAGGTGTGTCGTTATAAATGTGACTGCCATTCAATCATTTTTTTAATTAGACAGGTTCTAATACATTTTTATGACAAATTCTAGATTTCATGCTCTTCCTTTGTTTGCATTCAATGGAAAAAATAATCCGCATATGTTATTCATCGTCGGTGTCAGTCTTCATGAGAACTGAAGGATGTAATTGCTGGTTTATAAATACATACTGCCTTTGAAATAAGTATGGAGTTGCGATATTATTTTTATAAAAATTTAAGATTTCTGGAATCAGAGGCAACTTCTACTGACGGTTGATTCTTTGTCTTTATTCTTTAAAAAATTCCAACTAGATTGCAAGAGTCCAATAAGGCGACAGGTAGACAGGCGTGGATATAGGGGATTTAATAATACCTGTAACAACACAGGCCTTTGCACACCTCGGAATATATTAGCAGACTTAACACTCATAGCTAAAACATGCACGGATTTGCATAAAATCCTTGCATGATAAGTAGGAGAGACCCACCGAAAGGCGATGGTAATGAAAATAAGGCATCTGTGGGCATCTCATTATCTTAACGAGATGGTCTGAAAGCCACCTCGGAGACAGTGTAATTAGACAGAGGATGTTAGAGATCGTTTACCAATTCCACAGCATATGGATATGCTTTCGGCAAAGTGAAAGGAAAAGGTTTTATGTGTAATATATGCATAAAAGTGTAAAATAATATTTTGCAAACTATGGATCTCCTGCTCTTGCACAGTCAACAGTAGCAACGGAAGGTTCAGAAAGGAGGAGTGCATTTAAGCGACAGATGGAAAGAACATGAAAGAACCCGATGGAACAGAGTAGACATACATCTAAGGGTAGACATCATAACAATTAGCGATAACAAGATGTTTGCTAATTACTACAATTAATTGTGCACCAAAAACTGAATGAATATCTACGCTGAAATCCTATCCTTATTTGCTTTATCCGATGAATAATTATCCGAGCCAAGCTAATGATTTGAGCTCGTAAAAGTTTATGTCCCAGAACCTGCCACTTCAAATCCATGCAAAGGTTTTATCTTTATTTTCTTAAAGTCTCGGAGTCCACAGGCTACGTTTTTTATATGGAATGAAATAAATACTCCGTTCTTTATTTTCTGGGAAAACCTATTTAATTTCGGGACGGATAGAATGTTAAAAAATGCGAGCATTTTTCCAATTCAATCTTTAATTTAATTTGTTTTCCTTTCAAGATGTGATAATAATTACTGATCGAGCTCAAGATGCTATAAGTATAGACGGAGTGGATTATCAGTCAGAGCTTTATCAAATAAAATCTAAAGCTTCAGGTATTTATTTTCCAAACGTTTATTACATGTATTTAATTGATACGTTGAGTCCAGCTCGGATCTACCATTTAATTAGGACAATATCCGAGCTGGGAAAAAATTGAACACTTATAAAGTTATAATATAGCAGACATTGAATAGGAGAGTCGTTAAACTTAACTAATTCACTAGAGGCAGTTACGGAATTCTCATGATCAATTAAATCAGCTAAAAACTTACCAGGGTTCAGTGCCATAAAACAACAAAAGGTCATTCGATTTATCCAAAACTAATTACAGTTTTTTCAACAACATGCACTCTCAGTCTCAGTTTACAAATTGGTAGACTGCAATCAGATCCGAAGTAATGTGTATTAGATATTAGATTAGTAAACAAGTCGTTTGGATCAACTCTTGTTGCCCAGAGAAGTAGATAAGGCGGCCTATTCCACTGAAATAAACGAAGTACAACAGAGATTACTATAAAATCCCACATTACCTCAAGTACTTTCGTTTCGGAAGATGTTGGTATAATTGGACTAGAGATAAAACATTATCATCGCTTTTGTAACTTCAGTGTAAGGTAATTATTGACATATGTATTTTAATACCTCTGAACAAATGATTCAAGTGGGAATATCCTGCTTTCCTCTTCTTTTTTACCCCGCGGAGTCCTCCTATAGTTATATATAACCAACTTATAAACCGTAAACCGTATTTTTCCCGTCTTCCAAGAATAGAGATTAGAGCTGAAGAGGATGAAAAGAGGACGATGATAGTAATGATGATAATAATGATGAGACTTGTTCAACAGTTCGTCCTCAAGTCTTAATATACATGTATTTCAAGCAAATCTTACTTACTAAGTGCAGCATGGAGGGAAGGAGAGAGATGGATTGCATCTGGTTCCAATGGCGACTTGGGGGGATAGTTTACAAAACATTAAGCGACTTTAATTACGTTATAATCGTTGGTCTGTAACCTCAGCGCTGAGTAGGGAGAAGAAGAAGAAGTCTTTTTTATTCCTTATCCTAATTACAAGCATGAAGTAAAAGATAATCACATATAATTGTTAACCGTCGCCGCACAAGACCTAGAGGCCAGATGTAACATCCAATTTTGATCATGAGTTCTCAGAGAGAACACTTCGTCTTATTCTTCTTCTTCTCCAAAAGTTCCAGTTATACTTTTTATTTACCTCTCCTTATCGCGTTTTTCCACTCTCTAATATCCGACACTCAGGTATGAACGAAGAAGGCCTACTTTACATCGTTCGATTGGGGATTAATCCAGATTTTAAGTCTCACCGTTCTTGACTTTTAAGGTATTTTATAAACATGATGATTTCAGACACTCGTCGGTAGAGTTTGAATCAAAAACGTAGACTTGATGCCGCTTAGAATAATTAGAATGGAAAGGCTCTTTATTTTACGGACGGATCCACATTTAAGACATTTTGCTCAGAGACAAGGATATTTATCCAGATTCCAGATATTACTAACAGTTTTTAAGCAGAAGCCGACGCCAGGGATCTTAATCAAGGATAGACTGCAATTTAATGAGAACTTAAAAACGAGATGAATTAAGCACAAATCATTGGAGTATCATTTGATTCGTAGAGATTTTCTGGTTTTATTTGCTGTTTTCGTGATAAATCCTTAAAACCCAAAGATCTGTCCTTATACCTTCATTCATACTAATTTATAATTACGCTCGGGGCCATTCCAGACGTTGTTGTTTTCGTTACGGGAAATTTATTCTCTCTCCCTATAATTAAACGATCACATTATGATAAGCGTATATCCTAGTTTTTAATCGTGAAATTCCTCTGTTTTGTGGTGTAGATAATTACAGAATAAAACAATCACATCATGCCGCATAGAGCACCAGCCCTTTCCTTTCTCATACTTTTTGAGAACCCTTATATTTTATATTAATGGGAAATGGCTCAAGTAAAACATTCCAGACGCAGGGAGATTAACACTTCAATTATTGCGGAAAGATATGCATGTTATTACGTAACTCCCGTTCTTTACATATTATCCTATTAAACACCACATGAGTCGTGTTGGCCTGTATATCCGATACTCCTGATGATGATACCCAACAACCAGTCCACCAACCAACTTACCTTCCAGACTTGTAATTAACCTCTCCAGTTAGAAGAGGCAGAAAAAAATTAACGGCCTTCGGTAATTTTTTCTCCTCATTTGTTTTTTCAGCCTCGGAACGACTGTTCCAACGCTGTGGAACAGGGATCATTTGCCAACTTTTGAAGATCTTCTTATTACTTACTAATTACAGGACAAGCCATTAATAATTAGCCTTATTAAAGATACAAGGAGGATGGTCCTTCTTTTTTCACGAATTGCGTGGTATCAAAGACCTCCACTGCCTTCTGTCTCTATATTATATCCTCTTAACCCGACGACTCCGACTCGTTCCAGGTACCCTTACCTCATTGTCTTCAACTCCTCTCTTCGCCATAAAGGATGATTCGTTATGGCCCAAGGGATTTTATGGAACTTTTGTTTTCTGAATAAAACCTTTTAAGAAGCAGAGACATTCATTCCGTTGTCATAATGGTTTCCCGTTTTACTTTCACGACGAGACTTACGGGATATAATACTCCTCCGTACCAAGAAGAGTGGGGATATGGAAAGACATATAATTACAATGACCTGCCTCTTTGTTCCTTCTTAGCTTTATTGTATAGAGTATCTAAGTTTTTTGTGTGGCTTGTTGCTGTTCCTAGCTCTTTGAAAGAATTATAAAAGATGCCCTCTCTCTCTACTTGTGTCTACATCCTACTTATAGTTTAATAACTTGTCTTTGTGGTGGCTTCTACTTGAAGAAGAAGGTAAAAGCTAACAGAAAATAGTGTGTTTTGTAATTATGGTGATGTGATGAGCCATAGATCTTGTGCAGACAGGGAAGGAAAAGTGCCGGTCGGTGGCTCGGTGCTAATGAGAGGAAAACACGGGGCCAGGGGAGTCAGGACCTTAAATAATTTGGCGTATGCGTGAGCTCGGAGAAGAATGAACGGATGTTCTTTCATGTACTTCATCCCTTCCGATATTTAATGACTACAAAATAATAATGACTCTTACATACACAGAGCTAATGTTCTAGCACCTGCATTCGAGCAATTAAAGTCGTCTTACCTCAAGAGCAAACAGGTTACCAGTTCACCGGGACTATCCTTGAGAATAGAACCATTTTCGTGAAGTAAAGCTAAGAGCCTTCCGTGCTAGCCAGCTTCGATTTCCAATCGACAACGTAATTTTTAATGGCAGGCTGATCTCGAAGTTTCACGAAAATAACAAGGTTCAAGGTAAATGAACGGTTTGATTTCTCAGGTAGATTTAAAATTCAAGTATCGGGAGAATGGAAATTGTAAATTTCTTTATGGTTAAGAAAGAGATCCTTGTTTGCATATAGATCTTCAGAGGGAGGTATATTAAAGATCCTTACTTTCCCTGCTGTAGGTAGATAAAAAGAGAGTCAACGAGGATTGAATCAGGAAATCAGGGAGAAGTAGAAATAAGGAGACAAGATCGATCTTTCCTGAATTTTGAGTCTCAACTCTGATCTTCTAAGGAATTTCACATACACATGAATACATATGATGGATGCGTGGTAGGATTTTTTCCCAAATCCGATGTCAAAAATCTATTGGAAAGGTTTTCTTTATTTGCTGTTTGTTTAATATCATGCATCCTTTCAGTTCTGATATCCAATTTCCCAAAAAGGTTTCAACTTCAATCAGAGAGCATCCTCGATACATATCCCCACATATGTGTTTGTGTTTGTATGCATAGGAGCTCTTCGCAGCGAATTGCTTATGGTCTCCTTTACCAGAGAATGCTTTAGTAGTAGACAAGAAAATATATCCTTATCAGATCATTTCCAGAGAACTTAGATTTAGATTCTCTCCTTTCGTTAACCTGTGGTGTATCGTCGTGGAAAGTTTTGAAGCCTCTTCTTCTGATCATACATTACGGTCTACTTTCCCATTCTCACATCCACCACCACCACCATCACATGAAGGTGAATCGGCAAAGGGATGATACCTCGCTCATCATAAGTTGTCGATGTACTCGGAAGATATGTAATCTTTGAGACGACGTTACGATCTGCACTGGAGAGAGACGGGGTTTCATATTTTTATGCATAATGTATGTGAATATGGCACCACTAACTTCTCCCAGATTTATTGACACACCCCGAGAACGGAGGCTCATATCGGAGTCAGGATATTGCATTGAGATGAAGAAATTCAAAATTCATAGATGATGAAGTGTAACGGACTTTCCGATAGTTCAGAGAGAAATCACAAAGTAACGGGGAATTTCTTATTACAAGTCAATACTTGGGATGGATAAAGTTTCTCTTATGTATTTCGTATACCCACCGCCGTCGTCTTGATAGAATCAACTTAAAATGCTCAAGTTAACTTGATACTACTTGATATGTATTCACAACAGGTCCAAGTCGGAGAAGGAGAGAGTGGGAGACGTATTTATGGTTGAAAGAAGAAGCTGTACAAAGAAATGTAAATCAGAAATATGACTGATTTGAAATCCAAATTCAGGAGTGTGAACTTTGTCATGTCTGATAAGTAAGGGATGGAGATTCGGAATTCGAGAAACGGATCAGCTCAGTATTGAAATGCAAGGATAAAAAAATCACAATAACTAGCAATACTTTTTAAAATGTAGTTTGCGAATAAGCCATCTTCAGCTTTTGAACATTGTAATATATTCGTGGCTTTAGATATTCATTATTCATCTATTATTTCGCCAATATTTCGAAGCTGATTACTTCACATTATTTTTTTATACAAGTTTTTGACATTTGTATTCAGTTGCCAGTATATAAAACCGAATAATTTCATATTGAGATTAACAAATGTTCATAATTATAACAAGCCGACCTTGGTCGATTGCTTTAACTTATTATCCTTGCGTAGATGAGTACCCTTTAGATTTACGGATATCTTAATCTACAGGAATCGCAAAAAATGGGGCAAGGGTGAAAGTCTAAAAGCCGGACACCAACCAAAAGTCGGCCCCACCTGCTCATTTAGTAAAAGTGATATGTCGGGTGCTAACAAGTGAAATAAAATTCGAGACCTGAAATATCCATAAAAGTCTCGAGCCAGTCATTGTTCCCCACAAACGTTACACAATATGATTATGTAGATTGTCTCATTGAGAGAAAGTGGTTAGTGTAGCTACAGATGCCTCATTCTTATGCAAACCCAAACTACCCAAAGTTAACCTACCCTCTCTCTCCGGCACATTTGTTCGATGGAGACATAACCCTAAGCCTGAAGGAAGAGAAATGGCTCAAGTAAAATTCCAGCCTTTTACAAGGACACAAATGTCCTCAACCTGGAGGATATACCCCGTCTATACTCTCTAGATTCGACATGATCCTGATATTTATGTTTATACCATTTGCCAAGGTAAGATTCCCTAAAAAACCACCCTATAAAGGTAAGAAAAAGGGGATATGAACGGGAAAAGTTTCCAAGAAAGACAAAACTAGTGACTAGTCCACATATTTTCCACTAATGCACTACCTCTCTTCAGCCGAAGCAGTAATGTGGATTGGGAATTTGCACATCTCAACGACAGGGACCCAATAAGAAGCCGACATCTTCGAGACTTTAAGTTCCCGAGCCTTGTGTCGGATGAGTCAAAGTTGGGAAGAAGCTTTAAAGGGAGCCGAGTCCTGGATCAACCCTACGGCCCTCATCTCACATCACATTACATTACATTTCACTACATTTTACATTTTAGACTAAAATGTTGCCAAGCCTCCGTTCTAGTTCCAGTTATAGCACCAGCACTCAACAGTTCTTACAACCTTTTACAGTATAATGTGGAAGAGATGCTAAATATATAGGAATACATGGATAGGTATGGAGGGAGGCCTGTATATATTATTATACATTATCCGATATGCATGCATGCTCAATCCCAATCCTCTCCCACTTGTCCTCCTTCCATACATGGAGATTGGGATGTGTGAGTTTGAAAGTTGGTTGTGTGAGTGAATTCTTCAAATTGGAAGAATTCTTTCCCACTTTCTTCCTCCTTTCACTCATCCACTTCACTCCCCTTTCTCTATCATTCTCAGAAGGAGAAAAAAAATAATTCGGCTGTCCTTTCAGTAAAAAAAGGGAAAAAATAATTTATTTCTAAATGAAAAAATGTCTCATCCCTTCAAGTGTCTCAACTGGATCTGTATAGATGACAGAAAAGGTTTGTTTACCCAGTAAAAATAATAGGAATGGGCCCAGAGAAGTATTGAGATCTGCGTCTCAGTCTTTAGAATTTAGAATTGGTAATCTGATCACACCCGCTACCCGGTCTCCATAGCGGAGAGGACAGAGATAAGGGCAGGGGATATCTACTTAGTAAAATTAATCGAGAAAAGTACGAGGGAGTCAACGGTTTCGGCCTTTAAGTAGGTACAAAAAGAAAGCTGGCTCTTGGTTCGGAAATCAAACAGTTCAATAAAATTAACATTTACTTCTGGAGAAGAAGAAGAATACCTGGGGACGAGTAGATTGGAAATGTAAGACAAGAGTTTGGACGAGAGTATTTTCTGGGACTCTCTTTCTCTGTCTTAATTGATTGATTTTGTTTCCCGAGGATTCGTCCCACGACTGTTCTGTTTGTTTTGTCATTCTAGTGCCTTTCCTCTAGAGTCCTTCTTAACATTACGGAGGACGAATGTAGGGGCTGGCTTAATTTAAAACGTATTTTTTTTTCAATTCAACAACGGTGGGATTAAATCCCCAATGGGAAAAGATGGAATTCATTTGGATTTTTAAACCCAGTCTCGGAGCAAATACAATGGATGAGATGATCAGGAATTGAAGAACTCTTCTTGGGATTGGAGTAAATAATTCGATAAAACCAAAGCAATGCTACCATTGACTGTTGGGTTGTATTACCGTAATTGTTTGCAGTGTAATCGAATAATTTATTAAACTTTGGCATGTTGAATAAATTAATAGTTGAGGTACTACTGCGGAGTAACTAATAAACAAAGTATTTCGTTCTTATTTTTCTCAATTTGAAAATAATATTTTTTTTCTGGGGTAGAGTTTCAAAAATTATTTTAATAGTACAAGAGGGGTCTATACAATTTTTACAGTCTTTAAAAATACCTAAAAGTAAAATTAATATATTTTCTCTGGAATCGGATACCCAAGTACTTCATATATTATTATTAGTGAGTGGAATTCAAAAGCAAAGCCTACGCCTACGACATCAAAGCAATTTTATTTATTTATCCACTTTCATTTATTAATAGAACTTTACATTTAAACCAAATCATCTTACTTAATGCTTGTAATTACAAAAAAGCTGATGGATGAATGTTATATGAGAATGATGTATATATATATATATATGTTGTCAACGTTTAATTTATAAAAATAAATCTGCCTTCAACGTTTATATTTAATGAACCTACTCTAACAACTCATATTTCAGTATCCAAGTTTAAGATTATGGAAAAATCTGAAAATAAACTTCATACGACACGAAAATTAATGATCATACAAGGGTGTAATTTTTATCTGATTTCAAGATCTGCTGATATACAATTACAAACATTTTTGGTTTCTTACAATACAATTAAAACACAAAATCGTTGAAACTGAACATGAAAAACGATTTTAATTGCATGCTCGGATTGAAGTGATTCATCAGTGATGGTGTGATGAATCATCACGCATCATTGTATGCCAACAAATTTAACGTACATATCTGTCCAATCTGTCCGTACGTACAGCTAAAAAATAACGAAAAATCTCCAGTTGAGAGTTGAGACAATATGGATACGAGAGCTATTTTGACAATTCGATAAACACTGTTACGTTTAAAACCAAATGTTACAAACACTTTCTGTTTTCTTTTATCTAACGCAAGCCAAAAACACAGAAAAACAAAACACAGATCCCCGAGGTCAGGAAAAAAATGGTCGTGAAATAAATTATCTCAATTTACAACACTACTTCGTTTCACTTCCATCAAATCTCCAAGCATCTTAATTTTTAACCAGCACATTTTACCCCATTATGAACAGATTTATATGTTACGTAATATAACAACGCAGAAGAAAAGTACTTTGAATAAAATAGTATTAATCGGTGATTCACTAGCTTAAAAGAGATTGGAAGCATTGAGGATGAAAGAGGAATAATTAAAGTTATAATGCTTGGGCGAATCTAAAACAAGATTTTTATGACATCAAGAATTGATTCGCAATTAAGCTCTCCAATTAAGCATGGAAATACCATTTATTTTTACTAATAATATCCATTTACCCTAGATAGAGCCCGAACCTAAGCCGAAAGTAATTCATGGCATCAAATTGCTTTTCTTGCGTAGATTACAGCATAAAAAAGAAGATTTGCCTATATTTTAGAACATTTTAACTGTGATTTCTGCTAAAAATAAATGTAAAGGATGATATTCTCGTTTAATTTAATGAGTCAAGGATAAAATTCTTGTGGACCCATTGACTCCACTCTTTCTAGCATCATCGCAATCGCAAGCATGAAAACGTTTTCAATGTTTGTGGACTAGATTGTAAGAATCATATTACGGCTTTTGCGATTTCGCAAACAACAGCACAGAATTTATTAATCGGTAATGCAATATGGGCAGAAACATTGACGTGATTATTATCTCCAAAGGAAAAAGTCCGAAAACAAATTCCCCTTTTGTTCCTTAAATACGACAACCATAATCACGTCTGGTTCAACGTGATTGTTTTTTTTTCATACAATGAGAAATACAGAGCTAACGCAACGTCATAAATAGTCAGGGTCCATAAAAATCTGCATGTCAGCACTATTTACTGTTTCATTTTAATCAGTAATACCTGACTAATATGTTCTCCACGCAAAATTAAGAGCTTTTAAAGCCACCCACACCTATTTTAAAAAAACCTTAATTTGTTTTAAATTCTATTGAAAATAAGATATTATGACGACTCTGAATCTACAACAGATTAAAAATAAGAGTAAATTTGCCGTCCATAAAAACTAAATTAGAGGTGGCATTTCATAAAAATCTCACCCAAATGTATTTGAAATTCAAACATTCTCACGAATAGAACACTATTTTACTATTTTTGAGGGTTTGATTTTAAATATAACCCCAAGGGAGTTACTTCGATAAATACAATAATTTGTTAGCTTTAGCTGTTATTGAATTTAAAGGTATAAAAACCACAAGAACCGTTCCATAAAATACGCTAATAACAGTCCCGATCCCAAGACATGGTTTCTATAAGCTTTTGGAGGTCGGAATTTTAATCACTCGATATTTTAATAGTAGGTTCTGCCTGGGGATGAAAAATTAAAAATTGCCTTTCCTGACGTCCACCGTTCCGGAAAACGCATGTAAACTTTTTTGGTACGTAAAGAGGACGCATATAATACAATGTGATGAGATGAGAAGTGAGAAGATGAACAAGGGAGAAGTGATGAATCTTGCTGGAAGGAAAATAGAGATACAATTATTAAATTAGGTACGAAGTTGAAAGCTTAATTCCCCCTGCCCTCTCTATATGGCCCTCTTGTAATAAACACACCTTGGCTTTAAATTCAGAGAATAAGTATACAGATGAGCCGTTTCTCATCAATAATAACGTGGGAATCTTATTCATCTCCTTGTGCTTAAACTGGATGGAGAGGTGCCTTACAATCTTTGTGGTATTTTTTGAGACTGAGAGAGTGTGAACATTTTTTCAAAATCCTTACGTCCTTTTCCCAATCCTACAACTCGAGATGCGGCGAAACCGTATAATAAAATATAGTTTTAATATATAATCAAGAAGGGAAGCTGTAGGACCGTTCCTTGCTCAATATTGGACAATCTATATTGATCCTGTGCTATATTTACTATATGACGTACACGTACATGGCAGTTAAATGGCTTACTTTGGGTGGGTTTTATACAAGTCTAGCCTGCACGATGTGATTATCTGAACTTGGAAACGTCACGTAATTATGAATGAGAATAGCGTCTTAAAAGGATTATTATTATTTCCTTCCACTAAAAGAACAAGAGCAAAGTTGCCAAATCATCTTCGGACTGTCTCCTGGATTTTCGACTACTAATCATCGTCATATAATGAGAAATATATTTTGAATACTCTTTACCATGAATATAGGCCCAGTTTCATTTTGTCTCATCATTTTTATTTCCACCTACATCATTATTCCATTCCTCACTCCCCAAACTCTGATTCTCATGGTTAATAAATATTAATCTAACCACAACAATTACGAATTCAATTGTGTTTATTTCAACTCTACTTTTGAATCTTTCACTATTCAAAGCCTTATTATGATGATCTTCAATTGAAGGGTTGGGGAACAGAGTAAAGAACATAAGACGGCTTTACCCCCAGTGGCTCATTTAGATCTTGGGATTTTAATTCTATTATTTATCTATAGAGTCAAAAATATGTTTTTTTCTCCGCCATGATCTATTGTTTGTTTATCTAATGGTAACGAGGAGAATAAAGATCAGTTTATTTTTCCATCCCTTATTTTTATGAATTTGGATAGATGAAACCAGATTTTATCCTTGATGTTCATTACAATAAGAGATTTAAACAAATGATAGTCAATTTATGCAATCAAAGTTACAAATCCTTTTTATCATGTGAACCAGAACGGGTAACATAAACATGAATCATGCAAATAAATATATATATATATATAGCACCTTTTCGAGTGCATATAGTTTATTTACTGAATAAACAAACAACTGATGTCCGTAGAATAGCCTAGGAGCTGAGAGTTAGGATTTGGAATGAATATGCACAAATTTAACTTCTTGAGTCCAGTGCATTAAATTACATTCAGATTTCGAAAAAAAATTAAATCGGACCATAAAGAAAAAAACAGGAATAATATCAGTATGGCTAAGATTCAGAGTAAATTAAGAGTACTGCTGAGAAGATAAGTTGACTTATGTTCCAACTTAAGTTATTAAACATTCCATATCAAACATAACTCTTCTTGCCACCTGCTCAGATTCATAATGCATATATCATTGTGTGAATTATTTTATTATTATGTTGATTAGACGAGAGACTGAGTGGTTGATAGTTTATCCTGCCTTGTAATGAAGAATAAAGCATTTACATTTACGAATGTCTGCTGACCGTCTTTATTCCGGCCAGAAATTAAATAATATATTCAAAACCCAGAGTCCAAAAAAAATCTGAAAGATGCACCTGCGATTGTTTTCAATATTTTGTTAAAAGTCATGATTCAAGAATAAGATTTAAGCCACCAGAGCAAACCCAAGACTCAAGAGTCAACAAAAAATTCTCATCTCCTAAAAATCGTATCATCACATCGTTTCAGCTTTATTCTGTTAGCACGTTACTTACTCTCTTAAAGACTAATCCTTCAAAGACTTATTTCAATATTATAAATGCATAGCCCTTAATGAAACTAAGAAGGCTAAAACTGAGAGGTTTTTAATATTAATATCAACCAACCAACTCCCTAAACAGAAGCGGAGGAAAGTTAGAGTAAAAAACATGCAAGAACTTGAATAGATTAAAATCTTACGTCATTTCAATTCATTTGCCTTTGTTGCCCCCTCTTTTCCAAACTAATCCTTCCTCTGTACTCTTCTGACCCGTCTGACTAATATTAAATCCTTGACTACAAACGAACGTTCTCCTAATGACGGGTGCAATTGAAATGAGAAATAATCCGTAAGATCTTCTAGAACAAGTTGCATCCCATTCCCATTCTATTATGTTGAAACTGCGAAAGGAATTGACATATAGAAGAGGAGAGATAAGGAAGCCAACAGAGGAGGATTTGAACGCCTTTGTTTCTTAAAGGATCAACTATTAACAAACCATTAGGATTATGCAGATGTAGGAGAGGCGGATAATGGTCTTATTATTCATTTGAGTAATTGAGAAGGTAGCATTAGGGATTTTTATTCAATCTCAATTGTCTCCATCTCTTATTCTTGAGTATCACATTATATACATGTTTATTATTCATGTGATTTAAATAGCTAGATCAGTCACTCATTAAATGACTGACTCTTCGCTTTTTGCTCTTCTTCTTTCAGCCTTCTTCAATTCTTTAAACACTTG
This sequence comes from Desoria tigrina, assembly GCA_906901685.1. Taxonomy (NCBI): domain Eukaryota; kingdom Metazoa; phylum Arthropoda; class Collembola; order Entomobryomorpha; family Isotomidae; genus Desoria; species Desoria tigrina. The sequence continues at coordinate 928,169 of CAJQTU010000014.1, forward strand.
GCATAAGAAAAAAAGAATATAGTTACACAGGTATTAGAAGTGTTAGAGAAGGCTTTGGTAAACCAGGAGCCTTAATAATATCATTCCTGTCCTATTTGACAGATGAATTTGAAATTAATTTGCAGTTTTTGCTCATCTCCTCGCTTTTTTGACAAGTCAGCAGCGTTAGAAGACTACTCTATTCGTTGGATGGATAGAATCCATAGGATTTGCTTGTATAAAAGAGGATCTTCCTTGTCTTCGGGTCTCTAACCTCAAGGAAATGGAAAGAAGACAAGTGAATGGTCATTAAGTTGATTCTTTTAATCTTAATTTCAACTCGTTGAAATTCCTAGTGGAAAAATGATTTTAAATTCTAACTCCCGTGTACGCGTTTCGCACAAATGTATCTCACATAATTATATTATTATTATATTTATCATTTTATTCCCTCGCATGCAAAGTTTAGGTATTGCTCTATCCAATGGACGTTATATTTATTACTGTCTCCTCCCAAACAAGCTCCCTACTGTAAATTAAAGGATGCCATCCGATGCCAATACTATGTAATAATATATCTACATGCATGCGATTTAATTTAAAAAAAAAAATTGTTTCATACTAATAGCAATTAGATTACGTGTAAAGAGTCGTTATTTATAATTCCATTGTTTGTTCGGCTTAATTTATACCATCTGTCTTTGGTTATGATTTGCAAGCGTGAGATCTGAAATGATAAGGTGATCAATAAAAATTATGAAAGGATGACATCTGGAACCGGAGTTCTGGGAGATGACTGTTGATTTGCAAAGGACAATCGGCTAATTAATTGCAGACGCGGAAAAGGGTGTAAACAGTATTGAATAAATATGTAGTTTTGGCACGAAACGGACTGCATCTGCAGAGGAGAGAGAATGTGCCAATTATCTTGAGATTTTGTAGCAGAGTCGAAGAGATGCATTTGGTCCTGGTCTACACACAGGTAAGTTAAAGAATAAATTTAATGCTTGCAATAAAAATTAGATTCATGAGAAAAAGATGTTGGGTTTGGATGAAAATGCAGAACATGCAATTCTCAACTCGCCCCAACTTATAACGCTTTGAGAGTACGAAGGAAGCTAACAACAACATTACGAATAAAGTTTGCTCAACTTTTTGGCGGAATCTACAACGTGCCGGTTTTTTGAATCTCTGACAGATTTTGCAGCCTATTTTGATTCTACAGAAAACAGTTTTAAAAATATAATTTCTGATTTTCTTTTGGTTTTCTACGCCTAATATTTTTTATTAGATGTAATTTTTATCGCATGATAAATTGCATTAAATCGTTTCAATTTTTTAAATGTGGTTTGGATTTTATTGTTATTAGAGATTAAAAAATTCAATCAATCACGAATAACAAATCTGAAATCATTCAAGTAATTCAAAACAAATTACTACAAACCAAAGAAGTTTACATTTGACATTGAACATCAAACATTGCATAAGGTAGTAATTGTAATTTTTCATACGGTTGTATTGTATATTGTATAAGATATATATTAGACGATGAGATCGTCTGTAGAATGGGATTCTACAGACGATCATCATTCCGTACCACATAAGCCAGAGCCAGATTTTGGGCTCTGGAGGGCATGCATGTATAATGTATGAGTAGTAGTAAAGTGAGCCTGCCAGATTTTTATGGAAAAGTAGGAATGGGGAAAATGACTTCACGCTATATAAATAAATATGAGAGGTGTTGTGGCGGAGAAAAATCTCTTGATTCTTGGCAGCTTTTAGCTTTAGTAGGTCTAGTTGGCATTCGAAATCATTGTCATGCATAATGAAACGAAACTAACTAATGAAAGTATGTTTGCAAATCGAAATTATTACTACAAAAACTATAAATCAAATCACAAATCCGTTCGCTTAAAAAAGTGATAATATATGAGATGACTAGGGACAAAATAATATTCGAAAATGCAATTATTCCCGTTGAACCTACGTCCATGAGACTTTAAAACTAAGATGTTTATTACAGTCAGAAATGCAATCTCTCGTCGTTCCCAAGTTCCCACTATTCCATTATAAGTTGGGATGGAGGAAGCAGGGAAAGTGATCGGGAATTGAAAAAATCGGGGAGAGCGGAGCATAGACGGGCATTTGGTAGTGCCCCCAGCCCCCAGCTGGGGTCAAAAAGTTCCCCCCGGCTCGACTCTGCTGCCCCCAGTCCCCAAGCCCCCAGCTGGACTATGCTGCCCCCAGCCCCCAAGCCCTCAGCCCCCAGCTGGGGGCACTAAGCCCCCAGCTGCCCCAAGGGGGCAAAACAAACTAAAAAAAACATTTTAAAAAGTGATACGAGTTTATCTGGCCTGGTTTTATCTGACCTAAAGGGGTTTAAATCAGTGGTACAAATTAATTTGAGTCAATGCAGCTTGGTGGAAAATGGTTTTAAACACCCTATTGGATTTTTTTTGCCTCAAGGCGTCATAATCTGAACGAAAGTTTCAATAATGTTCGACAATGTTCAAAAGTGGTTAAAATGGTCAAAATGTGTTTGAACTGCCAAAAAGCGGATTCTAACACTATACATTTTTTAACTATCTATATGTCTAGCAAGGGCAAGGTTTAAGAGTGAACTCCGAAATTTGTTTTAAACTTTTTTGTTACGAATAACACTATTTGTGTTTGTAAGCATACAAACTATAAAACTCTAAAATTTTCAGCCCTAATGTTAAAAAATAATAAAAAATTACATATTCAAATGCTCATAAAACAACTTTACAACTGCGTCCGATTTACAAAATTTTTCGAGTTTTTTTATATAAAAGATATTTTTCAATAAATTGTAAAGATTCGAATTTTCAAAAAAATCTGATTTTTTTGGAGATACAAAATTTTTTGAGCCCTCAGATTTGCTTAAAAATATTGATTTTCTTTGATTGTTTGGAAATATTAAATCTGTACAATTTCTTGAAAAGCAACATTTTGACATAAAAAACACCTAGAACATTTTTGGAGAGTCGGACATGATTCGTTGTTTTATGAGCACTTGAAAAAGTAAATTTTCACAACTTTTTATCATAGCAAACATCAATTAGGGCTGTCAATTTTTCGAGTTTTATAGTTAACATGACTCAGGTAGTCCAGTTTCATAAAATTACTTTGGTCAACTTATTATATTTTTTCTCAATTTACATCACTTTGATCTATTTTGTTTCGAGTGAATTAAGTTGACTACATTTGACCACCTTGGATCAATTTTAATTATTCATTTCAATTAATACCACTTTCGATCTATTTTATTTTTAGTGGGTCAATTTGACTAATTTTTGTAACTTTTGACTCAATTTGACCACCTTGAGTCCATTTTAAGCATTCATTTCAATTTAAACCACTTTCGATCTATTTTATTTCTACTGGGTCAATTTGACTAATTTATGTTACTTTTGACTCAATTTGACAACCTTGGGTCAATTTTAATTATTCATTTCAATTAATACCACTTTCGATGAGTTTTACTTTTAGTGAGTCAATTTGACTAATTTATGTTACTGTTGAGTCAAATTGACCATCTCGGGTAAGTTTAAATATTCCTGTTCAATTATTACCACTTTCAACCCATTTTATCTCTATTGGGTCAATTTGACTAATTTATGTTGCTTTTGACTCAAATTGACCATCTCGGGTATGCTTAAATATTCCTGTTCAATTATTACCACTTTCAACCCATTTTATTTCTACTGGGTCAATTTGACTAATTCATGTTACTTTTGACTCAATTTGACCACCTTGGATAAGTTTAAATATTCTAGTAAGCTAGTAAGCTACGTAGACTGCTAATCATTAACAGTATTTGGTACAAATAGAAAACCGCGGTGTAAAAAAAAATTTGAAAATCAGAAAATTTTCAGATTTTTTTTTAAAATTGATTTTTAACTATTTTGTCAACGGTTTCAATGTTTATAGACTTTTTGAAGCTTGAAGCATGTCTATTCAGAAAATAAATTAAAAAAATTATCTTTCAATAAATTGTGAAGATTCGAATTTTCAAAAAAGTTTGATTTTTTGGAACTAAAAATTTTTTGAGCTCTCTTATTTGCTTAAAAAAATTCATTTTTCTTGATTATTTTGAAATTTTAAATCTGTACAATTTTCTGAAAAACAACACTTCGACATAAATAAAAACCAAGAGTGATGAGTCAAGAGCACTTAGAAAAGCTAATTTTCATAATTTTTTTTATCATAGCACATAGTTGTAAAGGTGATTTTTTTGGTATTTCTAAGACTTCGCACTACATCATGACCAGGGACAACAAAAAATGCAGCTAAAAAAAGATCAAAATATGAAGTAAAATATGCAGCTAAAAAGGGCTAAATATGCAGCTAAATATGCAACTAAGAAGTTAAACAAATATACCCTTTGAAACCAAAAATAGCATAAATGTCATTAATTCTTCGATTCGATTGAAATTTTGTATACCGTCACGATATGATATTGCAAAACCAAATGTGACCAATTGGGGGGAAAACGCTTCTAGGGACCTTAGTGGGTGACCCATGCGGGTTTTATAAAATCTGGCCTAGAAGGCTGAAATTTTGTATACCGTCACCATATGATATTGTAATAACAAATACGATCAAATTGTCGGCAAAATGTTGCTTCTAAGGACCCTAGTTGGTGACCCATGCGGGTTTTATGAAATCTGGCCTAGAACCCTGAAATTTTGTATACCGTCACGATATGATATTCTAATAACAAATGTGACCAATTGGGGGCAAACTGCTGCTTCTATGGACATGGAGCCTCATGGGTGACCAATGCGGGTTTTCTGAAAACTGACTTAGAACGCCCTGTAATTTTGTAAACCATCATTTTTATGATTTGATAAACGTACAATGACACTCGGGCGTTTATACCCTGCACACTGTAGGTTTTTTATTAAAAGATTTTTGTATTTTCTTGAAAATTAGACCAAAATTTTTTGTTTTAAGAGTCCTTGGAAAGATCAATTTACATTATTCTTAAAGATAATCGTCAATTTTTAATTATACCATATAACCTCAATCCGACAAGGGACGTAATGGAGAGATAACACTCCGATTGACTTAATTTTTTTTGTGACACAGCTTACGACTATATACATGACGTGACTGAAAAAAATCGGTGCCCAAATTGAAGTTTAACATGTTAAAAAATTCACAAGGTTGAAAAATTGGCGAAAACCGCCATTTTCAAAGGCTCGCCAAACGACGAGTTTTGGACGGATTTTGAAAATCTTTGAAGTTTTACAATCGTAAAAAGCTGATTTTAAAGGAAATTCGAAGACTTAATGCTTACTGTATACTGTAGCTTATTGTATAAAAATTTTGGTAAATTTTAACCCTCTTAGGTACAAGCGAAAAATTTGATTTCTTAAAAAAAATTCTAAAATTAAGTTGCTTGCATTTCCTCAAAAGAACAAGACTTTAACGTGAAAAAACTTCAAAGATTTAAAAAATCGGTCCAAACTCGTTGTTTGACGAGCTCATGAAAATAAAAAATTAGTTAATTTTTCAAATTCGTGATTTTTTTGACACTTTAAACATCAATTTGGGCACTAATTTCTTTCCGTTACATCATCTACAAAGTCCAGAGCTGTGCCACAAAAACAATCAAGTTAATCGGAGTGTTATCTCTCCATTACGTCCCTTGTGAGTAGTTATTTTTTCGATTATTATTGCACATAAACACTTGCGGATTTGACTATAATAAAAGTTTCACGCAATTCTTTTTTGTTATTGCACCCTCAAAAACTTTTCCTTTGTGAGTCTAAATTATTGCATCTAACGTATCTATAAAAATCTCTAATAAAAATCCAGAGTTCTCAATTTTCCATAAAATTTTAACCTAAAAATCTCAATTCGAACTAAAAAAATTTCGGTGACCACTATGAGCATCTTCTACTTCAGGAGTCGGTCGGATTTTACGGTCAACGGTTGAACACAACTAATATTAACCACAAAAATGTAAAAAAATACATGCCCTGATTCGTCCTAAAATTACGAACATTTGAATTTTTTTTAAATATTTTTATTCTTTGATCTTCAAAAATTTAAACCCATCCATGCAACAGTGAAGAGAATAGATTTCTTTTCGATTTTTTTTACATAAATTCACATCGTTAGATTTCTTTCTCTTCTTTTCTTTCTTTCTAACTTTTTAGCATTGGAAGTTTTTGAAAATCAGAATAAAATTCGACGTTTTATGACATTATGACCTTTTGAAAAAGCAAATTTTTCAGACTACAAAATACTTGTATTTTAAAATGGTGAAGACGAATTACGAAGTTTTTTTGCATTTACATGATTCAGATAAGTTGTGAGTTTAACCGTAAGAAAATCAGATGATTCGAGCTTTATGTTTGGGTGATGTCCCTTGTTAGGGATAATATTTAAAGATTTCAAGAACAGGATATAACCTAGTAACTATTGTCTTGCATGGTTTTAAATTGCAGGGTCTTTATGTACTTAAATAAAATCAGACCCTGCGATCTATTACTCCAGGCCCCAGTATTCTATTTCTTACGGGTTGCAGGCTTGCAGGGTCTTTATGTACTTAAATAAAATCAGACCCTGCGATCTATTAATCAAGGCCCCAGTATTATATTTCTTACGGGTTGCAGGGTCTTCGTGTACTTAAATAAAATCAGACCCTGCGATCTATTTGTCAAGGCCCCAGTATGCAGGGTCCTTGTGTACTTAAATAAAATCAGATCCTGTAATATATTACTCAAGGCCCCAGTCCTTCCATTTATACTTTCAGGCTACAGGGTCATCTTCTTCTCGTGTGTATGGAGAAAAGAAGACACCCTGCAACCAGGTTTTCTGTGCCTTCGGCACAGCAAAACCTCTTGCAGGGTGTAAAAATTTTTGTTTTGGACCTCCGCATCTGCAATCCATTTGGCCGTGCCTTCGGCACGACCAAATAGCTTGCAGGGTGTCTTTTTCGCCCCCGACCTTGCAAGGTGTGCGTCCCCTGTGTCCTGCAGGGTCAGCACTAGTACCCTGCAAAGTCTCATGGATGTAGGTTCACCGGCAATAATTGCATTTTTGTATATTATGTTTTATGTTGTCCATAATCATGACTCCTAATCGAGTGAGGAACGTCGATTTTTAATTTTTAATATGACTTTACTCAGTAACACTGAAACCCATCGGGCTAGTTTTTGCATATGTACTGCCTGGATAGTTGTATTTTCGGACATATCAACTTTCATATACAAAGGTGTATGCAAACTTGGTCTATATATCATTTTATCTGAGCTCCCCTTTAAATCAATGTTAAAACATATGTTTCATGAAAAAATAAATATTTCAATTTTGGTGATACCCATCCGATTGAAATATGTTTATTCGAAAGTACATTAAATTATCTGTTGTTTGAGCTATTAGTGGTTTTTTTAAGTTATGCAAACTATGGATTTTGCATGGGCCGAAATAACCATAAATACCAGTACCGTTCACAATACACAATTCAATGTGAAATGAAAAAATGAAATGAATGATACAATGATAGAAAATTTGAAAGTAGTAGAGTCCCGCAAAAAATGTTGCAACATAGCAGATTCTGAGGGAAATATTGCAACGCAGAATCTGCAACCAGGAGTTGCAAGTGACCGTTATTATTTAATCTTATGTTAGGTAGTAACGTAAGTGTCCCTCTTTTCGTTCTACCAAATACACCTCACCACAAGAGGGACACTCGCAGTGTCTAGATATATATATATATATATAATATTGAAGTTTGAAGTTTGAAGTTCAAAGTTTATCCGGAATTAAATGACAAATGACAAATGCATGTGAAATGATTACTTTTGCTTTGTTGATGTTTGTCTATGTGCTATGATGCTTCTTCTTTTGTCTTTTAATTTCCACATACAACATACAACATATTACATATCACATATGAGGGATACGGGGTAATTATTATATGTAAATGTCTGATATGAAATAATATGAATATGTTGCCGGAAATGAATTTGTACAACTGAACTGAAAGAACCTATGCACTATGTATATATATTTAATATTGAAGAATCACAATAAAATTGCCTGAATTGAATTCAATTTTAAAAGACGAAAGTTAATGTTGAATGTTATTAGTGCTTTTAGTTTACTCTCTTTTTGATTCTTAGACCTTTCAAAATGCAAAATGCCTGTTCATTATTGATTTCATTTATGATTTTCAGACTTCACGTCATCCTATTGTTTTGTTAATAAACAAAATTAACATGTACCGTCCCCGCGGAGGTCTTGCAAGGGTCCTGTATGAAAAAATCCACACCGATGCCAGGCTCCAGTCTATGGAAAAAGACCACGTAAGTTATTCTGATGGCTAGATTTTATCTTCGCATTTATGATTGTATTCTTAAAAAGTTATTGCACATTCTAAGAGATATTTTTGTCATTCATCTGTGTAAAAAATACAAAAAACCGGTCTTAATAAGGTCACAAAATCTATAACTATTCACTTATATCGTCTTGGCATTTACTGTTGACTAAAAAACGCCGATCGTAAGTGTATGGCAAAATTACTAAAATTAGTATATTCAAACCACAGATACTAGCCGGATCTGGCATAACTATCAAGGCACAAGGGTAATTAATTTATAGCATGCAAGTCAATCTGCTAGCATTTAATAAGCCAGCCTCAAAAACCTAAATGCTTACGACTTAAAACAGCTCAAGGATGGCGGATAGGCTTGATTGTTTGCTAATGAGTTTTATAGTCTGTCTAATAGGCTGTTGCATTTGAAACCACTCATTAAAACTCATTATTTCATTGGCACTCTCCGGTGAAGATAATAGATGTTTCTAGTCCTTGTCTACTTTCCCACCATGAACTAAAAGTTCATCATGCACACATCCACCCACAATATATTAGCTCATAATTATATTTCATATTACTTCCAACTTCATGATCATGCTAAAAGGGCAGCTAAATGAATAAATAAGGCAAGCCGGGCCTATATCCGCCTATTGTAATTGGCTCATTAATGATTAATAATGGCACCCGTAAATTAAACATCAGCAGGCAGAGAAGTCTTATATATTCATTATTCCCTGCTGCTTATTATTTAATAGCTTTGTCTCTCTACTTCTAACTACTCAACCTCTTCCATGTATTTAATTTAGCATTAGCAACTTTTTTAGTTAGTCCTCCCTCATCAGCTTAGGGATATACGTTTTCCTTTGATTGTGTTGTGCGAGTGAGTGGGTTTGTCATGCAATCCTTCCGGAGAGGGTTTAATAAGTGGTTGGGAATTGATGGAAATTTTTGAAAGGACTACTAAATTAGAAGGAAATAGCCTTCTGCAAAATTATATACTTAGATAACTTCGTAACTATATAATCCACCAGCGTTCAAAAAAGAGTCAGGCAGGGAAGCAAACACACATGTTCATGATTATTTATTAAAACGCTTTTGGTCCTACCGAAATGAAACAAAGAAATGACTGGGCTAACTGCACCACCGAATTTAATAATGCCGTTTGCCATGTAGTACAGACGTACACATATATAGATTATTATAGAGCCTCGCCGTAAAGTCAGAAAATTATTTAGAACCAATTCCAGGGCTATTTCGAACCTTCGTAATCGTAATAATAAGTAATAACGAACTACCTCTGGAATAAAATGCTGGTTTCCCTGTTCTTTATCACCTAGCAGTTTCACAATTTCTCATTCTGCATTTCAGGTATTTGTGTGTACGGAGAAAAAAACGTTGATAACATGTAATAATATAATATAGGACAATTGTATCACATTGTATTGTGTCATTTTCATTTTCTCATGAGATCCCAAGATCACACATGGGCATCGAGGAATCGTACGATTCTTTTTACCGATACCGATACTTGCTAAGTTTCAACGATACCGACTCCGATACCGATTCCCAAGTTTTACGATTCCGATACCGATACCAATAACCGATACTTGGGTAACATACGATACCGATACCGATTCCGATGCCGATTCCAATAACCGATACTTGAAAAACACACGATTCCGATACCGATACCGATTCCAACATGCGATCATTGTATAATATACTTATATACAATACGAAATCTTTGAAACTCAGGGGTAGAGTAAGTTATTGCATTGTATCATATATAAAGAGAACAAGAACGCCAACCTAGGTTGGCGTTCTTTTAGCTAGCCAGCACCGATCCGCGGTATCTTCTAAATTAGATCCTAAAAACAATACAAAATTTTAATTGCAATTAAGTCATTTGATTTAGCGAATAGCCCTAAACACAAGCACAACACACCAAAGAAAAAGTATGAAATTTTGTTTCCTTGTAAACTGTAAATGGAAGTATCCACCAGTTCGATTGGAGGACATACAGAAGTATGGTTTTGGAAGAAAAGACACAATAACCGAGACAGGGATTAGTGATAAACGAATCTCGAACAACGATGTAAATATCGTATGTATGATTGTTATGTAAATTTGACTTTGAGCATCCTAAACGTTAACCAATTTGGAAGTTGTACAATTAGGAATCGTATCATTTAAAACAGCAAAATATTATAATTAGTATTTTAAATTTACTCTGATGGCAAACTACGAGCAGGAAATGACGATAGGCGAAACTAAAGGACGAACTGATATGAAAGTATGTGGTGTTGACCGGTCCATTTGCAATGTCATACATCTCCGGAAATATCGGGACAACAATTAAGATTTATTTGTAATTTCTTTGATAAACATACACAAACTACAGATATCAAACACCCTTAGGGCAAGAATTTTAGGGGAAAATCTTACATTTTTTGGGAAAGAGTTAACGGATAGAAAACGCCATCCTAGGTTGGCGTTTATGTATTTTTTCCATAAAATCTGCAGCCAGGGGTCTAAAAACATACACACCGTCTGCGTCTTTATATCAATAATTCTGCCTCAGTTTAGCTGTCAGGTTGTGTCACTTTCGAGATAAAATTTTCTAGACTAGAATGCAGACTGTTTCTAACGGTGTTATCATCTGACATGCTATTATTTTGTTCCATTATATCCATACCAACGTCAGAATCGAATGTGCTGCTTGCAGTTGCATTTCAAAAGTCCCGAAGAGACGAGGGGTATTTAAAAGCTCCGACTGAAGGAATATTAATTTGTCATGTCCTTCGTCAACCTCAATCTCCTCGGTTCCCGACATGTCTTAAATCTAATCAAATGCAAAAAACTAAGATATTAAATATATAAAAGCTGAAAAATAGTATAGCAATGCCTACTTAGGTAGGCGTTACCCTGCTCTGTTACTGCTCTAAAGTCTGAACAAAAATACAGGATCTTTGATTGCCGGTGAATGTTTCAGAGTTCAATTAAATCGATAATAGTCAATATAATATCGCAGTCGCAAAGTGCAGTCTGCAGAATGCAGAATGCACTTTGTTCTGATTCTGTTATCTAAAAATTAAAATGTCGTTCTTCTTCTGTCTTTTGTCAAAAAGCCTCATTGATCGCCGATTTCAGATTTCCCTCTCCAACTAAATATTTGCTCAATAATTCTTTGGTCAAATACTATTATTTTTAATTTGAACAATATGAGATTTATTATCCTCTTGAATTAGGCGATGTTCATCGATGAAATGTCGAAATTGTATTTATTATTATCATATGGTAATCAATTTCATTGTGATTTGGAAAATATTGAATGTAGTTGATAAGTTGATACATAAAGTTAATTACAACTTAATAAAACATTCCAGAACCCCTACCTAGGTAGTTGTTCTGGAAAGCGCATAAAATAATAAATCCGTATTTATTGTTATCATACGGTCATCAATTTCATTGTGATTTGTAATTCATTGATTATAGTTGATACATAAAGTTAATTAATCAAAAAGACTGACAAAACTCACATCTTCATCAGCAGGCGGAAAGCTCGAGTAAATTTTTAAAAGTCGCGCAAATTGTGGGGTTCGTGGCAGCTGCTAAATTAGAGCTTTTGTCTTCCAATCGGAACAGTTGTTGGCTATTTTACCGATTCCAAAACCCGATACTTGGAAAACATACGATTCCGACTCCGATACCGATTCCCAAGTTTTACGATTCCGATTCCGATACCGATTCCCAAGTTTTACGATTCCGATACCGATTCCAAAAACCGATACTTGACTAACATACGATACCGATTCCGATACCGATTAGTGTGGTATCGGAATCGGTAGCGGAATCGCTGTTTTTTAACTTTTACGATACCAAAGAATCGTACGATTCCTCGATGCCCATGTGTGCCCAAGATTGAAAAAACACGCAACTCCGTTCCTATATTTCAAACCTTTTGTTTAAGTAAGTTTTAGTTAGTTAGTCCTCCACCTCCTATGACTATAGGGTGTAATTATCTGTTAATAAATGCATACTATTTTCATTTCCATAGTACATCGGAGCGGAGGGGGTGGTTCTTGCACAGCACGCAATATTGTACACATACAACAGCATAATTTCATGAAGTATTAAATGCGACCAGCGAGAGAGCCAGATTCTGTCCTTTGTTCAGACGGGATAATATGCAAACCGGCATGTTATCCATTAAAGTTAATGAATCCTTAATGAGTTTGTTTTCTGTTCTCATTTTATCTTCTAATCTCTCCTCCAGTCTAAAACTTCAAACAGAAAAGGGGGTTGGTGGAAATTTCGAGTTGCGCCCACCACCACCGTAAATAGACATTTCATACTTTTTACTACCACTTACATGAGGCTTGATTCCATATTGATTCCAGAAAATATTACACAATGTCTATCATTAAAAGTTTCACAACTTCACAACTTCTGGGTGGAGACCACCCAGCGAGAGCAATGTGCTTATTTAAATGATTTCTTTGCATTTGGAAAATTATTATCAAAATTAATAGGCTTTTAAGAAAAATTTAACTCCCGTGTGTGCTGTCTGCTGTGTGCTCATTTACTTGTTCTTGCTCTCATTCACGTAACTTTAGAAAAGGCACGCGTGAGGAAGTCAATGTATTTTATTATTCTCTTTCGTCACCATGTATGTCAGTTTGATTAAAGTTGGTCCCCGTAAATCAATCTAATTTTGACTAGTTATTGGTTAGGATTTATTGATTTTAATAGGAACTTGTAATAAACTTTAGGGGAAACTCCCGAATTCCATAAGTTGACCTGTCGCCAACTCTAGTAATGGTGTGCAGTGTGCCTGTTTTATCATCACTATGAATGAAGCTAGATTTGAGGGACGGATAACGGATAAGAAAAAAAAACTGAAATTAAGACTAAGTAAGCAGTATTTTTATAGATAAGAAAAATAAAAGTCGGGAGGTATATTATTTGAAAGAAAAATAATGTAATAAAAGGAAGACGAAGGGTGTGTTTAATGGGCCAAATGGTTTCTGACATAAACATTGCAAAGCTTAGAGGAGTGGTTGAATTGCTTTGGTTGGTAAACGCGCTATATGCTTTCTGATTCTCACAAATATTATATCTGATGGTTAAATAATAGAAGCTATTACTCCAGCCTTTGTTAATACTTAATGGGAGTTCGGTGATGAGGAAAAGGGTTGATGAATAAAATGATGAGGTGTAGTCATGCTATTCATCCCTCCTGATCACCTTTTCCCTCGACTTACTATCAATTTTCATTTCCTTTCAGGAACGATTAACAAATTAGAGGAAGAAAGCATTAACTAAAAACCTATTACTTTTCCGCTAAATCCTACCTACCAAGTCGCCAGGAATGTGGGTTTCCACTCACTCAGTCAATGCAGACAATCGGGATCGGCAGGCATTCTGGTTTAATCTTTTAGCTGATGATAATTTGGTATTTCTTTTAATACTGCTCATCTATTTTCCTGGCCAGGGTGTGTCTTTTTTGCAAGGCATTAAAAATTCCACTTGAAAATCAAGAACCATACAGTTACACGTATTATCACATTTTTCTTGCCCGTGTGCTGAACTACTTGATGCTAAGAAAATAAAAAAGGGCAAATTCTAATGCCTCGAATTAATTTTTTATTCGTTTTTCATTACATTAAATCATTAAACTGGTTTTTACTTGATATTTCAAATAATTGTCGAGAATGAAATAATTTTTTTTTGTGTCGTTCGTCTTCGCCTAGTATTTCAATTGTACGTATGACGTACTTTTATTATGTTATTTGATCTTATTTTTTCATAAATCCTGAGTTCGAAAACTTGACTTCGTTGTGTGTATTAACACTTTAAAAGGCAGCTTTCGAACTTCTGGCTATTCCCCTTTCCTTGCAAATGAAGAGAAAATACGAGACTGGGATTACCTCACAACCCTAATTTAATTTATTACACGTTTTTGTCTCTCATCGATTGATCTGAGAATACGGCACTGGCACTATTACAAGTTCAGGTCGTCGTGCGTGGAAAAAAATCGGGTCGGCATTGATTCACATGAAGTACAATTTGGAAGGATAATCCATCAATTAAGCTTGATAGGTATTGCGGCAACTCTCAAGAAGGGGTGAGACAATCAGAGATGAGATCCTCTCATGGTCTCATGGTACATTCGGCTCAGAGTCTCAGATCCTTCATTACTCCGGTGTTCTGGAATTACGTGGACTCATCGGATTTGGGAATTTCCGGAACCTCGTTTCCGCTGGCCTGATCCTTAAAAATGTCCTTTCCGAAATTGCCTCATTTGTGGATGATCTTATTTTTTTAAATCCAACCCCCAGCCAAGAACCACTTAATCAAAAACCAATTCCAGTTTGATAATCAGGCCGTGTCTCTGAATATTAAATGCAACCAAACCCTATTTACTAAGGGTCCCACCATGTACTGTACGTTCTATTTACTCTTCGAGATGATGGAATAATGATGAATGATGTAAAAGTATAAATCAGTGAGCTAGATTCCCTTAAATCCATGGATATTCCTTAAACTTCCGCCTCCGTTCTGTACCACCATCGGGACAAACTAACACCTTATATAATGCCTAACACAACACCCTTCGCTTCCTCGTGCCCTGCTTCCTGCGATAATCATTCCGGAATATATTTACCTATACATGTATCAATAAGACGGGGAGGATATCAGTGTGTTATGTGTAGAAGGGAAATAATTCACAAAGGGTAAAATGTGATTGATCTGAGGAGAAATTTGTGGTACGCTCCGCCATCAATCAATCATTTCGGGGAAGACGGAAGGATTGGAATGTTTACATCCTTACACATTCCCACTAAAGGTGATTCTATCTAACTGCTATTGTGGAGGATCCAATCTAACACTTTGTATTAGTCTCTATCCCCGTCCCTTTCATCTAAATTTCTATTCAAGGCTCCTTAAGCCCTTAATGACTTGACAGCCTGGAAATGTTTCAAAAAGTCCCGTACACAGACTTCCACATATCCCCGCTACTATCAATTTGCCCAGCTCTCAAGTAGAATACCCATACAACATATCCCACCGGATAGGAAGAAGGTTATCGCATTGACGGAGACGACGGAGACTTAAGTTAAGTGAAAGCACCTGTACAACAACCTCCCTTGCTATAGGGATCCTCAAATTTGTATTTTATTGAAATGGAGAGGAGTGTAGTTGTAGTAGTAGAAGCTGGAAAAAGGTCTCCTCCTCGGAGATGGAAAGTAGCTCTGGTCGGGTAGGCTGTTTGAATAAGGAAAATATTGTTCCTTCATCTTTTTTAGTCGAGGAAGAAAGTGGCATCAGATCCCATCTGCTAGGTTCCGATCAGAGAGCTCTCCCCGATGGAAAGTGGGCTTAGAGAAAAATCGGGTGAAAGAAAGAAAATTGGATGAAAGCATTGCATAGTAAAGATGTAGTCACACATCCGAAGAGAGGAATGTTGAATTTGTCTTGATAGGTGAGAGAGAGAGAGAGCGGATGAGGAGGGTATGGATGGATGGATGGTGGAATGGATGAATTTGGCTCTGTAGATGTGATGTGTGTGTCTCTGTGTATGTGTTCATATGGGGGTCCTTCTGTGAGTTTAAGCTTAAAAATGTATGTATGAATTGGGACGGAATGAAAGTGAAAGAACCGTCAACGTCACCTAAAAAGAATATTCTGTCCCTCAGCAGCTTTCTCCTCAAAACTCTCAGTCAACTCTTTCTTAGCACTTTGCTCTCTCGCTCTCTCTCTCTCTCTGTCGATCTAAATGCATCTCTCTCTCCCTCTAATCTACCTTCCATTCCCATCCATCCCGACACTGACTGACTTACTCCCATAATATATCCACATCCATACCTATATCTAGGATATTTGGATGTAATTTTTACTTTGAAGCTGGAACTGTATGAGGAATATAGGGAAAAGTTCGTGTAAACCGTTCCAAGCTAATATTATTACGCATTACTTGAGGTACGATACGAACTGCATTTTAAAAGGGATTTTGCTTTGCTTTCCCTTGGTATAAAATGTATATGATGATGATTGCCTTAAATCCAATGTACTTGTATTTTCACGATTATAATATGTAGTATATGTTATGGAAGTTACACCCATTGGCAATGTTAGCGAGTAAGAAGAAGAAGGATCGAATTGGATTGAGATATAATTTTGCAAATGTAATAGATAATGGTAGGGTTTGATACTGATTTGTGTATGCTCTGCGTACATTGCAGTACTTTCTCCATAAGGTGACGATAGTGGTTCGAAAATATATCGGAATTGATTTTGTAGTTGGGTTGTAACCGTGCCTATCTACATACTTTCCTTTTCGTATTTATTCTAATTTCGAATGTAAGGATTCGTTTCAAAAGGACTTTCACAGCGCTTTACTTCGTCAAGTTAAATTGAAATGTTAGAATCTCTTTAGAATGTATTCAGTTTATTTAATTTAAAATTCCGGAGGGATATAACACCAACCTTCCTGGGGATTTAGTGTGAGTAAATAGAAATGTAGATTAGATGTAAACAGTATCATGAGAGAAATGTATATGTAAAGTAGGTGTCATTTTTTCGAATGCTAAATACATTAAATCCTCTAAATGAAGGATGATAATGGCATAAAAAGATGTGTTATTGAAACTTGATATCGTGTCAAGTTTTATAATCGCTGTGACAAAAAGCTGGGAGTTAATGTCCTGTTGTTCCTATAGCCGAGATGGCTCGGGATGGGGTGCCCGTATATTTATAGCTTGCTGGCAGTGAATAGACAAGATCCAGGTTGTTTTTTATATGCATGGGGTGGATGAGTTGGTTATATTTGTTGTGAAAGGACGGTGTTTGAGATTGAAGCTCAGTAAGAACAAAAGGCCCTAAGGGTCCATTTATGGAAAGAGACAGGGAAGATGGGCAAGGAAGATGAATGGAATAATGAGAAAGGATTGATGGTTAGGTGGGATATAAAGATCATGAGTCTGAGAAGTTTATTGTGAGACATGGAAACAGCAGGGTTTTTATTGAGCTATCGTTGATATGCTAATGATCTCTAGAAACTTAATTGATGCGGGATGGGAGTATAATTGCTGGTAAGAGAACAGAACTCTTGAAGGTCAAAATAAAAGGATGACGCATTGTAACTTGCTTTTCATGACTGTATAATTATTATCTCGGGATTATTTTTAAGTGCAATTAGGGTTTTTGTGTGTTACGGCTTTATGATAGCCATTGGCCATTTCATGTCGACAAAAAAACCAAGAACAAGAAGGAGATGAACGAACGGAGGAGAAGAGACGATGATGATGTGAATATGCTACGCTATGAGGCTGACTAATCTTTAAAATTTTAAGACTCTGTGGTGGAGATATATCCTTCCCTCAGTTGATTTCGGAACTGGATGTACTGTTGTTGTGCTAATAACATTTTATATAATATAAATTAGAGAGCGAGATAAAAAATGTTTTTAATTTCTCTGTCATTATTACAGTCATGATTTTTTAAGGTCTTTTGGTGGTGTTGTGGTGCCTGGTATGGGAGATGAGTCTTTTTAACAACGGCTCAGACACCCTTGTTATTGCTCTCCCAATAATTAGCGCCAGGTTTTGTCTGATTGCATTCTACTTACGTTCTACATGCATTATAAACTCATCGCTTTTATTCCCATCTTAAAAACCAACCATTCACCGATTCAGCACCATTGTGGACCCAGAGTCGTGGAGTTTAATCTTCCTATATAATTCGCCTCCCTTTTTTATGTCCACTTCATTTCATTGTCTTCGGAGTCTCCGTTTTGAAATAATTACAGGAACAAATTGACAAGGCAAATCAGCCTGGAGACAAGCTCTGTTAAAAGCACGCACCAACCGTCTCTTCACATGTACTTTTTGTGGGGCTAGACTTTCTTTTTTTCTTGTAATCCATGCATCTGGATGAGGAGGTGATTCCTATGTTCTCGGTTCATTACTGACTGCTAGCATGTTGTGGGATGTCGGCGAAACAGTGTGCTACAAGTCCGATAATTTGATATCTCTGTTTAAAAGGGCGACTTTGCAAGGAAGGCTTGTCTTGTGTGTTGTTCAAATATGATATTATGTATTTAGGTAGGGTCGTATACTGCTTATAAGTAAGGAACGGGCTAAATCTATCATGTCTGAAAATCTGGTTAAATGAGAAATGTTTTCTCATTTCCCGATGGAATTGCGATTTCTACTATATAATTTCCTTCCTTCTGTTTGCCAGTTCGTGGTAATAGTAGACTGCAGATCGGTAATTTTATCAGGAACAACACGCAACCTGATCCGTTATTTGAAATAGGCCAACCTCCCTGGTTTCCCGTGGGCTGGAGAGCTATAACATCAGTGCAAAATGAGTCAGTTGGACACTAATGATAATTATTATGACGATTGTCACTTCCCATTCCGTGCGTGAGGTCGAAGTAGCAAGGCGGAGCCTTTCCCTTCAGCTTCCATTCAAAGACATTACCTTCCTATTACAGGGCTAGACTCACTTAATTTCATCATACAAGCGGCCCTATTTCCTATTTCAAGAACTATGGATTGGATAGCATTTAAGTCTCATTAAAAGTACATTAATTTGTTGTAACATACCTGTACCAGAATGACTTCCAAACATCAAATCTGAATGATTTCAGTCGGCTGAAACTTATAAAAAACATGCTTTGAAGTAGTGGCCCATTATACTTCATGCTCAAAGCTCAACGGGATAATGATAACATCCGTTTATTGGTCTAGTGCCCAGCATGTCTCTCTGCTGACCTTGATTTCCCTCCCCCTCTATACCTTGAGTTCTCTAAATTACTTCTAAGAATTAAAAGTCAAATGTGAATGTGCAATATGTTGGATTTTTTCAGTGGTACTGCATCAATGACGAAGTTATGAAAAACGTATCACTAGAAAATTGGGAAAAGTTTCGACCTCTTGAGATGGATGACAGCTCCCAGTTGTTCCTAGACACTTGTCTCGCGAACTCGGATAATACACTCTGGCAGTTGTGGCTCACCGCTGCCAGTTCCATTCTTTCATGGTTTATAACGGCCACGTCTATAAACGGGTAAGCCAAATTGACACACAGTATTACCAGATCATTGACGCTACTGCCTTAATGTGCTTCGCGACTTTACATTTTGCCATGACACATCAGGGATTTTAGAAAAATGAGGGAAGGCGTTCAGAGGGATTGGTATTAGTCGACATGTACATATATGTAGATGTATATACCCTTATGTATATATTCCATGCATACATTGAGCCGTATTGAAGTCGGGATGAAATGGAGTGCTTCTGTAAGTCTTGTGTGAGTTCGTTACATTATTGAAAAGAATTGTTGGAATTGGAGGAGAGAGGAAATAGGGAAATCTGGGAGACGATCAAATATTTCGAAAAGAGAATAAAAGAGAAAGGGATGAGGACACGGGGAGGTAAGTTGACTACTACTGCTTCTACGGAGAGGAAAGCACCTTGGGTTGAATTCAATTCTCGGCATAGTTTTGTATATATAGTAGTCGAGCTTTGATGGGTGAGAAGGATGAAAAAGTACGGACGGATTTTTGTTCTGGGTGAGACATGAATTTTCGATTACAGGGTTTTAAGGCTCATGGCATGCTTTCAAGGCAGAATGATTTTTCAATAAACACGCATGAGTTCGTTGATTTTGAACAGAAAGGGCACAGAGAAAGTTAAAAGCTTGAACTGACGATCTTCGTCTGAATACTTACATCCATTGAAATCAAAAGCTACTACTGCCTCCCTGCCTGCTATCCCAGTAAAAAACTTCTAAATCCTCATCCATATATATGTGCGAGTAGCTACATTATGTATACAAATATATAATATGGGACATCCTTCCTTCTCCTCGTCTCGAGATTGATATTTTTCCAGCAAACGCCGGCAGTCGACTGTTTGTTGGATATGACGCTTGTAATTTTGCAACTAAAAGTGCTAAGAAATGAGCTGTATATTATGACCATGTAAATTACTTATTTGCAAAGTAATGCGATCAACAACGTCGGATGTCGACGAATTGTTTCTTAACTCTTGAAGAACAGCTTAATTTATGCTTTTAGTCGTGCCTGTGGATCTAACGGTCAAAATTCACCGATAATGCCCTCAGAATTCCAATACTGGCCAAAGCCTCCTATTTCCGAAGTACTTTATGGAGATTGTTTGCTGAAGGGGAGAGTTAGATCGTGTTGGAGTCTTCCGACTCGAACCATATTTATGGTAACGCTTGATTAAGAAGTAAATTTGCTTTGAACTCCTGAGACAAAGGCTGTAATTTTCATACAATTAAAATAATTCCCTCACGTCTTCGGATTTGGACAAGGGGCTTACAGTAGTAGTGGTGAACTGAGCTGAAATGAAATGTAATCAAACGTCCAGGCAAAATAATTTATTGGAGAAGAGAGTCATGTGCGGTAATGAGTTTACTCCTTAAAGTACACTGATGCTGCTGGGCATGACATTGATTAGTGGTATAACTGAACGACACGTTTTGATTTACGGAGTTCGAATCGGGAGATGATGATGATCTGATCATCGCTCCTAGTCGTAGGTTCGACGTTCCGAAGATGATGAGACCCGTGCAAGTTAGCTACGACTTATGCGAGTTGTTGCAAAGGTGGAGAGGTGGGCCATAAGATATCGTTAGATTTTCTTCGAGTCAGTTGGTCGTGCTGTACGGTGAATTGCTTCGTGATTGAGTTTTGCATATGTAATTAGGAGATGGAGTGAACTAATAGTTGGGCTCTCTCCCCCTCTCTCTCAACTTGATCTCATAAAACTTTGTCATTAAAGTTTGATTAATTGCTCCGTAATAAGCAGTCCTGTTGTACAGGATTATTAAAGTCAGGAAAATCCACATCACGGCAAACTAATAATATTCTCACATTGTATTTGCTATCAGAAAACATCAAGATAAATTGCCCTTATCCTACGTCTTCTTTTCGCCTCTCCTTCCAATAAGAAGAAGACGATAGAAAAAACCACTAATCGGATAGGAAATTTTATTACCTTTTCATCTCATAACCTCTCATTTGAGAATTCTGGAATTTTTAATCACCAGCAGAGGGAAATTAATGTCGACCCTGATATCTTGATCTATAATATCCCCTCGGCTTAATTGCATATTAAGAGGGTTGCTAATGTATATTTTCTTCCCGTTGTCATTCCTTATAAAACCCGTTCGCCTTATATGTAGAGAGAGGGGATCAACTTCCAAAGAAATTATATCGTGATGATTATAAGTAATAGTATTATTAAATCCTTGTGGTATTCATCATGACTGTATATTAGATTTTTTTAAACTCACCATCAAAGGCAGAAGGGTAAATCTCCATTCTTACTAAATTGGTATGATCCAATACCATGCTAATTCATGGGTTGATACACCCTAAATCATTTCCCAATTTTTTTATCATCGTCGCCCTAAACCAGTTTCATGTGTTTAGTTTTTCGTAACAATTAGTAGTTACTAGAGATCGGGGATAACTCTTTACGTCTTTGTTTAAATAAAACGAAATCGTAACTTATCAATCAATGCTAATACTTTCATGAAATAGAAGAGTAAAGTTATATTTTGGATATCAAGAATCGAGATGGATCATTACATTTCAAAATCCTCCCTGATCTTGCGTCTTCAATTAGAAAGCTTAACTAACGACAAGGGTAATGTAAGATGGATTGTTAAGACATTTGATAGCTTGGATATTACTGATACAATTACAAGAGGAAAAAAGTTTGTAGAAAATTATGAATTCACAATATTATGCCAAGTAATTGACACAAGTTGACACATTAAGGCGTGGTTACACCACCCTTACAGCTATGAAAGGCGTTTCGTCAATTATCTTAAACAACTTCTCCAAGATGATAAACATGACAGCAATTATTGTATTGAGATGAAATGAAATCTTGCCCTCAGCTTTCGTTGTACACAAAAAAAGTAGAAGATCTATAGAAAGGGTTTCGTTTCGTGCCTGTCTTCGTATTTTCTTATGGCTCTTCCCATGAGTTTTTATCTTCACAGTTTTGCTGTACAAATGTTTAATTTCGTCCCTGTCCCTCAAGCTCAATATCTTTTTGTGGTTAGGTGTTCCCAGAGGTACAGAACAGACTGAGATTTTTGGTTATTGTTTTCCCAATTTACTTTTATTTTGTGGTCTTTTGCATTAAACAAGTGATAGCTAATGTTCAATAGAACAAAAATGAAATACAACGCTGTTATTAATTTTCCAATTCCCAGAAATAATAGAATCGTTTCAAACATCTGACTTTAAACTATAGTAAGTTAACGTTATTATTTTCATTCGTTTATTGTTAGATATAATTTAATATCTGCAAGGTCCTATGTCAGAATTTCATAACCCAATATGATGAGGTTGTGTTTCCCTTATTTCCTATTCATTGGCTTGTTTTTGTAAACAAGTAAAATATACATAATATTTTCCAATAAAGTATTTACACTTAGGTAATGTGATGTTACTCGTGTGATTTTTCTCTTGCACAACAGGAGTATTTGTAGAGAAGCCGTGCTAATGGGTTTTGAATCTTGTATAACCCAGCTTCACAACAGCCTCATATAAATACATGGGCTTGATAAGCGAAAGAGAAAGTCTATTTCTACTCTCGATGCTTTCCATAAATCCGTATATAACATTCTTAGGTTTGTCAAGTTGAATTGTGTGCAATGTCTATTAGACCTACTTATTTTTAATCCTTTCCACGGGTGAAAAACTTGTTTCAACTTTCAGCTCTAATGGTTGTTAGATTATCTAACTGGTAACCAGTAAAAAGATGCCATACATCACGGAAGCCGGCAATCCTGTCAAGTCTTTTCCTTAAGCTTTCCTTGTGCAAGCCTTTCATTCCAAAATCGATTTTCGTGGAACTTCAGCGTATGGAGAGATTTAAAAATCAGCCACCTGAAAAATTAAGACGCTTGACTCCGTGTAGTTTCCCCTCCCCGAAAGGCACTACACACAATTTTGCTATTAAAGCCTTAATGTGTCTTTTTAGATTTTTTTTATATACATTCTAAATGCTCCTACGTCTTAATTGAGGTCTTGGGATAAAATAACCGAGCCCTTCAACATGGTATCTAAAATAAAAAGCCTTTTAGCAAACCACAAAAGCCATCATGCCTGATTCTATACAAGTATCATAAGGAACCTAGGAAAGATTTGGATGAAACATGCTACAATTTTTAATGAATGAGACTTCGTAAAGGTTTTTTTTGGCCCTTATGGGAAGAAATGAGGATTAAAAAAATAATGTGGATGTCATAATGTGTAGTTCATGAATTACGGAAGAATACAAGAGAAATAATAAGGCTGTCTTTTTATTATACGTTAAAACTACAACCTTACAATTAACGTCTCGGAGGAAATTCTCTTAATGAGGACAAGTTAGTATGTGATTTTAGAAATGATGAAGGATGTGCAGTCTGTGCAGACTGGAGTCACTAAAAAATACATGATTTCTCCAGCACTCTATAATTTACTTCTCATTTTTCAATCCTTCATCATTCTATCCAAGCCCTTCCACCAGCACGACTTTTTGACAAAGGAAGGACGAGACGCCGGGAAACCTGCCGGACGGTCGTGGTGGCGTCTTTCTTGTGTGATAGGTGTTTTGTTTGTGTCACTGCCAGTAACAACATCCCATTCCTTTTGCTTTTCATTCCCAGAGAGATATCTTATCCTGCGATGATTGTTAAACAAGGTAATTAAGATAGAGATATAATGTTTCATGTGACGACATAATCCGAATCCTGCACACAACGAATCATCCCAACGTACAAAAAACGACATGCTAGTTGGCTAATTGAATTGTAGTTTTCATTAAGACACTTATGTTAAGGATCAATTTAAATTCGAAATCCGCATGCTTTGTTAAACGAAAGTCAATGGAATTTGTTGGATTTGTGATAGATTTGTGTTGCTTATATGGTTTCGTCCCGAGGGGAAAGCTTGAAGAGGTTAGTTAGTGTATGATTTTGATTAGGAATGGATGTAGAAGTTGGAAGTCCGTCGAGTGTGCAATACCACACGGTTGATGTTGCGGCGATGGTGGTGGTGGTTGGGCTATTGATTTATTGCAGAGCCTCCGCCTTCATTTCCGCCGACGCGGTCGTTCATCTATTAGTTTTAGCATGAGTATACAACAGTTACTCATTAGCACGGATGTCCTGCCGAGAAGTGAGTGGATTTGCCCACATCATAAACCAGCACCGCCTGAGACGAGCCCGAGACCAATGGATTTCTTTGTCTCGTGCTCCGTCGCAAAGCAATTAAAACCTTCTAAGCTTTGTTCTAATTAATAATCCTCTCTCTCTCTCTCTAATTCTGACTCTCCCTTCCCTCGTTAATGAAGATTCCCTATTCCCAGAAGTCCCTCCTCTTTCTCTCACGACATTTGCATATGGCATCCAAAACTTGCGGAATAAGCTCAACTGGCTGCATAGGCACCCTTACCACCTGTCATGTTATTGCCTTTCCCGTCTGCCATATTTTTAATTAGTAACTCCTCTGGATTTTTTAAATATCAAATATTTTTCATTGCCTCTAAATTGAAATGGATTTTTGCTGTTAAGACGATGATACTATAACACAAACGACTAGGATTTACGTACTTTACCTCCTGCCGAGTTAAATAATAATTTACCCCAAGAATGAATATGGACACAGGTTTTAAACGGCCAAGGAAGTATGATAATAAATCGTGCCCGGCTATTAAACGCTTTAAACAATTTACATGGGTAAAATTATAAGACATTTACATGTATTTAGAATATAGATGGATGGATTAAGAAGAAGCGATGATGAATGGAAGATAGATTTCTTCGATACATTAATATTAATTTGATACAGGGGAAGTGGAAATAGTAGTGCTACTATTATGTGAGTGGGGTCTTTCTTATTTCGGAGTATAATTAATATTCATGAAGCTTCTTGAATTTCTCCTGTCAAGATCCCATGGCTGCATTACATTTTTTCCCTTGACTCTGACGATCAGAAGAGAATTTTATTCATCACGACGCTTCAACGAGAGCAATCAGTCAGGATGAGTTTGGAGGACTTAATCAGTCCGGGCTCATAGACCAACCTTTTCCGTGTAAAGAAGGTTTGAAATACTTGAAATCGAATACAATCCACTTTTACTACGGGCCCATACACTCTTGAAATGCATTCCAGAAACCTACATGGTTTCTGGATACCACCACCACGACCAACGAATGTGCGGTTGGAGTATTTTATTTAACATTCAACTATTCAAGCCCATGCATAAAAACGAGCTTCCGTCCTTCCTCCTCCTTGATTTTGATGACTCAATCAAAAAACTTAATGATACCATTTTTCAAAGGGGCTATATCTGCCCTTCATTTTTATACCCTTCTTCCCTCATATACAGGGTGGGCATGATAATAATGTATAAAAAAGTCGTAATGATGATGGTAGTGGTGGTGGCAGTAAGTTCCGTAACTTGGTTACCTTAACCGCCCTTCCTTCCTACCGAGAGAGTATAAATATCATTTCTTTAGACACATATGCAATCTGTATAACAAGGGAGGTGGAAGATATTTAGTTTGATCGGGAATTCGAATTGGGTTCGGTCGGGATGATAAGCCATCATCACCACCACCACCACCACCGTCCAACTTCATATCCCCACGGCCCCGAATCTGCATTCCCTGTCCTTGGCTATATTTATATTAAAAGTTCGGGTTCGGATGATGATGATGATGGTTGCGTCGTCTACGAAGGAGTAAAGTTATGTGTTGACGTTTTGGACCCGATTCCGAGAGTTTGGGAAATTGGTATCTGATTGTAAATGGGAAAAGGTCTGAAGAGTGGAGATGGACTGGAAGGTATTTGAGAATTTAATGTAATGTAAGAAAAAGAAGAAGTGGCTCCTGCTTTGCTGAGTAGTCTGATTCCGAATTTCTCTTATCTGCATTCAGTTGGTGAGGAGAAAGCTATCAGGGAATAGCTCTACGCAATTTTTTTCCTCAACTCCGACAACTCCCTCACATATTCCCACAGCATCTCTATAGACATTCAAGATCCTTTTGTCCCCATCATCTCCGCCACTCTGTCCCTATATATATCCATATAATAATGCATATGACTCTCTCTCTCTCTCTCTGTACCGAGAAAGGCACGGACGAGAAAGTCTCTTCACTTTCACAACGAGATCGGAGAGAGAGAGAGCGAAAAAAAGAATTCGATTTTATGTAAATTAACCAATCCAATAGCTATACACTATTCTTTACTTTGGGAACTGGTCCTGGATCGGAGGGACCCAGTTGATGTATAATAATATATTAGTTTGTATTGAGCTATTCCATTCCCAACTCCATATATGTAGATATGCACCGAGGGATGGAAATGAATGTTATGCAAGAAGAGTACGGGAAATGAAAGGAAAAGACCCTTTCTTCAGCTCAGCATCACAAGCCTTTGCATCTTTCTCCCTAAAAAAATCCTCAGCCCAGCAGAAAGGCCACCATCATCACAACCACCACCATACCACCACCGCCGCCAGATCCTCTGTATAATATCCCTGTATAAATGTGATTGTAAACGTAGAGAGAGAGAGAAAGATATATAATTTCATAGATTTCATTGGACCGGGTAGATTTTTTTAAAAGGAAAAAGAGTACATGGTGAGTTCGGACGGAGTCCTTTCTGTAGTCGTATTATGATTATAGCGGGAGGATTGATAGGACTAAGGGTAATGGTGATAGGGATGTAGATTCGGATGCATTATTTCTCGGGAGGGAAAGTAAAGTAAACCACATAGTATGGAGATAGAGAGAGAATGGTCCTGGCATTACTAGTTGACTGTGCATAGGCAAAGAGGTAATGTAATGTCCTGGTCCAAGTAACGTATAGATGACTTAAAGAAATGCATGTCTCAACCATTCTATTCAACTCTTTCCATTTATCGATTTTTTCCCCTTTTTATCGATTCCAAAGCCTTGCAAATAAAGTACAATACTTCAAATCTCCCCTCACCCTTCCATTCCCTTGTTCAAGTACGGAGTTAATGCATTAAGTATGTTCACCTTTAAAAAATAAAATAAAAAATCCGCCCGTCCGTAATATCCGTAATTAGGAACTAGTGGTTTAGCGGTGATGGAAACGGTATGAGGTGGCTGCAATTGTAATTAGCGTGGAAGGCTGATTTCTATTAATAGATGTATAATAGGAATGGATATCCACGTAATTTGTAACTCGTACTAAATTAAATAGGAGAGAGGGTTAAAAGTTTGTTGACTTGTAATATTCAGATTATTAAATCCAGGAGAGTCAGTAACAATAACAGATCTGAAATAATGAGGATATGGCTGCAGTCAAGTTTGATGTACATTGTTCATTAATGATTAAGAAGCATCAATCATAAAAATTTGAATAGTCTTTTGGACAGGGGGGCATTGTTCGTTAAAACGGTAGGAGGAACGGAGATTTGTCATTTCACTCTCTTATTATACTTTTTAACTTCAAGTTAATTAGCATAGCAAGATGTGTAGCAGTAGTGGGGCCGGGTGGGATGCAATCAGACGTGAAATATGAAGAAATAATGGGTAAGACGTGGCGGTGGTGGTGGCAGAAGAGTAGGCAGTAAGTAATTTCGACATCTCTGATTGTTATATTGACTGATGAGAATGGAATGCGTGTACGGATCACGTTGCCTCATCTTAATTCCTGCTTTTTGTGGGATTGATGGAGGCATCAAGGAATAATTTGTGGAGATGTTAGCGTCGTCATCGACTCTAAGAACGAGCAGACTTTGTGAAAATTTTTATATACGATATTTTCTTCGTGTTTCTGACGATATAGGCCCTGATTACACTCCACCTTAGAGTGGAATGATCTATAGCTTCAATACGGTTTGTCCAGATCCTAGGGAAAATGAATGAGGTGGCTGTAGAGAATGGCAGCAAAAGGAACAGTAGCAGGAAAGCAAAGCGTTTCATGTGCTGGATGACATGGCACTTTGATTTGGGCGGACAATAGGCGCCTAGCGTGATTATCTCTAATTTTGCTCGAGATTTGTCTTGTAAACTCTGAAGGCTTCTTCTTCTGGGAGAATCATCTTTTCCTCCGCTGTTGGAATCGTATGGATGATGTTGATGGTCTTTCTCCTTGTTTATTTCATTTGTGGAAATTCTAGTCATGATGAAGAACTTTGTTCAATAGAAATTTTTCTGCAAAAAAAAAACACAACAAATTAGTAGTAAGGGAATGGTAGAAAATTTCAGCAATTTCTCTTGTTGTTGTATGTGGGAGAGTAAAAAGGGCCATGAATCTTCATCATAAAGTCTTTTCTTTCCTTGTTATTAGAGAAAAAAAAATATATTTTTGGACTACAATAGTTCATATCACATTGTCGATTTATGTGTAGTTTTAATACAGCGTGGATTAAGCTTAAGCATGTTCCTGTTTAAACTAATTTATGTTGTGAGAGTTCACAGTCCTTGTGATTTGAGATTATGATTTGTGGCGTGGAGTGGACAGAGTTTTGGTTTCTTGGGATTTCTGTTACATTCTTGTTGTTGGATACTAAAAATCCAGTTTCATGTTATGTGCCTGACGCTTTGTCGATGTTGAATTCAAATTGCTTCAGTAGTTTATTAGCAAGTTTCTCAGTGGAATTTATCATTTGAAATGGTCAATTAATTATCTATAAATTGCAATTAACTTTGAACCGAGAACGGCCAAAATACACCCTTCTGTAATTAAACCACCTTATTTTTGTCACTTAAAAGTTTATAAGAATTATATTCGTTTCTGGAAAACAAAACATGTTTACATAGATTGGGGTTTAAAATATTACTCAGATCAAAACTGTTATTTTTGGGAGACAATAAAACTACACAGTCCTATATGAGATCTCGAACTCGGAATTAACAGAATGAATATTTAAAAATTTTCATCGCAATATTTTTTCAACGCGATCTAATTTGTTTAAGCGTTTTTGAATCTTAATTACGTTTTTAATTGTCTTGGCCATCAAAATACGTAAAGCATGAAAATGAGTGTAAAAAATTTGTAGTGTATGCATTCAGTTTTCAGTCTAAATATATTAATCATATTATGGTTTCGCCAACTAACTTTAATTCACTAGTCATCAGTTTAGAAAATTAATTCAAGAGATTATACACGAAGGTTACTTGTTGAACGAATTGTAATTGTAATTGAATCGAAGGTGATGAGATTCTCGTACAAGCAGTATAAGTATGGAGCTCGGGTGGTTGATCTGTCGTTACCTGTGCCACCTGTTGTCTGTATGTAACGATGCTATCTGGACTTTCTTCGAATCCCGATTTCTGGTCTGAACAAAGTATCCTACGCTTTTTCCTTTCCAATATTGATTTCTGGATCTACTAGACTTAAAATTGATCTACACTATATTATACTCGCTCCGTTAATGACCTAAAATCGGCAAGAATTAATGAATCTTTTATAATTTTAACGACGTCATTTGCATGCATTTTTTGTAGCCTTTTGAAAACGATGAAACTGGACTATGACTGCACCGGTGACTAGTAACATTAACGATATGTTTCAACATCAACGGTTTGTTGTTTTCCCGTTAAAAATAGTCATATTATCTTTAACAGTTTAATTCCTTATAATTCGAATATAAACTGCATTACATATAGTCATATTATCTTTAACAGTTTAATTCCTTATAATTCGAATATAAACTGCATTACATATTACATATGAGTATTTGTTGGTGACTGCAATTCTTAGAAAGTAGTTCGCCATCAACAAAAAAAACACTTTGTAAGTCTTCAACGATATGGAGCATCAATTTGTTTGTGTTCAAAATTTTGTCTATTTACCAACCCGTTCTGTTTTATGTCATCAATTGACGGATTGATACAGAAGTTGAAGAACTAAAACGGAGGCCAAACGAGTATTTAAAGACATTCCATTTCCATAGCTTTATCCGTCGACTAACTAAAAATAGTAGGCTGTAGGTGGGTAGACTGAACTCCCAACGTACCAACTGTCTACTTTTCAAATGGTATCAGTGAAATCAATCATCTTGGCTTGGATGTTAACCTGACCGTAAACAAGACACCAGGTATGCAGTACCTACCCCAAGATGCAACATGAGATAAGTTGACAAGTACGAGTACAAGAGGGGGAAAAGTTGATGAGAGGGTTGTTCGAGATGCCATGTCTTGTAGAATGAACAAACACTTTATTATAGGTATCTATAATACTAAACTTTATTATCATTGAATGTCCTAAGAAAAGGCAGACTAATCAGAACTAAAGACTACCGAGGTCACATCTTGATATTTCTTCTGGAGAATGATTGTGTAGGGTTGAAAAGTACCTTTTTATATTCAAAACAATGAGGGAAGAAACGTTAAGAATTTATATCTTATCCAGGCCGTGAAGGCTGGAGAAGAGGATCTCTTCTCAAGACCCGACTAATTTCATGTCAATCCTTGAGCAACCAACCTCAGTTTAGTTTAAGTGGAAGATCAAGCAAAGCTAGTTTTTTTAGGATTTGTTTGTGTCCAGGTTTTACGATCTGATAATTAAAACTTGGACTGACATTAAGAAGGTTCATAGAAGGTTACCCTTAATGCTTAAAATCCAGAGAAATTCGTCATTTCATCTTCCTCGGGTTGCTTGACTTGGCTTACCTTCGATGCAGCCTTTCAGCTTTGTATTATATTCAATGCTGTCTTTTATTCCGAGATTTTAATGCTATTCTTTGTGGGCCCATTGTGACCCAACGTGGCATACAAAACTGCTAAGCCAGACCTATCGGCGGTATCGCTTTTTTACATTCTCTCCGTGTTTTCTTTTCTTCTTCAATTCCCTGGGTCCTCATTAGCAAGTGTTTAGAAGCCCAGGTGTGCTTCTTCCCTAACAAAGTCCGATTCGAAACAGGACCAAACAATTCCGACCGGGAAAATGCACTATTCATTGTAGTAACCTATTGATACTAATGCCTTATCGGCATAAGATTATTTACTGAGCATTTTAATGGTAATCTATGCGTGATGAGGACTTACTGATAATTCTAGGTTGTAGATTTCGGCGTGTGTAAACTGAGAGTATAAAATGATAAAACCCTTGTTTTGTAAGGTTTCCTGTAATTTGCAGAACTAATTTGTCTCGTTTCGTTAAGTCCGATATTTTAATCAAATTAAAGAACTTTATGGAAGAATGGACAATACATATAGGCTTTGAACTAATGTGGTTAAGCCATTATGCTATTAGCTTTGTACATGTGCTAAATGTTTGACGAACTGGCATTATGGCTTAGGAACTCCTATTTAATTCGCCCATTCTGAAATTCTGAAGCTATATTTAGTAACTCTGTTTCAACCTTCTTTATTTACGTTGAAAGCAAGGTATCGAGTAGACGGTCCACGATACGTTTCATTTTCCTAGAAAGGGATACCAAGTAATATTCAAACAATAAGCTATCGACAAAAGCAAAAGCCCCCACGAACCACACATTGTCATTTAGATAAAGGAAATTTTCAATTTCAACTCCACCGAAGTTGATTGAATCGAGCTTGTAATTCGTCTCGAGTTTATTAAGAAATAAAACCATCATAATAACTAATTTTACGATATCGCGATAAAAAACCTTTACGAAATTGAATGTGATGACGTGATGAATATGCAGAGAAGAGAAGGATACAAGTTATTGTCACCTCCAGTCCGTGTGAATAAAACAGGAGTGTCCTCCCTTACGATCAATAATGGGCTTCACATACATTTTAGAAACTCCTCCGTCCACATACTCCTGAATACAATTTAGATCGTAGTCAAACCAGGCCACATAGATAGGCTTCAATGATGATATGCGTTTGAAATTTCGATCTAATAAGTGAGCTAGTTTCCCTTTGATGATCTGTTGTTGGTCCTTGGCTTGCGGTGTTTGTGATCATATCCTAGGCCACAGATTATGTTACAGCAGCCTCTTCCTCCTCTCTTCTTTGGAATATCGTGGATAGCTCGTGAACAGTCTGCTCGGGAGCAGAAGCTCATCTAATATCGCTACCTCCTCTACTTTATCTGATGATGGATCATGATGGAATGGGATATTGGCAATTTATAATCTGCATTCAATCTCCAGAGGTTGGTTTTGTTGCTTTCACTTCGTATCGGTTTGGCGTCTAGTGTAACCCATGTGTTGGTGGTGGTTTCTCTCTCATGTATTGACCGCTACTTTCACTCCCTGTATAAACTCGTTACTTTCCCTTGTGGGCTAGTACTGGAATGTATCTAATAAAATTTGCTTTTGTACATCCCTCACAATCAGGCGGAAGAGAGAGAGAGAGAGAGAGAGAGGTCCCTTTGAAACTGCTTTCTTCTAGTTAGAAGGTGGAGGAGGAATGAAAAAAGTCGATATTAGGAATTGAAGCTGCTAAGCTTACTCTTCTGGAGTAACGAGATCTCATCCTCCTTAGGATTTTGCATACTGATTCCTCCAAAGGCTTTCGGAAACGGCTCCAGCTGCCTCCAATATTTTCATCTGCAATGGCTATCCAACTATTTATTGATCCAGTCCCGTCATGTTCCAATGTTGAATGTGTGTACACTTGTTTCCTTTTTACCTTCCCTTCCATATAGTTTAGGGCACAGTTGTCCCTGTCTAGCCCAATCGTCTCTCGATTTCCATATGGACTGTCTCCTCTATAGAGCAGAATTATGTAGTTGCTAGAAGTGGTGGTATTTGCTATAGGAGACTAAATTCTTGTTCTTAAGGGCCCACGAGAGTGCATGTGTTATTCGGTTGTGGAGTAAAAAGTAAAGTATGGCTCGTACAACAAAACGCAAATCTAATGCAAAGAGCTTTCTCCCGACGCTCAATCAATGTACCGTACTTTTGGAGTCGATGTGAACTTTCTCTCTCTTGTAAGTGTTTTTCTCCCTCTCTCTTGCTGGTAGGGACGGGTGACCAAACGACGGCATCCGGACTTCTACAATCTGAGATGTGAATGAATTTATAGAAATTTGTCTTATTTATGAGGAGTATCAGCTTGCTGAGTATTCATAATCTGAGGGAGAAAGAAATGATCCTTTGCATACACATCCGTGTTTCTAGACACTTAGGATTTAGCATGTGGCTTGTTTGGACTGAGATATTAGAATAATTTCGTTTTTTCAATGCATCAATCCATACCCTTATAACTAAAATTATTGAAAAATTAAAAAAATGTAATGCTTATTGTGTTAATTGATTACATTCCCCGGGGTTTTGGTAACGAAACGTTGTTTTTTTATAAGTTTTTAATCACTTAAATTGGGATAAATAATATCGGTAATTCTGAGGGCTGGACATTCCGATAGCATGTGTAGTATTCTCATCCGCGGAAAGATCTATATTTAGCTGTCGAGATTTAGAACCTTACATTTTTTATTCTAAAAGCATCGGGCACGTAAGGTCCACTATACAAGGGTAATTTATCGGATGATCCCCTCAAAGTATACCGACGGGTAGGATGCGTAAAAGGAGTACTTAATCTATTCATCGATTACTTTTACAAAAGACGCTGATATTTCGTAGTTAGTAGTGGTGTAGCTGTAGCTGCTGTCAATGGTGATAGTAGCAGGTGAACTCATAAGACGAACTCGCAGATCCATCAAATTTTATAACACAATTATAAGGAAACATCATCACCCTAACTGATTTTTCAATTTCAATTCAATTTAGCACAGAGGATTATTTAGTTTTTATAGTTGAAGGCGTCTATATCAATGATAGATGTTTTCGCCCCTCGTCCCATATAACAGATCCGCTCTGGTCAAGTCGGTGAAAGTTTGAGTCCGTTAGGGTCGCTGCAGAAAGACAATGAGTGGCAACTGAAGTGAAACACAAGAAGAATGATGAGGACAAGGCAAGACACACTACTCCTCTTTATAAGTCTTAACAAAAGAAATGATGGCTGCCCTGTTTACGATTGTTTCGTCATATATCTGGCCTAATCATTTTCGAAATGGAGCCAAAGCAATGAAAAGGACACACGAGTATTATTTGATGGATTTAAGACAGAACAGCAAAGAACTGTCGAAATGGTTATTACAGGCCGAAGCATGACATGGATTGTAAGTACGGATCCTACAAAAGACAGGACTATCGAGCAGATGAAATTCGGCAGAGAGGATGTTTTTTACCCCAACTTATTATAGTACAGCCCTGCGGAAGGGTTTGTTAAAATTGGTCAAAGGATTCAATTGAAAAAAGAGAATATTATTCCATTGGACCATTTTAGTGTTAAATTTGATTAAGAAGGAAAGGATTATCGGTACTGAAAAATTTCCTTCTCTTAAATAAACATTTGGCTTTAAGAAAATTCCCTTTTCACATCTCCCAGCTTCATAAATAGTAATGGAAAAATGTTAATAGAAGAAAGAAACCACTTGGAAATCGTAGGGGGCTTAAGAGAGGACACAACAGACTGCATGGGATGCCCATATCTTGGACGTAAAACCATCCTTCCATAAAAACACATTATCTTCAAAGCATTCCATTGACTTTAGTCTATTGTAACACATTCCATAAGCCACAGCCTGCCATCAATATCTATCCCTTTCCGTATATTACATAAGGCAGTAGTTTCTTCGTTATAGAAGCAGGTATTTGATACGGTGGAATATGAGATCTTCTGCTTCTATTATATGAACTTTGTCACCTTCCTCCTTCCATATCCATACACAATCCTAATTGTTGTCTTGAAAAAGCCATAGGTAAACCCGAGGGATTCCAGGTGAAGAAAACACTCACATTGCAATACCTTTTGTTCTTCAAATCCCATAAACTTCCTCATGAATGGTCCGCAGAGTAAAAAGTGTCTTTCCCCTTCTACAAGTCCCAAAAATTCTATGGTCCTCCTACTTTAACAGTCCTTTATTTCCTGGTAATTTATAGTTTTTTCCTAGCCACCAAACTGCCAAAAAGTCACTGCTCCTAAACTACCAATGTCCACTCTTGTTCTAGGGATAAGCCCGTCTTAACGAACTTTCGAATCTCCTACAACAAATCCATAAAGAAGTCATTCCCACATATTCCCAGCATAAAGGTATTGTTACGGAAAACCTCCGTCATCCCAACAAAGCATTTGTTTCCTATTATTGATGGCTTACTGGGAGGTGAAGGTCAGATTTTAATTGTACTGCTCCCCCCGCTTTTTGAGCCTTGTATGACATCATCCATCCGGGATAACAGAAACCCTAACTCACGACAAGGCGAATTCATATAAAGCATGTCATCAGTTACAGGCTACAGGAATCCAGTAATATTTCTCTATAAATACTGAATTTTTTGAACAAGCATAGATGAGATCAGGACGTGAGGAAATTGGGAGCTTTAATATGTAAGCAAATATCGTTTAATAATTTCATTGCCTGCGGAGAGGTACTTTAGTCCCGGATCCCAACCAAGTGATCTGCTTAATATTGGAAATGAATGTGTGTGTAAATATAAAAAGGTGCTGGTTGTGAAATAAGTTGAAGAGATTAAGTCGGGAGTCAAAGTGACTCTTCTGGCGAGGTGTTTCTCCTCCGTCTCCTTGCAAAGAATGAGAAAGGAAGTCAGTGAAGTGATGAAGGAGAACATTGAAGACTAAAAGAAGCATAGACTATTATATTCCAACCTATCACCAACTCTTTAGGCAGAAGGACAACTGAGCCGAAAATGAATTCTCGGTTGTTGCATGAATGTGAAATGTAAGATGGAAAGTTTAAGAAAACTCATAAAACAGAGATCAAATGCCAAGGTTATAAGGGGAGTCGGAAAGTGGCTGGTGATAGGAATTCCTCCTCTATAACCAATATCCTATCTGCTCCGATATAAGAAATTCGAATATGCTGAATTGGATGAATGTTGTAAGTGAGAAACTCTCAATTGAAATGAAATGGAATGCAAGATACAGCCTTAAAATGTCCTGCTCATCGTCTTCCTCGTCGCCCCTATCCCCGGCATTTCCCTCCGCTTTCTTCGGAGTGTATTGGCACCGAGAAATGCACGAGAACCTCTTTTCTTGTTGGATATAAATATA
This sequence comes from Desoria tigrina, assembly GCA_906901685.1. Taxonomy (NCBI): domain Eukaryota; kingdom Metazoa; phylum Arthropoda; class Collembola; order Entomobryomorpha; family Isotomidae; genus Desoria; species Desoria tigrina. The sequence goes on from CAJQTU010000014.1 coordinate 964,572, forward strand.
GGAAGAGACAACTATCTCCCTGGCAGAAGTTACACGTATATGTAGAACTGGAGAGAGGAGAAAGAAGAATCAAGTATGGGATGTATGAGTTTTGAGTCCCGCAGCATGTCTTCACGCCTGAATTGTCACCTTTCCCATTTTCGCCAAATCTTATTAAATTGCTCTGTGTCAGAATATCTGAAATAGCCATTTCTATCGGTGGTGGTGGTGTTGGGAATCTGTCCCAGTCGAGCCCAATCCCAGTGCCACCACCACTTCCTTGGAACCCCTTCTTTCTCTGTTATTTGAACAATGTCTCTGTATATGTATGTGCGGGGCATATAGTGTCATCCTTATATATATTATATTATTAGGTAACTATCTTTATCTGCTCCACTGCTTGACTCTGTATTATTGATTAAAAGTCCTGCAGAGGATTCCCAATATACCAAATGCCCTGCCCCTTCAATTCAAAGTTTCAATGCAGTGAAGAATTTCGGATTTCGGATAGGGTAAATGGGAACTTTAAATGGTAATTTTGGGCTTTTATTAATTTGATGACGGATATGACTGATAAACTTATTTTAATATTTTTATTCTTTATCTGCCGGTAAGAGCTAGAAGCTAGAATCTTCGAGTCCGACCTGTTCAACGCAAGTTACATTTGCATGGTAGTGAAAAAATAACTTTGAAATTTTCAATGTATTTGCATTTAAAGTACTAGTTCATGATAACTGAGGGTGGTGATTCAGTGGATTTCTTGTTATCTTATGGCCCCGACTAGTCAAGAAACAAACGATTTTCTTGTTATCTAATCTGAAGAGGTTTAGTTTGACAGCGGTTATTCGGATGGAGAGTGGTGATTATTAGCTGATGGCTATTATGTGATAAAATTGGGGTGCATTAAATTGATGGTTGAGGCTAAGTCTTCTCGTCTGCTGACTTCGGTTGGAGTATCAGTAAATCTAAGTTGACGGGGATGAGCCCCCTGCAGTTGGACAGAAAAGGAAACCTTTTGTCTTAAGTCTTAACTCAGTTGTTTGATGTCAAAGATAAAAGGACTGAAGGGCCAGTACTTTTCTTACCAAGTTCTCTTTTCGGCATCATCTTAATTATCATTCAGTATTGCAACTGCTAGCTGCCCTCGTACTAAACCAATTGTTCTAGCAATGACGAGGCTCTATTATGACATCTCAAAGCGTGTATTGGAATTGGTAAAAGAAGACTGTACCCTTTTCCAGATTATTTATTACGGATTACGGTGGAGAAAATGAGAGTCAGTGTTCTAACTCGAATCTTTATGCAACTTTCAATCGTTAAATTGAGCCTGGATAGTGAATATTGGACGATGGTTCTATTTTGGTATAAGAAAAAACACTACTGTTGACTGTTCTTAAAATTGCACGATTTCATGACGCATATACTTTGGATTGTCGAAAAAATATTAATTCGAACATTGAAAAAGTTTCATTGCATCAAACAAAAATGATTACAACTTTGCATTTGAAAGTATTCTACTGATGTTTAAAAAATCGTTTAATGTAATTGACAATTAATGTTTTAATGGAAACAAAATCAATAAAATTGGAATAATAGGAAAGTTATAAAATACAATGGCTTAATTGTGAAAGAAATTTACCCACGCTTTAATTTTGATTCATCGATGCAGTAGGCTATAAACTTCATCGAGTAATTGAATCCTGATGAGAGCTGTATGGTAATTTCATACATTTAAGGTACTTTTTTAATCAGTAGACTACCATTGTGTTTTGTGTTATTTGTAAAGTTTTTACGTAATAACAATAATAATCCAGTCTATAGTCTGGTCACATGAAATAATGTCAACCATCCTGTTCCCTTTGTTTATTGCACAATAGTGTTTTTATGCCGTTTTCTAAGAAACATAATGTCGGGGCTCGGGAGAGAAACGACGATGAGGATGTTGTTGAATTGAATTATGAAAAAACATCAAATTAACGTAATTATTTCGAATTAATCATTTTAATGGTAGAGCATGCATGCAGTGAAATCTGAAAGGTGCCCTCGTAGAGTGACAAGATTAGATTATTTTTTGGGCTTCTGTTTTTATCGTCACTAGTCACAAGCCTGTTTCAATCTTTCAATCATCTTACTTGTTGTGTCCATGCCCCTCTGTTTTGTCTATTTTTACCTACGGAGTTTCATTAATCCAGACAATGCGAAGGGAAACAAAAGAGTGTCCTCGAAGGTTCCTAGGCTAAGAACACACTCGAAACTCAAGCCTTGTTGAACTATGCACGTGGGTCATTAAATCGTAAGGTGGTCTTTTGTAACTGGGTTCCCAGAACTCTTACATCCTAGAAATTTCTTGGCTCAAGCAAAATTGATGTAATTGTCTATTTCCTTTCTTAGTTTAGAACTTGACAAGGAGAATTTTTAGCTACAAAATATCAGTATGTTTTTCCGATTATCGATTATCTTGGTAAAAATTATTAAGTCGGGTCCTCCAAATATCAAGTTTTGTACTTGAAATTTCAATTCTGTTTTTGTACTCAGAAAAATACAACGAAAAGCATAATTTGTAGCTAGAAATTGTGTTATAAAATGGTAAAATAATATTAACTTTCAGTCGATAGCACTGGTCGTTGGTCTTTGAGTACATTTATTACCGTATCAATTATGGAAATTGGTTCTATCAAAAAAGAGAGCTTTCTTTCACTCAGGAAGATTGAGCTTATTAATGTTGTACAGGTGCAAGGGTACGGCACACGTGAGTATATTGTTCAGCCTATTATATATATTCAGATTAAGGTTACACAACCCCATCCGAATTATCGCATAAATTCTTTCTGTAAAGCTGACGATCTATGCAAATGAGCGTGAGGTCTATTAAAAAGATTGTCCATTTGTGTTAAAGGGTCTTGTCTTCAAACTTCCAGCAGTACTATGTGTTACCTACCCCCTGCGAAGCGAAAATAAATAGTTATGATTTTTTGTTGCCCGGTGTATAGGTTTTAATGGGTATATTTGATATGCATACCTGCATATGGATGATACCTGGGTTTTTGGGTACGTGGATATGAATAAGTGTGTGTATTAAAATGAGCTTTGCTTTCATTATTATTATCATCCTTTATGGATGGATAACACTTCTTCATGCATATTTTACAAATCTACACACTGATATCATTACGCCGGAGCCTTTACTTCTGCATATAGTAATACGGGTACATGGAGGACAAGTTTTTTAGATGGCTTTTGATGGTTAAAGAATCTTGTAACATGAAGGATAGACAGCGGCAGAGGATTCTTCACTCTGGATGCTATTAATTTGTAATTCAAGCTTGTGTGAGCCTACCCGCCGTGTTTATTAATATCTCATTAATCAAGCATTTAGACGCGTGATAAGCATCTGACGTGTAGGCAGAGAAGATTAACCCTTTCGCCCTCTTTCCATTTGTTATGCTTTTCTAAACCTTTGCTTCTCTGCTTTGTGTAATCGCCTTTTCCTCGGCATATATAGGGATCAGGTTTCATGATGATCGATACTTCCAGGAACATTAGGAATTTGAATATATTATAGAATTATAGTCTTTTCATTCCCTCGGTTATGTTTCGTCCTATGGATTCTGTTCAAAAGGCGTTATATTTATATTTTGAGGGCACTTTAGTAGTTAAAACCACTATTTAACTGTGACAATTTTAGTTGTTAAAACCATAATTTCTTTACTTGTATTAAACCATTTAGTTTTTGCGTATACTTAGAGAGTTCTACAACGATTAGAGATCCAGTTTTTAATGCCAGTAAATTGTAGCTTCGGCGATTAGTTTTACCGATCTACGTGTACCCGGAGCTTAAAAACTTTGTACTTTCTTAATCCGTCAATAAAATCCATATAGTCATAAGTAATCTGGTTGAAATCATAGGGCCTTAGATTTCCCGATAAGCGCTTAGCCGAACGGTAGAGAACTTTTGACAACGCCGATGATAATTGTTCCTGGTCTGGTGCTTTAAAAGAACTCGAAAATATGATGAGTCACCGATTTTTGGTTCTCTTTATGTTCTTTAAAATAATCAGTCCTCCTCTCAAGAACTTTCTATAGATTGTGAAGGAAGATGATTATGCATAGTTAATACTGGATTGACACAGGTATTATTGAAGAAGGGATCAAAGTCATGACTATTTATACCTCCCACTGCGAGTGACAATAGTTGTGAGACATCAACCCATGATTCAATATGGAACAACGCCCATCATCCATATATCCACCAAATGATCTTCCATCGATAACTCATCATTCCAGCACTCAACCGTTGATGACATTTATCGTCAACACGGAGAAGAAATTAAAGACTGTAGAAGAATCCCACACGAGACGACGAGTTAGGATCGGTTGAATGCGCTGGAATGAATTCCACGGCGTTTTTTTTATGTTAAAAAATTATGATAATTCGAATTTATCAATCGTTTCCCTTAATTTATTTCTCGAATTCTTATCTAGCTATACGTTATGTTAGCTTTTTTTCTAGTCGGTTTTTTACATCCCTGGCTGCATACCAACCCTACTTAGATGCGATAGTCATTAAGAAAGTTGGTGGAACAGAATGTCATGGTCTCAGATGGGAGTAGCTGATATGACTGGATGGACTACTCTGCCGGGGACAGAGTCTCTGTCTCCTTTATTAACAGGAGGAGAAAGTACATGAGCATCAATTCAATTTAATTACCCAGCCTTCCTGATTAAGGACGACTAAGTCGGAACTGGTTAAGAAAAAATATACAAAAAAAAGTCGGGGAAAAAGTTTAATCAAGTAGTTTTCGGGAGGAGAGAAAAATGCAAACCGAAGCTCGTCGAGAACCCTCATATTGAAGAAAACTTTTAATTAATCTTAGATTAAATTGTGAGTTTCTTTGGGATATCAGAGCTGCTCCCTTGATGAAAAAAGGATTAGATTCCGTTCTTTTTCTGGGCTTCTGGTGGAAATGTTTTTGAATTTTTCTCTCGTTAATGTCCCCTCTCTTAAACCATTCAATTATATTGGTGCTCTCATTCCAAAAAAATAGGAACCAAAGGGAAACCCTCATCATTGCTTTGTATTAGAGAGCAAGTGATGCAATGAGCTGAGTGCATATTAGAAGAACTCTTAATTCACTGATTCGTATATGCATTATGTGTGTATAGTTGATCTGAAAAGGTATATTTTATATGTGTATTTCTGTCCCGAAAAAAATCCCACTAACCATCATTTTTTCTCATTTCGAGCCTCAAACTTCTTTCATTTAGCATTTTATGTTCACGTCAAATAGAACCCTCTTCTTTGGGTCTCTTAATTTGTCTCCCACAATTATTATCATCATCTTCTCCTCGAAATTTTCTCATCAAATTACTCATCCAACCAAGCCATCACTTAAAGCAAACGTCTTTTTCTCTACAAGCTCTTCATTCTAAAATAGGGCTGTCTATGCATTGGAATTTGGTCTGGGACATTTTCCTTATCCGATCCTTAATGGCTTGCTTTGTATAATAATCTAAGCTCCTTTTAATCCTTATGCTAAGGATTTTCTTATAAACTTCCTTAATTTACTCGTTTCTCTGTTACTGCTAAATTTAAGTACCTTTTTATGGAGAATCATTCCACGAATCTACTTAGAAGTTTTGAATGCCACTGGAGTTCTGATATCCGTAGAACCAGTTTTAGTTTTAATTATCACTATAGTATGTAGATGTAGATTATTACGATAATCCTCTTGAAATTAATCAATGCAGGAGAAAGAAAGCTGTAAAAGTTCTATCGAAAAAAAAATCAAATTTTAGCTTACGTCCACGTTTAGTTTGTTCGTGTTTCATTCAAGATGTGATTTTGTTATCATTCTAGATTGCTGGGTCGGGGGTCAATGCACGTTTATTCTTCTAAACAATTTAAAGCTCTTGTTGACTGGACTGATGGACCTGAATTCGGGCGACTTCTTGATATCGGGGCAGGCGATGGTGCGACGACGGAGCGGATGGAGAAATTATTCCGAGAAGTTTATGTAACGGAGATGTCAACTCCTATGAAGTGGTCACTTTCTAGGAAAGGATATACGTAAGTTATTCCATGGTAAAGGGGGAAAAAAGTTTAGGAAAAGTTCGGATTTGATCAAAGAGAAGTCTGAGCCTGGTACTGTAGAAGCTTGAGAAGGAAAGGGTTGGAAATTATGGCAAGAGTGAGAGATATTCCAATCCGATGAACTTTCTAATTTGTATGTCTGGGAAAGGCGTGAAACTTTCCTCTTCGGAGAGCTGTGAACAAGGAATGCATTTCAAAACGTGGGTAATTAAATCATTTAGCTTTCCTTATTGAATTCGAACGAAATGAAAAGAAACTCGTCACGGCTGGTTCCAATCAAAAGCCTTTTTCTACAACTTTCTTGCACGGCTCCAAGTTTTATAGAGGTAACTGGTGGCAGAACAAGTTCTAATTTATAGGTTCCTAGAGTTATTTTTTCCTTCATCATCATCAGCCCACGTAGCATTTCATTTGATTAGATTTGACTTTTTTAATTAATTAGGGCCGTTAAAGGGGAGATCTTGAGGAAGAAAGAGGCTATTATATTATACGACTGGGCTCGGTTCAAACGGTATATAACATTGAAGTACGTCTGTACGAAAAAAAGTCATTAGTTCGAGGAGGCTTGTACTTGATAGTGCTGATTTAATTAGAGTCGACTGTCTCCTGAATAATTTTATGTCGAGGTTGCTGGTTGAACTCATAAGATTCTCTATATTACCTAGCCTATCCGGCCCTATTTTTTGCCCATGTCATGATGATTACTATTTTTTCCCTTAGTAAATTAGCCTTCCTGTGCTTCTCAATCTTTACCCAAAATACTTACTCCAAGTCCCTAATCTCCAACTTCTCCCATATTTTAATGAATCCTTGAAGTTAATGATTGACAAACTTTTTTAAGACTTATTCTATCACGGCGTGTAGGCCATTGGAATTTGGCAGAGTCTCTAATTACACTGCACTTTATCTCTTAGTCTGGATAAGGCACATACTTTTTGCATACAAACACGGGAGTGGGTTTCTTACTTTAAGATAGGGTCATAAAACTACTGCGGCTATGACATAAAATCCTTGGTCCCAGACTTGATCACTTTTTTAAGAAACTAAGCCCATTAGAACTCTGACTTTTATAAGTTTGTCTATTCTATTTTAACAGGGTTCTTGATGAGTCAGCTTGGTTCGAGACCGAGAAACGATTCGACGTCGTAACCTGCCTAAATGTTCTTGATCGCTGTGATCATCCTTTGACACTGCTTAATAGTATTAAGAAAGTCATGCAATTCGATGGCGTTGCAATTGTTTCCTTTGTGATCCCTTTTAAGCCTTATGTGGAATTCGGTAAAGGGTCTTTAATTCTTTGAAGAAATTAAGTTTTATTGAATTTATTGTAAACTGCTATTGATGGAATTGTCCAACAGGTCAGGATATGAAAACTCATCGCCCTCAAGAAACCTTAGAAATTAAAGGTTCTGGCTTTGAAGATGAAGCTAACAATTTTATCGAGAAAGTTTTAAAACCGAATGGATGGGAATGTGTACGATGGACTAGATTACCATATCTTTGTGAAGGTGATATTCGCCAAGCGTATTACTGGCTAGACGATGCTGTTTTTGTGATAAGGCTCCGCCCAAGTCATTGACAACGGCATACATTTGATTTAACAAAACTACAAATACATTCCTTTCAATTTGCCTAATTCTTAATTATAAAATTATAATAACCTACGGAGCTGTTAATTTCTGATCGAAATGCGATATATTGCACATACAATTCTAATTATATATGTGAGACGGTTCAAGGTCAGTTTTTAATTCATTGTATGTAATTTCTTAATTAGTTTACAGTTTTTACACAATACTCTGCGACACATCGTATTATTATATATTTATTACCGAAAAGCTGCAATCTAATATTGACTTTCTCTACTTGTATGGCGATGTCATAACTAAAACAATTTAAATATCGAGAATGTGTGTATTGTGATCCAAATTTTAAATCGCATAAACACTGCAACAATTAAGATCAGATCTGCACATGTTAGACAGGTGCTACGTCTACTAATTTTACTAAAATTGTATCAAAATGAAGATTTTACTTAAATCTTTCGTTCTCGTTGTCTTGCACTTTAATAATAAACTAGAATTTAAAATAAAATAACATTTTCTAAAGTAGTTTGGACACAATTATTATTTATTTATTTAAAACATGCGTTATATAAAGAAACGCTTAATTAGTATGGTTCGCATACTGATCTTACTTTAATTCGAGTAAACTTAGGTTATAAAAATTTATTAATACATCGTTTTAAAAAACTATCGAAAAGAGGACGAGAATAACTAAGGAGTTTCGCAGAAAGCATTCGAGCGTTCGTAAGTTTATTTCGTCCACGATACTTTAGGAATATCAAAATGTTCTGTCAAGTTGTCCAAATGCTTGTTGAAATCTTCCACTCGCATTTTGTGCGTCTTGGAGGCTTTCTCGATGATTTTTTTTTCTTTCTGCAAGAAAAAAAACAATAAATAATGTTTAATGACAATGAGCGTCAAATTAATGAACATATACAAATTGTGAGGTTTTAAATTCCCACATGCGTCTTCATCCTTCCTTACATTTTTTTCTTGCATCTTCAAGTACCGAAGTTCTGCCTTGGTCTTGTTATTGAGGGGATTCCTCTCACGAATTTTCGCTTCAATGGCAGCGTCAATATCCTCCTGGGTGTTGTCACCAATGCCTCCTGAGGACTTATTATTCGACACTGCAGGAGTATCCGATTTTTGGGAATCGTCCTTATTCTTCTTTTTCTTTCTAAATTCAAAATTGCAAATCATGAATTAATAAATACGAATACGAAATAAATGAATACGTGCAACGTGAATTTAATTTGATCATTATTCATTATTGCTTTTTACATCATTGCATATACAATATCAAATATATTGATATTGATTGCCACTTTTTCACTTTCGCCACTTTATTGGACTACTTCTGACTTCATACTTGCTTACAGATAACAGATGCAGAGTGCAGACTGATAATTTTTTTGAATCTTGATTGTTGATTGTATTTGAATTTGACGTTAATAAAATTTAAATCAACAATCAATGGAGGGGCAGGGGTCAATTCTGAATTCAGTTCAAAAATTACATTTATAAGTGGACAACTGAATAACAATATCAACAACAAAACAAATCCAATTTTTTAAATCTTTATTTTGTATTTTGAATTTCATATTCATATTTCATTTGTATTTTGTATTAACTTTCGAAGTTTGAACTTACTTCTTGATCGTGAGATCGATCTTCTTCAGTTTCAAGCCTCCAGACCGCGGAACATCGTAGTCCGACATATTTTCTAATTATGAATTAAAATTTGTTTTGTAAATCTGTGTCTGGCTTCCCCAGTTTTTGTAGTTCAAAATTCAGATCAGCAAAACGAGTGAAAGTTTGCTTTCTTTTTTTGTGTACGAATTTTTACGAATCCAAATTTGAAAGAAAGCGGGTGAGGAAAGGAATAGGTCGAAGATAGGAGAAAGGGTGGACCACGTCCTCTTGCCTGGCCCAACTGAAACAACCTGTTGTGATAGGCATTATTGCATTGCCATTTGCCATGCTTCTAGCAGAGCCAACAGCGTCTCCAGCATCACTTACTTGGAAGCAGAGCATGGCCAAGCATTCACCATTCAGTCGAAGGGGAGAGAAGGCCGGTCTTTTTCATCAGGATTTCTTTCCAGGGATGAATTTAATTCCGAAACCTTCAACCTTTGATTCCGGAGCAGTTTTCGAAATATAATTTACAATTGTGGTCAGCTTCAAGATTGGTAAGCACTTTTTCCTTCTATTTTGTGGCATTTGCTATTTGCATGATGAGTTTAATTTTAATGAGTTATCAGTTATGCTGTTCACTGTTTGATTGAACTTGTGCAAGCTGAAACTGCTGAAAGCAAGGCAAAAGCAAGCCACTATGCCACATGCCAATGCACAATGCCAAAGAAAGCAAAATCCAAAATAAAATATGAAATTATTGTCGAGTGTGGAGTGATTCGCTTTAATTGACAGTGCAGTTCAATGCAATCAATGACAAATCAAAATGAAAAATTAAATAAATGCAAAATGTAGACTAATGTAGAGTACAAAGCAGAGTAAGAATTTAGTCCAAATTTCGATAATATTCTATATTTGATATTTATTTACATCCAATATCGTCATCATATCGTCAATCGTTCCTGTGCCCTATGTTGTACATGTGCATTCTATACAAAATTCAGTCGGTAAATTTTGAATTGCATTTCATATGAACTATTATTCATTGCATTATAGGCTGAATGCCAATACGCCTACGGCAATATACGTTGCACCTTTTACGCTAATTTTTTAACGTCACACATTTGACATTAGTGTAGTGACGTTAGCTTATAATTTGAAATTCAATATTGCACCTCGAGTCAGGCGTTCAGGTTCTTCAAGGTACATGCAAGTTCGGTTCGGTGTTCCTCCTCCACTAATCAATAATTTATTTTGTTTAGATTCAAGATGTATCTCTACAACCTAACCCTCCAAAGGGCAACTGGAATTACTCATGCGATCCATGGGAATTTTAGTGGCTCCAAGTTGCAGGAGATTGTGGTGGCACGAGGAAAGATTCTGGAGATTCTCAGACCTGATCCGAATACAGGAAAAGTTGTCACACTCCTCAGCGTTGACATATTTGGTGTCATTCGATCTCTAATGGCTTTCAGACTTACAGGAGGTTCTAAAGGTACATGACAATAGTTAATATAATTTTGTGTGCTTCCGGAATTCGGATGGCAACATTTTTCCCATATAAATATTATTTTTTCGAATGATGACTTTATGTGAGCTGAGTCGATGACTAACTTATGTGATTATTTTACGGATCTGACGTTTATTCTCAAAAATCAACACCCCATAATGTTACCACTGCTGGCAGCTTTTGTTGACCTAATATTTTTTATGTAGATTACATCGTTGTGGGATCAGACTCTGGACGCATTGTCATCTTGGAATACAATCCAAACAAGAATATGTTTGATAAAGTCCATCAAGAAACTTTTGGTAAAAGTGGATGTCGTCGTATTGTGCCCGGTCAGTATTTGGCAATTGATCCCAAAGGTCGAGCCGTTATGGTTGGTAAGTTCTCTTTGCTATAAAGATGTCGAACAATTTATTGGTTATCTAACTCTACATTTTAAATGTCACAGGTGCCGTAGAAAAGCAGAAACTTGTTTACATCCTTAACAGAGATGCTCAGGCTCGTTTGACTATTTCCTCTCCATTGGAAGCTCATAAAAGCAACACCTTTGTTTATCATATCGTCGGGGTGGATGTTGGATTCGAGAATCCTATGTTTGCCTGCCTAGAAATGGACTATGAGGTGAGTTGTTTAGTACATTTATGAAATTCAACTTTTCAAGATTGAAAATAACATGAAAAATAAGTGCACAAGGATGAGCAAACAGTACATTTTAATGAGCAAAATTGATTAACCTTACTAGGATCGACTGGCTGAGTTATTATTTTTCTCAAAAAAGGGAAACCTAAAATGTTTGACATCAAAATCAGTTAAAGATTTAACAATACGATTATTGTATTTTTCTAGGATTCAGATACCGATCCAACCGGAGAGGCAGCTCAAAGCACAAAACAAACCCTGACGTTCTATGAATTAGATTTAGGTCTAAATCACGTTGTAAGGAAGTATAGCGAACCCTTGGATGAACATGCTAATTTCTTAATTACCGTTCCTGGTGGCAATGATGGACCAAGTGGTGTATTAATCTGCTCAGAAAATTATATCACTTACAAGAATTTGGGGGATCAGCCAGACATCCGTTGTCCTATTCCTCGAAGAAGGGTAAAAATAAGGAACATCTTTTTCATTACCTATAAGTTATTTATTCTCCAGTCCGTATTAATTAGTAATTTAAAGCACTACGGTATCTCCAATCTTTTGGTACTGATCAAACTATTGGTCGTAACGGTGCAAAATTAATTTGGCAACTTTTTATCGTTGGGGGTTTGGAAAGTTCTTTTCCCCTTGGAAGTACGAGGTGCCACAGTACCACCGGTGATCACTTAATCACATTTGAAAGTGTTACGAATTGTTTGATTTTGTGACTGATTAATAGAACGATTTGGACGACCCTGAACGAGGAATGATATTTGTGTGTTCAGCCTCTCACAAAACTAAGAGCATGTTCTTCTTCCTTGCCCAAACAGAACAAGGAGACATCTTCAAAATAACGTTGGAAATTGATGACGATATGGTCACCGAGATCAAATTGAAGTATTTCGACACCGCCCCCGTCGCCACCTCCATGTGCGTCTTGAAAACTGGATTCCTGTTCGTTGCTTCCGAGTTTGGCAACCAGTAAGTTCTAAATTCTTTACTTAATTCGTCTGGCCTTTTAATTCCCATTTACAATACGTATTTCATTTTTTTTCTTTGCTTTTAGTTACCTTTATCAAATTGCACATCTTGGAGACGATGACGATGAGCCGGAGTTCAGTTCTGCAATGCCACTGGAAGAAGGAGATACGTTTTTCTTCGCCCCCAGACATTTAAGAAATCTCGTTTTAGTAGATGAACTGGACTCACTCTCTCCTATTGTATCCTGTCAAGTGTCTGATATAGGTGATTATCAAATGAAATCTTTGATAGATATGCCTAGTTTAAACTTTAAAGATTACTTTTCTAATCTACGCATTGTGTACTTGATTTAGCCAACGAGGATACTCCTCAATTGTATATGCTCTGTGGAAGGGGTCCAAGGTCAACAATGAGGGTATTGAGACATGGATTAGAAGTGACTGAAATGGCTGTGTCTGAATTGCCCGGAAACCCTAATGCTGTTTGGACTGTAAAAAAGAGATCTGATGGTAAGTTCAATGCTTAACAGTAAAAATTAAATCTTCCAAATGATGTTTTTACATGTTAGACTTATGAAATCAATGATTCTAAATTATTGTACCTGATTTGAAAAAAATCATTGTGCAGTAGTATATTGGGTTTTAATTATTATTTGCCTAATCCTCTGGAATTTTTTGTCTTTAGATGATTTTGATTCATATATTATTGTATCCTTCGTAAATGCCACCTTGGTATTATCCATCGGTGAAACGGTAGAAGAAGTGACTGATTCTGGATTTCTTGGAACAACCCCCACACTTTCATGTTCAGCATTAGGAGAGGATGCGCTTGTTCAGGTACATTCGACTTAAATGCAAACATTAAAACTGACCGTAATATGATGCGAATTTTTTGTCCGTGTTTCACCTGAAACTTATGATTACATTATACAAATCTGACACTGACTGATAAATTCTAAGCACCAGCCATACTGTTATCATGACTAATAGTAGTATATTATGGAGTAGATTTATCCCGATGGAATTCGTCACATCAGAGCTGATAAACGAGTCAATGAATGGAAAGCTCCTGGAAAACGCTCGATTTTTCGATGTGCAGTGAATTCCCGTCAAGTCGTTATTGCTTTGACTGGAGGTGAACTAGTTTACTTTGAAATGGACCCGGTATGTAATGAAACCTCAATCTAGCAAGCAAGATTTGTCATATTTAAAAAGTTCATGGTGACGAGTAATTTGTCAATATATTATATTTTATTCTGTATAGACTGGGCAACTAAACGAATATACTGAAAGGAGAGAAATGCCAGCCGATGTAGTCTCAATGGCCCTAGGTTCGGTTCCGGTTGGAGAGCAAAGGACAAGATTCTTAGCAGTTGGTCTGGCCGATAGTACCGTTAGAATTATATCGTTGGACCCAACGGTAAGACAATTTTCTTAAACGTCAGCCTTATTAGTTAGCTCGTTACATTTTATTGATTTTATTGAATTTATTGATTTATAAACTCTGCCGTACAAAGATTAGTCTTACTCATAACTCATAACTTTCCATTTAAGATTTTCTCATTTCTTAATTTATTATAGGATTGCCTAAGTCCATTAAGTATGCAGGCGTTACCTACTTTACCTGAATCTCTTTGTATCGTTGAAATGGGTGCCACGGAAGACGGACAACATGGTACACTCTACCTTAACATTGGATTAGAAAACGGCGTACTTCTTCGAACTGTACTCGACCCAGTAACAGGAGACCTTGCAGACACCCGAACGCGATATTTAGGATCTCGTCCTGTTAAACTATTCAGAATTCGGATGCAAGGTGGAGAAGCTGTTCTTGCCATGTCCAGTAGGTCTTGGTTGAGTTACAACTTCCAAAATCGGTAAATAGATTTGTAAAATAATTAGATATGGTATTTGTAAAAGAAGAAAATTGTTGCTTATCTGTTTAACTTTATCCTTTTCATCACTCTAGATTCCATTTAACTCCGCTATCCTATGAAAGCTTAGAATACGCAGCCGGATTTTCATCAGAACAGTGCCCAGAAGGGGTTGTCGCGATATCGACAAATACCCTTCGAATTTTAGCAATGGAGAAGTTAGGAGCCGTTTTTAATCAGATGTCGTTTCCTTTAGAATATACTCCCAAGAAATTCGCTATTCATCCCGAATCAGGGCACCTCGTCATTGTAGAAACTGACCATAACGCTTACACCGAAGATATTAAAAAACAAAGACGAATTCAAATGGCTGAGGTAAATGATTTTGTTTATTTTATTAAGGTGCACGAAGCATGTGTTGGAGAGTTACTAATAGTTTGATGTGATGAGGGTTATGCACTAAAGCCCACTAACTTGTAAACGCCTGAAACCGTTTGTGTGGACAAATGCCCCCGACTGATCAAATTATAATCATACATTCAGGATAGTAATGCTATATATGGAGGTTGTATTACCTATTATATTTATGAAATTTCTTGTATTTGTTTTATCATAGGAAATGAAAGAAGCAGCTGGACCAGATGAACAAGAATTAGCCCAAGAAATGGCAGATGCTTTCCTTAACGAAGACCTTCCGGAAAATGTTTTCGGTGCTCCTAAAGCTGGACCGGGGATGTGGGCTTCGGTTATGAGAATAATGGATCCTATCGAAGGAAAAACATTATTCCTTCACCGGTTCGAACAGAACGATTCTGCCGTTAGGTAAGCTGTATAATCATATAATCATGGCTTGTATACGGATTTCACATTGATTTATTTAATTTATTACTATCAAATTGGTTAATAACATACCTACGTTTATGATTTAACAGTTTGGCCTATTGTAAATTTGCGTCTCAAGGCGAATTTACTCATTATATTGTTATTGGAATCACCAAAGATCTTCAACTTGCCCCCAAAGTCACAGGACCAAGCTTTCTATACACATTCAGGTATACTTTACTCTTGCAAGTCTGATTGTATTCTTTCATCACAATATTTTAACAACGTTTTAAACTATCTGATTTCTTATAGAATGAACACTGAATGTACAGTATTGGAGTATATGCATAAAACCGCAATTGAAGATATTCCTCATTCAATACATCCATTTCAGGGAAAGGTTCTTGTTGGACAAGGAAAAACCTTGAGGATGTATGATTTTGGAAAGAAGAAACTGCTCAGAAAATGCGAAAATAAGGTAAAACTACAACGTTGTCAATTGGTTTATTGCTAATTAATTTCCTATATACGAATATATCTCTACTACCCCGCACTCATGATGAAACTCAGTCAGTCGTAAAAATTATGTCGACTTCAATAATTTGTGTTCTGCAGTACTGACGTGCTATGTTTTGTAAACACATTCATTTAATTGCAAGAGCCTATTTATTGCTCAGTTTGTTCATGAAATATTTTAAAATTACAGCATTTTCCGAATACGATCGTCCACATCTCAACCATTGGAACCCGAATATTTGTTGGGGATATTCAAGAAGGCGTACACTTTGTCAAGTATAAGCGTCAAGATAACCAACTTGTAATATTTGCTGACGAGACAAACCCAAGATGGGTAACTGCTACGGCCGTTCTTGATTACGATAGCGTTGCAGTGGCTGATAAGTTCGGGAATATTTCTGTGGTAAGTAAATTATAATTTTTACATGCAACATCTATAGGTAATTTTTATTTATTTATTCTATTTCAAAATTGTGACAATGAAATTACTTTGACCAAACGCTCACTTAGGTTCGACTTCCCTCAAATACCACAGATGATGTAGATGAAGATCCATCAGGAACTAAAGCTCTCTGGGATAGAGGTCTGTTAAGTGGAGCATCAAACAAGCTGGAAGTTATGTGTAATTTTCATATTGGCGAAACCGTATTATCCTTGCAGGTAAGAAAATGATATAATTGCTACTGGATGGATATCTATGTAATCTGATTGATTGGTTTGTTAATTTATTATATCAATCAACTTCTGTTATTGTTAGAAATCCACTCTGATTCCTGGAGGAAACGAGTCATTAGTTTACACGACTATATCTGGAAGTGTCGGCGTTCTTGTACCTTTCACCTCTCGCGAGGACCATGACTTCTTCAGGGATTTAGAAATGCATATGAGAAATGAAAATGCGCCATTATGCGGTCGAGATCACCTTTCCTACCGGTCATACTATTTCCCTGTCAGGGTATGCCATCAAATTATTACAATTAATATTTTTGACGTGCCTAAATGATCTTGGAAATAATCGGATTGCTGAATTGTTGACTATTTTTTCTCTAGAATGTTATTGATGGTGACTTGTGTGAACAATATAATTCCATTGATCCCAATAAGCAAAGAAATATCTCTGAAGAGCTGGACAGGACTTCAAGTGAGGTGGCCAAAAAATTAGAAGACATTCGAACGCGGTTTGCATTTTAAATAGTTACGTAGGTACTTAATATTTTATTTATATCCTCGTTTTCGTATAAATATTTTTTAACTAATGTTTGTTGTGTGATATGTGATAAGTCAATTGTATTTACCGACTGAAAATATAAAGGATCGTACCGATCATGCATTTGATATTTTTGTGCTCTAACTTTTAGTTCTTCATTTGTTTTTCATGTCAATATACCTACCTAATAAATTCAGCATCTTCTACATGAACATAACATATACCGAAAAAGTTCTAGATTCAATAATGTTTATTAGTGTAAAGATTACCCGCTTAAACTCTTGTTATAACATTAAGTCGTAGTTAGCAAGTAATGCTTGGATCATAATGAAATATTGGTATATAAAGGCAACTCATTTTTACAACTTACAAAATATATGGGATTTATGATTGACCATAGGTCAGGTACTTAGCAGCCCAGTCTATTCTTCCCATTGCATTGGCCGTTTTAGAAGTTCCCGATTTTGTAGCAGATTCATGTGCTTGAACAAATGCACTTCTTCGTGTTTCGTATGTTGTTGATGGGTAGCCATGATGAGCGCTAGGATAGGCAGCACTGGAATGCTTTCCGGAACCTCGATCCGCAACATCGTCCTCGAACCTTGATCTGGACGTATCTTTCGCTAAAAAATAATAAATCTCGGATCAAGATATTTTACTTTTTACAAGCCCAAACATTACACTAATAATAATATTGTGCAATTTTTTATGCAAAGGGTGCAAGGTGCAAACTTATTAAACGATTACCTACCGGAATCCTCGGTACGATTAGAATAGTAAGGCAGGACTATTGGTTTGGTCGGTTGTATGGTGTTACGATAGCCATTCCCCGAAATGTACCGTGAGATTTTGCTGTCGATTTGATTGTGGTTCCTACGATAATGATAGATGAGTCAGAGTTGTTGAAACTATTCTTTTTTTAACATTACTGAATACTGATACGTTAATGAGGCAATAATGCTTACCCATCGTATTCATCTTTGGCATAAATGTCCCTCTCCCACTTGGAGTCCAGGATTTTAGAAATTGGTTCATAAACTTCGGCCTTGACAGTCTGGTAGGAAATCGGAATGTTTGGAATATTAATGGAGACTCTGGAAGGCTGTTGAGAAAGGGCCAATTGCTGAGCAATTATATCCCCCTTTGTTGACATCTGCGGCTCCCTTTCCCTTACGGTATTGAAGAAGGAATACCTGTTAAATACGAATATTGTATGAAAATAATTTATCAACTAGACGAGAACGAATAAAAGACACTTATTTCATATAAATCGATCAATAATAATCATCCATTATCTATTAAGTGGGCTTGACAGTGTTAATGTCGTTGTTTGTTTTAAGCCAAAATTTCGGTATCGCCTTTATTTCATTGGATCAATCACATACCTTATTGATTGATTAGCGGTTGGCCGGTGACGGGGGTTCCACCGTAGCATATCTTCGAGTAAGTAAATTGCGTCCTTGCTGGCATTCGGCACAATTTTCTTGAGTGGTGTTGCTTCGAATTGGGGGAATTTAAAATTCATTTGTTTTGCAAGTTGATGTCCTTCAGGCCATTCCGTCTGTTATTAAGAATTTAAATGTGGGTTTAACTTTCAACTGACAATGAAATATCCCAGTTCTTTATAAATCAGTTTTTCCCTGACCTTATCTGGAGTTCCCATGATAGAACAGACCTTAAATATCTCATCTATTTCACTACTACCCGGAAATAACGGTCGGTAGGTAAATAGTTCAGCTATTATGCAACCAACGGCCCAAATATCGATAGGACAGGAATAGAATGGAGCCCTTAGAAGGACTTCAGGGGCCCGGTACCTAAAATAACATTAGCATTGCGGTCAATAAGTGAATGGGCCGGTGAACCGTACCGATGCACTGACGTCAATAAGTAGGCTAATTTATGGGATCTCATATTTTGGAGAAATGCCTTATATATACCATCGTGTTGAAACATATTCGGTATAGGGTGGTCTTGACCGGATTTCTCTGGCTAATCCGAAGTCTGCAATTTTGATAAGATCCGTTCCCATGCAGAGTAAGTTCTCGGGTTTCAAGTCGCGGTGGAAAAACCCATGCCGGTGCATGAAAGCTAGCCCTTGTAGGACTTGAAGCATCATGGTTTGGATTATTTCTTCTGGAAAGACTTTCTCCCTGTAAAACCATATCTGCTTCAGAAATGCACGATCCATAAATTATTTTATCGGGGGAAAGGAGTTGTTCCTTCCCTATAATTTCAGTCAATGGTCATGACTTACCCTCGTTCATATCGATTCCTCATGAGTTGGTACAAATTTTCTTTCATGTATTCGAACACGAAGTAAAGCGTATCATTTTCTCTTATCACCTCCTTTAGCTTAACCACGTTTGCATGGCTAAGTTTCCGCAGGGACTGTCGGAACAAAGCACCAATAAAATGCGCTATTAAATCCGACTACAAGGTCAATAGTTTATGAATAGTGCATTAAAAATTACAGGGTTACAGAAAAACGGAAGTTATTTTCACAATGACGCTAGGTCACATTCACACTAGTTATGAAACTTATGAAATGTATAAAAAGTATATTCAACAATGGACACGGAAAATTGAAAAAATTAATATTTAGACGAATGTCATCAAAATCGATTCTTGAACCGTGTCACGCAAACCATGGCATTGTTCAAATCGTGACATTTCCCTGTTTGTCAATCCCACTAATGAATTCATAATTCATCTAAACTTTCCCAAGGTAAACTTTTATTGATTTATTCGAACAACCCCCTAGTGTATCATTCGTGCGGTATAATAATTACCGTAATATTGAATTCTGATGAATTTCATTTGACATGATAATTTAATTACTTCCATGAGAATAATGAGTTAAATTATATTCGATGATGGAACTATAAACATTAAATTTAAAGGACGTTCCACTTACCTTGACTTCTCGTAAATTCATTGCTTCGTCCCATGTGCTGTATTTCTTTTTCATTCTATTTAGAAAATAAGACATTAAATCATAAATAACATTCAGCTATTAAAAAGTTAGATTATTACATATTATATGCAACAATATCACTTTTACATATGAGCCAGTATCATCCGTTGCAACTGTTTAACAACGATTTATACAGAAAGTTAACCATTCTGTATACAGTACGACTACTTGTCTATACAGCAAAAGAATTCTAATTTTTATTCGCACATGTATGTTACCCCAGTTTCGATAAAAATTTTATAATTATAATAGAGTCACTTGTCTCTATAATACATCTGAAACTCTGACTAATAAAAATTAGAAGTTTCGGAATGTTGTAAAGTAAAACATTTATCTTTGCATCGCGCATCGTTTTATTTTATAAATCTCGATAT
Organism: Desoria tigrina; assembly: GCA_906901685.1. Lineage (NCBI taxonomy): Eukaryota > Metazoa > Arthropoda > Collembola > Entomobryomorpha > Isotomidae > Desoria > Desoria tigrina. The sequence goes on from CAJQTU010000014.1 coordinate 984,738, forward strand.
CGACTTACACTTTAACAGCAATGTCGTCCCCACTTTCCTTGTTTACACAGTGATAAACATTACTAAACGTTCCTTTCCCTAATTTTTCAACAAGCTTGAATCTTGTTGCTATCTTTTTACCTAGAACATTCTTTTTCTTCATTCTGTGGAGTTTGTATGAAATTTTTAATTTATGAAAACTTTGCTAGTGGTACTTGGCAGGATTGAATTTAATCGCGATTGCCATGCTAAATTTTAAAAGGTCGGCGAATCTTCGAATCTAGATTGTCTTTATTTTATAGACAATTTTAGAATTGTTGAGTTTACTGGATTTAGCATTTGGGGCCTTGGTGATAAGAAAGCTCCGACATATTCAACGCCAGTAGTACATATAGTAAGTTGGTTAGCTTGTATTTTAAAGCTTTTCCCCGCATTTACATGTCGGTTTCAAAATCTTTAATTTTCAAGGTTTCAGTTCAGTTAAATATATCAAAGACCGTAATAAAAATATATCGAATCTTCATTCTTGTTTCAATCAATCAAAATATTATTATTATTATGATTATGCAATAAATAGTTTTTACGAACGTTGCTGGAGAAAAATCTTCTCGGTCGTTATAAAATCGGACTCGATTCATTTTTCGTATAATATTTAATTGATTAATTGCATCTTGCATCCATTAATTATTTTGAATCCTTATGCCTTAACTAAAATCAGCCCTTCCTTAAAATCTTAAGTTTATCAGGTTACTGCAAAAATTGTTCCTTAAAATCTTAAAACTATTTACTGCTACAAGTTCGAATATGATATGCGACTTTCTGGATAAAAAACGTAAGAAATGGCAATTTGACTACTTTAAAAATCGTGACTTTCTGACGTGGCATTGCAAGACAATATATTTGATTTTAAGTACTTATTTCCATCGATTGATGCCACGGAATAAGGTTCGAATGAATACCCAAGCTAACTCATCTGTCAGTATTTATTGCCTAAATGTGTTGTATAATTGTACTTAGAGATCTCGACTTCATTTAGCACCTACGTTTCAACACTTTCACCTTGATTGATTCTGATGGTAATATATAAACCATTATTTTCCATGAGCTTAAAATTTCATGAAAATTAGGAAAGAAGTATGCGAGTGGAAGCGTTTTGCTATATTAAATGAAAGTCTGGTTTTGTAAAAATTCTTGTTTGGGTACAATACTATTTTTACCCTCGTCCAATGTAAATTCCCTATCTATTTTTGATCAAATCCAAAACGGTTTAAAATACTGGAAAATTTCTCTTTCTCTTCGATCCCACAGATTTTCACCGCTTCCCACTTACTCGGCCACAGCATTAGAAAATCTATCGCGCCACCTCACTTTCTCTATAATTTTCATGACATTTTCCAATTATAAAGAATGATGGCTTGTACCATTGAAATCGCATTGAGACGTTGCGCGTTGAATAAAATGGTATTCACCAAAGCCATTTTTTACTGACTTGTTCTTTCTTGCTCGCTCTTTAGACTCATCTCTCGCCATAACTTCCTAATGAATTTACCAACTAACCGGTTAGATAATGATAATACCATTATGAGATTTCATTCAGTAACGTATTATTCTGTCACTAGTCATTACAATAATTATCTGAAAATGTTAAAATTCGAAACGATTGGATGACAATGAATGAATCTATCATAAAGTGTCAATGTTTTGTTGTAATTACTTGTGTACAATGTATTGTAGTAATTTGAAAAAGAACCCGCATAATGTACCTTTTGATAGCAACTTTCTCTCCAGTATCCAGTCTTTGTCCCAGCCAAACTTGGCCGTAAGTCCCGTCTCCTAATGGTCCTAACGTTTTGTACCGATTCATAGTCATACTTCTGTGACGTTTCACTTAATCAGTTAAAGCCAGTTATACAGTTTATTCACTAGTTGACGACAGATGCTTTTATTTCACATAACCCAAAAGCCTATTTTTGACATCCCGTTTTTAATTCCGTAGTTTTAAACTTCAAAATTGACTTCTATACAAGAACGCACGAAAATTGAATATATTTAACATGTTGGCGTGCGTCTAGAAATGTATTGATCGCATTATGACTTCTGACCACACCGTTTAATGAAAACAATATTGTACAACAATACGGTGCAACGATGAACGAATTGTTTTTATTATGCACTAAAAATAAATGTATTCATTTAGTATAAAAGTGGCTTTCCACTTTTGGTGAAAAAGTTGGATCGAAGGATTTGCCGATTGAAAGGCTGGCGATAGACTGGGCATTCGTAATAGTAATCATTCATAATGGCTGTTTCTCCTTTCTTGAACCTATATCGTTCCAAAAAGAAAATTGTAAAATTGTATTGTAAAAAGCTTGTGTGGCTGAACACAAACTTATTCAGTTATGCAGCCTGTCGAATGTTTATATTTTAGATTGCTAGGCGACCAGGGATAATCGATCACACAAACATAGCCACAACGAACGACTTAATCGAGTCGAGGTAGGCTTTATATGACATTACTTTGACGATGACACATCACAGAAACCAAGAATATAAGTGTTGTATTCGCATTCTATATCCAACCTTTCACCACATCGTCAAATGTAATACATAAGTTTCACCTAAATGCTATGTGATGACATTGGAATATGAAATGATGACGAGTTAACAGAAGGTTCTTCACCTAAATTGACCACGTTAGAAAATTGTGTTTTTGCATATTTTATGAAGTACAATAAGATGTTCATCCTTAAGACTATTATATTGGTTGCACTTAGAATAATACCACGGCTCACTAAAATACGGCCCAGTGGGAAGTTCTCATGAACATGGGGGAGTTATTTCGGGAAGGCCTTATTCTTTCAATGAATGAAAAGCTGTAAACTGATAAGTAACATGATAAATTATAATATGAAACACGAAAATAATACTGTATTGTATTATAATCTTAAATATAAATCATTAACATAAACATTATCAGTTCTTTATAGCTACTTCTATAGTTGTGTCCGTTACGTAAGCCGTGTACATGGCCTAACAGCACAGCTCGGGCTGATCAAGAGTTAAAATTTTGATTCGACCGATGATTATGATCCGTAAACTATATTCAGACTAGATCACTAATATAGTACCTTAGCCTCAGCCAGTTGAAAAAATCTTTATGCAACAGATTTGAAACTATGTTTTTTGTTCAATAGAAATAATAGATGGATAGATAAAGAAATGAATGTTTATTCGGTATGTCGGTGTCGAGTTTTTATTAAAAGTAACAACAAATTCAATCATCACATTTTTATTTTCAAGGACTAGGGACAACGCAGTTTTTACACATTATAAATATTAGGCTCATGTTTGGAAAATAATGACCAATATGATTTCAATATTCCATAAACATGCCTATGTTAAATCATGCTGCATATATGCATTATTACGATTGCATGATATACTTAAATAACATAAACCGACTCTAAAGGGAACTGAAGCGGTCACAAAAGTATTGTTTACATGATACTAAAACAAATTGTGACAATGATAAAGTCAATTGAAAATCTGCATTGTACAATCTCATAATTTAGAAACCGTCACAAAAATATTAGGTATGGAACAGTAATAATAGACGATTGTGCTTTTAGCGTTTTCCCGATCCATAACTTTACAAGTCAATGTTATTCATTGTATATCACAAATTTGGTTGCATTAAGGATCTGAATTTTTTATTGCACATAATAATGCCTAATATGTACACATTCATTTGATTTAAGGTCACCACAACTTTTTAATAAGAAATGTAATAATACTCTGCAGCTGAACTCTGTATCTGATCCACAAATACAGGCGTCTAATGGCACCAACTTCACATTTAAATAGATTGACTTGAAGCGTATTAAGTTCCTATAATTTCATCTTGAAGGTACATAGTCATCTCTATTTTCAGTTAGCTCTTCATCTTTTGGATTATACTTAATTTCGGCAGAGGATCCATACATGGTATACCACATAGGCCCGCTTTGACTGACCTTACCACCCCAGATAAAGCCATTTGGTATGGCCAAATGAGTCAGTCCCTTCTCAACAGTTCCATGATCCTCTATAAACAGAAATATTTTCATAAAATAAAATTTCATTTGTTTAATTTGTAGAGACTAAAGAATAGTTTACTAACCTGTTATGTATTCTTTAAGTCCTGATGTTATCCATAGGCTACATGGATCTGAAATATTGGCTTCAGAATCATCCTGCACTTTTGGAAAGATCATTTCCAGGTCTTTCACATCACCAAGTCCTATATAATGTCATGTACTAAATTACTACCAACGCCTATTATTTATGATGGATTATTATTACTTCCGAACATTTTGGCTGTACCTTTTTGAGCCTGCTGGCCACTGAAATGACCTAAAATCATTGCTCCCTCTGTTTCATCGATCAACGATTTTATAGAGGTTGTAACTTCGAGTTGATTAAGATTTGCGGCATGACCATTCATATGAGACCCGGTTTCAAGAGGTGCGGATAAAACATTCACAAGAATCCAGGATCTTGTTTGCATCTAATGTTATAAGCAAAATATACTCATTAAATTCATGCAATGCATGAACATAAAATATTGAAATGTGTTTGAATTGATTACTTTAATTGTAAACACTGCGAACTGCCATAAACTTCCATTTTGAATGGGACAAAAATCTTTGGCGTCAGGAATCAGGACGTCATTAATTTTATTTGAATCAAACAAGACTCCAAGGTAGTGATTCATCTTTTATGGAAAAAAATTAAAATAAGTTAAATATAAGATAAATTAATGCATGAAAATATAACTTCACAAAATAAAAAATATCCAACCTTAGTTAGATGCATAGGAGAATCATGTAAAACGAACTTCCAACTTCCGCGATATCCCGACCATTGGAGGTTATGTGAAAGCTTTGGTTCATTTAGCTCATCGCAGATCTAAACAACAACCCAAAATTATAAACATTTAAAACCTTTAAATAACTAAGCAATTTCTTGGTTACATAAAAAATTATGAGCCCCAAAAATAGAAACACTTCTATACAACTATGACCCTATCTTGATACCTATTATATACACCTTGATGGTGTTGGCGTGGAATTCAATCAATATACATATGATTTATTTTTGGAAATGTATTACCGTTAAAGCAAATACATGCTTGTCTTTTGCATTATACGGGTTGGGCATTTGAGGAAGTGTGAATTTGACCTTTTAGAGTACAAGCAGGATTGATTGATCTGACCATAAAATCTAACTTTCATTCTAACAAAATCCCTATTTTAAAAACATTTTCCATCTGAACAAAAATTATTTTGTGGACGCATAAGAGTACTCACAATCTGTCAGATGAAGATCGCGTAGTTTAACCAACAAAATTTGCCATAAACTTTGACATTTAATAATATTACTAATACTAATGCACTCATTCGTTGCATGCCGTGCATGCAGATGCAGATTTATCAAAATCTAGATTTTATCCAGCTATTTTCATCGAACTCAATTTAAAAGGGTGGTTTTACTTGGCTACACAGTAGCATGGATATTTTCAGTAACTCTAAATGCATTGATATTTCGATGGCCTTTGTAAATAGTTGTTGAAAATGATTACGACTATTACCGTTTTTAGCACGCTTTTGTCGCAGATCTCTTGTACAGCTAGTAAGGAAAACCTATAATTACAGAAATGTATGGTTATTCGAATCCGATTTATTTCGTGTTTTTACACGGAAGTGCATGATGGATTTGTAGGCTATATTTACCCATTTTCCAAAATCGTCCTTGTGATAACTTCCACGACACCTGGATTATTAACTTTTTCCATTGTTAGTTTCTCCAAATTCCATGTTGCAACCCGATAAGCGGGACAGCCATTGTGTAAAAAGTTGAAGGACGAATATTGCGTCGGTCTCTTGGTCTTGATGGACATAAGGTCAAATATCAGTTTCATATCTGCTGATAAGTTACTGTCGTTTACATCATATGTTGCAGCTGAGGTGTTTGAACTGTTCAATGAGGCTGATTGTTCGTTGACATTTTGTTGTTCAGAATCTTGCCTTGTCAAAGGAGGGACAGAAATGGACCGCATGTGGCCTATAAAACAAGTGCCGAAATTAGATAATTACTCTGACGAATCCACCTGAAGAGATGTCGTATTTCATGTATTTTTTAAAAACCTTTGGCATTATTGTGACGAGGTGGCCGGGCAGGCGAGGAGCTTGAGATTTCCGAACTCCGCTCAGAATCGATTTCCTCCGTGGTTAAGTGGATTTTGATTGCTGCAAAAATCCTATGGCTGATCCCCGCCCGTCGTATATCATCAACCGATTTGAAGGGACCTTTCTTATCTCTATAGCCTATAATTCTAGCAGCAGTTACTTGATTTATTCCATCCACCGTCATCAGATCAAATATTGAAGCGTTGTTGATATTTACGAATTTCAAGAATCTTGAAGATGACAATCCCACCACCCGGGAAGAATCCACTGTGCTATTTATGCTTTCAATAGACGGTGCCTTGGATGACGCTCGGCTATAAATCCCAAACAAAAGAACGAGGTTATAGGATCAGCTAGGCACACTGCATGGGCTTGACGGAAAGTCAAGAGTTATGAAACGATAGTCTGCCAAAAAATATCGGAACACCAAATCATTCATTAACAGTCCATTTTTAGAAGGAGGTGAACTCACCTGAAACCTGGCTTCCGGCGAGAGATGCATATCTCAGGACGGAGTTGACTAAGTTTGCTAGCACCCATTCCAGAAACCAGGGCCAGGTCTTCGATCTTTCTGAAACCTCCAATAAGCTCGCGATGATTTATCATGTTTCGTGCCAAAGCTCTATTGACGCCATGAAGAGTCATCAACTCTTCTTCAGTTGCTGTATTCACATTCATCAGTTCCACCTAAAATATTTTAAATTTTAGTATTTATTATTGCAAATTTTCATGCACTATTTATGTGTTTTGTCAATTTTGTTTTAAAATGAATGAATTTCTGGGTCTGTAGAGTCAGGCTCTCATATATGTTAACTACATGTGTTTTCTGTTGGCATTTAATTTGAGTGTAAAAAAAACAATTCATCGTCAATAACATTTAATGAACAAAAATGACTCAATCGATCATCGAGAATATTTTTAACAACTGCCTAAGGCTGGTTCAGTATTATATACAGTAAAAAAATACTCTTTAACGATTGGTAAAGTTTTGACTGTATTTCTAACCGTTTAAAAACCCAAGAGGAAACGCTTACCCGTATATCACTCTCATTCATATTAAAAGATGCACTAATGGATCCCCGCTGCCGTTTCCAACGCTTCTTCTGAAAAATTTTACTAAGGGACGCCGTCGAACGTCGATAGCTCATGTACGACTTATTTTTCAGATTTGAGGGGTTGCTGTCTTCATTTGGCGATACATTTTGAATTGAGATAGCCTGCGGATCTGGATTGTCATTGACAAATGATCCGTTTCGGGTTGGAGAAGCCCTGCTCGTTTTTGAGGCATTTGAAGGGGTGCTTGGCCCATGTCCCATTGTGCATACGGACTTTTCCCTGCCTTTTCTTTTGCAAGGCCTGCACTTTCTCCAAAGGAGTCGAGGAGGAAGTAAACGAAGACACGCGTGTTCCGACAGTTTTACTCCAGAAATGTCAAAAGGATACTGAAAAAATAATTATAAACACGCAAGATTGATAAGTAGGTCTGATTATATTTGCTATCCATCATCACCCTTCTGACTCTATGTAGTCACCATAGGACATTGCACCGTCAGTCCGTTTTATACATAGTTCAAGCTTTAAGAAAAATTATTCTCATAAATCCCCGATTTCAGGCATGTACGTAATATTGGCAACATTTGCAATTGCAACTCAGAAACTGAGACGTTAAGCTTTGTATGTCGGATTAAGCAAACTTTCTACAGCATTTGTAATGCCGGTTTGACTGAGATTTATAAAAAAGAATATTTAAAATCTCTAAACTTTTAGAATTTTCCATCGACCATCATAATGCAATAGTAAGCACGAGTAAACGTTACGTTTAATATTTTGTCGTTAATGGTTTATATGCTTGTTATACGACAACAATTGATGTCTGTTAGGTAAATTTACCATTCCCTAAGCTATAAATGTCATCGTCAGCCATTTTCTTAGATATCGTCTCTCTTTTATATCCCCCTTCAAGAACCATTTGAAGTTTAAAAATAACTTCATTAATTCTACATGGTTAGATTTTCGATTTAGATTCTATCCAAGTCCGGACTTGTGGCTTAAATTAATTAATTTTCAAGTTTGCTGACAAGCCTTAATTTACTCAATCCGGACTAGCATCTGTTCTCCAAGTCTCCAACTAACTATTGGACCTGACTCAGATTAACAAATTGATGCCAAGTTTCAGCCCGAGACTGGAGTTAATAATAGTTCATATCCTTAGATGCACAATATTCAATGCATCAATATTTATGTTTCTACAATGTCTGAGCCGAAGTCTAGAAACTTTCACGAATTCATAACTTTGATATACGGACTGTGCTAAAAGAAACTTTATCATGTGCCGGGTCAGTAAATTTTGTCTATATGTAATTTGTGGAGCATTGTTACTTAATTATTGCGTACTGTGAAGTATTGTAACGAATAGGAGTGGCGGAATGCAATTACTCTGCAATTCATTAAGTGATTAGTGGTCTTGGCTGGAGGTCAATCGGATTTCCGATGAGCTATATTTATATATTAATGGCAAATGATTGTGGTATGAGGCACAAAATTATGTTTTTCATGTTTAGAAGAGACATCAAGATCATGAACATAAGTTTTACTTTTCATTAATGGCCTTCTCGAATTTGCTATATAATTATGGTCTATCGTTCTGGTAATTTGTGCGCCTGTTTCGTGTGCATACTCAGTTATCTTTGCTTAAAAATTCTAAGAGTTCATCTAATCTAAATTTCCTTGGACGGAACACGATTTATGGCATCAAGCCAGTCCACGAAACCAGTTCACCGGTTAGGAAATATATGCGTCTTATACAAGAGTTACATAAGCTAATCAGGTAAGAAAGAAGCGTTTTCAGGGAGGCCAGTTCGACTGGTTTCAGATTTTTACTTATCCAAATTTGACATCCAGAAATAACATTAGACAGAAATCAATAGTTACAGTTTAACTCTTATTGAAATCGAATAATTTAATATTGCGGTTTACTAGGAATCTTAGAAATGGGGTGTTAAGCACTTCAACAAAGTTGACGTTAAAAAGACAGATTCTATTTCTTAAATTTCTACAATATTCTAATTTCTAATACCACTCGGCCACTAATGGATTGACATTGACTCAAGGACCAGACATATCGCACAAGACTCTCAATGAATCACGACGAGGATATAGATTTTTTTTTACTGCAAATGATATTCTTAGAATCAAAGGACATTATATTAGTGTAGAATATTGATGAAGCGTTCATTCGAGTTCATGTGTGTTATTTTGGAATTTTTTGAGCTAAAAGAGTATTTTATAGATGTAAACCTATGAAATGAAACCTGAATTTGGTAATCAACTTGGTAATTTTCTTCCCGAAATCTCAATCCTTCTTTACTGTACCAATGCTTAGATTTAAGAATAACATCATGATTCATGAGAAACTATACACATCCAAAGTACACCTAACTAATTCTAGATAGAGAAGTTGAAGATTATCAACCGGAAAGTCCTTGACGCTCTAGATCGCAACACGGGACAATGTCAGAATGTCAGAGTTGTCTCTTTTGTAATTGGAACCTCTCCAAATTCTTTTCAACCCGTGATTAAGCATGCAAAATAATATATTATAGTCTCAACATTTAAGTATTTGAGACTGCAGATTGACGGTACTTATATAACAGATAAACACAAGACTACTTAAACCCGATGTACAAAAGAACGCATAAATATATTCATCGGTGTACCGTTTAAGCGATTATGTAGTTTCTTGCTCTTTAAGCAGTCCTAAGCAGTCAGATTTTGTATTTTAATTTTAATTCAAAAAGGGATAAATCGCACTAGTTCTTGGTTTGACAAATAAATAAAGATAAGTGATTGTATGGGACGGGAAAAAAGTGGTTAAAAAATCAAACTTCTTTTAAAATTTCGAACAAACTAGTGTATCATTTCAATACAATGTGACATATCACATATTTGTCACGTATTTTAATCTACCAGTATTTACACAGATAAACTAATTTTTACGCGGTTTTCGGAGTTTATCTCGAAAACTATTCAAACAGTCGTTTCTTATTGAATCATCGAAATCCACGTAGAATTTCCGACAAAAGATCTATAATATACCGGAATTGAAACACTTCATTTATGCTTATGTTCTTATATAGAAATGACTATTTTTTATTCATTAATGACATCAAGCATTCTCAAGGCAAACTGAAGGTGAAATGGGAGTTGGATTTATGCTGTTGGTGCAAAGTTAACTCCTCACTCTTCGATCAAGCATCTCTGTAGTGTTATTATGCTAACTTGCTAACTATACTATAAATATTTAATAGGTATAATATTTATGTGCTAATTGCATCATTGAATGTGGGGAGGCAAAAGGCAAAAACAGCATTGCATTGGAATTTTGAATGAAGCATTCTGGTATATATTTTGTTGATCGAGTAATGAATACAAATACAAACGCATATTTTTTCATTAATAAAACAAATTCATTATTGTTGGCCTCGACAGAAAATGTGTCTTTTGTATAATTCGTTAAAACATTTTAAACTAATCATTTATCCCCATTGCCTGTTACAACATTTGCACTTACATTTAGCTTGATATCTATCATATCATAAGTAAACTGAGATACTAAATTTTAAGCCAAACGACGTGTAACCTCTAGCTTTACGTTATCAATGTTTCCACAACTTTTCAGATAAAAATAAAACGACAATAATGCCACCAGGCTGATGACTACAGTTGGCAAATATAGATTCCAAGAGCAGTGTCTCCAAGCCTCATTTATATTTATATACATTTGCCCAAAAAGTACGTCCATTCTCAGTCCAATTACGCCAAATTAAACTCATAATTATTTAATTAATTCTGTCACAGGTTTAGCTCATCTCATCCATCCCCTCTTTTAAACCACGCAGGTGGCTACTTGAAAATTAGGTTTCTCAAATTACCATTAAAATACTCTGCCAAAATATTTAGAATGAATACTGCTGCATATATTCCTGCTTCAAACTTACATTAATACATTAGCCAACAGCCCATTTGCAAAATGAACTGACTTGACACAATTTAGCCTGGAATAAGCAAGCCTAACTTGAATTAATGACGATATTATTTCAGTACAGGAATTTTTCCATTGATTAGGCATCTCGCTGGTTAGTGGTTAGGATAGTTAGGGGCAGGTGCACTTGCACTTACTTTGGTTTACGTTGCGATTATATTATATTCCATTGAATGTTACTTAATTTGTATCTTTTACAGCAGATGCTATGATAGAACATAGAAAGTTATTCTGGAAAATTGGCAGTCGACGGTTTAGAATTTAATATTCCAATTGGAGTAGGGAATTATATACCTTAAATAAAGTATCACCATATAATCTACTGTATTTCTTTGGAGTTGTAAAGGTTAAAAGGTGATACAAGAGTAACATTTGGCATGTGTGTCGGTTGTTTTTCTGGCCGATTGAAAGGTAAAGAAGTAAAGGTAGTAAATAATGTCTTATGAAAAACTTCAAACTAAGTTTGTGTTGATGAAAGAACATATGTCATATCTTGCTAAACCATTATTTAGAAACGGTTACTGGAAAATATCGACCGATTATATAAGCATGCATGGTTAAATTGTTTTATCTATCGGCTGGGTTAAAGTATTATACTTTATTGGCTTTATTCCATACTTTTACAACAAACATTTATCATTAATTCCTTTGAAACTACAAAAACTGGACAACTGATGTATCAGAATATTTCTCTTTTAGCTTATCATGCCATAACCAATCCCCTTGAGTGTCGTTAGTGTGCAATGCCTAATTTTTGCTAATTGCAGTTTGAGCCGATCTTGAAAATAGGAATATAAATCCATATTGTACTTCACAATAAAAATGTTTTGCCGATTTCAAAAGCAAAAAAGCTTAAATTAGGGAAAACTCTTTTAATGCAAAAAACAGAAGCTAGACAATAAAAACGCGTATAAAACCAATCACACCTTCACTGTCGGATGAATATTTTGTATGATTACGGCCTAATCTCATCTTTCAGTTTCAGTGCATTCATTTATGCTTAAAATAGGCCATAGACATTTGTAACTTCCTTCAGACACCAAGCAAATCAGGCAGAAGCAGTTGCACTTTGACAGACCTTTTAAGTCTATATATATATACGAATATTATTTCGTACGGTTCATACCAACTTCATCTTCCTACAGACCAAAAACAAGCACTCTTTTCGGTAATAATAGAGCAGACAAAAAGAGGCGAATAAATTATCATCCTTTGGACCCAGAATATGTTATCTCGACGCTCGTACTCCGAACAGAAGTCAATAATCCCTCGAAAAGTCAATAATCAACTCTAATTCATTCTGGAAGTGCCCTACTTACGAACTTACATTACTCGAGCAGAGACATGAACGCACAAAACAAAACATTAAAAAGCAGCCAACCATTTGTCCATTACGGATTACGATCAAATCAATTCCTGTTGTCAAATCATTACGAATACCCAGATCGAGATCGAACTCACCAAATCCTAATCACGTTTTTGGCCAATTCCGTTATAATATTATTATGTGGTTCCGGTATTTTCAGTCTCTATTCCAAAATAAAATGTTAGTGCATATTAATTTACTTTTCTACTACCGTAAATCACGCTTGTCCAAGTTAGTATACTAATAAGTTAGTCATTCTATTGAAATTTTAAATCGATAGACTCATCAAAATTGCCAATTCGTACAGGACAACACTTGCACTTCCATTTACACACGATGGGATTTCCCTTTCGCTTAGCAATATATTCCCACACACACAATGTTAAGGATTGTGTCACAGATATATTCCGTGATATTATACGAGCTTGTGAAACCTGTGTGTAGTTTTGTAGTTTACTACTCCTGATCACGATCACCTTATATATTAGCCTGACTAATTTGCATACAAGAGGAAAGACGTAGTCCAACACACAAGTATAGAGGATGAGATGAAGTCACTATTTGATGATTTGTAATGTCCACATGGAAGTATTTGCATAGAAGACACGCAATTGTAGGAACGTGCAAGTAATACGAATCCGGGTAGGCTTTTTTTCGCAAAAACTGTATCCCCTCCGATCGGATCAGTTGTCCGTATCAAATTATTGTTTGAACAGAAAAACGGAATTAATTAATCAATTATGAATTTCCAGGCAAAAATATCGGGTATGAAAACGGGGATTCTAAGGTCGTAGCGAAATTTTAATGCTCACGGGTTGGCTTTTACTAGACAATAAGATTCGTATGTTAAATCTGGCTCATTAAAGAACGCAACTATGAAAATTTCTCACGGTTAAAAGCCTTATAGTTTACACGAACATGAATAAGCCACCTATATTTATAATGGCTTTTCAGATTTTGTGGTTTTCGTTCAGAAATTATGCAGAAGGGCGGATCAAACTGTTGAAGTTTGATACTAACGAAAACTTACAAAGTCGTGTCAATTTCATAAATGTTGAGCTATAAACTTGACTAACTATAAACAGCAACCTTGAACTTGTACATTAAATATTAAAGGTGACAAGAGAATTTACATTCTGTGTATGATTTTTTTTAAAACCTACCTTGATAAAAGTGTATAGGGATATTCGATCCCTAATCAAATGTCTCAGACTATGTAGGCTCTTTATCCGTTAAAAGCGTTGAATTATACTCCGAATTCCGATCTCAATGACCAATACTGAACATATTTTAATTCCAACTAACACTTGACTAGAGGCTGTAGAGATAATGATTTTCCACTCGAAACCACGAGAACTTTATAGGCGAGAAACCAAACTCATAGCACTACATTAAAAGTGATTGTATTATCAGAGGACAGGAGCCAACGGAAGAGTAGCAGCCTGTTCTGAAGGAGAATTCTAACTGAAGGATATTACGATATTACCAAACTAACTAATAATATATTGGATAATACAAACTTGTCTCGGGAAAGGGTCTGAAGCTCAAGGGTAAAATCAATGTTGGCAAAATACAACATTGGCCCATCCACACGTTAGAGGCTGGTAAAAAATTGGCATATGCATTTTTTGGCTTAAAAAACCTTAGTTGGGGCATATGTACTACATTCGTAGCGCATCTCTTCATGCTTGATTGTACCGCAAATCATTCCATCAGTAGTTCCCTCCTCCTTTTATCTCCATCGGATGGACATTATCATTCAACAACTATTGTTATAATTTGCATATATAGCAACAGCATCATTTGAACGAGAAAAATCGGTTCAAGTTATATTGTACCAGTGCTGAATCCAATTCATGGGTTTTTATCTCTTTTTCTGAGCGATAACAATGAAACGTCTGAGTAAAGAATTACAAATAAATATGTTGGATATCCTATGCTGCGTTAATATATTCATTGGAAATGTAACTAAACTGAAGCCTGAATCATAAAATCAATAGCAGGATAACACATTCCAAAAAGGGATTTTAAGAATAGGGAAAGTAGGAAAAGGTCAGCTTTTTAGGAGGCGAATGAAAACCGCCTACAAGCCAACTCCATGGTGTGAAAACTTAATCTGTAATCCTACTGGTCAGACCTCTATTCCTGATCTCATTTGGTTCCTTTCATGAAAGATACAAACATGTCTGCTAATGTATTTGTAATAAATTGTAATGCGTCAGTAATGTTGATATGCTGGAGGAATGAAACTTTGAGAACAGTGATAAATATTGGCATTTGCATAATGCTTAATTTTAAGCTGATGGGAAATCTATATAGTAAACAATGCCACGTAGCCATTTTCTTCAAAACTGGTAGTGTCAACAAGATTATTAGATTTAGATAAATAAACACGAGTGCAAGTGCACTAAAGCTTTTATAACCATTCCATTTACTGACTAATTGTTCTGTCCATTTTGACCTCTTAATTTGCTTTGAGTTTATAACGTGTGCTTTTATTATCCGATGTCTCTACCGAATTCAATGAAATGGATAAATCCATCTCCAAAATTGCTTGAACTTTGAACTATAACAACGTTTTGGATGTAATTATTTCTTTCTTATTTATTAGTATTTATTGATTTAGGTCTCACTGCCCTTCAGAATTGACTTTTACATTTGGTTCAGTGGATATAAGTATTTTTACAAATCTTTACATCCCCAAAATAATATACCGTTTTTCGAATTTTATTTTATCGATTTAAGTGACTTCAGTTCATTCCAGACTATTGTTTCCATACAAAAACTCCATAAGACTGTCCGAGTGTTTGAAATGTCATCTAACAAAATCAATGTTTGTTGAAATTATCTATACATTGATTTTATAGTCATGTAGTTTATACTTTCGAGAAAATCCAAAAAAATTTAAATACTATTCTAAAAATGGAAATAGTGAATAGTATAATTATTCTTTAATATGATGTAATTTGACTTTATGAACCTTTCAAACTTACAATTTAAATCATTTGAAACTATTGAAACCATAAAACTGTACGAGACAACTACCCCCTTTCCGACGAAAGAGCTCCTCTACTCTACTTCAAAGGATTTGAAAAAGTAGTCCCTTCGGGAGGGAAATCAGCTTGATTACAACAAAAAAAAAACAAATTGTGTCGTATTCAAAAGAAGATGTACAAATGTAAATACGGTTGTTTTTTATTAAAGCTTTTCACGTTTCGATTTAATGTTTCTTTCCTAAATCTATTCCGAATAAAAACAATCTTTGTATAAAGATATTCCTCTAGCCTGCTCATAATAATATGCGTATATATTTTTTCCGATACACGAATAGGTTTTAAGATCGTTGCATGAGTTGCATCCACTAACAGAAAAAAAAGGAAAGCTAGCCAAATTCCCAATCCGAAATTTTTTGGGATGAATGAGAATCGCAAGTGTCACATCTCCATAATTTCTCAAGTTTTAGCAATTGCAGTACAATATAAAAAATTACCATACCTTAAAACTCTCTGTCATTCATACTACTGACAAAGCTAATTGTTCGTTTAAAACTCTCCTCTGCCTTAAAAGTGATATTAATTGACTCACTATATCAAAATCAAAACAGAAAACCAGAGCCCAATTTGTATCCACAAAACCACAAAATTTAATACTTTCAGGAGGATATCCACAATTTCGTTGAAACCGAAAGAAATTATAGTTCTGAAATAATTGTCTTTGTTTGTAATTTAATACACGTGTTTTGAATCAAAGCATATGAAGTTGTCATTATTCCGATCGTAGTTTCAATTTTTACAGCAGTAAATCAATAGGTATCAGATACTAGTACAGTATATTATTAAAGGATCAGCAATTTATTTTAAATCTTTCGTTCCATATAAACTCTGAAGATTTGTTTTGAACATTCCAAATTCAGTAACAAATATTTAACATAATGCTTTCTATTCTAAGATTTATACTGTGTAACAAGTAGCAGGGCTCTGATTCAGGTATATTTTCACTGGTAACTTTCTCATACGTTTGCAATCAGTCAGAACAATCAGAATCTGAATTTCAGGGTTCCCACATTACATTTTACGAATTAAGATTTACATCATGAAAATATATTTTTTTTTTGCAAGAAACTAGTGAACACCGAATAGGTAACAGTATTCTTGAATTTTACTCCACATAGTATGTATGTTTATATATATTAAGACGATAATTGCTCGGATTTACATCCAGATCGTTTTATACTTAAATATTGAAATGGACGGTAAGCATTTTCAAATGATACTGGTACAAGGCAAAGGACCCACAAAACATGCTGGGATTCATCTGTGCTAATTACTAATTGACAAGTGATATAGTCATTTTTGGAGCACTGATGTCAGTCATCATAAATGTATATAAAGGATTGTTTTTCCAGTTAATAATCCCGAGACTCATTCTCTTAATGATGATGAGATTTATTGTATCGTCGGACACTGGAGAAGTAGCACTGAATAAATGACATTTTTAGCGATTGTTGGAGCCTGAAGATGTAGTTTTGTTGACAACACGTTCTCCTTGAGCGATCTCTCCTGCTTTGTATGAAATGTATTTTAAATACGTATCAAAGCCGTAGAAGACCATTGCCACGTAGCCAAAAAACTAGGAAGGAAAAAGATTTAAATTTAGTACTAAAGAATCTTATGCTTAACTGTCGAGATTAATATAAGGTATTAACAACATTTCAATTAAAGTGTATCTTACGGCTGCAGCAATAAATGGGTCTTCGATGTGACCAATACTGGCGACTGCAGTTGCAGCAGTGAAGTAGAAAAACGTCCATACAGCGCAGTAAACTAATTCCTAAATCATGTAATCCAATTATTATAATTCTTCCTTAAAAGTACGAAACTGTCCATGTTCTTGCAACTGGTTTTTTTTTAAATATAAAATTAAGTAATCATGTCTAAGGTACACTCTACTTACAATTAGCAACCATGGCATGAAATACAATTTTTCGATAAGATGGAACAAGAAGAGAAGAAACAAGATGAGGGTTATCAATAACCCGCCGAATGCCACAAAACTGAACCAATTGGCATTATGAGCATTCGATCGAACAGCAACGGATACGGATATAAACCCGAGTAAATTTAAAACCTAAATTAATGAAAATAGACGTTAAAACATATTGATGTATGACATGTATGCATTAACTATGATAATTGAACAGGGTTATTTTCTATACCATCTGGGCGCATTTTAAAGTCCCTGGCAGGGTCCTGACATAGGCTGGGTCGAATCTCACGGTTGTTACAACGGAAGTTGTCGTTGTAGTTGTAGTATGAGTTGGAGGAAACCTCGCCTCTGGATCCATTTTGTTCTATCAAGATTAAGATATGATTTAGCCTTTAATTTTAATCTGCAGAATAATTTACAAATATTCAAAACTGTTATTCGATATCTACCTAAGTACAGTTCAATAAAATTCTGTTCTTTAATATCAAATATGCAATGCTACACCAAGTTATATAAATTCAACAAAACGGTGAAAAACTGGCAAACCGCAAAAATTAGGTCAGGCAGATGAACTAGTCAGATCTTACAGGGTGTAACGAAATCAGTATATCCGTATATAAGAGATGTAAAAAAGCTCAGCCGGATGGAAATATTCTCTTTAAAATACATTGAACATATTCAATCCACAATCTAGATGAATTCAAGACTTACCGTGTCGGATATTCAACTCCTATATATCCTCTCCTGTCACCTACCAAATAAAAGATAATCCAAATTCTGTTCTAAAAATGTCCCAGCTACAACTTTTAACGGTTTTAACCCGGGTTCGTTGTATCGGTTCTATCTAATGATACTATGAAGATGACTAGAATTGATTCAGTTGCCAAAAAATACAAGGAAACAAATATTCCCTGTTCAACTGCAACCTGTACATTTTTAACTGTACTTTAAAATCGTAGACTTTTTTAAAATATGTACAATTTGTCCAGCTATGTTTTAAGATTCTTGACTAAAAAATAGACACTTTTGATGTTAATAATTGCAGGCGTCTTTGACTAAATTACTATATTATGAGTCGCAGTTTGTACTTATTTGTAGTAAGTAGTAAATAAATATAATCAATCTTTATGATGTGTAAAAAATAAAAATATTGGATACACAACACAAGAGATATCAACCTCCACCCACGAAAAACTCCTAGGATGGAACCTTTCTCTCCCCTTCACATTCACTCCATATTTTTCATCACATCATCCCTCAACACTAAAACAAGCTTACTTTCACACGATCGATACAATACAAACAATATGGTGTGAATGGATGTTATATTACTATGATTATGACACAATAAGCTACCATATAAACTGCCTTCTTTTAGTACATCTTTAGAGGAAGTTTAATATTTTTTATGTTGTTGAAACAACAACGAAAACTTTTAAAATGAATTGAATTATCATTTCAATTTACTTTTCAGGAAACATTATTATGAGGTTACTTCATGTATTATTAGCACAAGCTTCTTAATGACTGCTTCTACTTGTAATTATTTGCAGATAAGTATATAGCTTAATCTATGAAGATTAGATATCTACTATCGTAAAGGTGAAGACGTTTTTTTCAAAGTTTTTCTTTAAACATGTGAGTTTATCCTTGTGAATTTTCATATGAATTTATTAATTCGTTGCGACTTATTACCTTACGACACTACAAAACACTTAATTTGTTTCAAAACGTACATTTAACTTTTAATTCCCTGCTTATAAATCCATCCGTACTTTATCAGTATTTTAATTGGCCTTTTCAACGTTGAATACCCAATAATTAGAAAAAGAATATGGCATTTTAAAATTCTACCATCCATTCTAATAAGAGTGGTGCATTCATTTTTCAAAGCTACAATAAGTATTTCTGGATTATAATTGAACTTGATGCACAAGCAAAGCATCATATCTATTTGCTTTTGTACATCATTATAAAAATCACAATACACTGACTAACCAAAATAGTATCCCTCGTGAGATAAAAAATATAAAAATGCTTCGAAATAGAAAACAAACGATGCTCCTACAAAACCTGATTTTCTCTAACTTCTAAAGGACCAAAATTAAAAAACAAATTAACGATGACTCCGACCCTTCCGATGAGGCATATATCTGTTTACAATATAACCCACTAATTTAATGAAATTAGTTACAGATATTGGAGAAAGCACAGTACGAGTACTCTCGATGAGAAACTTATAACATAATCCATGCAGGGAGGAGATAGGAAGCTGAGAAAGAAAGTACAACGTTTTTGAACAATGGATTTATGGGAAATCTAGTAGAGTCCTCTAGCTGAGCCTTGCCTGCATCTTCTTATGCTCTATTCGCCATCGTATCGCTTTTAGCTTCGATTTGTCATTGAAACTCAGACAGGACCTCAGTTTAATTGCTCTGCTTGTGCATATCACTCATATATGCTGCTTGTGCATTGTGGTGTGTCTCTCTGTGTGAGTGTGTGCTGGACTACTACATACTGGGGTCAAGGACGGAAAGCGGTTCGGAGGTATGGATTATGTTTTTTATATTGCATTCATCTTGTTTTCGTATTTTCAGATTTATAAATCCCAAGTTTCCAACCTTCCAATTCTTCAACTACAAACTTACTCAGTACAAACAAAGAAAGCATTTACAGTATTTACACGTTTGACTTTTATGTTTCGTACGTCATATCATAAGTGAGATACGTACTGGTACTACGCAATTTGTTGGTTAACGTTTGAGATTGAATTTTGAATTCCCCAACGTAGAAATCTAGCTTGTAAACTTTTGGTCATTGCTTGAGGCCTGAGGTTGCAAATTGCAACCGGTCCTTGTTACTTTATAGCCGTAGTTGTAGTACACATAGTATAAAGATCATTGTGTGCACTGTTCTTTCTTCCGCTTCTCCATTATTCTCATCCTCTTGAATTTGATTGAAGGTCAAAGGTTTGAAATGTTTTAATCGGCTTTTGAATTTTGCTCATTCATTGCACGTTGTGCATTCGGAGTTTTATAATTCACGTCTTAATCGTGTTCGGTTTGAATATTGAATTTCATTCACAAACATTCAGTCGTTCAAAATCCAACACACTACGTGTGCGTGTATCAAAGCTTAAAGGTATAACAGTGAACAGTTAAAACTTTAAACGTTCTTACACGTTGCATGTTAACGCGTATTTATTTAAAAATTTCAGATTTGAAAACCAGAAAAGAAAATGCAGGAACAAAATATGCGAGTTCTTCGAAATAAAATCGAGAATGGGTACCCAATGTTGCCGTCTTCAAATCATCAAGTACCAGGACCGGGAAGTGGCATTGTTAGGTTTCAAAGCCATAATCATAATGACATCAGGTAAGTTATTCAACTACAAAGTAGGCGATGAGTTCTCTTCTGCCTCTATGCTTCCAATAGGTTTTCTTAAATATTCTACTATATTGAATATGACCATTAAATTAAATTTTAAATTAATAAGTAAACTAAGACGAGTAACACAAAAATTAACCACACAACACATAAAAATACAACGTTTGTTGACTATGCGCGTTAATTCTTCAAAAGGGGCAACTACAACTGTCCAAGACCAAGTTACTGGCCACCGCCTCGACATAACCACGGCACTCCATATGACCGATTTGAACGCACCCGTCCTTGGATTAACAGTCCGTATCCTCGTTTCACGGAACCACAGGCTTGGATAAGACCGCCAGTACCACCACGTCAACCGTATTATCAACATTACGGAAACGGAACTGTCTATTCACCACGGATTTTACCACCAGAATCCCCACCGTTCCGATATTGCGAGCCGATGTCCAGATCATTTTATGATCCCTGCAGGACCAGATCATGTACCTTACAGGACAATACTTCAGCAGTTTTGTCACGGCCGACGAGTTGTTACTCACATCAACATAATAGAAATCCTGATACCAATCATTCCCCAAAGTGGACAACTTTGAAGGCAAATGAAGAAGACGAAGAATACTGTCCGGAGCCAATACGAGGAGCATTTGTTGGATTTAATCGGGGTTTCCGAAACGGTGATGTTACTGATAGCGACGACACAGCCGACCGCAGTGATTCGTCAGGAGGTTCTAATATCTCGACTGAAGACAACGGTTCTTACTCTAATGAAAATTTTTCTAATGAACATTTGTGTCCCAGTCCCAGTCCATTGCTGGAGAAAAGTCATAGATTATCTGATATCCGCTATCCAGAAACTGAAGAGTGTCATTTCGTAGAGATTTTCCTTGCGGCTTCCGTTAAACTTGTTCGCAATGACCAAGGACGTGCGGAACCAATGGCCACGTTTGGAGTTTGGTTGGACAAGAAAAATAAACTGTAAGTGGTATATCCCTTATCAAAACTGATAGTATCAAGCAATGCATAATGAAATAATTATGTCTTACCGATTTATATTTGAACCAGAAACTTTGCAGAAGCTCTACCAAAGAATCGAATTCAATGTTTGAAAGCGGTATTAATCCATGGGAGTGGAAAAGCCATCAAGTTAATGAAAGAACAAGGTATGGAGAGAAAACATTTCGTAGGTTCTTTTTTTGTGAGTGCGTATTTATGCGACTGCACTGATCCATTGAACCCACGCTGAACTTACTTACTTAACTGAATATCCTTGAGAATGTAGAAGAATTCAACTTCCGTAACGTTGCGTTAGAGTCATTCATTTTTAATTTCATACATTTCTACTATTCCTAGGGTTCAATCGCATCAAGATAACAATGGAATCTGACTTCATAATCAACAACGTCGCCGTGTGGATTGGAAAATTTATAAACGATTCTTGCCGAGGGGTTGAACCGTCGAACTGCTCAAATTGGGATGAGTATAAGTATGCAATTGAAATCGATCAGTTGTGCAGAGCGTTCCAAGGAATGGTTGTAAAATGGGTTCGTTCTACTACTTACTACTTAAGATACATCATATTTTGACATTTATTTGGAATTTGATTATGTTAACAACATTTTTCTTTAATTTTATTCACAAAGAGCCACGCACCCTGTCATTTAGAAGGTATCCGAGCTGCAAAAATCTTGGCACGAGAAATTTTGTCATCGAAATCCCCCGGTTCTTTATGGATGATCTCGCAGAAGTGATGTTTGCCGGATAAGTATTCACCGTTCGGTTTGCCATTTAATAAGATTCAGGAATGAATGGAATCGAATCTCCTACTCATACTAGAATAGTATATTAGAATATTCTAATCAGTCATAATTTGTTATTTCTTCTTAATGTAACGTGATCAATCGTTTATGGAATGTATTACTTTGTGTGAGATAATGCATGGAATAAATATTTTTTAATTATTTATCATTTATTGAGAATTTCAATAGCGGAACAAACAGCGCCTGAGAAGGCCATGGCTAAGTCGAATTTTTACATTTATTTTGAAATAAACAAACGAACACTACATCGCTAAATTTGCTTTAATGAAGCCAGAACCAACAACATAGGATGGTAACTGCCGATAAAGTCTGATCAATGAGATGACTTAGTTCAAGTATAATGTCTTGGAGTGGAAATCAGCGTTTAATTATGTTGTACTTCTTTGACAATAAAGCTAATACCAATACCAATACCAATACCAATACCAAGTGTCCTAACATTTATTCGGAAATCCGCACTTATTATATTTTTATCCTAGTTACGTTGTACGTCGGCGTCAATGATATTCATCGGTTCATTACAAAATTAGGTTCTTGGCATTTCTGCGATTACATCCATATCATCCCGTGATCGAGGAATATATAGTGTAGCACATAAATGCTCCCAAATATCTTGTGGGTATCGGTCCACAGTCGACCATTCGCCTGATTCCAGATCATAGCATTCGATAACTCCTGAAATATAAACAATAGATTAGACAATTTAATTTCTTTAGACTTTTATTCCCGTTTCACATAATTACACGTTTTACGTTAAAATAAAGCAGTTATCGAACCTGTAGTTCTATCAAATGTTGCATCACTATGAAAGCCACCAACAATGTATAACTTTTGATGAACCACTGTGATTCCTGCGTGATAACGAGGAGTTGGAACTTCTGTGACAGCTCTCCATCGTTCTTTTAGTATATCATACTCGTCAATAGTTGCCACTAAAAATCTATTGCCCGTAGCTTCATCTTCGCACCAACCACCGCATAGGTAAAGTTTATCCTAAATTCAAATAAAATATTATCATTTTAGGTTATTAATGTATCCTTGTACCCATCATGCAGAGATATTGCTACAAATTTTCCGATCTACCTTGAAAACGATCATAGAATGGTCTGCTCGCGGAGTTAAAAGCGCTGGTTTCGCTAACCACTCGTTTGAAACTTTGTTGTAGCACAAAAGGGAACTACTAACTACATCGTGCTCCAAACCACCTAAAACAATTATAAGCATTGTTGAACCCGTTTATTTTTGTCACGTAAAATAATAAAATATTACCTGATACAAAAAGTAAATCATTCCACGGACTTCCTGCGTGTTGTGTCCGTGCACTTGGAAGGGGCGCGATTGAAGTCCAACAATCTGCATTAAATAAACACAAAATTCGAATATATTGTCCCAATAACTTTAAACTACTGTTTTGGACTTACTTATTCTGCAGATTAATTTGCCATTTAATAGGTTTTATATACAAACTTTAAAGTGATTGCATAAACATGGGTATATATATCCCATACTCACCAGCTGTCGGGTCATAGCATTCACAGGCACAACCTTCTACACTATTTGAAGCCTCTTCTGCATTATCACAATTCTCACTTGCTCCACCGATTGCATACAGCTTGTCCTCAACAACATTTAGCGTGAAACGACAGCGTTCTATTAACATTGGAGCCATTGTAGTCCATTTCGAAAAGCGTGGATTATAAGAAAATCCAAAAGGATGGATATTTTCCTGCAAGAAATTATGAATAATAAAATTTATCCATCTGCATCATCAATTAATCAATTTCAAGGACTTAAGTATTAGCATCATTACCTGCAAACACTGATTGAAGCAGCCACCAACCACGTATAGCTGGTTATGTAACACTGGTACAAAGAATTATTTAGGTATTACAAATTCAACATAACATTTTCATTATAAAACTGAGACTTTTTAGCCTTCTACTTTAGAAATCAATGTGTACTGACCTGCCATTCCAAAGTTGCATTGCTCCACATGAGGAATGGAGGTAAGCCTTTTCCAGCGTCCAACGCTTGGAAGAAAATATGTCACTTCGTTTGTCACACCAGCCATCCCAAATCCTCCAACCTTAACTATGGCTAATTCCATTCCTCTGGAGTTGACTAGACTTGAAGTTTGCTTTTTCAATTGTAAAAATGTTGCCTGATCCAGCAGTACTTGAGATACGATTAGTTTGTAAATTGAATTGGATTGCGCGCAGACACAGTGGAGTATCGAGTAATCCCACATCTGAGATAAAACATCTGGAGGAATTTCCTGTAACGTTTAGATACTTATTGAAAACTCTAGTGATTTTTATATACCTAATAAAAAACATTGTTTTAGCTCCACGAATAAAATTGCAAAAATATTCACACCTGAAAATGAACTTTACTTAGTAATCTCGTTGCGAATGGTATTCTAGCCGTATCAAATTCGATCCACTGCAGAACTATCTGAAGAACATCGGATTCTGGACAATCAACAGGAAAGTCACAACTTAATAGATATTCCAGTTGTGCGTCAGACAGTCTCTGAAAATCCGAAGTGTGTGAAAATTCCATTAAATGTCCACAAATGAATCTATACACTTTTCTTTTCAACTGGCGAAGGGAGTAGGTTTCTGCAAGGGTAACAATATCCACACAGTTTTCGAGATCTAATTGGGCCTGTGAAATTAAAAATAATTGCTTAATTTTCATCTTTGTTAACATCCTAGAGCTTAGTTATGGAGCATATGTGATAGTGATAGTGAATACAATTCTGGTTGGAGTCAATGAATGCATTGACTTTTATTGTATTGTATGACATGCAATACCTGTAAATAATTCGAACACGCCTCAACTACGGTAACAACTTGAACATGACTGGCGGTAGACAGAACGTCCTGAATATTCGACAAGTTTAACGCTAATCGAGAGGAGTATGCATAATCCAATAGAAATTGCATTCCTTTTGCAGATACTCCTTCTAATGTTATTTCCTTTTGTCGACTTTCTATGACTTCCGTCGTAAACATGACACGAAAGTAATCCGAAATTGAGGCTAGGACCACACGATGAGCCTTAAATATATAGGTAATAAATACAATTTTATAGATGATACCAAATGCAATCTACAACAGATTATTTACAAGACAACGGCAAAGGTATGAATGCTTACCTCAAATGCTTGTCCACCTGCAATTAAAGTTACATCGACTAGAAGATTCTTATTCCTCAAATTGTTGAGTCCACATAGCAAGATTCCGGTATGCGTTGGGGATTCAAATTGCTGAGTCTGATCTGGATTCGGTTTGGAAACGTCGTCCATTTCTCCGATTCCGAATACATCCATAGCTGGTTGAAATGGATGTACGTACGAATTATTTCTTGTAACAATTTTCCTTTTGGTTTTGATGGTGTCAATTTATGGATTTGATTTCAGTTTCTATATCTGCATGTTTTGGTGAGATCTGCAGAACTGGTACGTCGATTACTAATGCAATATTATGATAATGTTTAAAGGTTATCCTACATCCATCCGTATCCGTATTCTGATTAGTTGTTTAGCATTATAGTTAATAGTCAAGGTTTGGTTTGATCCCGGAGCTGAGGAGGATTATCGTCTGTTTCTTTGGCATCTTTATGGAATCGATAAAATAAAAATCAATTTTTAATTAAACGAATTACCAGATAGTGTATTCAATTTAAAAGCTAAAGAACAGCCCATACGCCATACAACCGCTCGGCGTTTGCTCATGCAGTCAGCCATGAATAAGAGCTATTGATTATTGGCACCATTAAAGGATATCAATTTCCAACGAACACACCTTTTCATACTGCTGCGGCCGTGCAAATCGAATTTAATTAATGATTACCGAATCAATTTTCAACGTGAATTGATTTGACATAAAAATAGTCTACAACTACTCATTGCTGAGCTGTTGAAAAATTAAAATTAAATCACGAGCATCGTCAAGTCGAAACGAAACCTAAGAGGCACAGCGTACCCAAAGTCAAAGATCAATATGCTAATTACAGACAATAATTTCATAGAACTTATCAAATGATTTGTAATGTAATTAAAAATTATTATCAGTATCAAAACGATCTTACTGTGTAACTGTGTACGGGCATTCTAAAATACGAAAGCAGTGTATAGTGAATACTGTGAACAGGATAAACTAAACTACTGAGCCAAGCAAAATTCACAAAACCTGTTACATGAATCTCGAATCGGAAACTATACAATAAACAATCAACCAATACACGAGCTTAACAAAAGTAATGGTTTAAGCTATATTCAATATTTAGTGTATATTGAAATTTTGACTTCTTGTAATATATACATTTTTTTTATTTGAAAACTGCAAACAAACTGGTAATAGACCACTCACTATGCACTAAGACTAACTAAACCGAAGGTGGAAGAAAGGTAATCTTCACTTCAATAAATTGTTGTGTTCTACAGCCTTAGGCGACTGCATCCCACTATGATCCCACTCAAGTCATTAACGTCAAACCCTTTAAGTGGAGGGTCCTCCATCACTCATATATGGCATAACAGTTAATTATAGTATAGTTCATTGTTACATTTTGTTTTGCAGTATAGTTACATTTTACAATTACTGCATTTATTATACGGCAACGGCTTCAGAAATCACTCAAAATGGCAATGCTTACTGAATTCAATGGATTAAATTGAAACCAGTGGTCCACCATCCGTTTCAGATTTTTGGGATTTGATTTGGGTCTCTCTTAGATTATGTTTAATTAAAGTATTGCACACGACACGGTGCACGGATATATTTTGGAATCGCAGGTGTATTGTGTATTGTGCATATTTTATACAATTTTATACAATGCACCGATACCCAAAAGCTTGTCAGAAATTGTGCACTGTTGACTTTGTGCTTTGGACTGTTAGTGTGGTAGTGGGCAGGTCACAGGTTGAGGTTACGTTCAACGTTGTACAGGCAATAGATTATGCATGCATGCTGCATACATTGCATACGGATGGTGGATGGGAACAAAATAAAGAATTGGATAATACATAATATAATAGAGCTTAACGAAATTCGGGGGATGGGATTAGTTGTCCGTTAATTATTGATTCATGATTAGTTCACCTCCTCAGCCAAGGCACGCACAAGGCACAAACAACAAACAAGCATGAATGAAGCAAGGCCACAACAAGCACAAGCAAGACAGCCACTACACACTACAGACTAGCCCTAGCCACTATCAACTACAAACTACAAAGACAAAAGACAAACGGCAGAGTTTAGAGTTATTGATATTTTATTTAAATATCAAATATCAAATATCAAATTGAATATCAAATATCGAAATGATGGTAGAATTATATAAAATCAAAAATATAAATATAAAATAAACAGAACTAATAAGAAACTAAAAACGTACGTTATACGTACACGTACCGTTTTATTTTGATTTTTGAGAAAAAAACTTGACCCAGTGCAGTACCAGTACACAGTACCAAGCCAGCTGATGCCTATCAACTTCAACTTCAACGACTTCAACCCAACTTCAACAAGAAGATTTACGCTAAAATGCAAAATGAGAATATGCCACTCGCGATCCTATACCTGCCTGCCCTGCACACAACTCTGCACTTGCTCTCGCATATAAAACACTGAACATAAACACTGCACTGCCACTACCACAGAATAGTGATAGGTAGGAGTCCACCGCCAGGATAGATAGATATAGAATAGAATTGTATGGTGCCATTCCACTATCCTACTACATACTATACAATTCTATGCCTACTACTCACACTGCCACTACTATGCTTACTATGCTACTGCGTCGAGTAGATTAATTAATGAACGAGTAGTTATATTTTCTTTGTCTGACAAGGGATTAAGGGAACCTTGTCAGATGTTTTTGTTGAACCCTTGAACCCTGATTTTCTTCAAACTTATTTCATTTGAAAAATGACAGAAAATAATAACTATGAAACAATCTGTGACTAAAATCATTCGATGTCAATGATGTCATACGATATTAAACGATAATTTAAAAATTAGGCCGTTTAAACTTTAAACCCTTGCTAAGGTCATATGCAATGAGTCAAAATTGTATAATTTCAAAATAGCCAGCGAGTTTCTCGTTATATTGAAGTGTAAATAGATATGCAGCTTGATAATTCAAAAATTTGACATTTCCTAGCGTTTTTAAGGTCAAGCGGGTCACAATGTTGAAACTCCAAGATAGCCAAAGCATTTCTCGAAGGAATATGATGCTAAATGATATGTCACACGATCAAAAACGTGTAATTTTCAGACATGTCAGGTTAGCCCAGGTCACAGAATTTCAAGTTTTTTGGACCTTCTGTTTTGGCTTTGGCTATCTCCTCAGATAAATTTTTGATCAGTCAGCCAATCACCAGTAAAATACGTAGACAGTTAGACGGAACATGACATACATACATAGCCAAAAATCTTTATTTTATAGGATTAATAAATATTAGATGTTTTTTAAACACAATTATATTATGTGAAGTATAGCAAATGATTATGACATTTATGGCGTTTGTTTACCTCTAGAACGCTAGACGATCTGCCACTTAAACTTATTTAATCACCATTATTTATTAACTTCCGCACAACAGAAAACAAAAAAATGCTCGGACTGTCGGACTGAAGCGTGAAGCAAATGTAAATGTAATTGATAAAGTCAAAATCGGCAACCATGAATTTTCAAGAGAATTTTTAGCAATAACTCCTGATTATGTTTTATGTTAGTCACTATCTCCTCGATCGGTGTGTAATCGTTGTGTAAAAAAAATTGGTTTGAAAATCAAGAGCTGTTTATAGTTTATAATAACATGATTATTTTACATTAAATAATTATACATATTTGGACGGATATAGATAGGTTAGTCGAAGAATTTAATTCGGAATATAAACGTTTGCCTTTAAAATTAATTCCGACAAAGTTGAATTCATCAATGAAAAATAAGATTAAGCTGCGTTATAAAGCTTAAGTTCAATAGCAAGCTGTAATCAGATAGCCAGAACGCCAAACCACAAACGGTTCGAATATTGCAAATAAGTGCAAACAGGCAAACAAAGACGGGTATAAACTATAAACGAACACCATAATATCATTCGCATAATGTATAGAAATAGATCTACGATATAGATTACATAATGATTCAGTAACAAATCCAAATTACCCATTAGGATCGAATCGAACTACTCACTCGAATTGCATGTGCATATTTATATACATATCCGACGAATATGTATATTTATAATTATTATCCGTTGCCGAATTCCTGGTTTCTAGCTGAGCTTTCATAGAACAAAGAGAAACTTTCACTTCACACAGTGTGTAAGGTGCTATTAGTTGAACCCATAGATATATATAAAGAATTCATCTATTTACTTCTATGGTTGAACCATCAAGCGAATGAACAATGTAAATCTATGCCGCCAACGATCGAGTTTTGTAATTTATAAATTGATTTGGCAAAGGAGGTCCTGGAATTTTGTCAGAATTTCAAATTTATATTTAAGCGAAGCGAATATTTAGCGTTTTGATTGAGATTGCGGATTTTGTTTTGTGTTTGGTTGAATAGGTTGAATACTTGAAGACGCTTGAAGATGAGGTTCAGTCTAGCGCTATGTATGCCTCAGATGCATAGGCGGATGAAGGACCACTCTTGGCAGCGATGGCGAAAGCGTGCAATCCTGGATATGGGAACAGAAACAAAGCTCAATAACGCTGGAATTTCCGTTGTAGATGCTAACGAATTTGTTGACGAGGAAGATCGTCGTCTTTTCCCTCCTCATTGGATGGCTTTGTAAGTTTATTTGCATTGAAATTAATTCCATCATTCATCATTCATCATTGAGAATCCAGAATGACAAATAAATTGAAATGCTGAACTTTGAACTTATGACTTATAATGTATAACTATAACTGTAATAAAAAATGTGATTTGCAGGAATGATCCGAATCCGTTGCTGCCCGAGCTTCCACAGAACGATGTCCGACATCCTGATTGGCACGACATACCACGGCAAGTTTTTGATGGCAATAGTTTCCCGATTCAAGGAGTTGAACAGGCGCAAGCGTTCACAAAAAGCGTACAGCTTAAGCACGGTCTACCCGACGCGCTTATTGAGAAAAGTAATTTTACCAAGTTTCAGGACCAGGACAAACTTGCTCAAAGGTAATCAATTAATTATATCGTACTTTATAATTAAATTTGTTATTAATCAAAGTTTGAGTACAATGATGACAATGAATGTTGGCACATACGTATTTGTTATTAATTACGGAATTCAAATGATTTGCGACTCATTGTTTTTGTAGGGTAATCAAACAGGCGTTTTTGTGGGATTCATACTTGGATAAACTACCAAACCTTCGGCATAAGGACTACCCTTCATATACTTTCAGGGTGCAGTTCGGAACTCCAGCGAAGAGATCGAAGTAAGTTTAGTTTACTTCTGCAATTATCTCATTCTGTCACTAGTAAGTTGCAATAGAAATAATTTGGCTAATTTTATAATTTATAGTGAAATACTTGTGCGTAACTTTCTCCGATTGATCGAAACCGAAGTACCAGCTGCAATGGTGGCAACGAGAGCTGTTTCGAGTGAAGAAGAGTTCCGTGTGAATTTACAACGGCACGATGCACCTGTGCAGTTTAAGCTTTCTCCTATTGCTAACATTTTGTCCAAATCACCTTTAAGTCCTGTTTTAAATGAAGGGACAATTAAAACAACGGAAAGCATTGAAGTGCCAAGCATTTCGCCATTTCTGTCAACGGTTAACTTTGAGGACACGAATATTTACAAAACTGAAGACCATGATGGTATACAGTAATTCTCAATTGTACAATTTACATATTTCGATATTTCTTATGCATTCTTAAATCTTACCTAAAGATTGATTGATCATTCCTGGTTGATTTTCCCAAATAGCGTTGACTCTAAAGAGCCCATTTCCATATATACACACATCAATATTTTCCCATCATATCCCTGGATCTCATACCCACATTCATCCAAGATGGGATAACAATAGATTCGCAGGAACAACAATCATGTATAGCTTTGCCGTGGCATTGCTTACGGCCAGAAGAATGTTTGGGGTTAGTTATATATTTAGCATTGCTGAAAATAATACAACATTGAATGAATTCAATATGATACTGAATTAGTGACTTCCTTTATATTTTGCCAATTAGAATAAAGTAACAGAACTTCCACAGCCGGTTACCAGTCAAGTTGTTCATGTTACTGGCAAGGAGTTCCAGTTTGCGGTGTTCCAACTCAATACTTTGAATTTGGAGGATTCAAAGTCATCTATAAAAAATGTAGCATGGCTGTCTGAGAAGATGAGTCTATTTAATAAGATAGAGAATAACCTTGGGAAAGAAGTTTTCGAAGGATACAATCCTGAAATCTTAAAGACCCTTTTGGGCATGTATTGTTCAACAGCTTCCTAGTCTAGTTTGAATTTTGATCAAATGCAGTTGAGCCTAATTTTTTAACATTGAAGTAACAAGACATTAAATAGATGAAGTTGATATGATAGTTAAACTATTTGAATTAAATTATTATTGTTTTAATATTTGTTCTTGAGATATGGACAGGGCATCAAATGCATTATTTGCATAGTCAGGAATGGTTTCTTCCAACTCCAACTCTATTGTGGAATGGTTGTTTGCATTTATCTCAATTTCAGGCTGTATATGCTCGTCCTTATCACCAGTAGTGTTATTATTGATTTCTAGAATTAAAAGATCTCGGAATTAGTCATATGGTGATAATATTTGTGAGCGACTAGCCGGCATAAACGTACCAAATTTTGTTGCGTCTGCTGCTCGTGGTCTAGACCCGAAAGGATGTTTAAGTCTTCGTGGTTTCAGCTGGAATAGGTAGTCAAAAGTTTCGTGCTTCTTATTAATTTATGTTTATATTTATATTTACTATAATTTAGAATATGAACTGTAATCCGATAACAAAAGCTTTTAAACTTACGTGATGAACTCTATCAATACAAGGAAATAGTTTAAAAATCGGTGGGAACACAATTGATCCAATGAATCCAACAAAAACGCAAATCAGTGTCGACGGGTAGGAGGTATAGTTTGATTTATCCACTGTTTAGAAATATTTAAATGAATGTAAAAGTAATTGTATAGAAAAAAAAGTCTTTCTTTTGTAATTACCCCCGTTAAAAAAAGCATGCAAGCTGCTTATAAGAAGATATATCCAAAATGTGGGAATTGCATACACCATGACGTGAAACCAATATAAATTGTTATCTCCAATGCAGCCACCAAAAACCGGACAGTGATGGTCAAGCCCGTCTGTAAGACAAGAAGGTATATCAGCATGAGCATATTACAAATTATTTCCAATAATAAACTAACAAGGTTTATAGTTTTAACATACTAATGCAGCAATCGCAAACGTCACAGTGAAAGCATTTTGGTGGGCGAAAATTTCGGCACCTATTTGTTTCGGATAACCAAACCAGAATATTTATGTTGCTAGTCCTGACAGGTGTAGAACATTTGTTATACCTAAATAAACAATGATCTTGGCTTACAATATACAGTACGAATGCTTTTCTGTCATATTCGTTCCTTTCACGTGGACGTCTTTAAAAACTCGTCGGCAACTTGTTAAAACACTTTCATCGTAAGCTGAAAATATGAAAGTGCATGCAAGCACACCACGACGTATTGTAGTACGGCGCGGCCGGTGTTTGCATTTTGCAAATAACTTCAAAAATAGTTGGTATAGAAGGAAGGCTTTTTTTACCTTCTTGCTCATTAAGCAAGGCAATCTCAAGGAGCGGTTTTGGAAACACTCCGGGATCGGATAGAATAGTTTTATATGAAGCCAACAAGGAAAGTAGTCCCAGGAAAATTCCCACAACTGATACCCATGTATTGTACAGATCATGCCTGATAAATAAAAATATTACGCAGACTTCCATTCAGCATAATATTAAAACAGCACAGTCATTAATTTATTGAACATCTCGGGAAGTTGATTTATGTATCCATATAATTATTAGTAGTTACTCATAAATAAAGACGCCCAATCCAACGACGATGTACGCTTCTAATAGCCACCACCATGGTCGAACCGGATGAACAAAGATTTTTCCATTACAAATAACTATGTAGTTTCCATACGGTTTCCATTCTTCTTCACTCATGCTGCCTTGTTTCTAAAGTGTTCGAGTACAGAGCGGGGTGAGCAGGTCAGTTGACCACTATTGTCCAAGGTACGTGAATTGAGTTCGTAATGAGGTAACGTCACTGGGCAACATTTCGAAAATATGAGAGAAATGAGCTTTCTCCTTGGGGCAAGGAGAAAGCGTTGTCAAGACATCTTGTTCCAGCGCCTGTTGTCAAGCAATCTTGCAACGTAATTTTGTTCCAACGCCCGTCATCAAGCAATCTTCCCACAGCACTATACTGTATGGTCAAACTAATTAAATATACAATTATTTTGACTTACAAGGGAAGTACCCGGGACTCAACACCCAGAATCGCTTGATTTTTTTTATGTTGAACCTACTAATAATACTAACAATTAAAATACAAGAATTAGTGGCCCTAATTGATATTAACCAGGTTAAAAAAAATCACAAACATTGAACATGAAAATTAATTCAAGTACTATGCTTCATGTCAGATACAAAAAAATCAAGAAAAAAATTAGGAATCCGAAAATCATAATATCTTGCTTAGGCGATGAGGTGATTTTGAGATATCATGGTGGGAAGTAAGAGTAAAATGGGGGACTTGAGCGCGCGGATGTGTGGGGCAAGAAAGAAAAGAGAAAACTGAAGTCTTTCTTCTTTTCCTATTGTAAATCGCTATTTGAATTTTATGAATACTCAGGGTCTAACGCAATACTAAAGCCCGGTTTATACTTTACTTTACCTGCACTTGCCCGTTACTATGACTTTCCCAAGTCGTTACCTCGACCAATTTATACTTCCTGCATCGACGGAGTAAAAATTATTCTTTTACTTGCTCGTTTACTTTCCCATCCCATTTACTCAAGGAAAGTATAAACGAGTCAAGGGAAAGTACCGTCGAAAGAAACAATTAAAATGGGGAGCAAAACGTACAATAATAATATTGAAGTACTTGGGACTTCTTTTATCATACAAACAAGGACGATCCCGAACCAACTCTATTAGTTCCTCTTCTAATTCAACCTTTGTCTTAATATGGGCCATTGTGCTTGATTGGTATGTAATTTGAGGTTCTTGGTAATGAACAGTAATAATAAATATAGCAGCTTTGAAATTTTTACTTTCCCATTTAATTTACTCGCTGAAGTACGTTCGGAGTCTACTTTCGGCGAACGAGTAAAGGTGAGGGGAAAGTAGAAAGAAAATCGAGTATAAATGACCCAAGGTCAAGGTAGAGTAACGAGCAAGTAAAGTCATGGTAACGGAACGGTGACGGGAAAGTAAAGTATAAATGCAACTTTCCCTTCAAGTAATGGGAAAGTAACGAGTAAAAGGGAAAGTATAAACCGGGCTTAATTCTCCGGTCTTTCCTATCTTGACGCAATATACTTTTTGGATTTTTGGAAGAAAACTTCTCGGAAAACGTTAAAACTCGACGCTATTCACCGCCGCAACATCTTTTCACCCAGATATCTCAAAATCCCCTCACCACCCAAGCAAGATATTATGATTTTCGGATTCCTAATTTTTTTCTTGATTTTTTGGTATGTGACATGAAGCATAGTACTTGAATTAAATTTCATGTTCAATGTTTGTGATTTTTTTAACCTGATTAATATCAATTAGGGCCGCTAATTCTTGTATTTTAATTGTTAGTATTATTAGTAGGTCCAACACAAAAAAAATCAAGCGATTCTGGGTGTTGACGTTGAGTTCCGGGTACATCCCTTGTTAGAATGATTATCCTTCTTACTGGCATTGGAAAAATTCGAAGGACCTCAAAATAGTCACAATTTTATATGCGCAAAACGGTACCTAGTTTTATATAGGTACGACTTTTTCATGATTGTAATTGTAATCTATGATCAATGATACGCTGGTGTACAATTTTTGTACACCAGAGTATCAGCTACATGCCTCCTTTGTCAGGTAACAATATTAATGGATCCGTTATTAATGTACCAGGAATAAGTTTAAATTAGAGTGGATTATGACTTTATATTTACATTAATTAAGAATACAATTTGATGGACGGATATAATGGAATCAATCCCATTTTTAATCTATGCGAATTTACGAATGATACAAAGCCAGGGCTTTTTAACGGAAGTAGATAGTATTGATTGCAAAGATATTCAAAACTTGAACTCATCGGTCCAGAAGGTCGAATGCAACAATATTGCAACCCAATAAACCCCGACCACTCCATGGCCCAGGAATTAACGCAAGCTTCATAGATCGAGAGTCTCTTTTGACTTTCACCGTAACCACATTTCCGGCACTTCGCTGTACAAGAGTCCCAATGTCCGACAAACCCCTGAAGTTTTGGGAATTGATTGAACCGAACTCGATGATTATGTCATCTACGACAAGTCCCTGTTAATGAAACACAAATACGTTAAAACACTTTTTACATATTTATGGTGTATGGTGTGTGCGGTACCATGTGGTTAATACATGGTATTGCAAGCGCTTATTTTTAGTCGCAGCAGCGAAAACAGGGTCTGAGGCATAAATTAAGTCAATATACCGCATGAAAAGCAGGGGATGCTTCTGAAACCGAGTTCACTTTTGCAATCGGCGTCAATTCTTCACGAACATCCGAATCATCCACATCCATGCTCATATCTGCGACTCCACTTTCTCTAAGCTTCTGGTGATACGTTTGTAGTTTCTCCTCGATTTCTCGTGTAAGACTTTTGAAGTCGGTTTGCAAGCCTGAAAGTGACAGTATCATTTGAGGTGATTACGACGGAAATAAGATAGCAGGGATTAATAAATATATCTTGATAATGTACCAACAAGGAGCTCGTAAAACTATATTTGAATACACTTTACTATATTTATTAAGTGTTGAAAACACTTTATGCGAACGACAAGTCCGTCTGTCCGTCCGTCTGTCCGTCCGTCTGTCCGTCTGTCCGTCTGTCCGTCCGTCTGTCCGAGCGATAACTGGAGAACGGCTTGACCTACGGTCACCAAATTTTGTACACTTATTCCTTGGGTCCTAACACAGGCTAAGTTCGAACTTGGGTCAAATCGGTCGCACCCCCTGACCCCCATCAATTAAACCCCAAAACAAACCATTAAATCAAACAGAATAGTGATATGTAGGAGTCCAACGCCAGGATAGAGCTCTTACTCATTTTACAACTGACGCTTAGGTAGTTTACATTACACTCTATGTCTATCATCTATACATGATAATACGCTGAAACCACAATTCAGAGTGCGAAATCTCAGCTTTTTGGGGAAATTGAGATATGGGGTTTAAACGATTCTCATGAGTAATATGACATCTTAGACGTATACAGGACCACCCCCACTGACATCAGGGTGCGAAACCCGATGTTTTCAACACTTGGTTACGCCCGTTACATCGGTTTATTAAGTGTTGAAAACACTTTATGCGAACGACAAGTCCGTCTGTCCGTCCGTCTGTCCGTCCGTCCGTCTGTCCGTCCGTCTGTCCGAGCGATAACTGGAGAACGGCTTGACCTACGGTCACCAAATTTTGTACACTTATTCCTTGGGTCCTAACACAGGCTAAGTTCGAACTTGGGTCAAATCGGTCGCACCCCCTGACCCCCATCAATTAAACCCCAAAAACAAACCATTGAATCAGTCCGAAGCTCTTACTCATTTTAAACCTGCTGCCCATTAAAACAGTTCAAAGCTATTAATCAATTTAAAACTGCCGCTTAGGTAGTTTACAGTAAACTCTATGTCTATCATCTACACATGATAACACCCTGAAACTACATTTCAGGACGTGCAAGACCCAGACTTTTGGGGGAAATTGAGATATGGGTTTTAAACAATTCCCATGAGTAATAGAACATCTTTGACGAATACGGGACCACTCCCACTGACACCAGGGTGCAAAACCCGGGCTTTTTGGGGAAATTGAGGTATGGGGTTTAAACGATTTCCATGAGTAATAGAACATCTTTGACGAATACGGGACCACTCCCACTGACACCAGAGTGCAAAACCCGGGCTTTTGGGGGACATTAAAATTCGGTTTAATTTTATTGACGTTTTCAACACTTGGTTACACCCGTTACATCGGTTTATTAAGTATGATAATACGACTTGATTATAGAATGTAAATGTAATATCCAAATTAGATATTATTATTATAAATCACGTATGGCATAAATGATAAAACTGATTATTGACAACTCACAAATTATTTTGTTACGGGCATGACGAACTTGATAAACATCAATATCGTTTCGAGGATATCCTTCGGCATCCACCAATGGCTCTGTCATTCCAATATGATTCTGGAGTGAAAAAACGAACAAAAATACAAATTATTAGTATTTTGAGTGATTTTCATAGCATAATTAAGAATTAATCTAGTGTGATCTGATTTCTAACGTAAAAATCAATTACAAATTCAAAATTAATGCGCAATAGAATTTGGACCTAGATGGTTGGACGTTACTGTGAAGATGAAAGAGTCAGACTCATTAAATATGAAATGGTTTTCCCTTACAGATGTCAAAATTCCTCCAAGTGCCTGAATCTGTTCGTCAATGTCACCCCGACGTTTCATCAACTGCAAAATATGTTCTCGGTTTATTTCTTCCATCCTTTCACCTTGGGACGACAGGACCGGATCCGGAACGGTCCTCATTCAAGACACAAGATCCAATAGTGAATAGTGAACAGAGTAAAAGGAGAGATGTGATGTAACTCTAGGAGAATAATTTGGACTTATAATTTGTAATTGCAATAACATTTACAATACAAATCTATAATAATGTAATATCGAATAAATTTTTGAGTACAACTCAATCCACTAACCTTGGTTTGTGACTAATGTGACTAGACGATGAGATCGTCTGTATGTACTGCCAAACTCGCAATGTATTGGGGCTGTCTCACCTCACCGTCTAGTTTGTGACTATTGTGACTCGGAGTCGAGTTTCCACTTTTGACTTTTGACTTTCCACGTTTCCACTCGACAATCAAATAAACAGATATGTAATATGGAATACAGACAGATCACAGATCACCCTTCCATTACCAAAGAATCATTGAATTTTGAAAACAGAAACTCCAAACTCTGAAACATTCGGGAATATCAAGAAAGAAAAAAGATAAAAAAACAAATTTTCAAGACTCACAAACTTCACTTGAAAAAATGAAACTCAGATTCAGAACCAGACCAGAGAAGGAGGAAGTACGAATTTT
The DNA here is from genome assembly GCA_906901685.1 of Desoria tigrina. Classification (NCBI taxonomy): domain Eukaryota; kingdom Metazoa; phylum Arthropoda; class Collembola; order Entomobryomorpha; family Isotomidae; genus Desoria; species Desoria tigrina. The sequence goes on from CAJQTU010000014.1 coordinate 1,023,936, forward strand.
GATATTCGTTTTCCCACTCTGTTTCTCATTGCATTGATATACAAAATCTATTTACTTCTATTTAGTCTTCTATCTAATCTTCTATTTAGTCTGATGCCAAAACGGAATTCTGGCGAGAGTCACGGTGTCGCGGACGAGGTCTGTCTGCGGTCGAGAGCTAAGAAAAAACCGTGCTACTGACCTCCTGTTCCTGCCATCTGCATCTGCCAGCCAGGCTCGCGGCTAGTGCAAAGTGAAGCTAGCGGGGGGCCGTGTAAAAGGCTTTTTCGTAACTCTCACTGGCACTGCATGCGTCATCTGACCACCTACCTCCCATCATCCAGCCATCCAGCGTTCTCAATCTCAATCTCAACTTTGACACATAACACCCCGACAGTGTTTATCTGTCGCAGTCGCAAGTGTTAATCTAACTACTTCCTTCTTCTATGCATGGTAGGGTAGGGTTGATCTCACTCTGTTGGAGAAAGAAAAACCCTCATGCGACCTGCATTTACAAAGCTTAAAATAGATTTTTTAATGGCTGCACTTCAAAATTGTTGAGCAATTTATGAGACAATAATAATGCGTCTGGCATATTACACACTATTAATTGAGCCGCTAACATGCTGATGTCGAAGACTGGTATTTACAAAATCACTCGTATGAAAAGGGATCCCTATTTATTAGACACAAGCACGACTTCAAGTGTAAAACAATTTCGTGTGTACATCGCATGATCTTATAATTTGTAATTACAATAAATATTTAAAACTCTAATCGCATTAACAATAATACCTAATATGGCTTGATGGCGCTAGAATTTTCGAGTCTACTAAATATTTTCGATTATTGGGTTTTTTTAAACTATTAGTGAATGACTGAAGGGTTTCAAAACATAATTAACAACTATTTAGCTCTTGCGAAGAAATGATCCCAAAAAACTCCCCGCGGGGTTGAATCCTGACGTCACCTTTGTTTCCGCTTTCTTCAGCGCATCTTGTTCTTGTTGAGCCAGGACCATTTGTTTTCTTCGGAACTCAGCAATAGGATCAGGATAGTCTGCGTAGTACTCTAATACCCCACGAACGTCTTTGATTTCGCTGTTTCCGATTGCTGTACAAACAAAGGGAACAAGTTTGTATTAAATATTCACTTCAAATCTAGGTATTTATATATGGACATAGGGGAGTGGCTACAATTTATATATTTCGTACTTTGCAAAAGCGCTGCTAAATCGAAAAGGGCCCGATCATCATCATTTCCTTTCCAACGGGGTAGAACAAAAGCATTGCTGCGGTGGTTTTGAACCGACTTTTCATTACAGTCTACAACGATTACCTGAGGAGTTAAATTACCAAAAGTGTTACATCCTGAGACCAGTAAAAATTCAAATACTGTGCATACTGTCCACGGTTCAAGAAACTAATATATTCTTGTTGACTGGGCGATCATTAAAAATTGAAAGCCTTATTTTTCACCATTATACAAACTTTGTATATAAAGAATTAAAATTTTTAAATGTTTTCGATGAACCTTGCTGAGATCCCGATTTATTTTATCCAGATCCTTAAGATGAATTCCATTTTCGTACTTCGTGGAATCTCTGAATAATCTATAGTGTATAAGACCTTGTTGGTCCAAAGCATCAATAATTGGGAAAGCTGTCAGTCCAGGCTCACAAGTATAAATTACTACTTCAAATTGGTATCCTGCCACAGCGTTGATGAAGAAGTCAACTCCAGGGCGTTTCTTAAACCTCCAACCGGTTTTGTACTGGGATAAAAGTTAACAGAGTAAGGAAGTGACAAAATGGTAATCTGTGTTTTAGTTTTGCTAAAGTAACTTACAGTCCAGTCTGGGTGTACGAGAACGTCGGTTAACTCAATAAGTACTGTGTATGGGGGCTGATGGTAAGGAGCTTTGACAGGATCGGGTAGTAGCTTATCCCGTGAAGGATTTACAATGTACTTTATATAGTTGTTTACTTCCGCTAAAGACCTTTTCCCATACTGTTGCAGAAATGGGAGATGTGAAAATTCGTCCGAAATCGGGATTCCTCTTTGATCCTCCATGGGAGCCCCTATTTATTAAACAGAAATTATTATCATCATTAGTAGTAAGGTATATGAACCTAATCTATATTTTTACTCACCATACGAAAAGAAAATGTACAAGCCCGTTCCAAGAAACATTCCACCCATAGCATACATGGTGATCCTTAATGCTCTAATCTGATTCGCAGCCGCTTTCTTATCTTCCTCGTCTTGGCCTTGACCAGCCCCTTGGGAATCTTTGTCATCTGACTGAGGATCCTTTTTTGTTTCATTTTCAATTTTAGTTTTCAAAACCTTCGCGAAATTATAAATACAAAAATTAGTTACAGAAATAAGTCATTCAAAATATCCGGCAATTCCATTAATCGGTGTAATAACGTTATATGCATACGAATTTAATACAACACACATGGTTCTAAGGGTAAATAATATTATATTTTAAACTCAAACTTTAGTTGAGAGTTGTGTGTCTTTAAGTGTGGGTGACTAGTGTGTGTGACTATGGACTACTGATAACAGCAGTAGCCCCCCATCCATGCCGCGCATGCCATTGATTGCACATTGCAGAAACTTTAGTTTGTTGTTGTCATTTTGTATATGGTACCTCATACCTGATCAGCTAAACTTCCACTTGATATTCCAATAGTTGTGCGAGTCTGTGCCTGACTTGTTGACCTTTGAGGCGGTCGTCCAAAAGCCGGCAGGCTTTTCTGTCTTGTAAGATAAGTACATTGTAGATTTCTTAGAAGACTTCTGGAAGACAGCTCACTGAATGACCATCCAGTTGAATGAAAGTCTCTAAACTGGCTGATGAAAAGACAGGGCGAGTTGCTTGACTTCAAACTATTAACGCTTCTACGAAAAACGCTCTGAACCGACATCGTTTCTAGATATGACAAATAAATGAAATGTGAAATGATCCCTTGCCTATACACTATACACTACCAAATATCCAAAATACAAAATACGCACACTCGCTGCTCGTGGTGCCGGGATGTGAAATTAGAAACAAAAGACAATAAATAAAGTTGAAACGTTCAAAGTCAAAAGTCAAAACACAAGGTGACAGTGACAAGGTCAAAGGTTCACTCACCAATTAATTATGAATGAATTAATTGCCGATTATTTATCAAACTCAAGTTGTTATTACATTAAACCTTGTAAAAAAGTAATAATTATTCATTACATGCTATCGTGTACTAATTCATAATTAATATCAAATGATTTTAAAAGATTTCAATTCATTTGAAATTAAACAGTGGGATTGCCATTTCATTGCATGTGCAAATTGTTTTTGCAAAGAGTTATGCTGCCGACTTTCAAGTTTTCGTACTCATAAATCGGTATGTATTTCTATGCTAAACGCATCTGTATGTGGTTGTATGATCAGATATATTGACCTCTAAATTGTCAGAATATATCCATAATAATATATCCCAAATATATTATATGCACCACACCATACCAGTTATAGTTACATTTGAAACCGAATTATGAACGGCACAGCTTAAAAGCTTGAATTGCGCTTACAGATAACTCACAGTGCAAGTGGCAGTCACAGCGTTGAAGGGAGTTGGGGCAAGCGATGTCAAGGCATCTGGGTTCCCTTGTCTATCCCCTTTCCCCTTCTCGTCTATCCCCTTTCCCCTTCACCGACTCCTCTGGCCCCTTCCCCTTCTCCCTTGGCCCCTTCTTACCATCCCCTTCTCCCTTGGCCCCTTCTTACCATCCCCTTCTCCCTTGGCCCCTTCTTCCCCTTCCCCTACTAACTAGGTGCTTCATCTTCTACTACCCTTGACCTTTGACCTTGGCATCCCACTCGGCTTCACTTAGTTCACTCTCAACTTAGAAATACACTACATTATTTTAAATGAATAAAAAGGTTTTTGAAGATTTTAAACACAATTTAAACATTTAAATTTATTTAAATTCAATTTCAAAAATTTCAAATACAATAAAAATATTTAAAATTCAATTTCCAATATTTGAAATACAATAAAAATTATTTAAATTAAATTTCAAATATTTTAAATACAATAAAAATTATTCAAATTAAATTTCAAAAATTTCAAATACAACAAAAATATTTTAAATTCAATTTCGAATATTTGAAATACAATAAAAATTATTTAAATCCAATTTAGAATATTTCAAAAATATTTAAGCTTATTTAAATTCAATTTCAAAAATTTCAAATACAATAAAAATATTTTAAATCCAATTTCGAATATTTAAAAAACATTCGAACTTATCGAAATTCAATTTCGAAAATTTCAAATACAATAAAAATATTTTAAATCCAATTTCAAATATTTAAAAAACATTTGAACTTATTTAAATTCAATTTCGAAAATTTTAAATACAATAAAAATATTTTAAATCCAATTTCGAATATTTAAAAAGCATTAAGCTTATTTAAATCCAATTTCGAACATTTGAAATACAATAAAAATATTTAAAATCCAATTTCGAATATTTAAAAACGGTATGCGGAGAAAAGCGGCCCATGAAAAGCGTCCCATAACATATCATTTGAGTCCCTTACAAAAAGCGTCCCTTACAAAATGCGTCCCTGACAAAATGCGTCCCTATTTAAGAGCGTCCCCATATATCCGTTGTTTAAACAAATATGCCTTTTAAAGTTCTTTAGATTTTTAATGTGTATAAAAATATATTATTTATTAGCTTTTACTTATTAATAGTGTACATAGTAGATATATCAGGTCGATGTTTTCGCCAAATTATGAAGTTTATTTTTTACATAAACTATGATTTCATTTTACTGTTATTTTGAGTTATTTGTTAAAATTTAGTCTGTTCTAATACGGTAAGCAATTTTTCGAATGTAGCCCATACGTGTGCAATCAGGACCACCATATTCTTTAACAATCTTTTTCAATTCTTCTGAAGCATGCTTATATTTCTTACGAGGAGGAACTACAGCTCCTGCTCTAAATTGGCTAATGCTCATTTCGGTAAAGACTTGCTGCTCTTTTAAGGCGTCAATCAATTTATAAATGGTCGGTTTACTCGAACATAACAATGCGGCAAATCCGTTGTGAAATCCTTCAGAAGAATTGTTGGTCCGTTAATTGTCTTCTAACACCGCGTCATAGTAGTTCCAAAGTTTGACATCAAATAAAGGCGGGATACGGGTAGTTCGGCGGTGATTCCACGGTCCTAGCCATGTTTTCTCAAAGTACGCAATGAACACGAAAAGTAGCTGTTCATTGGCGAGAAAGAAATCTTCTTCCATGATCTGGTCAAAAGTTGTCATAACGTCTGAGGTTGGAACAAGTGCAAGTGCAACCAGATACCAGATATGGATAGAAAAGTCAGAATCGGCAGAATACAGCTTCAGGATATCCGAGTCAGCTTGGATTAGTCTGTAGAAATGAAAAAAAACAGCCGTTGTTTTTAGCCGCAGGAAACACAGTGCAAAACGAATTGATCTCGGCCTTTTCGTAGTCAGTCATTATAATAGAGGGAGCCCAATTAGGATGTAGTGCTCTGAGATTGCTGAGAACGTCCGTGTAAATATATTGGTTTTTGTATGGCATCAGGCAGTAAACAAGTGGAAAGGCGACACCACTTCTGAATCCGTGTATAATAAAAAGTTGTGTGAACAATTTTGGAGCCACGTTGAAGGTAGCATCTGCCAGCCAAATGTCGAACGATTGCAAAAAATCCAAGTTCTTTTTGGTGGTGAACAACAAAAACCTTTTGTCTGCATGTCCAGAGTCTGATAGAAGAAAAGGTTCGCCTTTGCTGGTTATTTTGAACTGGTCAGGCAAATCTATTTCTTCCCGGCATGAAGGTGCTTTGAGCGATCCACCTACAAGTCCTCTTGTTGCTTTAATCGTGCGTTTTAAATTTTGCTTCCGTGGAAGGACCCTTTGTGCTGCATCCGACATTTCAACTATATTTCGCGCTATGATATGAGCTGGCTGATCCGTTGTTGTCTTCGAATCCGTTTCGTCTGAGCCCGAATTTGTCGGAGTTCAGCTTTCATGAAATCGGGACGGTGACAATGGGTCCCCATTTCCAAAAGAAGTTTAGGGTCATCGAGGGACATTACATTACGTTATGTTGAAATGAATTACGAAAGACTGTATTAGTGTATTTATTCCATTATATTTACATCCATTCTGTACTTAAGCTAATAATAAATTTGGCAAATAAATAAATCAATAACCTGTATTGCTGCCACCCCCATAGAAGGTTTATTTAATTGCTAAGTATTTATTGTAGATTTCCAATATGTTCCATGTGTATTGTCTTTTTGTTGTTGTATGCAATTGTATGGAATAGGTTAATGTTGCGATTTGTTGCGATTTATTGCTGGTTTTGTGTATACAGTTTATACGTATTATTGCTGGGTTTAAATCGAAACATTTCATGCAGTACTAAATAATGAACCCTCACTCATTTTGTTTCATGTTTAAGTTAGTGGTAAATTTAAATTGTTAACACGCCGATGATGACGGCGTGCCCTTTAGTATTGATCTCACTCTTGAAGAAAACGGACTTGGATCCGAAATTGTATATTTCAATGAATATAATTAATTAAATATTTACGACAAAGTTGTTATTATCGCTCCGAGTCATTTGTTTAATAAATCTGCGTTCTGTTAGTTCCTTAAAAGTGATTGTGTATACGGTTTATTGCAATCGACATATGAACAGGTAGACAGAAGAGTTCAGTCCCATTACTCATCCGACAGACGAGCATAATTTTTGGAAAGTGATAAGACCAGTTGAAAGGGCTGGCCCACGCATATGAACAGATAAGCCCAAGAGTCGTACTTGGCCCTAAAAACCTGGCTTTACACTTATCGCTCCGTTGACGCTAACACATCCAAATGCGTTTGTGGAAACCGAGTTGGTGGAATCTAAATCCATATTCATTAAATAAAAGGACAGGTTTGTCCTGATTGGATTTCGAAACAGTCAGTGACATGACAGATACTTTTAAATTTAAAAAACTACTACAGTATTTAATTACTTCGTCTAGAGCCCAGCCTCAGCTTTTTTATTCACCCAAATCAAGTAAAACAGAGCGCCGATGTCAAACAACACGCGGAAAGAAGCTGTCTGAGGTACTTTAATTAATCCAGGTAAAATACTGGAGCTGGATGATTTCAGTGAATTAAATTTCGGAGGCGTAGTTGGTCACGAAACCGCATCCAGAGATGTTCGACAGACGGAACAGTGACTCAAGGTGAAGAATCGGATTGACCAACAAAGCTAAAATTACGGGGACGTGCTTTTATACTTTTTGAAATTAAGCAAAACTAATTTTGCGGAATTTAATTTATATTTAAAAGATTTCTGTGGACCAAAACCAGAAAAGGTAGACTTAAGCCATTGTTTACAATAACCCAAATTATATGCATCTTCTAAGGGTTCAAGAATTTAAGATTAAAGTGGCAAAGATTAGAAATGAAATTAAGAAATGCAAAGGTTCGAGGAAAGGTTCGACGAAAGGAAAAGATGAATCATTCAACATCATTCGAAATGTTGTATTAAAAATAATCTATTGTGGTAACTTAGAGTCGCGTGCTACTGCTAGGTCATGACTTAGATCGAAGTCAGCATTAACGTAACTTTATTAAACCATAAGAAATGACATCGTTTAAAAGCTTGTGTCAAAAAACTCTGATGATGTATTCGAGTCTCGTTTGAGACCTGAAATGTTCGAAATTAAATTTAAATATGTTCAAATGGTTTTAAAATATTCGAAATTGAATTTAAAATATTTTTATTGTATTTGAAATTTTCGAAATTGAATTTAAAATATTTTTATTGTATTTGAAATTTTTGAAATTGAATTTAAATAAGCTTAAATATTTTTGAAATATTCTAAATTGGATTTAAATAATTTTTATTGTATTTCAAATATTCGAAATTGAATTTAAAATATTTTTAATGTTTTTAAATTATTTGAAATTGAATTTGAATAATTTTTTTTGTATTTCTAAATTCGAAATTGAATTTAAAATATTTTTAATGTTTTTAAATTATTTGAAATTGAATTTAAATAATTTTTATTGTATTTCAAATATTTGAAATTGAATTTTCAATATTTTTAATGTTTTTAAATTATTTTAAATTGAATTTAAATAAATTTAAATGTTTTTGAAAGTATATTTGTGTTAGAAATATTTTTAAACCCGTTGAGAAAATTAGAAACTGCATTTTTTGAAGCATTTTTTTAATTGTGTTTAAAATCTTAAAAAACATTTTTATTCATTTAAAATAATATAGTGTATTTCTAGGTTGAGAGTGAACTATGTGAAGCCGAGTTGGATGTCAAGGTCAAAGGTCAAGGGTAATAGAAGATGAAGCGCCTAGTTAGTAGGGGAAGGGGAAGAAGGGGCCAAGGGAGAAGGGGATGGTAAGAAGGGGCCAAGGGAGAAGGGGATAGCAGGAAGGGGCCAGAGGAGTCGGTGAAGGGGAAAGGGGATAGGGGAGAAGGGGAAAGGGGACAGACAAGGGAACCCAAGGCATCTTGGTCTTGGTTACGATTTGCGATACGAAGACTTATATATATATGTACGACGACTGAGGAATTCCGTTTTGCGGTGAACGTTATATAAGGGGGTGTGGGTACGTATGTATGATAATGGTGGGGGGGGAGCAAGGTTGATAATAATGGGCGAGCAAACATCCGCAAATACAAATCTTCTGATTTCAGAACTTCTCCTTCTACGACTCATACGACTTACGTTACGACACAGATACTCACTCAGATACATTTCATTAATTGATTCGATTACGTTTATTTTTTTATTTTTGTCATTTTAACTTGTTCTATACAGAACATGACATATATTGAAACATTCATTCATACAATTTATGAGACAAATACTGTTAATTCTAGGACAGTATATAACAATAATCATCATCATAATTTAACCTGAAAAGCTAAACAGATATGAATCTTTTAATTATCTATTTTAAATAGTCTAGATAATCTAGAACATGTTTCTTCCTCTATTACGTATATACAGGTTCGGACTCGGGATAGGGTCTACTATTACTATGCAATATGCAAATCAAATATTTACATGGATTCACATTCTAATTCATAATACTTAGTTATAACATAAAATATTTGTATATTATTATATTCGAATCTATATAAATATACGCATAGTTATGGTCATGCGATAATTAACACTACACTAAAATACAAGGTAAGAACTCGCAATGAAGACATTGCGATTTTTACAATGAATGGTACGATTCCAATAAAACTAGCAGTATCAATTATACTACCTAAACCTAATCAACCCCTAACCAAGCTAAATGAAAATCACGACTTATTTACAAACAGTTGGTATTTTGTAGCTGTTTTAATAGTGTCGTAATTTTGCTTAAAGTTTCTAATTTTAAGGTTATTTCATATATAACGTTAGTACGTATGCTTGATTTTTAATGACAACGATGTGCATAACATGATTTTGTGTAAGTACTTCTGTTGCAATTGTATGTAAGTGCTTTGCTTTCACATGAAAATTGAAAAGTTGTGGTCGTTCGGTAATAGATTGGCCATTTAGGCTTGCAATTAGGCTTAGATTTGAGGTTTTGCTATCGCAGAACCTATTCTGATTCATTGACCAAATCTTCCACCAAATCCAACTTAAGGATCGTACATATCGAATAATAAAAATTAGTATCGACTAATCGAATTTACTATAATTTGAAATTTGCTATCCTTTGCAGCAAATATAACTGTCGTTCTTCATACATATCACGAATCGAAAGGTAACATTGCAGAATCCTCTGCAGAACCAAGTTTATATACATCGGGTATTGTGACACTATAGCATTAACCAATCCAGGTTGGGCTTCTGTCGATTCATATTGCTCGATACAGTTTGCTTAAAAAGTCTTAAATAACCATATAGACCCAATAATGGGTGTTGTTCACATCAATAGCTGTTTACTATTCGACAGTAGACACAACAATATATTTTAAATCTAGTATTGCAAATTGGTTGTACTCTCGACAAAAACTGCTGTGTTCGAGTGAAAACTAGAACTGGTTCAAAGAAACATCTACACGACATTAGAAAGAAGCTTGCATTAACTTTAACATCTTTTACTCTGGCAGAATCGAATGACACTTACAACGGAAAAATTTAGTTTATTCCAGACATAATGGAATGTTCGACAAATACGAAAGTTCTTCATTCATAAAAACAAATTCACGACCGTCAATATCACTCTCTTAATTGCAATTTAAGAGACTATTTTTTCAACAACAATATATTCCCTGTAGACAAAAACATTGAATAACGAAAGTAAATATGTAGGTAAATAAGAAAAAAGAAGTTTGATTGTGTGTAGGTAGAACTATTTTATCCGATTTTGAGTGCAACGTCATGAATTGATTGTGCACTCGAATTTAAAGAAACTTTTAGCTCCTCAGTCCTGATTTCAGGTAACGTATGACAATCCGTCTGCTCCAACAACTCCACTGGGCCCAGGACCAGTGAATCTAAAACAAATGTATTCATTTTGTTAAGACTTATCCCAATCAATTGCACAAGTATAATACCTTACTTTAAATTATTGTTAGATGCAATATACTTACTTCATTCCATTTCCATAACTTGGATTTCCTGACTGGTTGGTTGAAACCCAATTCGAGAACACGTCCCTAAATACAATCAAATAATTAGTACCTTAAATTGAAGAGTCAGTGGTAAAATCAACATAAATTAAACAACCGTTAAGGATTTGTATCGTACGAAAATAACCACAGTCTGGGGTTATAGTAATAAAGTATTAAATTAAATTGTATTCTTAGTATTCTTACCGGCAATGATTGACAACACATGAAGACGAGCAGTACCCTTCATCATATCCTTGCATATCAGCCCTATTATACGAGAAAGTTTTGAAATAACAAAAATGAAGTCTAGGGTTTCGTTTTAGAAATATAACTCAAAATCAAATCTGACTTACTCCATAGGGCTCGATGCCGCATTACTACAACCATGTCTGACACAGACCGGTCTCTGGGCATGGTTTTGACCTTCTGACGTCATGTGGTTCATTACGGATCCCGATGTCATTTGATTGTGACCTCCGGCAGTACTCATATGCATTCCTCCACTACCTGTCATCCCGTGATTGCCATCACTCATCTGTAAAGTAAATTACAATAAAAATAATTGAACTAATTACAAGATCAAAACCATCCACGAGTAAAATGTCCACGAAAATCACAAATGGTAATTTATTTATCTATATAAATCATTGTTCTGTATAAAAGAATGTCTAAGTTTAAAGATCATAAGTTCGATACGGAATTTTCGCTTTTTCAACGGGACTCTTTCTGCATAAATTCATTTATTTTGAATAAAATGTATACGTTTAAAGACCTTAAGAGTTTTAATGTTTAGGGAATGATTTGAAATCTGTGTTTTTATTGAAATTTTCTTTAACGCGATCAAACCTTTAATTTTAATTGATATTGTAAATTTGCAAACGTTTTTCTTTTCTAGGTAGGATCTAGACTTCGGGAGTGAGGATAGTAAATAGCTACGTCTATTCTAGACTGTACGACAAAGACTGGCATCGAGGACAATGTTTCCCACTTAAAACTAAACCATACCTGATTCATATAAGCTGGATTGTGGCTCATGCCGCCATATTGATTCGAGTCCAAATGATGACCACTTGTCATTTGATGCTGCATCATTTGTTGGTGACCTTGCTGCTGGGGTGGATGCTGTTGCTGACTTTGTGGAGGAGGCATTGATTGTTGTTGTGATGATTGCTGCTGACTCTGAGGAGACTTGTTTTGTTGCTTGTTGGCTTGCGACTGCTGGCTCTGCTGCTGGTTCCCGTAATAACTCTGAGGTTGTTGGTAATGTTGAGGTGTTGACATGCTAGCGCTGAAATTTGGTGGTGGGTACATTCCAGTCCCGTCTGGTGACTCCATCGGTGCTCCCTTCAAATTCAATCAAATTCAAAGTTACCATTGAAATTACATATACATTTCTTAGAACCGACATTAGACGAGTGCCTTTCTTAATATTATGCATAAACAATTACAAAAACGACATAGGACATGGCGTCATTTGTACTCTAAAACCGGGATGTTTCGCTATTTACTTTTCTTTTAAAGATAACATAAAATAGTTTAATTGTTTTTAAGCGAATAAAACAGAAATTATAATTCCCTGAATTTGAATGGTATTTGGAATTTTTATTTGCATAGAATTTGATTGTATTTTAATTAAGATTAGTAGTCTCAGTTTCAATTTTTCTATGCAATTATAAAATGCGATTTGGTAATGAAATTCATAAAACATGGAGTACTGCATCAATGAATGCAAGTAAAAATTAAATTCAATATGACTTTAGTTAGGCCTAAATACAAAATAATAAATTATTTGAACTGTGAATTGAATAATTAATCTGTTCGGGTTCGGAAGACGAAATTATTTTACTTTGTCATAAATCTTGCATTATGTGGTTGTCATTGTAGTCAGTCACGGAAGTATCCATCAAAACCATAAATTCGGAATTCTCAAACGTATAAATGCGGATTACGGATGCCTTTGGATGTAGAGGTAGAATATAAAATTGAATGGAAATTCCATAAATTCTTATTATCTCTGTCAGTAGTGACAATTCCGAAATTCCTTTAGAATCTTCAATTGATTCCACATCCAAATAAATAGATGAATTAATTTCAATAAAATCTGTACGTTTGCCATTTTCTATAGGCGTGCTACGGAACACAAAATAGCATGAAGATACGGAATACAATGACTATACAGTACATGAAGTATGCCTAACTTTTGATTATCAAACGATTTTCAAATTCTTTTGTTGTTACGCTCCGTTGAGATGAGACTGTTAATAAACGTTTATATATCATATCGATAAGAATCATACACCAAATGCCCAATATACAATACATATACATCGATGGATGATTCCCATGGCATATATACAAAACAACGTCTTCATTATTGTGCTCACGTCACATACATATATATTGGTTGTTACTTGGAATGGGAATATTTGGAAAATTCCAGTGCAAAATTAGATCTAATTAAAACCAATCATGCATCAATGCCGAAAATGCTATCCGAGTAATCCGATGGAATTTAATTAATATTTTAGGATTTTATATCGAATTATAATTCGTAATGTACATTAAACTGTAAATATATGAACGAGCCCCCCTCGGAATGACTTTCAATCTGTTCTTTCGATCCATATATGCAAAGAGAAATATATAGAAAAACACACTTATATGAATAAATTGCCATAACTTTAACTAACATTACGATTTTAAGTCCTTTAGCAGAATTAAAAAAACTATATAAAATATATACTTGTCCCAATCATCCAATTACGAGTGCAGTTATCACGATATTTTGGAGCGTTTTAAAACCTGTCATGTACAAAACATATTCTGAGAATTTAATATATTGCTTGTGATAAAAAATTCAGGTTTGGTAATACATAATATAGCTCGTTTCTATGATTATATTATGATACCGCCCAAGATAGATGATACAAGATGTAATCAATCTGATAATGTCATTGGTGTGCTTACATCTTAAACAGAGAACATTCATTAGAAAAAAATGTCATATTCCGGATCGGAAAATGTGGAACCGTTGAACACAGAATAATATGAGAACCTATAATGGTCGAAATTGATACACATTTCAAATATTGTATCTATTTGAAGTTTCGGGCACATGAATAGAAATAATTCCTTATATGATTTGCCAGTGATGACGGATTTTGACAGCTTCTCATTTGAAATCCCTATCTCCGTCTCTTGAAAATATGTCATAATAAGAAGTTTAGGAAAGTCTTTCATTCAATAAAAAAGCTTCTCAAAAAGTCTTTAAATAATAACTACAAATGTGTTCACACACTATTCACACCGTAAATTGATTAGATATAAATAAGACATTTCAAAAATATTATCTTTCCATGAATCGGTATGTCAAATGGTAGTTTCCATTCCATTTAAAGTGAGCAAACAGGCAATAGATAAGAAAACATAATTCCTGATAGCTACAAAGCAATCTGCTCCACATAAAAGCCAATGAAGAAGCTGAAATTCGGAATCGTCATCTCATAATCTAATGCAGCTTACATGTAGATATTCTTTCCTCCTACAATACACAATAGCACGGGGTTCTAATGCATAGAAGATGAGGATGTGAGGAACTGAATAAAAGACAGCCGGATTTTCGCTTAAAATCATCTCTTTTGTAATGCATATCACAAATGACGTTATTATTATAATTTGGCACTTTTTCATATTTTTTCATAGATTACTTCGACTTAAGAGATATCATTTCAGCTACTCCAAGATTCCAACCCTTAAATATGCACACACTGACACTATCTTATACATACATCTGATATTCATACTGCTTTTTAACCGAAAATTTTTGTATATCATTCCATTAGCAAAATAATCTTCTACGCCCCCCTTGTGGACAATATGGACTTTTGTAAAGTTTAATAGAACCAAGAGCACACAGAAAAATCCACTTCTTTACAAAGTTCCACCGTCAACAACAACCAAAAATCTAAACAACAACATCATCCAAACAGATATTGTCTCCTTAGCTTACTTTCACGATAACGATAACGTTGATATTAAATATCCGTTACATTTACAAATATACCCTATTTTGCCTAGAAATCTTCACTTTTAGGACTATTATATTAAATGCGTCTCACATTAAAGAAACGCGGAACCGGAATTCCACTTCTATCGCGGATTTACGTTTAAAACTATCTTTGGAAATGTTTTGAAATATCCCTAGATCTCATAAGATTGTCAGTAGGTTTTAAGTTTTAAGCCCTTAAATTTGAACATGCATGATTAAATGATTATACAAAAAATATATAGATAGTTGTCCATTAACAATTAATTGATTTTAATTCTATTCTACAAAGCCATCCAATTTCTCAAAAATTAATTAGCGTAATAGATTCCCAGCAGAATGTTCTATTTACTTCTAGTTCTTCCGTGCTAGGTAGCATAGCTGCTTTCATACTTTTCTCGGCTAAATTCAAGTGCAATGAACAAGAGTTACAAAAAACTCTGTAAAACCTGCTAAGTAATAATTCTCATAAAAAATGCGGAGCCAGCTAGACAAGTAAATTAAAGACTTTACCCGGAGCTGGCGTCATGTTGTCACATTCCGTGACATAAATGTATTAATTAACGCTTGCAATTAGCATATACACACTATTTTTCAGAATCTAAAAACCCTAAACTTGAATACAATAAGATAATAAACATTTAATTTACCTTTGAGACCAGGCTAGCCCGATACGCAGCAAGTGCTTTCAAATACTCCTTTTTGGCTGCTTCTGTCTTTTTCTTGTACACCTGTAAACGGTAAAATCATAATTTTTTGAAACTTGTGAATTTTCATAGTTAGGAATGGCTTGCGTTTATAAACGTTACAATTTGTTTAGTTTTTTGAGGAACAAGTCGAAACTGGTGGAACCGAAATTATTTCTATTTATATGAGTAAAGGGTATGGAAGCAATAAAAATAACTCTTGGTTTCATTGTTAAAATTTTAACCTTGAAATCTCATACTTTAAATTATCAAGCGAAATTAAAGTGTACAAATAACAACAGAAATTAGTTCATTTTTCTTATGCAATTTTATTCTGGAATTCAACGTGTCTCGAATAAACTGGCTTTTTCTTTGATCATTTTAATCCTGATGACTAAAAGTTCAGCAGCATATACATGTAGGAACTCTTACTGCAGACTATTAGTTCGTTTATTTTTGTTTAGAGTTCTAATTTACAATTACACTCATCTTGATTTTGCTCATTCTATACCTATGTTTATTATTACTATTCAAACCGTTAAACCAAGGTGTAAACGGTACACAAGGCAAGCCTAATTTTCCACTGGTTTCTTTTAGTTACAAAACCTTTGTTCTCTTTCCGCTTTGCTGAAAATATATTTACATTGGTAATTACTTGATAGGATGAAAGGAATTTCTTATTAACCCGAAAGTTTGCATTAGGTAGAACATTAGACTGTAAGGGTCCAAATAAAGTTTCATTGTAAAAATATATTTATTGTTCCAGCTATAATTTCTCCGTTATCTACTTGAGAACCACACCCAAATCCCAGAATTGCATCAAGAATAAATTCCTGTTTCTAAAAACTCGTTAATTGCAATCAGGGCTGGAAATCCGTCCAGTTATAAAATTCTTAATACGTCAAGGGAACAGCTTAAACTCATTTCCCATCAAGTTTTAGATTACGAAGTTACAGAAATAAAAAAAACTTCAACTTTTCACTCTTTTTGCTCCCGTCAAATTAATTTAAAACTTTGCAAGTCTCAACTCTCGGCTCAGAAGAGGAATATAGTGAAAAACTGTTGAAACTACTTTCTCTGTTTCTTCTCGTACAACATTCGCACTTAGCCTAGCGTCGAAACCCTCCCAACTCTTTTATTTTAATCCCCTATGTCCTATATACTCCCTATACGCGCTTATAGATCGAGGGGGGAAAGTAAGTAAAGTATTTGATTTAACAGTAGTTGAGTATACAAAACCGAATCAGAAAAGTAAACTTTCCATTTTTCAGGCTCAGTTTTCTTTTTCATTTACGATCATTTGTCGAATTAGGGGAGCAAAATTCAGGAGAAGCATCTATAACTAGTATCTACAAAATAACCACCTAGCATTTTATTTTACCGTAAATCCCGGTATAAGTCACCCAGCATAATTACCCTAAATAAGCCCCCCTTCTCCCATTTTTAATAGGTTTTGATAAAACGAGTCTACTCCCCTAAATGAGTAACCAATCAAAAGATTCTACATAAAAATCTAGGAAAATCCTTAATATATTGACAATTTTATGGTACCATTAAACCCAATTTTTTTAGTGTTGTCCTACATAAATCCTAACTTTGAGCATTATAATTTATTAGCCCCGCCTCACTGCAACAAATCCCCACCCGGAACAACACCAATCTATAGATGATTTGAAAAAAAAAACTCGTCTAGGAGATTTATACCAGGATTTACGGTAGGTGTAACCTCTGCACAAGTATACGTAGATATTTTCCCCAAGACTTCATAACAGTAGTTGTAACACACTTTGCTCTTTTGATTTGCATGATTGATTTGCAGGGTTAAATCATCAGCAGAATTGCTCATCAATCAGCAAGTAACTTCAAAATTTAGAATCTATTGTTGGCAAACACTGATTATTCCAATCCTCTCAGAACGTTGCTGGAAACGCTGATTTCATCCTCAATATCTCTGATTCATCAAGAAAGAAGGAAATAGTGATCAATAAAAAGGATTCGAATCCTCATCTCATTACTTACATTCTTATGATCAGCATCCAAAGCGTCCCACATCGATGCCACGATCTTTGAAACCTCTCCAAATGAAGCATTTGGATTTTGACCCTTGATAGCCGCCTGGGTGTCACGGAAGAAGAGCGCGTATGCAGAAACGGGCCTGAAATGGTAATAATAATAAAACCATACAATATCGGATATTGTGATGAATCATCAATTACTCAACACGTAGTCCAATATAAAGAGATCTTCCCACTCGGCACTCAAGCCCTGTCACTTTCCCATCCGGTGACACCTTCAAATGAGGCTAATTTACAAAACATCCTCGACAGTTCATATTTATATGTTTTTATCCCCCATTACAAACAGCCAACGTCAATGTAAGACTAGGGAGAAATTAGGGAACGGCTCTGCATTACAGGCAGACAGGTCTTAGATTTAAAATCAAAGCAGTAAGCAGACGAACAATCGCACAGTACAGTCCGCAGTCAAGAAAAATCGAAAAAAATCCAGCTCGTTTTATATATATATTAAACATACCCAACGGAAAATAATATCCGTCTCAAAAAAGAAAATAACTCGTTAAGAATAAGCAGTTTAGGCATCAAAAGATATCAATGTCAAATCAGAGTTGATAACGTCAGTCCTTGGTGATCAAGGACTGAAATTGGATGAAATAGAGGAGGATCCTGGCGAGGAAGAAATAGAATGATTTTTCCGAATCTTGTATAATACTTTCTACTCCTTTCTCCACGTCTCACTCAATGTTTCATCTTCATGATTTCAGGAGGCTATGGCTAGTAGTGCTGTACAACCAACGCATCAAGTATCAAGTCTCAAACTCTCAACAAGCCTGACTTTTGTTGTGTTAGTTGATGGTTAAGTTGAAGAGTGCCAGACTCTTTGAGTCTTTGTATCAAATTCCATTCCCGATACTTACTCACGATGATGATACCCTCACACCCTGGCAATCCTCATCTACAACTATATCCATATGGATAGGCACGGGAGGGTACGAAGTACGAGGACCAGGCCACAGGCTATATATGTATTAGAAAAGTGGTGGTGGTGGTGGTGTTGATGGTGGTGGTAGGGCCCGTAATAGTGAGTTGGTAGTTGGTGTGAAAACGGAATAAAATATCGAGAAGGAGAAAACAAAAAAAATGTCCCCAAGAATCAATTTGAGATAAAAGCACTTTCAATTTTCTTCTTCCTCTTTTACTATACATTTACGTACCCATTCTTGTCGGTACTTTCTCCGACCCCTCTGCACCCACAAACACCAAGGGAAAAAATAGACCCGTACGAGTTCCCTTCAGCAGCATAACCACCACTCACTTTTTTCATTCCCCATCTCTATTTCTTCCCTCAACAAACATCTTCTCATTCCACTCTCCAACTTACTTTCCCTTGAATATGCTGTGTAGAGTATAGAAAAACGTTGGTATAGGTAAGTATTTACCGTTTACCTCCCTCTTATGAAGGCTAACAAAATCAAAATTGAGGGGAAAACTCATAATTTAAGATGATTCATGAGGTTTGATGGTTTCTGATGGATTGCCGACTCTCGATTGCTCGATTAGAATGACACTTATTGCCTGGCTGACATGAAAAGTGTAATGCAATTTCTTTAAATGTGTAATGGATTTTTGAAATATTTTTAACCATATTACATTAATTACTTTTTAATAAGTGCGCGATAATTGATAATTCATATGAAATCATTCAATTTAATAAGATTACTTTGACATTTCGGAGTTCCGTTGTAGAAATTAAGTTAGAATCTACAATCTCCATTCAATATGTGTGATATGAACACCGGCACAATAAAAAGGAATAAATCCACCCAGTTTCAGAATCGACAAAAGAAAATAAGAGTTGTAAATTATGTTTTAAACGCAAGTAATTTTTAATTATTTTTAATTACAAGATTGTCATAAGCTGTCGAAAAATATGAATCCACTAAAATACTATTCATAGCTGTAGGTTGTGATATTTGTTTTCATCCTCGTAAAAGTGAAAGTACAAAAAATAGGAGAAAGTGGCGGAGAAAGTGCTCCATCAGAAACAAAAAAGAATAAATGGATATGGAAAGCAGAATGATGGCTTGGGAATCAGAACCTTTGAATAAAGGTGAATGATGTAACTCTATAGAGATTGATGCAAATAGAAGAGATTCCACTACAGAGAGTTGTGTTAGATAGAATAAGCATTATATATTGAAAGAGTGAGAAGAAGGGGGTGGGGCACCCCCTTCCACGGGAATGAGAGAAACCCTGGGATTTGAAAATAAAAAATAAGCAGCTACCATTATATTAAAACAAGCAAAGGAATGCAAAGTCTTCAGGAAAATACAGCCAATCTTGGTATCTCTAGTTCTCTGACTAGAGTAATGCCGGGTTTTTTATTCCATTCCCGAAAAATTTATATCCACAAAATACTAAGGGATAAGTGTCTAAGTAATATAGAGACAAAAGTGTAGAGGCAAAATAATAAATGGAGAAATCATATAAAGAAATGTCGTAGGATATGAATATAGACGCATTGGAATCGGCATGACAGAAAAGCACCAGTTGGATCTGCTAGAAGCTTTGGATGGCACTAGAGGGAAAAATTTCTTGTTTTTCTTGATAAATGTTTCAAACAATAATATGTGACATATTGCTTATTAAATTATTTCTGTTTCCGATTTTTATGCCCCCTCTTATATTTTTCCTTTTCTATCCTCCCTGCCGATCGATAGGACATGTGCGGAGGGTCCAGGTCCAGGAATAAAAATGAAATCGTTTTTATTCTTTCCATTTCTGCCTTCTAATACGCACATTCACTTAAATCTTTAACAGTTCCCTACCGTTTGTTTGACAGTTTAAATGCCAGAGGAGATGGGAGAAAAGTCACGGGATCAATACGAATCTACGGTGCTTGAACCGGAAACTTCAATGGAACTGCAATAATTTGATATTCCATTATTTGAATCAAATCAATGAAAATTATGAGAAACTTAATTAACTTAATTTTTAACTCTACAAACGAATCTCACTGGTTTTTGAGTATTTTTAAATTTGTGTATGACAACTTCTGGTTCTGACGTTGTTGCGTGTGTAATAAAAGCTAATAAAACTGCAAATAAATATGAATGGTCTTAATGGAAAATGAAAAAGTGTATGCTTTTATAGATACGGATATTTAGAAAAAATTAATGCAACTGGTTTTGTTTTAATAAAACCTTCTAAAATCACTCAAAAGACATTATGAGAGCAAGAATGATAAATATTATTTTACAGTCGGGTTAAATGAGAAAATACAAAAATTCTACTGGAATTTCCCGTATATGAATCCATTAAGCTCGTTAAATATCCGCTTTACTACAATTATATTTGAGATGCCACAACTAAAGTAAATGCTACATTACTACAAAAAGTACCGTCAATTCTATCTCTAATTGACTGTTGTGATTCGCAGTGGGAAATCCCTATCAAATGAATATATTTAGAAAGCTTTCAAACTAATCAAAGAACTGTGTTCCCATCAGTTCTGGAAACAAAATATTTGTCGAAGAGAAAGGCACAAGTACCGACTTTCCCATACAGGACAAACTTATTACCGCAAAGAATCAGAAGCAACAGGGCAAATCTTTAAAATAGTGCTTTAAGCCTCTTCGCGAATCCGGAGAAACCTCAAATGTTGTACTAAAGCAGTCGTAGTGTGTGTATGTGTATCCGTATACCCTCTCCATAATACCGCAGCTAAACCGTAGATTCCAGTAAATTTAAATCCAATTGCTTTTTTGGGTGAACAAAGTGGAAGAAGAAAAATGGGAGTATTATGGAAGAGTAAAGTGGAGGAGAATAATGACTTACCATTAAATTACACTTCACCCTTTATTTCACTCAAACACATGCATTAGGCAGAACAAAAACTTACTTTTGTGGCTCATTCGGATCCCGTTTCTTCTTCTTCTTTTGAGCTTTTGGTTTCTTGGCTGCCACGGCTATGACCGGTGTGGGCATTGACCTTGTATCCGGCTCCGGACTAGGCCTCTTCACCGCCCCACCCACAACAACCCCCGTCTGTAAGAAATCGAAGAAAAAATTATCACTTAATGGAACAAATTAGGATAGGAAAAACAGGGATTTGACAGTCTCTGTTCGACAAGGCACTTTGTCTCCCTGGACAAAAAATCGAAATGACTAATGATCTGCTATTTTGACTCTCTAAGTTCTGAAGAACTACTAGGAAACGGATACTAATACTAACTAAGAGGCTCTACTTGCGATAAGCGCAAATTAGTTAGCATCACTGGAAAGAGGAATACATTGATACATGACCAATTCCCAATATGAAACAATGTCCCCATAGTTTACTACATTATTTCCTTGTTAGTCAAAACAAAACTAGTCCAGTTAACAATGTTATACAGCCTGGATGTTTACAACTTGATTTCTCGTCGCTCATTTGATATTTCTAATAGATTACACAAACATTTCTCAGAAAACCTCTTTTATTTATGCAACCGACCTTTTATAATGGGAAAGGTACTTTATCTATTGGCTAATAGCACTCCTTACATCGGTAGTTAGGCGAGAGGAAACAACGCAACGGTAGTCCCTAGCAGAGAGTTGCTATTTTTTTAGTTTACAGTTTCTTACTAGAGAAACATTGAAGGAAAAGGAAACTACAATACTTCCATACCTAGCTCCAGCTAAAGAGTAAAGTAGTGTATTTTATATGCAATGTTATTATTTTTACAAGCCATTTGCTCTTTGTGTTTTCATCTCTTTTTCCCTTCATTCCAAATCTCATTTTCCGTCCAAAATGGATCTGAACCAAAGGCAAAGGAACAAGGAAAGTCCAATGCCTATATATAAGGAGCCTGTAAAACGAAGGAAAAAAGTTTGCTCAAAATAGGCCTGTAAGCATGTATATATTTATATCTATAAGAACGAGAAGTAGAAGAGTTAAGTCTGTTGGACGGGGGACTTGGTTGGGACTTGGGAACAGAAAATGGGGGAATTCATAATAGAAAACGATTTCGTGCATAGAAATGACTTATTTGCTTGGGGATGAAATTGAATCAAAAATTCAAAGAATTCTCTCATTTCCTCTTTTCCAAAGCAAAAAAACAAGATTTTTCTCCAAGTATTGCATCCAACGGAACTATACTATGAGAGAAGGAGGCTAACTGGGCTGTGTGGAAGCATAGTCAAAGTTTTGATCAAAATTTGTTGCCATCTCAGACAAAATCCATTTTTCATTTCTTCCTGATTCTTCTAACAAAGAAAAACACAAGGAAGTCTAACAATAAATCTCCAATCTCTCTAATTTGATGGCTTCATACTTTTTCTTCAGAAGAGAGAAAAAGGAAAGAGACATTGCATTGCTAATGCGTAAACTCAAGTCATATTCCATCTCATTCTAAACGGTCCCCATTTTTTATGATTTTTTTTATTCCCGTTTTTTAACGCCGTCCCTCTATATCCTCTCGATTCCCTTTCATTAATCAATATTGGATTTGCATTTTTCCACAGATATATCTTCGCCACATTTCAATCTCCCCCCTCTGGGTGACAGGGGTGTAAAACTATTTAATCATTCCAGTTTTTACTCACAATAAATTATATCCTATTTTGAATTTGGGCTACAGTTCCAGACCCTACCCAAATGATTGTTTAGCAATAGGGGTACAGAGAGTTTGGAATTTTTGGACGGGGAATGGCATTTCATGATTAATAATTTTAATAATAGAAACTCGGAACAATTTTGAGGATTTACACAACAGGATTTGCTCTCGTACAAAATTCAGCCTGTACTTCGAGAGTTCAGGACAGTTGTTCTGGAGAAAATAAATATATGCTACACACTCTTACTACGATATCCGTAAAAAAAAGTTATATCATAATGATGATAAGGTATCGACTTCACACCTTTTGGCACCACCGTTTCCAGAAGTGTAATAAGGAAACCTGAAATGGTAAGGTGAAAAGTCAATACATAATTCAGATCCATGAAAAAAACGAAACTCAAGTATTCTCTTCTACTATTACTAAGGATCAGTAAAAGTCTACGAGTCGTAAAGTCTTGTCGAAATAAAGAGTCGAGCTTTGCTAACTTCTCATACATTTTATTATTTCATCTTTTACTTTTGACTAACTTTCACTTCTTGCGGAATTGGGAGTCGGGCACTCAAAATTCAGCATTTGTACATTTAAAATAAATTTGGAATTTGGAATTTTACTTTGCATCGAGAGGAGGAACTGCTGCTCTGGTGGTGCCGTATTTGTCGGAGTGAGTTAAGTTCGTATATTTGGAAGGCAGGTGAAAGCTGACTGAGTGAGATTGATCCTTGAGCCATGTGAGAACTGAAGTGTTGGCATATCACATCACAATTTCTCACTCAATCTCACATTTTCTTTACGATGTGTATCTATGATATATATTTGATAACCTTACCTTGTACCTTATAGCACAAGATATATAACTTTAAATATATATGTGGTACTTGTCGAAGCTGAACGAACTGCTAAACTCAGCCAGAAATAGTCTGACTTATTGAGAATCTCATCATATTCCGCTTTATAATATAGTACAAGTGAATTCAATATCAACGACTTCTTTTCATTTCTTTCACCACAATAATTTCGTTGCTATTTCTATTCCCCATCGGTTGGGAACACTGAGAGCGTACACAAAGATGTATTGCAGTCGGAAATTTATTCATTAACTCTGACAATATTTATGGGGAATGTTTTCAAAAAATATATATGTATTCCTTATACCTCTTCAAATATTTAAATATCCTATATTATTATATGGACGGATTGACGACCTGGAATTCGATCGAAACTTTTCATTCTGATTTTATACCCAGGCATGGTTATTAAAGTCGAAGGGAATCAAGTATGCTGACTTTTTAGCGTGCATGATGTAAATGTTCAAATTTTAATGACTTTTTGTTCCAAACCTCTAACATTTCTGGATACTTATTGTGCGTAGCAATGGAAGGGTAATTAAAAGTTGTAATTTTTTCCGTGAAATCAATCGACAATGAAATAATTTTTTACCTGTGGTACACTATCGTCACTGTCGTCCGAAGTAGTAGTTTCGGGATTGGGAGGTGACGTGGAATTATTTGCTGTGGGAGAACGTCTTGGAGGTACATTAGTTCCCATGAGTGACTGCTGTTGTGGAGGCCGAACCCCTTGTTGAGGATGGTGCATCATTTGATGGGGATTACCCATGGGGGATTGTGAGGGCGGGTGAGGGCTTGACAGGTTGGTGTATGTCGGCGGACTTCCTCCATACGACACGGGGGAACTGAAATGAAATAGATTTGTTTATGACATTTATTATTAGCCCATATCTCCTGTCATCCTTCAAATGCAGTTCTATCGAACCGAACTTCCATGTTCTCCTTGCACTTACTTCATTGTCATTGGCGTGGCCATATGCTCAGGTAAGTACATTGTAGAGTAATGTTGTTGACCCTGATTTCCTACTCCGTGCATCCCCATCTGAAACAAAAGGAAGAGGATTGTAAACTCTCAGTTGGAGCCTTGTCATACCGTTTTACATTTAAATTGATAGCTGTGACTGCTGATATGCTCTAAATTGTCATCCAATTTATTATCTTAAAAGTCCCGTAATTGATTGAGACCATCAACAACATTAACAACAACAACAACGGGACTTTCATCTCGCTTTCTCCAGCGTTGACGGTCATACGTCATGCATACCACATCAAAACTAATCAATTATTAACAAACAAGAAAAAGAGGAAAACAAGTTGACGGGAGATCTGAGGTCCAGCATAGAACTGTCAACAGTACAAAGCTCTTGGAAACTAGAAAGGGGACGTTTTGGGTGAAAGTTGTAAAGTTCCCCGGCGGAGATATTTATGCACGAAATAATAACAGGGAAGTCAAGGAGTCAAAGGAGGCCGAACGTAAAACTTGGACTTGACAGAACCTCATCGAATACAAAATGCATGCATTTTGGATGGAAATGGGAAAGAAGTGAAGTGATCTCGCGACCAAAACTTTTTGCCATCGAAAAAGAAGAATGTTCTATATGAAATAGAGTGACTCTCTGGCTGGCTATATATTTCATTTCGACGACCTCTTCCTCTCTCTCTCAATGTGAATACATATCTCGTAAATTCGTACTAGACGAGGAAGGAGAAGAGTGAGGAAATGAATAAAAAGAAGAGGAATCTCCTTCTGCAGTATAAATTTTTCATTTTGCTTTGAGTAATTTGTCATTCGTTTCACATGATTTTCATAAATTCTCCTTTCCAAGCAAAGACGAAAGCGATTTTCATGTTGACGGAAGGAGAAAAATTACGTTTTTTCTAAAGCATTTTTTCCTGTCCTTTTATTCTCTCCTCTCCTTTCCCAGAGTCCAACTCTACTTTTCACCAGTTTTTCATTCTTTGCAAATAAAATTGATAGCCAGCGTCCCTTTTTAAACGCGAGATTTTTTTCATTTAACTATTAGTTTCGATGAATTTGTAACCAACCAAATGCATTCGGTTTCGTTTTTATCAAAAAAAAAAGAAAATTTATTTAACCAGAGAGCTCGACCTATCGATTGTTTGATCTCAAACAATTATCGAACCAAGAAATGCAAAAAATAAGGTAAATGAGCTCAATGGGCATCTTAACAATTTAAACACAATTGGGCACAAACACGAAATTAATTTATTAACTATCTGCGAAACCTTCATTCGTTAAATACTCAAGTGCAGAAGAGATTACGCGTATATTACAACATATAAATCCTATTTTGATATCGTTTTTAATTTGATTTAAATGGTCTGAGTTAATATCATGCGACGCAATTTCCCACAGACAGGCTAAGCATAAAGGTCCCAAAACGACTACTAAATCAAAATATAAACAAGGAAAAAGCCTAAAGGTGTCTGAGAAATTTTTAGCCCTTATTTGCTATTCAAATAAGTTCTGCACTCCAGGGAAAAGCCAGAACTTTTATTTTCAAAAACTTCATATATCTTGATTGTAAGTTGATTTTTTTGGTATTCAACTTTTGAGCTTTTATATTTTACTTGGAATCTCAAAACAGGGAAGCACCTTAATTTCTTCTAGTTTTCTATCTACATACATCTATACACATATCTGCAATGTTAAAAAAATCCCTTCAAATTTCTGCACTTTACATTCAAAAAACAGTAAAATACCAACTCACCTGGTAAGACATGTTATGATGGTGGTGGGGGTCATTTGATTGAGGAAGGGCAATTGGAGGAATGTCGAACTCCTCGTCGCCAAAATTTGGCGTATGGAACGTCTGGAAAAGTTAATTTTGAAAGTATTAAATAAATTATTTATTACAGTGCCCCATAAAAGGCCCAGCATCCCAACTTTTAATCAAATCATTATTTTTAGCTCCGCTCCTGAATAGAAGATTCAAAAAGGGATATCTTACTTGATCAGCCATGTATCTGGAAGAGTAATGTGTAGGAGAAGCAATGGACAATCCCACTCCAACACTAAAGTTGTCAGGCCCCTAGATAAAAAATAGAAAGGGAATTTTGTTATAAAAGAAATGAAAAAGTTAGGGAGAAATGAGCAATAAAAATATTTAATCTTCAAAACTACATAAACGTATTCAAGAAATCCAAAAGAATGAACTGGAAAGCCAGGCAGTAATTAAAAGTTTTTCTTTCTCCATCCCGGCATATCTAAAGAGAAAGTACAACTTCGGCGTCATATAATTCCCAATCCTACAGGAGCAACCTCCCTGAATTTCAACACTATCTATCTACCAAAGTTCATTTCTAAGGATAGCTCTGCTCTTGCAGATATATGGGCAAGTCGGGTCCTGGCAAATGTAGCCAGGAATAACCATCCACACTACTCGGCAGGTTTAACATCCAAAGACCGGTTTTATAAAATCTCCTTTCAACTTTCCCCATTATGACGCCTTAATCATCCCTGTACTGGTGAAAGTAAATGTCCCATTCGGCTATCCACAACAGATGACTGCCTTTAAGTGTATAAAATGTGATCTTCCACACTATGTTCAACATTTCCTCGGCTAATTGTTCATTGTTTCATCACTTCTACCTAATTACAGCAATTGTGCCTAGGAATGAACTAGTCTTATTTCATTCGGAATTACACAGAAAGTCATTTTTTTGGGGAAAATTATCTACCTACTAGATTCATAAATGATGACAAGTTTAATCGTTGAAGTTTAGATATTTTGTAGAAATTGGTCAACGTGGCCAGTTCTGTCAGACTCGATAACTATTACAAGTTATTAGCTCGGTCAAAAATATGATTTGTTTAAAAAACATTTTAGAAAGCCTACAATTTTGTTTTTTAATTTCTTAGTTTGAAGTTTGAATTGAGAAATCTATTTTAATGAATACTGAATGAATTCAATCACAAAATGTGTATAAACCCATCCCCTAGTTTAGATTAATAGACTGCAAACTAGAGACTGCGAAAGCTGAACAAACACGCTTGTAAATTTAATTATAGGTTAAAATAAAAGCTTAGTCTTCAAATCTAAAATGAAAGTAATCAAATGGACTATATAGGACCAAATGAATTGAGAGAATCAATTCGTGAGTAAATGTATCATCAATTGATCCAATTGAAATAGACACTGAAAAAACCGTAGATAAAACCACTGACAGTGAAGAAAGTGAATACGAAAACAGTGATACTGAAAAAAGCTCAGCATCAACAAATAAAAGACGCAAGATCACTAACAGCGAAGTTCTTAATGCTATCCAATCACTTAAGTCCGAATTCAAAAAGTCATCTAAAAATCTTGAAAAAAAAGTGGACAGTGTGACTATCTCTCTTGAAAAAATTAAATCTCAAGTCAATGACAACTCAAAAAACATTACGGGTTTAACAAAATCAGTTCGATCACTTGAAAACAATACCAAATCCACCACATCCGCTATCCAGCAACTACAATTCGACAATGAAAACATCGAACGTGAGGTAAAAAAAGTAAACCTCATCTTAGTTGGTATCACAGACACGAAAGATGAAACCTCACTAGATCTCGCAAATAAAATCGACATCGTCATCAAGCAAATCACTGGCAAATCACTTACAATTGATAGTGCATACCGTATTGGGCCCCACAAAGATGACCATACACGTCAAATCAAAATGAGATTTAACACGCTCTCCGACCGTGAACTGGTATGGACAAACAGAACCAAAACCACTCCCCCAATTTATCTAAACGAGGATCTCCCTTTTACCACCCGAAGAGATCACCGCCTCATGCGAATCAAAATCAAGGAGCTAAAGGAACAAGGAATTGATTTCAACACCAACTGGAATCAAAAATCCATCCAAACAGACACCATGATCTATAAGATCTTTGATGGACAATTACTAAACAAACCAATTCATCCAAAGACTGGTAACAAGCAACCTCATTTTTTAACAAATCGCCAAGATCATCCCATTCCACCTTAACAGTAGATGCCAATGAGACAATAATTAAACTCCCAAACATTATCGCCAAGTCACAAACAAAAAACCCAGCAAAATGTCTTAATATATCACATATAAATACAAACTCACTTAAAAAAAAGAGGAAGGAAATTGATCATGCACTACTATTTAATGATATTGATATATTATGCATTAGTGAATCATTATTAAATACACATCAAACCATTCTGCCATTCAAAGGATATCAAATAATCAGAGAAGATAGAGAAGGAAAAAATGACAGTCAAAGAGGATTAGCCATTATTGCAAAATGTGACCTAATAGTGTCGCGACTGAATATTGAAAAACATATTATCTCAAACAAAAACGTTGAAAATCTAACAATTAAAATCCAAATAAACAAAAATAAAAGCTTTATTGTGTCCTGCATCTACAGACACACAATTTACACAAAAACCCAAGTGCAAAGAGACATCAAAACCCTGGAATCAATATATACCTATCTAAGTTCAACAACACTAAACTACTATGTCTGTGGGGATTACAACCTCCCTGAACCTCAACACTATGAACCTTTTTACGAAGCAATCAATCGACACAATCTTACTCAAATAATTGACAAGCCAACTAGAGGAAATAATATCTTAGACTTTATAGTAGTAAACCAACTGTCATTAATAGTCAGCCACAAAATCTACCCACCAGTGATCTCAGACCATTCCATGATTGAATGTCACATACGGATTAGAAAACCCAAACCCAAAAATAAAATAATCTCTTACAAACAATACGAAAAACTAAATAGTGAACAACTTAATGTTAACCTCACGAGTTCCATTACTGATATAAACTCCAAAGGTCCATTCTCAATGGAAGAATATATACAAACAGTTACAAACTCACTTACAAATGAATTTGAAAACCAAGTCCCAACCAAGACATTCAAAATAGTTGATTACCCAAAAACAAAGCATATATCTCAGAAAACGAAAACAAGTATAAAATACAGAGACCAACTATACCATAAATATAAAAAATATCCAAGTCAATTAAATAGAACTAAGTTCAATCAAGCCAAGATTAAAGTAAAAAATAACCTATACATAGATGAAAAACAAGAACTTGACCTAAAATTAGAGAAAGACGGACTCTGGAAAACAGTCACCAAAGACTTAATAATCTTTGGAAAAGAGAAAATACCTATTGATCTAGAAGCTAACAGCATTAATAACTTTTTCACTGAAATATCAACACTAAAACCTACCCAAATGAACCTACAGGTGCAGAAGCCGTCATCAATTAAAACAAATGAAATACCTGAATTCAAGTTCGAGTTCATCAACACCGGAAACCTCATTTCAGCCTGGAAAAAAATACGGAAGCCAAAAAACCCATCAATTGACTCACAAGGAATCAGTAACCTAATGATCAATAGTGTTATTTACAACCCAGAATTTCAAAATTCATTGTTACACATATTCAATACATGTATAGATAGAGAAAAATTTCCTACAAGTCTTAAATTATCTAAAATAATACCAGTTGCCAAATGTACGAATCCTACTTCACCAAATGATCTAAGACCCATTGCCATACAACCTGTACTAGCAAAAATCTTTGAAAAATGTTTATATAAGCAACTCTCGCAACACTTTTTTAACAACAAACTAATTAGTAAAAATCAATTTGGATTCCGTCCTAAACACTCTACTACACATGCCTTAACAGCAATAACTGATTTTTTTTATGAAAACATTATAAAAGGCTTTATCTGTATTTTAGTTTCAATTGACATTAGAAAATGCTTTGACACGATAGTAAGGTACTTATTACAAAGTAAATTAGTATGGTATAATGTAATGGGAAATCTACTAAAATCATATCTCCAGGACCGTAAACAATATGTCAACTTAAAGAAAACATCCTCACAGTCCAACTCCTCACATTCAACCACCACCACGGGTATTCCACAAGGGGCCAGCCTTTCCAGTCTACTCTTCATAATCCTAATTAATGATCTACCCGATCATATTAAAAATTCCCTTACAATCATGTTTGCTGATGATACACAACTATTGATTGCGGGACCACCAGCAGCAATCATGTTACTCAAAATGAAACTCGAATCCGACCTTATAATTGTAAATAACTGGATGAACAATAATGGGCTAGAACTAAATGGAAATAAGACCCTAAGCATGTTAATTGGGCACCCAAATGTTGTATCTAAAATACATGAACAGAATATTGTCATAAAAATGAATAACGTAGATATTAAAACTGTCGATTCAATTAAAATACTAGGAATAACTATCGATAGCAAACTTGAATGGACTACTCAAACGAAAAACGTTAGTCAAAAATGTAACAGCATTCTCTCAAAAATCTACCCACTAAGAAATATTCTCTCTGTTAATAACAAAACCACTCTTATCACAGCCTATATTTTGCCAATACTAAGCTACGCATCAGCAGTATGGTTAAACACGTCAAGTACTAACTATAAAATATTCAACAAAATTCTGAAAAGATCAGTAAGATTCATCTACCGTAAACGCTTTTATGATAATGTTGATAATGAAATCTCTGTAAACTTAAAATGGCTAAATGCCAAATTTAGATATAAATTTGAGGTACTTAAATTAGCATACGCACTTACAAACAACTTACATCCAGAATACTACTCCGATTATCTAAATTTTGAGAGTTTCTCAGAACGGATAACCCGTAATGCTACTTACAATTACAACACAACTCTTAACGATATTTCATTCAGAAATAAAGCCACTAAAATGTGGCTTGATCTACCTGAAGTCCTTAAAACAAACAATATCTCCTACAAACAATTCAAAATAAAACTTAAAGATTACCTTATCTCTTGTCAAATTAGAGAGATCACTACCACAGATAACATGTATCAAACCTGTATAGATAATGCGATTGCCATGTATCTTTAACTATTTCAATTTATAATTACTTTTAAGTCACATATATACTGTAATTTTAATTTATTTTTTAATTTATTTTTTAATCTAACTTATATTCTCCAACCTAATTACTATTATACTCTTACATTTATGTCAAATTCAACAATCCTTGTGATATAACGACCACCATGTACACATACAGTGGGCATCACATTGTAACAACCAAATAATAAATAAATAATAATAAAGGTCCTTATATAGGAATCATGGTTTAATTGTATCATCTGACTGACCAAACATTGGGGGTTTTTTTATTCCAAAAGGGCACTTCTGTTTGCTTTTCATCGTCTGATTGAGTAAAATGAAACACTAGCCTTGTTTTTTGAGAGTTGAAACTAGATACGTATTTAGTTTGGACTTTAATTTTGAAACAATCGTGGAATCCAGAATACCTACTAATAATGCTTGACATGTTGATGGTAATTTTAAGTAATTTATACAATTTCTGTAGCATAAGAAAACAGTTCCTGACATCATCGATAACAAGAATGGAGAACTGATTAAAATTGGAGGAATAACATGAATTTTTATGTTCAATTAATTAGGCTCAAAGTCAAAAAAAAAACGAAAAAAAAACTCGGCTCGATGAAAAATACACAAATTTATACTGTCCACAGATACTGTTACTGTAGCTTCATCTTAATTTAGAGACAGCGGAGTGGAATGGATTTAGACTCGAATGGATCGGAGTAAATATAAATAGTATATAGGAAAACGTGACTGAAGCATATATTTATACAGGACAAAAAGTAGACAAGACTCAATTTGCATGATAGGAAGTCCTAGGAACAATATAAATCCCACTTTATAAATCATGACGAGTTTCTTAATGAAACGATTGATAAAGTCAACATTTACTTGAAATCCAAGTTTATAGAGTTTCTTTAGCCTAATTAAGTATTGATTGTAATTAATTAGAGACAAACTTTATTAAAGCTTCTAATTAATCCTGTGCTGGTGAATTACGGGTAATTTATTTAAGCTAAGGAAAATTAGGGTAGAATTAGATGTCAATTGATTAAGAATGTATTCAAGATTTGATATACATAAATTACAAACTAGGATGGGCTAGATATATGCTTTATTACATTTCTTTTTTTATTTTACTCATTTCGAGACAACACCCATACTGCAGCGCAGCCCTTAGGGATAATTAGCGCTTTCAAGAGCGAAACAATTATACAAGTGCGAAATACAGTTTTTATAAACCAATATCCTATTTATAAATGGATGCTTAAGTATTAAACGCTGTTGAAGCACAAATCGCGATTTAAAACACATATTACCAGGTAAATCAAAAATTACAATTTCTACTAAACCTAATGGCATTATGCATATCACTGAAAAGCGTTTACATTATTAGCATCTATCCAATGAGAATATAGTAAAATAATAAGAAGGATGATCAGACAGAAAGAAAATGAGGGTTTATAAAGTAAAGACTGTATTAACCATTGTAATTTAAACGACAAATGTGAACAACTTTTCGCGTCTTTTTTAAGATGATGTTTACGTAGCAGAATGCCATTTGTAAGTAGAGCAACATCCTAATTCGATTATTTCTATACACTTAACAAGATTTAAAAGCAATATCCTCATCCTGCCCTCCGAATAAAAAAGAAATAATGTGCAAACAAATAATTCATAATTGTACATGCAATAGAAGCAGAGTCTCAAAATGAGATGGGATAGAGCGAAGTTCATATTTATTCCCAGTTCCACGACTTTAATATAATTTCATTTTTACATCTTCAGCTTCACTAGAAACTCATAACAGTTTCCTATATATTTCTATACTTTTCGAACCTCACGCTAATCCCTCTATCATCCTACCGCCATGATCTTGAATCGATTCTTTCCCTGACGTCATGGTGCTATTTGTTAAATTTTTCCAAGTCTTAAGCCATATTTCAATATAATCTGACATGTAATCAAGATTATTATTAGAAAGAGGGTGAAAAAGACAGTCGAGTGAATCCCCTCTCGGAAATAAAATTCTCACGTTGCACCCAGTATTTTTCAAACACGTTCCAAATAACACGAATGCACTTTGCATACAGACAGACATACTCCCGTTTAGTATACGAAACCGTTTTATTCACTCCAACTTCCCCAAGTATTCGATACTTCTATTCCGAATTCGGATATATCATATAGGTAGTCAAACTTTTCCGTCACAAATGCCCCATCATCATAACCGTAGATTTAAATTTCCACTATGTGGGGAAAATGTCATGTCTGTTTGTATGTAAAGTGCATCAAATCTTTATGAAGCTCTTTCAAATAGCCACACACACACTTCCAAAGCCCCATTACCACCGATATCGGATTCATTTATTTCAATTCTCCTTCACATTAGGACAGATGACACAATATTCATAAAATCCAAGCCAACTTCTTCTACACGTACGACCTTCTATCTCTGGATATATAAAACTCATCCATAGGAAAAGCATCCCATGAATATTTCATCGGGATTGTAAGAAACTGGGAAGTGAAAGATCAATTCCAAATTCCAAATTGTATAGAGAGGTAAACCAATACCGAATTTAGATATATATAAGACACCCTTTATTCCACACATCAATTTGTTTTGTTCAAAAATGACAATCGCCCAATTCCTCCTCCAATATACTTCCTCGTCATTAATTCCTAATTCCGGGTTTATTAAAACTGCCGATCGGCAGTTACTGACATTTCCATACGGAATAATTACTCCAAGGAGGTTTTCGCAGAATGCAGAGACTTGGAAATGGGAGTCAGTTACTACTTTTATGGACTCCTCTTTCTTAATTACTTTATTAATTCAGGCCGTAAGGATTTAAATATTCAGCCCTCATACTTATACCAAACTGTCAAACTGTCATTCTCATAAAGAATGTATCATAACAATGACGGACGGTAAGATAAAATCCCGAAAAATGCCTTCTCTACAATTGAGCCGTCTTACTATTTCGGACTAAAAACTGTCAGAAGGCGGAGTATCCATTAATTAATGTTATTGAAATAAAAGGAATCGTGTGTCTTGTTTTGGACTCTGTTAAAACTGTTTTGGAGTTATTTTCTGATCCCTTCATTTGATAATTTTGGGCACGGAAGAGACGGTAGGTACTTTTAATTATTCCGTTTCATGCATGAAGAAGCCAAGAACGGGTGGAAGTATTGTGAGTAAAAGTCAATGCCATAAAAATTAGATGAGACACCACAAAAACATAATAATCCCCTTTATTCAAGTCTAAGGAACCAATACCTGCACCTAAATACATGCTTCGTCTCTGAATTTTAATGATTGTTCATGAATCATGATCGAATCTATACTGCAAGTTATGGAATGAATTCCATTCCAAGACGCAGTTCAACAAAGATTGGCACATAAAATAAACAGGAGAGTTAATCATAATGCTGAGCTACCTACTGCCTAGTTGATTCTGTGAGTATTATTGACCATCGTGGAATCATCATAAGCTTTGGCCATGGTCAAATAATTAATTGCCACCGCCATGGGTGGTGGTGGCGGTTGGTCCGTCGTGGGAGAAACTTTTCCACTTCTGCTGGACGGAATCTAACCCCGAATGTTTTAAAACCCTGGTTGAAATTTCAAGCTAAATTTTGAAATCAACTAGGGATGACTGAAACCAACTTTTCGGTAGGAGATAATTGCTGTTCCAGCTACATGATATGTTGTTTATCCTGCTCACCGTATCAATTAAGAATTTCAAAATCAAAATCAATGAAAGCAATTTTCCTTTTAAATGTAACGGCGTACAAACCAAACAGGGTATTTCTCTTCCAAGTTATTGAGGGATATTAACAAACTGAAAACGTCAGAAAACCCATAACTGGATAACATAAAATAACACGTTCGTACTGTTCCGGAGAGGAAAGAGAAAGCCAAAATACACAATGAATACACACAATATAGAAGAAGACATGGAGATAAAACCACACCATGACATTTAATAGGTCGTAGTTTTCCATTATTTTCCAATATTTACCCAAGCTGATTAAATGCTCAAAATCTACGCACGTGCCAAAACAATAGCCAGCCTGATAGAGAAAGTTTCCCAGGGAGAATACACATCTTCTCCATCCAGGTCCAGAGGAGACTGTATAGTACTACCACCCCCATACTACTACAGGATGATGCACACATAATATACATAACTCTATATACTTTTCTACATAGATTCACATTACACATATGCTGGAGGCAGCAATTCCAATTTTCTGTAGATATTCCTAATTTGAATGAATGCATATAGCTTGTATTAGAGCCGACACCACTGAAGACAGGACGAAGGAATGAAAACCCATCAGGGATAAAGTGAACATTATTGACCAAAAACAGGTTTACCCGAGGGGAAAGCATTAAAATTTAAAACCAGACAGGGTCAAAGATTAAAAATTATAATTTACATGTGATATTAAATAATGAGTTCCGCTATCTGACGAGCTTTCCGTCGGTATAAGGGAAAATAAAGGAAGAATTCCAATTCGTGTTGAAAATTTACTTAAAATTCGTACGGAAATATGAACGATACGATGTGGGAATTGAAACGTATAAAAACCATTATATCCACATTTCTTTGCATACAGTTTATGAAAAAACTTTTTCTTTCCTTCGTATTTATGATTAATTATGAAGTCCATTAAGATGTTTCATAAGCTGAAATCAAGTCTCGTGATGAAGTAATCGATTCCAGTCCAGACCACCAAATAAAGGGAGAAAATTAATCATTTTCGGCTTCTTTAAAAGGAATTTACTCCATCAAGTTCAGTCGAAACGGGATGGAGTTGAAGAGGAGGTTCCGACTCTGTTGAAATCAATTTCCTAATTTTCTCCTATGACTCTTTAGTCATTTCTGCCAATTACACAATTCCGAAGCTTATGGCAATTAGATTCTACATAATAGGAGGAGATAGCAAGGTTCGAGGAGGGCCAGCTCTTTAAGCTGAGTTTAACATGCAGCGAGGAATCTATCCCAAAACCACAAGTATTAATTATCCGCGGTCCCAATTGCCTTCCACAAATTTTACTAACAATCCTCTCTATTTTTACAACCCTTTTCAATAGGGATGTCGATAGTTGAGGCTATAGAAGCTAAAATTGATGCAATAACTAATGCAGTGCTTACTTAGCAGTTAGCTTTTATATGTATCCAAGAGTAGCTTAAACTAAAAGCAATGGCTCATTGTTATTTCGTACATTTTCTCCTCATTTTAATCATAATAATAACATTATGTTATGATGACGACTGCCTGTATATTTAATTATGATTTTTAGCCTTCTACAAAAGGGGGTTGCTGGTTAATTCAGACTTAATGCATTCATGCAATCCAAGCCACAAAGAAATTGGTTTCCATCTAAAAAAAAGGACGCGCTTTGTATTCTAAGTTGCCCTACTTTCATATTTTTTTTTAAATTCCACTTCCGTTACAAAAAATCAATCAATCAAGAGTCAATCAACCGTTTCAATCACTTCACGATTTTCTTCCTTTTTCGATTTGATTTTAGCTTAAAAAATCTGTCATGCATATTAATATCAAAACTTGCCCTTTCGTTTAGATTCTCATCATTAGATCTTAATAACTTAGGAATTGACTTTGTCATTTGTCATAGAATTGAGTGGATTAACAGAAATCAGAAATTTCGTAATAATTCAGAGTAAGCATCTCAAATTTTTGGAGGAAATGAGATTTATCAGATATAATGGAATGATTTAAATATTTTTTCCGAAGTTATTCTTCTACGCTTATAATAAATGACGCGGCTTTTCAATCTCCAGTTATAATTGCATTACTCATTAGAAATTCAGCATGAAGTTATTTTTTTAATATCTGCTAAATTAAACGAAGGATTTTTCTTAATAGCTCAAGAAAGAGAGGAAATGGGACCGTTCAAGAGTTTCATCTTTAGCATAGTTCAGGCTTGCTGGGCTAGCATTTAGTCACATCCTGAGGTTGTTATTAAAGAAAAAGAATTCGTATGCAGATTTACTTATACTCTCTACGTTCCAAGTTTTCTTTCACCGTGGATCTGGTACTGGCCTGGCATAGGATAAGTAGTTCTCTCGAAAAATCTTGCTCGTGTGAAATGAGAAGAGTTCGGAAGAAGAGGATAAGTATGTATAAAAAAGTATTCTTAAATTCGATCGATCTCTTCCCGAAACAATTTACATAAGAAATTCGTTCCCTTTTTTAAAGCTTCACATTTTCTAACAACAGAGAAAGATCGATTTTTACTTTTACTCCTTCGTACTTCATTGCTTTACTTGTTTCAGTGTCATCTTATTTCCTTGAGATAGAACTTGTAAAAGAAATAGTTGATTTTTATACATTTCTTCTTCCCCTTCCTTTCTACTCAAGGATTGTATTCCAAAAAGAAGTAATTTCATATTACGCTTGTGTGTATTTATGCACCCCTCTAGAAATGTTATAAAATTTGGCTCTCAGTTTCCCAGGCTCAGGCTCAAGTCTGTATATCTAAGACTAAGAGAAAGCATTCAGTAGAGATACTGGGTATATCCCTAGTTTAGTAGGATGATTGTTATAACCCTTGAACACTTTAAGATGTAGTAAGAGGCTGCTGGAAACAAGAGAGTTTCGATTGAAGTTCTTAGGCCTCTAAATCTTGTTAAATAAAAAAAACCAATAGCAAAATATAGAGGCTATCGAACCCTTTGGGGCTTCGAGTGCGTTCTGGTAGGTCAAATAGTCAACGATTTTAAATCCACAGATGCTAAACTGCGTATGTAATAGCATAATTAACATATATGACAGCTGGCAAGGTGGACTTGCGGCTCGATCAAGTCCTCGTTTCCATCAAGCTGCAAATCCTATTTCGTGTTGACCAAAAAGGCGAAGATTTCACGAAAATTAAAAACCCGATAGTCAAACCTGTTCCATGTAACAGATGTCCCTTTCTTAAGATACGTGGACGGAGATTTGTCGGGAGCAGGGTACAATAATAACAACAGTGTGTGTTTTCGACCTTTCGAGACCCGGTTGGAGAACCTCAAATCCTTTAAACAGGTTAAATCTGCAAGGCGTACCAACTATAGGGAATCCAGTGGGGTTTTAACTTTTAAAAGGTCGATAAATAGTCCGAAACTGAAGTATTCTAGCTATCTGTTCCCCGTGTCCATTAAAATCAACGTTTAATGTCTTAAATGTAATAACTACAAAATTTAGCGTTGTCAGTCCAATCTCATCATGAACTCTAGCAAATGAACAAAACAATGAACAAATTATATAGATTTGATAATTTCAAAAGAATCTCAGACTTCAGCATTTTATTCAAAAATAAAAGTGTACAATTCCCAAAACTTTCCCTACTCCTGCATAGCTTAGGAAAATTCTTTAAAAAACAATCCATGAAAAATGCATAAACACTTATTTTTTTCATGTTAAATTCATGAACAGTCCTCCGCTTGGAAGTTGCAAACTAGGCACAAAGTATCAGCTCTACCCGCCCCGAATTGCCATGAAGAAAATTAAAGTAAACTCGGAATAACTTAGCATAATCGACCAGAGAGAGAGAGAGAAAGGACAGACCTGGACAGTTGACAGTGCAATCCATTTGATCATATAAATATAAATGCCAAACTCAATACAACAAAATCCGTGCATACATGCAAGGGGGAACTGAACACACAAGGAATATTTCCCAAGTCAGCAGAAACCCCATTTAAATACCAACTAGAAAGTTTAAATCACGGGAATTTTGGAATAAAATATACAAAACAGGGCTATGTTTGATACAATATGAATATCTGTTGGATGCCTCGGCTTTCTCTCCCGCACATGGAGGAGAGAAAGCCGTATACAAAGGGAAGGTGCAGTCTGCAGTCTAAAGCCCAGCAGCAGAGAACAGATAAAAAGTCAGGGTATTCAAGTCCATAACTTTTATCCGATTTCAGGAAATCAGCTAGTGAATATCAACGAGATTTGAAAAGAAACGCATTAGTGACCACATACATAAAACATGACTCCAGGAATGGTGTGAAGTATAGCCTCCTCCTAGGATAGTGTAGCAGTAGTTCCTCTTCAATGCTCGTTAAACGACCCAAAGGCAATGGCACACCGCGCGGGTTGATGGCATAGAACGGTGTGGTATATTTACACTTGACTAAACTTCTGTCCGAGTTTCCTATCACTCTTTGCCACTTTTACCCAAAACCACATGCATGAATATCGTCCAAAAAGTTTACCCGCAATCACCGCAACTCTCTCCTCAGCAGAGGAACTTTATTCAATCCGTTCCCTATATATTCCCAGAGATAATAATAATACAGGGGAAAAGTTGGACTCCAATAACAATAAGTTTGATCCCGAACACCACCTCTAATACTATTACAGTCTCAACTCAACACCTCTTGAATAAATCTTATCGGAGGGAGGGAAATCGACAAGTCAATTGCAATTGACTCCAGTCCACAAACACAGATTCAGATGTCCAATGACAAATCTCCTCGTTCAGAGTTTACAAAAGTCGGAATAAACTTTCTCCTCTTGACGTATTAGCTTGATTTTTTCTCTTTCCTTGTCACATCACCAGAATCGGAGCTTGGTGAGTTTGGAGAAAGTTATTGATCTCATTCATCCCCGACTCTCCGGAAAGGAGAAGCTAATGAGGAATAAATTAGCGAGAGGAAGAGGTGTCGAGAGGTGACAGTTGTTGGACCGAGAACGCTTGTCACGTGTAATGAAAGGGTTGAGGTTGAGAGAGCGAGAGATCTGAGAGGATTGAAGCCCCAATGAAGACTGACGGTTTTGAATGGTCCCAACCAGAGGTTGGTGTTTGGTACATCTTGGAGCTCGCTGCTGGTTCTGACACCCCTTTCCTCTGCTTCCCTGGGACACTGCTGCTCAACTCCACGAAATGATGGGGAAACTACAACGTATTACAGATACCCCTTCCGAAGAGACCCAACAGATCTGATATTCCGTGGGTCCAAATACCTCGGCGTCGTTGGCTCTAGTAATATTGTTCCAAGTCGGATTTGGGATGATGGGTACGAAGGATTTTTATATTATGCATCGGAGTACTAATCATTCCAACTTAAAACAAACTAATATTTTGGCAAACGGATTTTTTTTATGTTCCGCTCGCTCGGGCATTCCTCTCTACAGCTACGGCTGGACTCAGCCGTGGCGTGCACTCCTTTGATAGTAATTTAATTG
Source organism: Desoria tigrina (assembly GCA_906901685.1). Taxonomy (NCBI): domain Eukaryota; kingdom Metazoa; phylum Arthropoda; class Collembola; order Entomobryomorpha; family Isotomidae; genus Desoria; species Desoria tigrina. Next base: position 1,064,932 of record CAJQTU010000014.1, read on the forward strand.
AGCTTCATTATTACTTTGCTTTCATATAATAATCAAATAAGTATAAGGTTTGTTTTGAATATGAAGGAAACGTTGGCCACAAAAATGCAAATTTTATCTCGAGACGTAATAAGCAGGGAATTGGAGTTGTATTTTGTGTTAAATTAATCGGAAATTCCTCCCCCGTTCTTATGTGTGCTTGGAAAGTTTTAGGAGTTAAAATCCATACTCAAGAAGGTCAAAGGGTAAGATGGGTAGATGTATTCCTTATCGCAGGGTATAGGAGAGGGCTACGTTTGATATTTTAAGTTGGTATTCGGCGTATTATTGGACACCCTGACTTTCATGTAGATGAATAATACTAAAAGGCAACTAGTAATTTTAAATACTTGGTATTTTAAACCGAACTCTGTATATACAATCCCAATGCACGATAAGCAATGAAAAAAGTCTCTTACGAGAAAACTTGGGAAGTCTCCGACTGTCTCATTGTTCGTGAAATTGCAGAGAAGATTTTTAAAACGTCATTTGTCACGCATCACAACTTAATTTTTCCATCCAATCTCAAATCCAATTATTTTTTACGTTTATTGTAGGGAACATGCATACAGGATCGAAAACAAAAAATAAAGAGTTTTTCTTGAAGAATAAAAAACACTCGTTGGTGGTGGTGTGGTTCTATTGTCCTTCGCTTGTTCGAATGTAAAAAAAACGGAAGAATGCCGTATTGTAATGGTTCAATGAAGTCTGAAGATGGACCTTGTGCCTTTGGATTTGATCAACTCCTGTGTACCGATAGAAATATTTTGGTTCCTTAATTTTAGGCAGGTAGCAGAGGTAATACTAATTACCCAACAGTTAGGGTCTGCTTACAAACACTAAAATGGCCCGAAAATAAGCTACGTAATGGTTTTCTGATTTCTTTGGAGAATCTGAAACAGTTTTTATATTAATTTTATATTGCATGTGCTTATTTTGCCTAAGATAATATATTGATTGTTCGATTGTAGTTCAAACTCAAAGGAAGCAAACGTTAGCCTTTTGACAGGATTATTATGGCCATTTATATGATTTGTTTTAAGACATTATTCATCTAAGCGTTGAACGTAGATTACGTTTTTAATTTGGTAAGAGCTTCCTTTAATCCACTAATCTACTTCCATGCAGAAAACCGTTTTAAATCCTTACTAATTTCAGATTAATCCATATAATATATTAGTTTCGATGGTTTAAAATTTCAACTTCAAACTATTCGAGAAAAACTTTAAAGCAGTAAGGGCTGAATTCACAAGCCAACCTCTATCAATGAGAAAAATATCCAGCCATTAAAAATAAAACTACCAACACACTGTCAAAAACGATTAAAACTTAATTTAACTTCAAACTAAACTCCCAATTTCATTTACACACTAATTACACGATATGCTTATTTTGTAAATCCAAATCCATACTTAATCCAACTTGAAGGCCGTAATCCGTAATACAATCTTAAAATAGCTGGAAGTCAAAAAGTCATCTTCCCTATATAAAATATTAAATATCCGTGCCCAACCGTATGTACCCGTACCGATCCGACCCCCATATTCGTACATCTGAAAGTCTGTAACCTACAGGTATTACAAGGTTTATTTATTACATTACTAAGCCAATTATGCATTCCTAATGCTATTCTGTAGTTGAATAAGGAAACCTTGGGAAACTTGATAATAATATAGTTCCTTTAAATCTTTGACTTTATAGTTAGTCTTTCTTAGTCAGTTTAAGTCAGGCTCTAACTCTAGAGGCAAAGAAGGAAGGGGAAGTAAGACGTTGCTGGTTAAGTTCACAGAATTATTAGAGAAGTTCCATCCAAGAGCTTGAGGAAAAGAGAGGCTGTGTGGAGAAGAGAGCTTATTGAATCTTGAATCCATGGATTTGGATTGGATTATGCGTACAACAGAAAATTCTAATCATATTCCTGATTCAAGTATTTTCCCTAGACCCACCATTGCATTGTATAATTCTAATGGAAAAGACGAAAAAAATGACCCAATCAAAATCCATACAAAAGGAACAAAATTGAGGGCTCGTAAAAAATGAAAGGGAAAGTTTTCGGGAAATTTTTTTTGTGTGTGCTCTGCAAGCCTCTTGTCTCCTCCTGCTACTGCCAGGTCCCATTTTTTTCATCACATCATAACCTATACATTCATAAGTAGATAGCTAGGTAAAAAGGTAGTGGATATTATTATTAATAGAAAATGAAGGAACACTCAATATTTTCACTTTTGATTACCTCCTATTCATTCACTTTGATAGTCTTGTGAAAAATATTCCCTTTCTCATCCAGAATTTATCATTATTTCCCGTCCCCCGGAATCGGAAAGATCGTATAAGATATGAAGCAGTTATGGGTAAAGAGGTAGGTCTAAGGAATCTCTGTCTTACCAAAAGTTATCACTTCAGGCACATGTTACTCTCAGCTATTTATTCTTCTATCCCTCTATTTTATATTCTCTTTCAGGAACGAAATTACTACCTTTGTTCTCCGTACAAATGCTGCATCCATAGAAGTAATAATATAGAGGCTAGCGCTTTATGGCAGTTCAAACAAATCTTGCCTGATTTGTGTCCACAATTCAGAGTTCTTCAACTTCACCTTGAATGCACAGTTTGGGTTTTGGAAAACATTTTACAAAAATAGATACAATGCTACCGCAGAATGGATTATGGGATTAATTCTTGTGGTTTTTGGGTTTAGAGGTTCCATTTAATGTTTGGAAAAGCATGGAGATTCCTATTATTGTTGTCTTTACAGTGAATACAGTGTAATGCATAATCAATATTAAAGAAAATTGATGACTCGTATTGTCACGTGGACAAGGGGTTAGAATTATTTCAACACGTGAGATTATGTTTGTGATGCTACAGAATTGTACGTATAACTTTTGGCTGATACTCATTCGAAATCTGGAATTCTCATGGATCCAACGGAATAGGGACAGAATTAATGTAAACAAATAGGCTCATTAAAGGTAGTATCTGTAAAACAAATTTCGTTACTTTAATTTATTTGTCCTTGCTTCCCTGTTTTTCCTTTCCGAAGAATATAGGAGCAAAAGTAGAGTTACAGTTTAATGGGAAATTAACATATTAGGATCGTCCTCTATCCAAAACTCTCGTTCTCTTTCTCGTAATAGATGAGCTTCGAAAATAGAGTTTCACGGCTCAGTCAGTTCCGTTCTTTTCCTTCCGCTTCTGCTTATTCCATGCTCTCTTTCTGTAGTTCCATGTATATGAAAATCGTATCATCATGAAAATGGGATAGAAACAAAGTAAAAACGGTGGAGGTAAAAACTGCTTAATTTTATGCATGGTTTCACAACTTGAAAGTTTGCTATTAATACGGAAGTCCACAAAGAATAATTTCTAATGTCATTCACTCCAAAATGGGCCAGATTTTTTTACCTAAACATTTACTAGTACTAGCCATGAATAGCTAATTGTAAGCTCATTCCAATTTCATCTAGAAGCGGAGCAGCAGGATTATAATATTCTGTTCAATTCTCTTTGAATTGAAAATATGCATGTATAGAGGGTATGATACTAAAAGCCTTGAATGTTTATATACTCTCCTCATCAGACTTCAATTTTCTGCCCGAATGATCAAAAAAAAGTCATAGCAAACGAAGTTTCGACGATAAAGGATGATTTAATTCGATGGTTTATGCACCAAATGAGGTAATTCAGCTAAGCTTTGTATAAGTTATGTTTACAGAGCCCAAAATTATTTTAGTATTAAAACAAACGGAAGTACCTGCGTTTCAACCGCAGAAGTTCAGTTCCAGGTTTCCCAAAGTATTCTCAAAACGCTTATACGTCACTATTGAGTCAATTTTTGCCTCTTCCAATCTCATCCAACTATAAATATTTTCCAAACAACACAGTTCATAAGTCCACTGTTCCTAGTCAAATTAACTTGACACAAAAAATCCCGTAACTCCGGATCGTTTAAGACAGCCTTGTTGGCTCAACAACAAACAAAGGCAAACTGGTATTGCAAAATAAACTGGATAAGTTATTGACCTGAACTGACTCTTCTCACGCTCCATATGCTCTCTCAAACGAATCCATGCAGCTGTTACACATTTTTCTGACTGTCCTGTTCGAAGGAAATTGCAATACAGCTCTTATAGGGCATGGACCTAATTAATATTGCATGTAAAATGTAAATACGAAGACCAACCCCGTAAAAAACGGACCTGACACCAATACAACAATATCCTTTGGAGTCCACTTTACAACCAGGTCTACTCCGAAATACTACTCCAAACGTACGAGTGTCTCTGTCTTTACTAGAGCCAGATACAATAAATAAAGCTGACCACTTGGTTGTTGGATAAAGAGAACCGATTTATTTATTGTATTGCAATGGAACGTATAGTCTAATACTTTAAACCTCTTCCTACATCAAGGCAAACAGGGTTTTAAAATGATATTGGACCATGCTCATCATTCCCGTGCTCTCATCTCAATCTTCCATGTTAGCCAGGATCTAGTATATAGATTTTGGTACGTGTTGGTCGGCCTGTTTAAAACTAAGGAAGGGGAGAAGGGTAAAGTAGGGTTGAATTGTTGAATATGATCATCTTCCACTTTTGCTGCTGAGGAACAGTGTGAATGATCATCAGCATATGAAGATGCTTAGTTACAAGACAGAGGAAACTACATCTTGCTAAGATTGAAGAATGTAAAAATAAGTCTCTTGGATACGGAATAAGAGGAGATGTGTTCTTGTGAGCTCCACACCCCCGGTCTCCGAGGCGCCACGTTCTGCCTCCGGGCATCAGTCTGTTACCTGGAACACAGGACCTGACCCCTTGCACAACTCCGCGCCTAGGCTCGTGCCCTTCGGAACAAGCGGTACCCTTTAGCTGCCTTTTTTCTCAAACTATCTCAACTTTTACAGAGGTATTCCTCCGACCTGTAGCCAGAAGTTGGAGCTGGAACCAAAGAAACCAGAGACAGGTACAAAAACGTGATATCCATAGTCCCTGATCTGATCAACTATATACTGCCACGACGACTCGTAATATAATATACGGACACCATAAGGACTGGTCGAAGGGTCCCTTGAAATCCTGAGCATCGTCCTTTGTATCTCATTTGAAGCCGAGTACATGTAAACGCTCTTCCCTGTACGGAGGAACAAGGTTGCAGAAGAGTTACAACAGGTGTATAGTCTTGTAAATACAGGAGCGAGTTCCTTCGACATATATACATGCAGGACTTATTAGGGATGAAGCTAAGATGAAGAAGAAGAAATGATAATAATAATGATGAAGAAGAAAGAGTATAAGATGAAGAGGGCAAGAGGAAGAAGCGGCAGCAGGTGCAAATAATGCACAAGACATTAATTTATCCTCAATACTGAAATACGAAGTAAAAAATCCAGAGCAGGTGGCCCCGTCTTATCATCACAGTAACTTCTAATCATCCAGAACCTTATTTGATAGTTTACTACACCCTTAGGCCTAGCCCCTGTCCGGCCCTACTTATCAATAATGCATAAATTATTAAATAACTCTTACCACCGAACTTCGACTTGTCCCTCTGTTTTTTTTAATACGAGGGAAGAAAGGTTGACGAAACAAGACAATGGTTGACCGATCAAACGGGAAGATTAGATCAATGTTCAATACTTCAATGACCAGCCCTAAGTTGCAGCCCCGAATTAATTATGAATGATCCAAATAAAATAGTGTGACATGAAAGTAGCTATACAACAGTTGCGTTTATTGGTCACCTTTATAGTATACAATGATTGTACTGAATGGAGTATGGATTAACACATCTTTCCACCCGTGTTAATCAATGGAAAAGCGTGTGAATCCAATCACAAGATGAAAGGTTTCTGATTCAGTGCGAATGATAAACTTGGTAATATATAATAATACAAATCTGTCAGAGAAGGAGATGGAATCATTAAACATAAAACCCGAAGGTGACGGCTTCAATTATACTTGGAATAATAATAACACGTTAAGGGAGTTTGTGGATTTTAAATCCGAACCAAGGGCCCACAATCCCCATTCATTTCGAAAGTAGGGAATTGTTGAAATGCACCTTGAGGGAAAACATCCATCCTTTCAATTTTGAAATCAATTCATTTCATTTCATAAAACTCCGGCGCCAGAGTCGACAGAACGAAGTAGAGGACGACAGTTTCATCTGTGCATAAAAAGAAAACACTCAGAGAAGGAAGTTCTCTTGACAGGAGTGAAATATGCTTTCCATTAAAATGAGCAATAAAAGCCAGGGAAAAAAGAAAATTTATGTTGATAAAATTCCATTTTTCCATACTGATAAATTCATATTTTCTTAGCCTGGGAAAAAGGAGCTTTGCTTAGCTCTTCGCATAGAAGAGAGACAGAGAATTCATCTCATTCCTTTTTCATATGACCAGAGAGCAAAAGAAGAATCAGAATCAGAAGTTACAAGTTGCTGTCTTGACAAGTCTCACGTGTACCTATTATCTCCTCTCTCCCTTTGGGACATTCCTTGCTAATATCCAATTTAGCCAAATCCAGGTCAGTAAATTTCACTATACGGTCCACCACCGTGGGAGAGTACTTGATGCATAAAAATACATAATGTCCTCCTCTCGGTAGTAGAATCTATGCATTTGTTCCCTTTTGTTGTCTTAACATCGTTTTTAAAGCGTATTTTAATAAGATTTTTAGCAGAATATATACATCATGAAAGGAGGATCTAAACTGATAAAAGGGTCGTTTTGGAATTTTTGGATGTCGTAGATGTTCCTTTGCGCTCCCATTCAATCCCGATCCGATCTGCTCCTTCTTGGAAAAAACTTGAAAAACTGCAGTACCACATAAGTTAATGAAATCTCACAAGTAGAACTACTCGTAAATAATGTAATTGTAACAAATTAAAAGGTTCAAAACCTTTAGTTGGTTCAGAACACCAATAAAGGTCATCCAATTCCCTGCTTTTGCAAATGGCTTGGTACGGCACATGATTTCGAATTGCATCGTACGTATATATTATATGAAACTTTTAGGAGAACGAAATCCGACTAGCAGGATAAAAAGATATCTCACATGCCCCCACTAGTATCTAATATCCTGATACCTACTTGAATAACCTTCATTATGCGACATAAATCACCTTCGACTGAAACTTACAAGGTAACATTCCCAACTGTACCACCCCGATATTTTTCAAACCGGTCTCATTCGAAAGAGGAACTAAAATAATGAAACTTTAATATAGGAACTATGGGTGCATAAAATATATTTGACCTAGTAAAGTAGGTCGGAAAGTTGGAGACCTGGCGCTGTTTGAGGTATTCCTATGGTAAATCCCCGTTTAGATTTTGCGAAAAGGCTGGTTCAGCGCAATACTAATTTGGAGGGTCCTCCAATGTTAACTCCCTATCTCGGTCGCGACTTTCCAGGGAAAAGAGGTGAAAAGGGGAAAACTCGACTTTCTCCTCTTTCTCCCCTTCTCGCCCATGCAGTTTTTCGTGTAAAACTCGCAGTTCTTGACCTTCCTACCCACTTTACTAGGTCAAATATATTTTATGCACCCATAGTTTCAATATTAAAGTTTCATTATTTTAGTTCCTCTTTCGAATGAGACCGGTTTGAAAAATATCGGGATGGTACAGTTGGGAATGTTCCCTTGTTAGTAATTCAATACGATCCAGGATTTGTTATAAATTTTCGATCGGGGAAAATTTATGGGATTCTTTTCCATCTATATAATTCCTTGTGCACAACTAATACTTTTATCTTTGGAAAGGATTCGATATTCGATTGGAACACCTAGAGGTAAAATATATTCCTTCGTAATAGCAATGTGTGTTTTCCTTCCATCTCTTCCCTATCTGTATAGAACGCGAGATAGAATTCATACAGCATACAATTCCCCTCAACTCGAAACGCCTATTTTCTTTCCAGGACTATTTATTACATTTGCTAGAGGACAGATAGATTTGCATAATGTTTAATGTAAATCACTAAAAAAGTGCCCGAAAAACACTTATAAAGAAACTCATTTTATTCTCAAACAAGGCATTCTGATCTTCAGGAACTCAACTTATTTTAGTTTCAGCCATAATATTTCCACCCGACGTATGAGTACGAAGATAATAAACTCTTCAAGAGTGTCGTGGTGTTGACAATGGAAAGTCTGACGGATTTTAAATCCAGATCTCTGCGTCCTAAAGTCCGAACCGGACCTTAAATTACCTAAACTGGATGATGAAAACTGAGACGCTTTACTTGGGACAGGGCAGATGAAGTTACGGGACAAAAAATAATTCAGATATAACCAGACACCAAGAGCCAACCGATCACCTTCTCTTCAAGCTTTTAACATGAACACATGACGCGGTCGTTGATGCGGTTCTAGCACGGCATGAGCCAGGCACGTTCCCCTATCTAATATCCAAAGTATCCAAGCCCGTCCTTCAGTCAGCCTCAACAAACGAAAAAGAGACTGGAATTGTTGGATGGAACGTAAAATACGTAAAACCTGCTACGGAAACTGGTTCAAAAGTCCTCTACAGTTGATCGAATCGTATCTCAAATTGTAGGATAGACACAAGCAGATATTAACTCTAATCAGGTAGCCCTGCATAAATGCCACTTTACTTCCCTCTGGTCTAGTCGTTGCCCCATAAAATTCATGCATATACTGCTATCCGAAGACCTGTTATATGTACTAAACAACTTAAACCTGTATGAGCCACTACTGACTGCTACGGCTAGCGTAAAACTGTGACATTTGAAGGCTTTTGACCTAACACAAGGGATGAGATTCTATCCTGGAATTCCAGTTCGACCCAAGAAACCGTGTAGCACCTGTTGCTGTTGTTGACTTGATCGTCTTCAGTATCCCTTTACCCCAAGATTCCAAGGGTATACCATTTATGTAAGGGATACGAGCTTCATGAGGTAATTATTTTATCTTGGAAATTTTAAAAAGAACGGTTCCAATGATCAGTACAGCAAAGGTTATCAAAAAATGTCTTTGTATCAACCATTGAACCTCATCGGAATATTATTGAATTGAAGTAATGGAAATTGTAATCCTACCGCAGAATTTCTGCGATCCACTGAATTTTAAGTACAAATCAGAGATGCATGGCTAGTTTTTGCTTTACCACACTTCAACCAGTGTGTAATCAATGAAGTAGGAACAACTGCAGCAAACGAATTTCAAGCTTATAACAATCTCTAAACCTCAACACTTGATCGGATTTTAGTTTATTCTTGGCAATATAGAGAAGCAAACGTCATCCTTGAATTAAGAAGAGCAGTATCTGCTGCGTCATCATCAGTAAGGAACTATAAAAATGTTCCAAGTAATTGAGTGAGATTCGTTTGTTGTTTTTTAGTCAAGATTATTACACCATTTACTACATTGTAGCCACAATAATGCTAGAGCGATTCTCTACAATTCAGTCTTCGTATACCTCGTCTGTTGTGTGCATCTTCCTGAATGTTCATGGTTGAATGATGCTTCTGCACTTAATGTCTAATCTTATCTTAAGTCATAGTGCAGTTTGTTGAATATTATTGATCGTGCGTATACGTAATACTGAACCCGATATTAAAATACTTGCGTCTATTTACCCCTTTTGGTTACTTTCACTTTCGTTAAATCACAGATTAATAGTCAAAGGGCCAAAAAAAACTTTGGTCACAGTTTTTTAGCCTTAGTCTGAAAGTAAAATACTCAAATTACTAAATTAGACCATACTGCTACATTCAGCATATTAAGTAGAGCAAAAACATGGAAGTGGAAGTAAATTAAAATTCTAAAATAAAATCCTGTTAGAACTTTCAGACGGACTGACTAACTTAATTTCATTATTTTGGTTTGTAATAAAATGCTTACATGATTATACACAGAACTTATTGTAGGCATAGGCAACTTTGAACCCTTTTCGAAAATTTAATTATTGAATGAATGCAGCTCAACTGGATTAGTCAATAAATTCAAATAATAGGAATGACATGCATTCAATTAGGGACTGAAATACAATATATGTCTATGAAGCAATACCGAATGAAACTTAAAAAAAAAACTCATTGAAAGCAGTGACAGACTTGATTTACAGAAGACGGGTGTTAGAGATATCGAGGGATTATCCAGCATTGAACTGTGTCAAACCCTTTGAACGACATTACGTAAAAATGAAATAAGTCTTTTTTGTGTGAACCCTCTGGAACTAGGCGCTTTGAAAAGAATCTAAGGGTTACAATTTAAATTGAATGAAAAATTTTGATGCACCGATTTTAATGCTCCAGTTCAACAGAAAGTGTAAATAGCCTCCGAGAAATTAAAGTGTCAGTCAACATTAGAGTTTGAGCAAAATGGGAATAATATATTTACACTGTATATCTACTATATAAAGTAGAAGAGGCTGTAGTATGTCTGTTTTATCGCTTGTATTCGATATCCACACATTTTCGATTTCAAAATCTTTTCGACACAGACTGGCACTAGGACAGAAATATTTCCGATTACCACCACTTTAGATACCATTGGATGTTGAGCTGTGCGATTTGGGGACCAAGGACGTTAGGGGGTGTGACGAAGGAATTTTAAAGAAGGTGATATTTAATGTTGAAGCTTTTAAGGAAATAGGCGTTATTTATTCAATTATTTCTTATTAAAAAAATTGAGTTCTGATTGATTTTTTAAACTGTTTTTGACGATGCCCGTACGCACGGGCACCCCGCACCGATTGCTAACATAGTATAAATTCAACGGATTTACTTTTAAAATTGATATTATAGATTATACACAGGACTTGTTTTAAAATTTTGTGTACCGACCGAGCCTTTTATTTTTAGAGGCTTTCCCTTATCCATCAGTTTATAAACAGCTCTCCTTCAAAAGTGACAAGAAATTTTGGAAAGAATAAGGTTAAACCAGAATATCATTTTAAATCACTGAGATTTCCAAAGGTACAGATTTTGGACTATTTTTAGAAAGTTGTAACATAAAAAACAATTAGGGGTTCTGTTCTGAGTCTAATAAAAAATTCCTCAGAGCAATAGGATTACATTTTTTGCAAAAGACAATAATCCAGCATTCTGTCCGCAACATTCGGATTTAAAAGTGATCTATTTCCCAATGGACACAACCTCAGCAGTCCTCGTTGCAGAAAAAAAGCTTTAGTTTACGATTGGTCACTACACAATCTATAAATCCATATATTATGCAAAGGCAAAATTAAGCTCTCATACGCTGAAGAAAAGCAAAATTAAATTCAGGATCTCTAAGGAATACAACAAAGGCCGGGCTCAGTACAAATCTTGAATTCTAAGTCACCTCGAAATTGCAAAATTTTGTGTTTCATTTAGGTGGGATGATGCAGAAACTGTTTTACGAAAATATACTATTGCTTTTGTATTTTTCTCTCTGAAAACAACTCCTTATCCTCAATTAATCTTCAATCTGAATACAGCTATCTCTCTAAATCTATAGAAATACATACTGTTAGAGATTGTAAAAAATCAAACTTCTCTTATGTAGTATATTGAGGGCATTAATGTGTTCCTTCCATTAGGTAAACGAAGGAAGCTTCAAAGTACGTCGTACATCTGACAATACTTGTGAAACGGATAGAATTCTTAAAACAAACACCACTTTTTTACAAAAGCGAAAGGTTATGGTTGAAAGGGGAAACGGGACACGCAATGATGTAAGAGGATCAACTAATATTCCATATAATACAACCAATCGAATAATCGAACTAGTGTTAACAAGGGCTTTCGTGACATAATAAGGCTCCTATCTTTAACCGTCTAAATCCTAGATGTTCTAGATCGAGACAACAAGGAAGAACAATTTTTTTGTTTACTCGCGGTAGAGATTTTCATGGTCTTTAAATATTCTCCAATTACAAGATTTTTAATGGACCACCCGGAAAACATGTTATATCTTTCACGCACATTTCCTAAGACAAAAACCTCCTTCCCAGAAGAATTCTTCATTCTTATTTCTTTGGACGTAAAAAGTGTCTAGGAAAAAACTTCATCACGAAAGTTTAATATTGTCCGGAGAGAACTAATAAAAATACTGATATGTTTCTCCATTCCATTCACGTGGGGACCCATCTCATCTCAATGTATTAATTTCGCAAACTAAAGTAAATGTGGACTAGGGAAGAGGAAAGGAAGGAGGGAGAAAGAGAGAGAAACGCTCCAGTCCAGTACTAAACCTTACTTTTGGAACAAAAATCCATAAAATTTAATAATAAAACTGAAAGAGTTTCTTGTTTTATCTGAATATCTCATGGAAGTAAGGAGAATTTTTATTTTATTCCTCGCATATCTTCTAAACCAATGCGTACAAAAATACTTTTGAAATTCTTAGCATTACTTTTTATCCTAACAAGTTTTTTAAATGGCAGAAACTTCCTTAATTATAATTGCCCCAAACTAGGAAAGTACATAATAACTTTGAAAAGGAATTCACTCCTGATACCCTCCTAGCTTTGCCCAGGCAATTTAAGCCCTTATGAGTCAGCAACATTTTTATTTTAAAAAGAGGACATACCACCACCACCAAGAACAGATTTACTTTTAGCAAAATTATTTCAAACTAAAAAATAGGAGGAATTTTTTGAAAAATATTCATCTGATCGCGAAACGAAGCCACTACGTGTAAGATCTACTTGATTGAACTTACTACAACTGATGCCCGACAGTAGACAGTAATACATATTAATTGTTAGCCCTATTTTTCAAGATCCCATTATGACATATTTTCCTCAACAAAAACTCTTGAATTTAAATTCTGTCAAAAATTATAATTGGTTTCCCCAACCTTGGAAGTTGGAAACACTCTATACTTCCAATTATAGTTCAGAGCAAATAAAGTAGTCCGTCCTTCCATACTTATAACTTACCTATAGTTACCTCTTTACGACACAGTCCATTACTTGTTTTCTTGTTAATAAAATTAAATTTTGAAAGTGACAGTCATTCCGAGTACATTAAAAAATGCGGGTGTATTTCCTGATAAAAATTTCATAAGCTTTGGGCCGACTACTTGAATCAGCTTCCAAGTTCTAAGGAAAATTTAGCAGCGTTATTATATGGAGGAAGAGGGACAGGAGAAGAGATAGAGATATGAAATTTTGTATTTTTTTAAATTATGAAGGTAAAATGATGCTGTCACACTCTCTCGTGCCAGGAGCTAATGTTAATGTAAACGAAAATACATTTCTCTCTCCCTTCATAACAGAATATAGAGAAAATATAGTTATTATTTGTCCCAACATTATATTAAATTTCAACCCTACCCTACCAGGACCCATATAAATACACAGTGTGTTTCATACATTGCACATATAAATATGCATGTAGAATATGGACATATATTTACACAAAAGTATATACTAAAAAGCTCTTGTGTTAGTACATCAAGTAGATGAGAATACAACTAACTTAGAACTACGTATACGGGTTGCTGGTCTCGGCTCGTTTTTTTCTCCAGCAAGACACAATTAGCGTAAAAGTAGCCACAATTCATCCGTCTTTTGGTCCACAGGGATTCATCCCCAGTTAGATACTCTTACAGGACAATTATTTTACATGGCTCTTCTTTTTTCTTCTTCTCTTTACGGGAAGGGAAAAAATATCATTTTCCATAAAATGAAACGCCTCTGTATATCTCCATGAAAGGGAATATTTTATACCACAAAACGTCTTTTTTAATAGGTTCCCTCATACCATAATTTTTGTCATTCCCTTTACATTAGCAAAGAAAACAATTCCCTTTTAAAAGTAAAGCTACAAAAATTTTTAAGAGAAGGAAAAGAAGCTCCCGACTCTCTCTCTCTCAATAACGTCCATGTCCTCTGTTTCCCTTCACTTAGTAATTCAGAAAATAGAGTTAACTTAAAGTAGCAAGGCCTATGCTAAAATATGGAAGAAAACAAATGTTTCTTATTTCAATCAACTTCATCTCCTCCTTTCTTCCTATCGCAAGCACAAGCTCCAGTTCCCTTCCATATTTTGGTTGAATTGTATCGGAGGATGTAAAAACACTCATTTCCCATTAATAGGATGCATTGCAATTGCGAATTCCAAACCACACTCAGCCCAAGACTCATATATAAATACTGAGATCGGAGGAAGTAATGAATCGTATTTCATTTATGCCCTTTCTACTATTCCTTGTCCGAAACCGCGTGGTGCTTCCTATAAAATTCTACAACTTCTCCTTCTCCAACAAATACAAGATCCGTAAAATAATCAACTTTCTTTGATACCGAACAGTTTCTGCATACAGACCTTCGCTTATTCCGTCTATCCAGCGAAATCACTCATCCATAATTCATGACTCATTGGCAGGGCATTTAAAAATTCAGTTGTCCATGGAATTTTCTCAGTTCTCAAAATAAAAGCAGGGAACGGCTACCCGGAAATTTCAATTGCCCGTGGTGTAGATAGCTTTCTCCCTCTGCTCTTGTCTCCGGTCAGTTAGACTTTCTCCAAAGATATGGGAAACATATTAAGGTATTGTGAGCTATCTCTCAACTTTCCCCGACTGCCTCATGCTTATTCATACATACATGTACTTACTCCCGGTCCGGCATGATGTATGTGTATTATACATTTAGGTGAAAGGGGTGCTGGTCGACACAAGGAAAGATTTTAAGACAAGGAAATGTATATATATATATATATATGCGTTATATGTTATTACATATTATGCATGTATATAACTGAATTCATACCTATATATGTAGAGAGAGATATAGAAATAAAGCATACATAAATGTGAAAGTAGCGGTGAGAGTTCGGCCGTACCTCTCGGCTGCTAAATAATCAAACTAGACTTTTGGAGTTTGTTTTTTTGTTGAAAGGAGCCCTTCTTCGTCTTGTTCTTTTTTCCTTATGAGCTGGCCAGGAAAAGACGACGTATAAAGTAGTCTTCTCTTAAGTCATGAGAAATGGAAAAAGTTTATATTCTAAATCAAGGAATATTGATGCAGAGGGAGAGGGAAAATAGGGAAATGAAAACAGGGCAAATTTTTTTTCACTATGTGGACTACCCATAAAACGTTTGAAGAATAATAAAAAAAGAGTAACTTCTACGAGAGGTCGGAGGGACATAAAGAAAGGAGAAGGGAGGAGGAGGCAGAAGGAAAACAAAAGCAAACAGAATAGAAATATTTTGTGAAGCATAAGAAATGAGATGGAAAAGGGAGAAATAAAAGGTGAATTTTACGACAAAACTTGACTAAAAGCAATTCCTGCTCCAAATCTCCATTGCATACATATTGCTCTCATCCTGTGAAAAAGACTGACTGCTGCCACACAACTGACACAACCCGTTCTGCTAATACTCTCGGCCTCCGATCTTAAACTTAAACTCCAGAGCAAAGATAGAGCAAAGACCAAGAGGAGAGAGATATCATATGAATGAAATGTATTGGAGATTCCACTGACTCTGACACTCTAGCTCAACTATCTTTCACCTTTAACAGGGAAGAAAAATAAGAGAGCTTCCTAGGCTGGAAAAATGTCTTATTTTTTCGCTATCAAGCCAAACCAAACTAGATTCATTCCATTGGAACATGTCCCTGCTCTCTGTCCATGACAAGATACGTACATTATATTATTTAAAATATCAAATAACAACTTCTTTCTGTTTTACTAGCAGTTTCTCTATTCCACTGTCGTGATTGCCTGACTCTTGAGCAGCGGAGCTGCAGATCTATCTATATGGTCGCTAGTGGTGAAAGTCAGGAAGAAAGAGAATGAGTACGTATTAGGGACGGGGTACGGGTATGACTTATTACGGCGAGCATCACTAGAATCATGAAGTCCAAGTACGTTGAAGTGATTGGATTTTACCAAATAGTGAATTACGAAGATTTTGTATCGACTGAATTCAGAAAAAAAAAATTCAGTTATCAGTTATTCTGATCTATATTTTGGATATTCACTTTTTCACTTCAGTTTTTGTAAATAGTTTTTTTTCACTGTATATTTTTTGAACCCGAATAGGCGATAGGAACTTTGATTTGATTTGATTTGATAAACTTTATTAATGTGTCAAAAGTTTCAGGGCTTTACAGCTCTGTTCTCCCAACTGTGACACAGGTCTCAGTTAAAACAATTACATTCAGTGAAAATAGGTATGGCAATACAAAGTCCAGTTATTTCCCGAATAACAAATAATTTTAAAATGGTACAGAAAATGAGTTGCTCCATTAAATATTATAGAATACAATCGAATCAGACCATCAAATGATCACCAAATATAGATATGTTGAAATAGAGTTCGTAATGCTAATAATGAATAATGATATATTCTTAGTACGCTGCAGAAAAGTAGATATATTTTCTAATGAAATACATGCATATAACATATGATGATTTTTCAGTGAATAATGAGCTGTCTTATTATTCTTAATTGAAAATTTTCACTTTTATTAAAATTAATAAAAAGAAGTCACGGAAGTTCTTTGTATTAATTTTAATATTGTTGATATTTTGATTTTCTAGAATATTTGCACTGCAAGATCGTTCAAAAGACAAGCGTCATTTATCTGGATGTTTTATGTGTCGTACATTTTGTAGTATGTCTAAAAACAACAACAATCAAGGAAACTGGGAGATCTTACCTTCGTCTTCGTGTAAAAAGAAAACCTAAAATGGTACTTTCGTTTGTACACTTCACGAGAAAATAGTGACGACGAACTGTAAATAGTGTATAGTAAGTTTATTTAGAATCCTTGTACTTTCAATTCTTCAGTTTTAAAACATAATTTATTTTGATAGTACAGCGATGAAAGGTGAAAGGCGACCGTTTGTAAATTTGGAAGTTTGTGTTTTATTAAGGCACGATAGTATGAGTCGTAAGGCGCATTTAATTTTCTAAAAACTGGCCTTAATTGAATTGTAATAGTTGCAATACTTAACATCGATCCACGTTTCTAACTAAAATAAAACTTGAAAAAAAATTATTTTAAGTATAATAAGAGTAACTGAACTGTCCTCTAGTTTATGTTTTTCCTAGAGAATTTTGGGGATCAAAAACAGTTAATATTGTGATTGAATACAGTTTCGACAGGGCAACAGTAGGACAACAGTAGGTTTGCTTTGGAACTGATTGTCACACAGACTAAGGTGGTTGATATGCAGATTTTTTAAATTAAGGTTGAAGGTGAAAACGATTATGGATTAGTAAAGTCCTTTACATCAATGTCGCCAATTCGGGTTCATTATTTTCATATCATAAATTTGACACATTTCGTATCGGACCAAGGATAAAACTTTTGATTGAATTTTGATAACCGATTAGCATATTTTAAATCTTTATCAAACACAAGCAGAACGTGTTATGAGCTTTCTCATCACGGAACACCACTTAAACTAATGCTTATACCTACGGTTAAATTTAATTTCCTTAAGGTTTGCTTAAAATCCTGCTAGATTCCCGCTTGAAAGGGTTAAATCTCTATGTTGTTGCGTAACAAAAATTTGTAGTTGGAAAGGAAAGGGTTAATAGAACATCGGGCATTTTAGTATACCTTCTCTAGTGTCGTATGGACTTTTCCTAATGCCCATGCATCGTCCTATAAAACTTGTATTTTTCTACCGCAATTATGGCGAATACAGTAAATTGTGAACACTACCCTCGGGAAGTTATTCCTGTGAGCTATTTTTGATTAGAGGCTAAATGCGAGTATTTAGATCTACTTCAATTCCGTTTGTACATAGTAGGGCTATTCCGTACGTTGTTTCGTAGTGTAAGTTAGAATTTGGGCTGATCTTGTACATCTATCTATCTATGCTATTTAAATTCAGCATTAATTAAGTAAATTAAAATATACAAATGTGAACACAAATTGTGAATTCACAATTTTTGGATGTTTTTACAGCTTTTCAGTATGTTCCAAAGCAGTACACTTTCTTGTTTAAAATTCAAAAGCATTCGATAATCTAGGCAAGCCGGACTTTCGATGAATTTCGCTAAAGTATATAAAGTAAGCGTGCAAAGATATTTGAACACGTTTTTGGCGTCATTCATCAATTGTCGGTGCAGACCAAATATCCAAAGCGATTAACTTTTAATAACTATCTTTGTCTTGCTTTCATATTTGCATAAATCAGGTTATCACGTATATTCAGGACCTCTAACTTGGCTAAATCACCATCACCGGAATCCATTGCACCGTTTCAATCATGGCACAATGCAAGGCTCCGTTCTAAGTTCTATGATAATGTGTAGCAAAATTATTCATTATCTATTCAAAATAATGTTGCAAGTCTTATTTCACTAAATCTGGCAACGATTGGAATCATCTTCATTAGATAAGATAAACCAAATTTCGAAAGAAAATACAAACAGTATTTCTACAATTTCGCTGTAATAACTTTTGAATTATAAACTAGTTTAGTTTTTAGTTTATTGGCCGTCGAGCAATCCGCTTTTGAAAAGCCGATTGCATCGTTTCGTTTTGAGAATTTTTGGTCCCTCTCCGAAACAAGTAATCTGAATTTACGTTTGAAATTTCGTCTTTGCTGTTACGATTGAGTTCATCTGAGCTGGTAATCACACAATGTTTGTTCAATTATTTTTTAGCATGTTGAAAAGGAATGACACGCGTGAGAATTTACTATATATCTAATGTAAAGTGAATAATTGCTATACTTTGCTGAAAGTAAAGAGAAGATGTCAAAGCTCGGAGATGCGGAGAACCAAGAGAAGGGCGAATCGACTCTTAAGAACGCTTGTCCATCTGAACCTTACTCTAAGAGTATGACCGGTCCGCTGTTTGACCCCAAAGAACCTATGATTGCCCGGTTGGCAGAAGTTGCTGCCAAAAAGAAGGATCAACCAATCTGTGGATTCGTTGGAATTCAGAGATCCAAGGAACCAGAAGTCGTTGTTCCTCCGGAATGTATGCTTTATGAAAGTGATCACTTCAAACTAAAACTTCCTAATTAATAGTGGTCTTTAAGGTTAATTTCAAACCAGATTAACTAAATCCTGATTTAACCACACTTTTTCCTAATTGAATTACATAAAAATAAAATAAATAGTTTTAGCTAACTCCAATTTAGTTGTTAAGTTCAACCGAAAAAGAATAAAGTAAAATAAGTCCTTAAATTGATAATAGTTTCGTATCGTTTCTCAATTAACAACGAGTTTTCGAAGTTTAATTATTTATTTCATTTTTCTACATTAGTTGATAGCAGTCATATATTATCTCAAATACACTAATAAATGTAACATTAAATTTATAACCACAACTTCAATGACAAATTAAAACTTAAATAAAAACGTTACTCCAGTCAAGTTGGCCATGAGGTTAAAATATTTCTAGACTCTAAATTTTTCCTCAGTCTGTAGATAGAAACTTACAAGAAATCATCAAGCGAACGGAAGCGACATTTTCCGGATATGCAAACGTCATTACACGGAGAGAAAGGTGAACATTGTCTCCCCGACAAAAAACGACGTCTTGACATCTGGGATCTCTGAAAGTTGAATTCGTAATACTTATTTCAATATAATATATTTCTTTTAAAGGGTTTGTAAAACAAATTGCAGGTACAAAGCTACACTTTTAAAATACTTTAATAACTCTACGGTGGAATTTTGATCGTTGTGTGAGGTCATGTCATGATTATAGATATTCAAGGCATTTTGGATTCACCATATTAAAAGTGTACTGTATTAGATGAAAAATAGTCAGAGTTTCAGACGTATTATAGAGACAAAACGTAAATGCACATGCGATAGAACCATTTCATACCTAATGCAAGAATGGAATATTTTCCTTGGATCAATCGATTCAGTTTGAAATGGGAATCCTTTGAAATCATATCCAGATGGTATGTATTTCATCACGACAACTTCAAAGAAATTCTCTAAATTGGATGCTCCGGTTGACGATTCAAGCTCATATGTGGCAAGCTGTTGACCCATGATTTTCGACAAGGTCTCATCCCAGCGGGTGGTCAAATTCTCTCTCTGATTTAATTCATAATTTTATTGGAATGGGTAGCAAATGCAATCATTTAAATATTAGTTAATTAACAGGTACCAATCTGGCTTCTGTAAAACGCATCTTTAAGTTGGCTTCGATGTTTTTGGTGATCAACAAGCAGTCCAAGGTAGTTCCTCGAATACTCGGGGAATACCTACTTATTCGAGGCAGTTTCTCTAATTGCTTCTTTTGTATTCGTTTCCATTTTGAAGGATCCAAAATGTTCCAGTCTATAAAATTCACGGAATCTGTGCTCTAATAGTGTAAGGAACCAATTAAAATTCGTATTACTTCTCTAATCATTTCAATTTGCCAAACCATATTTTTGATTCAGATGTTACTTGAATATTGGCAAAGAAACTCTCGTTGTCGAATAGGCATCCAATAGTTTCAAACCTGTGCGAGCTGTTCGTTTTAACTCTTGAAACACGTTCATCAGGGAGCTCGGCAAAATCGGGTTTTACCAGATGATTATATCTCTTCCCTGATAATTTTTAACTATGTTTATGAACGCCATTCATTCACTAGAAATATTAATTTCCAAATAAACAATGCCGGTTGACATTAATTAGTGCATGAGTATTACCTGTTGTACTTTCCCAGAATGTAGGATTCCAAGAGTTATCGAATGTCACAGTCCAAGCCCATGTACTTAACTTACCTTTCCTCGTCTTCGTTCCAAGTCCTACAAAAGCGTTTAAGCCGAATCCCAAAAATAAGCTACAAAGGAGAATTGCGTGGTCTTCGACGGCCTAATTCATTAAAAAAAGCTTTTAAAACGAAGTGTTCCATGGGTTATATACTAAAATTGAAGTCCGGCTTTGTACCCCTTGTTTGGAAGCTAATGTGATGTCCAAACTTTGCCAATGGTCTATATTCCCCGCTGCAACATTCCCAAGCATATTTTTCGTGGAAATTGTATCCTTAACTGGTAATAAAGCTGTAAACCACGCTGCTTGAAATGGCGTTGTGAGAACATTATCGGACCTTAAAGGTTCAACAAGAGACGTCACGGATCTAAATCAAATTACATTTGCCTTTTAACGTTGCCGATTTCTAATAAAACTCAGTAATAATTTTCCTACTTGGTTACAACTAAAAATACCTTGAAATCATTCTGTCATCATATGCAAATATCTTAACATGTCTTAGAACGTTGGTGGGTCGAATATCTAAGAAGTCCTTCCACCAAAGCTTCGTATAAGTAAGGAAACAACGGCTTTGTTCCTCTTCATTGGTCTGCTCCGTATTTATTTGAGACAGATACGTATTTTCAGAAACTTGCTCATCTGGGGTTGGTAACAGTTTTATGCTCACATTGAGAAGACCTACGGGGATGCTATGCTCTGGACCTATTTGGCAAGTTTGGAAATTCGAAAAATAACAAATTACTATTTAGAAAGCCTTATCTCATTAATGGAATGTACAAAACTCTCCTAATTACATGTATTAATCATTCCTCCGTGAAATTCAATAACGGTAATAAAAGGATTGTCTAGTCACATCTCTCACAACAACCTCCCTACCTGTTCCCATCAGTTCTAGAGTAAAGGATTCAATTCCGTTGTCAGTAAGGAGGACAGACCGCCAATCAAGCAGGGTAAAGGAAAGGACAGAACCACCTCCTGTGATATGAAGATTAACATCCTCTCTGACAACGACAATCCGCAGCGGCTCTTTAATGGTCAGTAGTTGGGCCACACTTCCGTCTTTAATTTACAAAATCATGCATACAAAATTGATCCATATCTTTCATTAAGGACCCAAAGTGAGGATTTAAGAATTTAAGATGTAGAAATGCATATTGTGCTCTCAACCCTAAATCAACTGTCACAATATTAATTTCTGTTAATTAGATACGGGGAAACCGTTCCGTTGGGCCATACGTGTTAAAGACACCTCCCACCGTTTGTCAGAAATGGGGGCTGAGCGGATTCAATAGGACTTACTTTGAAAGTATCCTATATCAATCATGAACACATCTTTGAAATGAGGATCACAGCAAGAGTCCACTGGTTTTGTGGTAAATCTCTGTGATTTATAGAAAGCATGGATCACGAGTTTTGGTGTAAAGTTCTTGTAATTTAATGAGCCTTCGTCATGGGATAGATGATCTAAAAATGCTTTTCCTCCCAAAATGTCCAATTTCAAGTAGTACTTTCTGCCTGAAGAGTTATGCATGGAATTTTGAAAATATTTTTTTTAGTAAATATCATAGTCCGTTTTACATATAAAATACGTTAACGTTACCCGAGGATTGTGTTTCAGTTGGTTCATCGCTTAAATTTCCAATCAAGGTAGCACAACCACGACTAAGATCATGATCGCTACCTAGCATTGAAACACCGTGATCTTTGTCCGAACGATACGATGCAATGTGCTGATTTTCGATATGTAATTCTGGATTTTCAATATTTGGAAGTGGTGGTTCCACAATATTCACCGAAGAAAATTCCTTCATCACATTTTTCATTAGTCCACGATTGTAGATTGCCTGCAAAACCTCGTCTGGATTTGTAGACAACGGATCATCTTTGGACATGCATACCTCTTCAACGAGTTTGCGGATTACGCTAGTCATTCCGCTCTGTTATAGACAAAATAGATTTTAAAGCAAAACTGTACTTTATTTATTAGTAGTCTACTTTTGTCTAAATTATGTTGGAAATTTTAACTACTGGCGGAATGACTGATATCATAGGCAATGTGTAAAAATAAATAACTTCGAATACATTGGAATCGTTCATTTACAATACGGATGGATGAGAGGGACAGCCACAGCAGACAAGGTAAAGCATATCGCAATGCGATGATTGCATAAAAACTAAGCATGGCAGGGTAAATTGAGAAAATTGAAACGGAACGTTGGATTTGGAGCTATTGCATATTGCCATATGTCATATAAATTCTGTAACAAAAAACCTTTTCCCTGTGTTTTCGACGACCCTGAAATTTGAACATTGTTCATATTTGCATAGCATAACTATCGAATTCGCATTAAAATAGGACCAGAACAGCCAGAACCAATAGAAAGTGTTTTCAAGTAACAGTATAATTTTCTTTCAAACTATTAGAATAATGCTTAAAATTAAATTACAATCAATAAATGTCTCTCCGTAGATGACATCGTGGGGGTAAATATAACTAGCAGATCATCGATATAAGATTATTATGCTCCTTTAATTAATTCAAATAACTAAACTAAAATAGGTGGGATCCGGGAAAGTATAGCATCTTGATATGTGAAAGAAACATTAATAATCACAATATTAAAAAACCTACAATAAAATTTAAAAAAAAATCGAATTCACAAGGCTTGAAAATTATAGACGACCTACACAATCTTATTTGACCTACTATGAATGGAAGTTAGAATTTCTTCACGGAAATATTTCTGCGTTAAATAAGTTTGCGGCCGTAATTGATGTAGAAAACTCAAATACACAGCAAAGATAAAAAGTTACAGAATATTAGCCTGTATATAATCAAAAATACAAATCCAAGTGATATGCAAGTTGTACATTAAAAATTCAAAAAGGGTTATTTTGAGAACTAAAAATTAGACTTTTTTAATGCAGCTAACCAAATTCCAAATCTACATGATCAATTTGTTTCTGGGTGTTAAAATGTTAATTTTTATATCAATGAATTATTAAACACTGATGATAATCAGTAAAGAAATTTTTCTTCAACATTAATTTGGAAATACATTTAGGGGGTTGGGTCTTCAAGAACAGGAAAATCTCTCATTTACATGAACTCATCCATTGTCTCACACACACTCCCCTCACTCCAGCTTGGGGTTATGCTGGTTCGGTTAGGTTAATATAAATCTAGAAAATTAAGGGAAATTCTTGTAAAATATTTGTTTAAATGAAAGCGATATACCTAGAATCGAGAAAATAGTAAATAGTAAATATAGAGTTCGATATAAAGTAAGAATCCCAAAAGTTGAAATAGTAAATCATCAAGCAAGAGTGAAAGTCGTAAGGGTGAAAGCACTTGCAGGCAGTTGCAGTTTAGGGTTCTTCTTGCCGCACTGACACAACTGCACGGAGTGAGACATCTATCTTTCCACTCGATTTTAACTTCCAGAAATAATAATAAAGTACTTTTGGAGTTTAGTTCGAGTTTATTTATGGCGTCAATTCTCACAATTCATAATTTTTGGCTGCATTCATTGATATTTGATCTTTATGCGGCTCCGGTGTATTTATTTCGGCATTGTCGCACGTTTCAATAATTACTTAATTGACTCGAAAATTATAAAAATTACCTGATCCAACCGAAGTTGCAGTTGCTGTTTGAGGTCACGAATTGATTCGTCTTCTTCGCCAACAGTGGTTGACATTTTAAGTGGTGTATTTTATTTTTTAACAAAATTGCAGGTAAGCTCAAAGCTCAAAAAAGTCAAAAGTTGAACGGTACGGTTGTAGGTTGTGTGATTATCTATCAATAACATCAACAGATGATTTGCAATTCACAGTTAAAAATGATGCCAATTTCAATTTTAATTTTCAGAACAATGCCGTACGCCAATCAGCCGTCAGTTTTCATCCGAGAGTTGACCGGAGACAATGTCAAATTTCACATCGAGGATACGGATTTGAGGTCTATAAGCATTTTTGATTTTTTACAACATCGAATAAGTAGTGGAAGGCAAATAAATTCAGAGCACAGAGATGCTGCATACTGAATACACATTTTACAGAACACAGAATACACTAGTGAATAGACGGTTTGGTTGCCGTGGCAATGGTGTTGATCAATTGTCACAACAAACCTGAATAGCATGGTTTTGCAAGATTGCTTGACAACCGGCAAACCGGCGTCTCAAACCTTCCATAGTCAATAGTGAACAACCCGTTTTGCAACCCTTGCTTTGAGACGACCGTTGTCGCACACGTACGTTCCGTTGCGTACTATCTTATTTACGCGTCGGACACGTCGTGTCCGGACTAATTACCTGTGATTATGATCATGATATGTGAAATGAAACACGATTTTTCGCCTAATATAAATAAACTATGACTTGTCAAATTGTTAATTGGGAAATGTTTTTATTCTCGCATTTTTTTCAGTGTTGCGAACAGCATACGACGAGTCTTGATTGCAGAAACCGTAAGTATCTACTATTCACTTGTTATACAACATATTTATTTATACTATGATACAATATACGAGGTTCAATGATTCTCTTGATATTGTAGGCTACGATGGCAATCGATTGGGTACAGTTTGAGGCTAATTCTACAGTTCTAAGTGATGAGTTCATTGCCCACAGAATTGGAATGATTCCCTTGACATCTGATGATGTTATTGAGAATATGAAATACTCTAGGGTAAGATTATAATTCTAAAATACCAAACTATACCAAGAGGTTACTGAGATTTAAAACATTGATTCGAGCTACAAGTGCGGTCCTGTCCAACAAAACCTATCTTATCGTTATCCCGGTATATCATAATTTTTGGGCATTGGCAAGATTACGTGGACAAGTTGTGGAAAAGTGACTTTCTGCTCGTGGCTATTAAGTTTCCTGAATTTTGTCATCCGAGCTCTCATAACCGACCAAATCTGCTGTTGTTTTAACATCTTTTTGTATTTGACCTTTTCCATTACCAAAACTACGAATGCAATAAGTAATCCCACAATAAGGATAAAAAATCCACCATAGACATTCGCCATTCCCAAAGGCTTTGGTCCGGAATCATCATCATTTTTGAAGTTTGAGTTCAAAATAAACGTGTCATCTGTTAAGTTAGATGCTTGGGCTAAAGCTCGAGCAACTTTAGCAAAAGATACCTGATAATCCTGAAGATATTTGTCTGCTAAACCCATTTCATATATTCGGAAACTAATTTTGTCAAAAGTGGGAAGTAATGGTGAGTACTTCGGCAAAGCCCAGGCAGAACCCACTGGAGGAGTGACAAAATCGGATATATGAAACTGATGTCGAATTTTCCAGTAACGAACCTCCATCATGTAGTCAATGTATGCTCTGTAGATAATACACGTGAATTTTCCATAAAAGGTTTTGTCTAGACACGTGAATTTGTCGGTATAAATGTCCATCTTATCTCCAATGTCCCGAATGTATTGTAGGGGAGAGTTAGTGATAAACAGCAATGCTATTCCTCCGAGAGACTTCATACCCCATTCGTAGGCGCTGATAGAAAGTTCTTCAAAGGAACTTGGAGGAATTTCAATGGTCGGAGATATTAAAAATGCGAACAGTTTCGATCTGTATGCACACGTTATTATGATGGCAAAAAACATCCAAAATGTAGCGTACATTCTTGAGGGCATTGTATTAAATTCAAATGGAATTCCTAAAGGAATCAAATAAAAATTTAATTTATATAAGTTTGATGGTTTGGATTAACTTTTAACTTTGATTACCTTGTTCTAAAAGAGATCCGACCGTCATGTAAAAAGCCATAAAATCGGTCATCCTTTCGGCCTTTATCTCCTCCTTAATTTGCAATGTAGATCTCCCCACTTTGCGAGCAGGTACTTCGACTGTGAGGGACTTATTATGAAGAAACTGGTATAAATATAGCGTCATTATTGTGGAAGCAATAACCGCAAACCATGCAGTAGCTGTGAATGGATAAAATATTGCTTGCCATTCAAACAACGGTATTGGTTTCGTGGAAACCAAAACCAAGAACGCATAAAAAACTGACACTGTGAAGTCCGCAATATCGTTTCGGTCATAGGCTATTGCAACGCTTAAACCAATATCTGCTCTTCCGCTAAGTATTTCTCCCATTACACCGTTCCAGGATCCATTTGAAAGTTTAGAGCCAGTTGAACCTCCAGGGGAAGAGTAGAGGGTGTATGTAAAATTATGTTTGCTGGCGATTCCTTCCAAGATGGGTTTTTGTTGTCCTTGGATCATGTTGATTTTTGTATTACCTTTTGACGGACTTATGAGTACCAGTGGAGGTGCAGGTGGGGCTGTAATTTTCATTTCGTGACGGTAGAAATTGTTTGTTGCGTCTGGAAATATGTCGTGTATGATCTGAATATCCGATGCTGAATCGTATATTTTATCAAGCGAATCAATTCCCTGTTCTCCACTGACGCAATAATAGCAAAAATAATAGAATTTGAATCCATATTCTCCTGGTTGATTTTGATCTGGTCTATGGATATCACTATTTGAAATATCCGTCCAAACCCTGTTCTTATAGTTCTTTAATTCTGGTAGGAGCATAAATTGTCGAGCGATTTCATGATTGATGTATTCATTAATAAAAATATAGGAATGCTTAGCTCTCATTTGGGATTCGTCAGATGTAAATATCTTGATAAGATCGGACTGTTTAGATAAATCTTCAATTCCATTTAAAGAAACGTGGTAAATTAAACACTGTCTTTGATACCGGATGTAGCCTCTTCCGTATCTTGAATTAAGAGTTTTTATTGTAGATTCAGCTTTCGAGTCCCCTAGATTGATGTCAACTGTAGGCATTTCTCTGTAAAATGGAAGAAGTATGCCTTTTATCTTCTTTTTAAGTCTTTTTATCTTAAAAGGTATAGAAAGGGATGGGTACCTTGCAGTATGTATGTGTTGTCGAGTTGAAGCCTGCTTCCGTACCTGGATTATGTAGCATTCCGAGAAATGAAGTGAAATAGTTTTGCTTATAAAATCTGTCGTTAATTTCTCATATAATTGATTATTGTTGCATGAATCTAGGGTGATCTCAGGATTTGAAAAGTCGAACTGAAATCCATTGCTTAATTTTAATATAATAAGAAATCTCAGGGCTACAAAACTGAAAAAGCTTGAGAAATCCATCGTCTACGCCGGTTGAATGGATATGGTTCATGAATTCCTAGAATCTATATATACCCGAGTTCTAGTATTACCTGACTTTGAGCAATCAAGTTGTCTCGGACTGATAATGATCTCACTATCTTACACGATATAACATGAAGCGTTACATTTTTAATAAATATTGATGACAGGAATGTGACTGTGAGGACTTCTGCAACCAATGCAGCGTAGAATTTGAGCTGGATGTTAAATGTCAAGACCAAGACCAGACAAAGCATGTGTCGTCGGCGGATTTAAAAACTTCTGATAACCGTGTTATTCCAGCCACTTCTAAAGGGAGAGATGAAGAGGTCTCCGAATATGAACAGCAAGAAGGTGTTTTAAAATTTACTTATACTTTGCATCTACTATATGTGGTGATTGAAACTTAACAATTACAACAAAAGCATGTATTTGTTTCCTTGTGTTTAGATATTGTAATAATCAAGTTACGAAAAGGACAAGAACTTAAATTAAGGGCATATGCAAAGAAAGGTTTTGGAAAGGAGCATGCAAAATGGAATCCGACTGCTGGAGTTAGTTTTGAATATGATCCAGATAATTCGTTACGTCATACTCTGTATCCAAAACCCGAAGAGTGGCCAAAGAGTGAATACACTGAGCTAGAGGAGGATCAACGTGAGTTAATATTGTGATCCTATTAAAAAAAATCATACAAACTGTATATTAATAACATGCTTTTTTCGATTTGTAGATGAAGCCCCGTATAGTTGGGAAGCGAAAGCTAACAAATTCTTCTTTAACGTTGAAGGAAGTGGAGCTCTTCGACCAGAAAACATTGTACTAATGGGCATCGCAGCTCTGAAAAGGAAATTATCCGATTTGCAGACACAATTAGCCACTGAAATGCACGGCGACATTATACCTCATTAAAAGTATTTTAATAATATTTACCATTAAGTTTGTATGGATTGCAAACACTCACTTTTTTGTTAAAACAACTTTACGATGGACTTTTCACCGTTTGTTTTTTATTGAAAAAATAAATAATTAAGCTTATCAGATTATATTTAACCACCCTGTTTTCTTCTTTTAGATATCTTGTTCATTTTCACTCGAAGTTTGTTGTTGAGAGAGGGGATTGTAATATCTGTTACCAAATTTCTTACAATCATTTTGAGTACAGACCCATAGTCCCCTTCGGCACGAACAAATATTGCAGTCTTTACTTTTGACATCTTCTTCGGTTTGACAGGCTTCTACATGAGAAAAATATACCAATAATGTCTTTGAGTCCTTGATAAATAAAATATTTAGACAGCAGCAATG
This sequence comes from Desoria tigrina, assembly GCA_906901685.1. Lineage (NCBI taxonomy): Eukaryota > Metazoa > Arthropoda > Collembola > Entomobryomorpha > Isotomidae > Desoria > Desoria tigrina. Next base: position 1,094,062 of record CAJQTU010000014.1, read on the forward strand.
ATAAATTACCAGCAACTTCTAGTAATTTCATTGGAGCAGCAGTCGGTGGACACGTGAAATCTGTACAGGCCCAGGAGTTTTGGTGACAGACACATTGATTGCACCCAAATTGTTTTGTTTCACCTTCCATGCAGTCCTCTGTATATAAACAAATTCAAAGTGACGTCAATTCAAATTGGTCCCAGGACACATGATATGAAACAGGAACACAGTTAGAATAAATTATCCTTCCCTAGATAGTTTACATTTTTATGACCTACATTCAGAATTGTGGGACTCACCATCGATATTCAAAGACTCCTTCAAAGTATGAACATCTTTGAGAAAGTCTGCTCCATTAAAGCTGGCTTTCTCTCTGAGGGAAAGCGCGATGCATAACTGCTTGGTACAAGCCCACTTTCCAAGGGCACATACACATTGATTACAATCCACTGGCTTAGTTCTGCCATCAATGCATTGTGCCGTTACTGCAACCACGGTTTTATTTTCCATAGATTCTCCTGATGAAGTCAGATTTCCATCGATGTGAAGTATGTCACCTAAATTGGTACTGTTATCGGAATTGGCATCAAACTTCGTGCTATGATATTTAATTATTCCTCCCTTCTTTTTATATGTTGACTTTTGGGTTGGTGGTAAAGGCCTTTGCAAGTCATGGCAGTTCTTCTTCGAACAGAAGTACTTTGCATCGCTACAAACGCAAGTGTTACAAGACACTTTTAAAACTTCTCCTTCGTTGCATCCTATATACATGTCGATTGTCGAAAGTAAATAATAAGTCGTTATTTAAACATATTAAATATCCCCTTTAATGGGCAAGTAGAATTGTTTTGATGAATGTTTCATACCGTCCATATCATCAGGTTCATCGCCATATAAATCTGATTTCGATAGTTGGTCAGAGTTATAAGTCTCTTCGTCTAAAACGGAAGGCATAAGTGTGGTTACTTCGGATGATTCTGTTCCTATTTTACTGACACTGTCCCCAATAGGCTTTCGTTTTATTTTCCCTGCTGGTATGTCCTCTTGCTTAAGTTGATTAGTTTCTTCAACCACATTTGCTAACCTCACAATTTCCTCTAAAATGCAAAAGAACAGTATTTGCATGATGGTTAGGAATTATGATTAGAATAGGAGTATTGTGTGGGTCTCACAATTTGTCAGACCCATTCTACAAGTATAATAGCGCGACGAATTCAGATCAGGATCGGGTTCATGACTTGTCGAAATTATGGAAATAAGAAGTTTACAATACCTTTTCCCAATTCCAGTCTATAAGACTCCGCGTCCTTTTCTGTTTTTTCACCAGAGTCAAATTCTATGGAATCTGAATCAGTCACTCTGGGTTGATCTTTGTAAAATTTAAGAACTCCTTTTAAAGTTCTGGAAGCATCGTTTGAAGACAATAGACTCGCAGACCGACCTAAATAATTTGTTTCAATGTAACTTACAATTAGTTAAAATAGTCTCTTGAATAACAACTAAAAAGGATGTCAGGTTGAAACACAAAATAGGAATATACCGGAAGTAGTTGTAATAAGGAACACCACCAATCCTATGCAGATTAGGGACGACTTCATCATGCCACGCAATTAAGTACCAGGGGATGTACGCACTTTTTTAAATATCCCGTTTTACAAAAAAATTCAAGTGATCGGAGTTGTCACGCGAAGTATCGAAACTGAATATCAAAATAACTAAATGAAATTATTAATTCAGATTCAGTCAGAGGACTTGAAACACTCAAAATGTAATACAAGTCAATGGGTTGACCTCCTGATCACGAATATTTGAGACCAAATACAAAATACAACGTCTCATCTTATTTTTATTTACCAGTTTTTCAACATTTCGTATGCCAGATTTTGCATGAACCTGTTTTAATGAACTACATAATTGTTAGTTATAAAGTTGTAATATTATATTATGAACGAGCATACGCCGGACTTTTGCATAATTATCCGTCTTAAAGTAAGTAAGGCAAGTAGGTATGAAAATGAAACCTGAATTCAAGTGTGGCAAGTGTTAGAATCTAGAAATCCACAAACACTACTGAATGCAAACAATGGAATTGAACATCAAAGATTAATAAATGCTGTTAATATACATGCATGATTCTTAATCTTAACTCAAGCTTTGAGTCATGGCATGACACATGAGTGTCCAAGGCGAGTTGATAATACAAATAGGCTCCTACGTCTTCAATCTTATGGAAAAATGTAAGGCAAACGTAACAGATGCTATATTATTTGTAGTTATTTTGCGATTAAAAATTGGCTTAATTGTCTATGGTTATAGATCGGCCAGGTTGGGGGGAATATTATAGCAATTTTCTGGTGAAATGTCGATCATAATAATTTAATAGATTTGCAATCGTAACCAAAAGTTTAGGTAAATTACCTAAGCCTTTCAATAAGCGATTTTGCCAAAATTTCAAGTTCTTTCAACTATATATTTAATAACTATTTTTACATGATTGCGTTTTATTTCCCATCATGCCGAGGTTCGGAATTTTCTCAACGGGCTATAAGTCCAATAAGTTCTAAGTTCGAAGGGAAACTATAACGCAACGCTTTTCTGTTCCTAATGACGATTTGGCGAACGGGAACGATTGAGAATCTCAGGTTTCAAGCTCTATTTAGTGAGGCTTTGCTTTGCTTTGTATATTTGCTTCTGTTTTCATACGTTTCATCCATCAACAGTATTATTTTACTCTTTTTATAATTTCAAATAATCACTGTCGGTCTCGAGCTCGACAAGACAAGAACAAAATTAGGAAGGAACGATTTAGGAAGTACTAGACTAGTTTATAGTTTGTTAGCCGGCAACGCAGCTCACTCTTTCGTTCGTATTTTGCGTCAAGGTTGGAATATTCGGAATTTTAGCGGAATAAGATGAGTGTAACTTCATTGAATCCTCCATCCACTCCTCTACCTGAAACTCCATTCATCTAATTCTTTGGAGAGGAAGTGAGCGAAAAACTCCTCTGCTCAAGAACTGAAGACTAGACCAAGATTGCATTGCACTTCATTCGTATCTCGTATGCTTGCTAATCAATAAAAAAGTTTTACAGGACTGGGTCTCTGGCCTCTGGGAAACTCTTCAATCCTTCACAATTACAATCAGAAAAAAGTCAAAGGCAGCCCATCAGCCTAACTACAGCCGCAAAGGTGAAAGGTGAAGGAAAGGGGTATAATTATTAATTATTGTATTATATTCATTATTCGGTATTTTGTATTTTGTATTTTGAATTTCATTGCATTTCATTTCACATATTTATATTATTCTATCATTTCTATCTATCACTATCACTATCCACTATCTGCAATCTGTTTCTGTACAGTTGTACCTCACTTCACTTACTTGTACACTGTGCACTGATGAAACTGACAACTGACTACACTGAACACTATGCACTATATACAGTATATTCAATATTTCATATTATTCATTATTCATTATTTGAGATTTACTAAATTCCAATTACTCCTTTGTCCTTGCTCATCAACTACAAACTAAAATTGTGTATTATTTGATTTTGAAGATCTCGTCACTCGCACCTAGCGGTTGCGTTTCCTGATTCCGATTAATTTCCGATCCAGTTCATAGTTCACAGTTAAACGAACGTACACCGAAGAACAACAAACAAAGACAAAAGAAGAGAAAAAAGGATTTTAAAGGCAAAAAGATCGAGGATCGAGGAAATCCAAAATCAAAGACACAAGGCGATATATGATCTACTGTTGAAGACAAAGCACAAAGAGAATTGGCCAATCGTCGTGATTAATCGTATATTCTATATTCAACTTTTGACTTTCATATATCGTTGTCAGATAGCCAGATCACAGAAATCCAACATCATACACAACCAAAACCAAAGCTAACTATTTCGATTTTCGAAGACAGAAGAGGTACTTTCTCTTGAAATCCAATCATGGCTGCACGAGGCGGTGTGGATTCTCAACTGTACGAGACCCTCGGTGTCAGCAGAACGGCCACCGATTCTGAAATCAAAAGGGTAATATAGATAGATAAGATCTTACCAATTCGACGCCGTATGTATATTATATACATACAATTGCAAAGTCAAGTCAAGAAACGAATGTATTTTTGTTATTGGAAACATTTCACATTTCTTGAAATACAGGCATACCACCGACTTGCGAAGGAATTTCACCCGGATAAAAATCCACGTGCAGGAGACCGATTCAAAGAGATCTCGTATGCGTATGATGTCCTATCAGATCCAAAAAAGCGTGAAGTTTATGACAGATCTGGTTTAAGAGGTCTGCAGGAAGGAGGTGGAGGTCACGATGGAGAACATATGGGATTTGCTAGCGATCTATTTTCAGAGTTCTTTGGTCACGGAATGTTCTTTGGTGGTGGGGGCCCAGGTCACAGTCATGGAAGAGCCAGAAAATCCGAAGACTCTGTAAAACCTTTGAAGTAATCTAAAAATTTATTTTGCCTTTGAAGCCCAGGGTAATTTTTTAGTATAGGAATAATTATTTCTTGTCATTATAGGGTAACATTAGAAGACCTTTATAACGGGAAAACACACGTTGTAAAACATCAGCGAAAGGCAGTGTGCAGAGACTGTAGTGGGTATGTGACGATGTTAAATAATGTTCATATTATATCTGCTCGACTCATGTTTTGGTGTAATTGAAAGGAAACAACTTACATTTTGACATTTTTACCTCCTAGACTCGGGACCACGAATGTAAAATCTTCGAAACCTTGTGCGGACTGTAGGGGTTCTGGAATCAAAATGCAGTATCGTCAGATCGGACCTGGATTGGTTCAACAGATTCATTCAGTCTGTTCGAAGTGTACTGGACAAGGCACGGTAATTCCAGATAAAGATCGCTGTAAAAAGTGTGAAGGAAATAAAATTATTCAAGAGACAAGGGACATCCAAGTTCATGTGGATAAAGGAATGGCACATGGAACAAAGGTTACTATCAATGGTCAAGGCGACGAAGAGGTCAGTTAAATCAAGACCAATAATGTTATCTATATTTTATGTAAAAGTCAGATAAATCACATCCCTCGTTTTTTTAAATTTTATGATAATTAATGCAGTCTGGAGTTCAAGCTGGAGACTTGGTTTATGTTCTTCAACAAGAAGCCCATGATGATTTCGAGCGCAGTGGTCCCAACCTCATAATGACTAGGAAAATTTCATTAACTGAAGCTTTATGTGGATTCCAATTTATTATTCGTCATCTTGACGGTCGTAATTTAGTCATTTCAAGGGCTCCAGGACATGTCGTGCCTTCAGGTTAGTATACAATTATATTATAAAAATACTATACTAGGTATTTGTTCTAAACAATTTTAACCTGACTAAAAAATTGTTTTTTTTTACTCTAGATTCGATCCAGGTTGTAACAGGGGAAGGCATGCCTCAGTATAAACGACCGTTTGACAAGGGTGATTTAATGATCAAGTTTAAGGTTGAATTTCCTACGAACCACTTCACAGATGAAAAATCATTGCAGGTAAACAAAGTGAACGCTATTTTAAATCATTAAAATATTTGCTTGTCGCCTGTAAAACTATAATTTCTCTATATTATATATAGTTACTGGAGACTTTACTACCTCCCAGACCAGCTTATGACAAACCTGAGGGTGAAAATGTAGAAGATGTAGATCTTTGTGACTACGATCCTCCTGATGGCAGCGCAGCACAAGACAGTGATGATGAAGATGATCCAAGAGGCGCACGTATAGGTTGTGCTCAACAATAATGGGCCCAATATCCAACGACTTTGGGCACTCTAACTTTTTGATTTCAATTACCCATTAAATAGAATCCAAATCTGTATAAAAGTTTAATATTTACTGTAAGATATTTTCTACACGACGATCAAAATAACAACAAAACAGACACGAACTAGAACACAGCCCCTGTAAACCATTAGGCAGCATTTTCATTTTGTCAGGGTTTGAGCAAGGAAAAACTTTTATAGCATAATACTTCTAACGAAAAGAAAAGGCTTTACATCTTTATAAATGAAGGAGTGTGCTGCGTCCAATAGATACATTTCTTTCAAGATTGTTGTCGTTTATTTGCTAGGATCTACCGATCTACGCGAGATTACTTATCGTTTTGTAGCGCTTTGGACGAATATGTTTTGAACTACTAAATAAGTTTAGCGTATGCGTTATGAAATGTCTCTAGTACCTCTTTATATATTGTTAATGTGTATTAAACAGCATTGTGAATTTCAATGTGATAGTGGGTTGCTTTGTGAGATAAAATTTCTTCAGGAAGCATAACTAATGAATACATATTTTCTTTAAGTCGAATTTATTGGATTTTAGGTCATTAAAAAACAACACTTTAACTTGTCATTCATTTGACTCCAGATCCAAACTCAACTCAGAGAGCTAGTTATGTAATAGCGTATTAAACACTTAAAACATAAATATTACAGAAGAGAGTGGTAGCAGAGGCACGAACATTAAAATTTCAGTGTTTATTTATAGCATACGTTGAGTTCGCGATTTTTGTAATCGTCATAATCATAATATTAATAGCTGAAATTAATATTGTTTAAAACCCTTGTCTTACACAAACTAGTGCAGTATCATTCTAGTTTTTCAATATTGCTGTACTGATTTCTAAGACGAGACAGAAATATAGGTAGGTAACGTTACCTTTACTTATCCGAATAAATCAAACTTCCTTAACGAGTGAAGCTATACTAACAAGACGAAGATTTTGCTTCATATGCCAATTACTTGGCACCTGACTGTTCGTCCGTCTTCACAAAAATGAGCAAACGGTTGAATTTTTCAAACTTATTTTTCGGAACATAATTTGGGAATGAACCCCTAGACGGAGGTTCCGTTCATTCGGGGCCATGCAGGTCGAAGTTCAAGGCCAAAGTCAAATTTGCTTCAAATCCCCCAGGTGCCAGATCTGAGTGTGATACATATCGGTTGCAAAGGTATCGTCAAGCATTGAACGATTCAATTTTAATTCGGACGTTTAAACGATTAAACCTCAACAGGTCTCTATGTGCTATGTCTTTACCTCAATTAAATGAAACTGACAAGGAAAGATTCCAAACTGTACCACCCCAATATTTTTCAAACCAGTCTCTTTCGAAAGGTACATCAACTCAACTCATGCGCCTATGCCTAACTGAAGCGTTATCTGTTCAGGAGTTACTCTAACTACCTAACAGACATACTATATCGGTAGGCACATACGTCACATGACCACGGAACACGGTACGGTAGGCATATGTGTCAGTGTCATACAGTCGTTTCGAAAGAGCTTCTAAAAATAGTGCAAACTTTAGTTTAGGAACTATTTAGTGCCGGTGCCATAGACATATATATAAAGAATCTCTTCTATTTACTTATTCTATGATTGGTGCATACAATATTTTTGACCTAGTAAAGTCGGTCGGTTCGATGCCCAAACCAAATTTCCGTGAGATTAAGTAAAAACCCTTACCATGTACTACCGTAGTCGTTCGTAGCTAAATAACGCGGGGCAATGGAAAGGGTTTTTGGCCTAATCTCACGGGCATGCATGGCATTCTCCACTGCTGTGACATAAATATCTCAGACAGAATATCTGTTCAGGAGTTACTCTTATAACAAGTAAGAAAGTAACAACACTCATCCTAAGTATATTTGTGGTATGCCGGTATGCGCGATTTGACGTCATTTTGACAAACTTACGTTTTACGCGGAGAATGAATACGTGAGTATCATACAACAAGTGATTAACATTAATGCGGAACAATAGAGTGCAAATAGATTGTCCTCTCTCTATGTCCTTTGCCTTTAGGTTGTACCGCGAAAGCCGTCTTGTTGTGTGTTGAACTACTCCAAATCCAATTGATATAAAATATAAACACGTGCTGACAATTCGTTTTTATGTGATTTCTGTAAACAATACTTTATTTTATTCTAGCTTTTCATTTTATCAGCTTTACTTGATCTTAACCCCGAATAGCGATTTCAAATTTGAATTATATCGGAATGTTTCTAAAAATGCACGCCTGTAGACTGTAGCCAGTCTGCCGCAGTGCCGATGTGTTTTAAAGAACAAAGAACAGTGAGAAGTCAAGCATCAATCAAATCACAAATACACAATACAATACAAAATTAGTCAAAATACAAATATTATATCAAATACAAAGTATCCAATATTTAATCCTCTTTGCTTATTTAATCTGTAGGTGCTCTCTGTCTGGACCTGAGAACCTTAACTGGACATGTGACAAGTGACTGTGACTGGCGTTTGATTGAACTACTTGTAAACTATGAACTACTCTGCTTAAATCTGAATTCCGAACTTCCAAACTTCCAATTGCTCAATTAAGGCTATGTCTTTGTCAACAAGACTTTTAAAGATATTGCAGCTGCAGGTAACGGGGAGATTATTTGTTTCCTCGACGCGTAGAAATCGGACTATTCATGGATGTTTCCAGTCACAAGGTTTCAGTCCCAGAAGGCACAAGAGCAATTCAAGTAAAATTACAAAAACGGTGGTAGATACAGCTATCGCAGAATCAAATGAGACAGAATTGGAAAATGAAACTCATTTCAACCCATGTAACATCCAAATGATATCCGACGACTTGTATAAGCAAATATTTATTGATGTGTATCGACAACGATCATTTGAAGATGATGTTGTTGCTAAATGCCGGCAGCATTTGGATTCACATGGCTTATGGGGTCAGAAGTTAGAGTCCACAAAGCCAGTCGATGTTCCACTTCCGGAGTTGGAAGGAGTAGACATCGACGATCATTTCCGGAACATTGCCCTTCAACAAACATTTCGATACAAGCAACTGATGGATGAGCTGGTTCAGTCCGTTCTTCCCAGTACCCCGTCGGAATGGGCATTCAAAGTAATTAACATTGCACCTATTCTTACTTTCAAACAAACTATTATACTGAAATGCATGAAACGATTTGTGGATTGCAAGATCTTGGATCAGTATACCTGTTATCTTCTTGAAGGATAAATATTATTAAATGACGCTAATATTATTTCGATGTCAACATTTTCTTGACATTCCAGCCAGGTTGGACTAAATACTTAGCCGATGGGAGTCATATTTCTGTTCCTTTTCCTGAAGAGCATGCATACGTTTTTGATGTTGAAGTATGCATGTCAAATGGACAGGTTCCAACATTGGCATGTTGCGTTTCATCAAAAGCATGGTACTGTATAAACATCTTTCATTGACCGAGTCACTAATCGCCTTACTTTTTTAATCTGATCACTATTACGAAAACGATTTTTTATTTTTGATGTCATTTAGTATTATTGTCTGTTTACTACGTTTCCAGGTATTCTTGGTGTTCCAAGTCTGTTGTAACAGGAATAGGTCGTGATGCAAATTCTAAGATGACTGTAGATGAGTTAATTCCTTTCGAGACTCGAGACGGTAAGGTCTTTAAATAATCACCTTATATTCTCCTTTGATTTTCAGTAACTTTGATTATGATTAAGGACAAGTTTCATACGAAATCTTGTTCGAAATTCAAATTCAAACCCACACACAATAATTACCTAAGATATTACGGTTATTATTATGATGTTAGGCGAAACTTGTCCACCATCAGGTGTTTGGCAGGAAAAGATTATTATTGGCCACAATGTCAGTTACGATAGGGCAAGAATAAAAGAGCAATATTTCCTAGAGGTAATAAAAAATTTAGAAAGTAGAAAACTTCGTTGTAAGTTTTCTCAAGTATCTATTCTATACGTTAATTAAATTAAAATGACATATTTTCATGGATTGCATTTCATTAATAGAAATCGCAATTACGATTCATGGACACTATGTCCATGCATATTGCTGTGAGTGGAATCACAAGTTTTCAACGAGCTTTGAAAATGACACTGAAAAGTCGAGCAAGTGACAGAGTTCCGCCCACTGGAATTGTGAAGCATGCAGATGGTGGTGGCTTCGAATGGAACGAACTGAGTTCTCTCAATAATCTTGCAGACGTTTACAAGGTGTATTATCATTATCAATCCTTCGTCTTATTGAAACTGCATTTTCGCTTACGATAAACGTAATATTCTGATTATTAGATAAATTATGTCATACTTATTTATTAGTTATACTGTGATGGACTGGAAATTAAAAAAGACCAGAGAAACATTTTTGTTAAGGGTACACTAGAAAATGTAAGAGAAAACTTTCAAAATTTGATGTCATATTGTGCGAAAGACGTAACCGCAACATTCGAAATTTTCCAAAAAGTGCTTCCTGCATTCTATGAAAGGTAATAAGGTAAAGGTCAATTCTATCGCTCAATGACATTACCGTTTTACAGCAAGTTATATATCATTGCGATTGACAGATTTCCTCATCCGGTGACGTTATGTGGAACGTTGGAAATGGGTACAACCTATTTACCTATGAACTCAAATTGGGAAAAGTACATCAAATGCTCAGAAATGGCTTTTGAGGATCTTGAAAAAGAAGTGAAATCTATTTTGATGCGAAAAGCTACTGAGGCGGTGAATCTCTTGAAAGATGAAAAGTGAGGCTTATACGTAGGGAGATTTAATACTGTTTATTGAGACTCGTCTATCAGGCTAATCAGGCAGAAGTTAAATTGAATACATATATATACGTTCATTTTTTTTAATTAGATACAAACAAGACCCGTGGCTATGGGATCTGGACTGGAAAGTTCCGAAACGAAGGTCTAAAAAATTGGAACCTACTGCGTCATCAGATTCGGAACAGGTTTCTGAAATTCAGTATCCCGCATGGTACAGAAAGCTTTTATATAAAGTTAGTAAGCGAATTTGATTTCAAACCTCCAATGTTTGTTTCATGAGTTTTGCTCCCTCAAGACTTGTCTAACTGAAAAAAAGTAAATGAAAAGTAAAAGATATTTTCGTATGTTTGGAACTTTCGTGTTTCTAGCCCGGAGAAAAAGGTTTTGAAGAAGGACCTGCAAAACTTAGTGCCTCTATGAAAATTGTTCCAAAGCTTTTGAGATTAACCTGGTTTGGTTTTCCATTACACTATTCTAAAGCTGGTGGATGGGGCTTTCTTGTCAAAAGGTCTGATCCAGTAACCAAATCGAGTATCCATCAAGATGACTTCCAGATTTTTGGAGAGGAATCTGACTCTCTACAGGACGAAAATTCTTCTGAATCTGTTGAGGAAGAGTCGAAATTTCCTTATGAGTATGCGTAAACATCTAATCAGTACATAAACATAATATTGCACAACAATTACTCCAGAAATTAATTAGCATTTTTATATACGTACAAGGCAGTGGGAGGATATTTGGGAACGAAGTAAAACAAGTTTGAAAGGACAGTTTCATAAAGGTCGTTCAAAAACTCATATGGACACAGTAAAAAATGAGATGCGGAACAAATCAGAGGAGACGGCACAAGATTTGGCAGACTTTGTTAAGGGCTTGAAAGCTATATCCGGATTAGGAATGTAATTAAGGATATGTGTATTTATTTGCATATAAAAGTTTTTCATTAGATATTCGATGAAATAATGTATTGTATTATATTTTTTTTAACCTAAGGGAATCTAAGAAAAGCAATAATTCCGACACCCAAATAAAAGCGAAAGAAAATCCATCAACTTCGAGTAGTCCCCATCCATATTGCGACTTTATTCCTCTGCCTCACAAGGTAATAAAGTTCAAGGCTCTCAGGAATGACAATTTTGAAAAATCGCCTGTGTTGATTAAGATGATTAAAATTATACTTACGTTTTCTAGAACGGAATTAACTATCGCGTGGGAAATCCGCTTGCCAAGGATTTCTTAAGCAAAATCGAAGAAGGAATTCTAAGCTGTGAAAATGGTCACGATGTTGCCAACCGAGTTGTAACGTAATTGGAGTACCACTTGATCTTCTGTCCATAAAGTACAACGCTCTCAGTGTATTTTTATATTCTGTATTACAGCATCAGTAAAATGGTCTCGTATTGGAGAAATAACCGTGATCGAATTTACGGTCAGATGATTATTTGGTCCAACCCAGGGGAACAAATAGAATGTGGTGATGGTCTCCCAAATTATAATCAAGGAGCCATTCTTCCGCAGGTAATATAAATTCAAAATCCCTGCATTTGATTTTGTATGCGTTTCGTGATCGCAATTTGTGGTCTTCCAGTTAGTTTACAACATTTTCCAAACCAAAGAAATGTGGATTCTGAATGTATAGGTTACCGTATCGGGTACGCTTACACGACGAGCTGTTGAACCGACTTGGATGACAGCTTCAAATGCATACACCGATCGTATTGGTTCAGAATTAAAGGCTATGATCCAAGCACCTCCGTCATTTAATTTCGTTGGGGCTGATGTGGATTCTCAGGAGTTGTGGATCGCGTCAGTAATTGGTGATGCACATTTTGCGTCCTTGCACGGTTCCACTGCTCTGGGATGGATGACATTACAGGTAAGCAGCAACTGAAAATATTACAGGAGTGGTTAAAATACAGTCACGTTATTTTTAGGGAAATAAAAATGCTGGAACTGATATGCATTCCAAGACTGCTTCGATGATTGGGATTGGAAGAGACGAGTCGAAAATATTAAATTATGCTCGAATTTATGGCGCTGGTGTTACCTTTGCTGAGCGATTGCTTTTGCAATTCAATAGACAAATGACGAATAACGAAGCCAAAACCAAAGCCAGAGCAATATACAAAATGACTAAGGTAAAGTAACTACTAAATCATTATCTGAGGTTATGGATGTTCTGCATTATAGATTACAACTCTATAATCGCAAATATTTAGGGAGAAAAAAAGTATTTTCTCAATGAAGAAGGTCGCCAACTAGCTACCGCTTTGGAGGAATTCGGTAACTACAAAGACAAACCACTATCAAAAACGCAATTGCAACATATTCTCAGTTATCATTACATTCCATCCAGGGTGAATAATATGCTTTAAATGTATTAAAATATAGCACTGTCTCGCCATGAAACACAATAGTTTTTTAATATAATTTTCTTCAGGAATACTTATCACTCGTCGACAAAATTGTTTGGGATGACGGGACGGAATCTCATATGTTTAATAGGCTGGAGGATATTGCTCAAAAAGAATGCCCTCAGACTCCAATACTTGGATGTTTCATTAGTCGGTCCTTAGTACCATCGGTGGTACATAATGATGTGAGTAAATACAAATCTTTCAATAGTGTTAATTTCATTTGTTTTGCTGTAACATTTTGTCCCTTTAGTATATGACAAGTCGAGTTAACTGGGTCGTTCAAAGCTCTGCCGTCGATTATCTCCATCTCATGTTAACTTGTATGGGGTGGCTTATTAAAAAGTATGATATTAACTGCAGACTCTCTATCAGTGTTCATGATGAGGTAAAAGTTTATTAATCACACAATTATTGTTTCATGTCTGATTCTTTAGCTGTAGAAACATTAAAATAGCTTGTAATTCTATAGGTACGATACTTGGTGCACTCTGAAGATCGGTATCGAGCTGCGCTTGCATTACAAGTAACGAATCTGTTAACTAGATCATTTTGTTCATACCGGTTGGGAATGTTTGATCTACCCCAGGTCTGTGACTAAATTACTTGTAAACATAATTATAAAACTTGATTACCAATCTACAAATTCGAACTTTAAAAAATCATATTTGCTTTCTAGTCTGTTGCATTTTTTAGTTGTGTCGACATAGACAAAGTTTTACGAAAGGAAGTAACACACGACTGTGTTACACCCTCTAACTCAAAAGGACTCAAGAAGGAGTATAGCATCCCTGAAGGTGAAGCCTTAGACATTTGGGGAATATTGGAGTTGACGAATTCGTCTTTGACTAAAAGCCCCTGACTGGACCACTCGTTTCGGGAAAGTAAGGAAACTCACTTTATTTACAAATTTGGAGTACATATATATAGGATACATTTTGAATTGTAATCTGAGTGTTAGTTGAGATGACTATGGTCATCAATAGCTGAAAACGAGACCTGGTATTTCTTTCCGGATTCATTGTTTGTCCTAGAAGATATCGATAGCTTGTAAACGCCTGTATTTCTAGGGATTTTCATTGCTTTGGACGGGTTGAAATTTTCGAGACAGTAGAGGTTTTCATTGCGATGTAAATACTTCATGAAACACTGCAACCATCCTCCGTGAGAAACTATAAGTATATTGTCAGTTCCATCAGTAGTTTCGGACTCGATGCAAAGGTCCTGTGGTTAAGTTGGCAGGTTTTATTAAATTAGCTCTTTTTCTTCTAAGTTCGTATATTTTTTTTTAAACTCTACCAACCTGGAAAAATTTTTCTGCCCTTTTGGTCACTTCAATATATTGTTCTCCACCTGCTGGTGTATAATCATGCACTGCTAAATTGAGTTCTGCTGCCGCATCAAATAATTTTTGAACATGTTGGCCTTCGTTTTCTCCGTATCCCTAATTTGTTGTGTTTGTTTCAATAGATTGAAATTAGGTACATAATCAAGCGCGTTTAAATCGTAATATCAATAGTTGATAGAAAGTTTTAATCCGTCGTATTTTACCCGTTCACGCAAGCGACTGTCTTTTGAAACTTCCAAACCCTTGTGGTCTGAGTTCTTTAAGATTATCTGCGCTGTATAGTACGCCCTTTGTAAGTCGCTACTTATGGCTCTAGTGAACCTTTCGTTTGCAATTTTCTTCCCCAGGAGTTCTGCCTAATTTTATAGATTAAAAAAATATTGATGGGCATTCGCTCATTATCCAGGTTCTTCACGAAAATGATTTATCCAATCAGCAAAATGACTGTTTCTATGTCTGAAGATTTGTTACCTGTTGAATTCCAATTTCCGATAACGGTGTATCCGTATGACCTTGCAGAAGGCGCTGTGCATTCAAGGCGGTCTCTCCACTATATAATTAAACGATTAGTTAGGTTAAACTAATGTGCACTTATGTAGATAGGAGATTATAGACAGGTAGATTTATTATAATGACAAAAATATCACGGAATACGAACTGCCTAACGAAAGTTGCGAATAGTCGACGACGCTCCATCCTACGAACCCAGAAAAATATACTCGGTTTCCGTTATTTCTAATTTTGAAGTGGTTTCTTTTCTGTAGGACATAGGAAATGAAATGAGTAATTAATCAGAAGTCAGTGATTTTTAATCATTAATACGTTTTAATTTTGACATCTTTCACAGCAATATTGAACAAAATTCAAGGTGGCTTGACAATATTTGAATATATAGTGAGACTCCGGGCGGATATAAATACCCTATTATATCACAATTTTTAATCGTTTTGCCTATAGATCTCTGATCTGCATAGTTTGATGACTGAAAGTGTATTTGTAGCATCATGGCGATGTAGTGATTCAACTAGAAACTCGAATAATAGATTTCTTCGACGCGATCTAGATTTGTGCGAACTACTAAACTATTGATTTGGGTGGCTTGTCTATATGTTTGGAGTACGATAGGTAGACGGTCCAAAAGAAGCTGGCTACTCCAGTCACAATAACTCGATTCCTCTCTTTGACGTATGCGAAGTTTAAGGTTTGCAAAACTGGCCAAAAACACATTCCGGTCTATAGAATCATAGGTACAATTCAATTATTATAAATATCATTAAAAATCATAATGTAAGTAATTTGACTTGATATTTATTTTTACAGACAATTCGTCGTCAAAATACCTTATATGTGGGGAAAAACTTCTTCTTCATTTCATCGGTGGCCTCTTTCCAACTTTTACTTTCGAGTAGACTCATGCCCACGTAAAACCCCGAAATCGCGATTGGGCTATATAACACTTGTTCAACAAGGGCCTGAAACAATTGAAAATATTATCTTCAAAATCAACTCTTTATAGTAATCAATAATGCCAATAATGGATTGCTCAAGAAATTCATAGGCAAGGAGATTAATGAGAAGGGTACCTTTTTTATAGCCACTTTGACCGACTGTCCCGGAAATATTTTTCCTGCCGTTCTGACCCAAAGAAATAGAGTAGGAGCCACAAAGAATGAACCGAAAAGGCTGAACCTGGCTACCTCACTAAAGTTAATTTGTTCCCTACTTTGAAGTATTTGCTGACATACGTTTGACGAAGGCCATAGTACCGAGTATGTCATCATACCTTTTATAATTGGATACTCTCTTGTAAATGCAGCGATTTCGCGGAAAACTATCATCGCCATGATGCCTACAAAAGATAGTGTGCTACTTTATAAATAGTCTAAATATAGGTTTTGTAAAGGTATTAAATTTACGATGGTAATTAATTTAGAATTTGGATAGCACCACATATGATCGTTTGTATCGTTGTGAGATTTTGAGGCTTTAGCACTTTTGAAATTGACTAAAATTCTCTTAGTTATTTTAGCTTTTAGCAAAATACCTTGGTGATATCCAGAACAGCATTTATTAGATTTTTTATCGCGATGCGATTCGCGATTAGCTTATTCAAATGTACAATCGCAGAAGGACTGGAGGGCTAACTTCAAAGTTAACATTTAGATTGGAATTTGAATTAAGATGAATATCATTAGCTGTATTATCTAAATGTATTAATTAGTATTAATTATCGTATATTACAAATCATCTTTCTAGTCATTATATACCGACCAAAATGTAAAAGATTAAATGATGTAATAATACATGGAATATTCAATACTGTAGTTTCTAGATTTTAGAAATCCGATGGACTATGCCAAAATTCGGCGGATGGTTGTCTATATATACAGATGATGATATTCTGATAACACAAATTTACACTTAGAATTTTAATAACTTTTCTTGACACCTATGAAAGGAATGAAATGTTCTAATTTTGATTGAAATGTGTACAAAAAGAAAGACATGATTTGCTCACATGACTTGTGGTCCAAAAAATCCAAGAAAGTATATCTGGTATTATATATAGTATGAGTTTATCATATCCAACAAGTGCAAGAAAACACCCAGGGCCAGGGCAAAATGTATTGCATAAGAACCAAATAACCCATCTTCGGTCGCATAAAACACTATAATACAGGTATGGTATGCATACGATACGAACTACAGACTAGACATAAAAATATATATAGCACGTGGGTGGTTTTAAACAAAAAAGCCGAAGAACCATTTTCATCTGATAGATTTGTTGAAATCATTAGCAGTCTTTTCTTTTGAATGTAATATCCTTATGTCTATGAAAGGTAATCAAATATGACAACGTAGAATTTAGTATTACATATTAGTGTATTTACTGCATCACTGATTCGATTATTAACAGTATGTCATTTTCATAGACTTACATAAATTCAGTTCAAATTATGGCTTTTCATAAATCGGCTCATCTACTTGGGAATATTCTTATTTTCTGGCTATGGATTTTCGTTCCTGATTGTCAAATCATATGTTTTGAAATTGACCTGCCTCCTGAACATCTTCCCTACTATTTAAATACCTTTCCAAATGTAGCCAAGGAATGTTCGGTTGACCCAAGCTGTCCTTATAAAGTACGTATTTTTTATTTATCTTGTTTTTATATTAACGTTTATTTGAGTATAATTAAATATATGTATTATACTATTAGTCTAGTAGATCAACTTCTAAAGTTGATCATTTTTTTTATTCAGTCTCATTTGAACAAAAACGTTTGCTGGGGCTTTGAAGACAACTGTACTTCACTGAGTCCGAATTCATATTCGCAACCAATTTGTGATGGAGACCATAAAGGTTGGGTTAAGACCAAGAAGGAACAATTAGAGACTTTCTATCAGCAAGGAGATTTTGGATATGTCAGGGCTTTCCGGAATTCTATGAAGTTAGTTTGCGAACCGGAATTACTGGTATGAAAACAATGCAATGCAATGCAAACATATCATATCTATATTCCCATAATCATCCTCTATTTAATTCTATCGCCATACCATACCGTACATGTAATGTGAAGTTTTAAGACCTAATTTTTGTCTATATAGGAGGACTCGGCTTTGGAGTGTTCTGAATATATGACTTTTTGCCGAGGAAGAAACATTATGATAGATTTTAGACGCCTTGTCAACAGGACCACACCGGTCATGTACGATATGGATGTATTAACCAAAGGTGAGATTGGAGGATATTGCAAGCTGAATCAAAAACTCCTGGATTCTGAAATAGACCAAATGAGTGCTTTGCAAAGTTGGGCCCCAGAGCTTCAGAATTTCGTACAATTTGACAAACGCCCTTTGCAAAGAAAATCGAATATGTGTGACCAGATAATCAAGACCCCTACGTTTCTTATGAAGATTGATGCAAGTACGAATACGTATCGCACACAAACAAAATATAAATCCTGCATACTTTGACTTTTTATTTAAAACTAGTCTTGTCCTTTTTCTTGCAGCTGTCAATATGTATCACCATTTTTGTGACTTCTTCAATTTATACGCTTCACTATTTGTAAATTCTACATCCAAGGATCCAGAAATGTTCTCAAAAAATGTCCGAATCGCCATTTGGAGAACTTATGAATATTCATCAAGTTTTGAAGCTACATTTAGGGCGTTCTCTTCATTCCCAATTATGAACTTGAATGATTTCAAAGGGAAACGAATATGTTTTCAGAACGTAGTTTTTTCGTTACCCCCAAGAATAATTTTTGGATTATTTTACAATACCCCTCTGGTAAGTTTCCATTGCATTTGGAATCCTGATAACATGTAAGTCACTAAATATTACAAACACTTACAACTTCTAATATTACAATTAATAAGGTATGGGGATGCAGAAACAGTGGCCTGTTCCATGCCTTTTCCAAGTTTGTCCTGCATCGACTGCGTATGGATCAACGGACTGGACCTAATTTAAAAAGAATAAAAGTAACCTTGTTAAGTCGGGACACGAAGTATCGTCGAATAGAGAATGAGAACGTGTTGTTGGATCATCTAAGAAACAATTCAAATGTCATAGTTAGAACGGTATGTTATGTTGCAGACGTTGTTAGATTATTAAATACTCTACGGTCAGTATGGGGTATATTATATTAGTCAGAAACAAACGTTGGGCCAATAATATTGAAAGGATGTACTGATAATTACTTTGCAGGTAAAATTTACTTGGCAGACTGATTTTACAGAACAATTGAGTGTTATTCAAGATACGGATATTTTAATTGGCGTACACGGAGCCGGCCTTACTCATTTACTTTTCCTTCCTGACTGGGCTGCAGTTTTTGAGCTGTAAGTTTCTTATTTTTATTTGTAATCTAATGCCTCAATTTCAATTCTACGTTCCAGTCCTATGTGGATTTTTTTTACTCCCCACGATTACTAATACATATACCTATATATTTTTGAACAGGTACAATTGTGGAGATGCCAACTGCTATGCGGACTTAGCTCGACTCAGAGGGCTTAAATACGTTACTTGGAAAAAGAAAGAACTACTCAATGAAATCAGCACCGGAAAAAACGATGGTTTTGGCGACAGTGATAAGCACAAGAACTACTCTTTCGATCCCCAGGAATTTGTTAAGCTTGTCAACGATTGCATATCTCACGTTAAGAAATCAAACATAGGTTCCAATCCTCATGATGAACTATAGCAATCCTGCGACTCATGTAAATAATGAAAAGACTGACAAATTTTTTAATACTCGCTTGAACTTTCCCCATTCCATATTCGACGTTCCAATTATTTCGAATAATTGTCGATATCATGATAATTGCAACTACATTGAGACTTAATTTAAATGATAATAAAGTACTGAACTCGACGACGGCATTTTGTTTTAATAAAGTGGGTCAGTGGGTCTTTTATTAGTATTACTTGTTTCCCGTTTTATACTATCACATACCGTTCACTTGCCGTTCCCATGCCATTCACACTACTTTCCTTGTCCTCATATATGCTTTCTTTTTCAAACGAGGAGTTTACTTGACCGTTCACTTACCGTTCACTTTTCACACAAGAAAGTAGATATGCTAGACTTTCCTCAAGTAAAAAAGAATTGAGTGGTCGCGTTTCGATGATCTTTGTAATATTGGCTTACAATTAATAATCAACGTACGTCCACGTCGTTTAAACTACATGAGATCAAAATCGTTGGTATTTTTTAATATATATAGGGGAGAAGATCTAAACATCTCATCAAATGCGAACCCTTCCAATTGTTTATAACGTTGAAGACGGTAATCATACATTTTTACCCAGTTTTTTGGGATTGAGTAAGAAACGCCGTAAATAAAAAATGTAATACACAAAGTATTGAGGAAAAAATTAAAGTAACGAAGATGCATAAAAATAAATGAATAATTGTTCGATTGAATTCTTATGGATTTTTGAGAATCGGGATGGAAAATGGAAAGTGGACGGAAAAATGAGTTTTTTAGATTTTTGTGTATTTTATCAAAAGAAAAGGCAAACAAATGAACATGAATGCATGCAGTAATAATTAGTGTCAGTTTGAAAATCAGCCATTTATGATTCGGAGAAGCCCCTGATTGTTTTGTTTCAGGAGATGATCATGGGTGTGCGTGTGGCAAGATAAAATATCTGAATAATATCGGTACTTTTTCCCCCGGCCATTGTTTAGCTTTCTTCTCCTAATTGACATGATCGGAATGTAACCAAATGAGGTTTACTTTCAATAATCAATTGAATATCAAATTCGACTTGGTTCCTATCCTATATTTTCGTATACCAAATAATAATGACGAGGGTGGAGGGAACATCAGATGGATGGGATTCATCATTGAATTTCAATAAAAACTGGAGTTAATATCACTTCGTCATCAAAATTTACTTGTGGGTTCTCACAATCAGTATTCATAATAAGATGTAGCGTCAGAATGACCCGTTTTACAAAAATCAACCCCCCCTTCTCCCCTACAGCTCCCCGATGGGAAGTAAAAATTCTCAAACGTATGCACAAAAGGACTGTAATTACTATTTCAACTAGATGTGGTATAAATGAGATCAAAATTGTGTTAACAATCCTTATCAAGGATATTTAGCATCATATTCTATTCTATTCTATTGATTTAGGAACGGGGAAGTAAAATAAAGTACTTGCCCGTTGAACTTGTGTGAAAAGTGAAAAGTGAACGGTAAAGTCGTGTGAAAAGAAAGTATATATGGTTTTCTGGAAGAATTTAGATTACTTGAGTAATCCCATCAGAACGGACAAGGAAAGCAAGAAGAAAGTATATAACGGGAAAATCGCGTAGGTAACGGCATGTGAACGGTAAAGTCGTGTGAAAAGTGAAAGTATAAAACGGGCTTTAAACTATCTAACTTTTAAAAATTTCCAATTCTCTACATGCTTTTAATACTAGCATATATTATTATAGTGTTGATTATCCACATCTTCCATCGCATTCTCCACTGTAGGTGACACTGTGACAGGCATCTAACTCACAGACTTGCAAGTGGTTTAGCAGTTAGCAGTCGCAGAGGCGAGGCGTTCCAGACTAGTTAATCACCAAGGAAAAATTAGTGTCATAGGGGGTACTTAAGACCCCTCCATCTTTTTAGCCATATCAGATAGAATTGTCAAATAAAATGTGGTATGCACTTGTGCACATCCTTTCCTTCCGAAAATTATTAATATGAAACTACTGACTGCATAAACCAGGAACGCATTACCAGGAAAGGAACCAGGATCAATGGGAACTAATATTTATTAAAATCCTATTTTTGGAATTTCCGTCAACTGCAGGGCCATTGTACGGAATCGTGGTGGTACGAATATATTGTTGCAAATAAATATGTCGTGTCTAAAAGTGTAAACGCACGTGAAGTCTATGTGTTATGTGAATGTGTGTGTTTTAAATAATTCGAGCATATTCGTAGGCATCCAATCCAATGATACAAGATACAATATACAATCCATTCAATCCAACATGCGAATTCTTTGTCATTTCATGCCAACCAACTGTGTTGGCAGGTTCAACCCAAGCAAGGCAACTAAAGGAAAAGTCAGCTCCGTTCCGTTTTCAACGGAACTGAAATTTTTCTTTAGTTGCCTTGGGTTCAACCTTCGGGAAAGAATTCCTCGATTTCTAAAAGTTGAAAGTTGGCGTTTTTTTTCAAAAACCCTTCATTTGGCATAACCCAAGATGCCTTCACAACGCTGGCTCCAAATGGAAGGTGTTTGGAAAAAAAATTCTATTGACGGGCAAAATCGGGATTTTGATGGCAAGGTTTTGTTCATTTCATGAGTGAGAATAGCCATTACAAGTAGCCATGCCATAAAATTGAGACAAGCACATTAGGGAAGGCTACAATCTCGATTTCATTCTCTATGGTATGGTGTGGTCAATGCGGTCAAACCTGTTGATAAAAACGGTCCAATGCCAACAAATGTACTGATGTATCATAGATAATATATTCATTTTAAAATTCTATGTTGCCATTATCGACTCGAGGACAACAGTTAGACGATTCAAAAAGTTGAAAGTCGAAGTTTTTTCCAAAACCCTTCATTTGGCCTAACCTGTTGAAGCCACCGTGGTCAAGCAATCTTGGGCATAACCAAGGTCTATATACTCTTGGTTTCCTGGGTGTCTTTCTTTCAGGAGGTTGTGCCAGTAGCTCGATTTCGAAATTCCTATTTTAGTCTGGGGGAAAACAACCTTTTTTAACCCGTTTCTACGGCAATTTCAGCTAAAAAGTTCAGATTTTAAATGAAAAGTGGGGTTGCCTTCCATCTTCGCAACGCGTAGAAACAGCGGTTAAAAAAGTCCATACGAATCCGTGAAGCGTTATTTTGAAAAACTGTTTCACTAGATTTGTAGCAGAGACAATTCTCTAAAATTTGATACCCCGGTTATATTTTTTAGTAAAGGCAATCTAGAGAAATCACGATTCCAACAGACCAATTTTGACTTTATGGTTTTGAGTGTATTTCTGAAAGTTCTGCATTTCCGTCAGATTTTAGCTCAAAATTGCCGTAGAAACGGGCTAAAAAGGTTGTTTTCCCCCAGACTAAAATAGGAATTTCGAAATCGAGCTACTGGCACAACCTCCTGAAAGAAAGACACCCAGGAAACCAAGAGTATATAGACCTTGGGCATAACCTGTTAGCGCTATCCTATCATATTCAGTTTAAATACCAAGAGTGGTCAGTGGTCATGGTAACGCGGCGACAATAGAGTACAAAGTACAAAGGAAGATAAATTTTAATGAAGGCGGGAAAGCAACATCTCATTAAATTCCTCATTTCCCAATCTCCTGCACTTGCACTGTACGTACGGACTGCAGTCTGCAGAGCAGATATAACTTTATAAGAACATCTCCTTGCACCTTGGATTGTGGATTATTTGCTTCTTCTTGGACTGTCTTCTTGTGGACTCGTCGTGGACATCACATCCCACAGTCACAGCTCACACTAAACTTGACAAACCTTGCATTGGCAAGGTCGTTCCTTGTTTATTCAACAGGCCACAAGTTGTAATTCCGCTGAGAATTGATGAACAGCCACAAACAATATTCAATATATATATATTGTTGCTGATACTGTTGGATTGTTCATTGTTGATCAGTTGATCTCATTCGGGTATTTTTATCGCTTTGTACTTTTGTTTGCATTTGCATTTGCGCTTCCTCTGTCCTTGCTCAGTCATGTCATCACTGTCATCACTGATTGCTAGTTTTTGGTTTGGGTTTCGTTTCTCGTTCGAGCTTGTATTTTGCATTGCATATTGATTGTGCATTGATTGTATAACATTCTTTATCATGCATTGACATTATTGACAACATGCAACATGCAAAATCGAATTAATTATACTGTTGACTGTGTGTGTTGATGCTGTTGATGTGAAAAATGTGAATACAGCTGCGAAACGAAATGCAAAATAAATGTACAAACTTGCTATAAGGACAAACAGATAAATCATATAAAAAAATGAATATCTATATATGTCTTTCTTAATATGTATTACAGGCAACAGGCAACAGAACTAGAACGTTCACGTACAAGTACAACGTATGAGAGGCTGGATGTAGATTATTGCGGTTTGAAGCCAGGCTTTATTGCTCGACGGGCAACAGGACAGTGCAATTAGTCTCTAATCTACAATCTAATTAGGTTGTACATATTGCATGTCGCAAATCCATGCTAAGCTGAACGCTGAAGAAAGAAGTTGCTAATAGTGTCTTCGTGATCGTGTGTCGACTAACAACAAACGCATGCGTTCGTTGTACGAACGGTTACGTTACAAGGTAGGTAAGCCATGAGTAACAAGGGCATTGGAATTATTGCATTGTCCATCGTGTTAATATCATGGAATCGTGTTATGCTAGTTTATTCGACGTTCTTATGTATGTTTGTGTGATTTTCCACGACAATGAGTTGAAATCGTTGATTATATATTGATTTATTATGCATTTAGATTGTCTCTGGTGAAACCAAACTGACGCTATCTGGTATACTCTGCATCTGCAATCCAAAAAGCATTCCTCTGTACATGAGGAATTGGAAGTCAAAGTCAAAACTTCAAAAGTGAACTGAAGGGTTGTTAAAAAGACAATTCACGGAAGGAAACTACTCACTTTCTGTAAATCAAGCAAAATAGGGCACCTTGCTGGAAAAGTTGGACGACCTTCAAAAACATTCCAAAGGCTTTACAAGAAGGTTCCAAAAATGGCAAGTGTCGTTGAAGGGGACGGCGAAGGACTGGAAGGCGGGGCTAATACAGAAGGTCCAGGAGCTGCAATAAAAAGACAGGTAAGAGAAATTGAGGACAGTTTATGATTGGCTATTTGGCTACATTTGATTTAGGTATCTGTTAACTATGTTCTTATGAGACTGAATCTGTTGTTTATTTGTTGTCGTTAAATATTTTAATGTAATGTGTTGTATGTTTGTTTAGGTAGCAACCACAAGGCAAGATCTACCGAGGCCACCATCAGTTATCATTATCAGAGAGATATACGATTCCGAAAATGCGGATGAAAATTTTGAGCAGCAGCTAGAGCGAGCCCTTACAAATGGGGTTGAAAATATTGTAATCGAGCCATATAAGTTGGGGGACGAAACAGCTCGTTGGATTGCTGTTGGGAATTGTTTGCATAAAACAGCGGTGTTGGCCGGTTTTGGTGCCATTGTTGCTAATTTTGTGTGGCAGGATAAGCCATTTATATACGTCCCTGCGACGCTTCTTGCTTCCTTGTGCACTGGTCTGTATTCAATTTCCTGGCAATTTGATCCCTGTTGTAAATACCAAGTCGAGACGGATCCTAGGCGATTTGCAAAACTGTCTCTGCGGACAGCAACATCGGCTTCCCCTGTCGTTCTTGTTAGGAAAGATGATACCCGAAGAAAAGTTCTTCATACTGCAATTACCCTTGCTTGTTTAACTCAAACTGGGCTCAAGCTCTACTATCCCTTAATAAGTCAACTTTTTGGAAGAGTATTTAGTCACCAGCAAACGTCTTCAACCACCTCACCTGGTCAAATTGTTCTAACAGGTTATTCTGGTAACCAACAGCAAGGAGTTCTGACTTCAAATTCAACACGTTTCATAGGATTTAATTCATATTAATATGCAGTATATATGCATTAAGTGATTGAAGTAATTCACTTCATTCATAGAGTCATAGTAGTGAGTCTGGCTTGAAAATGATATATTCAGAACCGTGATGTTTGAAAATGCAGTGGATAAGAATTACCTGAAACGAAGTATTGCTACGATTAAGATATAAAATTAACGTCACAGGTAGAAGGTATTGTTGAATTGTTAACTCAATAATAAATTGATATATACTAGTGAAGTTACGAATCTAGAATTTAATTAATACAAATTGTTACGAGTTGCCTTAAAGAGGAATTGTAGTCAAAAATTAAATAATAATAATAGTATGTTTAGAAGATATCTTAATTCTTAAGCATGACCTTCTTAGTAAAGACTTCATGATGATTGATGATATGAATCAATAACGACAAGTTCAAGATTTAAAATATTTAGTCTATTTTAGTTGATACAATGATACAAGCTTATGTCTTTATGTTTGAAAGGTTTTGCTTTTGTGACAACAACACTCTGGTCACAGTTGTCACCTAAAGTAAAAGAGATAGATTAGGAACTGTAGAAAAATTGTATAGCTGGAATTGCTGGAAAACATGAAAAATGAAAATTATATGTTTTTTCCAAACTGTGATTATTATCAACAGCATAAGTTATTAATGTGATAATTTACTATCCATAGTTTTGTTCTGGTGTACTGGCGCCCCTGTTTATTTGCATTATAAAAAAATTGATTCGAAACTCTCGAAACTCAAAATCTGTCTATTGAA
Source organism: Desoria tigrina (assembly GCA_906901685.1). Classification (NCBI taxonomy): domain Eukaryota; kingdom Metazoa; phylum Arthropoda; class Collembola; order Entomobryomorpha; family Isotomidae; genus Desoria; species Desoria tigrina. The sequence continues at coordinate 1,120,297 of CAJQTU010000014.1, forward strand.
TCAATAAAGCTATTGTACTTAAACGGTGAAAATACAATTGAAACAATACTATCAGCATCACGCCTTAACGTAACGCCATCGCCTCGTGTTACCTAATTCAGTAGTGTATCTGTGTATCCAACTCAAAGACATGTTCTTTTCAATAAAAAGAATGCAATAAAAATGAATCTCATTGAAATTGTATAAATGGACTGCTTATTGAGCTTAGGGCACATAATATCATACACATCTCATCAATATTATGGTTTTGTATAGACACAACACACAAATGCAAGCATCCTATTCAGATTCGTTTAAAAAAAATTAAACAGTTCAAATTGTTCAAATTGAAACGAGCCACCTTAATCATTAACTGCATAAAAAGTGTCTGAAAATAGAAGAAAATAAATTTGACCTGACTGACTAGACCTTAGTCAGGGTCAGGTCACATCCGATGAGATGACCTTGGTATTTTTTTAAGAAATGATACAGCTTCGAAATTTTCGTACGTCAGGTCCCTCGAAATTTTTAAACCTTGTAAAGTTCGTATATATTTTAATTCATAAAATGCGTTGGATTTTTATTTTTAGCTATTTTTCAAACCTCAATTCCATACGATGTATTTGCATTAATTAAAGGATCGTCAATCGGAGTAAGGTCTGTTTTAATCCGCCGGACCTTCATGCTTTTGTAAATAGCGTAGTTTTATTTGCAACCTAATTACTGTTTTAATTTAATTACTGACGAAGACTAGACTAGGTTCAGAATCATATCGGTTCAATAGAAATTCCAGACAAGTTTCTTTCCGAAATTAATTTAGAAATATACTCAACAGAGCGATCCTGTAGAATTATTTTAATCGTGACGTTTTTTAACATCCCCTAAGAATTGCTTACGTTATCGATGGTTAAACACATCGAATGATGTTATAAAAGCATTGACATTTTGGAAAGTGTACTATAAGATAACAAATTGTTTATCAGATATTTGCTTTACCAAATGCCATGTTAGTAAAGATGTTTTCATACCCCAAAAAATGTTTTGGCAGAAATGATATTCTAAATGAATTCATAAATATATTTTTAACTATTCGGTATTTTTAGCCCGAGTCAGGGCTTATGGAATCATGCTGTCCGTCCGTCCGTCCGTCCGTCTGTCCGTGACACGCTAGCGGCCAAACGGCTGGACCGATCGACTTGAAATTTGGGACACTTGTGTATTTTGCAAATGCGAAGGCTAAGTTCGAAGGTGGGAAAAATCGGTCGATCGGTTGGCCCGTGGGGGTCATGGAAAGTAGTGTTACCAAGGGAATAGGTTTAAAATACAGACAAATTGAAGCATCCTGACTCGGGCTATATAACACTGCACACAGTAGGTTTTCAATACATAATACAAATATTTAATAGGGAAAATTGGCATTAATGTCATTATTGAGTCTTAGACGCAGAATATAACATGCAGCATGCAGGCTTCTTCTGGCCAAAGAAATAAAGTTTGATAGAAACATGAAAATATTTAATTTGCAACCGAGTTTAGCATTGAATCTGGTCGGGCCTGTACGTATTATGAACAAAATTGATTTCTCAAAGGAATTGTGATGGTACCACTGTACTATCCCCACGAGAAACAGTGAGTGTACAAAGGGAATCAAGAACATGACTGGCCTATTCATAGCCTGAACCAAGGAGTTAACCCGAAAGTGAAAGCAACAGCTTTCTCTTGGTCGGATCTATGCTTTCCAACCAATCGCATGAACTTTTTAGTTTCTCGGGGATCCGGGAATATAAAATATCCTTAAAAATTTGTAAGCAGTCAGGACGATTCGCTTTAAATACTAATCTTCAAAACGTTTTTTAATTATATACATATGAATTTAACGAATCATTCGTCATTAAATTAAACCAAAGCATCAATTTGTAAGGTTTGATGCATTGACATTTGCAAATGATTACTTCGCTGTTTGCATAACGTATATTAAGGTGTAATTTCATTTATTGGGGTTTTAGAAATGGCATTTTTTCTACAACTACGGCTCCTATTGTGGAAGAATTTTACTCTAAAACGAAGAAAGCCTGTAATAAATATTTAACTTTACATGCTTCATTCCTCATTCCAGCATTTGAAAATCGTGTAGATGCATTGATCGTTGGTATTACACCCGTGTTACAATTTTTTTTAAATTATATTTTAGGTGACGTTGATTTTCGAGCTGTTCATTCCATTAGCACTTTTCATTATTCTTGTCGCCATTCGAAGAACACAGCCTGCTAAGGAAAATGCTGCCAGTAAAAATACATTATTGTTTGACTTTCTTTTTACATTTCATGTCGATTTGAATTAAATTACTTGAATTTGCACCGTTTAGGCAATTTTCCAATCTGGCCACTACCAAGCGCCGGGCTTATGGCCGTCATGCAATCTTTTTGTGACCTTTCTCCAGACACAGATGAACATGGGTTTTCAACTTATGCCAACTCTACGTAAGCTTAATTTGCATTGTTTTAATTTACGGTCCTGGCCTGAACGATTCTTATATATGTGAAAGAAAAAGAGATTCCAATCTTTGGCTTTTAAATTAATTACGTTCATAAAATAATGAGATCTCATGAACGCTAAAGTTTCATATATTAAATTGATTTAAATTGTAATGTGAATAAAATGAGTAAAACGGATTGATTTTGAACAGGGTACATGACTTCTTATCGCAACTTAATCAGGTCGCCGAGAATCATAATTTTTTCCGTCCAGGATTCTCCCTTGATGAACTCAACGAAGTACCTAAAACTTATCGAAGCATTGTAGACGATCCTGTAATGTTGAAAGAGTACTTCGAAAGCAATGGAACGGGTAAGTAATGCAATCCACCGACTGGATTTAATTTCTTGTGGCCAAGTTCTAATCGTAATTTGAATACTTCACTTCTAACCAGAAATGCGATTCCAAGATTTACTCAACAATCCAAAACTGATTGAGACATTTTTGGTGAAAAATCTGTCATTTGAACGCGAGTTAGTTCATAAGGTCATCTTTGAAGCTATAATAGACAGGCACCAAATATATGGCACCTTGTTTTCCAACCCAAATGTTTCGAAAATTTTTGAGAGCTCTGATTTCGGGACTTTTGGAATCAATCATCCTGAACAAGTACTTCCTATTTTACCGAAGGAAAAACACGAAGGATTATTTTTTGAACTGTTGCGAGATAAAAATGTCAGAAACGACAAACCGTTTCTAATGAATCCTGAAAAAGTCCTTACAGCTTTGAAGGTTACATACATTTACAGTTTCTAGTAAAAGATTAAAGATCCACTTAGCAGAATATAAATTAAGAACGGTATTATTAACTCTTTGTAGAAAATAACATTTGAAGAGAAACGAATGACTCGATACTTTTGCAGCGAATACAAAAGCGTTCATTTGTGGAAATGTTTTAACGACACAGAAGTCTGTAATTCTCTGTTTAAAAGATTTTCAAGGCATTACTGTGCTCTGAAGGTGAAAGATAAAAATAATTTCAACAATTTATTAATTGCGGAAGTCAATCCATCAAAATTTATTACTAAGGTAAGCAGATGCATTATTTTCAAAGTAGAGTTTAGTTTCTCCCCAAGTTGCAAATATTATTTTATACACAAAAAAATCATTTTCAGATGAATATTACTTCAACTAATAAAGACAAGATTGAGTCTCGATTGGAAAGCTTTCTCCGCGATCTGGGTGTTTTCATGAACTTCAAGAGATCCATTCGAGATTTTAGAAGATTAGCGGATGCTTTACCTCAAAACTATTGCTTCGACAATGCGTCTCGTCTGAATGATTCCAATCTCAACGAAGTTCATACTGATTCTACTGATGGAATTCACGAAGATAAAATTCTCAATGGTGTAAATACAACTGTAACTGTAAGTCCAGTCTGCCAGTCATTTCGCTATCCCAGTTTACACATATCCACGGGTCTGTGGTCCTTAAAACTAACCTAAAAATTACAATAATAATATTCGAAATAATTTCACGCAATTTACCGATAAAAGCCCCACCCCTTCCTTCGGATTTGGAAATCCATGCACAAAACACTTTGTGGAAAGGAATTAAAGTTGAAAGGTAAATGAATATGACTTTTAACATTTAAAACGTGTACAATTAAAATGAATGATTCTTTGAATTCATAGACCACCTTGATCAACCTCAGACATTGAACGATTTAGATCTGTCCACATTTCAAATGGATAAAATAAATCTTCTGGTCCACGTCTTATATAATAATCCTAAGATATTATATGTACCAAGTGGAACCGCTGCGGACAGGATAATTGAGAAAGTACGTACGAATCAATTAATGTCAATCATCAAAAGTTTACTAATTTTCATATGCTTATTATGCTACTATTTTTAGGCAAATCAATCTTTTGTGCTATTTGATCAAGTCAACCAATACGTTTCTAAACTCCAAAGTGTGGGTGAAGAAATAAAGGAATTCTTGAGGCAAAACCAAACGAGATATAATTTAAGAACGCTACGAAACATGCAGAAAGATATTTCCGAATCCCCATTTGGACCAATGCTTTTACAAGAGCCAATCGTTCAAGACTTTTTATCCGAACCAGATATTACTAACGAGGTAATTGAAATAGAAATATATGTTTCCGACCCAATCCCAAATATTTCTTGTTCTTAATGTCACACGATTTAAAATTGTTTGTAGAAAGCGTTTGTCTACGAACTGGACAAAATATCGTTGGCGGCATGCAGTTGGAGCAGATTAATGGAAGGACTGAGATTTAACATTTACGAAGGGTTCGGGACTGAAGATGACATGTTGAAGTACTTTAAAACCAAAGCCTATTTTGACAATGTCACGGTTCTCGCAGGAGTCGTTTTTCATATGAATGACGATGGATCACTCCCCAATCACATGATTTACAAGATTAGGCAAAATGCCAGTTTTACGCGAGAAACGGACCGTTTGCGAAGTAGATTTTGGTTCCCCGGTCCTGGAGCGTCTATGGATAATTACTATCGATTCGGTTTTACATGGATTCAGGTGAGCCAATAAATATAGTGATCAAGTGCATATTTTTGCGCTGTATAGTAAAATATTTTTAAACATGATTTTCAGGATGTTTTAGAAAGGTCAATGATAGATTTATATGCGGATAGAGATGTAAACGAACCAGGAATCTTTTTACAACAATTTCCTTATCCATGCTTTATGCAGGATAGTTTTCTATTTATGATACAACACGTTATGCCAATGTGTTTAACAATTTCATGGGTTTATTCTGTTGCGATGCTCGTGCAATATATTGTTTATGAAAAGGAACAACGGCTCAAAGAGGTTAGTCGTTTTACAATTAATCAAAACCTTCCAAAATCTTTACGTTTATAATATTCGAAAACTGACATCTTTATTCCAAACAGATAATGAAAATGATGGGAATGAAAAATTGCGTCCATTGGATAGCTTGGTTTCTATCTTCCCTTGCCCAAATGACTGTTACTGTTCTCATGCTGACATTTATTTTAAAGTATGGGAAAGTTCTCAGTTACAGCAACCCATGGATAATATTCTTGACTTTGGAAATTTTTGCCATTTCCCTCATCATGTTTTCGTAATTAGACAAAAAAAATTATTAATTCATGTATTGTGGCCCGATAAAAGATATTTTATTGATTATATAAAATATTTGCCTTCAGTTTCCTGGTCTCCGTTTTATACTCAAAAGCAAAAATAGCAGCCGCTTGTGCTGGGATTATGTATTTCATGGCGTATGTTCCGTATCTCTATATTGCGGTTCGAGAAGAAGGTGCTCAAGAAGTTGTTTTGCCTTGGGTGAAAGCGGTGGCGGTGAGTTATTGTAACGTAATGGTGCGATGTTTTTAAAAATATAATGATCAAAGAAAATTTAATTAATATCATATTAATGATATAGAGCTTACTGGCCCCAACGGCATTCGGTCTAGGAGCAAAATATTTTGCCTTTTACGAAGAAATTGGAGTTGGTTTACAATGGGATAACATTGGTAAAAATAGTCACACTATTTAAAATGGATTATGAATTTATGAACCATATTTTTTACAATACTTATTTGTCGATGAATGTTCAGCAAAATCTCCTGCAGAGCACGATGCTTTCCATCTTCAAGCGGTTCTAACAATGCTGCTTATTGATATTATAATTTACGTGGTACTGTTCTGGTATATCGAAAACGTATTCCCAGGTGCTTAAAAATTTATTGATTTATATTAATGTTAGCCTATGTACGTCTGCAATGCTTCAAAGTGAATTTCATGGATTTATGCGTTCGAAAAAGGTGCATTTGGACTTCCAAGACCTTGGTACTTTCCAATTCAAAACTCATACTGGTTCGGTGAAGGACACGGTGTACCAGTAATTGAAAAAGTGCCGAAGCAGAAGTGGTGGAATTCTTCACGTTTGTCAGGATTTCAAAGAAATCCATCCCAATGCGTGGACGGAACCCAGTATTCCGTCGGAGAAAGTGTGGACGATGGGAGTGACCTATTTGAAAGGGAACCAGAGAATTTGACATTGGGGGTTTCAATTGTTGATCTCTGTAAACGGTATAAGGATTCATCCAAATTTGCTCTGAAAAATTTAAATCTAAACCTTTTCGAAGGTCAGATTACTGCTCTTCTAGGGCCGGTACAGACTTAAAAATTTTTATCTTCGAAAATTGTAACTTTTTATCTTTAAGCATTTAACCGCATCTTTTCATTTTCCTGATTTAGGTTGGAAGTGGCAAAAGTACAACAATGTAAGTTTGAAATATTTAGAAATTATTTGCATTTATAAGATAAATTGATAATCAGTCCTTTGCATAAAATGTTACAATCATGACTATCATGAGAGATGATTGCTTTACACCCGTAGGTCACTAATGACTGGGCTTTTTCCACCTTCGTCCGGAACTGCATCCCTTTATGGACATGATATTAAAACGGGAATGGATGAAATACGGAATTCACTTGGTAAACTTACAGTATCCAACTGCTTTGCGTGTTTATACATTACATTTGATGTTATATTTGAAAAAATAAAGGCCTAGCTTCTCTATTTATTTTGTCCTCAAAGGTATTTGTTTGCAGCATAACACGCTGTTCGACGACCTGACTGTCCAAGAACATATCTGGTTTTATTCCAAACTAAAGGGACAAAACGGAGATGAAGACGAAATCGAAGACTTGATATTGCAATTAGATTTACTACGAAAGAGACATCAAAAGGTGGATTGTCTTTCTGGGGGCATGAAAAGGAAACTATCAGTTGGCATTGGTAATCATCGTAAATATCGGGTTAAATTCTTTTAAAGACGCATTCCTTTCCACCTGAGACTTTCTTAAAAATTAGTCCACTCACAGCATCTAAACTATCCCTCCAACGATAACTGAAAATAATGGCGAAATTATAAGAATTCGTATTTGCCGTGTAACATAACACGATAAGCAATAGTATCTGAGACGTTTTTATTGGCAAATGACGATGAGCATTAATGCATGTAATTATTGTAATTCATTCGATTTGAAAATATTTATTCTTCAGTTTCGGTTCAAACGTCGATATATTTCATTTCCCATTTGGAATCTAAAAAAAATACTTTGTATCAGAAGTTTCGGAAGGATCTAACACAAGATTTACACGGCTTTAAGCCAATTTCAATTAAAATTTTGTCATTAATTCTTTTAAAAATAAAATAATTTACAGCGTTTGTCGGCGGAAGCCGAGTTGTTTTCATGGATGAACCTACTGCAGGCGTTGGTTAGTTCTATTTTTTAATCTCACGGTGTCATCATCCAAGTCTCTACGAGAACCGATTATTATATGGCAGATTTAATGTTTTTAAGATCCTGCTGCAAGAAGAGCTATCTGGGATTTAATAGCGAAATACAAAGCCGGTATTAATTTGTTCGTCAACGCTTTCATTTTATGATAAAGAATTAGCGCAATGTAAGAAATGGATCATGGTACTTTTTATTTATAGGACGGACGATTTTATTATCAACACATCACATGGAAGAAGGTTGGATAAATACAATTTATTAATTGCTACATTACCGTTTTTATTGGAATAAGTAGGAGTAAGGACTAGGATTCTAAAAAAATCATTCAAGTGGGGTCGTTTTTCGAGGACATCGAAATGAGTTATGGTTTGAGAGTGGTTGACGAATATAATGTTTTCATTTGTTCTTGAAATTATTTAGGGATGAACTTAATCCGAAGGCTTTAATTCCAATGGACTTGTTTTAGTTTTAATGAACCTCTTAAAAAATAGGGAGTTCATGTACTGCGATGTATTCTGGGGATCTAATTTCAGCAAAGACGGCTATATTCATATAACTTTTGGATATGGTAATAAACTGTAAACTGTTGGCTTTTCAGCGGATATACTGGGAGATCGTATTGCTATAATCGAAAATGGGAAAATGAAGTGCTGTGGATCTCCTATGTATTTGAGACATCATCTTGGCGACGGATATCATCTCACTGTATTAAAAAAGATGGATAAGCAGACAATGTAAGGCCCCATTAAAGATGGTGCCCTGAAAATTAACTATATAGCAAAATAAAATAAGTATGCTTTGCATGGTCAAGGTATCGAACTTCGAATTGCTGCCAGCTTGAAGTGACTGCCAGTATTCGAGCCGTTGCCCCCGGAACAAAGTTTATCAAGGAATCCCAACACGAGCTTCACTACATACTTTCCATGACGGATCTACGAGCAGGGAGTTACATGGTTCTATTTCAAATGCTTTCTACTTCAAAAGGCAGTCTCTACATAAGTAGTTACGGGATCAAGAGTACGACCTTGGAGGAGGTTTTCATGAAAGCAATTAATACTGAGGATGTCCTTGAAAATGAGTCAACCCCCGACAACGATTCAAGTGATTTTGAAAACGATTCAACTTTCCAGCAGTTGGGTACAAGTTCCAACCCGCTAAACACACGCGAATCTGATAGTCGAATTTGTAGTCAGAAACTATTAACAGTCCCTGATAGCGGATTTGGGGAAAGCAGTGATCCTAATTCCATATCCCTTGCTGATTTAAAAGGATCAGTTCAAATGGGCGAAGATGAAAAAGTTTCTTGTTCAGGTCTTTCTTTGGACAATGATTTAGAAACTGAAGCAACTGCAAGTTTCATAGAGATTTCTCAATCTTCAACCCCAAATTTTTCACCCCTCGACCTACCTCAGAATAAATATGATAGGATTTCAGGAAATCGCCTTGTTGCCCAACAGTTCTGGGCTATTTTGCAAAAACGTTACCTATGCACAAAAAGAAACATCGAAGGATTATTCTCTCAGGTAGGATTTTTTGTGCATTTGAATTAAAGATGGTATTTTTGAGTGATAACTAACTATAAATTTCTAGGTCCTTCTGCCAGCATTTTTTGTATCGGTGGCAATGTCTGTAGCTCTTACTGTTCCTCAAATCTCTGATATGCCGGAGCTTATCTTAACCCCATCTCAATTCTACAATCTCACCAAAAATACCAATACATTTGTGTTTTCAAACAATGCATTGGATATGATTAAGCTGAGGTGAAGATTTAAAAACATCGTGATAACTGATAATAGTAAAAATGAAAAATGTAAATACCCTCGTTAAATTTTTCATTGTTTATAAAAACAGGCAGAGTGGTGACGCTTCTTCTGGAGAAATTGTCCGAACATTTAGTTTGCCGTCTGGAATCGGTGCAACTTGCATACTACAAAGTCCTTTAAATTATTCCAGTCCTTGGGATTTTTCATCTGAAGGGAATTATTTGCAACAATCCTACTTCGATTCCATGTGTACTAGCGTCTTTACTCATAAAATCCCGTTCTGCATCAGCGATGTAACCAAGTCTGTACCCACGCCCGTTAGTGGAGGTCCACGTGAAAGGTTTGTTGTATGATAAACCACCAACTCTAAAATTTGGAAAATCTGAAAATGAGTCTAAATCTTTTCACACTTTTTATGACAGAGTATATCCGATATGCTATTGCGCCGAAGATAAAACGTCATTTAGTTGTCCCAGCTATGGTTTTAAAGCTCCGAAGTCATTTGAAGTTGTTACGGGGGATAAAATAATTGACATCTCAGGCCAAAATGAATCCCAGTATTACTTGTATACGACAGATAAATTCAGGTAAGTTCTTGTTCTGGCTTTCGAACTTGTTTACTTTGTACTTTAACGCTTATAATGTAACAACATTTGCATGGGGTAACTGGAACTGGAACGTTGTTAGGTTACGACGATACGGCGGAGTCAGCGTTGGGTTAAACAGAAGTACCACTCCCGCAGGATTTGGAATGTCAGCTCCCAACTTTTTCCGGCGCATTGCCGTGGAACATGTTGGGAAAGTCTGGTACAATAATAAAGGGTATCATGTTTTACCGACTTATCTCAATGTCATGAACAATGCTATTCTGAGAGCAAACATTCCTCAAAGAAAAGGACATCCGTCAGGGTTTGGTATGTTAAATATGGTTAAAGAATAGTCTGGATTTATGTTTCATTTAGATTTTTAATTAAATCATTTTGATTTTATAGGTATCACCGTAATTAACCACCCCTTTCCAAACACCCATAATGCGTTTAAGCACGATGAAATCCTGAAAGGAAACGAAGTTTTGATTGCCATCTTTATAATTGTAGCCATGAGCTTTGTGCCTGCAAGCTTCGTGTTATTTGTCGTTTATGAACGATTTAACAAATCCAAGCATCTCCAAGTTATCAGTGGAGTACACCCCGTAGTTTATCTGACTGCTAATTACTTGTGGGATATCGTAAGTATACCTCGTTATTTGATCAACGTTCTGATACAATAATTCTTACTGAACCTTTCTTCTTGATTAGTGTAATTATATGGTACCGGCTGCCTTTATTGTGACCATACTGCTTTTCTTCGATGTTCCAGCGTATACATCGAGATCTAACTTTCCTGCAGTTGTCTCTTTGTTCCTCATGTACGGGTGGGTACTTCTAACGCTCGCTCCCAAATCTTAATAGCTTTGAATTGAACCATTTATAGTAGAATTTTAAATTGGAATATTTTGTCATTCTAGATGGTGCATTTCGCCAGTAATGCATTTTGTCTCCTACCTATTCAAGGAACCGAGCTCGGCTTACATATTTTTGATTGTAATTAACTTGTTCGTTGGGATTACGTGTATTGTAACCTCTTTCTTACTTGAAGTATTTTCCTCCGATCCGGTCAGTTATTGCCAACAATTCCATGTCATACACACTGAAATAAGTCCCCCGGGGTTATTTTCAAATCATTTAAACTTTTATGCAAGCGATTTTTTGGGTTGATTGATTGATTGGCAGTTGTTGATGTTTTAAAAGGCCGGTACACTTAGTTCGGGGGACTTACCTCAGTATGAATGGTTTTAATGCTTTTTCTTGGAGCAATCAAAATGACGCCTTGACGTGGTAAATATATTACAGTTCCTACTTAAAGTCCATATTTTCGTGAAGACAATGTTTCTTATGTTTCCAAACTATTGTCTTGGTCGTGGATTAATGGACATGGCTTTTAACGAGTACTTGAATCAATTTCTTCAAAAAACTGGTAAGCCTGATTGGGATTTTCAAATACATGCGAGATTATCTGGAAGTATTTAAATACTTAACCTTTGCCTTACACCGACGCCTTTCTATATGTAGGCCAGTATCACAAAGTAAGATCCCCGTTTGAGTGGGAATTAATTGGAAGAAGTCTTACAGCAATGGCTGCAACCGGAATATCATTTATTTGCATTACCATTCTTCTGGAACTAAAAATATGTCGGAAGTCCAAGTAATTTACAAAATCTACAGTTGGGTTTTATGGCATAGATGCAATAAATAAAGGCATTTTTCAATATTATTTTGCAGAACATTTGATGGCTTCCTGGAACGGGTTGGGTCAGCAGATCAAGAAGACACTGAAAGTGTGAACAAAGATGAGACTGAAGACGAAGATGTAATCAACGAAAGGCATCGCGTCCTATCCGCATCTGCCAATGAAGATATTTTGCGGGTTAAAAATCTATCCAAAGTGTATTACACGAGAAGGCTTGGAAATCTGTTGGCTGTAGACAATCTGTGCTGGGGTGTACCTGCTGGAGAATGTAAGTTATAACGGAATTCACTGAATACCGTATTTACTGAAATAAATTCCCCTCGGGGTGATTTCATTTCAAACCTCAAAATATGTACTTTAACGTTGTGAAAATAGTTCAATATTATTGAAAGTATATGAAAAGGATAATTTCGAGGAGAGGACTTATTTAATAAATATAGTAATACAATCTTATGAAGAATCCAAATCCTCTCGATTCAGGTTTCGGCTTGCTTGGAGTGAACGGGGCTGGAAAATCTTCCACATTTCAGCTCTTGACGGGAGACTCGACCATAACGGCAGGCGATGCGTTTATTAATGGATCTAGCGTTAAGAATGATACGGGATTAGCTCTGTCAAACGTCGGATATTGTAAGAGAAGTAGTTATAGAAAGGATTCCAGTTTGCGGACTTGTTCATATATTTTTATAAATCTAGGTCCACAATTTGATGCCCTGTATGATGAACTAACAGCTCGAGAACATCTTGACTTATACGCTGCGTAATCGATTTTCGAAATAAATACATAACACTTATTGAATGCTTAAAGTACCTTTCATATTAGCAGATTACAATTTTTCAAATTGTTGGTTATATTTTTCAGTTTGCGAGGAATTCCTAGCAAACACAGGCCTGAAATCGTTGAAAATATTTTACGGCGATTGAATTTGACACAGTATGGAGACCGTTTATGTGGTACTTATAGTGGGGGGAACCGACGGAAAGTATCTGCAGCTATTGGTACGCAATTTATTTGAAGCACCACGATTTATACCAAAATTCACGTATATAAATTACATATGATAATATTATATGTTATGCAACTCCTTCTACAGCTCTCGTGGGAAGTCCGTCACTAATATTCTTGGTGAGATTTAAAATTATGTTAATATTTTTCATATACACTTGACAATTGGCGAAGTAAAAATAATCACAAAAAGTTTCATAACCAATTCAACTCTAATTTTAATTTTATACAGGATGAGCCCACGAGTGGTCAAGACCCAAGAAGTCGAAGATTTCTGTGGGGTTTAATTTCGTCTCTTGTGAAGGAAGGAAAATCGATTATCTTCACCTCGCATACAATGGAGGAGTGTGAGGTTCTTTGTACACGACTTGCGATCATGGTCAATGGACGATTTAAGTGCCTCGGTAGTATTCAGCATTTAAAGAATAAGTAAGCTAAGGGAATTAAGCATTTGTTAAACGTTTAACAAAAAGTTTACAAACAATAATTTGTTAAAAATTTGTACTCAACCTAAACAGATTTGGAAATGGTTATTCCATTACTGTAAGATGTGGAAAGGACCGAGGCACAGAAAAGGTTGAGAAATATTTCAAAAAAGCATTCCCCCACGCTGTATACAAGGTAATTAAAAATAGTTCGAAATTAAAGTTCGAAATTACAATAAAAGTGATCGCTTTCAGGAAAAGCACTATAACACACTTCGATACGAAATGTCTTCGGAATACGTCTCGCTTGAGGATATATTCTGCAAAATGGAACGAGCCCTTTCCGGAATTTCTATTATAGAGGATTATTATGTATCTCAAAACACGCTAGACAACGTATGGTTACTTGATATAAGTTGTGGTTTAACCCACGGTCTTCTGCCTTAACCTACAACTACAGTTTATGTTGATGTATGTAGGTTTTCATCAACTTTGCGAAACAACAGACAGACAATTTGGTCAACGATACGAAAGAAAGCGAAATGATGCATCAACCAGGACTTCATAATTATCCAGAAGATGTTTTGCACGACCCTGAAGATATGGTAAGTGAAAACACGTAACATTTTGATTGAAACATGTTTAGAATAAAATCGTGACATTACATTCCATTTGATTTCAGGTCACTGAACAACTACTACCTGATATTGTAAACTAGAAGTACACTTAAGCGTCCATCCCCAATTCAACAAAAATTACAGACTTGAGCACATGTTTTTGAGGAATGGTTCTATTTATTTTAATTTTATAATCTGTGAATTACAAATGCTCTTCGAAAAGTATACATTGTGTAATGCAATTTTGGGAGGTTAATTTATAGTTCGATTTCGATATATATCTTTCGTGAAATTGGTGAAATGAATACAATTACCCGTATTTTGGGTATTACAATTTCGAATTTAGGGGTAGGTTTATTTGATCTGAGCTGAAGTGCATAAAACTACCTTACTAATCTTAAAGTTTCGGTATAGGCGGTGGTGATTGCGGGGCATTGGTTGGTAATAAATCATCCAATGATTTCTTTGCGACGGATGACAAGTCGTCCATTGATTTCTTAGCGGAATAACTGATTTCATCAATAGACTTTTTGGTACTATGAGTAATTTCATCGATAGATTTCTTGGTGCTAAATATGAATTCATCAGTACTTTTTACGGCAGTGCTTGATAAGTCTTTGATTTCGTCATTAATTTTCTGAATGACCCACTCCATGGCTAACCGTCCCTGAAAATAAAATAAAAAAGTCCGTTAATTCCGGCCCGAATTCGAATATTGTATATGGATATGAGGTGATGACGGTTTTGAAAGTGGTCAAACCTTGCCAGCATTGTTGCTTATCGTAGTGGTAAGCATCGATTCCATGTAACTACAAAGAGGTACGCCTTCAACTAAGACAACAGCTTCTTGCCGAAGTAATGTGTGCTCAGGATTTTCAGGATGCGGAGAATAAATTAGCTGCTCATCTACCGCAATAAACTTGCCAAATGTTATCTGCAAATAAAAAAGGTTCCCAACATTTTTTAATTCATAGCTATTTTACAAAACCAAAAGATAAATTGAATATTAACTATTTTTTTTGTAAATTCGTGAACGTATAAAAAGCTTTGACGAACCGATTTATCCAAAAATTCTAATGAAATAGCCTAAATCTGGAATCTAACAACTAACAATTAGAGCAGGAACGAACATTGACTTACATTCCTAGATTTAAGCACCATAGTTTTCTTCATTGGATCTATTTCGCTCTGTTCATTGACATACATTACGTTGGGTGACCCCACCACCTATAATGACAAAGATTATTAGTATTATTGCCTGATTTTGAAAGTAACAAAATTAAAAGGTCCATAAGTTTATTTACCGACTGAACCCATGCAGGAATCCCCCATCGATTAGAACCACTGCTAAGAAGCCGCTGAGTGTGCATCACACCATTTGAATCAACACTTCTGTCCAAAACGTCAATAGCTGTCACCGAAGGATTCATGGGATTTGGATACTTCCTCCATGCTGCTTGAACCACCTTGTCCCAAGGATGGCTATATAAAACACACAAAAATATGAAATAAGCACAGGTCAATATAATATCTAAAATTCGTATTATTTAATTATTTTGTATATTGTATTTAAATAAGACACTAATGTAAAATTCATGCAATGTTTCTTAAGTTTGAGCCTCAAGCTTTCAGGACAAACGAACGACATCCTGATCTGACATTTCACATTCATGACAATGACAAATGATGAATGTCTCAATTATTTTAATTCAATTAACGTCTTATCCTAATCATAAACAGAATCTATAACACATGTAATATTTTATATTTAATATATATATACAATAAGCAATACCTGAATGTATGCTCCGATGTCCAGAATTTCATTGTTCGGCTTTTTAGATGCTTCCTAGCACTTACTTGTTAATTATGAATTATGTTCTTTCTAGTTTTCACGAGAAATAACCATTTGAAATTTTTAACGTTCGCTTTTTTTCGGCAGCGTCAGGCAAGAAGGTCAAGTAGTAACTGATTACTCAACGTCTTCAGCTTTTTCAGAATATTCTTTAGTGGTTTTGAATTTCAAATTTGAATTTCAAATTTCTATAGCACGGAATTAGGAAATGTGAATTATACGAATCTCGACTGTAGTTTGTCTTACTTTTAAACTTTTAAACTAATTAAAAGATTAAAACCCTCGGTCGGAAAATATGCCCTTTCTGTCTAAGTCCAAACTCAGACTCAACAAAGCAGGCAGAGGTGTGATAAGATTTTGTTCGTCTATAAAAATTTGGATTAATCTCTCTCTGTCTGTTTGCTTTCAACTCAACGTTTGAAGTTGAACGTTGAACTTCCGAATCAGTTCGAGTAAAATTTAAAATTTGATAGGGACAGCGGCAATAAAGAAGGATGAATTGATATGTAAATTGTAAATGTAACGAAGGAAGTTAAATTATACTAATTGAATACTGACTGGAATGGAAAATTCCTATGTTTGATGTTCCAAATTCAATTCCAATTTAGTCCACTCTCAATGGAGATGGTAATGAAAAGAACTCGAGTCTCGTTTGGAACCTCGAACTCGAACCAATGGACCTGATAAAGTTCCTATACGTATAAGTCTACACTATAATAGCCTATATAGTTCACGACTTCACGATATCATTTTAGACTTTTCTGCCAATTAGTGCAAATTCTGCTCACATTAAAGATAAGCAAGTCTAAAATGACTGCAAAGTGCAAACTACAACTCTCCTTGGAACCCCTACCTAACCTCCTGTAGCATTGAATGAATGTTCGTATCACCTTGCGAAAATGTACTGCGCCCACTCTCTATTCCTATACTTTCTAGGTAAAATGTACAATTCTGCAGGAATCTAGTAAGTTCTGCTCTTACAATTAGGCTGCATGTGACTATGACTATATGATAATATGACTATTAAATGTTGCCTTGCGTCATCCCATTCCTTCCAATCCACTCTATTGCGCGGACATATGGACGGATAGAACATAGAATTGATTGTGGATTGTCTATGACGTGAATTTCGTATTCTCTCTTCGTATCGTGTTAGATTTGAATTTTGGGACAATATTGACCATTAAACATGTCGTCTTATTGGCTTCGTATTCGATGCAGATTTGGAGTTGTAGTATTCACTAAAGTTCCTCTGCAGCTTTCTCCTTGAAGAAATGGATGAGGAACGAGGCCGAGCTTCTCTAGAACTGTAGCATACGAGGCAGTGGAATCGAACACAGCTTGGGAGTTATGTGAGGTAAACCTGAGTTTGTGAATCCCAGAGGCCCGAGGCCCGCGAAATGCACTAAAATGGAGGGAAAAGGAAGGATTTTTTATTGACAGAACGGAATTACGGAATAGGAAAATAATAAAAAACCTACCAAACCAATGCAACTTATGAAAAGTTGTCGTAAAATGGAAGAGTGAAAGTTGCATCTGGATTTGAACTCTAGAGTTTGGAGTTCTTCTGAAAAGCTGGAAAAAAGACAATACGCAATAACCAAATAACAGAACTTCAATAAAATCAAAAATAGTGAAATACTCTTTGCTCTGGACTGTGGACTGGAGTTTTTGCTGGACAAGTTTATTGCATTGATTGCAGTACACATTAAAGGCAAGCTAGGTTAAGTTAAGGTGAAGGTAAAATTGACAAACTTCAAACTTAAACTTACAATCAGACAGAAGATCAAAGATGGTGTTTGTTTAGATCTGATCTTTTAAATTTTATATTTCAATTATTTTTCTTGCAGCTTGCGACTTTCAACTTGAACTTACTTTGTACTTACTTCATACTTGGAATTGGAATTTGATTGAAGTTTTGTCATTAAAAAAAGGGAATTGGATCGTGGATTGTGGATTTGGGATTGATTGAAAAGGATCATTGATATTTGATATTGTACAAATACAAACCGAAACTTTGAATGCAGAATGCAATGTCCAATAATGTCCACAATTGAGCTGGCTGTACACTGTATGGATTGGATTGACTAGGTCATACATATACATCATAGACATCATAGTTTGTAGTTCTAGTTAGGCTAGGCCGAGGCTGGCTTATCAATCAATTAAATGCTGCATTGAGTGGGCCTCTCTGTGCTCTGTAGCCTGTCTGGAATCTTGCTCGTGGTCTGTTTGTATCTTATAAACATCTCAAAGCAGAATGGATGGACTGAATAAGAAAACCAAAAGAGAGAAGCTTGTTTTGAGCTGCGAACATTACAAGAATATATTAAAAAAGTGGGATAATGCCATCCTAAAAACGGAAGGACGAAAACCTAACAAGGTATTGCTTAAATTATATTTATAAATGATTCATGAAACCTGCTTTACCTTTATTGTATATTTTCATTTGTCCTTATAAATCGAGTTCAGTTTGGATTTGTATCTTTTAAATTTTAAATTTTTTTCTAGACTGATTTGAAACATGCACCGGAAAATATACAGAAGTCATACAAAAAGTACTACAAGTTGGTTTCGTATCTCAAGTCCTCCCCATCAGAACCCCAAAGGCAGTCTTCGGGTAACTCAAAAGGATTAACGCCAAGAAAGATTTTCGACCGAACACATCCTAGAAGTAGCGATAATTCAAGAGATAAACCCTCAACGTCAAGATCTCGTGAAGGGAGACTATTTAGTCATGTATCATCTGGAGAGACTAGAGACAAAAAGAAATCTGGAGTCGATTATAATCGGTTTTCCGAGAAGATATCCAACGTTGTTAAACTTTTGTCAAATGAACCAAGCAATAAAGCCCATACGACAGTAAAAGTAGTGGAAGAAAATTCAGGACAAGAAGTAATCAGAAGGACATTGATTCCGAATAAATTTGAGAAAGTGGTCGACCGGACTGACACAGTTGTGGATAAACCGGATAAGATTGCTGTTAATGGTTTGTCTGATTCTAGTGGCAACTCCAGTTTACTTACCGACCCTGAGTTTGAAGAAGAGAAACTGGACTTGAACGAACCTGGTCCATCTTCCCAATTCTCTTCAAGATTGAATTCTGTGAGTGCAGTCTGGCAGAATTTAAGTCCCAATCCAAAGTCTCAAAATCGTAAATCCGGAAAGTTGAAGAATGTTGATTCCGGTTGGCTTACTCGATGTGGGATGGAATTAAATGAAGATGAAGAACAAACAATAGCAGCTGTTGTTGATGAAGTTAAGGAGCCGATTGGGGTCCAGAATAAGGATGACAGTTTATTCAGCCAGGGTTTTCAGAAGCTCCTGCTCTCTGCAAATTCTGAAAACGATGCATCAAACAACGGGTCAATCGACGTTTATGGGGGAGGAAGTTACATTCCACCTCTTGCAATACATCCTCTGCAAATGGAACAGCTTCCAGTCCACTGTGAATCTCAAAGCGGCGATAGTGGCATTGGGCTTAGCGCTTCGGTTTTAGCAGTGAATTTTCCAGACCATCAAAATGTATTTCAATCCAATGCATCCAATATTATGGTGGAAGTGGAAGAAAATTCAATGTTTTGTAATGACAACGCTTGTCCTCCTCCGGAATCGTACTTAGAAACAATTGATACCAGTGCTATCGCAGACATTTTAACAACGAATCCTTTCTCATCCTCATGTTCAAATACATCGCCACCAGAACTGGCCTCCAGAAAACGTCCTGCATATGCTGCATTTTCTCCCAGCCCAGAAAAACCAAAACCTCGTAAAAAGTTTTTTAAAAGCGACAGATCTCATATCGGAGCTCCTAAATATACAGTAAATTCTTACAAACCGCTTACGCCTGTAAAGAAAAAAGCGGTTCAACCTCTTCCAACTGTGGCGCCTAAGGCTGTAAGTGCCTTCGATCAAATCCCTATAGCATCAATATCGACCACACTTGACGATTATCAAACTGCAAGTATCATCAAAAAGCCATTACCTATTAACGATAACGATACGGTTGATACAGATGCTTCAGATAGTTCTAGTCCATCATTTAAAAAGCGTGTTTCCAGAAAAAGTAAACTAGCCGGTAAATCTAAGGCTGCTCCCATTAAGAGTAAAACAGTCAAGAAACTTCGTGTCAGTAAACCCAATGCCCTAAAAAGGGGAGCAACAGATAAATCACGTACAAACAATGACGACGTTAGCGCTGGACCATCAACATCTTATAATCAAAACACTACTTCAGAATATTTCGATGAAATAACGGCAGTAGCAGGGCCAACTGGGCGAAGGGGAACAAGAAGAGCACGCTTAACAAATAAAGAATATCTTCAAAAGTAAGTTTTTCGTTTCGTACAAAACAAAACGACATGACTATTAATTCACAATTCAAATATTAACTTCCTGTCTATTATTTGTATATTTTTATTCCATCTTCCTATAATTTATAAACTTTGATTGTTGAATTAACAGGAAAATAGATAACGGAAAGTTAGATGATAATTTCGTCAGAATTGACATTACAAAGAAAGTTTTTGTTCGTGGGAGAAAAAGAATATCCGGAGCCAAAGTTAAAAGAAATGATTGGAAAATGAGGAAAGCCTCGACAAGTAAAGAAGACAAGCTGAAAGGCCTGACATGTCGTAAATGTGGAGAATCTGGCCATTTTGCTAAGTTTTGCATGAAAGGTGAGCATTCAGTTATAACAGATTCAAATTACACTTGAGAAAAATCAAACATCTAATACAAGCGTAACTGAAAAGGGAAAGTAGTTAGGTATTACTTAATTTCTATAATGTTTGGTTGGATTAGATTCCCTACCAAAGGAAGAACCAGAGCAAGTTGATGATAGTCCGTTTCCAACTTTGGAAGAAGTGGCACGTATGGCGAAGGGTCCTATGTTCAAAACAAACACCAACCGAGTTATTGTATACAGTTCCAAATGTATCCCAGTTGAAAATAACGATAACGAGCATCCTTCTATTCCTTCTTCACAAGAAAATACCGATCAAGATGTCGTCGATGAAACCAATTTGAACGAAATGGAAGATCAGGAATGTAGAATTGCAGATTCCATAATGTCAGAAACTGAACAGACTACGCCTACGGTGACAACTATGCAAATAAAACCTATACCCCCATACTTCGGTTATGAAACGGAATCTACACTGCCTTCACTTGGTAATCTAAATAGAGTTTCTCTGTTATTTCTACGGTTTTCGTTACACGGTTCTATTGTTTATGATGAATGTATATATATATCTATTATGTATTTATTTGTAGAAGTAGAAGATGCAATTTTAAACCGTACCTTAAAAAAATTTGGCTACAATGATTTCCGGGGTGGACAACGAGAAGCAATTTCTAGGGTTTTAAAGGGGCTATCAACTCTTGTAATTTTATCAACTGGGTCGGGAAAAAGCTTGTGCTACCAGCTACCAGCGTACTTATATGCCATGAAAAATCCAGGGGCCCTTGCAATTTGTGTCTCGCCCTTAGTTTCTTTAATGGAAGATCAGGTATGTCGATATGATAATACAATTATGTGTGCTTTCATTTAACCACTTCTGTTATTTTTATGTGAGCTTTTTATCCTAATTGTGAAATTTCAGGTACAAGGAATACCACCATTTTTGAAGGCAGCTTGTCTACATAGTAATATGTTGGCCAGTCAAAAAACTAAAGTACTAGATAAAATACGCTTAAAACAACTGCACATCTTGCTGGTGTCACCTGAAGCAGTTTGTGGTGGTCTATTTGGATTACTTAGAGGAGTTGGAGAACTTCCTCGAATAAGCTTTGCTTGTATAGACGAAGTTCATTGTTTATCACAATGGTCACACAATTTCAGGCCATCTTATTTACAAATATCTAAGGTATTGTTGTGTTTTCAACAAATAAACTATATGAAAATGTCAGTCTTTGTATCTTAACGGATCAATATAGTCTCATATTTTTCGTCTCGTAGATATTAAGAGAAAAGCTTAATGTAAGCACTATCCTGGGATTAACGGCTACAGCTACGGAGAGCACTGCTATTAGCGTGTGTGAGCATTTGCAAGTAGATCCTGCTACAACAATTCGAGGAGAAATAGTGCCTTGCAACTTAAATCTAAGCGTTTCTCGAGACACCCACAGAGAAGAAGGATTGTTAACTTTGCTCCGGGGAGACCGTTTCAAGGACTGTGAATCAATCATAATTTACTGCACCAGAAGAGAGGAATGTCAAAGAATTGCATGTCTGATTCGCACAAATTTGCAGGTGAGTGACTTACATGCTTCCATTGTTTGAAGTGTCTCCATGCAGTATTGATATTTGTAAGGTCTTTGATATTAATTTTTTGTGGTAATCAAGGACATACCTGGCTTCAACGGGGTTACTAAAACTAATTTACGTCAGCGTGTATCCAATAATTGCGAGACTTATCATGCGGGAATGACCGCTGGTAGAAGGCGATTAGTTCAGCAGCAGTTTATGTCAGGTTTGTTATAACTTTAAAATCTTATAACAAAATCATGGCTTACATATTTCAAGATTAGTTGGTCTATTGTCCGTTAATTTGTATTGCTTTGGTATTTAGGAAAAATTCGGATAGTTGTTGCCACCGTTGCTTTCGGAATGGGCATCGACAAGTCAGATATTCGAGCTGTTATTCACTATAATATGCCCAAAACGTTTGAGTCATACGTGCAAGAAATAGGTCGAGCGGGGAGGGATGG
Organism: Desoria tigrina; assembly: GCA_906901685.1. Lineage (NCBI taxonomy): Eukaryota > Metazoa > Arthropoda > Collembola > Entomobryomorpha > Isotomidae > Desoria > Desoria tigrina. Next base: position 1,142,740 of record CAJQTU010000014.1, read on the forward strand.
CCAACCGGCGCATTGTCATTTATTTCTAGATAATGTGAAGGTACAATTGCAAAACAAATAAAAAAGTGCTGATATTAGCGAATAATAGCCTAACTAAATACTCCTCCATGATATAATTTATGCCGTATTTTGATATTGATGTTATGAATTCTGGTTTCAGGGAAGAGATTTAAGTGAGCTGAGACGACACGTGTATTCTAACTCTGTCGATAGGCCAACCCTTAGGAAGTTGCTTAGAAGGGTTTTCCAACCCTGCAAATGCAAGCGCCTTGCTGAACTTTCGGGGTTTAAAGGTTCACAGACTGATACTCAGAAAAGTGATAAAAGATGTCCTGGCCATGAAACATCGTTTAGTGTAGCTGATACGGTTAACGAATTGGACTTAGCACAGGAAAATATTGTTACATTGTTGTGCTATTTGGAACTTGACAAAACTAAAAATTGGATTGAAATTCTACCCCATACTTATGAAACTTGCAAGATACATTCTTATGGAGGAGCAAAACTTCTTAAATCTGCTGCACTTAAAGTAATTAGGTGTTATACAGCACCCTGTAACCCTGTATTATGATTTACAACAATTACATTATTACAGAAATTGTAAACAAAATAATATGTATTTTTAGTGCCCGGCACTGGCTGCTGCCATTGCTTTGAAAAAGGAAGAACGTAAATTCAAGGAAACAGATGCATATTTAGAATTCAACGTTGTGGAAGTTTCTGCAACCCTTGGTTGGAGTAGTGGCATTGTTAAGAGAGAATTGAAAAATTTAGAATGGTCTGCAACTGATTTTGACAACAATGGTAAGAATGAAATCTGTGTCGACTTAGCGGGGTCTAATTGAATACCAAGTTTTTAATGATTTCGCTTCTTTTATAGGTAACTCGAAAAGATTTCGCAAATCAGGCATTCTTGTGGAGTTTTGTAACTTGGCATTTCACTTAAACGCCCCAGGAGATTTGACGGACGAAGAAGCCGACATCGTTTTAAACTTTCTGCATAAACATAATGTAGATCACGAACAATCACAGTTATATCAATTAAGTCGTGTGTATCAGGCACTGCTCAGGTTAGTTTGAATAGTGTTTAGTTCTGAGAAAACAATTTTTTTAATACTATGACATAATATATCTGACGCAAGTCTCTTCGTATTTAGCATTTCCTGTGCCAATGTTGATAGCGTTACCGACACATTTGACGAGGAGAAGAGTTCCATGCTAAAGAAATTTATTTATGATTACTTCACTCAAACCACACTGGGAGTTCCAGCTAGCTGGAAAAACGACGTGAGTCCTTGGGTAAACTCGTACAATGTTATCGTTTTGCCGTCGTTAAAATGTTATATTCGTGTAGATATCCCAAGACGAGGAAAAACGTGATGACATTCGGCGAGACGTGCAAGATCTTTTATCAACTCATAGGGATACACATTTTACCGGACGTTCGATTGCCAAAATTTTTCAAGGAATTCCCAGTCCATGCTTTCCTTCCGAAATTTGGGGCCGAAACCGGGCATTTTGGCGAAAGAACTTAGAAGTTGATTTCAACTTTTTATGCCAAATTGCCGGGCAAGAAATTTTACGTCATCAATAACTATGAATCCTAGATTGTAACTGTAACATTGTAAGTTGGTAGGCATGAATTGTACTATAGTATACCTATATAAATACTTATTTATATGCATATTATACGAAAATTGTAAATACCTAAACGTTCCGAATGTATGTATTTATTGCTTGTCTTCCAATGGTATGAAGTCGAAAAATCTTTAAGAATTTAAAAACAGTGATATAATTTTATAAGTTTTAAATTTAATGGTTTCGTTTGTAATTTACGAGTTGGAAACATGTTAAATACCTAGCATGAATAAAACTGAACACTGAACTTTTAAGCAGTGTCAATATAATGTATAAAAGACACTTTAATATTGTGCCTTTTAGTTTTAATTATCAATTATCATGAATAAACACAAAATACTCGTTTTATTCCCGTTTTACTAATTGTTTATCGATAATTAAGAATGTAAAAAAGGGCTTACACCTTTACACAAATGAACTGCATGCAAAAATTGTATTTGCAATTAGATCAAAACCGCATTACTTACTGGTTGGAGGATTAGGAGGATCATTCATTTTCCGTATTTACGAAAATAATTGTGTATGGCTCAATTAAGTCCATTCCCTAATAAATAATTATCAAGATTATCCTAGATCCAGAAAACAAAATAAGTAATAAGATAATTTGACATGGGCAGTCACCATGTCACCAATATCAGGCGATACTTGGCATATCAACAGAGACCTGCATAGCCTGTACTTCGTATGTCAATTCATATCAATCAATCTAACCTAGCCAGCGAAATTATAGCATCAACTTCAAGCCCTCCTCCCCGATATTATTCCACGGTGCGGTGGGCCGGTGGATACTTTCAGTCAATGTTACATTTAGGGTCATAATATATTGTCATATTATACTAGAGATGACGGTTCCCGACAATCTTGACATCCCGACATGTCTAATAAAGTATATGGATTTAGGGTAATTTACACAGTTGTAGTTGTAGGTTGTAGTAAGAGGCTTCGTCTAGAAAGCTTTTTTGTCAAAAACTTCATTGATACTTCATTCATAAATCATTAATACCTCAAGCTAAGTCCCCATATATTATATAGGAATGACTTTTAATTACAAGTTCTGACTTACTGACAATGTGACAATATGCTTTTTTTAAACTAAAATAATTATCATGCTGGATGGTAATTAATCCCATTAATAGGAAATGGATGGAACAATTATTTGTAAATTACAACAAGTATATTACTGTGTATATAAAGTTAACGAGTAAATATAAATATGTTAATGTTTAATTAATGAATATGTTGAACCATTAAGACTATTTTGTTGGGTTCGGGATTGACTTTAAGAGCCTCAAAAAGTCCATGTAAAAGCCTCTGAAACTCTGACTAATTCTTATCTACCAGAGCAAAGGCAGAATAATTTGTGTGATCTGAAATCTGAACTGTGTGTAGAACTGGAACAGTTGAAGTTGCCTAATTATCAAGGTTATATATAAAGACTGGCAACTGAACTGGCCTAACTGCATGGAGACGTCACAATATCCATAATCAGTTAAGACAAACCAGAAAAGTGTTCCATTCAATCCGAATCTCTGCTGTATAATCTTACATCACATTTATATCACAAAAATCCCAAGAATAACTGGACTCAATGAGACTTCAGTAAAGTGGAAGAACCTCGTCTAAGAATTTCATTATTTTCAAGGACGCTTTTTGCAATTGTTATGTATCGTAGATACATAATGCGAATGGCTCGGTGTCTGTCCGTCTGTCTGTCTGTAAACACGATAACTCGAGAACGGTTTAACTTTTTGAAATTTTTCTTTCGGATATCTATTTAAGACATCCAAACGGAGGTCAAGTTCGTTTGGGGGCCCTGTAGGTCAAAGGTCAATGGGGGAAAGGTCAAAGGTCAACATTTTTTCAAATAGTAACCCCCCATGTGTGATACATCGATAGAATGCTACGGTCAAGGGCTATTCAATGATGTGTATGATTTTGGGGGTAGGGCCACCCCCTGACCGGTGGGGAGGGGTCAAAGAGGTCAAATTACAAACATATATGTGTGATACGTCATTCGAAAGCTATGAGCAAGGGCTTTCGAATGACGTATATGATTTGGGGGTGTGGTCACCCCCTGACCGGTGGGGAGGGGTCAAAGAGGTCAAATTACAAACATATATGTGTGATACGTCATTCGAAAGCTATGATCAAGGGCTTTCGAATGACGTATGTAATTTTGCTCTATGGTTGGGGCAAATTGAGATTAATCGTTTGATACGTCATCCGAAAGCTATAATCAAGTGCTTTTGAATGACCTATGTAATGTTGCTCTATAGTTGGGGCAATTTGAGATTTTCGATATTTCATGCATTTTTAATATTTTAAAACACAGTTTTCACTGAATATGTTTCGATGTGTATGAAACGGTATAAAAACGTTATATCTACGATACATTAGTACATTCGTTGGACGGTTTATTTATATGCAATATTGAGTGTATGAAACTGGCCGACCGTATTCTTTTGATTTTTTGAGAAAGATTTTATTAACTTTTCAGATATTTTATGAACATTTGACGTTAATTTATAAAATAGAAACTTGCAAGCAAATTGCAAAAGTGCAGATAAATACTATATATTATAATTATAAGTATTTATAAGTTGTGATACACATACACTTCAAATAAGTACAACTATTTAGAAAGTTTATATTAGAGTTATATCTCTATCAGACTCTATAGAGCCTGTCTAATGCTGAAAAAAGCACGTTGCTTCGCACGTAGGTTTTTAAAGTGTTTCAATATCAGAATCATTCACGTCTTTGTCAAATTTACATTCCAGTAATTACTAATCAAACATCAACTATTGAGTACTAAAAATTACAACAGATATATAGAGGGATATCAAATATTAAATACTTCTAAAACCTTGTATCTCTACCGTCTTTGAGTGGTCTACATGATTTACAAAGTCGAAATTCGAATCGTTTTTTGACAACAGAAGAAGGATGGAAACAAATAATACTCCTTTCCGTCGTGCAGCTACAATAATGTTACCTTCTTTAGCAGACTCCAAGGCTAAGCAAGGTGGTAAAGATGCTTTGATAGATTTGATTGCTGGAACTGCAGGTAAATCAGTAAGCCATGATAATAATGATGTTATTTAATAATTATATCGTTAAATTTGTATACGTACATTGTACACATGTACATCGGATCCTGTCGTTTCTATAAATGGAGATTTAGTCGTCTTTAGCTCCTTTAGCAGTTAGACTATCTAATTCTTTATAACTTTTGTAAACAAGTAGGGAAAGTAGTGGGGTTCGGGATGGGAACATATTTTAACGGCAAACGGGGAATTAGATACGGCAGATGCTAGGGTTGGTATTGTTTCGGTTCCGAGGTGGTGGATTGCATGCTTCTAGTGTTCTAGTTTGTATTCATTTCCTTAATTGTGCATTGAAAGATTGTACGAGTGGCGTGACGGGTTGACTTGAAATTTTTTCGACGTCAATGATGTTTCAGTTTTTACGAACTTTTTTTTATATACATAGGCGGTACTGCGTGTGTCTACGTGGGACAACCCTTAGACACCGTAAAGGTTAAAATGCAAACATTCCCAAAGATATACTCCAGAGGAATGGTCCATTGCTGCATGGATACTTTTCGAAGGGATGGGATCCGAAGAGGGCTTTATGCAGGAACGATACCAGCCCTCGTGGCAAACGTCTCTGAAAACTCGATCCTCTTCGCAGCGTATGGAATTTGTCAAAAACTTGTCGCTACCTTAACTAGACAGGTAGGTAAATTTAAAATTCTACAGCCATTTGAATAATGTAAAGTCAAGTTTGTTTGTATTTCATTAAAAAGACTGTTGATGACATGGGGCCGATTTACCACGCTTCCTCGGGATTTTTAGCCGGTTTTTTCTCTTCGTTGACTCTCTGTCCAACGGAGTTAGTTAAATGTCGACTTCAGGCTTTGAGGGAGACTTCTGTTTCCGGTATCAATGGTTCTGCAGCCTTGCCAGAGGTAAATTACACATTTGGATGGCGTCTTTTGCAGACATTTTAAGGAATTCGTCCTTTTTTATAGGTTGGACCTGTAAGTTTATGTCGAGAAATCTTTAAAGAGGAAGGATTTCGGGGATTTTTTCATGGACTGACTTCAACGTTTGCACGAGAAATGCCTGGATATTTTTGTTTCTTTGGAGGCTATGAAGCCTGTCGATACCTTTTGACTCCAAAGGGCAAAACGAAGGATGAAATCGGTACAATCTTAGACTTTTTAAAGTTTACTTCAATTTCAAACATATTAGTGTCTCTAAATGAAGATCTAAATCTTAATCATGAAATAATTAACTATTTGGCAACGTTATTTAATTAAAGGTCCTCTTAGAACAGTAATTTGTGGAGGAGTAGGAGGAGTGATATTATGGACTGTAATATTTCCAACGGATGTAGTTAAATCGAGAATTCAAATAAACAAATTGAATGTTACAATGATCGCTTGCATGAAAGACATAGCACAAAAGGAGGGTAAGCTTTTTAGCTTTTACGGGTGAATAACTGATAGGCAGTGCGTTGGCGCTTTCAAGTTTGTCGCAATTTTATTAATTAATGAGAATTATTTCAGGTGTGCGGGCTCTATATAATGGATTAGGACCTACAATTGTAAGAACTTTCCCAGCAACCGGAGCTTTATTCTTAGCTTACGAATATACCAAGAAAACTCTTCATCAACTATTGGACCATTGATTCGTATTTGGGATATACAGCGTACAGTTTAGTTTACTAATTAATATATATTTTAAACATTAAAATTTTTAAATATTACATTGTCACAGTGTAAGCGAGTAAGCGAATAGATATAATTTAATACTTTTGGTTTTCATGACCAGACCATTTTTTTAAATATACGTCAGATTATAAAGTCATAATAAAAAAATTACCAAAATTTTTTTCTCTGCAGTGAGGCCTTAGCGTAAGTTTACGCCAAGGCAGGCATGCGAATTCTTATTTTTTCCCTCCCTATACCCCCGCGATAGGTTACAGGGGTCAATATATTTTGTATGCCTGCGCCATGGCCATACTTTACATCAATTCCTCAACCATGATCGTTTGTTTTAAAAAGGGTTTTAATATCTGAATTGATCCCGAGAACTTTCCATATCTAAGTAAGACTGTTCAATGAAAATGTTCGTGTTTATTGTATATACGCCTCTATATTCCATATATACGCGCGCCGCGCGTTGAATTTTGTAAACAAACGTCAAGTTGATGTTCATATACATATCTATTTGTGTATCAACAGATTTTGTCTTCCACAGCCCCACATCCGTAGTTGCGGGATGTGAGCTCATTCAAATTTCCATAACATCACAATTCATTTTCTCAACATTTCGGAGGTCGAACATCGAACCCTCTGTACCTGTGTGCTGTGCCCTGAAAACACGCGGAATCGGAATAAGAGATTTCGATTCATATCACATATATAACACAAAACCGCCATAATAATACCGAACTGAGCACATAATGTTTGACATTGTTTGATTATGGATTGATTGAACGTTACAAATTTGACAAATCTTCAGCACAGCCATTTCATAGTCAATAGTTTGCCAGGCCAAGACACAAGAAGGCCAAAGTGCAAAGATAAGGCAGAGGCCATCATCATTCATTGAATTTCATTGATTATCAAAACCTCAAACGACGAACGACACAGCACACAGGAACGATGGAATATCGGGTAAGACGTAGATAGTATTTCATGTTTTGTTTTGTATTTTGGTTTTATGGTTTTATTTAACAATATTTTGTATTTTTTATGTCTGATCTTTGATCTTTAATGTTCAAATCAAATGTGAAATGTTTCTAATTTTGAACTTCTTTTGAAGATCAAACAAAGATGAAAGACCTAATCGCATCTATAATATATATCCAATCTTTTTTTTTACTTTGATATTTAATATTTGTCTAGAATAAAGATAGACGAGGCGAACGGCAACGGAGGGGAGGTAGAGATAGCCCTGGTCCCTCGGCTGATACGGACAATTCCTGGCGTTCGTCCGGTTCGTCACCTTCCATTCCACAACAGTCGGTAAAAAACATAATCAATACACAATATGCAGTATGCAGTACTGTGAACTTTGCAAGGACTATCAAATATTATGTATTATGCGACAACACAACCGGTTCACGGTCCGCGTCAATGAATATTGCTTAGGCTTTCAAAAATAAAAATATGAAATGGTATGAAATCTAAGAAAAGCAATAAATTGTGAGTGAATGCAATTATAAATAGCGTGGTGATAATGATAACCGAAGTCGAGCTCAGTGGATAGACAAAAAAAATACCAGAGGCAAAGTTACGAATACTGTTGCTGTTTCCACACCTAAGCCTAAGGAAGCTGTGGATACTGAAAAGTTGTTTGCTGGTCTTAACAAGGATGTCAAGTCCATATTAGACTCTTACAGTGGATTTAACTGCCTTGAAAAATTATACCGTTTGTTATCAATTAGCATCCTCCAGTTGGAAGGTTTGACGATCTCTTGGTCCAATCCCCTTGAAGACTTTGTCATATTCCTCAAAGTATGTATATTTATTTTTTATTATTAACATTGTTCATATTATCATGTTCCTTATTGTATGTTTAAATATAATATTCAAATACTTCTGTAGTGCCTTTTAGTAATAAGAGATGAGAGATTTTCGAGTCTACGCCAAACTGTTCTTATGCATTTTGATGGCGAAGAGGAAACCCGGATCTGCGAGAAATTTCCGGATCGAGTGTGCCAGCTTTTCCGAGTTATCTCTACTGTAAGACTAAATTATAATGTTCAAGATCTATTTGCAATCTGCTGAGAAGCGTATTGTTTTGGTATCTATGTATTCTATTACATGTGTTTTTTAACTGATAATGTTTTTAAATGTTCATTAGGGTTTACCACCTGGAAAAGATTCGTACAGTTTGCTGCATGTTTTGATTAATAAAACATGTACAAACTCATATGCCTTCACTCAGCTTTTTGGACTAAAGACGGTTTCCTCGCCCAACGAGGTGCTGGAACTTCACGATTCCTTGCCTTATACTAAACTTGTGAATGTACTCACAACCACAATAGTTAAATCCAAAGGTGTATTAGCCTTTGCAGAGCGCAAATCTCTTTTGTAAGTGTCATAATGTGGAATTTTTCTCGATTTGTAATAAAAATGCATTCGTGTATCGTGGTTGTGTAATTTCCAACGAGGAATGGTTTCCAATATTATACCGTTGTTGTCTATTTTCCTATTTTTGTTTTCAATAGTGCTGCAGGGGGAGGACCCTACACCTCGTTCTCCCAGGATATGGCCTGTATTCTTGAGAATTTGATTTACCTCTCCATGAAATTACTAACTTCAGACCGTTTCAAGAATCTTTCACACTTAAACCAAGAACTGGTGAGTCCTAGATTTCCTAGTCCTAGATCTACCTTGCTTGGCATTCTAACGAAACAGCACGTAATTATAAATCCTTTTTGGATTTTATGATGAGCCCTTTGTATTGATTGTGTCACCACGAAACTAAGGAAATTTATGTGTTTGTTTCTTTTGACTCAGCTATGAATACAATATCAAAAAGGTTCTGTATGGATTTTTTTTTAAAAATATTTTCTAGACTTGGGGAATGCTAATAAAACTAACAGAAGCTACTCCATTTAATCGCCTTCCCTCGTCCGTTTTGCATACCATGTGTCGATTTGTGGATGACTGGTATCTGTCAAATAGTAAGGATAAAACTTAGATAAAGACTGCTACAATAAGTTTAAATGCATATGTAATATATTACAGATTAATTTAATCCAAACGTAAAAATGTTTCTGCTTACATAATTAAATGGTGAATAAGTTCATATATACCTACTCTGTCTCAGATCCGAAACGAATGTTTTGCAGGTGTGGACCAGTCATTGGTATTCTATAGAAGTTTATTAGCGCTACTAATGCAAAACGATGGAGTTCAGCTTCGGGACATGAAATATATATTTGAAATCGCACCGACAAAGTTTAAAGATTCTGAAATACGAACGACGCTTGGGAATGTAGGACATTGTCAATCGGAAGCATCTATTTTCCATGACTTTGTGACAAGCCTGGAAGAAACTCTAAAATTGCTTGATCGCAAGGACATCAGTAGTGATGTATTCGTTTCAGAAGCCCGTCCAGCCTTGGAGTACATGCAAATATTTGTCGGACTTTCAAAATATCATTTTAAGGAATCTCTCAACACTTGTAGGAATATCTTCTATGTCGCTTCCCTCATTCTGATTCGAGCTGGACGTGTTGAACAGCTACTGTATGTCTTGGCACTTTAAACTGAAAATAACCTGAGACTTTGCATTGTTTTAATTAATCATATCTCTGGTTTTCAAAATCGTAACCTGTCTAGGCGTGAAAAGGGATTTCAGGGGGCCATACTGGAAGACAAAATTGGTGAATCCCTTCCTGGAATTACTCTTAAGTTTATTGGAAGCCTTATGGCTGCCGTTTCTGAATATGTTAAAGGTAATTCGATACTTCAATTTAGTAAGTTGCGATTGGTCATTCGTAGAATTGTATTATATTAAAATTTTATACTAGGAGAGTTTGATGCAGATTACGTGTCTTCAATCGCTCAGAATTGGTTTTCGACAATTCAGATATTTCCGCAAATCTTCGATCTCGGGTCATGGACATTAGGTTGCCTTGCATTAGATGCAATGTCCGCCGTTAATGAGGATTTGTTCAGTCGCTTGTCGGTAAGTCATTTGGTAATTTCCTAATTTCTAATAATATTCATACACCCATTCAATACAATACGTATATACCTATACATAATTTAAATATACAATAAATAAATAATAATATAAACAATGAAAATTAGTTACGATATCGATATAATTAATAAAGTTCCATTATAGGTAGAAGCGCAAGAAAAAACACTGTCTTTCGTGGTTAAAGTTGGTGCTTTAGAATCACATCGACCTGAAATTCGTGCCAAATGTGGTAGATGCCTTGCCCTCATGTTTGATTTTCAGATGTTGGTAGAGGTAGGTTCTATACAAAATCGTGTTCATGTAACTAAATTCTAAAATTTGTTGCTAAAAATATTCGTATCTAATATCCATATTTTTTTTGAAGCAATCCGAGCCTCTGTGGTTTACATTAAATTGCATAGGCAAGTCATTAGATTCAAAGCATCTCCAGATAAGAACATCATGGGCTTGGGCTCTTGGCAAATGGAGTGATGCCCTTGAAAAGCACCATACAAATGGAGAAACACCCAACGATCTTGAAAACGGTGTTCTTCACGTATTAAAACTGATCCACATCTGCTCAAAGGATGTCCTCAAGGTACCTAATTAATTATATTCCCTTATTGATGTTGACTGTTTGTAAATTAGATATTACTTTTTAAAAGACACGTGGTAATTAATACGACTAACAAACTTTTGTCTAATCATACTTTGTAAATGCAAATATTAGTGTGAACGGTTTGTGTTTTAAAGATTCGCTATAATGGTTACCGAACAGCCGCGAACTTGTTTAAATGGATGCCTGACGGGGCGCTCGAGTTTTCGAAAGTCAGGTCTGAAATATCTTCTACAATTGACGTGCTGATTTCACAAATTGGACATGGAGTCGACTACAAAGTGAGAATAAATTAATGATTATTAAAGATCCAAATTGAATCCAACTTTCTACATTGATATTGACAGGCTCGATGGAACGCCGTGTATGCCGTTGGTTGCGTTTTTGAGAATGTAGCAATAATGAGTGAGATGGGATCTGGGATTATGGTAAATCACCTTATAAAACTATTCATTTAAATTGTTAAAAATTCGCATTCAAGATCTGTTTTAAGTTTTTCGTTTCAAAATAATTTATAAAATATCCATTTCTTACAGGCACAATCGCTGCCATGTCTTTGGACTTGGATTGCCCAAAGCCAAAATTATAAGGAGAGAATTCAGTGTGCTGTTGCCATTAGAAAAATCCAAAACCGAGGATTATTCAAGAATCATTATCATACAGTATGGCACCGTATTTGTCTCGCTATAACCAGACTGCCAGTAGAAGACATCGATTTAGCACAAAAACTTAAATTAGAGGTTACTATCTTTTTGATTGTTTGTTTTGTTGTCTCATTAATATTTATTTTATACTTGCCTGTTTTCTTTTCTATATACCTTTTTAAAAAAAGTCCATAAATTATGTACTTCCCCTAGAGTATTCGAGTATATACCCCTCGAAAGTCGAAGCTGTTTTATTATTATGTACATGTACATATATGAACGATGAACGTTTCCCGTTTCCCACGGAACCTGGTATCACTCATATATGATACATGTACTCTATCGTTTTGTTATTCAAGTTATGAAGACAGACTACATGTACTTAAGGTTAATATTCCATCACACATCATGTGTCATTTGACTGTTAGAATAAAAACTATGCTTTTTATTTCAGGTTGCAATAACTTTGGCCGAACTGACTTCATTGATGGAACCAATAGATTTAAGTGGCATGGAACAAATTGTGTCGGAACACAGTGAAAATTTGAAAACCCTGTTTGTTGATGCTTTCAAAATGATTCCGAGCGAACGAAAAGAGGCATTTAACCGTGCAAGGGATCGTGTGAAATCTCTCAGACCACATCAGAAAAGTGATACTGTGATTGATACTTTTAGCGATATTTTAAGTGAAGATTTGTCCGATGAGGAATGTGGAAATTAAATGTGTTTTTAAATTATTCAATTCTGCAATACAAGATATGCAAATATATTTGTTAGTTTGTATGAAAATATTTTGATATTCATTAAAGAATGCTAGTCCAAAAATTAAAACGTTTTTATCGAACGCGTTATAACGGACTTGTTTGTACCGTTTCCCTAAACCTATTCCATAAACCCATATTATATTATATTTCAAACAAAATTTTGAATTAATTTATTTTGGTGAATAAATACCATATATTTATATCAAACATTATAGCTAAACGTATCATCAAATCAGGAATCCAAAAAAGCTTAAATGATTTATACTTGAATTTCAATGAAATCATGGATATGTATACTTTGTTCATGTATCAAAGACATAAGGATAACGAGAAATCAAAATCTTTGATCTTTGATATAATATAAAATAATCCATGGCGGCTTCTGACTCAATAAACCCTATATGGACTAAGGCAACTCTAGATAACAAGATAACATTGTTTTTAAATACAAAAAGTAATGTCTGATATTGAGTTGTTGGAGTCAACAGGCTTAGAAACGAGCGAATGAGTCGGACAATGATCGGACTCACAATGAAGCGGGTATTTGTGGATGATTGATCTGTCTGTTATACTTTTTATTTCCGTCTAAACCCAAGCCATAATAGCAAAATAATTTATTATGTTCAGAATAGGAGATTGCTATTGCTAAAACTTCCACGATTTCATCTACAAACTCAAACTGAATACATTTGAAAGAACCTGTCATCAGAAAGAACCAAAGAACAAGTTTTCATAATGGCTTCGTATCCGATTTATTTGGATTACAACGCAACGACTCCTTTGGACCCGTCGGTAATGGCAGAGATTCAAAACAACTTGAATGTTTGGGGAAATCCTAGTTCAAATTACTCCATAGGTCTGTCAGCCCGATCTGTCATTGAATCGAGTAGGAATTGCGTTGCTGAAATGATAAATGCCAAGCCAGAAGACATCGTCTTTACTTCTGGCGGAACAGAGGTAAAGTAATTAAGTTGTATGTTGTAATGAATTGACTTTACGCTTTAATAAAATGCTATTACTCATACGTATTCTGTTTCTAATTCATAGTCCAATAATACAGCTCTTCGTTCAGCAGTGTACTTGGGAAAGGCAAATGCAATTACGAAGCCGCACGTAATTACTTCAAATGTTGAACATGATTCAGTAATCAAAGTTCTAGTGGACTTTGAAAAGTCAGGAATAATCGGTACCGATATTACCAATTTGTATATATACTCATTCATAACATACACAGAGCTCTGAAAATTAATTTAATCCTTCTAGATTTATCCATTGTGGAAGTAATTAAGGCAACCGGATGTTTGTCACCATCAACGGTCCTGTCGTTGATAAACGATAATACATCTTTGATCTCAATCATGCATGCAAATAATGAAACTGGGTTGATAATGCCAATTGAGGAAATTGCACGTGAATTAAAAGCTGTTAACGCTGATAGAGGAAGTAAGGAATTGCCGCATATTTACTTTCACACTGACGCAGCACAAACGGTAGGGAAAATCAGCGTCAATGTTCAGGACCTTGGAGTGGATTATCTTACGATTGTAGGACACAAGGTAAATGTTTCATAGCGCAATACTTTTTATTTGGAATCTTAATTGTCTATCTAAATAAAATGATATTTTTTGATCTTGTAGTTTTACGGACCTCGTATCGGGGCATTATATGCTAAAGAAATCGGAAAAGAAACGCCATTGTTGCCTATTGTTCTGGGTGGAGGCCAAGAACGTGGATATAGACCAGGGACCGAAAATACTCCAATGATAGCTGGATTAGGAAAAGCTGCAAAACTCGTTGCTCAAAATCTTTTTACTTACGAATCAAACATGGAAAAATGTCGCAGTTACTTAGCGAATGAACTGCAGGTATTTTGATAGTCAAAGTTAAAAAAATCGGAGGTATTTTAAAATATTCCCGTTATATCATTGGCTATATATGTGGATTAAACTGTGTTCCATACAATTCCAGGCCAATATTAATGACCTTTCGCTTAATTTTGATGTTGGAAAACGATTGCCTAATACCCTGAGTGTCAGATTCCCGGATGGAATATTGGCCGCTTCTGTCCTTAAGAATTGCAATGAGAAGGTATTGGCTAGCTTGGGCGCTGCGTGTCACTCACTTACGGAAACAGCCTCAGGTATAAAGCTCGCGTGCTTATTGCCTGTCGGATTCTAATTATCGTATTCATATCGTCATATGTATACAAATACAAAGAATTTTTCGACACATGCCACATTTACAAATAATATTTGGATTTCAGGTATTTTGATTTCATCTGGACTCTCGCAAAACGAAGCTCAGAGAACAGTTCGAATAAGTGTTGGAAGAACAACAACAACGGAGGAAATAGACTTGGCCGTCAAAGCTATAATAGAAGCATGTTCGGCTTGAAATGAAATGAAGAGTTGCAGTTTTTCCAGTTGAAAATAATGTTTTATACATACTCTAATTTTTAAGTAAATGTGCAGTAAAATAAATACATAGTTATAAATTATAAATGCTTATATATTGTGTCATTGGGTGTATACTGTGGTTTCGAATTATATGAACTACCATCATCCTGCTCATGCTCATCAGTATTTTCAAAATTAATTTTAAACTTTGATACAACTGAAATAAAACTGCATATCTCAATTGAGAATGGAGAGGAACGAAGCAAAAATCGAATATGAATATTGCAAGACAATCAAATTATAACGAATATTAATAGAAATATATATTAGAATTGCAAATTGAAAATGAACGAGGACAAACAAGGAAATGACTTTCGAGTTTCGAGAAGCATGTAAATATGTTAAAACATTAAGGGGGGGGGGTTTAAAAAATATTTGATGTCCAAAAATGACCATCCATAGATACACGTAACGACAAAACTTGGCTGGCGATTTTTATCAAAAGTCTATAAGCAACCAAGATGACCTTGACAACAGCGCCCGTTGTCAAGCAATCTTGATAAGCAACATGAAAATTGCTTGTCAAAGCTAACATTACACGACCTATTGCCATGGGAATTGTCGTAGTTTCCATAGTTACCATCTTAAATTCCCATGGAAACGACAATTTTCGTATGCATTCAGACTTTTCAGAAAAGTCCTAAAAAATGGCCAAACCGGTTTACGGGGTCAACCTACCTGCCCCCACCGGTCAACTAATCGAGCTGATTTTTTTTTCTAAAAATTCCTCGAGAAATTTCGTATTCAGTATAGTTTTTACTTTTTAGCCCGAGTCAGGGCTTATGGAATCATGCTGTCCGTCCGTCCGTCCGTCCGTCCGTCTGTCCGTGACACGCTAGCGGTCAAACGGCTGGACCGATCGACTTGAAATTTGGGACACTTGTGTATTTTGCAAATGCGAAGGCTAAGTTCGAAGGTGGGAAAAATCGGTCGATCGGTTGACCCGTGGGGGTCATGCAAAGTAGTGTTACCAAGGGAATAGGTTTAAAATATACAGACAAATTGAAGCATCCTGACTCGGGCTTTTATACACTGCACACTGTAGGTTTTTTATTTTTAACTTCTATCTGTTTCAAAATTCAATTCGCAGATGAAATAGACCCTTTTAAAACCAGATAATTTGTTGTATTGCTTTTACTGAATGCACAGGACAAAAAATCAAAAAAGTAAAAACTATACTGAATACGAAATTTATCGAGGAATTTTTAGGAAAAAAAATCAGATCGATTGGTTGACCGGGTGGGGCGGGCAGGTTGACCCCGTAAAACGGTTTTTAACATTGGTTTAGATAGGGGAATCAAAATTTCCATAGTTTTTTAAACCCCCCCTTAAACACAAAATTAATTAATTCCCTAGAAGCAGAACAGTTTTGTGGTTTTCCACTTTGACTCGACTTACCCATTAATGATAATGACCATCATTAATTTGTCGGAGTTTCAGTGTGACTTATTCGACTAAATATACTACATGACGACAAGCAGAATATTTAATTTAAAAAATGTGAAATGAGTTCCTTATAAAAATCAAAGTAAAATTAATCATTAAATTACATTCATATGCGGATTTATTAACAGAGATTTATTTTGAAGTATGAACTACGTCTCCGGAATATTATGTCCCGACCCTCCCACCATCCCTGCTTATCACGTATCAAATCAAACCAAGTAATTTTAAAATCTATCCATTCCACATTTCATGTCTTAAAGGATCCTGAAATTTTTTTTTTTTTTTTTTTGACTCCAAGGAATCTTCCACTTTATTCGATAGTGCTGGATATCCTATACATGATATCATTC
This sequence comes from Desoria tigrina, assembly GCA_906901685.1. Taxonomy (NCBI): domain Eukaryota; kingdom Metazoa; phylum Arthropoda; class Collembola; order Entomobryomorpha; family Isotomidae; genus Desoria; species Desoria tigrina. The sequence continues at coordinate 1,159,365 of CAJQTU010000014.1, forward strand.
ATTTTTTTTTTTAACATTCAACATACATTTGCATCTTTACTTTTAATTTACTTATCACATCGTATTTAAAGTTACAATGCTCATTAACAAAAACAATATTTTTGAAAATTCAAAATTTAGGTTAAGTAAAAAATTTCGTCGAGACTATCAGATGAAGGAACGGTCCCCATGATGGAAGCAGCATTCCCTCTTTGAATAGCTAGACTTATCCGCTGAATCAAATATGAAGTGGATTTTTTTTCGTTGGTTAAACCGCAAATGACTCTCCCGATTGATTTGATGAGATTCTTAGCGTCTTCTCCCCAAGGGCCCATAGTTTCGATAGCAAATGGAATAAAGATAAAATCAGTAAGATTCGAGTAAAGATTCTGCTTCTGATTTTCGGCCAAACGCGCGGCACTTCCAGCAACTTTGCATGACATGTTTAAGTAGGAGGCACACAGAGTATCTCGACAGGTTGCATCCCAAATCAGAGGTTTTCCTCCTTTCCAAGGAATTAAAGTCATTCCATCTGGGCGTTTGCCGTCATTTCTGGAACAGCCAGTCGGCTCACGAATGGCTGGAAACCCAGCGGAGACTAGGGCACGCTTCAATATGTCATTCACCATTTCGTGTCTAGACCACCTTCCAGCACTTTTGCGGCATGCGAGGCCATGGTGCCCCAGTTTATCAACAGTTTCGCCACAGGTACAGGAATGAGGGACACAAAGAGGTTGTCCAAGTCGAAGAGCCATTGATATCCGAAAAGACGAATCGTCCAGTAAGGTACCAATAGTTGAACACGGAATTGCATGAAGCCAAGCACCAGATTCTTTAGTCTGCGAGGCCAGGAGACGGGCCAAATTGACTGGAGACGCTCCAGTGGTTATGCTTAACAGTAAATTGTCACAGATAGGGTTATCCCAACTTTTCTGGAAGGAAGAAAACGGCGAAAGTGGGGGTTCAGCATTCGATAAGGTAGACCAGGTAACTAGAGCTTCGCTCGACATTGCATCCGTATTGATGTCGAAAGCGAAGAAAGACCCAAACATTTTAGATAGAAGATCCTTCACGGAATGAATGGATCCTAAAAAAGCGGAATAGCATAAGGAGTTGACATTCCGAATTCCAAGTCCTCCTTTCGAGATCGGAAGAGTAGCTTGACTCCAGGCAATGTCATCAAAAGTTGTGTTAGAAATTAATTCCAACGATTGTCGTAAATGAGCGTCATATTCCATTAACAAGTTCTGGGATTTCCAACAAGGTGAGCATCTTAATAAATAAGTTAATCTTGGAATAGCCAATGAGTTCTTCAGGAGGAAGAAAGCCGAATGCGATGGTAGATCGGTCAGTCTTGAGGTCATCATTTTAAGGACCTTTAATTTTTCATTAATGGCAACGTGAATTCCGTTGTCTGACAAAGGGCATCCCAGAAGGGTCATTTCAGCTGGATTTGATAATAAAATTCCAGGGGCTAAGCTGCAAAAATCATTATAAGTCTGTGTACGAAAATCCGTATCTTCGGAAAGGATGCATAATTCGCACTTCTTAAAGTTGAGTTCCAGACCAAGAGCCCTGGCAGATGTAATGACAATATTAAGGTCTTGCAGAACGATTGATGGTTCCCCTCCTAAAGCTCCGTCATCAAGATACCAAAGGTTAAGTTCGGATGAAAGAGACTCCGTCATGGTCTTGATTAAAAGGCAGAATAATGCAGGTCCTAGAGGATCTCCTTGTTGAACACCACGTACAGAATTGATGGTGTATTCTCCAAAACTAAGGTCAGATGACGAGGCATAGCACTGATACAGGAAGTTGTAGTAAGCTGGAAGGTGTCTGTGAACAAGCGAAAGTAATTGACCACGAGCACACATGTTAAAAGCGTTGCGAAAATCCAATTCCAAAAAGACCTTCCCCGAGTTTGTGTTATTTGATAAGAAAATCCTCGCTGCGTGTGCCCCAGCTTCTGCACCTCCTTTCGTACCAAATCCTAGTTGTCTCGGACGCAAGGACTCTCCCAACTCGTGTACGTTCCGGTTGCAAATTATTTTTGCCGTTAATCTGCGAAACGTGGTCCCCACAGCGATCGGGCGAATCCCTCCGTTTTTCTTTGAAATTGCGCATAGAGATGCTCCATATAGAACTGGAATGGCTTCTGAGGTCACGGATCCGGACATCATGAAATTACAAAGCGATGACAAAGACTGCAAAAGTCGTTTCGAGGAGATTCCAACAGAATCAGAGGATAAATCCTTCAAATGCTGAGGACGAATTGAGTCCATTCCTCCAGCAGAACCACATGGAAATGAAAATATTGATTTGATAACTTCAGGTTCAGAAACAAAAGGGCACGATTCATCCTCAGGAAATTCTATTATTGGAATGTCATCCTTCATAGGAAGCGGATGTTTAGATTGTAACTCTTGAAATACTGATTCCACATTCGGTGCAAAAGAGTCTTCGGAGCAAAGTATTCGGATAGCGCCATGAACATCACCTTCGGAGAGTTTAGATACGACTTTTTGGCTTCGATGCCTCTCAGAGTTGTTATGTTTGAATCCGATCTTGCGAGTCTTCCGAGTATTAAGTTCTAACAAGTGACGAAGTAAAACCGAAGGATGAAGAGTTTTGAGTTTATGCCAATTGTTGAGATTTTGCTTGACCAACGTGGATAAGGAATGAGACTTTTTGGGTGACTTATCTGGAACACGAAGTACTCCATAAGCGAAAAAGAATAAAATTGACCAATCCAAAATAGTATTACTCGCGACGCATCGGTTAATAAGTGAAGATAATTCATCAGCAATTAAATGTCGGCAGGCCTTCGGGACACGTTTCAAAACTGGAACGCTTGCTCTTAAAGAAGCCAATTGTTGCGATAACGAGGAAGAGTTCCAGTTTACAGGTTCAAGGTCCTCCATAGATTCGCCGGGGTGCATCCTACGGAAATGGTGACGTAAACCCTTTAAGCCACGGAATAATTTGAGACATTTTGGGCAGGGTGAATCTTTAACTTTTGTAGTAGAAGAGATCAAATCTGAATCCTCAGGAGTCATTTCAGAAGGTAATGGATCATTAAGATGTGAAGTTGAATCTTGTCTCGTCTTTATTTCACGAATTAACTGGCTGATATCTGGAAAATCATCGGGATTAGAAAGCATACTGGGGGTAGCATCATGTTTTGGAAGGAGGCAATCAGAGCAGAACCATGGTTTATTATTTTTGAGCAGGAAATCATTCAGCTTTTTTGTCATGTGGACACATTTTCCGTGAAACCACTCATGACAATTATCACATGCGATCATGAATAAATTGTTATGTGGTTGTTGACAGAAGCACCACAGACGGGTTGGATCATCCTCATCAAGCATGTCCGTATTCGCCATCAAAAGACCATCCGTTTCTATGAAGATTTAGGACTTTGTTTTTCTTGAAACTGCAATCAATATCGAAATTGCGGAGAAAATAACAGGTTGTTCAATTTAATCACTTCTGAGTCCAGAATTGATGAGTGGAACGGGTGAAAACCAAATATTTTGAGTGACAAAGTTGAGGGAGTAGACTCCGCGAACGACAGGAAAAAATTTGGTAATTTAAAACCCGGAAATACCACCAAAACCGATGAAAAAGCAGGAGCGACTTTGCGACACGTCCGTCCTTGACGACGTCGAACAGTAATACAAATGAAATCCTGAAATTTGTTTAATGAATAAACTGCACGGGTTTTGTTATTTGTAATTAAACAATTTTGTCCATCTACAGCGTGTACTCAAACTCATTGGCAAATGGATATTAAACGGAATGAATGGGAAAGTCATGATCATGGTTTCTTACAACATGAGTGATACGGGTTTCTTATTTCTCGCTCGACCTCGAACTCGAGATTTTCTTTCGTTTTCTCTTGCTCATTGCTCATTCCGGTTTTCTCTACTTCTCCATCCTTGAGCAAACGCCAACATAACATCACTATCAGTTCGACTCTCTCTTTCACTTGCGTGACCTCTTATAATTTTCACACTGGCTTTGCGTTTTCGTTTTCACTTCACACCACCCACATAATTACAATTATTTCTACATTTAATCGACTATCTTTCGGGTCGACTTTGTGCGAAGAAAGTAATTATAAAATTATCTAAGAAGATAATAATTATGGATTCTCCTTCAGCCCCTGAGCAGACCACAAAATCTGTAAAGAGGAAACCTGCCGCGACGAAAGGTCGAAATAAGTCGGCCGCAGAGAAGAAGCTAATCGCAGCCCGTGGTGGTGACAGTAAAAAGGACGTGGTCGAAAAGATTCCAGAAGATGAAGGTGCTTCTACGCTCGAAGATCGTCAGGTTGGTCAGGAAGAAAAGATGTCAACTTCTACCGATCATGTCAACATAATCTTAAGTAAACTTGGATCGGACCTGCAACAGCGTATGCAAGCAAAGCGACAACGTTTGGAAAGCTGCTTTAACGGTGATACTTTCATTTGCGGACTCAATTCAATGTTCAATGCATATTCAATATTTGATACCTTACAGCTATTGTTAGAGTAACCTAAGTTTGATACTGATTAAACTGCATTTTACACATAATATTGTACATTGCCTTTTGCATAGGATATGCATAGGAATTCATGAACTTGTGGCTGTGGCATACATTCATTATCTACAGCCTATTTTATAATTTGTAATTATTTCTTTCAGCTGTTAAATTAACACCGAATGAAATTATCCAGACGTTTAGTTCACAAGCGGAAGATCGAAAGAAAATGATTGAAGGTTTTCATGCAGATTCACAGAAGGTTATGAAAGATGTTGCAAATGTTCTTAGCCTTCAAGCGGCTACGGTAATATTTTTCTTACAAATACGAATTTTATGCTTTCAGCACCATATTATATGACCCCTGGCGTATTCTCTTGTACGAAGTCAAACAATCCACAGATGAAAGATTTAACTATTAAAGTATTTTAAACTTTTTAAATTGTTACAGGAAGATAAGTTTTCTAAAATGCTGACGGCAATGAACAAACAATTCGAGCATGTTAAAGATGCGTTGAAAGGTACCGTTACATCATTGAATGATGCGGTCGACAAATTCGTTAAAGTAAGTTGTGTAAGTTTTTCAATTTATATTTTGGATTTACGGATGATTCCGTACATCGGTCAATCTGAGTCCATATTAGTTAATAATTGACGTCCCCTCATATTTTCATATAAGTCTTCGTAACACAATATCAGTCGGCCTTACTCTTAGTATATACATTTCTTCTTTAAGGATCCGCTGACTTGGTCCTGAGTTTTGTAGTTCCTTAGGCAAAGCCTCATCTTCAGAGAATATTTATCCAGAACCTTCTAAGGACTTATTATAAACACGCTATGTAATATATGTTCAGGATGTGCGGAAGTGATATTAATTGTTCGGAATCATCCTCAATCCGCACACAGTTTATTTTTAATTTGTTTTTAATATTTTCAAAGGCTGATTACCAAATAGCTCTGATGATGAAATTCATCATCAGAGCCATTCTGATGAATTGGTGAAGGTCAATTTCCTATTATAACGTTTTTGTTTTAAAAATAGGACACGGACACGTTGGAGGAGAAGCATAGCGACGAGTCTAAAATCCAGTTACAAAAAATTCAGCAAGACCTTGCCAGTCTTCAAAAGAAAATTTTATTGGATGGACAACAAGAGGAAGCAGCTAACATCAAATCATCGCTGCAGCTTGTTTAAACATTGTGGAAATTGGAATCTTTTTAATCGTATATAATAATTTGTCAGTAAAGTAATTTTCGATCTAGTTCGAGTATACGGATTACGGGGAGGGGAAGGTCAATTACATTATTTAGGCTCTAATTAATGTATGCTAGTTAGTGGATTTTAATTTCAAAGGCTAGGATTTCGCGTATATTTTTGTCAAATATATTTGGTACCCTTTATTTTTGTTATAATAAATAGTAGTTAAATTTAAATTTTCAAATCGATATAATATATACACGATACGCTGATAGTGATAAATCATAATTTCCGTAGTTTAGATGATGTAGATGCATAAATGCTTGAAAAGGAAAAGTATAAGTACGAATTTGATTGAGGTAGTATCGTACAATAAGGCGGGTTATGTAAAATTTCGGAATCCTTGGAATTCAGAATTTGGGTCTTGGTTTTGGAAAATATCAACTCGACGGAACACCCACCCACCCACCTACCTGACCCTTGCCATTCATAAATTGAAATATTATAATATTGTATTATTGCATATAATAAATTGTTCCGATGTTAAATAGTCCTTCCTTGTTAATTTGTAAGTACTTTGTCATTTCACATTTTGTATTCACATTCAACATTGCACATTGCAATTGGTAATTTTAAACCTCGACTACTCGACTCGACTGTGAGTTTGGAATGATTAATGTTTGGATTGGACACTTTTGACTTTATTCATCATTTAAAATTTTAATTCATTTCATTAATTTGTGTTTTTGTATTTTGTTTGTACTGTGTGATGCTGTACGGAGTATTGATTTGATATTGATTGTAAAATTTTATTTTCGTTTTAATTAATTATAATACAGAACTGACCATCCTGATTTTGGATTTCCGACTCCGAGCGACAATTAGTGATGCAGAACAAAATGGGAGAAGGCATCGCTGCAGAATTTGTTCCTGCGAAAGAATTTATTTTGTCAACATATAGCCCACATGTGGCTGTGATATGCTCACCTTCTGCAGAGTCTGCAGTTGCCAAGAACAATCTAAAATTTTCTCAGCTATTGTTACCGTTTACACGGCTTACCACCGAAGGTATGTACTAGTTAAAAAATGAGTTTGCCTTTTTTTTAAACCCCACGTTATATATGTCAAATGTAGATATGAAATGAGCTATACAAAAAATTAAATATTTTTATTCATAGTCTCCTGGTTGGATCCCAGTAATGGACAGCCGATAAGTCCACGGGGTCTGCGAATAACCCCAGTCGATATTGCTACTTGGAAACCTTCGGACATTGATTCACAGAAGAATCGGAAGATATTAAATGATGCCGTTGCTCAAAATCCTCCACCTCTTCTAGAAGAAGACCGGACGAAGTTTCAACTTTACAATCTGGGTGGTGCTAAGGGTAGCTGTGCTGAGTACACCGTTCAAGTGCCAGAAAGTACCCCTTGGTACGATTCATGGAGAGAAACTTTTCTGCGGCTTCAGTCAGTGTCCCAAATCGCTCAATTTGAATTCCTTCATCATTTCATGGCTTGCATGCTAGTTATTTCTAGTTCGGAAGGAAAAACGTCGGAGGATTTAGCAAATACTATTAGTAGATTAAGTAAACTGCAGAGTCAGCATCAAAGTGAATGGCCTAATTCATGGGCATTTCCATCAGTGCTCAAATTCTATTTGATTATACACGAATCCTCTGAAGAGCAAGCCAGGTATATTTTTTGTTTTCATGTTGATGAAATCATCTAAACAATTAGGTAGTTTAATTGTATTGCGTAGTTTCGTTGAGTTATTTGCAATTGTATTTTACTTCTAACTTTTTTCAGTGCTGATGTCATGTATCAAAGTTTAAGAACAATGTATGGTGGAAACTTCTGTTATATGCTAAATATCCAGAACGGTACTGATCCCGATTTAATTTTGAACAGTGAAGATCTTTGGTCACGCGTGGTTCAGCCAAATTATGATGTAAGATTACGATAACTATTCAGTTCATGATTTAAATTGAATCTGATCTAATCACTAAAATATAAATTAAATGTGGATTTCAGGCAAGGGAAAACGATATGAGTGATGTTAACAATTCTCCAAATGATGAAATTTTTGTCGCTTCCGAAACATTGCATCCTTTGAGTCCAGATTTAGAGAAACCAGTATATTTTGGCAATCATAATGGGGAATTACTACCGAAACCGAAGGAACCTGTAGAAAAACGGGGAAACTATTTGTCGATTGAAGATTTGAAACGCATTCAAACAACAATTAACGAATTCATTTCAAAGGCATTACTGCCATATATTGAAAGACAATCGCGATTGCTTCACGAATCGGTAAGGATGAGAAATCTGACGCTTTTGTTAAGAGTCTGTATGTATGTTAACATTGTTAACACTTATATTAACTATTTATGACAGATACTGAACAGAAGAGGAATGAGTAAATCAGTTTTAAGTGCTGCCAAACGGCTGTTTGGAACAACAGCTAAAACTGCTTCGTCTGTAGTGTGAGTTTAGATGTTGTAATACTTGTAATTATAATTTATTAGCTTGATTTAACACAGACACAGTGCCAGACAAACGTCAGAAATTAAACAAAAGATTACTTTTATATTGTATCTGCAGATATGCTACGGAATCATTAGAAATGATGAGTAGAAAGTTGGCAGATGTCTACTTCCTCTTTGGACATTATGCAGGAGCTTATCAATTATACCATCAACTTAAAAAAGACTTTCTATCAGATTCCGCTTGGACATACTTTTCATCTTCGTTGGAAATGGCTGCCGTTTCTCATTTTATGATGTCACAAGTGGACCCACCTTTAGCAATGGCACGAGCATTTCCTGTACACTATATTGGTGATGCAATTAATCATTATATAGATTACTGTCGGTGAGTTTACACCAGTTATTTTTAAAATGTCCGTATTAAATACAGTGAATGATTAATAAACAACAATTATTTCTGACTTAGAATGATGGACGCTGCTACAAAATGTGCGCTTATCTGTTCCGAATGCCTTAAGCAAATGGACAATTTTGGGGAAGCAGCTGCCATATACATTAGAATGACTTCTGAAGAGTGCGACCTTCGCTCGGCTCTCATGCTTGAGCAAGCAGCGTATGCATTCCTTCGTCTCAATTCTCCGCGTAAATATGCGCTACATTGTGTGTTGGCAGGTATAGTATAGTTTATACTATTATCCTATGAATGAGTTCATTTTAAATTCTAACTAAACTAATCTAGAAATTGGTATTTTATTGCACAGGCCATCGGTATTCCAAAGCAGGGTTGAAAATGCATTCTTTGAATTGTTATCTTCAAGCATCTCAGATTTATTCTGGGAAAGGTTGGAGGTTTGCGGAAGATCATGTTCATTTTACCATTGCACGGCACCAAAGTTCTCTTCAAATCACCAATGAAATATCGAAATATCTACAGTCTCTTCTTATAACTCCCACGCCACAACCACCACAGCAAATCCAGACATTTTACAAAGAGTATTTATCTACAATGGTTGTAAGTTGAATTTCCTAAAGAAACTTAGAGATTCTGCTAGTGTCATTTCAAATTCAACTAGTTTTTTTTGTTCGGTAGAAGAATAACTCAGCGGGATCTGTAGCACAAGAATTCTTTGTTCCTTACATTCTATCTTCGGAAATTAGAATACGCATCGCAGTTTCGAATTTAGTACTGGGAGAAGTCACTAAACCAGTGATTCAAGATAATGAACAATCAGCAAAGTAAGAATCCAATTGGAAACAATAAATATGGCTGGCGAAAGGCTATTTTTTCAAAAATATTATAAGGCACCTATATTTGTATATTTACAATATTTTTACGAAGCCGAGATAACTTGGAAGAACTCGTCGTAAGGGAATGTGATAAAGCATCTGTGATATCATTTAAGCCTTCTAGGATGGTTTATCATTCTGGCAATGACAACTCTTCGCATCCTACAGTGCCTTCCGATGGTAAGTTGAATAATACTACCGTTATGGCTTTTATACTCCGATAAAATTATTTTAAATCAAACGTCTGGGTTGGGTAGAAACGTTTTATGTGGAAGTGCCACTTTTAAATCCTCTAAGCATCCCTATTTCAATGCGAAATATAAGACTGAAGTTTGACACAGAGACGAGTGTGGACACTTCAGTTGTATCTGAACTGAACCTGCAACCAGGAGAAACTAAAATGGTATATAAAAGCAAGGTTTTAAAACTACATAATTGCATCTTTGCAGCTTAGATATTAAGATATTAACTTAACTGTATTTTCCATGTATTTAACAGATTCGATTTAGTGTATGCTCATCGTCAATTGGGCGTATTACTTTCAATTGGGTCTTCTATGAATTGGATTTGTCGCCTTTGCGAGTTTCTTTTAAACAGAAAGTCACAATGACAGGACCTAGGTTGAACTCTAACATAGCAGAGCGTTCTGGCCGTGAATATGCCAAAGATTTAAGGAATCAAATAAATATTATTGAAAAAATGCCTTTATTGCAAGTACGTGTGCGTCAAAATATTGGTATTTGGTTTACATTACGTTGAAACGCGTTAAATTGTGAAAATGAATTACTTATTGCAGGCCAATGTGGATAACCTTCCTTCCGCGCTGTATCATGCTCAGTCAACCGAGTTTCAAATAGTCTTAAGTGATAAATCAATTGACTGTGAACAAAGGAGTAGAATATATGGAGTCGTTGTAGCAATGGATAATATGAAAGACTGTTTAGAAATACATTCCAATCTGAGCCCAAACCCAGCAGGATTGTTGATAGAATCTGTTCAGCAACACTATTGCAAACTTAAGGCGTCATTTGATAAGTCATCTGCAACGTGTATAATTCCATGTATATTTAAGGCTCCGCAGTTTGGTGATTTTGCTACCTTGAATATATTGCTTCTTTACCAATTCCATTCCAATGAACCAAGGGAGAAAACACATCGGGTTATTAACGTTACCATTAAACTTCCTCTCCATAACTGTTTGAAACTGGAATACTCAACACTCAAACTCTTAAATATGCGTGCGTCCATTGGACTGCTTCGGGCTCATAATCTTACTCCTGTATGGTTTTCAATATTTATTTTTATACTTACTTGCCTAATTAATACGTGCAGTTTAATATCAATAATAAAATTATTTATCAAATTATTTAGAATGGAAATATTTCTATCAACGAGATGAAATTCAGTGATCCCGGCCTTGAAATTGAAGAATTTAATAACTTTCCAATACAAAAAGATGGTAACGAAAATTCTAACTGTGTTCAGCTGCACCCAATGGAGTCAAGAAATGTCATTATGAAGGTCCATGATACTGGGAATATCATTTTCAAAAGCGAATTAATTTCTGTCGACATGTTTTGGGAATTGAAACGAGCCGGACAAGATGAAATTCCTGTCAACGGCTGCAGTCGAGTCTTAATTGAAGATATAAAGACCTTATTTGCCTTGGATGAAAATTTACTGATATTCGAATTAGAACATAAAAGTAGAACTTTTCACGACTTCACCGACAATCCATGTTTAATCTTTCCTATCAGTATATTAGTCCACTCTAGGGCCTCTGGAAAAATCTTCCTGCAGATGGATAAAAATTTGTCGTAAGTTTCAGTTTTGCATCCTTATATTTTTTACCAGTGAACATTTGTGTAAAAAAGTGCTCGGCTTCTTTAGGTCAACTGCAATCGGTCCGGGAGTAAAAGCATCCGGTGAAGAAGTATTCTTCGTGGGACAAACGTCTTGGATTCTTGACAGTGCTCCAATAAATGCATACAGACTAGAATATTCAGTAGCAGTGACACGACCTGGCATATATAATATAGCACCCGTTTTAATTGTTTCGTCAGAAGACGGTATTATCGTTCAGCGAAAATACACCCTTCATAGTCCTCTTATCGTTGCTCAGAGCTCTTAGTTGCCAACTATGCCTACCCTTCAATGATACTTGTTTCGTATCCAAATTTATAAATTCATAGGTCAATACACGATTTAAATTGACATTGCTTATGTATAGTATCCGAATCCGATATGATTTGCGTGCTAATAAATTCTAAAGTGTGTCTTTCTTGTTTTGGGGGCAAATCAGTGTGCATTATCATTACATTTTAAATTTTAATTAAATCAGAAAAGAGGCTGCAAGTTTGAACTTTGTCAAATAATAATATTACAAACCCTACTCGTATTTTGAGCGTCGGGTAGCCCAAGTTATACTGTATTACCCTAGCCTCAAGACATGATTAAACTTTTTAACCCTACTCTTCTGAATACGGCTGCCAACTAACTTTGTAGACCAGTTGGAGAATATCAGTCAAATGAAGCAAAATAAAATAAATCACTATCCCCCTTTTTGCTACTATTCTAAATAGGATATAGACGAGGTCAGCCTCAACAATGTCAGCATATACGTAAATAAGCAAACTTTCTCCGGAATCATTCCATCCGCTCGAATGCGAGGAAAGTTAACATTTTAACAGTACCACCTCCAACCACTACAAGCCTCTACTTTGCATCAGTTAACATGGCAGGATATATCAGGATAAATACACCTAAAGTACGAAAAACTTTAGTAAAAGGAGTACGGGCTTTCTCTTTCTCCGGAAACATACTGGGGTGACACTAAAAAGAAAGTATGCTCTATTCCACCGATCATCTCGGTCGGGATCAGTTATCAGTTGACAATTGACATTGTCGGGCAGTAAGGGTAGTGACTTTGTAGCATTTACGGATAGCAATTTCAAGTATGACTTTCTCCGTAAACAGAGATGAGAGAAAGTGAAAGTACTTTGCTGGTTTTTGTATGAAAAGATGGTTCCGCTAGACTGACGAAGAGGGAGTAGGAGGTGACGTTGGTGTTTGTGGCAGTGGCTCCTTGGCGGAGGAGGATTGTAGCGGCCTGAGAGTCCATCTTACATTCACGTTCCTCAGAGTATAGCAGAAGAGTGTAGTAGAATTATAACAGCCAACAAGCAAAGCAAAGTGAGCGAAAGAAGCCAAGCAATAAAACCTCATCTCTCTCTACTAGCTCTCGAAATGTTGAGTAGTTGAGTACGAATGAAGAAGTACAAAGTAAAATAGATTGGAAAAGTGGAACGTGAAAAAGTGAGAGAAGCATTCATTTATTTCATTTCGTTCGCCGACAAGGCGGACTCTCCTCGACCAACCTGCCTCCTCAGTTTTTCCTTCGTCTCTAATTATTATCTTCGACAAATTGTACACTTATTCACTGACAGCGGAACCTAGAGTTTCGAAACGCGGGCCTTAATTTGAGGAGCAAGTTTGAGGTTAATCACCAAGCTCGGAAGCTGGAATCCGGGATCGCCGTTGGGTTTGGGACTGTTAGACAAAAGTCGAACATCGTAAGGGCATTTCAGTGTTCACTCGCTTCAAATTAAATTATAAATTAATTAATTGAATGAAAATCAGGTGTTTTTGGTTGGTGATTGCCAATTTTGGGATGTGTTATTCTGTTTCTGAGTGAGGGAAGATGTTTCATGTTTGTTTGTTGTTGCAAATATTTGTTGGTTCGGATTCCAGATAGATTCAAATTGTTAATTTTGAATTTTGATTTTATAGAATGTTGAATGTCAAATGTTGAATGTGGAAAGTGGAATGATAAATGAATTACAAATTTTGACATTAATTAACCGTAAACCGATGACCGAGTTCAATATTTGATATTGAATAATAACAATTGTGAATTGCAAATTGAGACAATTCACAATTGTGAATTGTGAATTGAGTATTGATTGGATATGCTACGCTACGCTTTATGTATGTGTGCTGTACGCTACGATTATGGATTAATAATTCATCAAACCGCACCCACGGTCACTGTCGTTCGAATGGGAGCTGCATTATCATTTGTCATTCATCATTTGTCATTAATTACACATTTATTATGCATTCCGATACAACATATTCGATATTCAATATTGTATTAAATCAATGCACAATGTTGAATGTATCACAATCACAGCAGAAGTTTTACTACTTTTACTCTGTACTGCATTTCACATAATTTGGAAATTAAAAGTTGTATATTCAATTGATATTGGTATATAACATCAAAATAGGAAAATTTAAATCGAAATACGACATTAGCGTTTCCCATTCAATTCACAATTCAATTGTGATATTGATTGATGAATAGGATTGAGAGGCTTCTCCAGTTACGTACACAGCTTGCCCCAACTATTTTTTTTGAGGAACCGGACCTTAAAATTCTAATTCTAGAGTGTTAAAAGGTCGGGTTGCAAAAAAAAATATTTCGAAAAAGTTGCGCGCGGTCGCGCTATAGCAAAAGGCGCAAAAACTCACAAAATACAGTCTGGAGAGCTCATTTATGAACGAAATTGGCCCAATTTTGGACACAGTACGTAACCATCGATTCCCCAGACAGTGTTTTTGTGATTTTGAAAAAAACCGAAAAATACCCGAGATATTTCAAAAAAACCGAATTTTCGGATTTTTCTCCGATTTTCTAAAACTGTCAAAAACACTGTCTTAAGTATCGTTTTCTAAGTACTGTGTCAAAAAATGGGCCGATTTCGTACATAAATGAACTCTGTAGACTGTTCCAAAGCTTCAAAATTGCACCAAATGTAGCAATTGGAACCGACTTTGGCCATTTTTTTTTACTTCAGCAAATACAATATACTAAAAACCACTTATTATTTGCAATCTACAGCAAGAAATTGACCGATTAAAAATTGCTTTTCGAAAATCCGATGAAAATTGACCGAGAAAAAAAATGTCAAAGTTGGCTCCGAAAAAGGTGGCACTTGTAAAATTTTCTAGTTTTTGAAACACTTTTTTTTTTAAATTAAAATCCGTTTTTTGATAGACATACTTCTTAAAGCCTATAAACAGTAACTCCGTTTAAGAAATCCGCAAAAATCGAATTTTTGAAAAAAAATCAGAAAATTTTGTCGATTTTCAAAATTTTTTTTACACTGTAATTTTTAATTTTTCTAAATTTCTGTTGAATATTTACATTCTACTAGACTTACTTAAGCCAATAAAAAATATGTTTTGAAAATCCGATGAAAATTGACCGAGAAAAAAAATGTCAAAGTTGGCTCCGAAAAAGGTGGCACTTGTAAAATTTTCTAGTTTTTGAAACACTTTTTTTTTTAAATTAAAATCCGTTTTTTGATAGACATACTTCTTAAAGCCTATAAACAGTAACTCCGTTTAAGAAATCCGCAAAAATCGAATTTTTGAAAAAAAATCAGAAAATTTTGTCGATTTTCAAAATTTTTTTTACACTGTAATTTTTAATTTTTCTAAATTTCTGTTGAATATTTACATTCTACTAGACTTACTTAAGCCAATAAAAAATATGTTTTGAAAATCCGATGAAAATTGACTGAAAAAAAAATGTCAAAGTTGGCTCCGAAAAAGGCGGCACTTGTAAAATTTTCGAGTTTTTGAAAAAACTTTTTTTTAAATTAAAATCCATTTTTTGATAGACATACTTCTTAAAGCCTATAAACAGTAACTCCGTTAAAGAAATCCGCAAAAATCGAATTTTTGAAAAAAAATCAGAAAATTTTGTCGATTTTCAAAATTTTTTTTACACTGTAATTTTTAATTGTTCTAAATTTCTGTTAAATATTTACATTCTACTAGACTTACTTAAGCCAATAAAAAATATGTTTTGAAAATCCGATGAAAATTGACTGAAAAAAAAAATGTCAAAGTTGGCTCCAAAATAAGTGGCACTAGTAAAATTTTCGAGTTTTTGAAAAAACTTTTTTTTTTAAATTAAAATTCGTATTTTTGATAGACATACTTCTTAAAGCCTATAAACAGTAACTATGTTGAAGAAATCCGCAAAAATCGAATTTTTTTTTAAAATCAGAAAATTTTGTCGATTTTCAAATTTTTTTTCTAAAACTGCAGTTAGTATTTCATAAAAATAGACTTCAATATTTGCAATCTACAACTGCTAATTAACCTAGTTGAATTTACTAATTGAAAATCTGATGAAAATTGATCGAAATAAAACATCCCCAAGTTAGCCTCAATGAAGGCTTGACCTAGGCGTACTTACTTACTGAAACGTATAAACTCAGAACCAGTTAGGAATTCGTTAAAAACCAATGTTTAGAAATTTTTCGTTTTCACAATTTTCTCAAAAGCAATTTCCGATTTTTCGCACAACAATGTTTGATTGCAACTAACAGAGTTTCAACGCTCCACGTCCGAGTTGGCCCACTACATCAATCATCAGGTGAGCGGATCAGCTCACCGCCGAGCTACCCATCCATAAATGTATGTATTGGTACAAGTCAGGTTTATTGTAGTCCAAGTGATCCAAGCACGTTTAAAGAAAATGAGGTCTGATCTCCGAATTCTATATCCGTTCCCCCTGATTAATCTGGGATAATCAGAAGACATTGGCTTTCTAATAAGATACAGGCTACAGGAGAAATGGATAAATTAGTTAAAAGCAAGGAATATCATGATCGTCAAATTGTTTTAATACTTTAATGCAACGGGGCCGTAATAGCTGCTTGGCTAGGTTTCTACGTCTGAAACCAAATCGTTATTTGTAAAAAATCATTTTTTTTAATCTTTGCATTGCAAGCCTTCATGTCGGTTACCTTAGAGATTTTTTATCTCGATCAATTTTCATCGAATTTTCAATTGCTCACAGAAAATGATTGTCACATATCCTTCTGGACGTAGTTATTTTGTGAATTTCATAGCATTTTTGGATGAAAACCAAAAAAATATAGTTGTTCAAACAAAAACACTATCAATGAATGTTATAACAAATATAAAATTAGAAGGATTAACAGGACGTAACTTAATCTAGGTAATACTACAATAAACTTATGACTTGTACCAATACATACATTTATGGATGGGTAGCTTGGCAGTGAGCTGATCCGCTCACCTGATGATTGATGTAGTGGGCCAACTCGGACGTGGAGCGTTGAAACTCTGTTAGTTGCAATCAAACATTGTTGTGCGAAAAATCGGAAATTGCTTTTGAGAAAATTGTGAAAACGAAAAATTTCTAAACATTGGTTTTTAACGAATTCCTAACTGGTTCTGAGTTTATACGTTTCAGAAGTACGCCTAGGTCAAGCCTTCATTGAGGCTAACTTGGGGATGTTTTATTTCGATCAATTTTCATCAGATTTTCAATTAGTAAATTCAACTAGGTTAATTAGCAGTTGTAGATTGCAAATATTGAAGTCTATTTTTATGAAATACTAACTGCAGTTTTAGAAAAAAAATTTGAAAATCGACAAAATTTTCTGATTTTAAAAAAAAATTCGATTTTTGCGGATTTCTTCAACATAGTTACTGTTTATAGGCTTTAAGAAGTATGTCTATCAAAAATACGAATTTTAATTTTAAAAAAAAAGTTTTTTCAAAAACTCGAAAATTTTACAAGTGCCACTTATTTCGGAGCCAACTTTGACATTTTTTTTTTCAGTCAATTTTCATCGGATTTTCAAAACATATTTTTTATTGGCTTAAGTAAGTCTAGTAGAATGTAAATATTTAACAGAAATTTAGAACAATTAAAAATTACAGTGTAAAAAAAATTTTGAAAATCGACAAAATTTTCTGATTTTTTTTCAAAAATTCGATTTTTGCGGATTTCTTTAACGGAGTTACTGTTTATAGGCTTTAAGAAGTATGTCTATCAAAAAATGGATTTTAATTTAACAAAAAAAGTTTTTTCAAAAACTCGAAAATTTTACAAGTGCCGCCTTTTTCGGAGCCAACTTTGACATTTTTTTTTTCAGTCAATTTTCATCGGATTTTCAAAAAATATTTTTTATTGGCTTAAGTAAGTCTAGTAGAATGTAAATATTTAACAGAAATTTAGAACAATTAAAAATTACAGTGTAAAAAAAATTTTGAAAATCGACAAAATTTTCTGATTTTAAAAAAAAATTCGATTTTTGCGGATTTCTTAAACATAGTTACTGTTTATAGGCTTTAAGAAGTATGTCTATCAAAAAATGGATTTTAATTTAACAAAAAAAGTTTTTTCAAAAACTCGAAAATTTTACAAGTGCCACCTTTTTCGGAGCCAACTTTGACATTTTTTTTCTCGGTCAATTTTCATCGGATTTTCAAAAAATATTTTTTATTGGCTTAAGTAAGTCTAGTAGAATGTAAATATTTAACAGAAATTTAGAACAATTAAAAATTACAGTGTAAAAAAAATTTTGAAAATCGACAAAATTTTCTGATTTTAAAAAAAAATTCGATTTTTGCGGATTTCTTCAACATAGTTACTGTTTATAGGCTTTAAGAAGTATGTCTATCAAAAAATGGATTTTAATTTAACAAAAAAAGTTTTTTCAAAAACTCGAAAATTTTACAAGTGCCGCCTTTTTCGGAGCCAACTTTGACATTTTTTTTTTCAGTCAATTTTCATCGGATTTTCAAAACATATTTTTTATTGGCTTAAGTAAGTCTAGTAGAATGTAAATATTCAACAGAAATTTAGAACAATTAAAAATTACAGTGTAAAAAAAATTTTGAAAATCGACAAAATTTTCTGATTTTTTTTCAAAAATTCGATTTTTGCGGATTTCTTCAACATAGTTACTGTTTATAGGCTTTAAGAAGTATGTCTATCAAAAATACGAATTTTAATTTAAAACAAAAAGTTTTTTCAAAAACTCGAAAATTTTACAAGTGCCACCTTTTTCGGAGCCAACTTTGACATTTTTTTTCTCGGTCAATTTTCATCGGATTTTCGAAAAGCAATTTTTAATCGGTCAATTTCTTGCTGTAGATTGCAAATAATAAGTGGTTTTTAGTATATTGTATTTGCTGAAGTAAAAAAAAATGGCCAAAGTCGGTTCCAATTGCTACATTTGGTGCAATTTTGAAGCTTTGGAACAGTCTACAGAGTTCATTTATGTACGAAATCGGCCCATTTTTTGACACAGTACTTAGAAAACGATACTTAAGACAGTGTTTTTGACAGTTTTAGAAAATCGGAGAAAAATCCGAAAATTCGGTTTTTTTGAAATATCTCGGGTATTTTTCGGTTTTTTTCAAAATCACAAAAACACTGTCTGGGGAATCGATGGTTACGTACTGTGTCCAAAATTGGGCCAATTTCGTTCATAAATGAGCTCTCCAGACTGTATTTTGTGAGTTTTTGCGCCTTTTGCTATAGCGCGACCGCGCGCAACTTTTTCGAAATATTTTTTTTTGCAACCCGACCTTTTAACACTCTAGAATTAGAATTTTAAGGTCCGGTTCCTCAAAAAAAATAGTTGGGGCAAGCTGTGTACGTAACTGGAGAAGCCTCTCGATTGCATTTTTATAATCTTTTGGTAAGCGACTAACTAAGCTTTCATATGAGATATGAAACCGAGGCACTAAATCTAAAGGGCAAAGGGACAAGACACAAGACCAAGATAGTTTAAGACGTTGGGTCACTTGCATTTTGCTTTGCATTTGGCATTTTCTCATAACACAAAGCATCTTGTATGTATTATATTTGCGGCCTTGGTACTCCCAAACTGGGGCCCAGGGGGAAACAAACGTTGCATCAGCTAGCTCAATGCTTTTGGTGCATGACGATACATTATATACGATATAAGGAAAATTAAAAATGAACACCTACATTCGATTTGATTTTTTTGTTTCTATGTCGATTTCAGAAAATAAGCTGAAGTAACTCCAGTTGTCATTCAAAACTGGTAGCCAAGTACAAATCCTCCGCGTTCCTTCGGTTTTTGAGTTATACGTTCGGAAGGACACATATCACCTTCACCTCTTCCTATTACCGGCCAGCGTGGCCCAACAAAACTAATACGTCGGGTAACATTGCTGCAGTGGCGAAGAAGAAAATGCCTCTTCCAAGTAGAGCCAGAGTTTATGCCGATGTCAATTCCCACAAACCTAGGGACTACTGGGATTACGAGTCCTACATGGTTGATTGGAGGCATGTAGTTCACAAACTTTTCTGAATTTGTCACGTGATTGGAGTTTTAAATATTCGATTT
Source organism: Desoria tigrina (assembly GCA_906901685.1). Taxonomy (NCBI): domain Eukaryota; kingdom Metazoa; phylum Arthropoda; class Collembola; order Entomobryomorpha; family Isotomidae; genus Desoria; species Desoria tigrina. The sequence continues at coordinate 1,179,054 of CAJQTU010000014.1, forward strand.
TAATTTTAATAACTTGTAATAATCCCACAGGCAACAAGACGACTATCAACTGGTTAGAAAACTTGGGCGAGGCAAATACAGCGAGGTATTTGAAGCTATTAACATTACTAACAACGAGAAATGCGTCGTAAAAATCCTGAAACCAGTGAAAAAGAAGAAAATAAAACGCGAGATCAAGATTTTGGAAAATCTTCGTGGTGGAACCAACATTATAACGCTAGAAGCTGTTGTCAAAGACCCTGTTTCCCGAACTCCTGCCCTGATATTTGAACATGTCAATAATACCGACTTCAAGCAGCTGTATCAAACGCTAACAGACATGGATATCCGATATTACCTTTACGAGTTACTGAAGGTATGTAACAACATTTTACACTCTCTCATGATATAAAAATAAAAATAAGGCGGATTTATTCATGAGCTGTTTCAATAAACTATGTGTTGTGGGAGCTTAAAAGAAGAACTTTCGTAACACATTGTGCATATCACTCATTAATCATTATTCATCAACTTCTGAATTCATTACAGGCTCTGGATTACTGTCACAGTATGGGGATTATGCACCGAGATGTGAAGCCGCACAATGTGATGATAGACCATGAAAACCGAAAACTTCGTTTGATCGATTGGGGGCTTGCAGAGTTTTACCATCCGGGACAAGAATACAATGTTAGAGTGGCATCTCGTTACTTCAAGGGTCCGGAGCTTCTTGTAGATTACCAGGTTAATTTAATTTTTATATTAAATATATATATGTGTATTGATATTTCAATTGCGATTGCCTCTGCAGTGGCAACTGCAACTTCTGTGCTCTTGACTTATTGCTTTAACCAATTTATTGTATTTTTAGATGTATGACTATTCACTGGACATGTGGTCACTTGGATGTATGCTTGCCAGTATGATCTTCCGGAAGGAGCCATTCTTTCATGGGCATGATAACTACGATCAGCTTGTGCGTATAGCCAAGGTAATGCAAATCAAACAATTTAATGAACGTTGATTGCATTTCATTCATGTACTATACTACAAAAATTACTTCCGCACTAGGTTCTAGGAACTGAAGAGTTGTACGAATATTTAGACAAGTATCAAATCGACTTAGATCCACGGTTTAACGACATTTTAGGAAGGTACTACCTAAACTATAATTTTATGCTATTAATTGAATGATGTATTGACTATGTAATTAATGTTCAAATATTCTTTGATAGACATTCCCGTAAACGTTGGGAGCGATTCGTTCACAGTGAAAACCAGCATTTGGTCTCTCAAGAAGCGTTGGATTTCTTGGACAAACTTCTTCGATATGATCATAAAGAAAGGTTGACAGCTCGAGAAGCCATGGATCATCCGTATTTCTGTAAGTTATCAGTTACCTTCAGTGTTAAAAGCAAAAGCCTTAGTTATCTTACGTAATACCTGTAACGCGATGTTGTATTTGGAATTTATTTATTTGTTTTATGTTCAATAAATGTGATCGTTTTATTACAGACCCGATAGTGAAAGAACAAGGATCTAGCATGCCGCAAACATCTCACAATCAAAATTTCGTGATTGGCGACCACTAAGTCATTTCATTTGAAAATCCAAAACTGTAAGGTTTGTACAGGCCTGTATCTTTATTAATTTACTCCAAAATTGTGAAATGATTAAACTGACACTTTAAATGTCAATTGGAGAAGTATCCCGTGTCTTGTCTATACCTCATTAGGAATTAGAGCATCGATCACTATTTCTTCGTGATTATCTAACCGCATTGTCGTTGCTAATTTAAAAAATAATCTTTCTTCAGATTACTCACCATGAAATTAGTCTAGTTTGACTTTTAGTAAATGTTTTGTTTTGAAGGTTGTGAAATTATTATGGCTCGAATAACCTATTAATGAACAGTATAGTATGTCCTCTATTCAACTAAACAACTTCCTATGAAACAATGGAAGGGTCAAACTTAGGGTCATATTATAGGATTTCTGTTTCCCCACCGGCATGGCATAACTATATATAGTTATTTATCCTTGTGTAGATCTGCACCCAGTTATATATTAAATCTTTGGATTAATTACAGCTAAAACATGGAAGTTCTGGATGAGTTTTCTTCGTCGTCAGCACTATAGCCTGAAACGACATTCACCGGCAATTAACTAACTAAAAATCTAAACTGGAATGTGAACAAATGTGAACCTCGTAATCGTAATGTATGAACTTTACAAAAAGCTCAGTGATTCTATAGAGTGAATGCTATAGTGATTTATTTGTCAAGTGGATAGTTTTTTCTCAAGTATCTGTTTGGACTGATTAGGACACGAGTGACTCATTTCCAATGATCGTATCGATTTCTCTGTGACCCTATATAAATTAAGCCGGAAGAACCTTTTCACAAAAAAATCGTCAATTTACAACAAATTTCTTTTTTTACTGTTGTTAATTCACTAATTTAAAGACGAAATCTGTCATTTATGTTTCATAAAAAATTTAAAAGTAACTCTTAACGATTCTAATATTTTAACAATTTATCCGTAGCGTATTGATTGAAACGGCTGATTTTTGTATTATTAAATATCCTTGATGGAAACTATATAATGTGGAGTGCGTTTTTGTTTTTACTCTTGGGCTACAATGTTCGGATTTCTTTAGACATATAAAATTAATGTCGAATCTTTTACAGATTGCACTCATGAATCATGAATATGTCAATTAAGTGTCAAAATTTGAATGCATTACATACAAAGCAATACTTTCTCGTACAAGGTATTTTGATACCTGGGAAATTAGTAGTAAATATAATTTAAAATTAAAACGAATACACTCGAATGTTTAATAGTATGCCTACATACATGTAAATTCGTCGGTTCTTATCGTATGGATAATACTGAATGAATCCCATAGGAATTCGAAAGAGAAAGTTAAGAAAAGGGGTGGCCAGGTATTATGTCTTATTTTTGAGCCTCCAAAAGGGCATCAAGGGCTCGATTATTTTATTCACTCCAATACAATCGGCAATCACTCCTCAATATAGCATTCTGTAATTCCTACATAAACTATTAAGATATGTTTGTTTCATTTTCATTGCACTTTCTAATTCTTTTTTAAATATTACGTACTCGCTTAAGTTTTTCATGGGTTTTTAAGGGTATAATGGCGGAATTTACTGTAGGCTATGTAAGAAATCTCATATAATCAATCTACTAAAATGTCATCTTCAATTCAATAAAATGAACTTTAGTAGGTATACCTCAACCAACATCAAGTACTTTATACTAGAATTAGGGAGCTGTATAGCTGTTTCAAAAATGTGACGGGATTCTCGGTTCTGAATCGGTTGTTATGCTGCATTGTTGTAAGGTAAGGGTTCAGTTCGTGGTCCTCGACCGGCACAAGCTTTTATTATATATAGGGTTTTTGGCCCTGTGTACTTGTATTTGGTATTGCATGATTGCTATTCTGCCATGATGATGATGTCTATAGGGCCAGGTGTTACGTGAGAACAAAAGTGAAGAAAAAATTGCCATGAAGCATCCGTTCTATTCAGCTGCCCGACTGCCTGATGCCCCGACCCGATTTATTTACGACGGTCGGCCTAGTTGATAGAGCTCGATCACTGAAGATATGTGGCCGATATACAAATAAGTATATTATATTGGTGCATGGGTAAACGGGGAATTTACATGATTTTTATCTAAAAAATCCGTAATTTTCTCATTAAATTTCAACTTGATTTCATGCTGAACTTCCCTAAGTCGTAAGACATAAAATTTAATACAGACCTAACTATTCTTCGTAAATAAATTATGAGCCCTGGCCAATCGCTTATAGACAGGATTATTCTATCCCTAACATTTACAAAATTATTTTGTGAGTTTGAGAGAAAGTATAAAAAACAAGAACCATGTTTCATAGTTTTTTTTACCAGTAATATGGAATATCCAATTAATGCACATGAACATGAGCTAACTAGCTAAACTTCTACATATGCAAATACTATAATATTATCCTAACAATAATCGTTGACAGTAGATATCTTCATGACGTTACTGGTGTGGTTGTTTTTATCATTTATTCTGTAAAATGAGAGATCTGTGCCGAAAGTTGATCTGGCTCGAGTATTGACTGACAAGAACTGATAAGCAGGCTTTGTAAAGGAATTAACCGACTTGCTAATGACCTGTGTAAAGAAATATTTTATAAACAAGAATTAAATAAGCAATAATTGTAAGCCCATCATAGCCAAATTAAAATATGTTTGTCACAGTGCTTTCTGGTTATAATATCAGAATGAAAATTAATGTTATTTGGAAAAATATTTAAGGTTGCCGACTTCGTAGGTTCTGGGTCTGGTCATTTAAATCGAATTAAGAGATATCAAATTCTTCAGCGAACTGACGCTGATTGTTCCTTCTACTTCTACAGCATTTAGAAAATTAAAAGTATAAAAACGTTTCTAAGCCCTAGCGAATGGCATTTTTCGCTATTTGCATATTATATTATGTACTATACATATTATGATGTTATTTCGGTCATTATGTATTTTTGATTACCCTTTCAAGTTTCAAGGGCAGCGTGTGTTGTCCATCAATAAATTATAAATTTTGAACCAAAGGCAACATACAGTGCAATCGGATCAAGAGGCATTACCCTTGCATTGGATATGTTTGTAACAACTCTCTAGGAAAATACATTTTCAGTGGATACTAATAATACTGCATACTGGCGGAAAAGAGTTAAAAGCCATTTCTCTGACCAAGCGTAGTTAGATCATATTGTCGACTATATATGAATTATAGATTTTTATTGGATTTTGGTCTAATCTTTTCTTTTATTAAATGATATTCAATTCTATAATCATGTAGTATTTATATTTCAATTCAAAAATACTTTAAGATTTGGATTGGATTCCGTCTGGGAAGTGTCTGGTAAGTGCTGAACAATCAAAATGATAAGTTTTTTCTTGCTTTTATATTTTCTTAGATTATACATTTTATCTTTTCGTAAAAAATGCCTGTTCGTTTATATTGGAATGAACTTCTACTTGTCTGCTCTGTAATTCCTAAAAATTACCACACCAATTCATAATGCCGGCTGGTCAATAGTTATGTGGCAACTTTTCCAGTTAGCCAGTAGTTGTATTTACTTTTGATAAACAATTAAGGCAGATGTACATTCAAGAAGTTTCATATCCTCCGAGGATATTTTTTTTCCATACTCCATACGAAAGATGATAAGAAGCGACCTGCAGCAGATGAGGAGTTAGTTTTTTTTTCTCAAGCAGGCACTTCTTATCCTGATCATTATGAATGTTAATATCTCTACCATATTATATTATAGGATCAGATCAGACATGAGCAAAAGGCTTTGATTTACCAGGTAACCGGTTTGAAAGGTGGGAATAAGAAGTGAAGATTATAAGGACAGATGGTTTTCGTCTCAGAAGCTCGTGTCTGTCGCGTGTGTTCTCATAACTTTTGAAGATATTGAAGATATTTCTGATGAACTTCTTCCGACCCCGAGCGACTTTCCTAAATCCCTATAAGTACTGACTTTCCTATCATATATTTTTGCCAAAATTCATCGGAATTTTAAATCGTAATACTATTTTTCATGAGTAAAGTCATCGCATCATCGTACAGAAGCGTATGATTAACCCGAGTCCGAGTCACTATATATTGTACCCAACAATCCAACCATATTCTTGACTGGCATATGATGCTTCTTGGTTCATACCAGGATACCACACATATCGCGACTATCTAAATGGTTATGATAAATTGATAGCTTTTTTTCTCGAGTTTTACAAGGAAAGCAGATGATTTCTTAAAAGCCAGCAGTGAAGTAAGGCTGTCTTTTAGTTTAAAACGCAGAATAAACTGTTAGACAGGTGTTACGGTCAAATTGACCAAAAAGTACACATTAAGTAGATTTTGATAGGTATTAATTTATTGTTTTATGTTATATAGCTGCACTTCTACCTCAAGGTACCTCAAGATTAAATTAAGATTGGATTTAAAAAATTCCCGTCATTATAGATATGGTGTATGTGAATGCCAAATGGAGTGTTTTATTCATAATTCTCGCACCTGTCTCAGGTTCATAACTCTTAGGTTCTGTTTCTCGATGGATTGGTACATTAAATTACTGATGGCAACTGGAAAACCATTTCCGAATACTGGACTCCTCGGCTGGATCGAGTCAACCGCTTTTGTCATGATCGTATTTACGCTTGCAGTTTGAAAGATCATTAAGTCTCTATCCTCCTTGACTCGCCGGGTAAAATTCGTTTGGTCCTCCTATGTGAAGCGGTGGACTGTATGTAATGTAATAAGCTGCTAAACATATCGAGGAAATGAATTTTACCCGGCGAGTCTTATATCAATATCACATTTACTTGAGACAATTCAGACAATTGGAACAAGTAAATATTACGAAGGGATATAAACTTACAATGATACACTTATTTTCTTTTCATCTAAAAAAATGGCTCTGAATTTTTTTTGCTGCTCTAACTGTTATTGTTTCAAACTAAAAATACAAATATTTAAGAACCCTAATTACAAATACTCCGCATAACGCATTGGAATGCTATGGCTTGGCTGATATATAAAGTAATGAATACGAAGATGAATCATTATTCAGAAAGCAAGCTGGTCACGAATAATGTAGTAGTAGAGCAGATGCTTCCGGCCCTACCTTCGAATAACTTGTTATTGTGACCGATCCGCTTTTTGCAGTAATGTGGATATGTTCTTAATGTTGTTAATTATCCAACCGGATGGACATCTTAAAATAAAAACTTAAATATGTAAGTTGATGGGCTAAAAAGTTCTTGCGTGCAAAACAACGCATCAACTGACAGCCTGGTATTTTTTTTACAAGCCAGTTAATACCCATGTCTTATATTATAAAAAGTTTCGACTCAAACTTCAAAGTTTTTGCTCATTCGAAATGCAAAAGGTACCCTCCGTCGTATTTTGAACAAATAACACAACTGTTTACGATCTGCAGCAATGCATGAAATAAAGGTCAGGCGTTCGTCAAAGTCCAGCTTCGATGGGAAATGGATTTAGCCAGCCCTCAGTCACAGTCCCTATGAAAATGTAAGGGTGTATCCCTATCACGACATCCCATGATCCATCACCCATCACATCCTTCCTTTTGAGATACGGTTTAGGGATTGTTGTTGTGAGAGAGTGAAAACACCAAAATAATTATCATAGTCTTAATGTCGTAAACCCTATTCCAAATATGAACCTACCAGAAAAAACGCTAATATTTTTACTTTGAAAACATAATGATAATTTAAGGATAATTGATAGCCTAACTTAATAGTGACTGCGGGAGAAATCTTACAATTAGCCTTTGGAGTTACTCATCCAGGAAATTATTCGTATATAGTATCACATAATATTTTAATAGATATCGAAGTTCATGAAATATGAATGAAGTAACTTGCATGTCATGCGATGGTCCATGCCATTATAATTCTGTTCCGGTCAGACAAAACATTATTTTAGACTCTTGACCGAACGGATGCGTTTTGACAAATACAACCTCGTCTGGTATTGACATAATAACATAAGTATTTATTGCCGGATTTGACTTAAAAATGTATAATTTGGAGATTTCGACTCACTTTTCTTATATTTTTGTCTTCAAGGAAGGAAGAGGCAATACTTCGATTTTAGTAGGCATCTCTCAAAAACTGAACAATCGGCATATGTTAAACTTTACAGAATTTGAGAATTGAAATATTAATTTCTCCAGCCATCAGGGGACTTAATAATAATTTACTACATGTGTCATGTCATTCTAATGTTTAAATTGTTATGAATATTTCATGCTCATTTCTAAGCGTTGTTTGTACACATTTGATCCTCTATTATTTTATCAATACAAATGAAATCAATACTGTTTTGAACCAGCCATTAAATGTTCGATAATATTTATCAGGAGCAAATAATAACAGCGTCGTAAGCAGGAAAACGTTGTCATCCTGAATCTAAAATATTGAACCATGTGATAAAGAGATGAAGGTCAAAATAAACTATTTTGGACTATAAAATAAAAAGATGACAATAACAAATGAATTTGTAAATATAAAGGGTCGTGGGGAATTATTTCAATATTTTTCATCTTCTCTAGTATTCCTCAATCTGCATACGAAGATCTGTTAATGTTCAGACAGAAAAGTAAAACCAATAAAAAACATGTAAAATGTTGACTATATTATATCGTATTATAATTTATTAAGGCCTTGAATTGAATTGTTGTGCATGACGCGGAAACGATAGCACACATACCTTATAAATTGTTATCATACATTGTATATCAAGTTTGGTTCTTAAATCTTGTTAGCATCTATAGACAAGACAGCATTCGTATTGAATGCACTCAACAATGGTTTATAGTTTATTGTAAATGATACAGAACGGATTTATTTGATTTTTTGTGCACATTGTGTGGAGTTAGCTGATTGAATGGTAGATTAAAATTTATTAGTGGTATCAAATGATATGGGTATGATAAATGAATTCCATTCTTACCAGATCTTAACTGATCCTCAGAAATGCATGACAAACCTTAAGTGGCCTTTATTAAATTTTAATGAACCAGATATAAAATATCATTACCTCATTAGAGTGTATTTAAAATTTACAGCATAAATTGTATATGCGACTATACAGCTAAACTTCGAAATTAAAAGATCCAATCCTGCCTGCCTATGCCTTCTAGAAACTGTAAGAACCTTAAACCATGAAATGAGCCCACCTAATTAAATCCCCATACTTGTCAAGCTTTACCAAATAATGTGAAAGCCTCCAAGAAACTAAAGAACATTTCGGGGGAAAAAGTAATACGAATGCCCGAAATATCGAAAAGTTGAAGTAGCTGATTTCACCATTTAATTTAACGTTATTCATTCAACGCAGCAAATAAATGTAATCGCTCTAACATTCATGCAAGTAATAGGGAACATCTCATCTCTCTTTAATTTATCTGAGGGCATCACTCCTGAAGATGAAATCAGGAAAATCTTGATTTGAAGTCGTAATTTGCGAATTCTATGTTATATTCAGTCAAAGTGAAAATTAAATTCATCTCAGTCGTCGTAACATAATAAATACACGAGGCCCATTCCAGATCCAGTTTTTGTTTAAGCACGAATGGATAAATGGAATCGAACAATATAATTTAGTAAAGTCATCTCATATAAAAGATTGAAATAGCAATATAGGTGGAAAATTTGTGATGACCTTGTCCAGATATGCTTCTTCTTATAAATATAAAGCTTAATTACTCCGAAGTTGCTAAAGTATTTTTGCATTAGGTGTGGTTACCAGTTACCACCACCAATATATACGAGACAGATTTCCGATGGACAAATAATTGTCTTAAAATGGCAGATGGCAAATATAAACTTTGGCAGATCTATTCCTATATAATACTATATGCGGTCTACATACAGGACTGTAACAGCCGTAACACGATCTAACATTGATGGAAGATTGGAGCGTGTTCTTTTAGTTCAAAGCAATTTCACGTTGACCATCCGCTACAAGCAATTATATCGAAATAATGGTTTAATCTCATTCAACCTACCCTCTTTTACATCAGAAGCCTTAAGCAGTTACATCTAATTATTATACAGAGAAGCAAGTCATTTAAAAAAAAACAATGTTATTTGTCTTCGCGATTGGCCTGGCGAGTGACGATATCTAAGTCATTTATCGTCTGCTGTTTCTGCAACTGTTGCAAGTTTTTGCAAATTGTCTGAAAAATACAACGTTTTATATATTGGGATCATGAGGCAAGGCAGAAGGTTCAAAAGCAGGGGCTGATTTATATCGTAAAGCAAAACCTTCATCAGACAACTTGACGTTTTTCAAAGAACCACAGAAGATTCGCAACTTGCCAATTTAGCGATGTTGACTTTAGAACTTACATACCTCGCTTTACATATCATACCGTTTTGTTCTCTTGAGGAGGACATTCATTAATAAGACATCGAAGTCGAATATTTTATTTTTGTCCATGAACTATAACTCCAACACCGACCATTGGAACTTGGAAGTAATCCGTATAGTTATGCAGACGAAGAATACATTGAAAATTTGAAAAGAAGCATTTCCCCGATTTAATATGTAAAATCCGCAGAAATATTCCGTTCCTCATCCATGTTTAAGCTGCCACCGTTATAGATCTCAGGATTAAAAATCTGAAGTATAGAATGCAAATTCTGAAGTCTCAAGAATTTTGTACTCAATCTGTATTCATTCCAGAGCAGATTGGAAATGCTACCTAAAATATGCATCTGTGTCAGTATCTTTGTTGTTCAACCTTCGTTGTTGTTTTTGAGACGGGGTTCCTTGATACCCTTAAATAAACCCACACAAGACTCTTCCGGGCGTTTCATGTTCATTCCACTTCCCATAGAAATTTGCCAAGAACCTTCATGCGACAGCCCAATAATTACGAATTCTTCATCGCGGGCTCCCCTAAATACAAGCGTTCTACACAAATATATTCAATGGAATTGTCAAAGTCCTTAAAATACATGACAAACAATGGAATCATGTCCCGATTTAACCTCTTTCACGAATGATATGAATCCAAATCCAATCTCCAATCAACCTCATCCATGATATACCGTAAATGCATTCACTTGAGATACTCGGTTCTCTGAACTGGTTGAAGGCCAAAAGGGTTTCATATTTTGAGAAGGTGTATATTTTCCTGTCACCAGCAGAAGCCCAATCTCGATCTCTCACGTTTTGAGCCTTTCCTGAGCCTGGATCTGCTGGATAAGGTAGACTCACGTTTACAGCCCCTTTCCTATCATAATTATATCCGAAATGTTCCCTGAGGTTTCGGAATATTTCACCTTCACAAGTGAGTATCTATAGCTATGTCTGTGGGTTAGCGTTTAGAAGCCGGAGCGGAGTTGCCTGCTATAGGTAGGGAAGCTGTTTTTTTAATTTGAAGAGCATATAAAGTATAAATATTGAGCAGGGTAATGATGATGATAACATGCTATGGAATAGGTTTAACTTTAACAGTGGATTATTGCCAGCTGGTTCTAGTTCATGTACTAACTACTAACGCTTCATTTATATGATATTTTGTACGTACTTTTTATAACTTGTAAGTATAGTCATACGTACTAAACTGAAGAAGGTTTTATTAGTAGGTTGGAAAAGGGCAGAGTTAGAGCCGAAACAACAGCTGAAAAACTAGGATAGATAAATACAAGGATTGCTGGAAGAGCAAGACCAGTCTGCTTTTAACTGTGGAGGAGCAAAGGCGGATATCATTTCCCCATGTGCTCAAGATAAGTATAACATTTAGTAAGTCATCAATGACAACTCTGTGAAGAGGAGTTGTATTTGCTCATTTTTATCCACCAAGGGATAATCTACAATCTACATAGACTAAATATTTGAATACTCCAAATTTTGTTTAGTAAAACATTGAGAATATTGAAATCGGTGGTCGGAATTTAGGAAATCCGAGACATTTTCAAAAACTGTCAACTTGCAAAAGGTGTGATCGGGAGTGTGTCGAACGCCGAACGGTCCAAACTTCGGTGTCAATAGGCTGAATTTTGTAATCGATAAACCTCTTCCTGCTGCCTGCTTTTCATAAAAAAGTAAACAGGGTAAGCTGAGGAAAGTGAGTTGAGTTGACTTTGGACTTGGAGTTTACATTTCGATAGAAGAAAGTGAAAAACCTTCTTGGGTAGGACTTCAGTTGCTCCAGTCCATTCCTCCAGAGCACACGTGTTCTGGGACCTCGATAAATTAATCTAGAGTGAGCGTGGTTGGGCCATGCTAAATAAGAAATAGAGGAGACCGACGGCGACGAGACTGTGGACTTGAGGAGAGGATAATCGGTCCAGACTATCAGTGACGGCTTATCGAGTGGATTATTGGATAACCCCTCTCACCTTCAATCTTCCCGTTTCATGGTAAATATAATGAACTTTCATGTTTTTTTATTTATTTTTTTATACTTTTTTCATTTTTTTTTTATTCTTGTCGGCGTTCGGTTTCTCCATCATTTCATATTTCATAGACCATAGATCGTCCCATAGAATTTTCATCTAATCTCAAATCTAATTACAAATTAAGGCACAGTGTTTAAGGTGTTGTGTCAAAGGTTTAAGGTCAGGTCAATTAGAGAGAGATGTAGTGCAGGATGAATCAGGGCAAGAAGCGAATATCCAATGCAAGGTTCAGGCAGGGGAATTGTAGACGCTGAGAGCGTCCCTCTAGTGTAGGTTGTGTTTGAGTGGTCAGATTACATACTCTGACGATCTCATCGTCTAGGGGAATCGGGTTCCAGTTCCGGTCCGGCATGGTTATACATTATAAATGTCGTGTTTCATATTTATAATCTGTAATCTGTTTTACATGAATTCAGAATTTGGAATTGCTTATCTGTGATCTGGACTGCCCCATTTGCCATTCCCCCATGTTGCATTTCACATTTGACATTGTGTGTGTCATCATTGCACATTTGACATTGATCCTGATCCTGGATAGATCTTCAATTTCAATCTTTACGGTTTTGCTTTGTCCGGAAATGATTTCATACTTGTATTTATTCATGTTTTTAAGCATATATGATAGGGTGTGGGTGTCTTAGATGGAATGCTATATTTGAAGTGTCGTTACTCAATCTCGTGCTTTTGGGGTTTAACGCAACAGGTTTCCGAGATTTTTATAGGGAGTCCTTCCTTTCTTGTCCTGTCCTTTATCCTGGACGAGAAGAGAAGAAGCAAATTAAGCAAAGACAGCCAGGCATGAATTATATGAATATGAAATAAATAAACTTAATAAACTCGGCATGACATACGTACTCAAACTCAGCGAATGGGTGGTCGATCAACCCGGCCATTTAATTGCTTATAGTCATTTGTGGAATTGGGATCTGCCTAGCCTAACCGCCAGAGCCGAATATCCGAATTTTTGAAACAGCAAAAAACCGTAAATACTTAAATAAGTGCCCTTCCGGAACAACCACACTCTCCTGCTCCTCTTGTATTCCTCTCTGTCTTTGACCGAAATTTACAACCTACCTTAAACCTAACATCTTACAAATGATAAACTACTCCAACGGTTTACGGTTTAAGAAATAACTCCCCGAGGGCTCGTGCCGTGATTTACGGTATGGAGCTCTAAATGGAAGTTTTGCTTATTGATAATCATCATACATGGTGTTCTCTATTTCTGCGTTTGTGCAACAGGTTCCGTAAATTCAATGTTATAAACTCTGTTTTAATATCTTATGTGTTTAGAACGTTTTACGATAACGCATAAAATTTGCATTTTTGTGATTTGAACTGATGAATTATTTGATTAGGTTTGAGAACTCGCTTGCTGTGAACGCTAATAATAATACTAATCAGCACAGTCAGTAACGAGTAAAGTTCTGAAAAATGGGAAGCGTATCGTAATCAAAAAGAACATTCAATCACATTTTTTTATACGGAAGTTGTATTCTAAATCTAAATTCCCGATTTAACTAAATCTAATCTATTGCTTCAATGTGCTACTACATGTTGAAAGTACAAGATAGAAAAGTATATTTATAATACCATCAAATATATGTATATATAGGGAGGAGTGTAATATCAGTCTTAATTACTAAACCTCATTTACATTTCACCTTACCTGTAGTTATAAATAGCTAATCAGTTGGTAACGAGGGTTGAGATTGAAAGGAGAATAATGAGAATATATACTACTGCATTAAATATTTACTGTGTGTTACTGAATCGTTAACTGACGGTACTTTTTATTATATTATGCAGTGCATTGTTGCATTAAACATTATTACGTATGAATAAGTACAAACCATAGAATAATAATATGTGTCTAATTCATAATTGCCATCCGTCTGCTAGTTGCTGCTAGATCTCCTACCATGTCATGCATGCAAACTGGTGATGGTCAAGGTTATTCGCCATATAAAACACGACCGAGAGACTAGACATTAACGCAGCATACATAGATGTAATACTTTCCATTTTCATGAATTAAGTTTAAGGCTGTTTAGTCGTAGTTATATAGTTTATAAACGTTGGTATATCTTGCTTCGAAGCACTTATACACTGTATATCTGATTCGACTAGATTTTGCTCATTTGCGAACAATTTGTAATTTTTTAGCAGAAGTATCAATACTGGCCTTTTACATGGTTTCTTGCAATATTATATCTTGGCATCTCTACTATCCAATCTACCAAGTGTAGGAATATTATACACTGTCGACTTCATGTGAAGGAATATTATATATGAATATGATACAATTTTATGCGAATACTGCATACCTGTCCTAATATATAAAAATCCATTAATGTCGTTGTATGCTTTATGAATTTTTCATGCTCGATCACCACCAATGAATGGGGATTCGTAATCGCTGTACATAAAAGATAAAACTATGCTTTGCAACGTCTTTTGACGTTAGTTAGAGAACCTATTTTTTGGCCCATTCCATAAACCTATTTGCATCGTAATTATTTACCTTAACCTTAGCATAATTCCTAAGTGATGTGTGGTAGGTGGTTTTGGTTTTAGTGGATGGACTTTTGTTGATGGTAATTTGCATTTGCAACTTTTTGCGATTGTCCATACCTTCATAATCTCTTGGGCTGGTACCATGTCAGTTGTTAGTTCTTCACCGCTGTGTAAGAAATTATTAAACTTTTATCCTCCTTCTTTCTAGCCAAATCCAACGCCCGAGATCTTGAGTTGGCTGGCTGGTCTGATTGAGAGTGAACGAGTGACCGACATTTCCAACGCGGTGGATGGATTTCTAACACTCGAGTGACAAATAATATGGTGGTTCCTCATCAGATTCAAACTATTCAAAGTTCTTCCAAAAATAAACTTCTCTCTGATAAAATGGTTTTCGGATCCCAGTTAGTCTCCAAGGCTTCTCCAACCCCTTACTCGGATGCTACTCAGGTAATTGTCATTATACATTCAATGCTCTATTTCTTTGGGTTGGGTTGGGTTGGACGTAAGATTGGGACAAGATTGACAAGAATAGGGAGGCATGGTCATGGTGGGACAAAAGCACTACTAACATATTATAATTCGAATTGGGATTTGTAGTTTTTGGTAAAATGCAGTCTTCGGTGCAGTTGAAAATGGCGAGTGAGAAATATTCGTGTCAGTCATAATTATTAAAATTGCGATTCGAGTTCATTGTATCATGATGAAGGTGTAATTCTGCTCTCTGGACGGAGTCCGTCTGACGGACTCTGAAAGATATGCATTTTTCAGATTTGTTATCATATCAAATCAACACTTGAAAATAAGAGTTGTTATGATTCTGTACGATGGACGATGGACGGCATGTATATAGACATGAAAGTAAAAATGCTTGCTCATAGATCTATTAAAAGAGAGGCAATTAGTGATTATGAATGTTAGTGCCTCCACAGGCTCCAAGAGTCTTCACACGCTAAAAAGTCTCTTATGGCTGGAGGTATTCAGATTCTGTCGGAAATCGTTACACTCTTCATTGTGTCAATTGTGTGGATAGTATTAATAGTATTTGCGGAGTTAAATTGAAATTAATATTAAATTGAAATCCCCTGATAAACGATTTTAATGCTGATGCTGAACATAAATACTAATGACAATTGACAGTATGGAGGGTTTACAAATTCTGTTTGTACATTTTCATGTAGATTAGGTTAGGTATGTGAGCTTTCGAGTTATATAGGTTTTAGTGAGATTAATTTAATAAATATATTACGATTTGATAGTCCTCCACTAAATTTCTCACTTCAGTATGACGATCAGATCGGAGTGCATCGACACCGGTGATAATACGTAGTTTTTCCTTCAATTACACAATGCATTCGCTCATTTTCACTGGATGATAGTACAGTTGGAAAGGAAATGAGTGGCTAAGTACTTGCCATGTGAAAAAGTTTAAAAAATTATTTGAATGAGCTACAAATGGTAATCGACAATGACAATACAATGAGCGTACTTGTAATTAACTTGACTTTGAATTGAAAAGCTGTGTAGACAGGAACGGTAGATCGTTGGCCCTATATTTAAATACGCAGAAGGATGATCATGATACTCTTCACTCTTCTAATTTCCAAATTATATCGGAACTGATTTATTTATTATATATTTATAGTCCGTGTTGGTGACAGAGTATTCAAATATTGTGAATTCTGATACGGATACACGTCTAAATTTAAATCAATCGAATAGAACAGGATCCCTATTACAGATTACAGTGGAATAGAACATCTAATTTTATTTTCACTTGCTTGCCATTAGACCATAAGCGGAGCAATTGACATGTGTGTACTGCCCTGTCCCTATACCCTCATCATTTGATCGAGAGCCAAAAAGATGATGTCAGAATTAGGCATAAAATGAATCTGACTGGAAATAATCGCTAAACCACATTTTAAGTTCACACACATATCCAATGGAAGATTGAACGAACCATTGCATTCAACATTAATATTCTATATGGAAAGCAATGAAAGCATATGTGTGTGTGTATTTAATTATTTAGGATCAAGTTGAGGTTAGCAATTCAGTTGTGAAATAAAAACTCCGTCTATTATTCTGTAGAGTTGAAAATGTAAGTAAAAAAGAGCAAAAAATAGGTATCTAATCTTGGTTAAAAATAGAGACACAAAACATGTGAGAAATTAAATTAAAAGTTTAAAACCTCTTAAACAATAACTAGTCGGTCCGTCGGTGAGTTAAAATAGTACACATATTTAAACAGCGATTGCGACTGCGAACAAATAGTACAAAATACGTAATCTTTACTATTTGCTTCCAAGAGGTTGTGCTATAAAAGATGGAAAAGAGTTCTCGAGAACATGAGGTGATACTCGGTCAAGCATACAAAGTTATGTTGACACGATATGAGTCCAGGAAAAAATTTGAGATGTCAGAATAAGAGGTTTGAATTTTTTTAAAATGTTTAGTGACTTGAAAGATTACATGAACTTTGCAGTTTGTCAGCACACATGGATATCCGCTCTCATCTTGATATCTTGGATAGAAACTTTTTAGCTGGCTACAAAAAAATACGAACTCCTGTTTTTCTGTTTGATCGTACTGGGAAGCTGAATGAAAAACAGCCGAAAGTATTTTTGTGAATCACTATGTATGTATGCCATTGCTATTGCTATTAGGCACTAATCGGTAATATCAGTATCATATAAAATGATAATTTTGTCAACTGTGCATGGTAATATAATATTAAGTCACAAAATTTGGGAAAACGATTATTCTTATTCTTTGACGAAATATTTGTTTGAGATCCATTTATTACATGTGTTTATGTTTCTCCTTGAAATAATCTTATGTGACAAGAAACAAGGGTTTCTTAGTTTATATAAGAGAAACGTTGCGGTTTATGCGAGGACGAGGACGGACGGGAACTCATAATTACTTGTGATTGTGACTTAGTTATCTGTATCTTATTCATAACCATTAGCTGTATGTAACTACTTGAAGGCCTGTTCATTAGTTCATTAGTAGGCCATATTGCAATTCGAAATGTATATAACTCTCTACTCTAAGCAAATTCTAAGTTTCATATTTCGTGTTTTAATTACAGCAGTATGACGTTTAAAGCATTAAAACTATCATATATTGTAGAGTTAACATCTGCATATTCACGGTTTACGAACGTTATCAGGAAAGTGTTATAAAAGGAAGGACTTCTCAAGTCCTCAACCTCAGCCAGGGATGACAATGTTGTCAATATAATTCATGGGATATGGGATATTAAAACGCGACAAAACTTTAAGTGACAATCGAGAGTCGACACCAGATATTCAGAATTTTTTGCTTTAAAAAATGATATTAATTAAATTAGCATATATATATATTTTTATGTTTATGGCATTTGATTCTTTAGTTACCGTTTACCTTAAAGTGACATTAGTCATCCAATGAGTCTATTCGAACAACGCAGTAAGTAGAATAACCTAGTTTCAACTAAATCAGGCCTCTAGTTCTACCTAATTTCAATCTATTAGTCATAATTATTATCTGAATTGAATCACCGAATTTTGAAACCAACAATATCTACATCTAGTCATAACATTTTAAAGTTACTTATTTGTTACTATTAGTCATCATTCTCTACTTCATTATCATTATGAAACTATGAACTAGAAGTTTTATCATGATGTTGAAACCTTGGTTGATAATCAAGTATTTTTCTAAACATTCACCTTTAATTGCAAATATAAAGAGAGTGAGAGTGGGTTTGAGTTGAGCAGCTGGCTAAAACCACTTGTCAGGGGGTGAATAAGTCATGATCATGACACGGGAATTGAACTCGGAAAATACATGATTCAAAACATAATTACTGCGTTTCGTGTTTGAGATTATTGCGAAACTGAAGACGCCACCCGAGTTGACCTTATAAGCTCTTCAGAAAGAGTTATACAGATAAAAGACGGAAAGATGATAGGCGAAAGCACATACTATTATACCATAGGATAGGAAACAATAAACGCTTATCAGCCATTGCTATTGTGGCTGGTGTCATATGTATTGTTGGGATAAAAATACGACGTCAAAATAAACTTGGAAGGCAATTACCAAATCATAAAAAATTATTGTTATTAGGCAGAGGAGAAGCATTTGTTATGTAAATAACATCATAAATAATATGTGGTTGAAAATATGGATGCTCTCGTCGTCGTGAGTAGATTGGAGGCAGGAAACGGTAGATTTGGTCTCCATGCAATTCCAAGGATAACGTCTGTTTTCTATACCTATGGCAAAGGAGTTGATTGTAAGGAAGGGCAGCATTATTTCTAGAAATGTAGTAATTTATGATTACTTCCTAGCTTGTAATCAAGTCATTTTTTATGAGACATTTTGTTCTCGGAAGACTTATCATCATTATCCGTGGTTGACTAATGCGTTCAATTTTTCCGTTTATCTTACAAATCAGTCATTATTCGTGATTAGGCGACTAGTATCATATTTTATCTACAAAATGCAAGTGGAAGCTGAGATTTCAAACTTTCAAGTCTAGTCGGCGAGACTACAAACGCAAGAAAAGTCTTGTTGAGTCAACTTGAAAATCGAAAATAGGAGCGCCTTGCTCTTTGCTGATTTCGCAACTTTTTTTAATAGTATGTTTCAACTTCAACTTAGAATATGAATACATGTACTATACGCTTTCATCATTTATCTCAGAATTCAGAAGGTGTCAGGAGTCAGGTCAGGAGAGTCTCAAATGTAGTGCACTCATTACTGAGCTAATTCTTGGAATCGAATCTCACAGGCTCCAGCTTTTCATCTATTATTTTTGGTTGGACGGCTTTTAAACTCTGAATACGTATTTTGGCTTCAATCTTAGTCTATTTTTTGGTATGCTTCTAGTTAAAATATAAAATCATGTTTTCCGTCGAAGATTCACTTGGATTTTCGTGGAAACTGTCACTACTTTCTCTTACACACTTCTCGTAATTGGACGGTGGGTGGGTCCGAACTTCATGGGATTTGTAATTTCATTGTTTCGAGAACAGTAATTAAATTATAATTCAGAGCTAATCATATCATGGCTGGCGTCGTCTGCTTTGCTTTTCTATGAATTAAATACATGTACAAAATTATGAAATGATGTGTGACCCACTTGACAGTGATATGATGGTTGAATTTTAGCTAAAATTAATATGAAATCCCTTTGAATTTGTTACTTTTATTTAAAACTTTGCCAACCTTTGCATATAAATAAATCCTACAATTTAAGAGTTGAGAATATTGAAATTTGTGATTTTAGATTTCAAGGCTACAACATATGAGTGCTAGTTCGTTACCGTTTTATTTTTGACCGATTTTTTTCTGAGTCTTATTTCAACAAATCAACAAATCTTACATTTATTATACCTCTCAAATCCCAGTTTATTTACGTTTCCTCGCGAACCTAATTTAACATCCAACTAGTTTATTCTAAAATACCTTCCACTGATGATCTTATGATCTAGCCAGGCGGTCGAAATCGGAGTACAATTCCAGTAGTTGAAAAGGGATTCTTGGGGCAATTTTTTATGATAGTAGGGTCAGTAGTCAGTAGGGTGAATCTTTAGGTTTGCACGAGATTTTCAATTAAATAAAGGAATTTTATTCCTAGGATCCGTGAGAACGACATACTAAGAAGGAACCTTACGAGGGAGCAAAGGATGAAAAAAAAATTATTTTATAAAAAAAATCTCTTAACAAAATTTTTGTTGGTGATCTGGGGTGAGGTCCCCCTTTGGTTGTTTTGCCAAGGCCAGGTTACCAACAGGCAAAAAGATTTCCCAACGAAGTAGAACGAATTCAGTGATGAAGTACTTGTATTTTTGCTATACTTGCATTTTCTACTACATAATGCGGCTTTTATGTTTTTTGCTAGCAATTCAAACACACGAAGCCTGCTTGTATGCATATATTTATTCTGAATGCCTGAATAATAAGCAAGATTAGAGACTAAGCAAAAAGTACACTACGACGATATTCCTAAATTCCTATTATGTTTATGATTTTGAAAAGACGGAATTAAAAGATACGAGATAACCAACGATTTTATTTAAGTCAAGAATATAGTACTTGTGTTGTATTGTTGTATCCATCTATAAAATATTATGTATGCATTAACATTAGGCAACGAGGTGGCGATTAGTTAGTGACTAGTGATGATTTACATGGAATCTTAATATCAGTAAAATGAATACATTTATTCTATTCAAACATAATATATATGTATGTATATGTATGTGTGTGTTATAATAATTTAATAATATAATCATAACATATAAATACATAGATACTATACAGCGTTAGTATCCTAGTTAGTAGGAATTGGATGGGATGAGAATACATAATACATCACAATGTATTGCTTAAAGTCGTTAAAGCAGCCAAACTGCAAACTACTAATAAGTTGACTTGGCACAAAAACGTATAGAATGAAGCCCATTCAACTCTCTCAACAATGATCTTGAACGTGAATCAGTATGTATTCTGTTGAGACATTTATTAAGTGTTGAAAACACTTTATGCGAATGACCAGTCCGTCTGTCCGTCCGTCCGTCTGTCCGTCCGTCTATCCGTCTGTCCGAGCGATAACTGGAGAAGGGCTTGACCTACGGTCACCAAATTTTGTACACTTGTTCCTTGGTTCAAGAGTGAGGCTAAGTTCGAACTTGGGTCAAATCGGTCACACCCCCTGCCCCCCATCAATTAAACCCCAAAAACAAACCATGAAATCAGTTCAAAGCTCTTACTCATTTTAAACCTGCCCATTAAAACAGTGCAAAGCTCTTAGTCAATTTAAAACTGCCGCTTAGGTAGTTTACAGTAAATTCTATGTCTATCCTCTACATATGATAACACCCTGAAACTACATTTCAGAGTGCGAAATCGGGGATATTTGGGGGAAATTGAGATATGGGGTTTAAACGATTCCCATGAGTAATAGAACATCTTTGACGAATACGGGACCACTCCCACTGACACCACGGTGCAGTACCCGGGTTTTCGGGGAAATTGAGATATGGGGTTTAAACGATTCCCATGAGTACTAGAACATCTTTGACGAATACGGGACAACTCCCACTGACACCAGGGTGCAGTACCCGGATTTTCGGGGAAATTGAGATATGGGGTTTAAACGATTTCCATGAGTAATAGAACATCTTTGACGTATACGGGACCACTCCCACTGACACCAGGGTGCAAAACCTGGGCTTTTTGGGGAAATTGAGATTTGGGGTTTAAACGATTCCCATGAGTAATAGAACATCTTTGACGTATACGAGAACACTCCCACTCACACCAGGGTGCCAAACACGGGCTTTTTGGGGAAATTGAGATTTGGGGTTTAAACGATTCCCATGAGTAATAGAACATCTTTGACGTATACGGGACCACTCCCACTGACACCAGGGTGCAAAACAGGGGCTTTTTGGGGAAATTGAGATTTGGGGTTTAAACGATTCCCATGAGTAATAGAACATCTTTGACGTATACGGGACCACTCCCACTGACACCAGGGTGCAAAACCTGGGCTTTTTGGGGAAATTGAGATTTGGGGTTTAAACGATTCCCATGAGTAATAGAACATCTTTGACGTATACGAGAACACTCCCACTCACACCAGGGTGCCAAACACGGGCTTTTTGGGGAAATTGAGATTTGGGGTTTAAACGATTCCCATGAGTAATAGAACATCTTTGACGTATACGGGACCACTCCCACTGACACCAGGGTGCAAAACAGGGGCTTTTTGGGGAAATTGAGATTTGGGGTTTAAACGATTCCCATGAGTAATAGAACATCTTTGATAAATACGGGACGACTCCTACTGACACCAGGGTGCGAAACTCGGGCTTTTGGGGGAAATTGAGATTCGGGGTTTAAACGATTCCCATGAGTAATAGAACATCTTTGACGTATACGGGACCACTCCCACTGACACCAGGGTGCGACACCCGGGATTTTTGGGGAAATTGAGATTTAGTTTGTTTATCGTTATATTTTCAACACTTGGTTACACCCGTTACATCGGTTTATTATTATTACTCTTACGTCCTTGACTGACTTCGCGCCAAAATGAGCACTGAATAATCCGTTGCATTACTTTGATTACGAATTAATTTATATTTCAGCTCGTGAGGAGGCTAGAAAAAAAAAGTGAGGAAAAGGGGGATTAAATTATGAATTGTTAGTTAGTAATGTTAATGGAAGAGTCGGCGGTGTTGGTTGAGAATTTGAGAATGATTGAGCATTTTTGCAGGGAGTATGGAACTGTGTGGAACATGAAGCATTAACTTTTCGCTTTAACACTCTCAGTCGCCTGTTAAAGTAAAGAAGTTAAAATTCACAGAATTCATCCAATATTGTATTCAACGCTAAATGCTGTAGTCGATAGTTGAGTTAGCGATGATCCATGGATCTTGTTTGTACGGCAGATGTTGAATTAAACGTGGAGCTGGATGTTGTAAGGATTTGCAGGATTTTGCATAGACCGACAGCAGATTCCATGCATTAGATTGTAGAGATGTTATACTTTATTGCATTTAAGTGAAGGAATATGTTCTCAGGCTGTTTTTCTCGCTTCTTAGTTTTTTACATGGTCACATCAGAGTTCAGGGGAGTGCAAGTTGGAAATTACGTATGTATTTTGTGCCTCCGTGTCTATTGGTTATTTGCATGAGTTTTTACTTAAGATTGACGGGGTGGAAGATGATTTTGCCATTTTCTTCGCTGCTTCAAAAACTGTTTGTCATATGGATTTGTTGGTTCGGTCGTGTCTTGTCGTACCACGTTACATATCTCGATTGTCAATCGTAATAATACTAAATGAAATATGAAATTAAAAAATAAATTGACGATTCCAAATTTGGTTAAAAATTCGCGTCTTAAATCCGTAAAAAATGCATCTCATTCCAATTTGCGTTGTAATATTTTATAATTATGAAAATTAATATTATGATAATGGAAACATTAAACATTTCCCTAAAAGTAACAAGATATTTTAAATTTTAATTTGCAGACTAAGAAACACCCCCCTAACCATATCAAACGGCCAATGAATGCGTTCATGGTTTGGTCCCAAATTGAACGAAGGAAGATTTGTGAGAGGAATCCAGATATTCACAATGCCGAGATCTCAAAACGGCTAGGAAGGGAATGGAAATTACTGTCTGAACAGGAACGGAAACCGTTTATAGATGAAGCGGAGAGGCTTCGACTTCTGCACTCTAAAGAATATCCTGACTACAAGTACCGACCTAAAAAGCGAAGCAAAAGTGGGTCAGAGGGCACTTGTCCATCTCCTGGTTCAACGCCATCAAAGTCTCCTAGAAAATCGTCCACAATTACCTCGGGTGAGGCTTCCACTCCGAAGAGGAAAGCGGCCCGGTCAAAGTCGCTCATATGCCAGTCTCCAGGAATTTCAAGCACTTTCGAAACACCGAAAAAACAAATCACCTCACATCTAAATGCTTTCAGTCGTACCTCTAGCATTAGCTCACCTGGATCTCCTCCTTGTAACAGAATCCACATCGTTACTTCCACGATCAAAACACCACCTGAGTCATTTAAAGTACATTTCAAGATTGACAAGCATTTCAAGGAGAATGTGCATAAGCAGATCGGGGAAAGTGTCATTGCTCATTTGACCCCTCCTTTGGCAAAAGTTCCGGAGTCACCATCGTCTCCGGACTCCCCAGAAAGTGCATCTATGTATGAGGAAGACTCTGTGTCTTCAACGACCAGTCAAGCTCCTAAATTTCCGAAGTTAGGTCACAACGATACTTATCGTAGGAGTCTTCATGCAGGTAATAAACGTCAATTTCAATATTTTTTGTTTAATTTAGCATTTAATATGATATATTTGCTTAGAAGTAGACTGTTTATTAAAAAATATTTTGAAATCACATTACAAGTAGGTTGTCTACGACGCGGACTTGATAATCTGGTTTATGTAAATCGATGTTGTTCTCGTGAGTAAAATGAATACGTTTCAATATTTGTTCCACAGTTTTGGATGCTATGCCCAGCGGTCCGAGTTATCCACAAATGTTATCATCGGGCTCTATAAGCTATTCACCACTTCCTCTAAGATCTGAGCCATTCAAACATGAGGTTGAACCCAGTTCCCCAGTGGCTCCAGACAATGATCTATTTTCTAGTATTCCCTGCTCCGATGATGTTTTGGGATCAGACTTGTTGGATGATTTGCTGGATATGCAAACTGATTTTAAAATTGAACATCAGCAGGTCTCGGATGTCGGGTTGGAGGTTTCTGAAGATCCAATGGATACATGGCGCTGCGTTTGGGAACAGCCTCTTACGTCTGTCGGGATGGACTTTAATTTCGACACTCCAGCAAGCCTTCTGAGTTCCAATTTTATGTGAGATCCAATTGTAACTACTTGTTAAACAACAAAACTACCCAGAGCAATACTAAACTAACAATTGTCTTTCAATAATTCGGGAACATATTAATTATGTCGAGCGTATTAAAAGTCCCAGGGTTTTTGCATATGGATTCCATTTAAACACTTAAGTTTTCTAATCTATTTCTTAATTACAAAATTAGAGGTAATTAGATCGTTTACTTATAACTTCAAGAGGCAACCGATCGATTATCTAACTTTTTTCATATTTATATACGTCTATATAGAGCTCTGATTGGAGCACTTGAGATTTGGTAGGCCGTAATTAATTATAGAAACAAGAAGTAGTCAGCAGATCCATGTCCGGTGAATATTGTCACAACAAATACGGCTCTCTTACAGGTTAGTTCGAACTAGAAGTCTTAGAAGTATTTTCCTCTACAGGTATACTTAGCATTTTATAAATATAAATAGCAGTGAATGAATGAACGATGAAATTCCTTAGATCTGTATTACATTCATTTTCAAAATGTGCCTAAAAATATCAGAAACATGTTTATGGTCATGGTGTAATTAATTAATAATACTATTATGATTACGACATTTTTTACCGTAATAATTAATAGTTGCCGACTCGGCTTACCGTAAAAATTTTAATTCGGGAGATTCATCGGTCTGTCAAACTAAAGATTAAAGTCTGCCCTTGCTGTTGTTATCTGAAAAGTCCAATTGTAAACATTTCCACCATCCTTTGGAAAGCGAAACAATTTATAGGTAATATTTTTCATAAAAACTGGACAGTTTTTCAGCTTCTTGTATTTTTTCTACATGATTTACATCATTAACTTTTTCCAGCATGAGCTCCGCCTTACTTTATTTGCCTGTGAAGTCATTCACATTTCATTCCGTGTCACCTTGGTTTGTTACATTGGGTAGAGTTTACACATCCAGGCAGGTGTGAAATTATATATGAACATTACATGAATATTGGATCTGATCTGAGTAGCTCGACCCGGCTCACGTACTGATCCCGTGCCTATCTCGTAATTTTTATTAGCATTGTTCCTACAGAATATAAGTTTATTTCATACCCCACTACCTTGGTCGCTTCCAGTAGGTCAACGGTCCATCCCATGGGCAAGTTTTTTCCCGTAATTTTAGGGGGTCAAACAAAAGTCGGGTTGCCACAAATGCCCTCGCTTTGGAGGTGATTCCTACATACCAGTACACAACCAGGCCCACGGGGTATGTTTTATTTTAAGAAATTGGGGTAAAGGAAAAAGTATGTATTTTTATCCAGGCTACAAAAAAATAACTTTGGACTGGTCTTGAATTGAACTTGTAGATATACAAAAAAAACGATTACTGGAGTTGGGCATCAAGTAATTATATAGGCATGTAAATGAATTTGTAGTGTAGAGAGAGAGAGGTCAGGGAACTTTTAACCTTAGCCAACAAGTTGTAGTTGAACCATGTAAAAATTAATCAATTGATTTAATTTTGTTATTCAGTTTCCTTTCATGTGAAAAGTATATAGATTTAAATTAGAATCTGATGAAGGAATAATTTTTATAAAAATTGCTCGGTGAATAAAATTTGACACGTAGGAAGGAATATTCTTCAAGTTGGCCAACATTATGTCGCTACAAAAACCGAGCGCATCTGCTCACAATTTGTTAATTATTGAGTAGGTAGGATGTGTATGTATGTATTTGGAAGGAACAGGAAGTACGTATCTAATACTTCAGCGTGAAAGGTTAATCTAAAGTTATACATGCTGTTCACCTTGAACGGGAAAAATTAATTAAACAGTATATATGTGTAGGTATTGTCTATACATATTTGCATATACGTGAGATATGAATCTGACGAAGCATTAATTTATGCATTCTGTCGTTTCCTGAATGGTTTCATTTTGTTTCTGGTATCGGGTAGGTTTTTGTAACTTTGTTAGAATATTTATTATTGTTACAGAATTAGCAAGTAAACTAAATTAATAAAATTTTTGGAGTCGTGGGCTCTTCTAGTAAGCCTTTCCTGTCGATCCAACCAGACACAATGCATTTAGCCGCTTGGAAGAGACAAAACTTGAAAGTACCGTTTGGTATTTTCAAGTGTTCTCTGAAGCAATGGTTGTATCATAGTAAAATTAAAATTTGTTAATTATCTTTAATTATCGTTAGTTAATTTTAAATCCGTTATTAGTTGTCCCCGTAAGTAGAATATTACTTGTAATTGTAATAATTGGAGTAGCTAAACAAATTTAATGAAATCGTTATTCATTCACTGTTTTGCTTTGATATATTAATCTTATTATAATCTACCATTTGTACGCTTATACTGGGGGTATGTAAGATGACCTTCGTCTAGTTAGTTTAATTTAGGAACCAATAGATTTATCTTTAAGTAAGGTGCTGTATCAACATTTTAGACTTAAAAGTTGCCTCTTTCAACTTCCAGCATTTTATGTTTTTGTATGCAACCAGGATCGGAAAGTGATTGATTGATTTGCTGTTTTAGCGTAATTTAAGCAAAAAATACTGTCCTTTCTCATAGACCTGCAACATATAAGTATCAACCCTAATCTAAGTCATAAACTACAAACACAATAAATTATGTATCAACAACATGAAATCCGCAATGAATGAAAGACACGGACTCAAAATACATTGCGATAAAATGTACCATCATCCGAACTAAAAGATAATTTTTACGAATCGCAGAAAATTGTAAGTCTTACCGAAGTACCGATATGTACACCTGTAACCGTTGACGCTTTCTCTTATCATAAATATTTTATTGAACCATCGTATATTGATGTGCGTTCTACTTCTTGATTGTCATGTTTGTTGCCTGTCTTGAGAACCAATAAAAACATTTTATGCTAAAAAAAATTCTCATTTTTTATTCTACTTATCATCATCCGATCATTTAATACTTCGGAAGATACCAAAATCGTTATCGAAAGGTCATGGAAGGTTGTTTGATTTGATGTAACAAAATGCACGATAACAAATACATAAACCACTATTTCGATTCATAATTGGCCATTGTAAACTCCTAAAAATCAAGGATATTTAATATCATTGAACCTTTAGAAATAGAAATTGAGCACTAACTATTATAATGCTTCATTTGGCCATGAATTCCATATTATTGCTGAAAGGAGATAAAGTATTAATAACTTTTTGTTCTTTAATGGCTTGATGATCAGGTATGGCTCATACAATATTCTTTTATTGAGCATGGTCATGGAATTAGGAATTACAGGAGGGTGTTGCGTTTAGAAAGCTGTGATGATCGTCCGAATAGCAATTAGTAGATGTTTTTTTATTTATTTTATTGCATTTTAGATTGCCAAGTCGCTGTAAAATATAAAACTGACCTAGTAAGACATAAGACTAGACTTTGAAGGAGAATTAGAAGTTGAAGGAGAATGGTTGAAAGACTCGGGAAAAGTGTGGCCTTCGATTTCAAGTAGAATTTTACGAGCAAATGGCTGCGACAAACAAGATGATTAACCCTTCAAGTTCTTCTACAGTTAAAAGAGTCAGAATGTTATGAAAATCCTAAGTAGTTTAAACAACGAACCTTGAGAGCTGGGCTTTACGACGATTTTAATTGTAGAGGCGATATGTCGTAAAATCTGTTTTCCATGGACTTACACGGCTTTAAAAAATAATGTCCACTCCGTATTATTCATGGGTTCATCTCTCTTGGCATTTATAGTTGTTTTCATCCTCAGCACTTAAAATATTGTCGAAAATAAGGTTTTTCTTTTTCATGTCCTGGTAACGTGAGACTTAAGTACAACAATGAAATTATCAAAAAGAGGCTACTTTTAGGTTTTAATCAGCCCCATACGTCATAATGCAGTTTTGCAGTCGACGGATTAGCCACTCCACAAATTGAACGTTCTATATATTAATTGAAATTTGAAACCTCGGATTTCAGACATCGATAACATAATTTTATTAGTCAACAAGTATATGGGTGTCTGGAAATCAACATATACCAACTATATATTCATAATCATAGCATCATAAATGCAAAGTAGTTAGGTTATCTATAACTTCAGCACAACCTACTTTGATGACCGTTAGTGAAATCGTTTCCTGTTTTTGCATTACTCGTCACCGTTGGGTCCCTTTTCATCTCGTTAAACTGACGAACAACAACAAACAATTGCATTTTATCTTTCAGTTCCGAGGTTTATTGCTGGAAAGTGGAAAGACCTCCCTATCATGAATTCAGTTGTGAGTGTGAGATGGTTTAACCTGTCAAACAGCACAAGTAAACATTTTTTAACAACATCGGGCACGTAAAAACATGAACATCACCGTTAACGTAGCATCACGGACGGATCTAGGTCCAATCGTAGTAGAGTAAAAAGTACCGTAATTTATTTCATAAATCCATCCGTTTTGGCTCATAATGACTCCACAGTCCACAAACAAAAATGTTCCTAATTCGTATTTTCCGAATTAATGCATAGTAGGAGAGTATTAACAGGACAGTAAAAAGGCTCCTTCTAAAATAATTACTCATCCTTGCTGACTCCTACATGATGGGCTTTGCATTGCCTTCTATCCGGCAAAAACACCTAAAACATTATTAATTTGGGGTTTGGTATCCAATCAGAATGATTTATGAACTGATCAAAGGTTGTTTTCGTTCCTCAGCTAATTGCAAGCCGTGTTGAACACCTTAGGAGAGGTTGGTTGGTAGTACAGCTAGGGTTGCTTTTGAATAGTAACAATATTGAAGAATTGAAATTCCATTCCAGTGACTTACTTCTTTTTTAATGAAATTTTTTACAGCGATTTGCATAGGATTTATATAAAGAGATTACATCCTAGACTATAGTTTTGTACCTAACTTTTGTTGGAGTTGTTTTTATGGATTCTTGTTCATTTTTACACTTCTCACCTCCTCGCCGTCTCATCTCATCTAATTCTCGATCTCCGGTATTAAATTGGTGTTTAGAGCCGAGCCCAGAACCACTATAAGTGGCAAGTACCCACATACCCTAAGTTTGTCAGGGCCACGTTTTTGCTCCAATCTCCAGGGCCAGGGCTGTTGCGGCTATTTGTACGTTCCGATTCTCTATTCCTCCGTCGTTAGTAGGGGCTTTCATTGAGTTAGCAGCTTTTATCTCGTATGAAGCTAGTCATGGACCGCTGTAAACCTTCCTATTCTCCTACCTCATCATCAACATCATACACTGTTATAGCTAGCAAGGATGAGATCTTTTAGGATGTTGTTGGTAGGCAATTTCAAAAGGGACTGTTTTTGTGGAACATTCCTTGTCTTGAAGGGAAGCTATAGAACTGCTGCTTGGTTTTGCCTGTTGATCTCTGTTGCAGTAGCCCACCCATGGGAAAATTCCTTGAGAAAGAAACCTGATGAGATGCTGAATCACAAAATGTAAAAAAAGCATCAGGGGGAAACCAAATAGCCCTTGAGCCTTGTCTTGTACTGATGGAGAAGACGGACGGAGAGACCATAACCTGTAATAACATTTAACATAACCCTATCCTCCGATACCTCTTCCAGATTGTTAACACTGCATTCAAGCCTTTCAGAATACCCATCCTCTTTTTCTTTGCATATATGAAACAAATACTTGTCTTGAACAAGTAAGTTGAGTCAGTCGGGAATACATTCATAAATTCAAGGGAAAAAAGACCTACAATAATTTTACAGGAATCATCTAATGGATGATGGAGATCTCCCCTCTGATCTTCAATTCCCTCTCCATGAATTCACATCTCTAGATGAATGCCTTCACGGGTAAGCTTTTTTAAATCCATTTCATTTTCATTCTGAATGACCGGATGAAATCAATCTGACCAACATATTTCGTAATAATTATTACGTGGCTGATCTGAGGATTTTCTTTCATGCAGTGTATAAGATGATTATTCCGCCCCAATTGGAATTACAGCTCTGACAACCACAGATCAAAATTGGTCAATCAGAGTATCACATAATAATTCGTGATGATCAGGAGGATGAATATGAGTCAATGGCACGCCAGAACAATTGATTCAGTGTGGGATAAATACTTGGAGTGTCGTATTAGCTTTAATGAGTCCCTTGGGGAAGTTATCTCGGGGAGAGGAGTTATTCTGAGGGACACATTTGTAGAACAATTCTAAGAGACCCGAAAAGCCGGTGGTTATTTTCCGTTTTTTTTTCATTTAAATTTTTTGACTTTCCATATTTCCTGATTTCATATACAAAATTTCTAGTTGTTTTCGATTTTTTTACGGGAAGAGCGAGGCTATTTCCAGGTATTTGCTGAGTGTTATTTAGGTGGAACTTCAGCCGTTGGAACTAACGTAGTTACTTGAGGCTAGGATAACAGCAATACGGATTTACGATTTTCAGAGAAAGCGACTGGTCTGTGTTCAAGGGTCTTAAGGGCTTAATATTACATGCATGAATGACAAATTGTACAGAGAAAAGGTTCATAAAAATAAATAAATAATAAAGGGAAGACTCTTTCTTTCCGTAAAATGTTTCACCCTTGCTGTGACCATTGAATGGGTCAACGTCTCTAAGGCTTCTTATAAAAAATGACACCGTGTTGTTTGTTGTTTCCTATTGTCCCTTGTCCCTGATTTTAAATCTTCTCAAGCAGTGCATTAAATGTATTCATGAGTGAGCCATAATTTATTTTAGGACCGTGCAGGCTGCATGGTTTATCCTGAGGATTTGGAGATCAACACCGAAATTAAATGCATTATTGAAAAGGCTGGGTAAAAATACTTCAGCATATTAACAACTTTAACAAGGATTTAGACAATAGAACAAGCTTCTAAAACACTGGCCGATAATATTGTAAATGTTCATAAAGCAACAGATATTATAATTTCAGAATTTCACTTTTTTCTATATTGTTCATTCCATTGAAAGTTAAACATACACGAATTGTAATTCTCATCCAATTTAATAAACTATAGCCTTTTGTAACCTCGTTCAACTTAAACAAACTGTTGATTAGAACAGCGTAGGTAGGATCGGTTAAACAAGAATATAATTTTTTGTATCCAGGAATTCGGGACTTTTCTACTTGTTAGGATTTTTATTTGTAAGCAGGCCAAAACAATTTCATGACACATTCATGAGAAATTGTTTCTGGTCATTGAAACCCAGTGCAAAACAGACTCTCTTAAAACCTTTTCTATCAATTCCATCTTTTAAATTGGAGTCTGTCCCTTCCCTCTAAGCCCTAAAGGATGTATATGTAAGATGAGACTCCCATGGAGGATTCCAAGAATGGATACCGGATCGGATGGTAAGATCATGGTATATACGATCTTATAGTTAATATAATAACCCCGGTTTTGAGTTCAAAATATAAGGAGACGAATTAGAAGTAGGTGACTGATGTCAAAAAAACGAAGCAAGTTGTTGGATCCTTAATTAGGTTTCAGTCCCATTTGCCGTTCCCATCCGCTTTTCAGTCTGAATCTCGTAAAAGGTTCCGTACAGAATTCAAACTTCGGTTTCGTCAGTTACGCCAGATACATTGAAGAACATGCTGCACCATTTTCCTAATATCGTAAAAGCCAATGTTCAAGTAAAGGGCAACAGGTCGTCTTTCAATTTCAATGGAAACAGAAACCCGAAACTCGGTATGAAGGACATTGTAAAAGTTCCGTTGACGCTAAGTACGGGATAAAAGACCCTTTTCTTAATAATATGACATGGCAGGGTGATGTATTGCAAGAAAAATACAGAATGGATCCCTTGTGAAATATCGATGACTGGGTAGGTGACTGTTACGGTTTATGCGAATACAAAAGGTCCCTTTTAAAAGTCTGTGAATGCTGCTTTTTGAACTCGTTCTGATTCTACAATTTGTGAATTCAGAGTTGATAAAAGCAGGAAAGGACGACGGGGTTTTATTATGCAAATTGTGCAGTCTAGCGCAATAGCATAATATTTCGAAACCTTGGAGCCTGTATTTAGAATTTTGAAATCTGAAAGCGTGTCGTTTCATTGTGAGTAAATCAGATTTTGCGAAATCGTTCGTTTTGTTTCAGAATTAAATTGAAACGTTGAAAGTATTTCTCTTGACTTTGTTGTATTTAAATCGTAGTCGCTGGAAATGAAAGACTACTAAAAAATGTATGTCATCATAAAATGCATAATCTGAACTTTATTTTTATTTTGCATTACATATTACATTAAATGTCAGGAATTGTCTTGATTCATGATTCCATATTTTAGCTCCAACGGAACCTAAATTAAACCGTCCACGATGATCGTTGAATCCTTCCCGGATAGGACGTCCTATTATTCAATTTCCCTTGCCGTTTCAAGTTATAAAACCCTATTCCTTCCGCGACTACTTGGAAATAATGGTGATGTTCCTTAGAAAAAGTAGGATGTTATTCAAGGCTCACTAATGCTTCGTGGATAAGTACATTTTATAATATATAGTCTTGGTAATTTCCTTAGTCGAGGCCTCGGGCAGCGTCAATGGAGAATATATGTTCACAGTAAAAACCCTGTGAAAATGTAGACCAACCAACGTGTCAAAGTTAGCTGGTATTCTTGCGTTTCGAAAAGTACATGTCAGGCAATGTGGTTCTGTGCATGAATGGCTCCCTTCCTCCAACATCTGGCATCCCTTGGCGTTCCTTCCAGTTTGGCTACTTCACATCATTCCTGATCCTTCATCCTGTGGATCCAGTAGTTGATCTCATACTGGTCATCTCACCCTAGGTAATTCTGTATTCAAAAAATTCATCAAGATGGGATAGGTTGGCGATGAAGGTGATACAGGGAGATAACGGTTAATCCTGGAGATAATATGATTTAAAAGCTTTTTATCAATGAACTACGTGTTGAATCCAGTCTGAAGGGGTCTTGCATTATAACCAGTTGTTATTTTCTCTTTTCCTAAAGGAATCGCACCCAATAGAATAAGAAGCCAAAGCATGAGGTGAAAGGGTTACTGGACATTATATTTCTGGATTATCATTCGCATAATATCCAACGTATTCAAAAGAATTCTAGTTTTTTTTAAAACCCAGTGCAAAGGAAGTGGAATAGGGGTGCCTTCATTAGTTTGAACCAAACCGGATGCTAAAATTGCTAAGGTTAGGTATTCACGTTTCTCGATTCGTTGAGATTAGCAGGACTCCAACGGTAGGAATCCCTTATGAATGGGTTAATCAGCCCAACAATATCTATTTAATCGTATTTAGTATGCATTAGTTTGGATGAATAGGAACTGAGAAGATTATTTATTGATAGCAGAACCGTTTCCTGGAATCTATAACATGACTTTTTAATTTTTAAATCCACATATAAATATATAGGAATATAACTACTTGTCTATTATAGAAGCTTTTAGAATGTAAGGGTCTGAAGGGACTCTTGGTCCCTACAGTAGTACAGTATTTAAAGCCAGAACCGTTGAATTTTAAAAGACCCTTCCTCCCTGCTCTCTCCCTTTAACTTGTAATAAAAGGTATCGGTTTGCGTTTAAAGATCCAAGGAAAGTTTCAAGATGTCTTGTGGAAAAGTGAAAATAAATTCATGGGACCGAGGAAGTTGGGCCCATTCGACTCATCCCTAAAGAGCGGTAGGTGGTTGCTCGGTTATAAATGGGACATGGAAGAATGCAAGGGTAAGAGGTACATAGAGGGGTGGTTTTGGAAATTAGAAAAAAATTTCTTTGACGGAATAGAATCGTTAAAACATAAAATAGAAGCAATAAAAATAAATATACAATTACAGAGGACTGGGAAACACATACGTTATGGCTCTTGTACAATCCACAGTAGAATTTGCCGTTTGTTCTGTAGAGCTTGTGGAAAAAGTACTGGAACACTTATTGTACGAGGATCTTCTTGTACAATAACCGATTTTAAGTCCTTCACGGTCCATGAGTTCTTGGTATGCTTTTAACTCGGATCCACAAGGCAACTATATATACTTACCTATTCTAATTTCGATCTTCAAGAAGAACCATTTCTCTTGCCGTTTTTCAAACCAGATAATAGACTTTCGGCAATGTTACAATTTCAAATTTAGGTCACTAGAATAACAGGGTTATGATTTCGCATCGAAATAACATAAGCTCAGAAAATGGAAGCTCAAGCCAGATTACGCTGTATCGTATTATGTGGATGATTTATACCATGACTTTTTATCATCTTTCAATTACAGAGAAAAATAACAAAAGCGTCTACACCCTGAAATCTTGATTTTGTAAACACGAATAGAATAAACCTCTTGATTATTAGCTGGAGTTGATTGAAACCATTATTGATCAGTCATTGTAATCAATGTCTTGGATATTCTTCCCAACTATATAATATGTCCTAGATAGTTTTGGATCTCGATGGGAATATTGTAGTGAGTGGATCGGATCGTAGCACTATGTTACGTTACAAGGCCAAGGACAGAGCCAGAGGCTGGAAACTAACAAATGAGATGGGAAAAAGGAACATGAATAGTTTCTGATATTTATTTCAGTACATGGACTTAGTCCTCCAAAAAACGAAACAGCAGCAACAGAGATGCTGTTCTACCCTGCCTGTACCTTTACCTTCATAAGATTCAGTGGTTAAAACAGAAGGGGAAATCATGATTCTCAGAGAGATATATATAAAAGTATCTACAAACATGAGTATAAGAACAAGATCTAAAAAAGCGACTTGTAATTCGTATAATATTATAAGTTGGATAATCATAATGTAGAACAATCCTCCCTTGGACCTCGTTCGTACGTACTTTTAGGTACTTTACTTCAACTCTATTATAAAGC
The DNA here is from genome assembly GCA_906901685.1 of Desoria tigrina. NCBI lineage: Eukaryota > Metazoa > Arthropoda > Collembola > Entomobryomorpha > Isotomidae > Desoria > Desoria tigrina. Next base: position 1,214,749 of record CAJQTU010000014.1, read on the forward strand.
AGAAGCGAAAGAAAAAATTATGTCACGACTTGAGATATAAGAATACAAAACGGAGAGTTCTGAGCTCCGGGATAAGCCGGGCACGATGAACGACCAGGAATAGGAACAGGGAGAATTTTTAATCTTCGACTTGATATATTTAACATAGAATCGAATGTGAATGGATACAGGGAATAGATTTCATTCTCATAAGGACCCTGCTGGGTGTGTTTTGTATATCTTTTTATGTCCAGATGAATTGACGGATCAAGGAGGAAAGTAAGATCAATGATGATGAGGATGATGATGCTGATGAGTAACCACATTTAGTTCCTTCCACGCAGTTTATAAGCCCCAACCATCAGCTTGTGATTTCGAATTTCCACTAAATTACAATGAAATTTACTTGAGGGCATCATTACATCCTTTCTCGCTTTCCCATTGTGATATTTATTACACAGTATATGAGAGAACTTGATATCTTCGTCGAGATCGAGAAGACTCGATCCCGTGTTGCGTGCAAGATGGTAAGTAGGAAGGAAACCTGTCATACGCTAAGTGCTCCGAGTAGACTACTACATACCGGCCCTACTGACCTGACACTGATTTCCAAACTTGAACGCTGAACTCTGCCATCAGCATCACGCATGAGGACTCAAAAATTGCCTCGACTACTGCTCCCATCCTAATCTTTGATCTGTAAATGTTTCCAGCAGGTCAATTCTCGACTCATCTTAGGAAACAAGATTTGTGTCTATTCAACTCAATAATTTAGACTTTCCTTCGGCTCGGACCCTTCCTTCGGGTCTTTACAAAAAGTTACAGCGGAAAAGTAACACCTTTTCGAATGGTTTCTTTAACTGGATACCTGGAGAAGAAAAGAAGGTACAAGTACAAGAGTCAGGGCTAATGGTGCCTGGCTGGCACAAAAAGACTCGTACTCGTGATGTAATGAACCACAAGTCCTTGATCACTCTCGTCAATTAATCTGGATATTCTAGTTTGATGGAGAATGATGCCGTACATATACCCCACCTTCTAAAACATGTATAATTTCTTAATCAGTACAAAGTCATAAAATGTCTGTGCTTGCTGTTACACATCCCTAATAATTTATAACAACAAACTTTATTATAAAATCTCTTTCAATCCCACAATCATTTTTTCGGCTCTATAGAGCCTTCATGGAGATAAGGGGGATTTCACCATTGGATAAGAACTGCTCAATATGCATACATATGCTCATTGGCCTCGAAATTAAATGCTATTTAAAAAGGATCGTATAGACAGTTTTTTGAAAAGCCGATTATCTCAGAGAATTGGATATTTTTTTACCATCCCCGTGTCGGTGGACTATAAAGTGGAAAAATAAATGCAGCCAAGAGAAGAATGACCATAAGATCTTGAAGTGTAAAGCAGTCATCCTCTGATTTTTTTCCCTCGTCTTCATGATGTCTGTATTCTTAAGGATACTGGAGAATAATAATAAAGAATAAGAATATTTCTTATTCTTCTACAAACTTCCAAGTCATCTATCAGTGGATTGACACTCTTTTTAATTGTATTCCCTTAAGAAGGATACAATTTATTATTACAACGGAGATCTTTCATAAACATACAGGATAATCGGGACAGAGTTTATACGTGGCTGTTGGTGCAAATAGTGAAAAATGGTGGTCAGTATGGACATGGAGACAATAAATCCTCACGTTTTCCTTGATAACTAAACCGATGATAATGACTGATTTTTTTAAATCTTCTATTTCTGAAGTCGGAATTGTTGAACTGGATGAGATCAAGTTGAAGGAAAAAGTAGTTCAAGGTGGAAAGCTTGGAGCAAAAAGTAAACATCCTGTCTAACCATCATCAATCGGCGGCTTTGGACTTTTCGGAGAGAGAGAGAGACGATAATGGGAAAGATTCTTTAAGCTTTCGTTAGCTTCTTTAGGTTTACTTAACTTTTATTGACAAATAAATAATTGACTCAAATTAAAGAGTACCACTCTCGTTTATTTTAATTCTGATTCATTACAGCCTGTTGCTCTGTCGAAGCGGAGCTGGAATGTTGAATTCGTATTATCATGAACACTAGAAGAGTCGTATTATGTATTAGTGCCACCACATCCTGTGATTGTGTTCCTCGGCGATGTATGTGGGAAGGTGTATAATCTTCTCCTCTCTCGTGGAGGTAGGTAGATGATTCCTCAGGATGGTATGAAATGATAGTGATGATGAAGAGAAAGTCAAGGCCAAATACCAATTCAATATCACCTTTTCTAAAAAAAATCAGGGTTTCTTTTACTGGCGTTAATCGTGGATTTTTGGGTGGATTGATTCCCTTGCCCATTAACTGCAATTATAACATCTTTAATAGTGCTTTGAGATAGGAATGCTGAGGGCAATTCATTGAGGTGTAAAAGTATTTACCTAGCCCCAAGTACCCTCTGTACTAATTTATACATGGAATTTTGTTAAATATCTAAACAATCAAATTATAATCGATAATATTTATGGCCGGGAATTGAATCCGGGGGAGGTGGAGGGCAGAATTGCTTGGTTATTCTTTGTTTGATGACTGAACAAATCATTGTAAAAGGTATTTTTTCCTTCGCATTACAATTACATCTGTAATTGTAGTTTATCAAAATTGTCTTAAGAATATGTAATGTATATTTATCTTGCAATTGAAATGTCCTCATTTTTTCGACCTCTACGGAGCTTAATTTTATATTACTTTTTAAAATAACAAAGCCTTGGCTGATAACTAAATGAAAAAAAAATGGTAATTTTAGGAAGTACAGTTATACCTAAGAAAAACGCATGATTTTCTCATGGATAACCATTATTTCTTTTAATATTTTGGTAAATCTTTTACAGCAGTCCGTCAAAAGTGAATAACCACTTGTTTTTGCCCTAGAACGCTTTTCTTAGAAACGTGAATGAAGTCCCTGTCAAATTTATTTGTACGAAACGAGAGGACTTGACCCGTCCTTGTCCTTACTCAATGCCGAATTTTAGGTTCCCATTGAAGTGTACATCAATTTACAATTTAGCAATAATCCTATACTGTTGAATAATATACTACTCAAAAAGTCCAAAGGCAATCAGTTTTAGATATCTATTAAGATTCATGACTGGTTCTTGAGCGAGACGAAGGGAGCTTGCTGGAATGGGAAACCATGAAAGAATGTAATGCATTTGGGAGTTGCTGCATTTAGGCTTGTTTTAACTGAAAGAAACAACTTTCGGAGATATTTATCATCCAAACTTCAGGTTGATGTACTGTTGTTGGGCCTTGTGCATTTGTTGTAGTGTAGGTCAAGTTCAGTCGTTGAATCCAAACCGTTCCTCAAGTACTGAACTATGAAAACCCTGACGAAGAAACAAACCATTTGGAGGTTGGGATTGGGATACCGAAAGGAAACATGAGAACTCCGAATCTGATGAATATACGACGACAGGGCCAAAAGAGTCTCTAAAGCCTTCAAAATAACTCCCTTCAAATACCTATAACTACAAGGTTCATATATTAACGAACGTTCATCGTTAATATATGTACAAGGTTCATCTCCACGATGCTCCAATCCTGCAGGATTTTACTGTGTGAAGTTGTACTAACAAATCCGAAGGGTCTTAGCTAAGGCCTATGAAAAATCGAATGTGCTTTACTTGCTTAGAATTTTAAGAAAGGGCTGGGCCCGATTTCTTAATGAAATACAGATTATCTCCAACATTATTACCGGTGAAGTCCTGAGCTAAAGCACAGACCTGGAATTTTTACTAGTATAAAGTTCTTTGAATAGAAAGAAGACCATGGATCCTTTAAGATGTTGGGCATGGTCCTGATTACATAACAATCTTCGGCCTCATTTTTACAGGGTAAAGTCCCTGGGTTATTTTCTAAAAACATAACTAGTCCCAGTTTAACAAATAATAGAAGAAAGATCTTGATGTGAGATAAGTTTGATTTGGTTCGGCCTGGTTCTAAAAAAAATATATTGTTTCCAAGCCCTTCATAATCGGCTTCAAGACTCAGGCTTTGTACTTGCTTACTTTAAAATATGGGCTGAAGACTACTTCAAAAAGGTTTTGTATATTCCGTATAAGACAGTTGATGTAAATATAATTACCCGTGTTATTAAATTCCGACAGTTCTGAAGCGTATGTAATTACATCAGGATTTACATATAAAAATGAATATATTCTGAATCGGAATATTGATGAGTCAGCATGGGGCAACGCATCAACGCAACAATTAATTCCCCTTTCAATAGAACCAACAACACAATAAAAAATTACTATTTGGGTTATACGTCTGGAGAATGAACTTGACATTCACCAATTTTCAGAGTTTAAATGACAATTTAGATATGCATAATTAGAATTATTAGTAAATTGGTTCGCATGTGTTTAAATAAGTATTAAAGTCCTTATAATTCCCAAAGTATGGATAACGGAACGTATAAATCGTTCGTAGTTGATAGAGCTTTGCAAAACTAATGTTTTTTTTTTAATTTCAAATTTAAAAAAGGTTATATGTACTCGGACTGTCAATTGCTTTTATAGACTAATACTTATACTATCAAAAGGCTACTAAACTTTTAATTTGTCTTTTACAGATAAATCTTCTGACCTGATTTCCTTCAATTAATGACTACGATTATAAAATTAATGCATCGCTTGAGTTAAGATATTTACAAAGTAATTCCTAATTAGAATGTCAATGCAGAAATTGGTTTATGGCTATTTATTTCCTGTACATCAAAACAAAACAGACATCCGCATCTGATGTTCCTTTTTACTCAAATCCATAAAAAGGTGCATATAATATGCAAAGGACATGTCCTTGATTCACTTTCGTTACTACTTTATTAGCAAACTGTTTTGACATTTACGGCATACAGATTCATAATTTATGATATCATTTGTTTCATATCATAATATGCGACGTAAAGTATTTGTTGCTAATTAAGCAGTTTTCTTTTATTAATGTTATGTGAGTTTTTATTGTATTTTAAAATAGTGCGATGTTAAATCCTTAAATCAAACGCGATTAGCAATAAGCCAACAGTTGTCTATTTAGAATCGATTTTCGAAATACAATTTGTTGAATTGAAGTTAGGCACCGCCTAAAACTCCACATTGCATTTGAATTTGTTGCTAAATATAAAGTTGATACGAATACGAATTAAAAATAGCATTGATATATATAAGATAATATAAAGAACTATAAAGCTAAAATACTGATAATTTCAGTATGAAAGGGATAATAAATCAGGAGGACAATAGTATAATGATGCCGTATCGGAAGCAGAATTTATTCGAGCTTCAGATGAAGATGAAATTGATATGCTATTTCGCGTCATCATGCTTTGCTAAAAACTAGAAAGTCACCAAACTCATAACCATTGTTTAAATAAAAATAGGATGTACCAACAATAGTAGAAAGTTCTTCCTAAAATATTAATTTAAACTTACATTACTCATTCGCATTCGTTCGATACAGTTCTACAAACGAACTTATGTTGTAAAAATAAATGCCATTGACCATGATGTCTGGCAGTGATGGTTCAGAGCTATAGGCATGACGAAATATTGAACGTCATAAAATAATCCGTAATTTCCCAATTAGCATGTTAATGAGTCTCGCAACCAATAAATATAGTTTTATCTTCCATTGTAACCTAAACCCAGACCAGACTCAACTTTCTCTGTGTTATGTCAAACTTAACCATTGTACTATTTTTAAGGACTTTACGAAGGTTAACTAAGCCATAACCGTTTGCAATCACAGCCTACGGACTTTTTAAAAATGGCTAATATCCTTTTGTATTGTAAAATGGTTAAGTTTGCAAGGCCAAAAGCTTCAAATCCTCTGTGAATACACTGTCGGAGAAGTATGGTTAAGGGAATATGGTAAATATGATTTAGGGGTTCTAAATCAAAAGAATTTACGTTCTATAACTTTCTAGAGCGTATGTTTCTGGTTTTATTCATCAACCACGACCACGACGACGATTCAAGTTATGAGGCAAGGAACATCTTTCGAATCTAAATTTTAAAATAGAATTTGACCATATGAATTTGACTGACTCAACTTGACCCTTACTTGTTACATTTCCATAACCCCACTCCATCTTATTGACCATGTCGCAATGCTTCATCAGAACAGGACAGTCCAATTCCTAACTTCAGTTACTCTGAAAATAAAACCGTGTCCCCATTTGCGTATAACTAAATTTAATTAGCATACATGAAGATTAACGGCTTGTAGGTTATCTCATCAAATTGCTGAATATTTTCATGGTTGTCCAGAACAATTACTGTCGTGTATGTAAATATTAGATTGCAAGTACTGGCTTTCGAGTTCGACTTCCAGTGTCCTTTTCCTGTATAGTCGGTTTCATATCCTTACACTGCCTTGCAGCCAGGTTTCATGATTTCTTTTGATCATGTGCACAATTTGTGATTTTTTTAATAGCTCGAGGCTGATTTGAAGGAGTTGTAACTTGTGGACCTACATTTACAACATATTGACTCAGAAACCCGACCGGCTTTCTGTTTTTTACCAATTTTCTGAACCAAAACAGTCATTTAATAAAAAATATCATTATCAGAGAACTAATCGATAGATAATTTTTGTAGGCGAACCAAAAATGACAAGTGAGACTTTTCTATATTTCGCATATGGGAGTAATCTCTGGTCGAAAAGGATTCATGAGAATAACAGATCCGCCGTAATGAAGTCTGTCGCCAAATTAAGTGTAAGTATATCAGACTTTAACTAGTTGAATTTACAAGTAATTTTGGCTAGCCCATCGCCATCCAATTCTATATCTATGGGTAACCCCGTCCATATCAATGATCCTAAATCCAACGCTGTGGAATTTATTTACGTTGATGGAAATTCCAAAATGCAACAAACCGATACAGTATCGGCGATACTGTCGCGAATTCACGAGATATGGATATGACACCATCGTACTATCACCGAATATTGAAACTAAACTGCATACCAATTACCAATTAAGTCAAACACAAAGATGCTCTAATTTCACGATTTATATTAAATACAGTTATGCAACATTTTTTTCTATCCTGTTGGTCAGCCTCAATTTATACTTTGCATTTGTAGGAAAATCGATTCGAGCTTAGTGCATACTTTTTATGTTTCACAAGATTAAAATTTAATTACCCAAAATATAAAAAAAGGACAGCTAGAGACAGAATCTGCTCAACAACAGATATATAATATTAACATAAATATATCTGGACCACCGTCACATTGCTTATAGGTTGCTATTAAAAACATGTATATTCAATCAAAAACTGCAAATCGTATGCAAGTCAAACATTGTATGGCTTTGTATATAAATATTGAATATTAGACGGCACAACGCTACAAATATTGAATTTACAGTTGAAGTGACTTAAAATTTAAATCAGGGTTGTTGACATCATTCGTCATTGTTATTTGATACTAATGCATATAAATGATTAAAACACTGGAGCCAACTATATTGACTATGAGCTTTGGTATTAAAGCCTATATAATCTACTCCATGCATTTATCAGTGCGAGTCAACCAATTCATCTTGCATACGTACGAATTGGACAAACTTGAAAACGGATCTTTCATTTACGAGGTCGCGACTCATGTCCAGACAATTTTGTTGATAATTCCAATATAAATATATGAAATGGAATTTATGCCGACAAGAAATAGGATTGCCATTAACTCATGAATTAACTTGAACAGGGTTATCGACTGGAATTCGGACATATGAGCCAACGTTGGAGAGGAGCGTCGGCAAACATACTTCCAGACTCTGATGCTCACGTGTACGGCTTACTTTGGGAAATGAAACGTTGCGACCAAGACAGCCTGGATAAGTAATGCTTACCAACTGTTATTTAGTTCATGCTTGTTGATCTTGTAAATATCGTAACGGACTTATAACTATTTAGACAAGAAGGAGTTATGGATAACATCTATAGACGACTTGAATTAACGGTGGAAATGGAAAATGGGGAACAAGTAGATTGTATGGCTTATCAAATTGTTCCGGAAACACGAGAACAATCTCGCCAAAAGCACGGAGACCAACTCCTCCCATCTCTTAGATACAAAAATGTAATCATTCAAGGGGCTACGGAGCACAAGTTGCCTTCAGAATATATTGTATTCCTTCAGAGCATCCCTGACAATGGATACAATGGAGATGTTGATGTTAACATTCCCTTAACCATGTAAACTGAAACAGAGTTTGCTCATTTCTACCTAACAAAATGTCATGATTCAGAGAAGCTGTTATGAACATGAATGAATGATCTGATAAAAAGTTATAACTACTTAAAAAAATAATTTATTTCTTCGTTTATTTTTATCCAAGTCTATGCTTTTAAGTCTGATTTTGATGGAATCTGATCATTCCCTTGACTAGAATTATTATTATCGTTGTCATTGTTTGTAGGAGACTTTTTTTCTCTGATTCTTAACACTGCGCGAAATCCAGGTTGAACAATGAACGAAGCAATTTCGCATGCTTCACTCGAAATTAACTTCTGAACCCCTGGTTGATCAAGTGCTATTTGTACGGCTGTCGTTTGATCCATTGTATCTAGGTAATTCCTTTCGACCTTTGCTACTATTTCCTCCCCTTTCACTTGGCAGATGAGATCTAATTTGTATGTCCAATCTACTGTTGGCCATCGCTGCTCCCAAACCTCATTGTCCTGAAAGGGTAATTGGAATTTGGAATATAAATGGCTAAGATCGTATTCTTCAGAGCCCTTTATTACACTATATAGATGCAATACCAGAATCCTTACCAGATCAAATTCAGGTTCGGAGAATGTTGCCACAGCACGAAACGATTGGAACAGTTGGGCACTATAAGCTGGCATTATAGGGTATAAGCAGATTAGTGCAGCTCCTAAGGCTCTTTCGAACTCAGGACTTTCCTTCCAATAGGTTTTTGGAACTTTCTGTCATTAATAAAAACAACACAATTAACTTTGTTCATAAGAAAACAATTTCAACTGATATAATGTAATAATATATAATAATATTCAGATTTTAAAATCCTCTTTACATTAAGAGCTCCAAAAAGTCCCTGTAGACGAGTAATAGCAACGCTGATTTGACTAGTATCTGAATAATTGTGATTAATTCCTTTTAGAAAAAAGTTTCTAGCGTCAAATATATCAGCCTCTGATTTTTGCCAGATTTCATCATCTATAAATACGATGTCTCCAAAATCCTTTGTATCTACAAACTGCCTCATTAACATCCATGTTCGGTTCTGCCATTTTAGGAAGGTTCCAGCGTCTACAATTGAATGCTGGTATTTAGTATTATTGAAATTGAAAGCAGTATAAAACAAAGAACATTTGATATTATTTAATATTTACTATTGGGGGGCCATTTTCTTGCAGATGTGGGCGCAGCCTCTCCCATACTCAGCATTCTCGTAATATCGATTCCGTATTCTTGAATCACAATCTCTGGGTCAATACCATTGTATTTTGATTTTGACATTTTTTCCCATTTAGTTGTAACAGATTTACCGGTCGTCTTTGTAGTAACACTTTTTTCTTCTAAAAGAACAAAACAGACTTTGTTAATACATAATACCCCTCGGATACAGACGATTAAAGGAATTTAGTCAAATATACCTTGTTGACATTGATCTTGAGGTAAATATTGGCCAGTTTCTTTAACAATGAAAGCTTCTCCCATCACAACACCAACAGGAATGAGTTTTTGGAAAGGCTCAGTTACTGGAACAAGGCCGATGGCGTTGAGGAAGTGTGTCATGAATCTAGCATAATACAAGTGCAATGTTGCTGTAAGGGACAAAAGTAAAATTCAGGTTAAATTGCTTAATCTTCCCAAACACAAGATGTCAAAAACCTCAACGTTTCATTATGACAAAATCAGGTATTGTATTACCGTGCTCTTTTCCTCCAACGTATGTATGGACTGGAAGGTATTTCTTAATCTTTTCCGGATCAAAAATTGCAGTTTCATTATTTGGGTCCAAATACCGGAGAAAGTACCAGGAAGAATCGAAAAAGGTATCAAGTGTATCTGTTTCTCTTTGCAAATTATTAGATCCACATTTAAAACAATTTCCAGACGGTTTGGAGGAAAGATCCACTATGGGCAATTCTTCTGGCTGTACAACTGATGCTTCCCCACAATCCAGACAAGTCACGGCTGGAATAGGAGTCCCCCATTTCCTTTGCCTTGATACTAACCAATCTCTCAATTTCAGGCTCGCGGGATGATATTTTAACTCAGTCGCTGGGGCAGAATTAGTTTTGATACGCTCTCTCTAGAAAATGCTTATCTTTAAGTGATTGTGATACGAAACCACATTGAGACTATAAAAATTGTACTTCAACTTGCCTCGGATTGTTCTAACTCATCCACTACTTTCGTTATTTCAGCTAGACATGATTCATTCGCCAAAATGTCTTCGTACACATCTTCGCTCAAGAGCTCATCAACACGGCAATCAGAAGACGGGGGAACAATAGGTAAAATGTCAGGAGGACCTCCGAAAACAGGCAAAACTTCACCGTTTGTCGGATTAGTTATACCAAATTTCATTAGCTTCAAGCCATTTGTATAAGTCTTCAATACAAAATCGTCTCCATCATTGAGAAAATGATCAGAGCGTAATACAAAATATTTAGCTTTTTTCAGAGAATCTATATTTGAAAACCAAATCCTTAACGGTTCCGTGGAATTCACAGTCGTTTGATGCTTTGTCTGATTAACGTTTACCAAACAGTCCGTAAAAAATCCCTTCATATCCCCGATCCAGTGCTTCTGAAGATCAATAACATCTCTCCAACCATGTTTAAGGTCCCCGGATGACAGACCATTTGAAAGCTTTTCAGCATAAACCGCTGTGCGAATGAACCATTGTTGCAGTAATTTCTTCTCAACTTTTGCTCCAGATCGCCACGACCGCATGTTTGTATCAACTTGTTCTTCTGCCAAAACGGTTTTATCAATAGGGTCCCAGAAGACATACGACTGCATAAAAATGTTTTAAAAGGAATTTTTATAAGCTCGGCTTGACAATCATTATAGCCCAATTATTAATAAAAACAACACACAGAAATATCAGACCCTTTTCTTATATGCTAGTCCACTTTCCCATAGTTTTAAAAATATCCACTGTGTCCATCGATAATAAGACGGATCACATGTAGCCAATTCTCGTTCCCAATCAAAACAGCAACCCATGTCAATGATCTGTTTCTTCATGAAGTTAATATTTTCGCGTGTCCAGTTTTCGGCTTCCACGCCATGATCTCTTGCAGCATTTTCAGCAGGAAGTCCGAAGGCATCCCAGCCCATTGGATGAACTACCTAGTCATTTAGAATGTCAAATTTTAAGTCAGATGATGTATCATAAAATGTAATGTTAAAATAAAACTCATGACTCCGAAACACATTGTCTATATCCAGTAACTTACTGAATAACCTTGCAGTCGGTAAAATCTGGCCAGTACGTCACTGAGAGTGTATACTCGAACATGTCCTAAATGTAGCCTTCCAGACGGGTAAGGAAACATCGACAAGACGTACTTGGAAGGGAATTTATCTCCTTTATGAATTTTCTTGTGTTCAGCTGGACATTCCACGCCATATAGTTTCTTGGACCATTTTTTCTCAATGGACTGCTTGATCTCCAGAGTCAGCTCATCCTCCTATTTGTTAAGTTAAAAAAAATCAGGTCAATTTTTAATAACTGAACTACCTATATTGCATTTATAACATATTTTAATACTTACAAGGTTAAAGCATGTTAAAAGTATGTAATGTTAAATGTCAATGTTGATTCATGTGTTGAATGTCAAGTATATATTTTCTATGGTATAATATAAGAATTTTCGCTTAAGTTAAAAATAAAATTACAAGAGTGAAGTTTTTCCATGAGTATCGTCTTATCAAATGCCCGTCAATGTCCTGAAAGGGAGAAGACTTTGATGTCAATCTCAAGTTCCAACAAACACGTGCTCGAAAGCCATATCTCGGTAAAACTGTTAGAACGGAGACTACCATTTTTGTGGGTAGTTGTAATCTTTACTTAAGATTTCAAAGTAATTCTGAATATCAAATTGTTTTCCATATCAAACAAATCCGATATATCAGTATAAATTATTTAGTTTAGTTAGACTAGACTTGTAACAGTTTGAACTTTGAAGATGAAAATGCAATACTTTGTTACGAGATTCTTCGGCAACTTTGAAAACCTTGTATTTTCCCACGCAATATCAATGAGATAAAAAAATATATATTTATACGAACCGACAACGCTACACAAAGCATCTAGACACAAAAATACTAGAATACAATGCGTATAATGCGATAACCGAAACGGGCTTTATGACCGTTTGATATAAATTAATAAATTTTAAAACACAATGAGTTCGTATTCAATATGTGGAAATTAAACCCGTTCACAATGGAATCACATACTGTGTACGAACTCAGGGAGCATGAATATCTACAACATACCCAGTGTTGGTTTTGAAATAAACCCAGGAGATCAAATAAATATAGTTTGTCCTGATGGTATTTGCACATTCAAGGTGATTCGGACAGTTTGGCTGACCAAAAGTTCATACAATGTTGTTGGAAGAACGAATATCTAATTATTTTTAAAGCGTTTTCGAGATATTCACCTCAAGTGAGTGGGGTAAAAATATGGATTATTGGAGGTCAAAGAGTTAATATAAAGCTATCCCAGCACTTCTGGGTCCCGAAGGCACACGTATGTGCTGTGCACCCGTGCCCAAATTTTCGTGGTTAGGTTTCTAGTTTCTACAGGAATTTTATTTTTTACTGTGTAGTATCGATATATGTGTCTACTGTCTAGTAAGTTTGTTTGAGTATAATATCACTTTTTTTAAGACATGTAGACGTAATATATAATTTATTTTTCTTTACGTATTTAAAACTTCGTGTTCAAAATGTTCAAATACAGCGTGAAATTTCTACATTGACTAATAAACTATTTCACTTTATAGTAACATGGCCTACTCTAAGACATAGTCCTTGGGGTATTCCCAAAGTTTTGGGAACCGCTCCACCTCATCCTTAGAATATTGATTAAGACGTGTTGGTATCTTTTGGATGGGTTTGATCTGATCTGTAACATTCTCCATCAGGTGCTGTGGAACATTGTCATCTTTGAAAATATGAAGTCTCTGCATTCTCTGTCTCCTTTCGTAATTTGCTTTTAAGTCTTTGTATACTGCTTTCCATACAATCTGAAAACGATAAATAAAAGGGCATACTGAAAAGTCAAAACCTTCAAATACAAATGTTATTTTATATTCTGTATTTATAATTAAATTTAATGACTAATTTCACTTACCATAGTGGGGTCTTTTTGGTGAAGTTCATAGGCTTTTGTCCAAGTCGCTCCTCCTGGATAACCAGTATGATGGAAGTAAACTCTATAGAACCATTCGTCACCTTTTAAGGCGATATCTTGAGAGTTTATAATTACAACGTGGTCCCCACAATCACCTAAAAGTTAGAAGATATGTAAATATTAAATACTACTAACTAAGATTAATGAATTAACAAACATTTTAAACAAGTGTTAACATATTATGATGTATGAGTGTATGACGTACTGGGTCCTCCAAAAATCGGCTTGTGTTCTCCCTTCAGATATTTGCAAACAGTTTTAGAAGCAATATAAGGGTCTTGCCACTTGGCATCAAATAGCCACCAGTTCCTAGTAAACGTAAGCCATTGCTGCAAATAAAAACATCAATAATAAATAACAAATAAACAAATGCTTTATCATAATCATTCATCATTAGCAATTACAAATTAAGGTGTAAGGTGTAAGGGCATTGTGCATTGATTGTTATTAATTGTTCATTAATCAATAATCAATTACAATTAATTCACAAAAATACTAGCTGTGTATGACTGACCTGCACTCTTTTCGATGCTGACATGACTGCGGATTGATAACACCGGACCGGAAATACCAGTTCACAGTTCAACAGACTTCCACTCCAATCCCCGTATTTATAGTTTAAATATATATACGAAAAATTCAAAACAAATTCCTCACATTCACAATTCACTCACACTACAGTTTCATTCATGATTCAGAATTTTCAGAATATTCAGATTCAAATTCTGCGATTTTTAAATGAAAATATAGAGTAAATAGTACATCAAAATATGTACACTCTCTTGGGTAAGATGGAGCAAAACCCTGCTTGTCCTGATTGCGTAAAGACTTACAGAATCCCAGGTTTCCTCAGTCCTCGTCTCGCCCCAAAAGCAAGAGCAAACACAATAAAAAAGCTGTTTCCCATCTCTCACACTCTCACCTAGAGAGTGAAAGTCTCAACCTCAACCTCGAATCTGAAATAAGGGTCTTGGAAGTTTGGAAGAGAGAAGAGAGTGGATGGGATTGGGATGGGGAGAACAGAGAAAGCAGTTCTTTGCAACTTTCCCCCAAATCTCGTAGTTTACTACCCATAATAACCCATCGTTTTCGAGACCAAGGAATCCTCTCATAAACCTAAGAAATTCGCTCATCCGCACTTCCTCGATACGATATCTCATCTAAGCCTCTAATGCGATCAGTGCTGAGCAGAAAAAATGCTTTCCTGTGCAACAAACATCCGTTGGAAGTAGCTAGCTCATGAAGTAGGACGTAGGAAATTTCCCCAAATCCATGTTTAGGATCGGATATATTTTATGTTTTCGTTTCTCATGACTGTCTGGCGATGCGAACGGTTCAATGGTTTTGATTTTTTGGGGATATCCTAGAAGGTAAGACCTTCAGATGGAGGTCAAGTTCATTAGGGGTAAAAAGTGTGATACATGGTTGCGAAGGTATTGTCACGGGCTATTCAACCGTATACGATAATTGGGGATGGGTTCATCTCTTTACTTGGATGACGGGGTCAAAGATGCATATCTAAATATGCATCTTTAAATAGGAAGGGTACGGCCAATTGCTATTCAACAGTTAACGTGGTTTATGGTGGTCTTAACGCTGTTAAGAAATGGTGTCTGATGTCTTGTTTGAAACTTGTTTGAAAATGGTTCACAAAGGGTTCGGAAATGGTTTGCTAATTTAATGGTTGCTCTTAGATATACGTTTTATTATGTCCTCAGATTGATTCTATTGCCTGACTTGATTGGCAAATAGAGGCGGGTTGCGAATTGCGGAAGGCAACAAGTATTTCCTGCCTGACCTTGTCTGGGACCTGAATTCAATTACATCAAATCAAAGCAGAAGTAAAAATGCCTTCCCTTTTCCATGAATCTCACATTTGTTACATGCAATTTCATAAGTTTGTTACCTTCCAAGTTTGGGTCTGCCACGTCAAAAACAATTCAATCCCAATTTCCTTAATGTGTAAACGATCTAGTTGTTTAAAAATAATTTTACAATATGCTTTGAATGAATTTGAATGTTATGTGAAATCATATAATTATAATAAAATTGTTCACTGTTCACTTTATTTCGTTTATTTATTATAAGACAGGTATTTTGATAAAAAGGTGCAATTTCATTTTACAAAATAAAAAAGAAAGTGTTAAATCAAATATGCCCAAACTCACTCGAATTTCATATCAATAGACCTAGAGCCATGGACGTATTAAATTAATTGTTTACATTTATCAATGTTCCCAAATTGCTTCTGTTGTCTGTGATACAACATTTAAATGGTGTCTCGTCACAATAAAAAATACGTCTGCTCTATTTTAAGCGTTTTATGTGTGATGATTTGATGATTGCTTTCAAGCTATCATTGTTTTACTCTTCTGAAATCCATATCTTGGTTGCAGGAAATAAAAATATACGGTAACGCAAAATAGATCTAAAAAAGCCATTAAGGGGGTCAACTAGTATGAAAACAGTTGTATAACGCAGGCTCCTTTGTAATGTAATGTGTTTTCTTCGACGTCTTCAAACTGAAAACAACTCTTCAGAACAAAAAAGTATATAGGATCTAGCTCTCTGTGAACTCATTTTTAATATTATTATTTTAAGCCTCAGGTCACGTTGCTTATTTGAAACTGCAAACTGCAAGAGCATATATTTATAGCACATGTAAACTCAAACCTGTACAGTTTCAATACTAATGTATATCCTTTATGAAGAAGTGAAAGCGACGATAGGCAACAATTGTAGACGCATAGAGATACTTGTGATGTGATTGAGTTGCAAAATTGTCTTTTGATTTGTTTTTGCTAAGAATTCGCTACGTGAATACGCAAATACGATTTGAGATTTGTTTGAACGTAGATATGCAACAAAACAAAGGAATAATTTACTTTGTATGATTCTACAATATTCATTTGCAGCAGCTCATTTATTCGATTCTATGAGAGGTCTCATTACAATCGTTTCATTACAATTTCTTGATTATTTGATCAATCAACCTTTTATTACCATCTTTTCATAATTCATTAACGTATAATTTCAAATATATCGTTACATTACACATCAATTCATGTCTAAAAACTGCATTTATTGATTGCGTTTTAAAAATTCAATCCCATGTAATTTAGAGCTTGACAGTATTGTACCCAGTCCATCATAGAGTGTCCAATTGATCAAAATAACTGCAAATAATACGAGCTGATGTAAGAATAAGATAAAAACTCCCACTCACAAACACTTGTCAGACGTGCTCATCTTTTCCGTATTTTAAATAATACAAAATCTTAAAAGTGATGCCATTGTAGTAGAGTTAAGTTATATTATTGGAATGATTTGGTAATGAAATTTGTTTTTATGAATCTTTATAATGAATTGATTCAGTTAACTTAATGAAATATTCATAAATATATTCCGTAATGAAGACTCCGCATGCCATGTATTCATAGTTTGCTCACAGTGTACATTCATTATATACTGATTTGGCATCACAATTCGAATTCTCAATTAGAACAAAATCTTATTTTTTAAAACGACTTTCACCACCGGACTTTCTAAAGGAAAAGAGGACTTCTAATCCCTTTGTCCATTTTTTATATATAGCTAACTTTTTAAGGACTAGGGCTGTAACCCTCATAAACAATTATTGTCTATGATTTGAACCCATTAATGCCGATTACAAATCTGAAATAAAGACAAGTAATGTGGGCATCAAAATAATGTTTTCTTTTGTGATACTACGTCTTGTTTTATTCCAAATGCTGAAGCTGATGAATTATATGGGGATCATAAAACAAAAGCTGTAGAATGAAAATGTGGAAACATAAAGTACCACTTCCTATCTCCTTCAGATACTATTGTCATCGTTATTGACGTGCCAATGGATTTTCTTTTATTTGTTGCTTTCTTCGTGTTTTTCTCCGTCATTAGTGTTTCAGTGGGTGATTGAACATAAACAGCAACAGTATTACATCATGAAGAAAGAAAGAAGAAATGAAGGAGAAAGCCAACCTAGTAAACAGAATGTCATTTGAGTGAAGGCTAAAAGTCCCTTGACGGTTCAGACTTGATTGAAATGTACATATAGTATATATTGTACTCGTAAATAAATCTCAATTGAAGGTGTTTATTTTTTGAACAAACATTCGTGGCACATCTGCGAAATCATGCCATCCATGCAGTTTACAGTCGAAAAGCATTCGTGATACTTTCTCCGTTTCGCAAGTTCTGAGTTTGTTATTTAGCTCAGTGATATTTTAATATTTGATTTTATTCTTTTGAGTGACAGGATTTTAATAATTATATTTACGAGTATTTTGGTACACATAAGCTTCAGTTTTGCACAGTTGGCAGTAAATCACGAGAGATACTACAACTCCATTCATCTATCAGCATATAAAGAGAACTTACAAAAGCAACAACATCCTTAACACAATAATTCTAATGTTGTATGAATAACAGTTTTTTTTTACTCTTACTCTATAGAGAGATACTAATATGAATAAGATAATCACATTCCAGACAAAGAGTACCTTATAGTGAAACCGTAGTAATTACAACTCGTTAAGAGTCTTATAATTCAATTAGGCGATTTTGTAATGTCGGGAAGCAGCTAACAACATGAGTATTATAAATGCCTTCAACAGGAAGTCCTGAAATGTTCGTAAATGTTATGTATTGTATAATTAAAAAGGGAGCGAATTAAATTTTTTACTCTATCTCATCTATATGAATTTCCAAACGACCGTTTTTGAATGTCCAAATCTGTTTTTGCATTACATGTCGCCCCCGCTTACTTATTAAATCTATCAGGTCATTTTTTTATTTCAGTGAATTCCTTCTCAGGTAACCACGACAGATGACACTTTGACATTTAAAGTTCCTGTTTATGGAACTTCAAGCTCAATTCTACGATTTCTGTATGAAATATAAATTTGAAAGCTTTCAGAGTGTACTAAACATTGAAATCCCTGCAAACGAATACGCTCTTGCTTAAAAAAGTTTAACTTCATTGTTTAGTATTTTAGCATTGCATTCCTACATTATGGTTATGCTATTTCACTCAGATTCAACCCACGCCACCCACGCCACCCACGCCATTAAAGTATTAAAATATATTACTATGTCCTAGAATTTTCATACTAGACTTATCCTATATATATTTTATATTTCCCATAGTTGCATATTTTAATCGTGTATCACATATTATTGCTGAAATTTACCATTTCATACTTGAAAATCGTTTGTAACTTTGTTAAAGATATAGGTCATCGATGACTTGTCTAACTCGAAATTAACTTCTTTAGCCAAAAATGCGACTTGTTCTGTACGTAGTAAATACTTCTTCTTCTTGATATCTTTCAAAATATGCTAAAAGAATGTTGAATGTTGAATCAATGGACGGCGTTAACAAGATTGAAAACCCCTTATTGGAAATTCCACGGGAATATTGTTTGAAAAACATGACTCCGGGAAACTTTTACTACCTTTAAACCTTCCAGTTTCCGTCGAATAAACTATAATAAAAATATGTCATATAGAAGGAAGATTTCTTCCAGAGAACTTATAAGTCGAGTCAGTAGAAGTATTATATTATAGGGAACAGATACATTTCTAGAGAAACTTTGTCGAGATTTATTTCCAATGCCATTTCTTAAATCGTACTGCTACGAAAATGGCAAGCCGACATTTTGATTACCACATCTCTGATGAATAATGCATTATTCTTTTACACGCCTTTTGATCTACGCCTTTCTGAATGATAACACAAATGCCCAATGACAATGCGATGCCGTGCCATTTGCTAAAGTTTCAAATGAGACAGGAAAGTGTCTGAACGCAGACAATCTGTAAGGATGAAACAGGATCGAAGGTGTGTTGTACACGTTTCAGTCACGATTGCATTGCAAGATCAAAATAGACTGCGCATTTTGAATGGAAATAAACTTTGATGGATTGTGAATTTGCCGACTTCCAACATGTAGTCCTACCGTGAGATTTGCCTAAAGATTAATAAAATTTGGCTTTGTCAAATTAATCAAATAAATGTGGTGTACGTGGGTATCGTCTTTCATAAAATTACAACTGCCTAATTTAATTTGGTCTGATGAGCCTTTAACAGCATTCAAAGCGATTTGTTCAACGAACCCTTTATCAAAGAATCGACATCATAGTATACTTCTGTACATTCCCATATGTAACAATGAGCTATTTAAATCGAATCCATTCTCCCGAAGCTCTCTCTATAATATTTAAAGACTTTCTATTTTGAAAGCAGTTAAGCTATTTAATCAAGCTGTAAAGCTCGTCGTTAAAAGCATATTTTCTTATGATCTGCCATGAACTTGAGCTCCTGGCATTATATCTACTGCCAATCCAATACTTGCATTCATCATTTCTTCTTTCGATTCAAGTTTGTAATTAAGTCCTTCATACGGATGAACGCTTGCCAGATTGATAATACAAAGGGATGGCTCTGTATGTCATGTTAAAGTCGGAATTCTAATTACGGTTCTTACTCCGTCTGGTTTTTAGCCGTTGCATAGCCGTGTGTTAGAAAACTCTTGAAAGTATTTTGGTAGAATCAGCTTTTATTAGCGCTTTATAATTTGTCCAGTGAATAGTGTGTGGCTTCAACGTTGCTCTTAGAAGCAACCTTCGTATAGAACTTTCTTGAACTCTATAATCCATAAAGTCGGAAGTATGAACATGAGCATCCAATTTAACTTTCTCCTCCTCTATCCCAAAAGTTTGGATAGAAAAGTTCGAGTGTTTCCTTAAGCCTAAGCTAAGTAGTGGGTTTCGAAACCTAGGCAAAAAATTTCGGGTCCATGCGAAGTTAATCGACCCTCAAATTTTTAATATTGAATAGGCTAGTGAGTTTAGATAGGAGTAAGAGCTCGGGCCAGAAAAACCAAACTTATTCCTTCATCCTTGGCAGATATGATTTTTTAGAAATACGCTATATATAGAATAAAAACTCGGCCAGTATTTTTGTTTTTAACATGTGTTTGCTAAGTCGCAATATAATGTGCTATCTGCCGCTCTAATACTGTCTTTACTATCCAGAATTATCATTTAAGCCGGCCCTGTGACTTTCAAGTTTTTCTTAAGATGTAATTTGTCGAAATATGATCATTACATAGCTATTTAAGGACAGAATACGGGTAATAACCCTAGTTTTATGGAATTGAAGTTGTAATTCTTTGATCCACATCCGGCTTCAGTTTGTAAACTTTATATCTTTAATAAAGAGAATATTTTTATTTGGATCATCACCGTAAAAAATCAATGAGTTTACATGAAATATAATATTTATAACCTTTCGACAGTCTTGACTCTTGATCCATATATTTACTATGTGCTATGATTGTTTATTTGTGCAGTGTTTTAAATTGATTTTCAACGAAGTTTGGTTTCAAGTACGAGATTCTACATTTTAAGTTGACGTTTTGCGCAATGATATTTTATTTCCATAAGACAAGACCTATTTAAATTTAATTAGGAGCCAATGCAAATCCACTATGTTTTATGAGAATTCGATTAACGTAAGTATGAAGTATGATTTGGAAAAGACTTCAGCAAACTATTAGACTTTTCCAATTATTTTAGTACTTAAACCTGACAAGTCAGAACTCTCCAGAACTTATTGCTTTATTTTTGAAGGTCAGCTTTTAGATTTTTACTACCCTTACAGCTCCTTTCAAAAATTTAATGTGATGTCTAACGAAACTCAGGATAACTTTCGTCCTGTTTTCGATCCAATATTATCCAAACAACTAGCATTACAATTTACAATAAAACACTTGGTAACTATAAAATTAAGATTTTTCTTAATATTCTTATATGGTAAAAATCTCATTCATTTTAATGAAACATTTTGTGATTTTATACAGTTTAGAGAGCGAGATGAAGTCGATATGATCAGACTTGTTTTAATTATTTATGTTTCAGGAATTAGATAGATGATTTTTACAAATATTAATTAATATTTTGAATTTTTGCCTAATTTTAAAATAGACTCTCAGATAAAACTAAATGTTTAGAACTAATTTGAAGACATTATGATGAGAAATATATTAATATTATTGATGTATTGGTCAATTAAAAAAATTTTAATTGAACTTGTAATGTTGGAATAAAAAAGGTAACATCAAAAGAAATCCAATCTTCATCAAGCAGTGGTAGAATTAACTCGTTATTAAGTGTTGAAAACACTTTATGCGAATGACAAGTCCGTCTGTCCGTCTGTCCGTCCGTCTGTCCGTCCGTCTGTCCGTCCGTCTGTCCGAGCGATAACTGGAGAACGGCTTGACCTACGGTCACGAAATTTTGTACACTTGTTCCTTGGTTCAAGAGTGAGGCTAAGTTCGAACTTGGGTCAAATCGGTCACACCCCCTGACCCCCATAAATTAAACCCCAAAAACAAACCATTGAATCAGTTCAAAGCTCTTACTCATTTTAAACCTGCCCATTAAAACAGTTCAAAGCTCTTAATCAATTTAAAACTGCCGCTTAGGTAGTTTACAGTAAACTCTATGTCTATCATCTACACATGATAACACCCTGAAACTACATTTCAGGACGTGCAAGACCCAGACTTTTGGGGGAAATTGAGATATGGGTTTTAAACAATTCCCATGAGTAATAGAACATCTTTGACGTATACAGGACCACTCCCACTGACACCAGGGTGCAAAACCCGGGCTTTTTGGGGAAATTGAGGTATGGGGTTTAAACGATTTCCATGAGTAATAGAACATCTTTGACGTACACAGGACTACTCCCACTGACACCAGAGTGCAAAACCCGGGCTTTTGGGGGACATTAAGATTCGGTTTAATTTTATTGACGTTTTCAACACTTGGTTACACCCGTTACATCGGTTTATTTGATATCACTTCGTATTAGACGTCAGTGAACGGTTCCAACCGATTTATCTAATTGTAAGAGAAAGGAGAAAAATTACGCTGACTTTCATTCTCAAATATATCTAAACGCATTATCGGAATTACATTTTTATGTGTTGATGTGTTTAGTCAGGATGTAACGGTTCTACACGAATTCAATCCAAAATCGCTCCTGATTAGGTTATACCCGACGCAGTTTCGGATCCCTTTTGAGATGGTTGTTTTAGTTGCAAAATTTTGTGATGTCGATCTTAGAAAAAGTCAGTGTAACTTAAAAAAAATGAAAATTCGTATTGATCAATGAGAAAAAATAAGTTCTCCTTTGATGCTATGAACCAGAGAATGTGCAGATAAGTTGGTCGGGAAATTAATTTTACAGTTCAGAAACGCAGCGGAAGGCTTGCCTTCAGTTAAAAAAGCATGTCTCCAGACATCTGATTGGCACAGCTGGATAAAACCTAGCCTGTCTTCATAACTTCAATAGGATGTATGATGTCTGAATTTTGGATCTAAAATGAACCGTTGCAAACGCCCATCATAAAAGGGTGAAACCACACTAAACACACCTCAAATAACTTCAACGTCGTTGTTTGGCACTTTAGAATCATTTTCTACAAGATTCTACAAGACCTTTGACCTGCACTGCACGCTTCTCGAACGAACGAACATGAACGATTTCCAGAAACAAAGAATTTGAAAATATTCAACAGTTCGAGAGTTATGGTGCGAACGAACATAGAGACAGATACGTTAAATACATTAAAGGGTGTTACACTTTAATAAGAGTACCGATAGACAGACCGACACGATAAAAACATTAAAGGTTTTTACACTTTAATAGCAGTTTGCAGACTCGGATGATACAAGAAGGACTGGAAAGATTGGAGTATAAACTTCTATCGAAAATTTTTATTCAAGTATGGATTTAAAAAGATTTCCAAAATATAAACCGAGAGCAGAGAGATGCTAAAAAAATGTTCATGAATAGTATACTACTCGTCTGGTTGAATCTACATTTTCATGGATTACTGCAACAGATTTACTTTGAAGTGATTGAAGTCATACCAAAGCTCAAATGCTATGCTAAAGTAATTCACTTCTTTTGCATCCAAAATAGACAGAAATAAATCCAATCTTTGACTTAAAAATAAATTTCATGGCCAATCATAATAATATATCGTAATATTATGTTCGTTTTTCAATTAAATTGCGAAATAAAATAATTCTTGAAATAAAAAAGATCCCCAGGGATTGTATCCAGTTAAAACAAATTATAGTTCACGTCCACTTACTACAACAAAATATAACCTGTTTTTATTTCATTTAGCTGCACATAAACTTTTGCTTTTGTTATAAAACTATTTTGACTAATAATAGGTTTATTTTCGGTTTATTTGCACGAGTTCTATACAAGTTGCATGGTAATTTAATGGTCCTGTCTTGAATGGATCCCACGTTGAGCGCGTTGTTCTTCCTCTCTGAGTAATTCCTGTTAGCGTAAATGAACACATTACCTTAATTTAATTTAAAATTGCTTAAGTTTTTCTGATTAATCAGTTTAATCATTTGTCCTTGTCCTTGATAAACAATTGTTGTTTAATCAAGCAGGTCTTTTGTACTTCGAAATTCTTGGAAGAAATTCCTCGGATATGTAGCTTATATAGTTAGAGTAACTCCAACAGATAAACAATATACACGCAGAGCAACCACGAGTTGGTTCTTGGTTCTTCCATACTGTAGTGAAACGAAGTCAAAGAAAGCATTCTCGATCCTGACAGCAAGAAAGCCTTCCTTTAAATTTATTTTGATCTTTTTTGTGATGAGTACAGACATCACACATATTTATGTATATATCTATGATTTATGGATGGAAATTTATTTCGGAGATATTCCGGCGGAGGACAGATTTCACAGTTTGGAGCAATTTCATCCCAATAGTCAAATAGCTGGATGCTCAAGAATTTAAATCATTAACCAATATGCTACTGATTGTTTTCGTCAATATTACAAAACTTCTTGGTGAAAATTCAGTCGTGGGAGAGAACATATTTAATACATTTACTCAAATCGAATTACTAAAGGATGAAGACGATCGGTATCTTGTCTGTTCTCACTATTATATTTTATGTGTATAATGTAAAAGCTGTATCGATTCCATGCATGACACGACGGAGACGATCTGCAGAAACACTCAAGGTAAAGTTTACCCTGCTTACCGTTTGAAGCTGGTGAGCGCAAGATACGACGTCATCGATACAAAAAGGCCCACCCCAAAACAAAAATCTGTCTTAGGTTCACGATGCCTGGGACGAATGAGTCAAATATCTCATCGTTATTTTTTTAGTGTTTGGAATTAAGGGTGAGGGTTACGAGTTAAAAAGATCGCCACGGGTTTCATATTTTTCGGTGGTAGCAATTCGGAGAATAAGCTTTAATTACAAGTTGTCTATTCTTAACCCCTGCTCTCAAAGCCTATTTAACATATTATGCAAAACAACCATAGTGATATATTTTCGTCAGTTATGCAAGAATGATCCCATATTTTAATCTGTGATACATAAATACTATTAACTAGCATCAACTTGTCCGCAAAACTTGTTAGTTGTTGACATGCCTTTTGGGAATAATTTGATCCATATAAATAATTGTTGCAATGCCTGATAGAGTGACTTTTTTTTTTACTGTTCCCTTTAAAAATCACATCACTTTCATTCAGATAAACTTATCCAATCTTTTATATTCAGCCTAATTGAAATAATAAATTGACTGCTGCCATCAATTGCTCATAAGTATCATGAGCAAATTTCTCAGCAGTTCTTAAAACTCAATCTAACAACAAAAAACCATAAGAGCTTTGATCGTGTTTTTGTAAATAGAAATGTTGAATAGGCTTTTCTTTACTTCTGGATTAACTCGTAACTTTGACATGTGGACCTTTTCAATTCTAAGAAACTCGTCGGCATCTTTCAATTGATATGAGAGACAGAACTGTCAACTCACACCCATCTATCACGTATACTGAATGAATTTATGCAATTAATTGAAACGTAGTGGTTTTTATCTCTGATATATATAATAATCTTACAAGGGATGTATCACAAACTGGAATTTCCGATTGCCTTGAATTTTTTTGTGATGAAACTACAACTTAAGCAAACGTTAATGATGAAAAAATTAGCTGCCCAATTTTATGTTTAACATGTTAAAAAAATTGCTAAACATTGGACGCCGAAATAAATATAAACAAAATGACTAATAAAATTTACCAAAAAATCAAGAAAAAAATTAAGAAAAAGAAAATCATATTATATTGCCATAATTCACAATAGGTATGGAAAAATCGGGGTGGGAAGTGGGTGCGAAATGAGGGTGGTGGGTCGGAGTTTGAGCGAGAAAAGAAAGTTAGCGAGAAAACTGGAGTTTTTTTGTTTTCCAATGGTAAAGGTCCGTCTGCATTTAGTGAAAAGGCTCGTACAAGCTCAATGTTATTTCTCGAGTTCTCCAATGTTCACTCCCTATCTTTCTTCAGGTCATTTTCAAGAAAAGTTACCTCCGCCGCAAACTAAAGCCCTCAAACTCGTTGCCCAACTGCTTCCCACTTTGATTTATCAATAACCCTTGTGAATTATGACGATATATTATGATTTTCTTTTTTCTAATTTTTTTCTTGATTTTTTGGTATATTTTATTAGTCATTTTGTTTATATTTATTTCGGCGTCCAATGTTTAGCAATTTTTTTAACATGTTAAACATAAAATTGGGCAGCTAATTTTTTCATCCTTAACGTTTGCTAAAGTTGTAGTTTCATCACAAAAAAATTCAAGGCAATCGGAAATTCCAGTTTGTGATACCTCCCTTGTTAGAAGAGTCTAAAGGATAGTGAAATGATCAACGAACAGAGTATGCTATTTCTTACTACATCTCTTCGAGATGTGCGTTAGGCGCCTATGCTTATAATACGTTCCAGTTCGATACGACTGATTTAAAAAAGCGTCAAGGATAAAGTGTGACTGCTCAGTCTCATCCAAAGCAATTTTTTAGGTTTAGAGGATATACGGGGGTATGGACGCACTGTAGGGGTTCAGTTCTCCTCCAGTATTTGCGCCGGACGTCGTCACAGTCGTTTCTCCAACATCGGAAATTTCTCCAGAAAGTTTGAAAATAGACTTTTCCTTTCACCATTATATTCCACCCACACTTTTACGTTTTTCATACAACGGAATTCTACCTGACTCGCTTCATCCGTAAGTATTAATATCAAACTTTTATACACTATTAAATTTAAACAACTTTTTTCCAAAAAAATCGCTAGAAAGTTGTCCTTGAAACTGGGAGATATTTGGGATTCAGAAAACTCAGCGTAGTCTAGAATCTTGTATATGTTATATAGCTAACAGATTTGAGTTTTCAACAAAAGTGTTGATCAATGTGATGTTTACTTTGCCGATATTATAAGATTGTATTTTGAGATTGTGACAGAATCGATTTTGTATCATTTCGTGACAATAATATTTATTTATTTGGGACGAGTTGCTTTCTGAAATATATCTGTTGGATTTTGTATCTAAGTATTTTGCACTTGAATTTCGAAATAAACATTGCTATTAGTTTAATATTTGGCATGGATAAATGATCTGATGGATTGTCGAAATTCTCAGACATCCTACTTTTTGTAAAAATAGATATCTCATTCATAATTTCGTGATTGTTCAAACGCACAAGAAAATAACATTCACTTTATTCCCTGATATCCAAGCTTAAGTTTGTGTTGTGTTTATTTATATACTGTCCATACTTCTTGTCACACATGAAATTTTTTTGTGTTTACTTTAATTTTATGCCGTAAATCAGAAATTTAGATTCAATACGATAACTAAGGATTCTTGTTCAAATTCTGTCAATCGGACTAGTTTTGAGTTATTGAATTCAGCCGTTTCAGTTAAACGGTTTAACATTAAGCCTTGGGAGAAAGTAATTTATTTTGGGATACCCAGGGGCCTGTGTTAAATCTTTATGTACGTTAATTACATTTAATTATGCCGAAGTATTAATAATTATATCCAAGTTCAACAAATCAACCACTGATAGTCCTTCAATATATTAAACTGTTATTTTATATCCTATATCCTACAATATCTTAGAAGCTGAAAAAATGGCTTGGTAAAAACCGCTTGGTAACAATTTACGGAACATATAACAAGGCAGTATTTGTCATATATAAGATACATTTAAGTATGTGTATCACTAAAATGAGTCTCGGTAATTATGAGTATGAGTAAAATTAAAATTTACAATCACATGTAAGGTCAGTCTGGCAATGTATCGGTTATAATTTTCGATCTTTTAATATCAGCCATTATAATTGAATTTTACCAATTCGGTAAATAAAGCATGTTACCTTAATTAAAACACATTTGTCCGATTTTGTGTTCTGTTTTTGTATCTCCGCAGATTGAATCTAGAGAGAAGTTTAATATTTATTCTAATTATAAATAACAAAATCAACAATACATATCAACAATATTTATATGATGTGGAAACGATCCATAAACATCATTTGTACTGACCATTGATATTGACCCACGGGCGTATGAGGTGTAGTCTATTTGACCAATTTACGAACTGAGCGTGTGTTGGAGCCTATTTAACAAACCATACAAAGCGTTTTTTAATGTACAATCGTTCGAAAATTAGAATATAAGGGAAGCACGGATAGACGGACAAAGCTCTTTCAGTAAGGAGTTTCACCACTTTATAAGAATACGAGTGTTGTTATAAAATGAAAAAATAATTTTCCTTTGATGATTAAAACAAATTGTAATATAGTGGGTGTCTTTGAGCTTCCCAATAGTCTTATGAAAATACGGCGTAAACGTCATCAATTTATTTTATAACAATGTTTATATGTTTAACTAAAAAATTGTGACAAGATACGTTACGGCGTGTTTAACAGCAGGCATCTCTCAAAATCTATTGATGAAAGCTAAATGAAAGTTGATTAATTGAACTTCATTTAAAAGACTGAAACCTAAAATCACCATAATTGTGATTTAACGTATTTGTTAAATGAAGTTACATGAGGGACTGGTGAACGGTGAAACCCTATAATGGTTTTACTCGATCTTTCTGCCTATTCGTCTACTTGAGTTTCTTGAATAAAACATCTCCAAAATGTCGTACAGTAGAACTACGTTAAGTGTGATTGTATGCCGTTTTTCGTGTGGTTTCACCCTTTTTGGATGTGCGTTTGCAGCGGTTTATTAAAATATAAAGCCATTTATTCCGTATGTTAAGATCATTGTATTTTCAACAACTTAGAATCCCGGACTAAATTCTTCTGAAAAAAAAAACATAAGTTCATTATAAAAAATTGATATGCTTGCTGTAAATTAAAATGTAAATGAAAAGACCTGCTGGTTTTAATTGGAGCCAGATCAGGATTCACAACGTTAACAATGTTTGTTTTTCTTTTTAACGAGTGTAATGGAATACAATCTAGACCCAGACTGTCAGACCTCCACCCAACCAAACTCAACCTACTAAGAAACTCGAATTTAAAAACAGAAATAATTGACACGCTCATTATTAGAAAACGGGAATCATATTACAAGCCGACTAATGAGTACAATTTCGATAGTAGCTTCCACCATCGATTCCCAAGTTACAATTGTTCAAAGCGAAACTCCGAGTTTTTATCATGAATACGACATAATTTAGTCGAAGCCGTGCATTTTAATTTAAGAGTAGCATTCGGCATTTTTTTTACCTTGTTGTGCAATCTGTAAATTGACACAATTTAAGGTATAATAGCTTAAGGCCATCGCATCTTTGACTATTGTATATTTCGCACTGGTGTGTTGGTATTTTTAGATGTTACCTTATGGAATTACTTTAACTGTTGTTGTTGAATAACCCGGGTTCTAATACGTTCTATTCGGGTATCTTTGCATAAATTAACATACTAGACAGTAACTCTCTTAGATCTTTGGATTAGAATATTATCTTTACCGTGGAATATGAAACTGTTGTGCAATTCAAGATCTTACATTCCCTATTTGATGATAAATTTTCTGTAGCATCATCATGTCATTAATAGTTATAAATATGATAATCCCAGAATGCTCTAAGGTATATACTAGTAAGATTACAATATATTACAAAAGAGCTCCATCACAAATTTCACTAATCTGTGGATTACGTTTCTTAAAAAGATGCAATTAACAGTGTACATAGTTAGTACGAGATTTAAAAGCGACAACACTTTAGTAGGACGCGGAACGATATATATTTCCAGAATTACTTTTTATCGTACCTTTTCTTGTACTTTATTCTCTAGAAAGCTAACCGTTAAGAGTAATTGGGATACTTTAGATTCTTCATGTTAGTCAGGAGAAAGTTCAAAGGATTGCGAAGCATGACAATTCCTTGTTTTTTCAAGACGTAATTTATATGTATGTGGAATAGTTTAGTCTATTATTTCTAATTGTGTTTTGTTCATTGCAGAAGAACAGTGATACATTCATCAATTAAAACAAACACGGGCTATAAAGACACCAAGCAATTGAATCTGAAGTCATTGTTCTCTCAATTTTGTTGAGTTTTAGGACTACAAACAGGCATTACTATTTCGTGTTAACTTTTATTGTAAAATTTCACACTCCATCTTAACCTTTAAATTCTCTCTTAACTTCATCAAGTATTCATTTACGACTATGCTTATGATAAGTATAAGCATATAAATACATTCCGCTCACCAGGTAAAAATCACCAATGCAAGCCAACTTGTATATGAAAATCACCTCTTTTAGTTTGCCCGAAGTCTGATACTCAGACTCCTGAACAAATCTTTAGGCCTAAACCGAGTGTAAAGAGCTTAAAGAACTATATTGCGACACCACATTTTTTGTCCAATGGTCGAGCTAATTGATTTCGACAAAGACTTATTGTATCCACGTAAATGTCATAAATCAAAGATTTGTTGTTATCAAAAACACATTCGAGCCGTTAATTAATAATACGGCATTAGTTTCGAAGACACAAAAACACATTGTCTAAGACCATTATATAAGTACCTTTATGAATCTATGTGTATATCGATTAATTTTTTTTATTGATGAGGAGAAAAGTTGAACTACTAAAGTATGATCTCGTGGCATAAAAGTTAATGTTACGAAACAATTTTTATTTATTGTTGTAATTGATGTATCCCAAATCCCAACATGATATTTGAATCAATTGTAATAAAATAAAAATATAGCTTTTATGATTGATTGACGTGCATTAGCGGTGCTGCTGCTGCATGTTAAACACAAATCATTCGGTAGTTTTCTGATTCATAGGTAAGGTTTTTCCGTATTCGAAAGTATTTACCAATGTGTTTCCACGGTGTTGGTTTGTGTGTCTTTTTCTTCTCCATGTGATGACACAAGGAAGGTTTTCGAAAGATTTTGAATTTTTCAATCTATATGAGGAAACAAACTCTGACCGAAAAAAATCCTGAATTCTACGGCAACCGAGTTAGATAGAAATGGAAGAATTGTGACTTCTTAAGCCCGTTTTATACTTTCACTTTTCACACGACTTTACCGTTCACATGCCGTTACCTACGCGATTTTCCCGTTATATACTTTCTTCCTGCTTTCCTTGTCCGTTCTCATGGGATTACTCAAGTAATCTAAATTCTTCCAGAAAACCATATATACTTTCTTTTCACACGACTTTACCGTTCACTTTTCACTTTTCACACAAGTTCAACGGGCAAGTACTTTATTTTACTTCCCCGTTCCTAAATCAATAGAATATGAAGCTAATTATGCTAAATATCCTTGATAAGGATTGTTTATCACAATTTTGATCTAATTTATACCACATCTAGTTGAAATAGGAATTACAGTCCTTTTGTGCATACGCTTGAAATTTCTAACGTCTACATCGGGGAACTGTAGGGGAGAGGGGGGGGGGATTTTTGTAAAACCGGTCATTCTGACGCTACATCTTATTATGAATACTGATTGTGAGAACCCATAAGTAAATTTTGATGATGAAGTGATATGAACTCCAGTTTTTATTGAAATTCAAAGATGAATCACATCCGTCTGATGTTCCCTCGTCATTATTATTTGGTATACGAAAATAAAGGATAAGAACCAAGTCGAATTTGACATTCAATTGATTATTGAAAGTAAATCTCCTTAAATTTGTTACAATTCATTCCGATCATGTCAATTAGGAGAAGAAAGCTAAACAATGGCCGGGGGAAAAAGTACCGACATTATTCAGATATTTTATCTTGCCACACCCATGATCATCTCCTGAAACAAAACAATCAGGGGCTTCTCCGAATCATGAATGGCTGATTTTCAAATTGATACTAATTATTACTGCATGGATTCATGTTCATTTGTTTGCCTTTTCTTTTGATAAAATACACAAAAATCTAATTTAAAATCTAAATCCATTTTCCATCCCGAATTCTCAAAACTCCTTAAGAATTCAATCGAATATATATATTAAGATATACCAAAGATTTTGAACTCATGAAGTTTGAACGACGTGGACGTACGTTGATTATAAATTGTAAGCC
Organism: Desoria tigrina; assembly: GCA_906901685.1. Lineage (NCBI taxonomy): Eukaryota > Metazoa > Arthropoda > Collembola > Entomobryomorpha > Isotomidae > Desoria > Desoria tigrina. Next base: position 1,246,676 of record CAJQTU010000014.1, read on the forward strand.
AATATTACAAAGATCATGGAAACGCGACAACTCAATTCTTTTTTTACTTGAGGAAAGTCTAGCATATCTACTTTCTTGTGTGAAAAGTGAACGGTAAGTGAACGGTCAAGTAAACTCCTCATTTGAAAAAGAAAGCATATATGAGGACAGGGAAAGTAGTGTGAATGGCATGGGAACGGCATGTGAACGGTATGTGAAAGTATAAAACGGGCTTTAGGCGGAAGTTCGACTATTTTGTATTGGACTGCAAATGCTCATAATTGTAAATTCGACATATGCATGATAAGAACAGTTGGATTTGGATAAGTTCCACTATTTTGTACCCGAACCGAACCCGATGCAAATAGTCTTAAATCATCTCATATGTTATCATTTCATAAACAGTATTTTGAGGAGTAATACATCGCAGGTCAAGTTATATATTTAGTTTATCTACTCAATACAACACAATATCATAACATTTTCAATTTCATCCTGCTCAATAATTAGATTTCAATTAAAAATTAAAACTTTGGATTTTAACTTTCATCATCATCGTTGGATCATCAGCTCATTATTTATGAGCCGATATTATTTAGCCAAAACTGCTCCAAATATTGCATATGTTCAAATGAATTGTAATTTTCATAATCATCCAAGATCCAAGTCCAACTGATTATAATAATGCGTGTACATGGAAGATGAGCATGGATACATATTTGGTTGAACACTTTTTGGCCAAAAAGTCATAATTCTTCCATTTCTATCTAACTCGGTTGCCGTAGAATTCAGGATTTTTTTCGGTCAGAGTTTGTTTCCTCATATAGATTGAAAAATTCAAAATCTTTCGAAAACCTTCCTTGTGTCATCACATGGAGAAGAAAAAGACACACAAACCAACACCGTGGAAACACATTGGTATTTACAACTTATTGAAAAGTTGATCCCCAATATTCCAAGCCTGGAAATTGTACCCAATGTATACAGATTATTTGGAACTTCAGAAATTGGACATCAAAAATCCAACTTGCTTAATTGCATATGGCTCCCTGCGCGATGCTATTTATCTTGATTATTAATAATGCGCTATTCCACTTTAATTGACCACTTCTGTATGATAGAGATGATTATAACATGACTACGACCTACTAGAAGATGCTAAAAGCTCAAAAACTTGTTAAATCCATTTACGTTATTCGAATTTAGAATTTATAAGAAACTCAACGGATCATAATTCTTTCAAAACATAGAGCTTTCAGTTTTTTTTAATATATATTATCATGGAACTTGAGTACACTCTTATCAACTGGTACAAATATCACGTATGCTAATTGGCACTCCTTAATATATGATCCGTGTTCCGTTGAAAATTGCAGGTGGAAATTGGCAAACATTCAAATAATAGAGAAGGACAAATCCAAATTCATTAAATTTCGGAACAGCTCCATTCTCCAATTTCAACAAAGGTATTGACTTCAAAGATAAAAAAAGGCAGTGTCAAAGCTAACGTTATATGAGATACCTACATTTTTCGTGTCCATCGTTTTTACTTACAGTTTATCATCCAAAGTACTGAGTTAATACTGTATAATCCATTTCAAAAAGTTGGATTTTTAATTATGGAATCAATGGACGATAATCCACCGTTGACAATGTTAGCCGACAACGACACTATCCAAAACATCACAAACCTGGACAATGAATATAAAAGTGGGCGGGACGAGAACCTCGCGAAGGTCGAAATTGCTACACTAAGCTTTATTTTGATGGTCGCCATCGTTGGAAATGGCCTGATGCTGATTGCCCTTCGACGCCAACTTCAATACCGTCCGATGTCTCGAATGTACTTTTTTATGCTCAACCTAAGTATAGCTGATCTGTTCGTAGCATTCTGTAACATTCTGCCCCAACTGGCGTGGGATATTACTTTTCGGTTTCTGGGAAGCGATCTATTATGTCGGGTTGTAAAGTTCCTTCAAGTATTTGTCCTCTACTTGTCCACCTACGTTTTGACTTCGATGGCACTGGATAGATACCTGGTTGTGTGCCACCACAGCTTCTCAAGGAATTACTACGGAGCCCTTAAAGGCCCGAAACTGTTGGTGATCGCTTCCTATGTTCTCTCGTTCATTTTGGCTAGTCCACAGGCTTTCATCTTCAGCATCCAAGAAGTTGAGGTACGTATCCTGAAAATTTCACATCCGGACGTCATTCCTGTCACTTTTTACTTTATAATAAATAGACATTGAACTTTACTCAAAGAAACATACATACAACCACCATTTTTTATACTACGGTCCGATGTCTGGTGGATTTTCAAATAAACAAAGTAAACAATCGCAGCCGTGTTTACAGCGACTGTGGTAATGGTAAACCACTATTATATCTACCCTGATAAAAAGTGTTTGTTTTTCAGGCAGTACCTGGCCAAATAACGGAGGACTGTTGGGTCACGTTTATTGAGCCGTGGGGAGCCAAGGCATATGTCACTTTCTTTGTGATGTGTGCCTTTGTGTTTCCCTTGCTTGTAATAGGATTGAGCTACGGAGCGATTTGCTACAAAGTCATCCGTTTCAAGGTACCACATACTTCGAAACCAAAGGAAATTAAAAGGAGATCTTCATTATCAACCTCCTCTGACAACCGGAATCGGAGTGAAACGGAGTCGCATTGGCATTCTGGCTTAGAGGAAGCTCCACTTCAAAAGGTAGCAGTTCCAACCTGTTCCACTGTTGGAACAAAGAATCAGGTTCTATTAAAAGTTGATGAGTTCCTATTTCTATTTTATATCATAGTCTACTCTTCTAAGGCCCTTTCTGGTAGAAACAACGTAGAGGAGATGGATTTGATCAAGTCTGATTCATGCTCTATAGTTTAGTAGTTTATCAATCTTGTTTTTACAGAGTCCTTTGCTTTCTCTCTCTCTCTATAGGGGTTCTCCAAGAGAGCCTGCTTTGCATTTTTGAATTTCACTGTTACAATGCAGAACTTAAATGAAAAAGGGTTGAAAGAAACGATAAACTCCGCATTTTCAGGATGTCTAATATTTTGCATGCTGGATCAGTCATCCGTGAGCTTTAATATGAATTTAGAGCCTGGTATTTAAGGATAAGAATTGTGTGAAGGAACAAGGAAATACTAAGCTTGGATATGTTTTGTAGATCCCTGGTGAAAGGAATGCTCTGCAGCGTCACATCAGCCAAGCAAAAATCAAAACTCTTAAACTAACTCTGGCTGTGGTGATTTGCTTTTTCGTCTGTTGGGCACCCTTCTGCATTACTCAAATTGTAATGGCGTACACTCCTCACAGTACGTTATTTCAAAACTTTTCTTTCAATTTTACACTCGCTAACCATTTGATATCTCCTATGATATGTCTATGATGCTCAAAATTCTGAGAAATCATTGTAAATTACCCGAGAAGTCTGAGATCCTGAATTTACATAATCTAATGCATGTGGCGTGGGATTTTCACTCAAACTTCAAGATGGATAGCATAATTGTAAAACTAATTGATTTTCAGATGCTGGGCCAATTCAAGTTATCTTTCTTCTCTTAGCTTCACTGAATTCATGTACGAATCCTTGGATTTATCTTGCTTTTAGCGAGTCTCTCTGCAATCAGTTGAGGGTATGTTGACACAATGAGCGTTAATTCATATGTAGTGTGTCATTACTATGTGTTCTTGATTTTGCCAGTTCTACTGAACTGATTGGATCCAATTAGATTATCTAGAATATGAAACTTGTCTGGAAATCTTTGATCTAATTCCGTACCTTCCTCCTCTAATTGACATATTTCAGGTTTGCTTGGGATTTGGCCTGAAAAGGGGCTCTGATGAAGAAAGCATTGGAGACGAGGTAAACGAGCCCGACAAAAAGCCAGCTAATGGAAATGCTATGGCAAATCGGGGAGGAAAGGAAGTTGTTAATAAAGCCGTGCTTACGTCTATAGGTAGAAACGCAGTGCAAGAAGAGCAAAAGCCGGAGACCAAGTCCGATTTCTTGTGATTATGGTGGATCATGAAAAGGAGCTTTTGAACAAAAATATAATTCCTGAAAAATCATTTATTGTAAATGATGTTCGTTTTAATTTTATATTATGATTTGACTAGTCATTTTAATTGTTGATTTACCTCATGAAAATATTAATGAGCTTATAATATATTCAATATAAGTGTATAACTATAGAAGAAAGTTGAAAGGGAAATACTTAGTTTTGTACTTTATCTGAGGTGTCATAACTATTGAGCAGTATTACAACTGATTAAAGATACAAAACCTGTACTTTTGTTTAAGATAATTGTCAGAGTAAGTGTGTTTATGGTATTACATAAATATACGTTTTTTTCTTATTATCATAATGGAAAAACGGATTGGTCACGTAAATACAAAATGAAATGTAAATGAAATGCTTCATGCAAATAGAGTAAAATATAATTCAAACGAGCCAGTTTCTATTTAAAGATATATAATATAAAATTTCAGCATTATTTCTAGTATATAGTATCTAGTTTGGAACTCGGTAAGTATTTGTGTTTCTATTTTTTTTTCTCTGAAATTCGTAAATGGTTTTTAAATCCTAAACGAGTAGAGGATATGGCTGGAGAGCAATATGGTTACTATTAAAAAATACTACATTTAAAAACAAAGCTTCATATTTCATATCATATATCATACCTATTGGGCTTGCTATTTGTTAATTTGTAATTAGAATTTTATTTATTCGTATATTAGATGCATCTACTGCAATGTATTACCAATATTTCTTGTATAACATATCTTTGGTTAGAAGCTTCCAATTTCACTTTTCTATCATTTTTAATACAAGCCAAAATAAAAAATACCACAAATAAATAGTAAAGGAACGTAATTTGTCTATTTCAACTTTTTTGTTTGCAATTTATTGTTTTTACTTGTTCTCGATTGAATGCCCTTGTTGTCAAATCCTCTAAAAAGATTTAATTAAAATAAAATAACTCGAAAATATTGTTATCAAAGCTGGCAAAAATCTGGCTGAAATTAAACTTACCATTTTGTGTAAAATTCTGAAAGAATTCTTACCGCAACGAATCGTTTATGAAAGTAAAACTATTTTGTCCTAGAGGATATAAATGTATGTGTTTGACATACCAATAAATATTGTATTCGTAGTTGTGCACGTCAACCAAGCAAATCGTTCGTTAAACTGAACTGTCAGATCTGTTAAACGTTAATTGAATACACAAAAATAAACAAACTCATTTGGAAACTTTTGTCTATTTTGAGATCATTAATTATTCAGTGCTAAGCATGCAACTAGATTAGTCTGGAACTAACTGTTTGCAGTCATCAAAAATTCTCATAACCATCATTAGAATTTTCACGCTTCTGACATCATGCAGTATAGTGTATATAGTACACCACTAGTCACAGGAGATGAATTATACCCATTGCGTACCCCCATCCATTTCCATTGCTATGAAGTTGAATTGAATCTGGAAAATAACTTTTACACAAAAATTTGAAAAACAGCTTTGAAACTGTAATAACTTTTACATGGGTTGGGTTACCTTTTAAAACTCCGGAATAGTATAATCTATGTGTTTTAAAATTTTATATGGTTCAGGTTTTTTACAAGGATGCTGCTCATGAGTCGTCAGGTTGAAGTCTATGTTTCATTGAGGTTTACATAAAATTCCCTACTAGCCCTAACTAATTATTCTTCAAAATATTTGTTTTTGTATAGCGAGCTGAACTGAAGGTTAAAAGTTTAACAAGTTGCTGACTGCCTTAAATATTGTGAATTGCCACTTTCAACTTTTCATGTTCAATAATTAAGTAAGAGCGTCAATGAACATTTGCATGGTATCTCAAGTAAATAAATATATTGCTCTGCGGTCAACGATTGTTTTCACTTTCAATTAGCCATGAATTATTATTATGTGTAACGCAATAGATTATCGGAACTATCTAATATTAATATCTTGACCAAATAATTTAAAAAACGACAGGCAGTCGAACACCAATATATATGAAAAGGTGGAATAAATGGTACCCGGTAAGATTATGTGATGGGATCGAGAATTAAGCCAACACGAATTCGTCTATTTTTACGAAACAAATTATATAAACACCTTCTTACAGTTTAAATAAAATGTGTAGCTGCTGAAGGCAATTCATATTTCCATCACTAACTAATACTTTTCAAGGCTTTCAATTACCATATGAATGAATTCCAATATAATGTATCTCATTAGACACCAAACGAACATAAATACTAACGCTGATCTGTAAACCCTGGGCAGGTTTGCTGAGTTTACTCATCTTATAACTTATTTATGCAATACACTAAGAAGTAATTACCCTGATGCTAAATACGGTGCATAGTAAGTATTTTACAGGGGCACAAGAGGAGAATATATTTCAAAGCCATTAAAATTATTCGATTTCACTTGCTTATCACCTTCATTCTCATTCCTTACCGAAGAAGCGTGGGCAAGTGGCTGGAAGTTCATCAACGCTTAACGCTCTTTTAATCGGGTCGGGATTTACAGCGCGTTTAGTTTGCAAGCTGTGAAAATGAAAACCGAATTAATTCATAGTTATAGTACTGCTAGTTTGGCCGCGTTGGCAAAATCGGATTCAAGTTTAAGTTTGAATACGGAATTTAACCCTGGTGGATACAACAATGTTAGTGGTCCAACTGCTGATATCAAGGAATCTAAACTTGACTTGGTTAATGCAGTCGCTAAAGAGTGGTGGGCTAAAACGGCTCGACGGAAAACGGTAATAACATGCACTTGTAATATAATCACTGGAACTTCATTTTAAAACACAGCATAGTTGTATATTTCTAAACTCGGTATTCCTAAAAGGTGGAAAGAAAATTTCCACTCATTCGATGGCTTCCCAAATACACAACTGACAAATTAATTTCTGACATCGTAGCTGGCTTCACCGTCGGCTTAACCATCCTCCCCCAAGGTAAAGGTCAATTTATATAATTTTATTTATTTTACGTTTCATTTTTAACCCAGTATTAGAAATAAAACTAAGATAACTAAATTTATGTTCTTCAAAAAATCAGTCCCCTATAAGAACAAGCCCCTTTATTAAAGATTTGACGGTAAACCGACCACCGTTCCTACGACATCTGTTCCTACGACATCCGTTCCTGGACATTCGTTCCTACGACATTCGTTCCTCGGCGACATTCGTTCCTACGACATCCGTTCCTCAACGACATTCGTTCCCCGGCGACATTCGTTCCTACGACATCCGTTCCTCAACGACATTCGTTCCTAACAACAAATGTTCCTTACGACAAATGTTCCTAAGACATTCGTTCCTAACGACAAATTTTCGCATTGATGAAAATCAATGGTTATAACGAGAAAATAAATACTTCATAAATATACATTTGAAAGTGGTATTTACAATTTAAAGGAACGTTTAATTACAATGAATGTCGTTGAAAAGAATGGTCAGAAAATATTAGGAGAGTAAACTTTCAGAAAATCAAAACTCCTTCATTATTATAATATTGATATTATTATTACTGCAATGTGTGGTTTCTGAAGTGAGACAAAAATATTAGAGAAAAAACCATAGCCTAGTGGACGTCATTTGCATTTTGCATTTAGTATTCTTGGAAATGAACTTGCAAAATACTATCATTATAATATTATTCATTGTAATATCATTGCAATGGTTAGACGCGAAGTTTTTTGAATGAACAGGAAATACATTTAGAGCAGAGGCAGGACGGAAAATGTATCGGCAGTTAAATTAAATCTTGGTCCGAGGTCATAGGCACGTTTTTTTGCTGTTCGAAACAATTTTCGTTAGGAACAATAGTCGTAGGAACAACTGTCGGCTAGGAACAACGGTCCGAGGAACATTTGTCGGGTAGGAACGAATGTCGGGTAGGAACAACAGTCTTAGGAACAAAGGTCGTAGGAACGAATGTCGTTGAGGAACGAATGTCGTTGAGGAACGGATGTCGTAGGAACGAATGTCCGGGAACGAATGTCGTAGGAACCGATGTCGTAGGAACGCCTGTCACCAGATCGTCGGGCGAATAATGGTGTGCCTCAAAACTCTTTTTGATCAAATTCAATCAAGAAATTAGCAAGTGAAAAAAGCACCTAGAATAATGCTCCAATAGAGAATAGATAGATATTAATTGAAACAGCAAACAATAAATCTGGTCTACGAAATGGCTTCCCTATTTGAGAGCATTGAAAAATTAACTTTTATTGAAACTTTTTCAGTAAATGCGTTTCAAATCATTTGCACTGCGGCTGCACAGTAATTTCTAATGAAACATTTTTGTTCTTTGACCTTTGAAGGACTTGCATATGCAACTGTGGCAGGGCTACCCCCTCAGGTAATTAAACAAGTTAAACCTACGTGTCTGCAACGATAGCCGTCTTTGCTGCTCATTAATAACGCAAATTAATTCGACTTATTCCCTAGTACGGATTGTACTCCGGATTTATAGGATGTTTCGTGTACATTCTATTGGGAGGAACGGCAGAAGTTACTATAGGTCCAACAGCCGTAATGGCAATTATCACTTACACTTACACTCATGGGAAACCTCCGGCTTATTCCGTTATCCTTTGTTTCATACAAGGCATTGTAACTCTTCTAATGGGAATCCTACAACTTGGTTAGTGTGTATTTATACTTCACAATTTCACACGAAATGTGCGTGGGAATTAGTCTGTTACATAACTAAATTTCGGATGAAACAAATTCCACAGGATTCATTGTCAACTTTATTTCTACACCTGTAAACTCCGGTTTCACGAGTGCCGCAGCTATTACTATTTGTTCAACACAGATCAAAGGGCTTTTTGGACTAAAGTTTGCGGCAGAAGGGTTCCTTCCAACTATTAAGGGAGCAATAGAGCATATTAACGAAGTCCAGCTTTGGGACAGCATCCTCAGCCTCATATGCATCGTCGTTTTAATCGTTATGATGGTATTTCCCGCAATGATTTAACAGACTTAAGATTCTCCGAAATTCGCTCAAAATTTCAAAATTTATAATTTGTTTTACAGAAGTTGCAAATCTTGCTTCGCTTCGCAACAGACAGACTGCCATTTCTGAGCAAGCCTCTGTGGTTCATCAGTACAGCAAGAAATGCTATTTTGGTAATTGTTTGTACGGCAATTGCGGCAGGAATTGGACCAGATCAACCATTTAAAATCGTTGGACATATTGTTCCTGGCCTACCGGAATTTGCAATGCCACCATTTACCATCCTTGATCCAGCAACAAATACAACGCATACGTTTACTTCGATCCTGAAAGAAGAGGGTTCTGCAATTATCGTGTTGCCCCTTTTGTCAATAATGGAGCATATAACCATTGCTAAGGTAAAGTCTAATTATTTTACATATTTATAGCATGTAAATGGTGCAGTTAAGATACGCTTGGAACTTTTCCAAGGACGTTTAAAATTACTGACTTACTTATTTCGAATGACTTAACTTGAGTTGAACATGAAATTTTATAAACCTTTTCCGATAACACGTGTAGTATGTAAGAAACTACAGGATGCTGTGATACCTCATTTGATTTTAGATCTCTTTTGCTAATGAATGTTATAATTATGTCCTCTTTTCAATTTGGATATTAAGGCATTTGCACGACCAGAGCAACCGATTGATGCCAGTCAAGAAATGCTGTCAATTGGGGTTTCAAATATCGTTGGGAGCTTTTTCAGGTAGAATTTATTAGGCTAGGAACTGATTATCCATTGTATTATTTCGACAAAAGATTAATTTATCTTGACTTATACACCTGATTAAATTCTGATGGTTTGGAACACTTTAGCTCAATGCCAATAACAGGAAGCTTTTCTAGAACAACGGTGAATGCGATGAGTGGAGCAAAATCCCCTCTCGGAGGTTTAATTACTGGAACAATGGTGATTTTGGCCCTTCGATTCCTTACTCCCTACTTCTACTATATTCCAAAAGCCAGCTTAGCCTCCGTGATTGTCTGTGCAGTGATTTTTATGGTAGACTTGGACGTGATCAAACCGATGTGGCGAAGTAAAAGTAAATTGAATGCACCATTTCCTTTGAATACCTTTAGATTTATGAAATGACGGCCGTGATAATTATGGTCCCAGTGTTCTTAAAATATTTTTGCATATAATAAAATTTGATCACTTTAAATAGAAATGGAGTTCGTGCCTTGGAGTTTGACATTCCTGGTTAGTCTTTTTGTAGGTCTGGAATTTGGTATGATGACTGGATTTTTAATCAGCGTTATTTACCTTCTCTATTACGCAGCCAGACCAGGAGTGAAGGTCAAGAAAGGCTATGTAAGTTTGAATCAGTGCATTGATGAGACTGTCGCCAATTTTTTAGGGTAATAATTTTAAGAAATATTTGAAATTTAATTTCAGACGACAAATGGTCATGAGTTTTTAATCGTCGAAATGGATAGAAGTCTAACATTTCCGTCGGTCGAGTACATTCGCTACGTCATCTCGAAATCTAGCATGTCGTGGGGAGAAAACAAGTTACCGATGGTGGTTGACTGCAATCACATTCAGTTTGCTGATTACACGGCTGCAAATGGGCTAAAGGACGTTATGAAGCAGTTCCAAGACAGAGGCCAGGCAATAATACTTTACAGGGTGAAGCCGAGCATTATTAGAACCCTTTCCGGAGTAATGCCTCCTCAGGCCGGTGAAGACAACAATAAAAATTTAATATTTTGTCGTAACGAATTTGAACTGGAACAAGTTATTGGTGAGTTAATTATGATTACGATTTATAATTAACGTCTTTGTATTTTTACTTTTTTAACATTATTTGTTTGGACCTCCTGATATTAGATGAAGGAGGAACATCTTTGTCCAGAACGGCTGTTTTAGAAGCCAAGGAGATGGGTGGAATGGATAACGTGGTTGTAGATGTCCACACACCGCATCCTGCACACCGGGAGAAATATAATTCATTTCCACTTAGCTAGAACTGCATTTAATTTGGGTCTTTTGTCATCCCCGGACGGATTTGACACTTGAATTATTTATTTCTTATGTACCTTGTAATAGTTGTAATTAATACGTTTTGAGTTAACGAGTCTGCTATCTGGTCGGATTCGTCAATTTTGATCATGTACAATATACAAACCATAATTTTAAGTTAAATTTTAGGAACTAATGATTTCAAAACATGATTTTGTTGCTTTCCTTGCACTTTCATAGGATATTGCACTTTTAGGACTGAAGTGCTAGTCACATTGACAGAATAAATTTGAATGCATTTTCATTTGAAAAAACTGTTTAGAGAATATTTTTTAATTTGTGTTTTCAAGTCTTTGCATATTCTACAACCAATTTCCATATATATTATTTTACTCATTGAATAAACATCTGAATTTATTTCCATTCAAATTTAGTATACGGGGTCCAAAAATTGTAGTATAGCTTCCTTTTTTCGCAACATCAGTAAAAGTATGTCTGTTGAATTATGGTATTAATTTTTCTGGATATTATCCCTAATTCATTAACGAATTTGGCATTTAAAATAAAAAGTGAGGCAAGTTATCTTTGGCGTTGAGTTGGAGTTTAAATTGCTCTATGAATTGAAATAAATCATTTAAACTATCTGACATGTTCATGAAGTTAATCAATCAATAATTTTTGAAGTAAATTCTGGAAGAACTAATGAATTAAAAAAAAACAGTTTTAACGCAGGGAATAGGAATGATCATTCCGGAAATTTTGCGTCCGAGATGATTTATATTAATAATCATACATTTGACCAATGTCATCCACACCAGACACCACACTCACCACAAGGTTGTTTTCACTAATCGATGTCATATAAAAGATGAGAATATTTTAGGAAGTGTACTAATTGCGTAAGTATCAGTTATAAGCAAGAATAGGACCACTACACAACATTAATTGGGTATAATTCATAATTACAGCCGTGTTCAACGGACTAAAATCCGAAACAGGACAAGCGTTGGAGTCTGATACCTGATGATTAATACAATTACAAAACAATGTGTTCATTTAACTATACAAAACACCCTAATGAATAACACCAGATCCTGCTGACTCTGATAATAGTGAAAAAGATACATTCAACTAGAGTGTATTATCATTGTTATATATTTCAAAACTAGCAAACATTTCGGGTCATTGACAAGCGAGTCGCATTTTGACTTTACTTGGACAGAAAACCAGAAAAAAAAACAAATGAAGTTGAAGTTCATATTTAAGATTAAATGCTTTATTAATACAGTCGGGGTGTGAAAGTCACAGCTTTAATCCGTTATTCAAGCAATGAAGCAGCTAACTAAAACATTCCAGTTTTATAACTGTACTTTTAGTAATCGGCCCATGAACTTACTTTCTCGTCATTGTAATTGCTAATTGTGATGTAGTTAGCATTAGCAGTAATGGTATGCAAATAAAATCAGCCTTCAGTTGCTTTTATAGGCTTACACCTAGGCTTAGTATCACTAACAAAAAGGCTAGATTAAAAAACGAAGGTTGGAGGTCACTGCTAATTATAACTTTTTGAACTGAGGTTATGCATATGTAGTTAGTTGCTCACTGTTACCAAGCACAGCTTGGTGAGCCAAGATGCCTTGTTTCCGGTTGAAAACAGCTAAAAGCATTAGCACACCAACGGAACCTTGATTATTAATATGGAATTTTAATTAAAATATATTTTTAATTGCATGATTAATTGGACGCAGAAAACCACACAAAATAAAGACGTCAAGTGGATTATGAAAAACATGTGCGAAAGAAACCTGTCAAACTCCGCTATGAAAGTTGACGTATTACTGTCTTGTATGCCTTGTATGATGATATTAACATTTACAATTTTAGCGTATTAATTTTTGTTAAACAGGACTTTAAAAGGTGATATTAAACACAGTCCATGATTTGGCAAAAAATATCGTATTTCTGATCTTGAGTCCTATCTCCTCTTTTGAATGTAGATGAAATAACTGACAGGCTTTGATGGATACAAAAGATGTGCAATTATAACGGCTTCTTCAACGCGGACAAAAGCCCCGCTGATAAAACGAAGATATTTGTGATTATTAAGACGATGGGAAGCGAAATTTCCTTTTCCTTTCATATGCCATTCATTATATTTTGTTACATAATAATTTGCAGCATATTCATATTCCATATCTACATCATTCACAACATATTATGGCAGCAGGAGAATGATTTGCGTTAACGGTACACCTTTACATCTTATTTTACAATGCTGACTGCAACTGTCAGTCATTATCTATATAATCAGGGTGGTTCTTTTCATTGTATTAATATGCCGGGATAATCAGCACCACCATATTAATCCCCCGCCATGTATCGGGTTTCTCCCTTTTATTCGGTACCTATCAAATTACCTATGGTGGAGTTCGAGGACTTTATTGACCTTCAGCCGTGCTTTTGTGAGGATCATTATCATTTTGATGTTCTTGATAACCATTGAAAATTTGAAATATTTTGGTCGTTAGGTTTCCTTGAATGGCTCGTGCTTTTGATATAATATACTATTATATGGATTCCTTGGTGTTTAAGTAGGCATTCATGCTGCTTATATGGAACTACTACTGATTAGATAAATACGATGTTGTAGGTACAATGAAAGGCTTATTTTGAAATCGAAAGATCTTGAGACTGACAAAAGGAGATGTTTACTTGCTTTCCATAATGAGATTTTAAATTAGAGGAAATAATTATGAATTACACAAGCCATTCTGTGGAACGTTAGAATGGTGGAATTAGGGATTGTAAAAAAACTCCCTTCCGTTCATACTGGCTAATAATGATTAACATATCTTTTGCTGGTGTGAATGAATGAAAGTAATACACACCAGGGATTTACTTTAGATGAATAATATTTCCCATTAAGCGGCAGCTTGTTGATACCTCCAAGACTGGTAAATACATCTGCATCCCATTATCCTGCAGGAGGACATCAAAAAATTCTCACGTGAAAACAGGACGAGGCTCCGGAATAGAGGACCGTTAAATGATTGTATATTTCCACTTAATTCGATTAGTTCCCTTTAACAGTACAACTGCTCATCTTGCGACAACAACTCATTTGTGAATCCACAGGGCAAAAAGATCGTCTTTGTCTGGAAGAGCTTTCAGTTGCTCTAAATAATTTTATACTTCAAGACGGTATAAAAATTTGTGAAGCCGACAAATCAAAATTTAGAAGTGAATAGCGTTGACTGCAAAACTTGGAATAATAACATTTGAGGTTTTGGTGGTGTAAAATTCTGTGTTGTATTAACCTTGGATTTATAATCAAACACTTTGATATATTGGCTGTTCGTTTATGAAAATTCATCGGGATTGCTTGATATTAAACTCCAAAGTTCAAAGCTTTGACGGTCAAGCCTAGCGTTTTTGTTATTATCAGTGATGGTGTCCGGCTAAAAAAGTTACTTTAATCGGTCCTGATTTATTTCATAGCGTAAGAGTTTCTTGAAGATTGCTAACAAATTTAAATAAGAAAATGGACTATAAATCAACATTGCCAGTGGTAAGTAAAAAAATTGTGTCTTTTGAAGACTTGCATTACTTAGGAAGTGCCAGAACAAATATAATAGTAAATGGGTATCAATAGATCGGTTCAATTTTCGTATGAGTTATGCGTGAAATGCTTGCAAACAAAAAACTTTTCTAACTTCTTGAAAACACATGCAATGATTGGAACAAAAATAAATGTCTTTCATCTTTGTCCTTCAGAAATATTTATGAATCGAATTCGAATATAAGAGGAGAACTTTAATAATGTAAATTATAGTTACCATTCAAGTTCCTCTTTGTAATACATTAGAATAAGAATGCGTCAGTAAATATATCAACTTTGATTCACCATCTCAGATCTCATGATTGTGTGTGTTTCAATGAATAATTTTACATTTTTAGGAAGATTCCTTCTAAAATATGATTTTATAGGACGCACATTTTCCAGAAGTTTTATTAAATTACTTCTTTTTCCTATACAATAAATTGAATGACATAAACTTAGCGTGGGAGAATGAGGAGAACCTGCAAACATTTCTCAGAGCTAGATTGAATCAATCGATCTTTATAGTTCATATATGAGTATATGAGGCTGTGGTATTTATTTGAAATTCATACTAGGAGATAATAAAATTGTTGCGTTTGATAAACCAACGAAATATTTAGCATTCACAATGATCACAATGTATAATATGATTGTAATAATCTAGGTGCTCCAGTTTTGTGGATTGCTACTTTTTCTTATTCCATCGTGCCATTCAGCAATTCTTCACGAGGACTGCATTCGTAGTTCAGATTGTCAGGTGGACCTGTCTCATTGTAACGATGCTTTACTAAAGTGTACTTGTCGACCATACACAGTGGAATACAACTCCACAACCTGCTTACCAGGTAATAATAGTTGTTCAGTACCTCTTATCCTTTCCATTCTGCTTATTTATTTTTCTTAAAAAATGTGTAAAAGAAAGTTTCGTAGCGCCTGAGTCGTCCTACTACTTGATTCCTAAAAGAATGTATACATTTCTTAGCTAATGGAACCTAATAAACCGATGTAACGGGTGTAACCAAGTGTTGAAAACGTCAATAAAATTAAACCGAATTTTAATGTCCCCCAAAAGCCCGGGTTTTGCACTCTGGTGTCAGTGGGAGTAGTCCTGTGTACGTCAAAGATGTTCTATTACTCATGGAAATCGTTTAAACCCCATACCTCAATTTCCCCAAAAAGCCCGGGTTTTGCACCCTGGTGTCAGTGGGAGTGGTCCTGTATACGTCAAAGATGTTCTATTACTCATGGGAATTGTTTAAAACCCATATCTCAATTTCCCCCAAAAGTCTGGGTCTTGCACGTCCTGAAATGTAGTTTCAGGGTGTTATCATGTGTAGATGATAGACATACAGTTTACTGTAAACTACCTAAGCGGCAGTTTTAAATTGATTAATAGCTTTGAACTGTTTTAATGGGCAGCAGGTTTAAAATGAGTAAGAGCTTCGAACTGATTCAATGGTTTGTTTTTGGGGTTTAATTGATGGGGGTCAGGGGGTGCGACCGATTTGACCCAAGTTCGAACTTAGCCTGTGTTAGGACCCAAGGAATAAGTGTACAAAATTTGGTGACCGTAGGTCAAGCCGTTCTCCAGTTATCGCTCGGACAGACGGACAGACGGACAGACGGACGGACAGACGGACGGACAGACGGACGGACAGACGGACTTGTCGTTCGCATAAAGTGTTTTCAACACTTAATAAAACGTTGTAAACGTTAACGACAGCTCGCACAATTCATATAGATTATCGTTCAATATTACTTATCGTGTTGCTCGATTGTATAAAATCAAAATATCATAATTTACGTTCCCCTAGACGACTGCGTTTTAATCCCGAAGCTTTAGTAATTGTTCTATGATGAATTGATTTACATCCAACAGAATATGATATAACTCGATAAAGATAGTTTCCATAACAAATACGTGAAGAAACTGAATATTGTTTCAAAACGTATTGCTTTATATAGATATATCATTCATGTTGTTTTGATTACCTATTTAAAGCAATAGCATTTAAAAAAAACAGTTGGTATATAAACCAATACGATTTCCTCGAAAACCATTTTCATGTTTCGCAATTCATATCAAACCTTAAAATTTCTTAAATTGTTTTAAATTTAGAAAAGGGGCATCCATGTCATATACATATAGATTTGGTATATAAACCAATACGATTTCCTCGAAAACCATTTTCATGTTTCGCAATTCATATCAAACCTCAAAATTTCTTAAATTGTTTTAAATTTAGAAAAGGGGCATCTATGTCATATACATATAGATTTGGTATATAAACCAATACGATTTCCTCGAAAATCATATTAATGTTGCACAATTCATATCAAACCTCAAAATGTCTCTAAATTGTATTAACTTTAGAAAAGGGGCATCCATGTCATATATATAGATTTGGTATATAAACCAATACGATTTCCTCGAAAACCATTTTCATGTTTCGCAATTCATATCAAACCTCAAAAGCCTGCTTCCATCTGCTTCTGGCACTTTGCAATTTGTCTTGATTTACATTGACAACCTGCTTCCATCTGCTTCTGGCACTTTGCAATTTGTCTTGATTTACATTGAGAAAAAGGCCGGACGGACAGACGGACGGACAGACGGACAGACAGACGGACTGGTTGACTTCATTAGCTCTAAACCCTATTTTCAATAGGCGAGCTAATAAAGGATCATGACAACTTGATCTGAAACTATCAGTTAGTTTCATAACTACGCAATTACGTTCAACAATTGATTACTGTGTACGAGGTAGGTATTTAGAGTAGGATGTTTCTGTTACTGAAATTTTCCGTCGCCACCTTCACAATCTGACAAAAACCCCGTAAGTTTTCTTCATAGGGACATGACATTTAATTACAGGTGATGAACAGCTCTACTTCCGAATGACAGAACAAAACAGTGTTAATGGATTTTATATTGACAGGTCGCTACTTTTGTTAAAATCGGAACAACATTCATTTAATTTTTGATCCAAAATGGCCATAGTTGAGGACATGAAATTCGCTGGTGTTTTATCCAATTCAGTTAGTTTGGAAGGCAAAACAAAGGGAAACTTGGTGAAAGGGATTGGAATACAATTACATCTATATCCTCAAGGATTCCATAAATTGACATGACAATTCAAGGCTGTACCCATCATCCTGATAATTACTTGTAGATTTCTAATAGAAAGTAGAAGTTAAATGAAATACGGAAGTCGAAAAATCCAAATTTTTATCACAGTCGGGTATCTATCTACACTCCCCGGGATTTTATTTCCGTCAGGACTCAAAACATTAAGAAAATTGACTATTTTATCAAAACTGACAACAAAATCCAGGCTTTATATTCTACATGTTCGTGTTGAAACATTAAATATGGCTATATACTCGGAAAAAATATGGTTGCCTGTTTAAATATGGGGCATACTGAAGTAGTTGTGAATTGTGAAGGATGTCTTATCATCAGAAAGCTTTCAAGAGACTCACTTTCCCTCATTTTTCCCTTTTACTTGGAAAAGTTCCGAGGCATTCCCAGTGCAGGATAGCCTAAATATTATTTTGTGTTTTTTTGCATGGCCAAAGCGGTGTTTAAAGGGATAAACTTGATCCAACTTCTAAAGGAATCTTTCATTGTGATAATTTAGGTACCCTATTGGGATTCGAGTGCCAAACAGATGCTCAATGTGCCGTAAAAGTACCAACTAGTGGATGTGTCAATGGTGTTTGCGCTTGTGGCGACGGCTTTGCACCTTATCGTCGTCACACTTGTCTGCCACGTAAGACACGAATTTATTTAACGGCAATTTTACTTTTCAAAAGCCTTGGAGGTGAACTCGGACTTGGCTTACATGCAATAACCAAATGACCGTGTTTCCTTTTGCAATAAATGACGGGGGCAAAAACACGGTTGTTCGAGTTTCATGCTGTAAGGCTACTCGCACATAACATAAAGTCGGACTATTTTTCAAAAGACTGTGTACTATGGGGCAGCGCATAGTAAACTAATCGGATTTTTTATTTTTCTTGAAATTGAGACATATTTTAAAGCCAATTCATTCCTTCAATTTAGCTGCCAAGCTTGGAGAGATCTGTTTCGATAACGATCAGTGTTCCCTCGCGGTTTCGGGAACCCAGTGCAAATTCGTTGTGCCGAGAGTCTTTGGAAGATGCCATTGTGAGCCGGGAAAGAATCTTGACGCTATGAGGCAGCAATGTGTTTCTCAGGGAGTCAGTAAGTTTCTTTCGGTTTTGTTCGCTTAAATACTAAAAAACTACTGAATATAAGCGATTTTTATCAGTTTATAAGCTAGTTTATTTGATGCCGATGGAAGCTTATATATGTAGAAATAACGATTTGCATTACGTCTCAGACTGACCATTGTTTTCATATCCAGTCACTGCGCTTGCCAACTTAAATATTTGCAATTCGAACTATGGGATGATGATGATGATTCATGAACCTGGCCTTGGAATTCCAAACTTTATTTTCCACGGTCCATTTACCTGTGCCTAATTTAGCAGAAGAAGAGTCTAAAACTGTAGCAGAATGTTAAAATCCAGCCTATATCTGGTATTAAAGGCATAATTACAACAAAAAATTGAAAAGGCTAATGGACATATATAGAAACCTTGTAAATCAGGCAATAAATTATGTTTATTGCCAAACTTGAAGGGAAAACTTAAAAAACTTACAAGAGGCTATAAGTTCTCATCCAACAACGAAAGAAGATGGTTATAGAAGTTAGAGGAGGATAATAGAAAGGGAAGGTACTAAATTAGCTTCCACTTTAAGAGACGACCAGGTACCATCTGCTTTCTCCCTGATAATATAGCATAGCACAGGCCTCACGTTTTCTCCAGCTCCATTTATATTTTTATATGAACCTTAATGGCTTTCAGAGATTGGACAATCTTGCAAGGGAGATAGTGAATGTACGGTGGCGAATGCATATTGCCAACGAAAAATGGATGGGAATTCTGTGTGCACTTGTGAAATTGCGTTTTCTCCATCCGCTGACGGTTCTCGATGTTTACCAACATATAGGGGCTTGCTCTCCGCAACTTCCTTGGGATACCCTTGCCAAGCTAATCTCCAGTGTCAACTTGCGGATCCTAATTCCATATGCAATTCTGGCATCTGTGACTGTGTCGCTTCCAATAGTACGAGCTGTAATGCCGGAAACACCGGATGCCACCGCAGCACGTTTCAAGTAAGAATTCAATGAATTGAATAAGAGTTTTCTTGAATGATAGGACACGATTCTTCTCCTTCCGGTATGAAAATAAGACATTAACGCCGCGCCCCCATGATAAGTGGATAGAGCGTCAGAGCGTTAAAAATTATTTGTAATTAGAATGTCCAGTCGTTTCAAAATATTTACATTTACCAGAAATAGTTTCATCATAAACAGTTTTTCCAACAATCAACAATAACACTACTTTGAATATTATCAACCTTCAGTTGAAAGCTGTTTGCTCGTGTGAAAGTTTGAGACTGAAACATCACAGCATATGAATAACAAACGTTGTCATTTTGAATTGAGAATAGCTTCGCTCAGAATTTATGAGAAAGCTAGGATTTTTTGGTTGATAGGATTCATTATAATTTCTAAATGATCAAGCAAATTAATTGACCCATATTCTGTTATTTAAGACCATCCAATAATATAATGACCGGTCAGAATTTCTACAAATGACCGGAAAATAAAATAATTACCTAAATGTTAGCTACTTCCGGGTCTGACTAACAAGGGAACATTCCCAACTGTACCACCCCGATATTTTTTAAACTAGTCTCATTCGAAAGCTTAGGTCAAATGATGAAACTTTAACATTGGAACTATAGGCCGCTAAAATATACTTGACCTGGTAAAGTAGTATCCCTATAGTAAATCCACGTTTGAATTTCGAGGAAAGGCTCGTTCGAGCGCAATGTTAATTTGGAGGGTCCTCCAATGTTAACTCTCTATCTCCGACGCGACTTTCTGGTGAAACGGGAGAAAGTCGACTTTCTCTTCTTCCTCCCCTTCTCACTATCGCTAATTTTAAACGTAAACTGCGCAGTCCCTGTCCTTCCGACCTACTTTACCAGGCCAAATATATTTTAGCGGCCTATAGTTCCAATGTTAAAGTTTCATCATTTGACTTTAGCTTTCGAATGAGACTATAGTTTAAAAAATATCGGGGTGGTACAGTTGGGAATGTTCCCTTGTAAGTAATCTTCAAAATTAATATAATATGGTGTAAGCGCTAGAAAAACAATTATTTAAAAACACCAACTCTTTAATTGTCCTTCAACTTTTACACTTGCTGGCAACAGCTTGCTTGAATATTTTATATTCGCAAAAAGCCTTCTTAAAAAGACTTTTTTTCTTTGTTCAATGAACCGCGAGTCAAAATATTGAATAAATGACTCCAAATTTGTGTATCTTTTGAAATATATTACGTATTAGAATTATTATTAACATCAGTCAATGTTGATGTCTTTAATCCTACTCATCTGGAAGACGTCCCACGACGTCCGCCGTTGGGCGACTAGCACGGACCAATATTTTGCCTTTGTCTTGTAGTTGTTTATAAAGATAAATTGTAAAATACATTTTGTTATCATTCTTGTCGGTCATCCTATTACTAGGCAATGTTATGAATGGCAAAGAATGGATTTATAGATACAAAAATTTAGACGCAAAATGTCCAAACCTTCGTCCTAAAATTGTAAACAACAATCAAAACTGAATTCCTGAATATTCTAGTGTTTCTAAAGGACCTAAAAAATAGCACCGCGATTTTAGGGAAAAATGAATGTGCTCGTCAACATCATCGTGTATTATATCATTCGCGTCCTATAATTATTGTTTTCTTTTTCCACTCGACATTCTTTGCTCCTAATATTTACTACATCAACTTCATTTGCTCCGATACGTAACAGTTTAATTGTATAATTTCAGTATTTAATTTATTACTTCCTGTCTGATAGAACCTAATTTAGTTGGTGGGTTGATTCTGAATTATATAGAAGAAATAGAATCCTAGACTGTTTCAAATTCAAACCCGAACGAAAGATTCCATTCCAAGTCAAATCGGTACAATCTGAAAACATTACATAACTCTTCTATATTGAAGATTATAATTGAAGACCCAGCAGGCCTAATTCACTTGCTAATTTAAAGGAGACATGATATAAATTTCAAAATATCTGCAGTATAGTAGAGTTATTGGGATTCGTATACTCAGTTTTATTGCATTTGCAAGTAATGACTGTGACTGTCTTAGAAAATTATAGTATAACATACTGTAAAAGGGTACAAGGAGATTGGATAACAACCTCAAAGTCTTTTCAGTCCTAGATTTGCCAAGACGAGACAGCTTTAACCACCGACTCAAGGAATTGACATCGGCTTTTGGCTGGGGTTCAACCTTATAAATTGGCTTCGAATTTGCTAACAATCCCCTGGTATATTAAACGAACTGGTTTTAACCTTTCTATTGCCAAATATTAATTAAACTGACATTCAGCATCCGTCAGCAATGAAATTCCATAATATCAATGTTTTTCATAATCATCAGCCTGTATTGACACTAATTTGTTAATTGAAGCTTTCTGGTCGTGTCGACGTAAAGTTGTAGAAATAGAAATAGGCTTTTAAATAGGGATTGATTTTATTGAGATCGTCTTTGCTCAAACTGGAAAGAAAAATATGAATAGAGCAGACGTAAACTTCGCCCACAACTGAATATACTAAAAAGTTATAAAAAAAGCAATGGAATCTACCGTAAACCTTGACATAAGGTTAGTGTCCCATAGCATAGGAGTTATTTTTTAACCCTAACAAATTGGAAAGTAAATCGGGAGGGAATTATTGTTTCATTCCCAATCGTATTTTAAGCCGTTTGAAAAAATACGTTATTATGAAGAGGCGTTTATTTTACGATCTAAGGTTCAAGCCCGTCCGATTTTCAAAATATCAAAAGTCATTGATATACCACAAACGCCATAAACGAGTGAGTTGATTGATAGCACAATAATTCTGGGTTTTAACTGCTTTCGAATCTTTGTTTCCTCTTGTCGATTCATCTCTTCCTCCCTCACATTTCAACCCACGAAACTCATAAGTACATAATAATTAACTTTTAGATTGTAAGGATTTACGGGTTATTAGATTTTTTATATCAAATAACGACAATCCATCACATGGTTTGATCAAGGAAAATATGATTCTTAGAAAAAATTAATCTGATCCCAGACTCCACATCAAAGGATTGATCAAAATCCTACTTTATGCTACATCAACAGAAGTTTATTACAACAGCCAACGGCTAAATTGGAACTTTAATGACCTAATCTAAAACAAAAACAATTCTCATCATCTAATAAAACATGCCATATTTTTATAAGCTTCCCTAATTGCTTATCTACACTGGAACTTTGTCAATGAAATTAGTGTTCATTCTATGAACTTTGGGCTCAAGTCTAACAACCTGATATTTAGTAGAAATGATTTACTTTGCAGTGCCACGGGGATGGATCCTGTATTTCTTGGTATTTCGTGTGCGATGGAAAGAGGGACTGTCAGGGTATGTAACTGATTAAAAATGATGTAATTAATCTTAGATTCAATTTAACCAGCCTCCCTTTATCTTATTGTCAGATGGATCCGACGAGATCTGTGAGGTCGTGGAGAAATGTCCCAGACAAGCATTCCAATGCAGGGGAAAACCACCACCGTCTTCGATTGAAGAAAGTGGATATTCATCCTTAAAGACCAACACTACTCTAATAAAATGCATTTCACGTGCGAAAGTGTGTGACGGAGTTTCGGATTGTAAGTAAAAGTAACCATTGAAATATTTAGTGAATTCATTGTCGACAAATCCATTTTCGGAATTTACGTTTCAATTTACTTTCTTTATAGTAGTAACAAATAGTATTTTATTATTTGTGCCCAAATTCGATTTATTTTTCCACTGGTTTCCCAAGTCCGATGATAGAAACAAAAATTTCCTTGGAGGAATGAAAAAACAGGAAGTTTGGATGTCAAGATGTCTTGTAGAATTGTATACAATAGGAACCTGTTATCGCTTCTGCTTTCCTGGAAAACAAAGCATGAATGAAATTTTTTGATAAACAATAACATATCTGACAGTTTTGCGTCGTTTACTCCTTAGAAGATGATTATCTTGACACCATCCATACAAACACCATGAAATAACAATTTCAAAGTGTTATAATTTACCCGAACGATGCCTGATTTGCATGATTTCTATTAGAAAATACCACATACCAGTTTTGAACACTGTTAATTCTTCACACGAACTTTCATGATTTCTATTAGAAAATACCACATACCAGTTTTGAACACTGTTAATTCTTCACACGAACTTTCATTAAAGCAGAACATCTACTCATGAGTTCCTATTTAAACGGTATCAAGTTCAATCAGATTTATGTACCGTATAACCTTTTCCGGAATTGGAGTAAGAAAATAATTAAAATTCCGAGACATACATTTAACTGAAACGGATCTGCTAGGTTCAATAAAAGCTGTTTGTTTCCAAATCCAAATCCGACAGTTGTGGAAGTGCCTTGTCATATGAGGAAGTAAATATTTACAATTTACTCCATTTCCGACGACGACTTGTAATTTCCCTTTACAATGACAAAAGAAAGGTAATTGAGACCCTTTACAGGTGTATGACAAATACTGAGTGGTTGACTATTTTCTTGAGGTTTAATGGATAGCGTTAGATTGGCAGGCTTTCTGCTTGTTTTGACGTTTTACGCTTTAATTCTAGACTTGGTGAACTTCTGAGGAAAAGGATTTCGAAAAAAGCAGCCATGTTATTAACGGCTTGAAGACGACTAACTAGTGTTTAGATAAAGCGTACTGATATTTAAGGTTGTAGCAAGTAACCCTAATTATATTGCATGTTACCCTTAAGGGTGAATTTCAACATTATTGATTATTCTCTATTATCCAGTTATATGACTTTTAACAAACTTCCTCGCTTTATGTCTCAACTTATATACAAATCTTTCGATTCCGTTTTATATAACATTTCATCCCTACAGAACCACCTTAACGCGGTATACAGCTTTTTTATGAACCATCCTCCAAGAACATGTATTAGCGACTTTTGAAGGTCCAGTAAACATGGTATAGCACTTTAATGATGGACATCCACATTTACAGCTTCATACAATATTGACATTCGTTTAATTTACAAATTTTACAATAAGTAATCTAACTTTATTGATAAAGTAAATTAACTCAATACTCGCCTCAGGAATGAGATTATGGTGTGATACTTTCAAGGGCGATCGTAGAAGCTCAAGTAAAACCATTTTGAGATTACAATTTACAAGACATTCATGCGTCTGAAGATAAGATTGTATACTTAAACTCTGAGAGTTAATTTTAGGTCTTGTGCTATATTAGTAAATAGAATTATTTATGTAAGTTTTATTTATACGTGGCAAGTTGTCTTCAAACTCGCTTAATGAATAATATCCATTTATTACACTCATTATTTAGCAAACCAATTCAGAACACTGCTTTTATATCATAAATCATTAACAAATTTAAACCTTTTACCATTAATCTTATTATTAGTTGACCTATGTGAGGAATTCAATAAGATTTAAAAATTGGCCAAAGATGGTTTATCCAGGGAAAAATCGTAATTTAAAACGAGTTAGAAGAAAGTAATAAAGTTGATGTTTCCCTCATTTGTTCTACTCTATAGACTCCCTCTGCCTTTGTATGGATCTGTGATTGGTATTTTAAATTCCAGGTAAAGACGGGGACGATGAAATAGGTTGTTCGGGGAAGGAATCCTGCCCACCAGGGACATTCCAATGCTCAACAACAAAGGAATGCTTACCGGAACATCACTTTTGCAATTCCGTTGCGGATTGTAAGGATTTCTCGGATGAAAATGAACAAGAGTGCCGCTTGGAATTCCAACCTGCAGAATTCTGCCCCTTCAGATGTGCAAACGGACTCTGCCGTTCTTCTGCTATAGTCTGCAGTGGAGTAAATGGCTGTGGAGATTTCTCGGATGAAAAGCTTTGCTCAGTTTGCCGTAAGAACTGTAATTTTTTCCTCTTGATCTTCATAAAGATCGAACCAGAGATTGAATTGTTTTTGCTAATCCCTTCTATGCATAGCGTAAAAATCCTGATCCTAATTTTATCCCAATTATATGTAGGTGCACAATTTATCATTCCTTACCATGATTTGACAACGAAAAAGAGTTTTAAACACAAAGATGAAACCACGAAATATGTTATTGTTTTTCTGAAAATACTACCCACTAGGATACTATGACATTTCGGAAGAGATTCAAAATCCCCATGTATTTTCAGCAAGCCAAAAATATTGACCAAAATAGTAGCTCTCTTGCATAAGCTCTTACGATAGTAACAATCTGATTGTTTACAAATTGTGCTTTCTCTTATCAAAATATAAAGAACTTTTTCTATTTTTGTAAACAACAACCATATATGCTTAAGAGTCGAATTGAAGCCTGAGGTTGAGGAGTCTGCAGTTTGCTCTGAGCTACAAAAAGCGTAGATGGTCAAGTAACCATTTCAGAAGACTACCTGTATTAAGATATTTTTGGGTGAAAGAATCACTAGACACTATAAAGAGAGAAGAATAAACCATTCAAATGCATATAGCAAAGTATCGGAGAGCAATCATCGAATTAGCAAATCATATTATATAATATACATATTTATATAAATATATTATATAATATACATATTTATATAAATATATTATATAATATACATATTTATATAAATATATTATATAATATACATATTTATATAAATATATTATATAATATACATATTTATATAAATATATTATATAATATACATATTTATATAAATATATTATATAATATACATATTTATATAAATATATTATATAATATACATATTTATATAAATATATTATATAATATACATATTTATATAAATCCCAACCAGCACGAAACTGTGTAAAAAGTATCTTTTATGTACACGCAACTTCATAACGAAAAGGTTCTGAAGTTGCACATTTTTTATGTGCTGATTCCATACTGAATTAACTGTACTGCGCCTGTACTGCAAGGCCGCGTTATCAACGGTACTGGAATTGTATGTACCGAATCCGCACGTATGATTGAACGCATGTATACATAATCAATACAAATTCATGATGCTTTCAACGCCAGTTCAATGCTAAATTAATACGTTATGGGTGAAGTTGTTTCGTTATGATTTCAATGACAAATAAATACATAATCACTGTTAGAATTTTCATTACAAAAACAACAATTTTTATTATATCGGAATGCTTTTAAATTATAATACAGAATACGTAAGAAACTCATTAAAATTTACACATTACGCTACAATTTAACATTACATGACATTACATTTTGTATAAAAAAAATTACATTTAATTGTTAAATAATATTATTTACTGGCCAGAACTTCAGATTTTACCCTTTTAATAAATAATAACTTACCATATGATTTGATGACTTCATCAGTTCTGTGAGCCTTCCATGATGACTGTGGAAGGGACATCGAATCTTGCAATAAAATTGTTGGATTCTTCGTCCCTGTTCCTGGTCATTGTTGACCCATGTCCAAGGTATAACGCTGTATATGTTTTTCGTTGTGAAATTTACAAAGGAAAACGACTTCAAATTATTTGAAAAAAGGAAGGAACTCCGACATTTTGAAGTAACTCTGCTGAGATGTGTAGACGGTATGCTGCGAAGAACGAAGAAGGAAGTGTACTTTGCCGGCTTTTCAGATTTTGTCGTTTGTTGAACTTACCAGCATTGATTCAGTATCAAAACGACATTGTTGGCTATGGCATCTGTCCATTGACTTCACATGAGTGAATTCGGTACCCTTTCGATAACGCGAACCCCCATATGTACTCGTTATGAAATATGCATCACAAAATCAGTACATACATGTCGAATGAAATACCATTGTGGTAATGACTGTACTGAATTAGTACTGGGCTCGAATATATGGTCGCGTCACTAGATATTCAATGCATTTTCAGTACTGTACTCGCACGACCGAGACCGTAGTGTCACTGTATTCACATAATATGTACTTGTATTTCAGTCGCAGTATGTTCATGACAATTTATGCACCAGATATGCATTACTTCTATGCGATGTTGAGCAATACTAGATATAATGCATTAATTCAGTATGTTTTTAGCATTTCATTTTCATATACATAAGATCTCGTTACAATTTCAGCAAATCGCAGCGATTCTTATGTACGAAAACATCATTCGTGCTGGTTGGGATATATTATATAATATACATATTTATATAAATATATTATATAATATACATATTTATATAAATATATTATATAATATACATATTTATATAAATATATTATATAATATACATATTTATATAAATATATTATATAATATACATATTTATATAAATATATTATATAATATACATATTTATATAAATATATTATATAATATACATATTTATATAAATATATTATATAATATACATATTTATATAAATATATTATATAATATACATATTTATATAAATATATTATATAATATACATATTTATATAAATATATTATATAATATACATATTTATATAAATATATTATATAATATACATATTTATATAAATATATTATATAATATACATATTTATATAAATATATTATATAATATACATATTTATATAAATATATTATATAATATACATATTTATATAAATATATTATATAATATACATATTTATATAAATATATTATATAATATACATATTTATATAAATATATTATATAATATACATATTTATATAAATATATTATATAATATACATATTTATATAAATATATTATATAATATACATATTTATATAAATATATTATATAATATACATATTTATATAAATATATTATATAATATACATATTTATATAAATATATTATATAATATACATATTTATATAAATATATTATATAATATACATATTTATATAAATATATTATATAATATACATATTTATATAAATATATTATATAATATACATATTTATATAAATATATTATATAATATACATATTTATATAAATATATTATATAATATACATATTTATATAAATATATTATATAATATACATATTTATATAAATATATTATATAATATACATATTTATATAAATATATTATATAATATACATATTTATATAAATATATTATATAATATACATATTTATATAAATATATTATATAATATACATATTTATATAAATATATTATATAATATACATATTTATATAAATATATTATATAATATACATATTTATATAAATATATTATATAATATACATATTTATATAAATATATTAATATATTATATAATATACATATTTATATAAATATATTAATATATTATATAATATACATATTTATATAAATATATAAATATATTAATATATTATATAATATACATATTTATATAAATATATAAATATATTAATATATTATATAATATACATATTTATATAAATATATAAATATATTATATAATATACATGTGTCCCATGTGTTTACTGTCGTTCCCTAACCCTAAACACACAAAATATCGAAAATCTCAAATTGCCCCAGTCATAGAGTTAAATTACATGCGTCATTCGAAAGCCCTTGATCATAGCTTTCGAATGACGTATCACACATATATGTTTGTTTTTTGACCTTTTTGACCCCTCCCCACCCGTCAGGGGATGACCCCACCCCCAAATCATATACACCATTAAATAGCCCTTGACCGTAGCTTTCCATCGATGTATCACACATGGGGGGTTACTATTTGAAAAAATGTTGACCTTTGACCTTTCCACCCTTGACCTTTGACCTGCAAGGCCCCCAAACGAACTTGACCTCCGCTTGGATGTCCTATATAGATATCCGAAAGAAAAATTTGAAAAAGTTAAACCGTTCTCGAGTTATCGCGATGACAGACGGACAGACAGACGGACGGACGGACAGACAGACGGACGGACGGACAGACACCATCAACGAAAACATAAAGTATCTCCGATACTTAATAAAGGGTAGTACCAGTAAGGGCACGAACACTTTTGATCTTGTCTTTCACAAATAAACTCTTGACAACATGAATTCTCATGCGGCGGACGTCTGAGTCGTAGTCGTCTAAGTCGTCTTTGACATAGACTTGACCATTAAATTAAACTAGAAGTCGTAAAGCCTTTGTTTTAATTTAGTTTTTGGCAAGGAGGTATTTAATTTGTAAAATATCAACTTTCTTGAGAAAACAGCAGTAATTTTAAATTGTACGGAAAACAAATTTTCTAACAACGGGTTTGCCAATTGGCAGGATGCATGATTTTCTAATCGTGATTTTAATCTTAATGACAATTTTTTCAGGGTGTCCTCGAGTTTTATGAAGAACCAGACTGGAAAAAAAAGTTAGTGAATCGGGATCTCACCATAAAATAATTTAGTCCATTTTGTTTTGAAATTAACCAAGTATCAAAGGAATTTGAAATTGACTGCATAGAATTGGTACTCTGATCTAGTAATTCAGACGGAAGAAATCTTGGCAGATACATTACAATACTTTTATGTACAAATCGGTGAAAAAATGGAAATCAATCTAAGTAATAGTTTAAACATTAATGGTTTCATAATGCCTGTCTATGGTCATGAAATTGCAATAAAAACATGTTCAACTTTTTACTGTATTGGAAAAAAGTTCTTAACACAATCAGTCCATGTTTCATTAATCAAAGTAGTCGATTTGTTGAGCTTATGATGGTTTGTCGACTTTTTCCCCTGTTACAGAATCAAGATTCATTGCATCAGAAATGATCAACGTTGCTAAATTAATTTGGCTTCAAAAAGATTTCGCAAAATCTGATCCAGCAACAAGCCTTCAAATCCAATGCGCCTTTGGAATTAAGAATAATCTCTTTAATCAGTCCAAAGAAGCTGAGAATCCATATTTGATAAATTCACATGAAACAATGTAATAAACAAAATCCTTGCTTAAAAGGAATTCCCCATCCCGGTTTTTAAACGCTTGGTAAACACCAATAATATAATACCGTTTAGCATTTTTTCCAGCATATTTATAAAAATTTGCGTCGAAAGTTTTTTTCTTAATTTATTAGCTTAGAACGGAGAACTGGATTTAGAGTTAGCGTTACACAAACATTATATAGATCAGATTGTCTTAAAGCCAGCATTTCGTTTGATGTGTTAATGTGGGAACATTTGCTCTTGTTGCTCAACCCTATTGTATTTTCGGATGACAGTGGCATGAAAGATATCATTATCAAAGAATCAAATCAGGGTATCAAATGCTGGTTAATATAAGCATAACAAAGAATTGTTTGATGTCAAAATAGTGAAACTTTGCGCTGGTAAACGGCAATAATATGGGTAGAGATTGTGGGAATTCTGGGTTCAATGTTAAGTAAGGAAGGGAGACATACTAATTTATATCGATAAATTAAGCCAATTGAAGTTTTCAAGGTAAACAAGTTCTTCGGGCTCGAGTCGACGGAGCATTAAGGAAGAGTCTTCATGTACTTTCAATTACTTGAAAGCTTTAAGCCAATAGACTACGTTGCGGCAGTGACCGAGCTCTAATACGATATTAACTGCACTTTTTTCGCTCGTTTCGCGGATTTCCCAAGTATTTTGTACTTCAATTGGAATTAATTATACATATTAAAATTAACGTGGAGTAGAGCATCGGAAGATTTGCAGACTTTGAACTAAAAACATGAATTCGTAATGATACCACCAAAAAAACATATGCCTAAAACAGAACCACCGAGACTGGCTTTGCTTGAGTAATGGTGAGAGTATAATATTAGTTCCTTACTCGGATTGCATGAATTGGTTGTAATACGCTTACAGCTTCGTCATATAAAACCATCTTTCTTCAAGTATAGACGAAGTAAGATTTAGTTGAGAAGAAATCAGAGCAAATTTATGGCATCATTTGTAACACTGAACCTCGACTATCGGATCGTTTTACGGAGTACATTCATTTCGGAGCTGTGATTAAGTCTCATGCTGATTTGTTGGGAGTTGCCTCGAATCGGATCCGAAGACCTTTCAACCCAGGATGATGAAGAAACCAATTCCGTGTTTGTAATATGGTAATCTCCGTAAGTTTATCAAAGACGCTGTGTATTTTTAATATATTCGTTCCCACGTTCTTCTTAGTTTTATGAACCAGTGTTTATGCGTATCAAATCGAATATTGAGCAAGGACATCATACTCTGTAGTTGTAGTTGTGAGTGAGTTCAAGATTTTTTAAAACGGGATGTAAATATTTTCGAGGGAAGACACTAACGCTAGATACACCAGTGGACCTAGGATGTCTGGAATAGAACCTTTCGATTAAATTGTTAATTTAACGAACATAGCATGGAAGTTTAACCCGCTTTAAAAACATACACCTACATTTTCAACTTATACCCTGTTTCAGTGCAAATTGTAATTTCACGACCCGGCTCGACGTGACTTTTATATGAAAACGTAAATATCTTCCCTGTAAACGAAAGAAGGGAAAGATTTCAGGACGATTACCTAGTCTAGCCCAACGACACACAAATTACAAGAAACAAGATTAAATGTCAATTTAAAACCACAGAGGAAAATCATAATGATACAACCGCAATCTCTAGCTGCTCTGATGAAGTAAAAAATTTCGTCCGTTTATCCACACCAATGGTTCATTCCACATTCCGTGCAACCTCGAAATTAGTCAGATAATATTTTTGGATTTTGTTACAAGGTCAGAAAGAGCTTCATTCATCGTTGATTTATTGGATCATTCATTCCCATGAATGAGATGTATTTTACAAATGTGTAGATCCAGATGTGCAAACACAAATTGAATTGGAATGATCAACATGAACAGAATCCAACCCAGGATTTCTGAAGATCTAGATAAAAGCATGGAAACCGGAAGAGATTTTTAAGAAAATATAGATAAGCGTGTGTTTGAATTTAGATTAACTACATATTTCCAGCTGCTCGAAAGCCGTCTTCTAGAGCATCTTGAACAGTGTTTGAGTATTTGCAATTACAATTTATGGGGAGATTCGGGTAAAATTGTTGTTTTTATGAGAAGAAGTGACGGACTGAAGGTTGAGAGAAAGTATTGCTCGGGGAAGAAGATGCGCCTGACTAGAACTTTCCCCAACATTGGATTTAGTATGTCTGGACGGCGGTAGCTAAAAGCAAGAAAACCCTTCATTCGGATAGAGAAATGATGTTGGCGTTACTCTGAGCATCCAGACTCAGTCTGTCCTATAAACTGGAGAAACGTGGGGTAGGAATTCCAATTGCTGGAAGTCAAAGTCAAGCTTTAGCTTTTGGTACAGAAAGAAGTCGAGTACCTAATCTCTCAGGACTCCACGTACTCATGAAGTTTCTCAGCCGATTCTTAGGGGCAACGTGGACACTTTTAGACAAAAACAGATAATACTTGAAAACAACGGGAGACAAAAACATATTTTTGTTAATTGTACTAATCCCCATTAGTTAACTCAGCAACGACTATACAATTTACCTCCAATCGGTACCCGATCCTGGGATTGTAGTTTTACGGAATCGTCACGTTTACGGTGTTACCACTTGGTCATATGTAAGATAACTGCTCAGATATTTGATTGTTGTTCTTGAAAAATATACGTTGGCTTCTAGGCCTTAAATGTTAAACTTTCATGGCCAGATAGGAAATAGCGTTGTAAAACATCCTGTGCAAAAACCAGACTACGAAAATGAACGATAAATACTTTACAAGTATAGAAAAGTATTTCATATTTATGGGAACAGTTCATTCCACTTTGACCGCTACTTTCACTCAGCATTGCTTTGTTTTATGAACGCGATAAAAATTTGTAGCCGAGTAATATCAATAACCTCAAACTAGCTTTAGTGATAATTTCTGTTGAAAGTTCTAACACCGTGGCTAATTCAGTGCAAGAAATGGCTATAACTAAAGCCAGACAGAAAGGAAGCGTCTGTTTCTAGTAGCCATGAACTAATTATTGGACGCGGTTGGCTGGTCTCAAATCCATAAGTGACAATTACTTGACTCTCCACAGCACTGACCTTCATGGCAGTCTACCCCTCTTATTGATTGTTGCGAAGAATCCATATCGCACAAAATCACCATGGATAACTTTAACATCAGTTCCAGTGCTCACGACGAGAACTATTTGATTGGAATGCATAGTAAAGACCATCAAGATTTGAACTTCGATAGACTGTTAGAAGATAACTTAACTTTTATTGGTTCAATTAATGCCACCAACTCCACAGGAGTTCCATATACACGGGATGAATTCTTAGCAAAATTCGAACAGTTAGTACTGGGTTTGATTTTTGTCCTGACTCTGGCCGGAAATTTCCTTGTGTTACTGGGGATCTACTTCCGAAATCAGAAGATGACAAGAATGTACTACTTTATTTTACATCTCTCGATAGCCGATCTCACGACGGCCTTCTTTAACGTCCTTACTCAACTCTTCTGGGAATTTACTCATCGGTTCCAGGGAGGTTCGGTTATGTGTAAATTCGTCAAATACTCTCAAATCCTGGGACCCTACTCTTCTTCCTACATCCTCGTAATGACTGCATTAGACAGATACCAAGCTATTTGTTACCCCCTGAGTAACTGCTCCTGGACGGCTGGGCGATCTAAATTGATGTTGGGAACAGCTTGGACTCTCTCGTTCCTCTTCTGTCTACCTCAGCTCCATATATTCAACTACCAGGAAGTCAATCCGGGGGTGTTTGATTGCTGGGGCACTTTTCAACCATATTGGGGAGAGAAGGCTTACATTACTTGGTACTGTATTACCGTGTTTATAATCCCCTTGATAATCCTGATCTTTGCCTACTCCTGCATAACCCGAGTTATCTGGCTCAACTTCAGCATGAAGAACGCGGCTTTTAAAGAGGAGCGACCGAGTAAGAAATCCCTCAAAAGAGGCGATTCCGATGACATGGACGACGATAAGATTATCGAAGAAAAGAGCTTCGAGGAGAATGAAAGTCCGATATTCCGAGAAAGAAATAAATACTCATCCGAGAAACATTTAAATACCCGAAACCATCGTTCATCAATCCTCTCTCATACTGTGGAAACTAATCCAGCCAAACATCTCGAGGTTTGCTGGCACCAACGGAATGAAGGGGCCAAAACTAGAATGTCTCTGAAAATATCGAAAACGAATATTCTTCCACTCTCCCACAATCATCAGTGTCAGTCTTGTTCTGAGAGCCAAGAGGGTGAAAGTAACTCAGACCCTGCTTCCCGTACTTCCTATTATGACGGACAGTACCTGTCAAATTTGCAGTCGTACAAGAACGAGGACCTTTCGAAACAAAAACAGTCCTTATTACCCTTATCTCATGAAAGCCATGTCACAATTATGTCTAATGGAACGGGCTCCACTCGCGGTATACTGAGTCAGGACAACAAGAAGAACAATGACAGAAGGACGAAATGGAGATCCATGTCAGCCAGATTCAAAATACCGGATCCCGTGTGGGTGACCACTCAAGAGCTGGAAATTGACGGTTTTAATGGAGGTGACTTTGGGAAGAAGCCGTCGAAGCAGAATCTCTTATCCACGTTTCAAAGAGGGAACAGAACTTCTCGTCAACCGTCAAAGTCCCCTATTGTCAAGAAGCCGTCTACATTTGCAAACAACCAGGCTTTCATTCAGCCCAGGACTCATTCTGTCAAAGGAATTTCTCGTGCTAAGATCAAAACTGTCAAACTGACAGTGACGGTTATATGCTGCTACATCATTTGCTCCACACCTTTTATTGCTGCCCTTTTATGGTCTGCCTATGATCCCTATGCTAAGGAGCATCCCTTCTTTTTTGGTAAGCGTTTTATTTATTTCTACGGATTTGCATGAAACTTAACTACTCTCCATTTTCTCTTCTTTGAGATTTGAGATCAAGAGTTCGTTTTTAGTACGTTTTTAAATTGGATGTCCTTTTATCGTTGTCCAAATTATAATTCTTCCATCCTTAATCAACTCAGTTCATTTATAGGTTACATAGAATTTAGACAATTTCAATATGGTTGATGGAGTAAGGGAAGAAACGAAGCGACGAGATCACATTTCATGCTTGAACAGTGAAAAAGAGTAAGAGGGCTATATTTCGAGTTCTAGGTTCAATCACCCGGTTGTGGCCTTACGGTTTGGGGCAAAGGCTTACGGCAGAAAGTACTGATAAATATTGCTTAGGCTGCCTTAAGGGTTTTGAGTTCTGCTTACAAACTTATCAAAAGTACCAGAGACTTGAAAGAACTTTCCTCACTTTTTTGTCCTGATGTCTGGGTTGTCGAGGTCTATCGGTTAATGGAGTTGGTTTGCTTGCCAAATGTCAACTGTGACGAATAGAAAGGTTTATATTTTGAACCTGTATAAGGGTTTCTAAGTCAATACACAGTACAGCATCAACTTGATAAGTGGTCTAAACTGACAAAATTCATTTCATGACGTAAAACCTAAATTCCATCCGACTTATCGCAATCGTGAAAATGACAGTTGAGGTTTGATTAAGTTTTGAATATTAGCTTTTTAAGATATTTTACAAAGTTTTAACGTAAAGCATATTCAGCGGAGATATACATTTTTATGATTTTTTATTTTGCTACAGGCTTTGATAAGTCGTAAATAAAATCAATGAAATGTGAGTGGGGGTGGATTTTGCATTCTTCCACCTTTATTCTCTAAAAGATTAATATAGAATAAAAGTTAATTTACAATAACATATTTTGATGGTTACCAGATTCTACAAAAACCTATTGAAATCTATTAACAACTGCTTTCGGTGGTGGGTGGGTCGATAACAAGTATTTCATGGGGTGGGTGACTTGAATCCTTTGCACGGTTAAAAGTTAAAACTTTTGCCAACCAATTAATGTTTCTAGTTCTTTTTCTGGGATAATGAAGTCTTTTCCCCTTAAGAGTGTCAAAAGTAAAGAACAAAGTTTCACTTAATAATTGAAACTCCATGTATGTTCTGCTCAAGAGTCTAGATACGGCAGGTGTCTATGTAAACTGACTCAACATTAGATATCAAGTCACATTTGTCTCTTCCTACATTATGGAAATACTATCCGTATTCATATATATGTGAAATCCTTATTAAAGATTTTTACTATAAATAGGGGGTCACTAACTTTTTTACATATGTTTTTCCACTTCCACTTTATCAAGGGCTTTTCTACGTAGAATGAAAAACTAAGAGGATTATTATTAAAGTAATTTTTGTTTCTGGAGCTGTCACAGTTACACTTACAAGTAGGTTTCTTTTCAACCTGAATTATATAGATAGCTATACCATATAAAAAATTGGAAACTGTAGTGGATCCAGTTCGTGTCCCAGAATCCAAAGTCGTAGTGTTCATATATTTCCACCGTTGTGTCAACTGTACGTACTGGACGTTCGCCTACTTCTTATCAAATAAGTTTAACGTTTGATTTATGGTGGGCCATGTGTAACTTTTATTAATAAAACTACCTGAAATGTCCAACCGTTCCACTAACACAGTAAACAGACCTGTTCAGTCTGATTTTACTTGGAGATGTTTTCCTACAAACTTCAATTCATACATCATATATCATAAGGACTTTGAAGTTTAAAAATGCAAACCCAAGGGATATATCTTGAGAATTGCGGTTCTTACAATAGTATGACGCGACGTGTCCATTCGTATTGGTATACCTATACGACATCAAATATTATTATTGATGATACATATATAGTCGGGGATCGCTACCGGGTTTATAAGCCCTTGTAGTGGCAAGTCAACTTTATTGAGCCTTCTGGTATCATTGGATGCAAGGCCGTTTGATATGAACTTGTCGTTTTGTGAGACGAGATTTTTTATAACTTTCCTTGCCCCCACAAATGTATCTAACTGTACATATGGAGACGAATTATGGCCTGTTGGCCTACGCGATAATCGATCCAATTTGTGGAAGGCAGATTCGTCGACCACACTTTTAGACTTCTAGACGAATCCGTTTCGACAAAATTATTCTTATCTATTCAAAGAAATCCTCAATGTCCTTTTAACACGAACTTTCTCCTCTTTGGTTTTCTGGGCAATGGCTGATTATTTTGTCCGGATGGTTTTATATGTGACTTAAATATATGGTTCCCATGTACTCTACGATTTAGAAATAAAAAATATAAGTTCTAATTCCTCGCTTATCAACTTTCCATTTAATAGAAATCGATAACCCAAGTTATTGGAAGCCTTTAATTTTAATTAGTTTCTCCTTACAATCTAATGAAAGTTTCCAGAGTTAAACTGCAAATTGACAGTTAAAAAAGAGGTTGATAATCTTCAATTTTGTATCTAAAATGCAACCTACAACCTACAAAGTCGAAGTTTTGCAAACCCTCTACGTTTTTAAATCATTGGAATAGGATTGGACAATCAGGGTACACGGTGAAACATAGTTAGTTTCAACTGACTAAAGGGTATGTAAAAGAGAAATTCTCCCAAAATGTACTCCGACCCTTTTCGTGGAACAAGATGTCTACTTTTAATTACACGTTCGAAAATCCGGCTCTTTAATTAAATAGAGTTATATTTTGTAGAAAAGTTGTAAGGATTTTTCTTCGAATGCCATTATATCAAGAGTTTCTACTTGGATTTGTCCTCAAATTGTTACGGGTCTTTACAAAGGAGGAGTTACTTTAGTTCAGACCATTAAAGGGCTGGGCAAAATTTGAAGTTTGGGCTCAAGCATTTTACAGTTTTAAAAGCTTTTTAAAGTGATACATTGATAGCGTTTCCTGAAAATCCTTATTAGTTAATCAATCCGAATGACCGAACTGAGTGAACTAATTAAATTGACTAATTCAATGATTCTACTTCGCGATTTTAACGTTACAATGAACTAAATAAACATTGGAAAGTAGAGATCAAGTAATGAATTAGCTTTGAAAGTTAAAGGAAATTACTCTAAAGTAAGAAATCATTCTTGATTTGATTAGCAAGATTTTTACGCTACGATCAACATTTCAGTTGATGTCCTGACAGCTTGGGACTTCTTGCAAATCTCTGTTGAGTGTTCCGGAATAACTAATCTATACCGGCTTTATATAATCTTAATAGTGCTATACAATTTTGTAAGATAGTGTCGCTTTTACAAAACTTGCTTTTATGCTTTTAAAGATGAAAGGATTCAACCTTTGGTGTTGATCTTTTTCGTTGCAAAGTATGACATTTTCCCAATGAACATACAATAGGTCAACGTTTCCTTGTCATATTGATTGTGCCAAAGTCAATAATATCTGAATTGTTTAATTGCAGGGCCTACTTTCACCATCCTAACTCTGCTGGCCTCCCTCAATTCCTGCGTCAATGCCTGGATCGTTCTCTTCTTTAACCCCAATCTACTTCAAAGTATCGTAAGGGGCACTTGCCGAAGAGGTTTTGCAGCTCGAGATCGTCAAGCCGGACTCAACTCCATGTCCGTCTCCCAAAGAAGGCCACAAAATAACAAAAATGTTTTGGTAGCCACGAACTCAAATCAAACGACAGTCTCTTCAGTGACGGGGCTTTCTCCACTGATGAGCCGTTTCTCAAAACCCGAGAATAATATCAGCCATCGATCATACAGCGGTCGGGAAACAATGGAGCTAGTTCCTCCAGTGATTAACACTTCCAAGTCGGGATCCCTGTCCACCCAAGAAGGAAGAAACGGCAAGATGGATCGAAACGGCCGAGATGGGCAGATTCCCATCGAGACGTCCTTTATTTCCAACTGAAATGAAGAAACTTTGCGGTAGAATAAGATTGCTCCAGTTCGGTCAGCAGGGTAAAATTTATTTAGGACAGAGAGATAGACGTAAAGCCGATTTAGCTGATTAATCTAGGGAATTTACAAAGACGGATTTCTCTCGGAGTGTATCGGGTTATGTAACCGTCGTCAGACTAATTAATTCTTATACTTTCAAAAGATTCATTCCTGTTACCGAATGTAGGAAATGGGCACAGTGTAATACCAACAGCTTTTGAACAGGGAGAAACTTTCGACCTTAGAAAACTCTTGGGGAGTCATCAATTAATTATTTTGCTGTATAGTTTCATGGACACGATGCATGACTCCCTTGTGAGCGTTCATCCAAGTCGTGCTTCGCCCATTTCGGCTGGAAGAATCGATTCCAGAAAATCTCACCAGAAGAATAGCTGATAGATTGTCAACTGTCCCTGATGTAGGATAACCTAGATTTAAGTCAAATGGATGGATGTTCCATAATCTCAGTTTACCCTTGAACTGTAACTTAGTGTTTTAAAAATGAGAGTTGACCGGATGAAATGACTAATGA
This sequence comes from Desoria tigrina, assembly GCA_906901685.1. Taxonomy (NCBI): domain Eukaryota; kingdom Metazoa; phylum Arthropoda; class Collembola; order Entomobryomorpha; family Isotomidae; genus Desoria; species Desoria tigrina. The sequence goes on from CAJQTU010000014.1 coordinate 1,286,658, forward strand.
CATGTCAGTGTGTGTTTTTATTTTAGACTCTGTTTCTGTTTAAAGACATTGCAGATGGGATTAATTATTCAGTTTCAAGCCCCCTAGATTAAATATTCTGTTCCGGATTAATTAGTTTTTAATTTTAAACAATGACTACAACTACAGAGATACCTAAAGAGCGTTTGGCAACATTTCCGCTGATGTGTAAGCCGGAGGCCAGGATGATATTTTACAATGTTTCTCACGCGTAACCGTCACTTCGAGAAGGGGAAAGCATGTGCTTCGGGTGCGAATGAGAGGGAGTGAGAGAGCGTGATAAATTTATTGTCATTTTGCCTGGAATTGGAATCTAGTCCTGTTTAACGTACCATGAGCTAAAGTTAGCAAGGAGTTTTAGGACCGAATTTGGCGTATGTTTTACATATTTTATCAGTATTTATCACACATTTGTTTCAACTTACGAGTCTCGACTCCAACCATTTCCGTAGGTGGGTAGGAAACTGTGAATGAATATATGTGGAGAATATGAGGAGGTTGTGTACTTACGACAGCTAAGCTCCATGTAACTAATTACATAATGTATGAAGATGTTCTATAATACTAATAAATATATTCTATTCTTGTACAGTATCTGGGAATAAAATAATATTATGTCCGGAAGATGGTTGTTCGCTGTTCCGAAATTAGTTGTTATGAATTTATGCATTAAAGCTGTTCTACTCGTTTAAATCCTATTTCACGTTCCCTTTGTGTATCTACAATAATAATAGCTCCTTTCAACTTCTCCGAAAATAACGTGATATGGCAGATCTTAACTTTTATGATTAATGTGCATGTCTTGAGGTAGCTGTTATGGCGTCAGGGTAAATTTTTTTGAGCCCGGAAAGACGACCCGATGAGAGGCAAAAAACCTTTTGCCGTAGAGAGGTTGCAAAAAGTGAAAGTACCATGTAGATGCTCGTAGACCCGATATAAAAACGGACGTGGCTCGATCTCATTTCCATCTTCGATCTAGAAATCTAATAATCTTGTGGAGAAATACCCCACTGAAGATATTGACTCCAATGTTCTTACCACTACCAATAAAGAGTAATATTGCAGTAGCCCAGGGGGTAAAACATGCGACAAGGTTATCGTTAAGTGTAGTAGTGAATGGATAACACTTTCACCAGCCTTATTTTCATTTTCATGAGGAAACTTTGACCATACAGATCGTCTGTGTCCACAGCAGCGGAACTACTTAAGTTTCCACAATGAAGTGACATACATAGTTTGAGGCTACGCTATTCGACAAACTCAAACCATTTCCTATTTACTTCGTAAATTGTTAATTCAAAGTTATTTGATGATACGCGAAATAGTTTATAATACTATTATTTTATTCAAGGACAATACTCCAATGAATTTAAAGGGAGTAATGTATTTGTTTGTGGAGATATTCAGCCCTTTATTCAACATTAGATAGACGGTTTGCCATAGATCTCGAGCCCGATTATTGGCTAATGCAGTTTACTTGTTTCATAAATGATTTTGTTATAAAATGATGAAGTTGACGCTGTGGTGTATATAATTGTAATGTTTTATTCTTTATATCATAATCATAAGGAACATAGTTACCGATTAATCAGGTTAAGTAATTGGTCCACAATAAGTATAGTGTTTGAGTACCTGCGGTTCTTTATGTAACTATTGTAGGCATTATAATTTTGAGAGGTTTAATATTTTTACCGCTGTTGTAGTTTGAGTTAAAGCGTTGAAGACTTGGTCTGTTATATGTAATTGACACATTTTTGTGGGTTTTGGTTTTTCTCGACTGGAGAAAGTAATTTGGGCTCGAATGTGGTTTTGTACATAACAGTGTTTATGATTCAGATAAATACTTAAATCTATAGAAGCAACTCAGCTCACTTGCATGTTTGTGGAACATTTTTTTTGTAGAACTCCCAATTGCAAAGAATTGATGTAATACGAAACCAAATCTTACAGGAACAGTCACAATATAATCTAAATATTAATCTCCGCCGCTTTCATTGACACTCAGCCTACACTTTGGATCAAAAGTGGTGATCTACGATAAGTTATCGACAACGATAAAAATAAGTGTGGTGGATAATTGTGAGACGAATTCAGTATATGTCGGCTATTGGGAAAAGTTAGAAATAATAATACATCACAGATTTATATTTGTTGAATTTTTATATAAAAACGAATTTGGAAGGCATTGCATCGGATCAATACATTATGTTATATTCGATATTATATAGTAACTAGCACTAAAGAGATTATTCGTACCTTTGTACCTTTGTATTACTACTATTTTGTAACCTAAATTGTGAATAACGATACTGTTATATACCAATAACTTTCACACTTACTATTTGGCCATTATATGAGTACGCTCATTGACATTTGACATACACAAATTGAAAACTATATACAATACTTTACGTGCTGGGGTAACGGGGCATTCGTTTGAACATTAACTTTATTGATTCCATTGCAGCAAAAACTTTTTTATTTTGAGAACTATATATAGAACCCTAAGTTGTGAGTAATAAAACAAGATAGTTTTTGTAAATGTTCTCAAGAAAATAAATTTATCCTATCATTTTTATTTTATTTGATAAATCTTACAATAAGATTAATCTTGCATATCTATATAATCAGGCGGTTTGAAATCCAAAAATATTTATGCTAAACGAAAATTTGAAAGTCTATTAAAACAAACGTTTCAGAAAATATCAACCTTTACATTTCCAATAATTTTTTTAATTAAACGATATCCTATCGAGGTTTTTCAATAAAAATCAATAAAGAGTTAAAATTCACGAACTAACGATTTTATAATTATTATGTCCAAATCAGACTGGAGATTTTTTCATTCGAAGCTCTATTTTCCACAGAAATGTAAAACTATTATCATACAAATATGTCATTTTACTTTACCAGTTGAAACTTTAGTTTACTTCGAGTCATTGTTTTTACCCGTATCAAGCCCTGAAGTCCGAACTTGGTCTATTCAGCACCTTTGTCTTCTTCACTTTCACCAGCTTCTACGGCCTCCATCAACCATTACTCTATATTCATAGCTTCTAAGTCAAAACCTTGCTTCCTACACTAGTGTCCCAAACATAAAAGTTTACCTATTTCTTCTTTCTTCCTACTTCTAAAGCTGATCTTCCTGTCGGCGTGGCGGAGCGGAGCTACTGACAGGCCCAGAAAGTTGTTGATATGGTGCCATGAATTTCTGGACATGAATTCCACGGCATTTGAAAACGAAATCAAATAATTTATTTGGCAAGAATTAATTTTACATCACAAATGTTGCCAGCCCTAACCCAAAGTGGATAAATCATCTTTAGAAGGCTCAACATACAAAAACCTCAAATTTTCGCCATATTTTTAGGGTTATTCAATAACTGTCTCAAGCAATGATATTTTGATTACAGATTCGGAATCTTCCCAAACAAATTTCTGAAAAAAAGATACATTATCGGAATAGCGGAGTTGACGAAAATTACCGCAAATTTTGTCATTTTAATAAGGACATTCCAAAAAAATTAAAACATTATAAAAATGTGGGCTTTCAGGTTCGTACTTCAAGGAGTCTAGCATAACGCATTAAGTGCCAACAGCATGCAAGGACAGAACTGATTTGATCTATTTACAACCATGGTCACAGTCAACCTTATATCGAAAACGTAAACGTATGGCCCATCCGTTGTACGTAACTGAATGTTCCACTGTTCAGCGCAAAATAAATCTTACTACGTGTCGACAAGTTGACAACTCCGAAAACCAATTTATCCATGCAGATTGCCGCCGTCAAGCTTTTCAGGCAAGATAAAAGCAAATGTCTGATCTCTTGGAAACTCTTTATAAATCAAATCACTCCCATATCTTAAGGCATGAGGGATTTTTAACTTAGGCGTTCGTTTGTAGAACTCATAAAACTGGATGTCGATGGCAGTCTCGAACTATTTAACGTTTAATTACTGCTCTAAACTGAAGGAAGATTACACAATCTTATAAACAATATTATGCAGCCTACGAAATGGCTGGGTAATTAGTGTAAAAATTGCAAATCAATGAAGGTGACATGTATTTAACCAATTCATTAAAGGCTGTAGGTTACAAGTTACAATTCCCTCTACAAATGTTGTCAGGAAAGCCAGTCGAAATGAATAAAAGTGTGAAAGGAGCTTATGTTTCCTTAAAACTTTCTCATCTTTAATTAATATAATCGATTTAAAAAGACAGCCTCACACTTTTTGATTCAATTTATTTTTATTTTATTAATATTTTCTGATACATTGGATTTTTATACGCGCCACTTGAATCCTCATCGAGATTAGGAATCCTGTGGTACTGACGACTGGCAAAAATATTGGTTCTGGGGTACCCTTCCCTCGTTATTAGACTGGAATCTTCAAAAGTACTATTCTGTCGACGTTAAAATTCTATAAATGTCTATTGGAAGAGGCAACTGCATTTGGTTCATGAACTATTCAGTGAACCGGGTTAAAATGAGCCCTAGGACCGCTACCTGTGATGGAATGGATGTGAGAAAAGAGAGAGAGAAAGACGATTGAGCGAATGCAGAGAAAGGTTCCACAAATAAATGGTAGTGTGTCCGTAAAACCAGTAACCATGCATGTTTGTTATGTTCCACAAAAGTCCGGATTTCAGGACCATCGAAATCATCATCAAGATTCCATTTGCTTTCAACTCTTGTACTAACTAATAGTTTACTGGCCTGAGATTATTACCAGTCACCGAGAACCGGAACAGGAAAGCACGTTCCTATACTCTGGCGGCTACTATATGCGTGATGCGACAGGAACCATTTATAACGTGATCACTAAATAAGTGAGCTATATCCAAGCAACTCGTTATCATCTTTTTAGGCTTTAAATTATTAATTTCCGTGATTTCCAAAAATAAAAAAATACAGGAGTTGACGACAGGACTGTTAGGATATGCCAGGAAATTAGAGATCAGTAGAAACAAAGACAAGCTTCCAGGAAAAATAATTTATTTTGAGAGTAAAAAGCGGAATCAACGGTTCAATGGTACAATGAACCTGTACATGTCACAGACTTTTGCTTTGAAATATTATTATTTGCTGATTGTTTTATTTCAGGAACTGCCTTTGATTTGGCAGCCTAAATTGGATTCCTCTCGTTTCGTTTACTTCCGATGTAAAGTGATAACAAGCCCGAAGCCTAAAATACAAAAGGTTTCAACTTACTTAACGTGATTAAAAAGGTATTAAAACTTGAATTACAAAGTCAGTGACGATAACATTCTGTATGATACAGTCAACAGTATCATTTATCAGTGATTAATTGTATATTATATTTTTATGGAAACATCTTAAAATCTCTATTTTAAACTCGCTCGCGGATATTATTTTGATACAGCGAGGTCTCGATACTTTCAATTTAACTATGCAATTAAAATAATTTTGTTTCATATTACTAGAATCATTAAAAACTTCGCCATTTATACCCCGCCGCTCGACTAGTTTTGCATTTCTTTATCATCATACCTTAAGATATTCTGGTTAATACTTGTACTATGTATTAAGGTATAGCTATCAGAATAGTAACATCTTTGACCTTTAAGCAATTGACTTCTTAAATCCCCGACATTCAGACAACTATTTGCTTTTAGTAAAGAAATGAGGTGAAAGTCCTAAAAACTTCCAGAGTGTGAGAACACTTCCAGGATAAGTGCAAATGGTTAGCGGCGAGAACTGTTCAAGAACTTAGAATTTTAAAACTTCTTAAATCGGAATTGAACTTGCTAACTTCAGTCTTGACATCGGAACGAGTCGCATGATAAAAAATGATATAGGAATTCGATATGAAATAAAATAAGATAATGTTTTCGGTTTCCTATAAACTATCAGGGATGTCGCAGCCCTTCAAACGCTAGGACGAACAATTTAGACTTACAAGGCTATGGAGTATCAGGTAAACTGCTTATTAGAATATTTTCCATGGCATAGTATCACATGGAGCGATGAAATTTCCGTTAAAAGTAACTACACGTGTGTGCATACATTGATACTGGAAGAACGGTAATCCAAGTTGAAGCACGATCTCGATAAGCAACTCACATTACATTTTTTGAAATACTGCCTTAGGTTATTACATTAAAACTGTTAAAATACTCTTCGTCTGTGCAACCTACCGTTTAAACTCAACTTTACGAGTCTATAATAATATACTATTACAGCTATGAACTAGAACGTATACCTCCAGTTCGAGTTTTGATGAAATACGATAAAGTAGGAACTACTCGACTCTGTACACTGTAGTTGGATTACAAATCTCAAATCGATACTGAAATGAAATTGGACAATCATTGATGCCATGAATTTGAAAAAGTTAAAGGTCTGTCATATGTCACTATATTATAATCAGTGACTTTCGCTTTGTCTGGAACATTGGACAGTTTTAGATAAATGATTTTTTAGCAATCGAATACATTCACCAGTCACTATGCACAAGTAGCACTATCATGGATAGTTAGACACAATTTGTGATAAATCTTGCATTCCATAATTGGTTAATCTCATTCATACTGCTGTACAGAGGCGAAGCATATACTCTCAAATTGACATTCTTTGTTTGGAGTTTTTGTCACAATTTAAATTGTACAATTAAATAAAGTATCAAGGCGCATTACACAGGCCCCAAATAAATGTAAATGGCGTAATGTATAAATTGCAGCTAACTCTATTTTCTCTGATTTTAACGTAACAATATGATTATAAAGTAAGGCTATTAGTTATATCCAATATTAAATTTCAATGTATATGTGTTACTTAGACTTTTATTAGACCTTTTATTTTCCCTGTGACAATAATAAAAATCGTTCTAAAATTGCAAAACTCTCGTTCCAGAATTCTGTATCCACTATAAACCTTTAAAATATTCGGATCAAAATGCATAGAGTCTCCAGAAGCACAAGAAATCAAGCATATAATTTGTCAGTAACATCTTCAGAGAAGAGTTTATGTGTTTTGAATGTATTTCAATATGCTCCCTAAAAACATGAATATGCCCCATAATAAAAGGAAGCTGAGCTGATATGAATTCGACCCCCTCATCGGGGAACCCTTTTGGTGTTTTAAATTTGCTTCTTTAAATTGATTTTTGCCTCCTATCATTTTATTAAATAATCAGTCATTTATTATCCACATCTTGAGTTTGTATTGTAGGAACGGTTTTTCAAGACACATTTTAGAGTGTTTGGACTCACAGCAGTTACAAAGAGGTTTTTAGTTTGAAATCGAGGTACATTTTAAAATATTAGCAATAACTATTACCTTGATGGCAAAATATCATCTCAAGCTCCAAAATCACTGCAACCTTTAGTACTGCAGGTTGCTCCTATTGTCAAAAAGTATTTCTTGTAACTAAATTATTTGTTTTTATATCATAAGTACTACATTACTCTACAAACTACGATAAACAACATCGTATCAACCATAAGTGATACCATATTCGATTATGAAACTAGTATTGGTCTTGAATTCCTTTAAAATTCATTTAAGTCGAAGCTGTTGAAGCTCACAGAAGCCGAATGTGAATTAAGCTCCATCCGTATTACATAGGTATTTATTATTTGCCGGAAAAGTCGAATGCATGCCATCATCATCATTGCGATTTAGCTTTCCGGTTCTACTTCTTTTCACTTGGTATTTTTCACCTATCGACTGTTTTGCAATTTGGTTGATCTTTCTAATAATCCCACTGCTATACTAATAATCACCATAAACGAAATTTAAAACTCAAGCAAATTAAATTCAACATCGGAAAAATCAAACTCGTCTTGACAATTAATAGATCAACCCAACCGACCAGTACAGTGGAGAGTCATCAACCCACATTTATGGTAAAATCAAATGTTGTTTTGAAGTAGACGAGCATAAAAACTAGCGCTGCTCGGTCATCAACATTCATATCTCATGTGGTTAACAAGATATAATTCTATAAAAAATTGCTATCGGAACTATAAAGTTTCATTTGACTTTACAAGTGGGTATCACTTTATTGTTTGTGTATTTTTCTTAATGATATTCACTTCTTTGTTCTTTCAAGAGGGACAATGACAATAATGATCATTTACATGCCCATCTGCTTCAACCTTTTAGCAAATCTTGTCAATAAATCAGTAATCCATTGAGATCCCTCTTATCCGAACAATGCCTGTTGTGATTGCAGTTTTGCAAGCTGTGTGCTGTGTGCTTGTATGCATTCAGAAGTTGTGTTGGCGTAGCTTTAAATATCCGCGAATCCGATGACAGTATTGATTTAGAATTTTGCTAACCAGAAATTGCACCCATAATTCATTTTTATCTGGCAACTGTTTGTAGATAAGGATAAACGGGAAAGCTTCTAGCCGGTATGTTTTGACTTTGAATCATCTAATGCATATATGCCGTTTTTTACTGAAATAAATCCCGCAGAAAATTATTTATTCAATCGTCTTGAATGAAGGAATAAGTTATAGTTAAGAGTGATATGTTTTGCCAGCTACGAATGAAGCAGGTTACAATGCAACTTCGATCTCGATACAACTTTGCTGGAATTATCCTGAGAAACACATAACGTCAGGTATAGTCCGACTATGAATCTCAATAGTTTCTCGGAAGGTCCAGTTTTATGTGATCTCCGACTCTTTAAATATTGAGTTATGGATTTAATTATTTACGGGGAATTTTTTTAACCGAATGAATGGAGGGGATTTATTCAAAGAATGCAGCATTGCTTTTTATCGATTCGATAGGAAAAAAGTACCAAGAAGAGCTAGAAATCTATGAGGCTTGGTGATTTTGAAATACTAGAGTGCAGAGATATTAACGTTCGTTGTAACTCGGAGTGGAAAAATGTGCAATACACACCAAATTTCTTAGTATGTAATATTAAAAGCGAATAAATGAATATCAATGAATGAAACAAAATCTCATTTGATGTAAAATATTTGATGTAAAACAGTAATAAATCATTTTATGTATCCCTACTTCCGATTTACCAGCCATTTCAAACGCTTGCATTTGCAATTGAAATAATACTGACGTACTTGAGGCACATGCGGATATTTCCACCGGATCTTTCTATTTCTGTTGATACTATATAGGTACTACAACATAATATAGATCTGTTAAATATCATTGGGAGTGTGTATGTATAACAAACTAAAATTCTATAACCACTCGTAAAGTTTCCGTCAACCCAGTGGTCATTTTAATATCGATCTGTCACAAATGCATTACGAATCTTGGCCTAGCTGTTTATTTTAACATACAACGGACATGCTTATGGAGCATCATACTTGCAAGATGCCAACATTTGAAATCACCCTATTGGGTTGTAGTTTGCAGTGTAATTAAATCTAAAAATATATGGGGCGTTTCGAACGACCAATATTGCAATTAAACATAATTAATGTTTGTAAGACAACGTGGATTAATGTTCCGCGACGACAGACGAAAAAGGAGCTATAACATTAAGTGTTTTAATTAAAATTTTCTAATACATTTTGAAGTTAAGCAAATGGGGCAATGGGAGGCTGGCTGGATTTTGCAGTTCCTTGAACGGGTATTATACTAATTTAAAGTTTTTATTAGTTCTTTATGTCTAAAATCCTGTTTAAAATCTCCGTGCTACCGATTAAATAAGTTTGTGGATACTCCGGATTTATGGTTCATCTTATCCTACTATAAAACAGAAACAACCAGAAACCACATCACGGTTAGACCTAGACCAGTCTTTTACAGAAAGTGACTGTCAATAAAATGTTGAATGCCCATTTCAACGATATACAGCTTGGAATATTTTAAGCCAGTAGTATTCGGCTATAATGTTTAATGTTAAGCTGAAATGCTTCTGGATTTCCAACCATCAAGCTAGCAGCTACTACCATCAAGCCATCATAGTTCGTTTTAACATTAAAATTGGGCAACACATTTATAAGGATAAGGAAGGAGAATGAAGGACATCTTCCAAGAATCCGCAAATGCTGCAGATCTCTTAAATTACAGGAGGATGGAAATGGTACCATTTGAAAGAATTATTTACATCTTAAATAAGATACCTTCAAGTCTTAAATCTATACAATTTTTCATCCTATACATGCACATACATCTATTTTAGCTTTCCAACATGTAAAACATTCTCCAAATGGAAAGAAATGTATGATTAAAGACGGAAACGAAGGAAGGATCCACAACAGCTGAATACAAAAGTACCTAGTATATTAGTTATCTCTGCGATATAGTAGTAGAAAGAAGTAGTTGTGGTCTATTGTGTGAATTTCTCATCATCTTCAGACCCCAAACATAATACTATAATATCCATGAACTTGGCGTAGTAAATGCAATTCCGAAGAGATTGCGATGCATTTTAAAGGGAGTTAGTTGGGGTTCTTGCAAAAAAATACCTGTAGAGAAACCTAAGGAGAAGAAGGAACACATACATCTGCCCAACTTACATGCCATCAGATTCCTCTTCATTCTTAATGTTGGCCATAACCTCGTTAGATTAGGAAAAGAAGAAGGGTTGAATTGAAATAAAGGTAGTAACAAGTAGCACCTGTGAAGACTCAAACTATCATGCAACAAACAAAGCACAGCTGAAGCTGAACCATTTCAAGCTTTTGCATGTTAGTCACTTTACATCTTCAAAAGTACAAACTTCACAGTTCACATGTGGTTCATCCACATCTGAGTACATAGAAGTGGTCGTGTAGTAGCAGTTGCATCTTTTTAATTGCTTACTTGGCCGGTATCGACTCTAAAAATACAGTCTTTCGACGAGGTTGTCGCAGTTTCAGAGGATGTTCAAAACTTGAGGAAAAGCTGGAGTCGTTTTATTGAGCATTTCATCCAAATACCTTCAACAGCAAGGGTTTTGCAAGGGTAATAAAGCTATCTAACGATTGCGGGTTGTGGAACATACTTATGGACATTATTTGATTTGCTTGGGTGGCTTGTGTTGTCAATTTAGAATTTCATCCAGTCAATACTATACTTGTGCGCGGTGTGAGTTGAGATACGGCGACCTGAAAGACCTTTATGGAAAATTGCTGCAGACAATTCCTTCAAAACCCTACCGTAGTGCTTAGTGTCTAATATTTCAATGCAATGTAATAAAATCTTGTGTCAAGAAGACCTCATGTGCTCCGTGTTATCGACATTTTCCAAGAGCACCATTTCGCAAAGAAGTTGACAGGGAGGAAAAGACAGTTCTCATAAATATCTCAAAACGCGTTCTCTTCAGCGTGGGCTTATTGATTTTGAGTCCAGTCATCTTCAATAGATTTTTACTACAAGATTTTAGAACCATATCGGTAAGAAGTGTTTTGCTTGGGATTTTTTTTCGTAATTTTGATCCTGTGTCCGAAAAGAAGGGAAATCTGGTTCTCAAGATTTAGAACTTTTATGGGCACTTTCGGAATATAATGGCTGTACTATTGTATAAAAATCGTAAGCTACGGTGGGATACAGGACATATGAAGGTATCATTAAATCCTTGTTTCGGCATGGATATGCCGAGGATAGCGTGGCGTGTTCCATAGGAAAATGTGGTTTGCCTTTAAATTCCATTCCCTTGCAAAACCGTCATGCAATGCTTATCATGTGTAACAATTAAGCAGTGCCCAGACTAGTGGTCCTAATTAGGAGCTTGGTTTTAGACCTGGAATTTTTTTCGGAGGATGAATCCAAACCGTATATTAAAGTAAAATATGCGATTTAAGATAGAATGATAAAAGCTTAAAAGCCTGTGTTTTCAACATGATGGACATGGAATGATTATGATTAAAAGAGAGAAATGGGGGTGGACTTGAGATTAGGTTTTTTCATTTTTCAAACACTGCTAGAAAGATCTAAACCGAAGATTAAAAAAAATAAGATAGCCATGTTAATATTTTTCAACTTTCCAGCATATAAATTTAAATACATTCAAGTACGTGTTTAAAGTGTTAAGTAAGTTCAATTTGTCGTTATCGTAATTTCTGAATAGATATTGTAAATTGTCGGCGATTTGAAAACGATCTGATTTACACAATTCATTCTCAAAGAAGTTTCAAGATATATCTTCTCACAATCTTTAAAGTTATATATACAGGATGTCTCGCCAAATCAGATTGTTTAAAATCCCATGTGAATGTGATTTTAACACACTGCATGAAACGGTATGGCTTTTTTTAGTTTATGAAATTAACTAAAATGCCTGACCTGAGATGGTGCACAAATTAGTTAGCTTTTTGCAACGAAAGAACCGATGTTTTTAAGTTTAGTTTGTTTAATGAAACCACGAGAAAATATTGGATAAATGAGAACTAGACAAATTAATAATTGAAAACGCCAATTTAACTTGAAACCCGCATGCAATAACTTAATTTCCTTGATAAATAACGATGTTTAGGTTTCAAATGACCAAATAGCTATTGCGGGCTCTTTGTTTGTCTACAATCCAAGGTTTACCGTATAATTAAAAACAAATTTCGACGTTTAGTCTATCAAGCTCTTAATATTTGGAACTTTTATTAAGCACTAGGTTGTCATTATTTTTATCCTGTGTCCTGTTACTCAACTAGGAAAATGTATTTGGCTTTTTTCACTTTTATGAAATACGGATTTTTTTATTTGACAAGGATTTAAGTATTCATCAAGCAGTATTTAGTTGGTCCACCGCACAGCCCTTAACAAATATTTAGGAACCAAACCTGGCCATTCAACGTAAATACAACTGAAGAGTAAGTTCACGATCACCAACTGCACAACCATAATTACATTTGACGATCAGGACCAATATACGGAATCTACGCTATCTATCTATTTAAATTGTTCAAAAATATTCACTAGACGCTACAAATAAATCATTCAATTGCATTTTCATTCTGAGGAATGATGAATTATACACATGAAATATTTGAAAATTCATAAAATGGGAATATATGATAGAATTAGGAGGTTTATTTCTAATAAGAAGATCAACGACAATTTCATCGCGATATAACCGTTCTTTTATTATTATTAGGTCTTCAGATGTAGAGCATTCGAACTCTAGCATTTAAATTCTCGCAATAGAATCATCACAGCAGCAGGAACTAAACACAATTTATATAGTGTGAAGAAACTTAAAGAAGAAATCAACGACTATTTTCTTATGCAAATATTCTGAGATGGAATACCCAGAAGCAAAAAAATACAGCTTAGGGACAACAATATGTTCTGGGTCTTGTGGTTCAAAGCCTTTTGTAATATCTAAGTGCAAATTTCAAACCGTTTTACTTGGCTATTGATGACAGTTCCTATTGTCAGTTTCTTCTTATAGTCCTACAGGCTTTAAGGTTACTTAAAATTTGAACCGGTTCAAAATTGGAATCAAGTCCCCATTGCTAAAATCTGTCAGGCACTGTCAGATTAAATATCCATCCGGCTCAGCAATCCGTGTTTTTTAACAAATTGGTCTGACTAAATACCATCAAAACAGCCCTATAACTTTGATTTATTTAAAACATGCGACAATTTAATTTCTTCAAGAGCTAATGATCTATATTTATAGATAAGGATTCTGTTACAATGTTGACATACCTAAGTTTATTACATAAATACAGGTGAAGGATTTTCTGATGAGAAAGTTGAGAAAAGTAAAAACATTTTTTTTTTTCATATCAAAAGGAAAAAGTCGGTGTCTCGAACTATAATAACTTCCTACATTCAAATAATAATAATAATAATAATACAATGTACGAGTGCATGTCGGTTCTGCGAAATCACAAACGATTCCCACGGATATTTGATAGCATCACACACACACACACACACGACACACTGGTTTCAAGAACTTGTTCCCACTTTGTTATGAAAGGGAAGGATTTGAGGAAGATTAGCTGAATCTTGGTTTAGCTTCCAAAGTGGAACGCCATACCAGTTTTAAACCACTTTTCCTATAAATCTACATAATTGTCCCCAATAAACCAAACAAAACATGAAAAGATGATGTGTTTACGTTGGGAGATTGTTCTGTAAATGGGGTTTCTGAACCGCCAGCGACTGATGTAATAAAATGTCCCTATAATATGATGAGAATTTCTTATAGAGAAATGTCACTTATGATACGATCCGCATTTGAGAGGTTCCTCTATTCTTGTCCTACTTGAATTTGATTTGAGCTTGGATTATGTTTTTTCAGCAAAAAGTAGGCGATCTTTTCACTTGCAGAAAGAAGTTTTTTTAAAGAAATATTTGCGGAAATTGTTCGGGCTTTAAAGAGTGAAAACGCTTAGAATTAATTTCTTTGTCCTCACTTTGCGTAATAAATTTAATGTCCCAACTATTTCAGGGGGACTTGACGAGATTTTAATGAAATATTATACCTCTTCCCATTTATTGCTTTTCTTGAGATCTTTTGAAATTATTCTTCAATGGATCTTCCACAGAATAATAAAGTATATATAGTTATATAGTAAGAGTATGGTAGTTGAATATTAAGTCTAGTCGAACTGTCTAACCATTTGATAACCCAGAATAATTTTTGCAAAGTTTTATTATTTATTCTCCCTTTTATTGAAGGAGCTACGGAAAGTTATATAATTTTAAATCTAATATAAAATTACGCCCAATCCTGCAAAAGAAGATTTCTATGTACTAATGATGTTAGAGAGACTATATTTATATAGACGCAAGGCAAATTCGAAGTTTTTTTTTTATTTTCAATGAAAATGGAAGGAATAAGTAATATTTCTGAGCTTTTGATGCCCATTTTCATAGTCCAATCTCTAAATCTTTGGCACATTGCCTAAGCGTTTGATGGTATTGGCTCTTGAGTATTATTCCGGTGATGATGGTTAGCTGAATAAAAATATTTTTTGTGCGATTAGCCGGTGAGTGTCTTACTGGTTCATCGGCTTATCTAAGATCAGCCGGTCTTGACAAATATGTGGATGATAGATGAAGATAAACGAGAGGATAACAAAGAAATGGAGAACAATCGCTCCATAAAAAGTTTTTTCTCCTTAATCAGAACACAGTTTTCATTTATACAGGCTGTGGAAATTCTTTACATTTTTGGAGGACTATATATAGGGATCAAAGAAGCGAAAAATCATCATATAGCGTGACTGACTATCTTGTAGTGAATTGACCTTTTCTCACAGCTTATTTCTTGCTGTATTGAAATTTTAATCTTCATCATTCTTAAAGCACAATACCTGATGGAAAAAAACTTTGATGGAATAAACGTGTGGATTTGAGGGCTTTGAAACCAGAAACCAATTTGTTGTTACAATTTTACACGCATTCATATCCTATTATCCTGAACTTGCATATCAATTTGTGGTCAGTTGATCAAAGCTGCTCTAAAGATAAGCTGTTGATGGTACGTCATATTTTTGATCGATGGCAGTAATTTTGCCGGTTAGGAATCCGTATGGTACACGTTGTTGGTTGGATGCCTGCAAATTCACACTATGATTACTATGTGACCATAAGCGCCTATTTTTTGCAACATTTTTGAGGATACTAACTGGCTAAACAATGAAGACAATCAAGAATCGAGATCAATACCCAGCCGAAGATTCGCTTTAGTTTCGTAGTTTTGTTTCAATTCCTTGACAAAAACTGTTGGCCATAAACTTTTTTATCTAGCCTTAATGGACAGCACAATATAAATGGAGTACAAGGGAAAGCCTTGCCAAATGATATATTACGAGTCGCTCTAGTTCATCTTGTTTCAAGCATATTGGACAATTGGGCGGTGTAGTAATAAGCGTGCAGTAGAATAAGGAAATAAATCTTGTTTCATGATTTATTTCCTTGGGAGATTAGGCTATGATTTACCCTTTTTAGAGAATCATTTTGATCCTGCTTTGTCAAACAATGTATGTTTTTGGGCCCTCTCCGGAAATAATTCAGGATTTAGAAATCATCACCACAGTTTACACACGCCATTGAAAATACGTCTCTTATGCGTTGAAGTAAATTGACTTAAAATAAATTAAAGAAATTACTTGGAGCGGCATAACGAACTATTTTCCCGAAACGGCCAAGAAACAGGAAATAGTTGAATACCATAAAGTTCATCAGTCTTTCGATTTACATGTTTGATGGTACATCAAGAGGCTTAATTCTGTCAACAATTAACTGGGTTCTAGTAATTAACAGCAAATAATAATATCAATTAAGACAATAATTCGTACCCAGCTTATTCTTGACTGACGAGACCGAATGAATGAAACAAACTTGAAGGATTTGTTTCTTAAGGAATGTCAACGCCTTGACGTAACCATTAATTACACAGTAACTTCATTCCGGGTTCTATTTCTAACCATTTTAATAATCACTGTTGTGCTGATACGCAAAATGTCAATGTCCTCTGCTACACTTAAATTAGTAGTCTCGAACTTTGGCTTATGCATTCAAAGACGCTTATATAATTAGAAATGAAGCCGTCATGAAAGAAAAGCTTCTAGATTTAAGGAATCAAAAGGACATGAAAGGTGGTTTTCTGAAACAATTTAATTACTAAGAAGAGGACATTATTGTACGAAACAAGGAGCTTAAAGAGTACGTAATTAGAGAGGGGAAGGCTTGAATCCATAAATCTCAAACAATCCCAGCAATTTATTCAACCCCACGTAAAATTCCGACGTAATGGTTTAATATGTCACAAAATTCGAGTACGTCTTTACACCTCATTTCAACTGTGGTTTTACGTTGATGTTAAAATTAGTCAAGTTTGAAACAAAATTATAACCTTTAGGATATGACCGAAGACCGTATGGTTTATTTATTGCATAACCGTGTGGCCCGTTGATCAGCAAATACATGCTGTGTGTTTGTTACTGTGTTGGACCGTTTAGTTTTTGTTGTCATTTCCGAAGTTGAGATTTACTAGAATGTCATTTTGTCCAAGAAGTTATATATAAAGCAGGCTGCTTATTATCATGACTCGGGTTAGAGATGTGTAATGCCATAAGAAGCTTTCGGAGTTGGGTTTCACTGTTTGCTGTTTCAGCCTTTGAACTCCAACGTCTTTAACTCATTCAGTCTCAAGTCCCAATCCCCAACTCAAAAATACGAAAAGCTCGTAGCAGCTCAACTTGAAAGGCAAGAACACGTAACATCAACCGAAGGAAGTAGGGCAGTAGGCAGTGATAAACTTGATCTTCTCCAAACCATGACAGTCTTGTAATAAATTTATGAAGACTATTTGCTTTTTACTTTTACATGAGGTTTCCAGTTTATTTCCAAAATCCAGCAGCTTCCTTTGAGACATCTTTAATTTTCTGAGCGACTCCTAAATTTTTGAGACCAATTATTTTAGGAATGAAACTTAAATTGGAATAAAAAATCCGTTATCCAACCGAAAGACTCAGTGCCACTCCAAATTGTAAAACTATTGGAGCATTAACTGGGTTTAATCTAACAGGATATTCCCTTGAGAGTTTAACGTCTGGCCTGAATCTTCCTTTATGTGGTCTGCTATTCACTTTGCTTAAGTACAGAGATCCAAATGCCCTGTTGCTTCCCATTTTGACACCTAACCGTTTAGGGCTTTAGTTTGTATAGTTTCATGAATCGTAATTAAAGCATCTTACACCCTTGCTAAAAAAAACTAAAGTTGTAATGGAGTTTGAGTAGGCTTTATAGATTTTCTGTATCGCATTAAAAAATTCAATAGAATAAATTGCATTCAGAAGTCCCTGTATTGTGTAAGTTTGATAAGAGCACCGGTTTAACAGAAATAACCTTGTACTATGCCTACGGCTGAAAAAAAATGTATAACTTACATTTATAAACTCGATCACAGAGTTTCATTTTTCATCTTTTTGTCTGGGGACGTGGGCCATGAATCCGATTTCGACAATTCTGTTGATTTTCCTAGAATTAAATCGATTGAATTTCCAAAAGATGTAAGATTTACTTCAATAACAGTATTGGGAAATTGGAATAATCAATATAATATAATATAGCTAGATCAAGTTGCAAGTGCAAATATAACTTTTATGATATTTTATTCGCACTGGAACTGATAACATTGAATAAGATTTATAGAACTCGTGCAAAGTATATGTTGATCTAATTGTAAGCCTTAAACTAGGTTAAGTAGGATAAGAGCTGTTACATAAGGATTCTTTGAAAGTCCTCGACATCCTTCAATCATGTTTACAACTGTCAACAAACTTTCAACCAATGTTGAACAAGATAATAAACTTGGCTACATCGAAGACGCGACAACAGCAATATGTCTATGGTCACTCCATTGACAATTTGTATTTTACAATACTATCAGATGAAGCCAGAGTTTTGACAGATTTTCTGTATGGTGTGACTCTTGTAGATTAGCCCCTGCCAGGGAATATGCAAGGAAAAGGTTACATTTTTGGAAACTCAATTCGTTCCAGTTTATGCTTCAGAAACCTGACATTTTAAAAAGCAGTTGGCCTTATATGCTGATACCTGAATCTGCATCCAACTTTGAGATTGCAAACCGGGTGTTCATTCAGATGTTTATATTTTTCCATAAAATTTTATATATTTCGATTCTCAAAAGTTGAAAGAATTACATGCGTCGTAGCATTTACAATTTCAAATGCATTTTATTTGAAGATAGGAGCTGGTGTTCCGTGGGGTGTAAATTTACATTTTAATCCACTTTCATCTACAACAAATTTTAGTAATAATGTTATAATTTCTTTACAGAGTTGCTGGAGCTGCAAATCCTGGACTAAAGTGGAAAGATGACAATTCAGACGTTTACGAATTGTAAAAAGGAATTGTCATGGATTGTAGTCCTGATCCTTGTGATATCTTTCATACAACCTTCCATAAATATCCAAAGTAAGCCGTTTTAAAAAGATGTACAAAACTGCTGTGTAAAAAGAAAAGCTGTCCAATTGATGGCTGGACAAAATAAATTATGGACAAAGGATATAATTTGGGCGTGCAAACAACCGCATGCAAAGAATAAGTCCCTTTGCAAATCAAAGAAACAAACCATTTTCAGAGTTGAGATTTGAGAAGGCCCTCAGAGTCCTAGTCTAAAACTAGTTAAATTTATAGGGTCTGATCTGAAATTTCCAAACGAGACAAGGATAGTTAGACTGGAAAGCTAAACTCTTATTTATACTTTTGAGACTGCCGACTGACTATCATTTCCATACAGAGTATCCGAGTAGACAGTCAAATCCGAATAATTTATCTTCGTCAATTTGGAACCATATGAAATAGGCCTCCTCGGAGACAGAGAACGAAAGGTTTCATTTTTTCATCTTATTTGATTGGTTTATCCTTAACTCTTGAATTTGTTTAGTCAGTAACAGAATACAATAGGGTTAAAGGCCGAAATGGCCAAGAAAGTTTGAGAATGTTCCGGCTGGAGCATGCTGTGATTTGGATTCGATGTTATTATGTGGAGTTAGTTGGCCTTTTATTATAATTTTCTCAACCCTTGAGCTTTGAGTTTGAACTCCCGAAAATCCAGGCAGTATTGCATTGACGCACATAATAAATATGCTCGTTCCGTAAAACCCGTATTTCATACAATAGATAATAAATCTAGGCGATAGAAGAGAGCTGAGCAGAATATGAAAATAAACTGTATGCACAGAATTGGCTACAGATATAAATCATGGCTATTCCGAATGTAATTACTTCATTAACCAAAAGTCTGACGAGAAGCATAATATGTACACTTCGTTAACGGATCAATTCAACCCCATCGTTCTAGTTCTGTTTAAAGCATTAAGATCATTTTCAAGGTAAAACAAAGGATTTAAAATATGTTTCGAAACTTTTGCATTAGATTAGAGGAACAGCGTGCATGAGGCATCGTAGATTTGGATCTTATTATAATCAAGCAACAAATTTATTTCTGTGGTTATTCAAAGCCTGTCTATGGTTTGTTAGCGATTCCTGTGATGTGTCTTAAAGTTTTAAACTGAACTGAGATATTAGAACACCTTCGTTCATAAGACTTCGTAGGGAAATAATTGAAATTGCATTAAGTCGCATTGAAAGTCGTTTTCGTCTTTTTATTCTTTTAATCATATTCGACTGTTCTTTACTTTGTAGCGGAGTATCAAAATGTATAATTTCTGGATCAGTTGCGTAGATAAAGTGGCTAACCAAAATATTATTAATAGTTGACCAGTTGGAAGGGCAGGTAGGATTCCGGATGGCTTCCCTTCGATGGAGTTACCCGTTAAACCACAAGGATTCGTTGTCTTTTCGTGTCAGATACTGTGAACTACATCCTTGGGGCCTACATCGCTGTCGGTATCAAGTAAGTCCCTGGTTTTATGATACTTGTGATTACAGAGCTGGTAATGTCCCTTCACATTACAGTATTAGTTATTGCTTTCAAAGGGTGATCGGCAATAGAGCGATCAGAATAGGATGCCTATTCAATCGCAATTCGCGGTGCAGGTACAGGACGCGAGTAAGTAAATAATATAATTTTAAATCTACACGTACTGAATGGGGAAGCATTAGCGAAGCATCAACTGTTGAAATGTGAATTTATATATTGACGAGTATCGCTAATGGGTCATTAAGCCTGACGAGCCACCCTTGATGTTAACACGAATTCAATAGGATTACTTGTTTATGTGTATTTTTAGATATACCAATACTATACTATATAAACATGTTAAGCTGTCTTTTGATTCATGCGTTTTGATTACATTACTAGTAGTATGTTATCCAATATCACAGAACAAGTCAAGCTTATAATCATAATATGGTCTCTTCAAGTATTTTGTTCTGTATAGCTTCGATCTATAAATGTATATGTATTCACGGCCGAATGATTTGTTCCTATATATTCTATTGACAAAATTAATTGTCTCAGTAAACTACTATTACAACCAAGCTAGAGATGAGCATCTCAAGCTAATTGCAGTTACTTTGCTTCCTAATCAATTTGACTCAAAATTTGCTAATGAAATACTTGGAAGTACGTCAAAGAAATACTAATTTTAAATTGTTACAACCGTATAAATGTCTTAATTTCAGTTTGAACTATTTGATTACCGTTACTATTGCTGTCTGTATTCATATCTTAAGAGCATTTGCTGTTTAATCGGTAATCAGCGAAATCTCACATTTATCTCATGCGAATACGATTCAGGCGATTAGATTATTAATACATGATAAGTTGTTCTGTTTTAAATCCGTGGACTTTGTCGAGTTCTCTGAAATTTACATCTATTCAGATCGTTTCTCCAATGTAAAATTGGATCTTCTGATGTTTTAAAGTTTTCAAGGTAGATTAGGAACAATTGAGTTGACAAAATGGGACAATATACTTTTGCTAATTTAGAATGTCATCAACTTCAAAAGCAATTAACTACTGCTACTGATGTACCATTGTGTCTGATCTGATTGTAATACATGGCTCTCTGAACAGTTGCAGAATCACGTTTTCTAACAAGAATGACATGCCAAAAGTTCCACTATAATTTGGTGGACTGAAAAGGAAACATAACAGATGGGAATGAAATATCACTTAGCATATAAAATCATCTTTTCATGCCTAATCCTACATTTGCATTTGTAGGGAATGAGATGTAAAGGATCACGTTTATAGCCACGATATCTTCAAGCTTTTAAAAATCTTGAGTGACGGACAGAGCTCGTCCATCAAAAATTAAAACGGAAGTATCATAACATAACTGTGGTGACAAGTACACAAAAAAATTAAGATTCCCAATAATCTCGGTCATTTTATTTTACATTTCTGCATGTAAAATATTTACTCGCGTGAATTTTCCATGATCCAATCCAATCCAAAACACAAAATTTTCTTTGCCCAAAAACTGCTTGTAATTCCTAATCAAAACTTACTAGCGATTTATTCAAGAACAATAGAAATATATGACTTCATAATCATATAGTAGTATAATTATACTTTAAAATAAAATTAGCATTAAAATATCGTATATAGGATATCATTATACTGCACATCTTAACAATAACACAAAAGTAGAAAAAACTCAGCAAATAAAACATTTTTGTTAATCCAAGATGGATATGCAAATTCCTGGCCGTCTAACCAGAAATTACGAAAGTTACGCGATGATGAGTTACATTGCCAGTCTCTTATTTTCCTACGCTCCAACATTCCAAAGCACCAGGATTTATTTTTCCAGTTGAATTACATGACGTCGTAATTAAAATCCTGTCTTGATTTCCTACATTGTCCTGTCTATTACTCGTCTTGTATTCGCCTTATGGTTGATTAATTAGAATATGGAGCCTTGAAATCCTCATCAATTCAAAGGAATTTGTCCATGACCATTAGCTTAATAATGATAGTTTTTGCACAGATTGCATGTGTGTATGTGATTAGATTTAAATGCATACGTGAATCTACAACACCTGCATGATCGATCATCTCTCTGTCTCTGCGGGAAAAAATTGAAAAAATCTATAGAAGATGTTCTCTAAAGTCCATTCAACAAGTAAAAACTTCTTTGACTTCGGTCACAAAAAAACCTTTGATGACATGGAAGACAATACAATATTACAAGCTTGAAATATTGTATTGATCGCTGTTGTTTTTGATGCCTCTTCTACATTCGGCATATTAAAGCAAAGATGATGAATTTATACATCCATCCTAGCAATTGCGAAGGGATAATTCTGCATGAGTTCAGAAAATTCATGTACACGGATGATTAAAACGGTGACATAACCAAATCACCTATGTTCTTTTCCTTTCGCAGTTGGTAGTTAGGATTTGCAATCCGTGAGTTATGAATAGGGGGTATATTAATGAGCCTCCTCAATTCCAATAATTGCTACCTCTATTCATATTCGAGGAGTTTGACACCCCGACTCAATGCAAAAGTCAAGACCACAGATGCCTATATCCTCTTGAACCAACTGCATTGGATGCCAACAATGGTTCTCTTTCAGATTCATGTTCCTTGTAAATCTCTTTCAAACACGAAATAATATTTATATATCTGACCGACGTAGACGTGATAACGTGATTTGTATTTTCATTCAACAACGAGGATGATATCATTCATGACTATAAGACCAGAAGAGAGTTATGTTTGAATGTTCTGAAGGCAGAAATTCCGTATTACTTATTCAGGTTTTGATAATGACAGTGATCATCATCGACGAAGATAAAAATAATCACAATTTAAAATATTCAACAGAAGTCCTTGTGGTGGTTTGCAAGTACAACCGGAAAATATTACATGTTTATCGATGATTTGAATAGAATGAGTTTTGGAAGCTTAAAAAATAGCTGTGCAACAGTTCCATGTAGTTGGATCATTTCAAACTTGAATACAATGTGTTTTAGAATCTTAAAAACTGCAGTTAGATCATTAAGGTATTGACAATTTCACAATTAGTAACATACGCTATGCATAACATTGAGAAGATCTGAAAATGCACTCTTGTTGCTCTTCTGGAAACCTAAAATTTAGTCAGCCATAGGTAAATGCAGTCAATACGATATTTTGTAATATGTTGTTCGGTTGTTTATTAATCAAACTTGTCTATTTCTAGACCTGTTAGGTTTGACAGCATTCAGATATCAAACTGGATTAAAAAAATTGAATAACAGGACCTGAAAATAACAAAGACAAAGGGCATAAACCCTGGAACCCTTTTCCGGCTCGAATCTTTTATTGAATAACAATTTTGGTGCGTTCCATTCTGTAAGCGAGTGTTAATTCATTCGCATATATTAATGGGTACAGCATAACTCATTGTCAGATAGGAACTAGGATATTATTGTATCAACTATAAATAAAGCCTTTTTCGACGCTAACATTTTATGTATGAATTCAGGTAGACAGTTTTTAAACCCCAGATATGTAGAAGCACATTAGATTTACATTTTAATACAGAACCAAATAGCTCTGCTTGGATTATATTTTGGTATTAAATTGTTAAACTGTAATCGAACATAAATTCATGTTAATCTGGCTATGTTTATTCAATCGCTCTCGAGGGAACCTTTGCGAAAATTGCTTTGAATATTGTACTCTTGATTAAACTCTACTGCAACAGAATTTAGAATACCCGAATCGTACAGGACCTACTTAAAACTAAAACTTACAAATACTTAACGTTGTTGAACTCCGGTTTAAGATTAGTTTTCTAGTTTGGAAGCCAGAATTAACTTCTAAATATTTATACGCAGGGTGTAGATTTTTTAATTAGATTTACTTCAAACAGCTTTACAACTTAAACCGTAACGTTTGTAGAACGGTTTGTTTCACGGACTATAAAATGATGAAACCATTTATGGGTTCACTTGGTCCATCTGCTCTTTCGCACTTTGTCTAACATTTGAATATTTTTAATTTTTTTTTCGGAAAATCATTTACCTATGCCTATATGACATTCTATCGGAGACCGTGGGCGGAAGTCAAGGGGTGTTCGTCAACAGGACTCAATTTTTCAATAGTAACCCTACATTTGCGATACGTGGTTAGAAAGGTACGGTCCCGGCACCAGTGCAATTGTGACTGACATTTTCTTGATATGTTCTTAATTATTGTAATCAATATAGCGAGATATTAATCTAATAGGCTATGAGATTTCTAAAAAAAAAACCATGTTTTAAACTACAAAATATTTGACAGGTTACAAAATTTCTGAAATAGAAAGCTCAATGAATGGAAAGCTATACCTGATTAGATTAATACAATTTCATGATATTTTGTCGGTATCCAACCCAAGTCTTGATTAGCTGACATAGCATATTCTGAATAAATAATATTACACCTTCAGGAGCATTTAAAAATATATGCTGTGTTGTGGCATATTTTGATTTTTATCGTTGTAATAAGAATAGTTAACTTTCGATCTCATCAGTACTTGAACGCTGGACGTCAACTTTTGTTTTTCTTGATTCTCGAAGAAACTGCTTTCCTAGCTTGATTGGTAAATACATTGAGAAGGATATGAACAGAATTTACATTGAGCCAATCTGCGAAAAATAAAATACCAGCGGCAGCAAAATATTAATTTATAGGAACAGCTCGTCTTGGTATGAAACAAGTGCAAAATATTAAAAATTATTTTACGTTCTTGTATATAAAGCCAAGTATTAACCAGATATAAACTCTTGCTCTGACAAAGCCGAAAGTGGATATATCAAAATATGCAGAGAAACGATAAATATCTTAAACATGTCTGGATAATCAGAAGAGCTGTCTATGAGTTAAAACTAGTAGTACATATAATCCACGAAACTATTTTAGCCTTACTAATATATCCTATTACTATTCACCAAAGATATGTTGATTAATGAACTGATGAAAAGTTATTGATTTGATTGCTTCATTACGAGTGGTCTAGCATGAACTGCTTCGAGTCAAATCCTGACAGTATTTTAGTGTTTTTAACTAGTCGGATTATTTCTTTTCAAAGCAAATCATCGACGACGAGAGAAAGCTTATCGCAATTACTTGAGAGATATGAAGAGGCGCTTTTTAGCATTCAATAAACTATATAATATATAGTTTATATCCATAACTATATTATAGTTATGGATTTATATCTTGGGATTAATTTACACGCGCAACGAACCTGAAAAATCCACAAAAGGTAATTCATAATTGCTGGCTTAAATACACCCTGAACTCTACCGAAATTTTCATCTTGTTTGTTCTAGAATATTAAGCATGACCGAACATATTTAATTAACGACTTTCTTTCATTAATTACTAAAGTTGACAGTTGTTGATTACAAAGACCGCAAATCACGCAATAGGTTTCCTTATAATAATTATCCTGGTGAATTTGTAAAAAAATCCTATTCACTTGTAGACATTTAGTTTTGATGCCAATAAAAAATTAAAAACCAAAATACTCCCATTCAATAGTATTCTAAGAAGATTTTAAAAACTATGTCCTGTGGGGGAAATCCAGTGATTTAATGAATATCTCGAATGATTATAGATAATAGAAAGCCACGCGAATCCTTTTGATCTTGATAGTGTTTTTCTAGAATGCAAATATATGACCTTTGAGTTAGTTTAATTTACCATTAACTTCAAAACTCCTACTTATAGTACCAGGCCATCCGATTATAACAATCTATACTTTAATGAGATATGATTTTGTTTGAAAAATCGTTTGACATGTTTTTTATCTAAAATAAAATTTAGGTAGCGATCTTACTGTTTTCGAGTTTGGGAAATTCTTATTTACTGCCCGTTTTAAAACACCACATCCCTTCTCCCTTCTGGTTACTTTTCCTGTTCTTTACATTCTCTCACAGTTCCAAATGCAAAATTATTGATTATCGCTGGTTCACCGGCTAGCGGTCACTTGCCATGTCACGTCTTTTAATGGGAAAGTAAACTATGAAACGGTTGCGGTTCATGACCCAAGTGGATATTCTATAGATCCTTCCCACGAAGATGTTATAAATCATCTATTTTTTCACGGAACCCGGCATGCTGTGGTGATGGTTGCAGATGCATATACAAGTTACTAGCCTTTTGAATTCTGCAAATTATTGTGGCTGGATGCTTGAATAATAGTCAAGAGAAGTGAAATAAGAAACAATGTACACATCAGCCCTGAGTCCTAAAAGTCCTGTCTGGCAAGAAAACAAGCCGGTTGAGTGTCCTTTCTCTCCTTGTCATTCTGTCATATAGTACAACATCGTTGAACATTGGGCTTCTTCCATGACGGGGCCGCCGGCCGGACATCCTCTGTCCTCGGCTGGGCACAATAATATAGGAAAAGAAAATGAAATTGTTCCTTAACCGTGCATAAAATGTCATTACATTGAACTCGGCCAATACAATGCAATTATTAGATTCGCACAGCATCATTTTCATATTCAACAGTAATATACAATAAGACACTCTCTTGTAAGTATTTTTATGGTTTCCGCGACTTTTCCGGATGGATTATCCCGAAAACAGAAAGAGAAAACAATTCAAAATTCTGCATTTTAAATGCTCTTTTTATGTGTTTCAATATAGAAGCAACAAAGTTAGGCCGAGAAATGGGATTTATATTAATCATTTTAAATGCAGGAACTAAATAAGTGGATATTTATACGACAACATTTCAATAAAAATATATGGAACTGTCTCCCTAAGAGTTGGGACAGTGATAAACGACTTTAACAAATGGCGTTGGCTTCTGTCGGACATCCGGTTTTGGACAATGTCCTCTCAAAAACTAATTCCATATAATAACATCATTTCACATTTTCTTTGTCCATCTACATGACTCAATTTCCCAAAATAGCCTCATTTCAATTTAAAGATTTCAGTTTTTTGCCCGTTACAAAACGATACAACAAGTTACACCATTGATCTATTATAGCTGGGTATCATTTCATGTGTGTCTATAGTCCCATTCTACGGTATAAAAAGCTGGTATGATACGTAAATCATACTTAATTAAATTCAAATTTGAACACAATAAATTGATTACAAATTCGAACACAGATGCTACACGTTTCTACTGAATTTGAAGAACAACGAAGTCATGACCTACTAAAACACTACCTTCCTTTGGATCCTTTAATCCATCTTGAGAAAATTCCCAACTCCTGATCCTCTTCAAAAGGTTTCCACATAATAAAGCGAATATGTAAGTTGTAAAACAAAGATTTCCTACATTACAAGAAGGGTTTCTAGCGATTAATATATTACTCGTGAATACTGGCGTAAACATAAATAGGCTACCCACAGATAAAGTATATAGGGTACTTTTAAAGTATAATCATGTCCGTTTGAGAACGATTTCTGTAAGAATATGAAACTTGCAACCTCACGTTGTTTGGCCAAAAGTACACACAAACCCCTTCTTCTGCTCTAAAGATTTCCGCAAGAAAGACCAAAAATAAAAGAAAAAGAAGTTGTATGTCATTCATATGTGGATGGGAAGCAAATAGTATATATGAAATGAATGCCATATTCGTAAATCCTGATGAAGTTCGGTTGTTATTCTGCACGATGTTAAACTTCTCTCGATAGTAAACTCTCATCTGCAAGTTTCGAGAAGAGGATTTTCGACCAAACTTGGCGAGGATTTTGCATCGGGGAATTCTCTGTTCTCTCTCCCACATGCTCTCAAGTAAAATGGGAAGAGATAGCCCAAGCGTTCCTTCCTTGGAAACTTTCTTAGGAGAGCATTCTATTTTTCACGTTTTATTCGTTCATACGAATCCACTCAATTTTTCACTTGGATGATTCCTTAAGAAAAGATAGCAGTCATCTATGATGCTTAATACAGCAACAGACCCCGTTTGACCGTTTAAATGAAGTATCAAGCTCTAGAGCCAGAAAAGAACTTCAACTTCCAAGACCTTCTACCAACATTTCTGAAGAATTTTTCAAGTTATTTTATTATAAAGGAAGAGTGCGATATGAATGTTTAATAGATTATACGAACTCTAGCAGTATTGGGGATGACCTTAAGGGGCTATTGCCCCTTTTCTATGGTGGGGGTACCCATTTGCCCCAAGTTTCAATGATAAAAGGTGCGGGATACTGAATAACCCAATCACATACGCTTAAATATTTAAAAATACGACATTCCGGGCTTTTAGGCATCTCAACTTACCCCACTACTCTAGACTCCAATGTTAATTTATTATTTTTAAATGATTTCAAATGGAATCATCTCCGTCATTTTTCATCAAACCTCCAACTTTTTTATTTTAAAATGTACAAAAAAAATCGCTCAAAGATATTAGGATCTTTTTTTTAAGTATTTTATTTATTTTCCAAAAATATTTTTAATATTATGGCGAAATCAAATAAAAAACTTTCAAAAAAGTTCCTAATATTATAAAGCAATTTTTTTTATGAATTTTGAAATCAAAAAGTTTGAATTTGGATTAAAAATGACTGAGATGATTCAATTTGCAAGCATTTATTTTGCTGACAATGCCATCTTAAGGGAGAATGGAAAATGTATTATCGAGCGGATTAAACAATATTAGGCTACCCAACGCCCTGATCCCATGTAATAATGCTGGTTCTTGAAATGAGCAACCAAATTAAACCACGAGCGGTTGACAGCTAACCATTAGTCTCATAAATTGCAGGGATTAAGGAACAAAGCGCCATGAGTTTTTTCTTGTAGCCGTGACTGCCGTGCACTGGGTTTTATAAACTTTAAATGATGTTGAACATTGAAGGGTATAATCCACTGCTCGTTTAATTACCCGGAAGCTGTTTAATTGCATCGACTAATTATGCTTAATTTAGGCGATAAAATTCATAAATTGTAAGGTACAACATTTTGAGGTTCTTAAAACCTGTAATAAAGGTAACTGTGAGTCATATTAAGATTTAGTAGACTTTAATTATCATTATTTACTCATTGTAAGATAAACTAAACATTTTAAATGGAGAATTTTTGCGAAGGATAACAATTCGTAAGTATTGTGCTTGTGGTTAAATTGTTGTATGACAATTTTAAACCCTTTTTTTAACGAAAGATAAGGCCATTGATAATCCATAAGATTGTACCTGTGGTGATGGACAAAAGCCAAAAAAATTATGTAGACACAATCGTAAACTTAGAATCTTACAAACAGAAAGCATCAATATTAACTATCCAATTTGCTTGCAGACGGTGGACGAAGCAACAGCACGAACCGGTCGTCAAGATGCAGGCCAACGGAAGGAAGACGACGACTTCATCGTTGACATCGGAGGACTTCGCATGGCCACAAATTACTCCTTCCAAGTTGTTCCTCAGGATCCCATTCAAAAATTTGCTGTAAAACCATCTCAAATTGCATTGCAAACCAAAGGATGTGAGTTAACCCGTGCCGTGGCGACCTAGCTACATTTGTAGTTTTTGTCACTTTCGAATTAATTTCTCGGAAATCCTAATGTTCCGAACCTTGAGGAATTATTTACTCCTCAAGCAACTAATTTCGAATAGGAAAAGCAAAGTTTCAAATCGCTGACGCTAACGGTATCAGCACTAGAATTTTTTTAAATTTGAAAACGTGGTGATTTTCTAACTTCTCCCATGTTAAATTTTTATCTTCTTCGTCTTCTGGCAACCCGACTACAAATGTAGTCGACAAAAATCCGGAAGTTAGCCCACTTCTAAAAATTAGCCTACCAAGATTGGTAGATAGAATTTTTTCTTTCGGAAACTCACTTCGGACCTTAAGACCCTAGGTCAAGTTTATTCGGGGGCAATGTAGGTCAGAGGTCAAGGGAGAGTAAGGTCAAGGATCGTAACTTTTTCGCCCATTATGTGATGCATCGATGAAATCTAATTTTTAATACTTATTCAAAAGCGCAAAACATTTGGGAGGGGGGGCACACCCCCTAATATGTAAATACTTCCCCCTGAGGGGGCGTTGTAAAAAAAATTCAAATTACAAAAATAACGTGTGATATGTAGTTTGAAAGGTATGATCAAGTACATTCGAATGGGGTATGGAGTTTGCTTTATTGTTGGGGCAATTGGGATTTTCAATATTTTATGTTTTATGGTTGGCCGATGATTTCTGACAACTACTCCATACCTTTGAACCATCGTATTACAATTTAAAAAAGTGCCCTACCTCTACCAATCTCGCCTATCTCGGTACTCTATCCGAAACCTATATAACTAAATCTATATATAGCTGTATATACCGTTTGAAAGCACTTAAAGTTCGAATTATGTTACACAAGCATATTTGTACATTTGGACCATTTATTTTGACCCCTCCACCAAGTCAAGGGGTGACCACGCCCACAAATATGCAGTCAAATAACCCTTGACACCTTACAATAGTTGTATCACAAATGTGAAATGGGGATTTCTGTTTGAAAATAATTTGACCCTTGACCTTACCCTCTTAACCTCTCACCTGCATGGCCCAAAAACGAAATCGTCTATGTCTGAAGATTCTGAATGAGTTTCGAAAAGCAAAATTTCAAAATTGAGAGTTTTGGACGATTCATCTGGATGGACAAACAGACTACAATGTATTCGCATAATGTATTTACTTTACATACTAATTAATTACTTGCATATATAATGAATAGGGGTTATAATAATCAGCTTCTTGCTAACTGCTCAGTGATTTTACGGTAAACTGGGCTGATATTAATGATGTGGGGCTAACTTTGGGGAAAAACTTGATGGGCTAACTCATGGAAATCCAAAAACTACAAATGTAGCTAGGTTGCCACTTGACGTTCGGTTGGAGGTTGCTAGACGTAGGGTTAACAAGCGATTGATCCATTCTATTCCTGTCTTTGAATCTCGAGTGTCAACCAATCTGATTTCATACCTATTCGTGTTTTATTTGTCTAACAAAGAGGACATAAATTTTTGCTCACTTGTAATGAAAACCTAGACGTTCTAACCAGTAGTAACCATATTATATCTAATATTGTACACCTTTAAGCCACCGAGAAAGTACCTAGGACCAGATGCTTTAAGCAACTTTTCAGGCAGTTTGCAACGTAATCGCTTAATTATACAGGAAGGAGAGATTTCCTGGTGCCTAATCTCCCTCGTTTGTAATTCTATCTCATCCCACGTCTTACAATCGAAATTCTATTCCAGTTTCAGCTAAGGCGACGAAATGCCTCGCCGACTCTAGTGAAGTGTCTGTCGAAACGGGTCCATTTTTTGGTGGAAGGATCTCGGTGGAAGACGCAACAACACCCGGATGCTATGTCAAAGGCAATCCACAAAGGTATTGTGCTTGCAAATTGCAATACCCACTGCATTAACAACTTTGTCACAACTTTCCATTTACGATTTCCTACATCTGTTGTAATGGTCTCTCCGTTAAATAAAATAATCTCTGTGTTTGGTTGAAAAACTCTCCCGACCAATTTTCGGCTACAATTTAGAAAGATGGATTAGAGTGGCAAAAAGTACTTATATAAATCAAATGCCCACTCCCACCGGTTGGAGGTGGAGCATTTGGCTTTAAAGTCTGTCATCCTGGTTCCAGTTATAACTTTAGGTTTAGACCATACTGATACTATTCTATAATTTATATATTTTATATATAAACCGCAACACTTCCAAAGCTATACAAGACCTCTTGGGCGGAGTGCAAAGAAAATTGGGCATGTAAGGGTTAAGGAATGTCGGAGCCAGCTTTATATGTTAAACATATATGAAAACCCCATATTATATTTTTACCCGATTTGAAGTCACATCTCAAGACTTGCTTGAGATTTGATCAAATTTTAAACACGCTAATGCACTATTTGTTACATTTTACAAAAAAGAAATTAAAATTGGCAAAATCTGAAATGTGTAATAAATATCAGTACCATGCAGCGGTTTTTATGGTAGGCTATCTCCGAGTCCGAAATAAGTCTTGATCCTCGTTGGGATCGTTATTGATTCAGTCGAGTGAAATAAAATATGGATGTCCTTAATCTATGCTTTAAAGGATCATCTCTATATCTCAAATGGTGTACGGCTCGAACTATTTAGATACCAAAATCGACCATTTTCTGAGTAAATTTGAAACCCTATGTATATGACGCACATAATATTGCCTTGCAACTTGCAAGTAATTCAAGAGAATCTCCGTTCATTGATGTCCTTTGTTTATTTTCTAGTTCCCAAACTAAATATACCCTGAGAATTCGCCATAAGGAATGTGGCAGCGTGATCGACGGGTCTAAAGTAACCAGCGTAATTGTGGTCCAAGAGAACGTCCCAATTTTGACCCATAGCACCCGTCGGTTTGTTGTTGTGTGCTCCTTTTCGCCAGAGTCATTTATTGTCAAAGCAGGGTAAGACTGTTATAATAATCAAATGATCCAACAATATATAATGTAGGAAGGGCAAGGGTTAAAATAAAAATCATTCATGTGTATTTGAATTTTAGAGTTACACTTCCTAGAGATACAAGTGTGGCCAAATCCTTGGATTTCTCTCGATTGGTGAGACTTCCACCACAAAAAAGCAATATGTTGAATGGGGAATTCGAAGTAAATTCACAAGGGCTGCCGAATCAAGAGCAAAATTCAATACCTGCCAACTTGGAAGACGAAGCTAGATTCGTGGTATCTCACCTCCATGCAGACAGGGATGCGGTATCCCAGTCCCGAGCATTTGCTGAAAAGCTACACAGAGGAACTTGGGAGACGTTCCTGGTCTTCGGAATGATATGTGCAGCTATTATCTCTAGTATGGCATCTGTGATATGGTTTATTAGATCCTATAGAAGTTCGGGTGTAACTGGAGGTGCTGAGCGAATTGGGAGTGGTGATGAATCATACGACTCATCGTCATCCTATTCTTCATATGATGGCTCGTTGTCTTCATCATCAGAACAAAACAATTCCAATGCAGATACTAGATCCGATCTGGAGGTGGAACTCGATTTTGAATTTTCCGAAGATGTTAACCAGCCATCGAACTCCTATCAAACGCAACGCCCAATGAAGTTACCTTAAATAATCGTTCAAGTCATATCTATGCATGAGGCTGACAGTTTCAATGTTGTTCAATGGCAATTGGCTCCTTGATGCAACTGATAATTATGTTAGTTAAAATCACGGCATTTTTGTAAACGGTTGATAACAAGTGATAAAAAGATGATTAATTAAGAAGAATATTTGACAGGCAATTGCAATTACTAGAATTTATCAATATACAAAATATAATGTCATCCATTTGTTCAGTATTAGACTTAGTTTTACGTGCCCCATGTATTTTTAAGATTTCGTACATGCCGTGAAATTTTGGATGAAGTGCCGGAAATGTCATTCTCATAAATGTATATAAATAACAGATCAGTTTCAGCTGGTTTCGAGTCGTTCTTCATTTTATGTAGTAATTTGAATGGTGGATGAATAGAATGCTTTAATGTTTATTACATTGGTTAATGTGTGGTATACGAGAGAAAGTTTTCTGTAGTCTCAATAAACAGTTAAAATCTCGTTTTTAGGTGCAAAAATAGTTTTGATCGTATATTGTTTTATTAATTACGAATTACGATCATAGGCTTATTACTTGTTTACAATAACCACATTCGTCTTGAGAGGAATTCGATTAAATTATCTTAAATTTCCAGTTTTTCTTCTGGAGATCTTGCATAATTAGTGTTTGCAAACCTGGCCATGTACTTTTTAACATATTCCTTTGTTTTTACTTTGATGCTATCCGTCACTTCTAGCGTTTTACCCTCTCGGATGTGCTTTAACTCTTTCGTCATGATCCCATGAGTCATCTGAAACATATAAAATATTTAAAATATCGTATAAGCAAAGTAATAAGTCCATATTTAGCGCAAAAAATTGCTTATTGAGGATTGTACCTTTCTTGCTAGATGTTTGAAATCTTCTGTTGTAGCTATCCGACCAGACTTGACATCAGGCTTTCTGTATGGATTTAAGTGTGCAATTACGACATGTGCAATTTTTCCTCGGAATATTTCCTTGCACTTCTCCGAGACTACTATCTTCGGCGTCTTCTTGTACAGTATGGGCTTTGATTTCTTATCACGCTTTGACGACCGTTCTTTCTTCCCAACTACTTTGATAGAAGCTGAACTTCCTGGTTGATGATCTCGAGGATCGACTCCCAGTCCTGGGATCTTAACTGCTTTGTCATTTTCTAGAGAAGGAGAGCTCGAGTGAAATGAATCTGGATTATCTTCCGCAGCAGCGGCTAGTGAAATGTCCAATTCAGTTTCGATCGGGGACGAACTGCCAGGACTTGGGGAAAGTTGTTCTTCGTTGGCAGCTGTTGACTCAGGGGGTGCATTAGCTTCATCAATAGTGACATTTGATTTTGTTTTCTTTGTTGGTGGTGGGGAAACATGCACATCAGGCATAGCAGCTTCAATAGGATCTTCTGGTACGATTATATTTTCGACAGACTCTACAGGATCAATTGGTATATCCTCCATTTGATGTGGTTCTTCAGAATTCGATTTTGCATCAGCTCTTTCTTTACTTTTCTCTAGTACCGCAAGTCTTTTATTTTCTTTAATCTTCGATTTCGAAAAATATGGTCGCACATCTTCTACTCTCGGCTGTTAAAAATTATTCCAGGTTAGCGCATCAACACCACCGCTTTGTTAATTAAAGTAATCGTTAAACTTATTGAATGCAAACAGATATCTTACACTAATTATTCGCTCTTGAACTAATCCAGATTTCTTTCTTCTTTCTGCTCTTTCCAGCAAACTTTTTCGCAATTTATGAAGTGGAATCTTAATCTCAGTTGGAGCAACTTCTTCTAGAACTTCTGCTTCATGTTCTGAAGCCGATGATCCACTGGAACCAGAATTTTCAACTATTTTACTTGCAGCGGCATTCGGAGGTTCCCACTGAGATTTCCGAGTTATGACATCATAATAATAACAGCGGCCTTCATCATCTACTGTAATTTTCCATCCATCTAAATCATATATGCATTTAAATATCACCAATTAGTTATGGAAGAGGTAGACTGATGGCAAATCATACTTCTAAGTAGTAAATATGTTTTATTACCTGGCAAAACTTCAGTTGGAAATGGTGGAGGTGGAGGCAATCCTTCCGGCCAAGGGGGAAACTCGAAAGGTAAGACTTTAACGTTTGTAGCAGACATTGTTTCACTTGTCTCAGCACCAGAAGCTGGTGTAGGACACAAGGCAGCTTGAACTAAAAGTAGAAGTTCAGATGGGAGTGTCGGATCTACGAAACAAAATTAAAATATGATATTTTTGGCTGGTGTCTATTTAGTGTCTAGTTTAGACAAACTGACTGACTTTACAAATTTGCAACAATAAAACTCGTACCATCCAGATTGATCAATTTCCACTCAATTGTATTAGGGTCTAAAAAATAGTGACCGCTCACATCTACAACGGGGGTTGTACATGGGTCCAACCCCAGTAAACTGCATCGGTTTTGATGTAGACCAACAATCTCTTCTTGCATTTTACGCTGCTTCATGTCCTCTTCCTCTTGTGCGACTTTGGCTGCAAACATGGAGCGTCGCTCTTCTTTTGATAAGTTTGGATATTGAAGCTGTATTCGATTCAATGATTGGCGATGAATATAAGAGCCAATAACAGTTACAGGTCTGTCACGTCCAGTCCTGGAACTCCATTTTGAACGACTGTAGATTGTAAGATCATCAGTATTGTTTTAATTTTATTCATACAGCGTTATATATGTTAACTATTGCATATCGTTATAAAACTGTTTCCATACCCATCTCTGTCATAAGAATAGCTGTTTGATCCGAATGTGCCATTTGAACTGAATCCCAGAGCTAAACCTTTATCAGCCTCTCTTTCGTGTTCCTTCATTTGTTCCACTCGCTCTTTTTTTGGAATTCGAAATACCTCTTTTAGCTCAATCCACGACTCCAGCAAAAGTTTTGAGGCGCTGACGAATTCCCAATCTGTTTTATCCATTTCTTTTATTTCTGTTTCCATTGGACGTTCTTGTTCAGGTTGAATTTTGGATTCAGACTCTTCAGGTTCCATTTTTACAAAGACTTCGCTAGTTTCTTTTTCTAATGGATTCTTTTTTTCTACTATACTTTCCAATAACGGCATCGACTCAACGGTATTGTTCTCTGTTTCTTTTACAATTAGAGGAACAGAAGAAGCATCGTCAGTCAATTCAGGGGCTGCATGAATATCCTCCTCTTTTAAATTGTTTTTCACATCTAAATGTTCAACTTTGATTTTTGATGGAGCAGTTGACCAATTCTCAACGAGAGATATAATTTTGCTGTCCAATAACAGTGTTTTATTTGGAATTGGTAGAGATGATAGTGCTTTCAGAAACTGCAGGATAATCAGTATTATTTCTATGATATTATTTTAGATATATCATATGTATCGTAATCATAGGTATTTCGGTGCTTACCAACTGATGGTATTCTTCAGTATTTATGATCTGGGGTTGAAATGAGTTTGGATCATTGGATGGTATCGGTAAATTCACCATCCAATTGTGTATCAGCTTTAGACCCCGATAGTCCAAGAAAAGACGACGACATGCTATAAAATTTTTTTAAAAATTGGAAAATGTACTTAACAGTGGTATACTATACTAATGATGCATCACTTTAAAAGCTCACGTGAGTCGCCGTTAATTAAAATCTTCAGGATTCTCTCTCTGTCATCCCACTTCTCTGCTCTAACCATAAGACGACTCAAGGTAAGGGTATGCTGCCTATTCTTTAGTCCTGTTCTTTCAAGCTGGGCGAGTTCTTCTTCTAACTAAAGCAAATGTAATAGAAACAGAAATATAGGTATTCAACTCTTTCATATAACGTTGAAATTAAATATAAAACCGGATACACCTCGTTAACTTACAGCAACGTCTTCCAATATTCGAGTATCTTTGCGTTTCCTCCTGACAGCTCTTGGTTTCTTTTTAATTTTTTCTTTTTCTGGCTCTACTTCAGTTATTTCAGTCTCTATGTCCATAACATCCGATTCTTCTTCAGTAGCTTCCTCTTTGTCCTCTTCTTTATCTTCTTCTACTTCTTCCTCTTCCTCTTCGTCTTCGTCATCTTCCTCATCTTCTTCGTCCTCTTCTCCAATCCAACCCCTACAACTTGGTGTCATGCAATAGCATCGCTGTGCTTGTTTGCTGAAAATTTCAAAGGATATTAAAACATTATTGGCTAGTAATCTTTGCATATATCAACAGAAAACTTCAAAATATTGTACCCGTAGCGTTGAAACTGATAATCAAAAACAATTTCGTCCCCCGGTCTGAGATCACGTAAAGTAAAAAACCCTATTCTCAATTCGCCATTTACCGTCCACTGAAATCAGAAATCATACCATAGAAAATATTATGAAGTACTCTTCCATATTAAAAAAAATATCAAGGCTTGTAAGCTTGTACCTTTTGTGTTTCACAGTTTGGCTCACAACTGTGGTTAATAAATCGCGAACAATTTCCTTTTACAGTGGCATCAATTATTGCGTCAGACTTAAGAGCCATGAAATAAAAGTGTTCCA
Organism: Desoria tigrina; assembly: GCA_906901685.1. Lineage (NCBI taxonomy): Eukaryota > Metazoa > Arthropoda > Collembola > Entomobryomorpha > Isotomidae > Desoria > Desoria tigrina. The sequence goes on from CAJQTU010000014.1 coordinate 1,324,586, forward strand.
GATTTCCTTTGGCATATTCTGTTGTTCTTTTTTCAAACTGAGTTGGATCAAGAACTTCTCCTACATATTCAATCACAAATCCACCTCTGTGAAGTGAACATTTAATTCATTAGAGATTTCAATGCTAGTGCATATTTTAAACTACGCAGCAGGGTTAAGTTAAATCAAATACGTACTCTGGAATGGCATGAAGGGTTCTTAGACCGTGACCCTTCTTTTCAGTTTTGAATACTTCTAATGTTGAATACTCCTTTTTTTGAAACCTTTTGTTGGTGCATCGATCTCCAGTTGAACATCTAGGACCACTAAAACAAAATAAAATACATAATCCACAAAAGTTACGATTCATTAATAGTAGGTATACAATTTATTTACCATTCAACCATTAGCAATCTATTCAAGCAGTCGTCATTGCATCCGATTTCACCTCTCTCAATGTCTTCGTTTGTTAGAAAACAGTCGCAAACCATACCCTTGCTTTCTTTGCTGATTTTTCGTTCCGTTCGGAAAATACTGTCCTCAATGCCTTGAAATTTTTTGATTTTGTCAATCAATTCCGTGTCTCCGGGGTCAAACATTAGATGACCTGATTTCTTAATTAAATTAGTAGGTATTTCGAACATATCTACATTTCGTATAGAATCGGCATCTGATGCTGAAGCGCTATCCTGGTCAAGACTGTTAGAGCTACCGAACATCGACGAACTAGCTAAACTCATGGAGTCAACGGATGATGAACCATCGCCAGGCACTTTTAGAGATTCTGCATCTGAGGAATATCTCCACCGCGATTTGACCTTCAAAGGTTTCGTGGAACCACTGGTAGGAAATATTGATGCCCCAAAAACTCCAAAAGACGATGATACATTGGGATTTGAACCAGAAGAAGAGATCCCTAACGATGAATCTCGAGTGGGAGAGCTCCACGCAGAACTGCTGTGGACACCCGATGAGCTATTCGAATTCGAATCTTCTTCATTTAGATTGGGCATGCTTCGACTTAACGAGGACTCAGATGTTGTAGAAAACACAACCTCCCTCCTCCTTCCACGACTGCCACGAAGTGACTCCAATGACTTGATACGCGAACTTCGTCTTATTGTGGACCCTTCTGGATCTAAAATTATAAATTACCATACAACGACACAAAAAAATTAAAAATCTACATGTATAACATAATAACACAAACATAGAAAAACTAATTTAAAACACTATACCTTCGACGACCGGCTTGGTATCGACGATACATTCTTGGATCGGTTGCTCTTGTTTTTTGTCGCTGACAGAACAACCCTTTAAGAAGCTATCATTTAAACCTATCACACTTTCGACATCAATGTTGTTAGCCACAGCTTGGTCTTCATTCAGTAAATCCAACCCCGGAATAACTACAACCTTAACCATAGAATCAGGTTCATTCACCGGTTTCTTGGCTTTTGGTGGTCGCCCTCGTCCAGGTTTTGGGATGACAATGTCTGTAATATCTGGGCTTGTGCATCGTAATGACTTCTTACTTCCTCCTGAGGTATCCATTCTCACAATTTATTTTGCCAACAGCCAAGCCAACAATTAATTAGGAATTTACGAATCTCAAATCTCAACTCGTGTCTAAGATGCATATAGAAATATCCAGAAGACCCCAACCTCGAGCCGAATCGCAAACTGAAATGGGACATATGCAACAAAATTCAACGTTTAACAATAAATTTCTTATAATCATCATATACAAAATTTTATGTTATGTATGGGATTTTAATGTGAACTGTGGAGTAGATGAGTAGAACACAGCAACATAATACAGCACCAGCACTCAATACACAATATATTTCGGTACTTGTGATTGTGACCTGTCATGTCGAAGGTCTTAAACATAACAAACGTATGAAACTCTGAACTCACTGTCGAAGTCGAAGTCGAACTGTCGAAGTGTTCTTAGTGCACTTACTGACTCCAGACTCCACAACATAGGATTTGATTTAGTCCGGCGTCTGGACGAATAGGTAACAAGGTAACCTTTCCGCTCCCTTCTGGGCGTCTGGCACAGGCTGCACTTTCTGAAATATACAATCCAGCCAATTTCATTAAACTGTAACCGTAACCTTTAGATGTTTTTACCTTCCTCAATATTGAATATTAATCGTGGTGTTCATCATTGATTATCATATATATGTTGTAATGTAATGTAATGTCAAATGTACAAAATGCAAAATGTGAAATGCCTTTCACCTCACCCTCACCTTCGGCTTCAAATCAAACTAGTTTAGTTCAAAAACTGAGCTTAGTCGTTCTTTTGTATTCTGCTACTTACTACTGTTAAATACTAAGATTGCTAAATGTAATTGTATTTTGCAATGAATTGAACACCCAACCAAATAACCAAAGACCATACACCATAGCAAGACAAAAGATGAAAAAGACGGAAACTAAGTTTAGAGTAATATTGAAATTCAAAATAAACCGGGGATCCTTTCGTATTTATTCCACTTGCTGCCACTTTCTTTCTTCAATCAGTTTTATAGCATGTATGTTAAAACTAAATCGACGGACTTCTGGTTCTGGGCTTCTTCTATTCTAGTTCTACGTTCTTTTGTCCTGAAAACAATCGCGCACGTCGCACCGTGCAAACTTTTTTTTTTAAATTTATAAAAAGAAAAAAAATTGGATTGGATTTTGCAAAGAAGTAAAGGGCACGATAAAACACAAGGTGTATTTTGTAAACGATTTTATTTCCGAAGAGAGAATAATTATTATTAAAATGAAAGCTAATAATATTTTAGAATTAAAACCATAATGTATATTATCTATTAATACGAGCGTAATCGCGAGTATCGCGACGCTATTTATTTAACTTCAACTAGATCAGTCTTTCAGTCTGTTGACTTTCCGATTTGTTGTTAACACACGTATGCCCTGCCCAAATAGCACAAAATACAAAAAAATCGTTTTACTTTTAGACCAATGCAATAGTACATTTTGATAAAAATCATCACAAGTCGAACTTATACATTGCAAAAAAAATCAAAAATACAGGTAACATCAACATGGATAAACCTGTCTTTACCCTATTATTAGAATAATCCAAAATGAAATTACTTGGGCATGCGATAAACATACATTGTTATCCAATATAATATTATAATGGGAACATTTCCAAATAAATATGTAAGAGTAAATCAGTGCATTTTACGTATGTAGGTCCCTGTACTAGAAATCTAACACTTTTGACACTGTTTTTAAACAAATTACCCTTTCATTCAAGCTTGAAAATGCCTCAGCAAAAGTCACCAACACTAAGCATTTTAAAAATTAATTAGGTAATCGTATAGATTAATTCGATAATTACAAATTAGTAAACGCAAATTATAGCTTAATAACCCTCGATTTATAATTGTTTTCCAGTAATTGGAATGAGTGAGGGATTCCCGAATGGTTTTGCTTCCTTAAACTCGGTTACTCCGGATAGATTTTGTTCGGAGACTAGTAGAGTGTTCGTTTTCTTGAGAGATTTTTTTAGGACGATGCAACTCAACAAAATCCGCAAGTTCTCGGGGTAGGTCATCATTCTTGTAGTATATTCTATACGAACAAACCGCCCTTGCAGCTATGCATTTCAAAGCTATGTGCTCAAGAGCTGTGAACCGTAAATTAGATTTTGACTGGAGAATAGCCAACGGGCTTTGATTTTGATTATCCAGTTGATCAACGTGTGCTCCGTTGGCTAAAAGCAGTTCGACAATCTATAGATAGAAAAGTCAAAGGCATGAGTTTACATTGAATTGTTAAATATAAATTGGTAACTGGACTCATCACCATACCTGAGGATTAAAGTCTTCATTTGCAACTACAAGATGAAGTGGAGTTGCACGGTTTTCGTTAACTGAATTAACTTCAATGCCACAATCAATGAAAAACTTCGTTACTTCCAAAGACGGAAAAAAAGACACCTAAAACATTTTTTATCAGCAATTGTCAGCAAGCAATATTGCAAACATATGTACTCGAATTGTTGCATTTTGTAACCTGATTTTCATCCACGAAAAAATGACTCCTGACAATGTTGTTACGGCTCACTGACATATGCAATAGAGTATCTCCAGTACTACACATTCGTAAATCATGTCTTACAAGCCTTTGGGTTGCCTAAAAACAATGAATTATGCAGACCTTAAAATTTAGTGCATTTAATTTATGGTATCGGACTAAGTTTTGCATAGTTTGCATCTTTGCATCAGTACCTTGCTGAGATAAATGGTTTGATCTTGGGTTTTATTAGGTGCTCTGATCAACAGGTACAGCAAATGGGTTACGCATCTTAAACATCTTCAACGAATTAAAAATTGGAATTTAGAATTGTGTCTAAGTGTCTATAAAGTTTAGATAAGTTCAATATTTGATGAAAATAAACAGTGTAGATACCTGTCAAAACTCTCTTGCTGACGTTTGAAAACTGGTCTAACTCGAACTAGCTCTGCAGAACTTGGTAACTGATCGATCAAAAGTTGGAAAGTTTCCATTAAATCGTTAATTTGAAGAGGATGACTTGGTAAACTTCTGTCGAGTTCACGATTACGATCCAAGTCTAGGTACAATCGTATCTGGAATAGAAGTAACAGGTAATCAATAACAATCACATTTATAGTTATGGAGCGCTGAATTCGTTTGAAAAAGCATTGTTGAATAAATTTAATTCGGGAATTAATAGAAATTACCGTACCAAAGCAAGAGCTGTAAAACAAGTGTCTCCGTACAACAATGAGTCTTTTCGGACCCTTAACTGCAAGGCATATCTCCATAGCCTAATGCACATCAAATACTGAGACGAATCAGCATAACCTGCTCCCCTATACATGATTCGAAAGATAACGTCTTTGTGAGCGGGCCCGAGAATTCTTTCGGCAATGAGCAGGCTATTGATTCGCATCTGGTCCAGATCAGTTGCAATCCCATCCAGGTCTTCTCTAGTCTTATATTCCTTTATTTCTATTTCTTCATCTAATTAACAATTTTATATGTAAACACAACAGCATCATCCTCAAAGAAGCATAATTAAAATCACTACACATTATACGTACTTTCAATATTTAGGATCTTAGAATATAAAGGCAGGTACGCCAGTTCCGGTTTAGGAAAGTCCGTAGAATCCGAGTCTGGGTCATGGCGAATCAATACAGCTTTTCTCCAAAAGTAAAGAGCCATTTGAATGTCATGATGTTCGTCCAAAAATGTTGAGCCCATTAATTCGTGCATATCAGCTCGCTTTTCTATTGAATACTCAGGTATGTTGTCCAAGAGAAAGTTGAATATAGAAGTTGCTCCTGTGGTTTAGTTAAATTGGCAAATAAACTAATATAGTGCAATACGATTATACCTTACATATCGGCTGCGGATAATACACATACCTTTAAGACAACATGTTTGAATTGCATCATCTCCATAGCGGTTTTTCACAAATGGACATGCACCATGTGCCAGAAGTAGCTTGGTAGTATCAAATCGATGCTCCTGAATTGCATAGTGCAATGCCGTTTTCAGTTGAATGTCTTGAGCGTTAACGTTAGCTCCGTGATCGAGAAGGTATTCACACAATGGAGCACTTTGAACCGAATTAATTAAGCATGTACCACCTTTATATTAAAGGGAAATAGATATTCAAATTAATTCTGATAGTTTTGCTATAGCTAGCCGCAATTATTATTCACAAATGTGTGTTTACCATTATAGTTAGAAATTCCAATATCAGCTCCAGTGTGTTCCACTAAATATTGGACTATATCAAAATGAGTCATGAAGCAGGCACTTCTCACCGGTGTCGATCCTGTGTCACTTACACTATTAACATTAGCGCCATGTTTCACTAAGCATTTGACAATCTTGAGACGTCCGCATACAGCGGCACACCATAGCGGGGAAACGCAATGGGAAGTTTTGTCATCGACCACTTCGTATATTCCCTTTTGCTCCAAATCTTCATCAATAATAAAATCAAATGTAATTTCAAGTTTTAATGCAAATGTAGCAAACAATGTTATGGACGGTTGGTTATACATTTATTTCAGATTACCTGCGCCACAAGTTTCAATTAAATATTCGACTATTTCCAGGTTTCCTCTTTTACAAGCAAGGAAAAGTGGAGAACAGCAATCTTGCTTTCCAAGAACAGTGACAACATCCCTTCTCTCTCCTTTCTCCAATCGCTCTAAATTTGTTCTCAATATATAACTAAGCCTCGCTCCAGGAGCTGCTGATCTGACCTCGTTGTGTAGATCTTCACTCAAGGAATCTTTCGTCCTTATTCCAGTTCCAGACGTTCCTTGGGACGAGGATTTATTTGACGTCCAAATGTTTTTAAACATTTTATATTTTATTTTACAGTTGCAGTTCTCCTTTAAATCACCCTTGATTTGATGTTGAACACGGAAGCAGACTCAGCAAGTCGGGTGAACAATGCTAGTGTAATAAAAGAAAGACAAACATGTCAATGCACAATGCACAATGTCATGATCAACAAAGGTCACAGAATAAAGACTGCAAAGTGCAAACTGATAAATTATGAATTAAGAAATTAATATTTACTGGTTTATATTATTATATATTGTATATTAATTATGGATATCAAATGTTATGATATATTTAATTGTGAATTGTGAATAATGTTGAATGTTGAAATTGTTGAATGTCAAATGTGAAAATTATTTAAAAATCAAAATTTAGGATTTGAAATTGAAATTAATCGTCCTTTCCTAAATTTAACTTTGACACGCCTTTGCCCTTAATATTGGATATAGCTTTCATAAACGATGCCTGGATGCCTCAATCGTCAATCAATAAATATGCAATAACAAAGAACAAAGAATGGATCATCATGGATGGATCGTCAATGTGGTCAGCCGTAAGCCACGGCACGGCCACACCAGAAACGTCCCAAAGACTCAAAAGTCTCGAATAAATTCATTTATAATTACAAACTTCAAACTTACAACGTTATAACCCAATAACTGTGAACTGCAGTGAACTGCTGCGGACCCTCCAACTTTGTGCTTTTTATTGTTATTGCCTTGCTTACAAGTTGAAGTTTGAAGAATTTTACACCTTGTGTGTGTGTGTGGTGTTTGTTTTGTGACCTTCCTATTCAATGCACCTTCAACCTTGTGTGCCTTGCCTTGTTATTTCCTTGATCCTAATTTTCTCGTCAATTCTAGTGACTGGGCACTGCACATTGGGCCTTCTATTTTCTGTCTATATTATATCAGCAAGCAAACAACAAACAATAGACCATCGTTTATTATAAACGATTAATATCTGAATAAAATAGAAGAGCCAGAAAATTGGAATATCTTGTCTAGAGAATGCCTCTTCTGTTCTGACCGACACTAACACTACTTGTGTACTAACCGTACTAACAGTCCATGCATGTAGTGAGTGTGAATGCAGAGTATTGAAACTTTCCACCATCCACTCAGACTCGCTCGTATATAAATTATAGTACTGACAATTACGTACAAGCTTAATATTATTACAAATCAAAAGAAACCCACTGCACCATATAGCCAGTGCTGTCTTCATTACTTGAATAACAAATACAAAATAACAATCGATCTAATTCTCAATCGCCCCCATCCCAGTCTAATCCCAATCCTAATCCACCATCACTTCTCAGGACTTCTTACAGTTCTCAGCTCACTTCTCAGGATGCAGATCAGAAGTATCAGAACCATCAGAGCACATGTATACTAACACCATAGAATTGTATAATTCTAACAGAATCACTTATCTTTAAGCCGACTCCCTATTAACGTGCCACCTTAAAATGGGAATTTACATCCTAAGTAATTAACAGGAATTTGAACCACGCATACATTATACATTTGACCACATATCGGATGAACCGGATGCCAACAGCCACAGCACAGCCCGTATGAACCATACCCCCCCGGGGGGGCAGTGTGCACACGTGTGGTGGAAAGGTATTTAGGCCCTACCCTAACGAAGAAATTTGTCTACTATTTGATAAATGAACTATTTTAACGTTGCATCTGCATCTATATGTAATGCTTTCCTGTTATAGTTCTGTAGTCATATTTCATTAACCGTTTCGACGAAACTAGGATTCGAAACTGCCTTTTGTCAAATAGAATACTAGCCCCAGCAATGATGCAAGGCTTGTTATCGTTGTCTGGTCCGGTTCAGCACTAAATTACTTGCAAAACAGGTTTGACTTGTCCTAGAGCAGATACTAATGATACTGTACATTATAACGAAAACGGGAAATAGCGACTACGATTCTTATCAAATGTCAACTGCAGGATCTTCGGAGCAATTAATTCATATTCAATATTCGGGCAACCAGTGCGTATTTACGCTGAGTTTAAATAAATGTTTAAATCAGATGTATCTGAGCGCGAGGAAAATTATCTTACCTGTCCACAGGTCGACTCAAGCAAACCCTGATGTTCTAGAATTTTAATGTGTAGTTTTGCAGTATTTCATATTATATGGGTATTTTTTAAATAAAGAAGTCTGTAGGAGAAAGCGGAAGGGAAAAGTAGAAACACGATCAACGGTGAAGTGGTGGTCGTGTTGGGTTATTTGGGGTTCTGCAGAATGCAGAAAAATAACTGGATGAAGAAACATTGGATGATGAGGATTGGGATAACCAAGAGATAGAGTTATAAAACGGGAATGAATGTTTCATGAACATGTATGAACCGTCGCAGTGTGTACAGAAAGAAAGCCTTGACTTTCTTTTTAGCTCATGGACTTTCTTCCTATTCCAGCAACTCTAGCATTTATAAATACTTCAGCAGGACTCCCCGGGCAAGTAAAATGCACAGACACCGCATAAAGCTAACTAAGACCTTGAATGAAAAAAAAAAATTGGTGGTGGTCCGGTGTCAGTGAGAGTACCAGAGAGTTTATTTTATAGCATAACTCTGCTAAGCAAAAGCAGTCTAAATGGAAGGGTTGAATTTTAATTCCAATGCATATGTTGACTTGATTGCGTGTTAACTGACCGTTAGGAAAAACTGCAATCGTTTTCAGTGGAATACAAATGTCTATGAATATTCGATTTATTTGTCCGAAAATGTAATGATTTTATGATTGCCTGAAATCGCCTGGTGATGGTGGTGACGAAAAGCATAATAAATGTGATGCATAATCCTTTTGTATTTGAGTTGAAAAATGGTTTATTTTATTATAATTTTTGCAGCATACAGGTACTGGGAGCTGGGATATAAGAAACATATAATACTGTCACTTACTAAGGAATCTGTAATGGGCAACGTGCAAACTATGAGAGTTTTTTTCAAGGCATTTTAATTGAGAATTGTACGAGTGTAACTTGTGGATAATCCGATACGATCTGACTAGTATAAAACATAAAAGTGTCAATGTATTGCGGATCAAGTAAGTAAGTACAACTCTATCAGAGGAAACTCCCGGAAACCGAGACATTTGGTATTGGATAAATTGGATAGTTAATTTCGGTCGATGAATTCCAAATTAGTTTGGTTTGTAATAGGTATCAGGAGGGACCCAGTGGGTCAAACTTTACGACGATATAGCAGATAACGAGATTCTCCAAAAATCACAATCTCATTTCAAAAAGTTGATCCATTTATTTAAATCGACCAAAGTGTCTTTCTTTGCAGCTTGGGATATTTCATACTCGATTGAGGCCGGGTGACAAAGCTCCAAGATTTCTATTGCTTCCTTCAAAATCTTCAAGGTCAGTTGAAGTTTCCGACGAAGATTTGCAGAAGAACAGCGTCTGAATTCTTGCAGACGACGGGCAAACATTACTTCGGCTGCTTGAAGCTCATATAATATCAGTCCTAAGTCAGAGAATAACAAGTTTGATTACATTAAGTGAAAACAATGCCAATTGGAATTTTCAAGCTAAGGGGTTTGTCTTAAGGCTCCTGCATGTGACGACACTCCCCTCCCCATCATCGTAAGCGCAATGTTAATCTGAAAATCGCATCATCTTGGTCAATATCGAGTAAATGTAACTTTTTTTTGTCCTGGAATATTCTATTTTTAAGGCTTATCAGAACTAGGAACTTTGTTTTGTGAGTTTTTGTTTAATTCCGCTGAAATACTTAATCTTAGTTAATTAATCGTAATTAATTAATTTTAATTACAGAATACAAAAACTCGAAAAACAAAGTTCCTAATGCTGATTAGCCTTAAAAATAGAATATTTCAGGACAAAAAAAAGTTACGATTACCCGATATGAACGAAGATGATGCGATTTTAAACTATTTTTTGGAAAATCATGATGGTCCTGAGATTTTTGGGGTAAAGTAAGATTTTACATTCAACAATAAATTGCGGGAACCAAAGCGATGGGCGATCCACACATCACGTTGAAGTAACGTAATTCTGCCTGACATCGCGTTGTTTGTTGTACTGTTGACTGTTGCACATACTATTTGACAATATAAATGCATTAATATCTGGTTCGACAAATTCTGAAATTCCATTGCACGTCAAATATGGGATATCATTTACGAATTGACATCTATTACATATTACATTTTACATTCAACATTTTACATATTTGGGATTTATGATGAATTTTGAATGGTCATATTCAATATTGCATTATTATTGCACATTCATCATAACTCATAATATTGAATTGAATATGTGATATAACTATATATATTGTTCAGAATTTGCGATTTGTGATTTGACTTTGACATTCCGAATTTGGAATTCCGAATCTGGAATCCGATTCCACATTCAACAAATAATTTATTTTGTATTTGACATTCTGCATTGCACATTGCATTGCCATTGCACATTGCATACAGATCAAACTACAACTGTGAACTGCGTTACACATGCTTTGTGCTTCGTCTTCCTCATTCATTCATCATTTCCATAGATCTAATAAATACAGGGTGTCTACGCGTAATGTCCCGGTGTTTAAAATTAGATTTCTCAAAAACTACTAGGCCGATTTTTATAAAGTTTGGTTTTTTGAGTAGCCTGATAACAGTGATAACTAGAAGGAATATCAGTGGGGGTCAGAAAAAATTACGACCTTCAATTCAATGGACCCATGCGGGTTTTGTAAAATGTCATAATTTTAACATAGGGAAGGGGTACCCCGTAACCATAGTCACGGTGATTGAACCGTGTAGTGTTCTACCTTTTTGCTAAATTTTTTCTTGACAACGACCGTTGCTAGGAAGGGAATGGGTACCCCTTCCCCATGTTAAAATTATGACATTTTACAAAACCCGCATGGGTCCATTCAATTGAAGGTCGTAATTTTTTTTACCCCCACTGATATTCCTTCTAGTTATCAGGCTAAATTTTAAATCAAACTTTATAAAAATTGGCCTAGTAGTTTTTGAGAAATCTAATTTCAAACACCGGGACATTACGCGTAGACACCCTGTATATCTATGATCATTTCTCATTATGTGAACGTTATGCACATAATGAGAAATGATGATGAGATGAGATGTTGTTATTATGGAATCCATATCTATGGTAAGGTTAGAACATTTAACATTCGAAATTATTATGCATTACACATCGACATCACACATCACAATCGTTAATTGTATTATAACTCCAAATTAGGCATCATTCCAAGTCAAACATCAAACATTTTCTATCGCGGAGCCAAAGTCAAAATCAAAATGTTTATATATAATTTATTTACGAAGAGAGAGGGGGGGGGGTTGAGATTAGGGAAGTGCAATATTTTAAATATTTAAATATACAAAGTTTTATAGTAGGGGGTTCCGAAAAATTGTTTTGTTCAACGCAATCTGTGGATGAGCCCTCACACAAAAAATGACCGAGGAACGTGATTATGTTTTGGTTTCCTTCTTCTTTGAGGAGTGAGTTTGAATTTTCCCTGACTTTTGTGGGGAGGGAGAACGTCTCGTAAGGGCAATGTGAGACAGCCTACCGGATAGGGACCTTAATACCAAATAGATGCTATAGATTGAAACCCTTTTTGTTGTTAACGAATAAACCTTATTATTCGGGTGTTTTAAGGGAGGTTATTTAAAGGTTTTTGTATTGTTTTCGGCACATAAATAAAGTTAACCTACCCCGTGTGACTGTATAGCCCGGCGTGACTATATCCAATACCTTCATTACATCTCTACACAACTCTAATTTTCGATCGAGATCTTCTTCACTGAGATTCTCAAGCGTTACAGATTCCCTTCCGTACGCCTGAAATATTTATAAAATGTTTAATAAACATCATCGTAAAATCCAAAACTCTCATTGAATCCTCAGAGAGCTATCCTACCTGGCAAAGATTAAATTTCACATCAAATGGGATATAATGCGTGGGATGAAATAGACTTTTACAGTTTTGAAGAAATTGTTCGGAGCTTTGAATATTGTCAATTCTATCGACAACTTCTTGCCATTTCTCCAACTGTGACTCCACTGCATCTAAAGGGAGTCTGCCCATACAGCAAAAACACGGCGATATTGAAATTGTCTCGGAAAACCAATCCATAATACATTGTACATTTTAAATTTTTCATAGAAATTTTTGATCGAGTTATTTTGTCCAACAAAACACTTACCTATATTCACATTTATTGCAAATCCAATTTTGGGCCATATCATATGCTCCAGCGTTTGTTACCTCGCCTTTGCCACAAGACTGACAAATAAGTGTCCCCATATTCGAACCCAGCTCTCTGGGATCCATACATCGCTTACAGACGCATTCGAAAAACTTGGTTTCCAAAAGCATCTTTCGTCTTTGAGCTGTTGCCTATCATAACCAAAATGTTGAAATAATTTGTTGAAATTTTAGTCAATCCATTGATGGCATGGTTCAGAAGTTTACAGTTTTTCACCTCTAAGGAAAATGCATAGCAAATAGTAATCGGTTCTCCGGCTGGAATATCAACAGCAGCCCGAATTTCTAGAACACCAGTGAGAGGATTCTCAAAACGGGTTGTATTCGGAATGCAGTCATGAGCCATCATTGCAGATCTTGAATAAATTCCTCGAAATGAGGATTTTTCACCCAGCTCGAATGCATTCACTTCCAAAATCCCACATACCTACATGTATTTGAACATATAAAGATCCTTATTATGTCGGAAACTATAGTATTGTAAATAAGTTAACACGCTTTTCAACCATCCGATTCCGACAAATAACTTGAGATTATAGGGATACCGTGTGGGTTTCTTCGTCGGAGAAAAGTTCGGCAAGACCCCAATCTCGACGGATGATATTGACAACATTGATGGTGTTTTCTCTCCAAAGAGGCAAAAGTTTCCTAATCGTGTTGTGAGCTTCAAGATTAATTAGAGTTTTCCAGGCTTCCGGATTTTGGTACTTCAGAATAAGTCCTCGAAGAACGGTAAGAGATCCAAATTCACTATTTCCCGACCTCATGGGGGGCTTTGAATGCAAAAATACAAATAATGATGGGCTTCAATGAAACTAATCGTCAAGCAGTTCAAGTTCGATTTTATTTTAGCGAGGATGTGCGTTTTAATATCTTTTGTATTTTGAAAGAACTAAGTGGAAATTCTAACAGAAGTTTTGTTCAAGAATTTTTTACTGCAATTACTGAATCCTTTATAGAAATATTCTCGTTTTATTTAGCAAGAAAAATATAACGGAAACCAGAAATTAACTTAAAAACTGATTATAAAATTGACCGGGTATGAAATAAATTGGTAAGTTTAACACGCATTAGATAAGTTAAAAACCGACTCATCTTTTAATTTAATACTAATTAATGGACTTTTGAGTTTGGCTAAGAATGAGGTGGATCATGCATAAGGACAAGAATGCATGTGGACATTTCGACGAACAGGGCATACCTTACTCTAATGTAAGATAGATTACCTTAACTTTCCTTTCCGTTAAAAACTTGCATTCGTCAATATGAAATACTGTGTCTGCACACTCTTTTGAGCAAATCGGCCAGAAACATCTCGGACACATTTTTCTGTTCCGGTTGAAAATAACGTCAGTTGAAGAAGCACATGAAACCGATAAATATAATAAGTAACCTCGTAAAACATCGAAAACGCCTAGTTCTTCGGCAATCAGTGAACATTTGCGGATTTTATACTTTGAAATAATCTCATGGAATATGAGCCACACCTGTCTTTACTATCTTTGAAATCTGAATGACAGCCAACACATACAATATCCGAAGATCGCATGGGTCCAGCTATTAGAAACCTTTCAGCAAGGATCAGCGAACCTCGTTTCACACATGTTTTCGTTTTCAAGAATCTGTGAAACATAAGCAGAAGATATGATAGAATTAGTATGTCATCAATAACCCAAAATCTCGATTTTATTAGTTTATTTACAAATTTCAATCCTACTCCGGTTCTTTCCTCTTTTGCATGTCGGCTCATTAATTTTACTTGAGTGCAATATATATTAGATTTGGAAAGATCTAGGAGTTGTATGAGTATTCTAAATCCTTGTTTATATCACTCTTCCGTGCGCTTTGACTTCGTTTAATAATTTTAAGTCGGTAACTTTAAAACAAGTTCAAATATACCACATACAAATGGCACGGCATGGTCAAACCATATAAGTTGAGGTAAAATTAAATCAAGTTTTAACTATAATCATTTCCTGACAAATTTTGCAAATACTAACGAAACGATTAAAGTATCGCCGCGACGTAGTATGTTCGATTAGATCTGTGTCGCTACCTTAATATAACAATAAACATTTTTTCAGCTACCTTGGCTTTAAGTCCCGTCAATAATATGAACTTAACAAAATGTTTCATGAATCAATCGTCCAACGAATCCACTGATGTGTTGTGCATGCATCGTTTTTAGCAATAATGTAAGTATTGAAACTCTTTTTTGTAAATGTTTAATATTTGACTGTGCTTTAAAATGTTTAAAAACACATTAAACATGGAAAATATCAATTTACCCCAACCATATACAAAAATCAAACCTGCCATTTAAAGGTCAAGTACCTGGGTTTATCATTCCTTTCGAACAACGTACCCCACAAGGGGGTTACTATTCCAAAAATGTTGACATTTGACCTCACCTCCCTTAACCTTTTACCTACCTGGCACTACAACAATCTAGACTTCCGTCTTAAAGTTCTAAAAGAGATCTCAAAATAAAGATTTGGAAACGTTGAGCTATTTTTCTGTAATCATTACCTAATCAGAGTACCTACTATTATCTATTTCTTATATATAGTTCTTATATTTTCTAAATCGTAATCGCGGATTGAAGGACGGATGAACAGACGGACAGAAACCAAGTAATTTGCACAATATGTACATACGGTACATAAAAAATAATTAATTCCTACTGCACTTTACCTGCCATAAATGGGTGACATTTCACAGGTGAACACGTCGGACTCTAAATTATCGGAAGTTGTTACGGAAGAAGTTGAGGTAGCCGGCATCTGTTCTTCCTCACTTTTTGCCTGAACTCGAAGAAGATGGAAACATTACTTTTCGTTGATACATTTTTATTTGATTTTCATGAAACCTTCCTTATATTCTGATTGATATAATGGCTGTTATTTTTCATAATGTATCGATTTTTTTATACTCGAATATCATAATTTTTTCATTTTTAAGTATTTAAGTACCTTGGATGATCTCTTTTTCCGACCCATTTTAACACACTGCAAGTAACGATTTGCTGTCAAATTTACAAATCCAAGAAGGTAGAACACCGCACCGGTTTGATAATATGATATAAAGCAAAAAAAATACTCCTACGCTCACGACTTGTACGTAAACAGTGTCTGATATCGCAAAAATTACGTTAGACAAAGGCCAGAGAAATTTCCAAGGATTTTGATCCGACAAAAAGGTTCGATTTCAATTAAATAACTTCAAAATTCGAGATCCGTTTCGTGCAACTGGTTAACAAGATCCTTTAGCTCATGTGTTCACCGTGTTCGGAACTCGAATAGAATGGAATGGCAATCTCGGTTGTTTCTTTCTTCAAAACCAAAGGTTCTGAACAAGTAGATGCTGTTTTCGTTTAATATAGTCTTAAGCTCCAGTTTCTATCACTCTCCCCAAGCTTGCTTCTTGTGACTTCTCTTCTGTGAGGAACAGAAGAGAAGATTTTACAATTCTTGCCAAAAATAAACTTGCATTAAAAGATCAACTTCAAAGAGAACTGAAAACTCTGACTATCACTGTTCGGATTTTTGACTAAAGAAATCAGAATTGAGTCACCTCGTCCCGTATAGCATCCTTCTCGCTAACCGTTCTCTGGTAATAAATAGGATCGAATTCATAAAAGCATCCGTTGTAGGTTGTAGCATGGAAGCAATGATTCCGTCCAAGCACAAATGCATCATTACTTCTCATCTTCATCTCCGTGGAAGCCTTTGTTAGCTAGCCAAATCCTACCGTTTGGCTTTTGTTTATTGTAAGATTTAGGATTAGGTGCATGTTTGTTATACTTACATACAAGATTATCTACATGATATGATACACATCCACTTCCAACCTTTAATTGCTACATTGATCCCGGTGCATAAAAAACTTGTTGAGGTTCATGTCGTTGTTCCGGATCCAATAAATGGAAAACTGTTTACTGTATGCTTTACCGATTCATTAGGCATTTAAGATGGTTTTAATACAGAAAACCAGTTTATAAAAAGTATGCAGTGAGTTATTTTTACTGGCAGAAGCTTCGCGTAGAGGAATTGGGCATTATAGCGATAACTTCGTTTGAATCCTTCTAGATCCTAGGGAACCTTTGTTAAAATTGATAAAGTTGCATTGATTTGTGTCCGCTAATTGTTCCGAAATACATACTTGCGGATATAGTCATGTTCGGATTTCTGATTTAGAATGCAAAATGTTTTAGTTAATTACCTCAAGAAGGGCCAACTAAATTAGCAAAGCCTTTGACAATTCAATTCAGTGGTTGTCTATTTGATTCTAGAAACAGATATGTCAGATTCCCATGCCAAAAATCTTCATGGTATGGAGATTGTCGAATAGCGAGGGTTACGAATTTACGAACGTATTAGATCGTTCTATTTTCAGCTAATCAAAATACCACAAGACTTTGGATTATAATTGCATAGTAAGACTGTTCTGATTTAACAATTCCAGTTGTCACATGATCAACTATTTTTCATCTTTGGTTTTTATTATAGTCAATGACGCTCCTAAAAATGATTTAACCCTGATGACGATAATAAACAACATAAAATGCGAACAAGAGTTTTTCGACATGTGTTGTTACTTAAGCTTAAATTCGTCAAACATAAGCTGCACTCTGAAACTTAGGTGCATTTGAAGAAATGATAATAAGCTCGAATCCCTAATTAAGTTTAAGGAAATCTTAACGAGCTTTATAATTATCAATCCATGTATCCATTAAAAAAATAATTTAATATACTCGTTCTTGTCAAAATGAATTGTATATTTTTTGGTGGCTGAACTATTCTCAGAAAATTATCCAATATTATTACTTTTATTAAATTTCAATTCAATCGATATTTTGAAGAAGTTTTCTTCGGGTGGCATCGCAAATCCCAGCAATCAACAAATGCTGTTATTATTCTCAGTCAAATACATGTTGTTGTGAATATATTATTATGGGGACACGATGTTTAGTTTTTAGAGAAATCTTAAATCTTTGACAGGGATTAATTGGTTGTATTTTGGCTACGTCGCGTTCTTACTGCCATTAGAATCGGCCAAAAAAATCTTCGATACATCGGCCAAAATTGGTTTTGTTTTTTATGTTAATCATACCCGACCAGGTCAACTGTGTGGATATGGATAACTCCTTGTTATATGCATTTTATTTATATGAGATTAAAAACAAATTCTTGTTACGATCCAACACGTGGTAGGATAAAAATATTTTATTGTTCACAAAACAGTATTTTTATTTTAATAAAAATTTTAAAATTATAAAATTAAAACATAATTTAACATAAAGGGGTAAAATATATTGGTCAGAAACAGTTATTCCAGAAATGGAAGCAATTATGATGGTCCATATTGTTGCAAGGATATTTTGGCCCATTAGACCTTATTATAAATTATCGTTACTCGTTACTATTACTAGCAGATTCATCAGATTCTTCACTACTATAACCCTCATCTTCGTCTTCACCGTTAAGAACGTCTCCTTTGTCACCTGTACCTACTGATTTTTCCTCGTAATCCAAGAGCTTAGTGTAATTAAGACTTGGGATATAATCAATGGATTTTTTCAGATCATTTACATCGCAACAGTACGTATAGCCTTTTTTGACCACCGTTGTATCAAATCGGATCCAGGGAATGTCGTCACAAATATCAGTACAAAGTAATTCATTTTTGGTGAACGCTTTCTGCCAGGGATTGTTAATCTGTATAACGGCTACTGCTGCCTTCTCAGCCTCGTCAAACACCACTTTCCACAAAAATCTGTAAATAATTGTGTTAGTAATTAGTAACCATCTTTGGTGGATAAATATATATTATCTATCGTTTTCATTACTTTGGCACGGGCAGTCGACGGACAGGAAATTGTTCCAAGTCTCCTTCTTGTTCAGCGTGCTTCATCCACAAATCAACGGGATTGTTGTTTATGTCGTTGAGTTGTAAAACCCCGAAAGTACCCGTCCAAACTTTTAATTTCGACTCTAAAGATTCGGCTAGACTTCTTACGGCGAATTCTAATTTCTATCAATAAAATACGCAATGTAAACTGTACTTTACTACAACATGAGAATGTAGTCTTACATAAGATAAAGCGTACCTCCCAATTTCCTGCATTTAAGACCTGCCATTGTGGAACGGCATTGATATAGTAAAATGTGGCATCTTTTTCATATTTGTGAATCGGATCTCCATTAGGGAATAGATGACCTCTTGAGAAAAAATATTGGTCCGATGGGATATACTTCTTTATCAGTTGTGCTGACCCGAGCTTTATCAAAATATATATGGTGTTCCAATCTTTAATGCACATACAACGTTTGTATTTGAATTTTTAAATAGGTTGAATTATTGTTTAGAATACCAAATGTTCTAGATGTTTTGACTGTGAAACTCTTTTGTAATACTGGTTGACATCAAAAGGGAACACGTCGGTGTCCTGAAACGGAGGTCTCGGAGATCCACCTTCCAGATGTCCATCAGAAATTGCTTTTCCGTCGATGTAACTCTCCGAATATAAGGTGATGGATTGCTTTTCATCGTGGCACACCGAATAGAGAACATAACTAGATAGAAAATATAGAAAAGTTAAATTCACGAAAGTAACAAACGTACATCGAAAACTATCGAGGCAATATAGTTTGACTTACGGTTTAACTACATTTCTGCTAAAGTAAACATTTAGTTTTGTCGCGTTATTGTGGCAGGTTCCATTTCGGATTACTTCAGATCTAGGCTTCGTATCACCAATACAATCAATTTCGTCCTGACGAACAACTACGTTTCTACCCTGAAATAGTTTCGAAAAATAGGTTTCCATTAAGTAATCCTTAGATATGTTTCCGCTTATAAATTTTACTTTTGATTAACTAACGCTTATTTAGTGTGCACTTGTGGAAAACTTGTAGGAACAAATACCAAACTACATTTACGATTCGCAAAGTTGTTCTACCTGCGTTACAAGGAATCCCCTTCTGCATTTCAGATCCCATGATAAAATTTGGGATCGTCTGGAAAGGTCCAGTCGTTCAGAACATTCAAGTCGAAATATTTGCCCGTTAGGGACCTCAAGACGCTGTTTCGCTGATGAATTAGGTCCTGTACCAGCATAGGTTAGACCTGAAGTTTTTAATACTTTCGGATCGTATACAAGAAGGCAGGGTTTATCCAAAGTTGCCCCTGAAACAATAGAAGTTTAATGAATTTAAATCAATTGAACACCTTCAATTACGAATATTAAAGGTTTTCTGTTGCTTTACCGTTTGTTAGACAAATGTGGACGAAGAAAATAACTAATACGGAGGGAACACTACCGAAAGACATAACAATTAAGATGCTATTTTGCGTTTAGCAACGACAGATCATATACAATTAATGATCCGATCAGGGGGACAAACTTTTACCACTAGTTCTATATTATAACCGTTACATCTGGTTTTATGACAAAACAGTTACAAATATTCATGACGTTCACTCATTAGACTGAAATTGATAATTGGGATTAGGTTTCATAGCACGATCAATGATTACAGACGATGAGTAAGTGATTAAACAGTCTGTTGTAATTCCCCAAAGATACGTCTCATTTCTTTTACATGCAATCAATATTTAAACCCAGGAGTTGCATTTCCTGATTTTGTTCAGGTCCTTTTATAAAGTGTATATAACACCAGTTTTTCAGGTTTTCGTATTGAAATATTATATTATCATTGCAATTTACCTTTATCATTTCCAGATGTGAAGAATAGCGCATTTGTGTTTGTAATTTTAACTCAAGGTTCTACATCTACAAATCTACATGTACTATCATGCATAATTGCAATATTTGACTTGTAGATATGTTTATAATTAGATATTAAAAATGCAGTCAAAGACGATTTGAAAAAGAATTTGAATGTACATGGAATACATTTATTATGACATCTAATAATATATATAAAAAAAAAATATTGGTATAGTCGTTTCAGTCCTTCCATTTCAGACGGTCAACTTAAATGATACTCGTTCTGGTTACTGATGGATGGTGGTTCTCCAATTCCTTCCTATTTCTATTTCCGATACCTGAAATTTTTAAATGAGTTCCCGAAAACAATTGAAAAAAGTTAAGCCGTTCGCAAGTTACGGGATTTTCGGACAGACACTCAAACGGTTGGAACGACAGACTAAGTCATTCCCAAGATACATAAATCGCCAATAATCAGTCATGGTTTAAGAATTTTGCATTCATTAAAAACATCTTATTAACTAATTCGGGTATTGTATTACATCACTTTCGTCGACTAGCTAGACAAACCCTAAAAGCTCACACATTGGAATTGTACCAATTCATTATTTTAAGCATTTTGACTTTCAATTCTATGAATTTATTAGACAACAATGATTTATTTTAAATTTGCACGTAACCTTAAATCGACCAAATACTGATTACATTAATCACAATGAACTGAATGAACTTTGGGTGATATAATATATAATAGATGTCTTTTGTCATTTTAAAACACACATAAGGAAATTTTTGTATTCATACGAACGAAGTATACAAAATACAAATTGTAGTAAGTCATCAAAACGAGACAGAAATATCTCAAAATGTCAATTCGTATCATAGAATTGTATTGTGTAGTAAATTCGTATTAATTCAACGCGGGACAAGAACAAATATGAAAGTGCATAATAAACATGAAATTGTTTTTGTTTAAACATGTGGTTTATTCATTGATTTATAGAAATTGTAAATTCATGAAAAACAAATCAACACTTTTCTGATCATTCATTGTTCAGGCTTCCATTTCCCAGACTGTAGCCATCCTGTGTCAGTGAGTGTCCTGTAACCTGTTGTAAGTGAGTATCTCAAATCTCAATCCACAATCCTGGTTTCCGATCCCGAACAACTTCAAACTTGGACTGAAAAATTGTTGAATTAATTGGGGAAAACTTCTTTCATCTTACTTTTCCGGTAGGAGTTTACTTACTTAATACAATGTTTGTACTTTGTACTTGGTGTCATATTACACATTACACCACATTACATCAGAATATGGAATATTGAATATCATTCAAAATAAGCTTGAAGTTAATTGAGTTCAGCTTTTTGTACGATACAGGTCACAAGGTCACAGCACTAGCACCTGGTATACTCAGACGGATGACACCGGTGAGGCCGGTGACAGACAATAAAATTCAAAATACAAAACGCAGTCAGTACACAGTAGTCGGTGCATGACTGCACTGCAGAGTCAAGCTAATAGAAAAATATACAGTCTTGCATCTCAATCTCACATATATCCATTACATCCCTCATTGCCGTTGCTGATCTTGAAGGTCAAAATTTACAATGTCGGCAATTATTGCCAGAATGGTATTTGGAGTTACAATTGCTGTTGTCGCAGCCGTTGTTTACGTTTACAGCAATCGAAGATCTGAAAATACTCCTCATTCGGGTCGAAATCAAGGCTCATCAGATTACCAGCCCAGAAATCGATGGGAAGAGGAGGACTACGGTGACGATAACAAATCTCTCAACCGGGCGACTAAACGGTCAAGAACAACCCATGTCGATGACGATTGCATGGAGGACAGTTCTTCCACCTCAGCTACAAGTACAGGCATCGTCAAGAAGTGTGGGATTTGCCTCGAATTGTTCGCCAATCTAAAAGCAGCAGGAACGGAAATTCATTCAACCACATGCGGTCATATATTCTGCATTAAATGTCTCAATAAGAGTTTTCGAGTCAATAAGCTTTGCCCACAGTGCCGGAAAACGATCGACCCCAAACAAACTATACGGCTCTACATGTAAAAAAAAGTAGGTAACACATCATAATATATAAAATCCAAAATCTGTAATCATTTCAATTCTTGACTTGTCTCTATTCGATTAATTTAATTTTTCTAAGGCGTCAACAGAATTCCAAGAATACATGTTGGTTGTTTGAATTGCATATTGAAATGAAGGAAAAATCGACGTATTCACCATTATTTACAATAAATGAAACCATTTTTCATATTGCAGGCAATCAAAATCAACAAACTAACTACGAATACGATATCAAAACTGTATCCTGGACCTTCGGCCTTGTTCCAACAATAACAAACCTGCTTCCCTGTCCTGTTTATAATATTATAACTTCAACATAACATATTTATTCGTGTGTATGGAAGAGTTTGATGTTTGATTACACACATTGCGATTAGTGCCCTTATCTGATAAATTACTATATACGCAGCTAGGAATGAATAATAATTAAAACTACGACAATAAATATCCGAAACCGAGTAAATGTGTGCTTTTACCATGAAACATATTGCAATAGTAAAATGAAAATGCTTGTTTGTGATTAGAAAACTCACGGAGTTCCGGGAGTTCTCATACATATATAACATCGATAAGATACTGTTCAATCATAGTTGTAGTCAGTCACACGAATAAATATATGCAAACTTACTTGTCGTGATGTCAGTTACTAGTTATCCAGTTTTCGTTGTAAGTACGCATATATTTATCCGTTTAGATATATGTGAAACCGAAACGCGTATTTTAAACAATTATATAAATAAAGTAACCCAGCGAGATTTTAAAACGCTCTTTACTCTAATGAATGTGTAAGGTACGTAACGATTCGAATTCATACAACTCGGTTGTTTATAATTGCAATAAAATCAATGTATATAGAATATGACAGTAAAATAAAAAAAACTCGATTAAGCAAATTAAAATACAAATTGCTCAACTCTGCCTCCAGTTCTTCAGTTTACTGAGTATATACTATTACCTAATACATACATATAATAATATTATTAAAAGGTGAAACCCCTTACTGTGAAGACTTAGTCTGTCCGTCTGTCCGTCCGTATATGCTCTAACTCTCGAACGGATGACTTTTTTTAAATTATTTTTTTCGGAAAACCATTTATGACCGTCTGACGGATATTGAGTTCGTTTGAGGGTTACACAGGTCAAGGTTCAAGGGTATACGGTCAAAGGTTTCAACTTTTTTAAACAGCAACCGTACATTTGTGATACGTTGTTTGAAAGGTACGTTCAAGTACTATTCAACGATGTATATAATTTTACTCTATGGTTGGGGTAATGTGAGATTCTTGAATAAAAAGACTCAGGTGTCGGACAACGACGTGAATGTTATTTGACGTCTTATTGCGGCGAACGGTTTCACCCCTTTTCGAAGTGCGTTTGCAACGGTTTATTCGACGATAAATATTAATTGTAATTGCAGACCCAAAGACAATAAGTAATGTCTGCAAAATATTAAAATAAAAGTGTTTTATAGCATTAAACCGGATCGTTTTTTTTATTGTTTACATGAACATAAATAAATTATCTTTGTAGGCTAATCATAATTAACCCTACCTAAAGTCGTACCACCAATACATCAATCATGCTAATATTAGGTCGGAATCATATAAGCATGTGGTCGGAATTGAAACAAGTTCGCAAGTTGGTCTACGAGAGATTGAAGAACGGAATATTTGGAACGTAAAAGAGCGACAAATTTAAAGCCTCCGATGCAATTTGGTCTCCCAATATTTGCTATCTCCACCACCAGTCGAGTCCACCATGCTTCAATGCTTACTTAAAAATGCTGTCATGGTTGTATTAAATAACATTTCATCAAGTACCATAATTTTATCTCTATCACTCATTCATATATTATGATAATGAATACCATATAACTTGAGGCTTGTACCGAGTTATGGTTTTAAAATCACTCTTGATACAATTAGATTTTATTCCAATGAACTAGAATATCCAGTTCCGCGTGCATGGGACTTGGAACTAGGAACTCACACGACGACACGACAATGATACAAGATAAAGCATGTTGTAAATTTTTTAGATAATGAAAATGCACGTATCAATCTTTTTAAATTAATGGGTTTGGGATTGGGAGTTTCATAGTACATAGTAAATTTGTTTCCCATCAAGCAAACGCCGAATATTTACATAATAAATACAAATCGGTTTTATCCATGGATATTTAAATGTTTTATCTCTGTGTCTGAGTCTGAGTCTGTATTCTGAGTCCTGATTCCATGATTATGGACATGAATTATTGAAAGCAGAAAGAAAATCACTGAAATGTTATTGCATGTTCATGCCTTGTTAAATTGTTATGACTTAATGTCTAAAAAAATTATGCTAGTTTCAAACAACCGACTTCAATATT
Organism: Desoria tigrina; assembly: GCA_906901685.1. Taxonomy (NCBI): domain Eukaryota; kingdom Metazoa; phylum Arthropoda; class Collembola; order Entomobryomorpha; family Isotomidae; genus Desoria; species Desoria tigrina. The sequence goes on from CAJQTU010000014.1 coordinate 1,349,412, forward strand.
CAAATATTTTTGCCCCATCTTCGAGCTTACTTTGTAGCTTGATCACGGTAAAACGACAACGCTTCCTGCGACATCCGTTCCTAACCAACATTACTATAATCTTGCCTTGACCTGGAGAATTGGAGTGCAAATTTTAAGGATACATTTTTTTTAACAACAACTACCGTGCATTGAGACAGTGCATTAATGTTTAAAAAAACATATATACTATCACTAATTAGAATAATTCCATTATTCCATGGGATTTGTGATGAAAGGAAATGTGAAATGGAGATAAAAGACAAAACGAAAAGAAACCTTGTAACAATAGTAGCATTGGTAAGGAACGAATGTCGTATGAACGAATGTCGCTAGGAACGAATGTCGCCAGGAACATTTGTCGCTGAGGAACACGGTTCTCCAGGAACCAAAGTCGTAGACATGTTCCATATTTAACAATGTTGTAGGAACGGCTGTCGCCAAATGCTTGATAACATTTTATCAATATAAATGCAAGTGCCAATATTTTTCCTCATAATATCGTCAAAGTTGATGGATGGACCAACAGGCAATGACCATGATTCCATAAGCCCTGATCTAGGGGCAGGCAGGGGCTCATGGAATGTTCATTAGTCCATATTGTTTCCAACTAAATCTTTTCTCATGTACGATAAAAATCTAGTCTCTGCTTTGTCTTTCATTGTTTGTCATAGGCAAACTCTGTATTTACCGATTTGCCTACATCACATGATTATAATGACTTGCAACGCTATAATTAGGCTTTAAAATAATACTGTAAATTGCAATACTATTCAACAAGTATTATATTAGCAATGAAATTGGTTTAGCTTATGCAGTTTATAATGATGGGAAAACTGTGGGCCTGTGGGGAAAAGTGAAGATGATTCTCGCTTAAATTTAATAGTCAATGGGAGTAGTATTGTTCCCCGAATTAATGAAACCGTGCTTTGTGACGACATCGTGCATTCGTGACCCATTGACACAAAATGTAGACATTGTAATCGAATGAGTTTTTTCGGACAAATAATGTTAATCCCCCCACCCACCCTATACTTATTAAAATGTTTATTCTGCCGGCCATGATCCACGGCCTACTCAACTGACAATTACACCCGCAGTCCGTACCCACCCTATATTTATAATTATAGTATGAAATTCTTAGTATTAATATGAATGTATGTATATGAAAAATTAATGATTCACCAAATCATAAGGAAGGATATTTCACCTATTAATGTAATCCTACCAAGGTGGTTTTAACTGATTGAGTATACAGCTAGTCTATATTGTAGATAAAACACACCTAAAAGTAATACCATTTTAAATTTTAAATTGTCTTTATTAGTAATGTTTTTCAACTTCAAGTACTGAACTATATTACATTTCTAGGAATTTAAATACAAGACAATAAAATAATAATATTTGTATTTTTCGCAATGAAATAGGGCTTTATACTATAAGCTTTTGATAAATATTGTATATATTGTATAGTCTTATATTTTATATATTAACCCAAATGGTCAGCTAGATTACGTTGTTGTTACACATATACAGTTTTTTCGACACTCCTGTAGTCCTGCTGCCGGAACAGGTTTACCTGTGCTCACCCGGTTCACCCATTGTGCCTTGTATTGGAAGATCCCCGTTTCTTAATTGCTACCAAGTCTAAATCCATAATCGAACCGGTATAATTTATTTGTGATATTATTTATATAATGTTATTAACTTGTTGTATAACCCACATTAATTATGAATTAGCCTATTTATTTATAAAGTCATGTTCATTCAACTTGTTATTTTAGCACTTGATTTGAGTCCAATTTGTAATTTCTGCCTGAACAGAATTTGATTGTGGATATAGATTTTGAGTTATTTGACTCCATATTTATTATTTTAGAATTACAAATTGGATAAAGTCAAGAGCAAGTAGTTAATCTGGTAGAAGGAATCAGTAAATTATTTTCACACCAATTAATTATACACTATTTTTCCGTCATTTGTCAATAAATCATAACGATGAATCTCTAACTAACTAATCATAGATTTCCCATTTACTAGGGCTGCAGCGTTTCTTGGAGAAATGGGCGGGGTATCAATGATAGAATACCTAAATGACCCCCACCTGGTCGCCAGATTTCAAAGATACTTTGGGGTCAAACGCCCTATAGTTGAACATAGCATTTCTGACAACTCTGCCTCTGAAAGAGCTTTGCAAAACCGTACCTCAGATAATAACTACAAGCCCCAAAAGACGAGTGAAACACTTGTAGATTGGGACTATGAATTTGACATCGGGGAAGATAAGGAAGGACCCAGAGCTGCAGTATTAAAACCAAGAAGGAATCACGTTCGTCACGAGTCTAGTGGGTCTTCTGGCGTCAGTTCGAGTGTTGAGGACGAGGAAGATGACGATGGAGGAATGAAATTTGTGACCAACAAGTTGTGGTATTATTTGTTTCTTTTTGGAACAGGGTTGGGAGACGAAATCTTTTACGCCTGTTGGTTCTCGTTCTGGTTTTGGAATGTGGACGGGGCGGTTGGGCGACGGGTGGTTCTTCAGTGGGCTATTCTTATGTATATAGGTAAGTACAAACGCCGAAACGCCCAATTAAACCCTTTAAATTTCGACAGGTATTTTTAGGTCTAAAAATCTTACAGGTCAAGGGCTGAAGGACATTATTCGATGGCCGAGGCCAAGTTGTCCTCCAGTGGTTCGATTAGAAAAAAAATGGGAGAAAGAATATGGCATGCCTTCAACTCATGCAGTTGTCGGGGCTGCTGTTCCATTCTCAACTTTAATTTTTACTGCCTCCAGATACCAAGTAATTGTCCCATTTTATAGAGTTTAGAAATTTGTTTTGACGTTCACACGTTTACATAATCATACACTTCGATTTTCTTTCCAGTACCCAATTGAATTTGGGATTATAGTTGCCGTAATTTGGTGCACTCTTGTTTGCACGAGCCGACTTTATCTTGGAATGCATACGGTTTTGGTAAGTTTAATCTTTAATTCGATAAAGTCCAAGCGTGTTTATATTTAAAATTTAAAATTGTTATCTACCCAAAGTTCGTAAATGTTTCCTAAGCCATTTCTGGGTAACCTGACTGTGGCTGTAATTTTAGGACATCGTGGCAGGTCTAAGTCTCGTCGCTGTATTATTTATTCCTGTGATACCTTTAGTTGATTGGTTGGACCCCATTATTTTGAAGAGTGAATACGGGGGACTGGGTTTACTTATTGCTGCAATCATTTTGTGCTTTTGTACCCCTGGAGGTGATAGATGGACTCCGGCAAGGTAATTATAACATACCTCTTTCATATTTTAGACACATAAAAAATATTATAACCATGCTAATGGAAAGAAGCATGGTTATAATACATTATTAGGCCGATACTTTAATTTAATTTAATTGTACTTTTAAATAGGGGTGACACCTTTGTCATTCTTGGAAGTTGCGTGGGCCTAACGACGGGTGCTTGGCTAAATTATCAATTAGGAATAATTCGCGGTCCTCCACTTGATCCACCCTATGCAATTATTTGGCCGTCGTATGGAATGCTAGGACTTTCACTTCTTCGCCTAATAATTGGTCTTTGTATGGTCGTCGCCACTCGAGCCATTATCAAGTCTTTTCTCCACACCCTATTCCACACTATACTTAAAGTTCCTAAGTTGAAAGATCTAGTAAGTGCTTGTGCTTATCCGCATTACGATTATTGATTTTTGACGTATTTTAAGAGGTGTTTCTAATTAATTGGCTATTGAAATTTATTTTAGAACAATGCAAATAAGATTGAAGTATTCGCAGAATTGAGTCAGAAGTTTCTTAGCTATGTTGCAATCGGACTTAATGTTGTTTTTCTGTCGCCTGCAGTCTTCAGATTAATTGGAATTGAACGACCAACATTTCACACCGAAGTCTAAGCTTTACCCAATCGAGGGAATCGTAAATTGTTAATTTAGAAATAAACTGAGTACAGTAGGAATATCTTACATTGGATTATGTATAACATATGCACATGCCTGTAATTTGGACTACTCGCAGACAGTAAAAATTATATTTATTTATGTTCGATGTGCATTTATTTTATCTTTAGTTTGACTGGATTCGAAACCACGTTTGCTGAATCGGTGCTTTGGCATAACATGCGATTAGGAGGTTAGGAATCTCTAGAAATGAATTGAGTTTTGCACTAATTTACTAATTAAATTTCGCATCCATGTAAATATCGAGACGTCAAAAAATCGGTAATAGTACAGTTGGTGGGCCAAGTGAAAAATTTCTAGGTTTTACTATATTATGCCGTCGTTGTATGTTGGGCACAGCACAACCTGTATAAATTGATGTAGTGTTGTCCAAATCTAAAGACGCTAAATACATTTTTGGGCAAATAATGAATCATGAGAATCGTGACGAAACCAAGCTTCAATTCAGGCTTGATTTGTATCGGATAATTTTGCAAGAATATATTATTTGTTATTGCGATTTTGCAACCATCTTTCAGCTCAGTCTGCTCGGTCGGCTTCATGAAAAATTGACACGGAAATAAAGCAATCAGTAGAAGAACGCTTGAATTTCCAAGATAAGATCTCGCACAAACGAAGTTACGAATACGAACAGGATTGCTTGACAACGCAAGCCATCCTGGAATACGAATTCGACATAGTGTGGTTTTTGCCCGGGATGGGATGTAGGAGTTCATAACTTGAGAATTGAGATTGAGTTGAGAAAATGTCAGTTCAGTTTGCATAAAAACTTGCATTAAATTTTCCATTTCACATACATATTGCATATATATTATTGCATGTCAGTCAATCTGATAAGTTATCATTGATAACCGGTGTGTCACATCGTACACCGTGCGGCGTGCACTGATACTCGAGGTAATCCTTATAATATAATCCATAATTAAAATTTACAAAACGTGCGTGATATCAAATCACAAATATGAAATAAGAGACTATGTGCTATGTGTTACCGTCGTTGCAACAAAATTATAGCCAGACGAGACGAACGTATAAATATTAAATATAAGCTTCCATATTTTTCATTTAACTCCATACAATTATTTAATGTCTGTTTTTCATTTTTCATTTTTTCTTATAGGACAGTGGGAGTACCCAGTAAAACCATTTCGATGCAATTTCGATAAAAAGCGTCTGGTTACAGTTCACAGTTCACTCCTCTTCCCATTATGTCGGGAGACGATGGACCACGGTTGTTCAGAGGAGGTGGAGATAGTTCGTCCTTGACGGAGTTGATGGTCAAAGGGATTTTAAATGCCTTTGTCTACGTCTTTAGCGTCACTTTGTTTTTGATCGTTCTATTAGGTTCTTACGATGTGTTCAAAAATGTGGAACGGAACAAGTGCATGATGACATTCATGTTTGAATACCCCGATTATATTGTACGTCTTTTATTTTGAAACCAAAAATGGAAATAGTAATTCCAAAGTCATGAATACGTGCCAAAAATATGAGAATGGAGTAATACCTTTATGTTTACCTTTTTGGATTACTTTAAAATAGCCTATCAAACTTGAAAATGAAATGGATACAAAATATCCAATGTACGGCCTATACGCTTACGCTGAAGGAAGATTTGTTGAACCTGCAGTTCGCCGAAAGTTTACTGGAATCCCTGTACTTTTTATTCCAGGAAATGCTGGTTCTCATGAACAAGGTAGTTTATAATTAGCTTTGTAATTTGATATTATTATTTTAAGCAGGTTTAACTTCAGAATATGATAAAAGTACGTATGTTGTATATTATTGCAGTTAGATCATTCGCAACTGTAGCCCTTCGGAAGTGGTTAGATTCCAAGACACCTTTTCATTTTGATTTCTTCAGTGTTGACTTCAACGAGGAATTCTCAGCCTTGTATGGCTATGTTCTAAACACACAGAGCGAATATACACTTGCAGCAATTCAAAAGATTCAAAGTTTTTATGAAGAATACCACTCTGTAGTCATAATTGGACATTCGATGGGTGGAATCGTCGCCAAGTCTTCGGGAAATGAAGATCTTCCGTTGTCCACTCTAATTTTTACTCTTTCAACTCCTCACATTCGGCCTATCCTTATATTTGACCCGGAGCAGGATTTATTTTACTTTCACCTGAGTAGAAATTGGACTAGAAAGATTGAAGGAACTGATACATCCCTTGTCAGCATTGCTGGAGGGGATCGAGATCAATTGGTTCCTGATGGTTTCACAAAATGGCAAAGGCATCTGAGTATCCATACTACTGTGAGTGTTATTTAATGTAGCTATAATCGGCCGACTCGAATCTACTAGCATAACCTCCCTTTGCTTGTACTTGGCCCAAAGTGTACAATTAAAATATTTACATTGTTTTTTTAGACAACCGCGATTCCGGCTGTTTGGGCGTCAACTGACCATCTGTGTATTGTTTGGTGCAAACAGTTGGTTTTTACAGTTACTCGAGCATTATTTGATATGGTTGAATATCGAAAGCCCAATGGATACTATGCTATCTCTCAAAATCAAGAGGACCGTCAAAAAATTTTGGAATATCATTTTATACAAGTAATAAGAGCATTTTTCTATATTATGCGAACGTCAATTGCAAGATTCGTGTACTTGACAAAAATTAAAAATTCTACTGGTTTTTCTAGAAATCAGCAGGGAAATCTTTTCATACTGCACACCCAAATTTGGAAATACACAAACCACCAGTGGCACACTGGAACGAGCTATTAGTTCACAAGCACTGCGAGAAGCCGTCTAGAACTCCAGTTTATTTGATGTTTCCTATTGAAATTATTAAGGAAAAAATCCAAGGTGATCCTAAAGACTATAAGATCATTATCCTTACAACCAACACAGGGCCTAAGAATTGGATATTCGGCTGTACCTCACAGTCAATACTGGATAAAATTCGTTACTGGTAAAAAATATCGTCAAAAATCAATTCTAAACTTTGATATTGGTTGATAACTGGATAATGTTGATATCTTTATTACACAGCTCGTTTGGAGAAAACTTAGCACATACGAGTGAAATTATTCCACACATACGGAAGAGGAGGAAATCAATACATCTGAAGTTTGTGGATATTGCAAAGTATTCGCACTTGATTGTTAAAATGGACCCATATCATTTGAAGGTGCACAGAATTAAAACGTATTCTTTTAAACAGGCAGATTATAATTAATAATATTAATATGTTTACATTTTTAGAGTTGTGTCCATTTAGAGGTTTACAACGAAGAGGAAAGATCGAAACAACTTTTAGTTAAATTCGACACGGAAAATAAGATGTTTTACAACTTGACGTTTCCAATAAATGGATTCTTTTCAAAACTGATTTCTTGGAAAATCTCAGCTATACCACAAAACAATGAAACTTGCGAAGGATCTCACAACGCTCTTGGAATATTCAAACATGGGAACTTCAAATCTTATAAGTTTTTAAAGTACGTGTTCCAAAAAACTATGATTCAATATTTTAGATTAGACGTGACAAAAGAATTTAATTCAAAGTTAATAATTTTAATTGATGTTCAGGAATGAAAGTCTCATTGCTCGGTTTTCGGATTGGAACGCAACAACTGCGAATGTAGAATTATATCTAGATCCTTCTTGTAAATACACAATAGGGTATGTATGTTTTATGGTTATCTGTGGTGAAGGCATGCATATGAAGCATGTATCTTTAATCTCTATAATATGTTCATAATAATTTACATGTAACTGTTTGTTTATTAGGGTTCAAATAGCACACTTGGAAACTGCAGGACAAGTATTCCGAACATATTCAAGACTGTTTCCTTCATTTTTTGCCAGCATTATCCTTATGTCCCTTTATTTCCAAAAGAGTCATAACGAATGGCTCAATTTTCATCGCATTCTTTTATCAAATGCATATTACTTAACTGTAGTTCCTGGATTTTTCGTTTCGACTTTACTTACTTTTATACCGTAAGTTCCGATAATAGTATTTAAACAAATCTTTTTTGGCCGTTTATTGATTCAAATGCTTGTAATACGTATTTTGTGAAACAGAACTGATTGGCCGACAATGCTGGATGGCCCTGAGTATTCAGTGTTTTTACCTATATTTTGTTATTTGGTGGCCTATGTCTTTGTACTACTCATTGCATCTGGGACGTGGTACATTATTATCTGGTGTGGAAATGCATACCATTCAGTTTTAATGAAGTAATTGAACATTATATTATAACCCATTTTAGAAAGAATTCTTAAACCAACTTTTGAAATTGAAAGTAATCTTACATATCTTGTACTCAATTTTTAGAGTTGTGACAAGTCGGCTTGGTCAATGGGTCAATTTGCGTATTCCCATGCCTGACCAGGTCGTTGATATTGCTTTGGATTTTACATTCGGAAAGTTTCCTGTCATTATTTCTGTGTTCCTTATTTCCCTCTCTTTAGCAACTTGTGGTGGGCTTGGTCTTACTGCCGGAATGGCCCTCTTCATCATTAAGGCTAGTTTGCAATTAATTAAAAATTAACAGTTTCTGAACAAATTCAATTTTTTTAACTGTAACAATAATTGTTTAGTTGTTTAAAATGTACGAAGACTTACTTGATGACCTCATGAAAACAAAGATTCAGGATGTTGAAGACAGTCTAAGCCCTCTGAATTTTCAATTTAGTTGCGCCATGCTTTGGTTAGTCGTAACAGTCGTAAACATCCCCAGTTTGATTCACTGGATCAAAACCTTCTCGTAAGTGTTATATAAATTATGTGAACATTTTTTTAGTTAATAATAGTTGATTAGTGATAATGACTTTTTTTTCTAATAGTTTTATAGTCACACCTCAATGGGACCTGAGTATGTACTTATGCCTAATGTTAACTCCTGCCGTTGCAGTGTTATGGCAAAATTATGTGCCCAATTTTAATTCGTAAGTACGATTGTTTGTGACAAACTAAGTTATTAACAACATAAAAAATATGACATGGTATATTTTTGTCCGTAGAACACTGTGGCTTGCACACCGATATGTATTCTACATTATGGGGTTAACTGTGGTCGTTTGGGGGACTTTCCGTCTCTATATAGTTGGATTCATTGTGACATTCGTATTGATTACAACAGCAATGTGTCAATTGATATCATCATTAGGCTCGGTGGTCTCTAAAGAAAATGAGAGTAGTTTGGAACCTGAGGTCGATGCCAAAGAAACCGAAGCCAAAAGTGATGAGGAAGAGGAATTTGACTCTGTCGCTGATGAATTTCGAGCTGCTTATGAAAAACTACAAAAGGAAACGAAATGTAGTGAAGATGCAAGTCCTAATCCCAACATGTCAGAAAGTGATTCTTGGGAATCTGGAAATGACTCGGAAACGCATGAAAATATTAAATCTTTCACACCTTCAGAAGATCCGGTAACCAATAAATTAAACAAATCAGAGGCCGCTGGCGAAAGTAAAAGCGATTTTATCAATATAACTCACAAAGGAGCCCATTTAGTAGAACCTGAGATGACGGCTGAAAGTAAATCGGAACCGGATGGAAAAGATTGTACTAAGAAAAAGAATCGGAGAAGAATTGATTGAAAGTGCCCTTTAAATTAAATCGACCTTTGTATGTGTCATTTTGTCTAGTCTTATTTATCCTCAGTACAACTGTACAATGCAAATGCAACGGTTTTCGTTGTTAGTAACTTATTTTTCGTCTTTGCTTCAAGCTCATTTATTACTGTATTACTGTTATTCATGTAAAACATTTCAATACGTTATTTATAAAAACAAACGTATTTAGTAGATAATAACTAAAACCTCGGCCAGTATATGTGTTTATTTGCATTATATCACAGAAAACTTCAACAGCCTGTAAACAGTAAATGCAAAATGACATTTTAGTCAGTTGCGTCCATAGAACTAGATAAAGGTCTATGTATATGGTTGCGTCATTAAACCGTCCTTATGAGTTTACGGCACCCCTTTGGCACTTGCACAAAAACCCATCCGGTTTGGGCCGCTTTTAAAGTTAAAATTCATAATTAAAACATGATTGAAACCGAAGACATATTTGCGTGTTGGATTCATTTTATTCATGACATGACTAATTGAAACAGATCATGTCTTTTCTATGAGCAGTTCTTCTGTGCTTTTCATACCTAGGGACCATAGAATTTTAGGGATATTTTGAACTTTTGTTGGGCAAATCTTCTCGGAGTAATTTTTGCTCGCTCGGAGTGTGGAGTGGATTTCGTATGGATCTTAATTAGTTTTTTTTAATCTGAAATATTGAATATTAATCTACCCAACTCACAACTAGAACTACACGAAAAATGTTAAGCTCATTACGCATCCTTTGTCGTGAAATAGGGGCCGGGGTAAATTTTGCAAACTGCTTAAAACTAAAACACGCTAATTGTAGTATTTCAGAAAGATATCATATTAAAAATCGAAGGCTGGCATCCACATCTACGATTGCTGCGATTGAAGAAAAGTATAGCGAAGAAGAATTGAACAGAGTTTTGAAAACGGTCAATGAAACGAACAATCCAGAAGATTTTAAGAGGTTTGTAATATCTAAGAAAAAGGTTGAAGAACTCGTGACCAAGAAAAGCTTATCTGGATCTCTAGAAAGCATCGACGATCTGATTTCAATTGTTGGAATCAAGGTAAACCAATAATGAATTGAAAATATTTTATGTTACTCACTCCCCTGTTTGTTTTGCTAATGAAACTACTATTACTAAACTACATTCATTTGGTTCTATAGAATTACAACCGTTTTTTCTGCAGTATCCTTGATCGACCCAGTCAGCACATCGGTACTCCAATGTTTCCGATTCCTTCTGTAGATCTAATCGAGAATTCTGCCAGCGTTCTCAGTGTTACCATTAACGCTGGGACGGTTTGCTGGTGCTTGATGAAAAAACTACCCGATCAGCGTAGTTTTATAGTAGATTCTTTAGTTGAACGACCTTTTTTATACAAGCCTAAAATGCACTTTTTGACAATGCTATCCGAGGTGAGGACAGAGTTTGTACTTGATTAGGAATTTCTAAAATCTACTCCTTTAAACTTTTATGATATTATTCAATTAAATGCTACGATTTCACTAGATGACTAAAATGGCTGATGGACTTCCGAATACTCAAGTATGCATAGTTGAAGAGTTTCCGAATTCAATACCAACACCATATATGTTTGCTTTTCAACTTCATATGGCTCAAATGCGCTCCGCATTTCTTGGAAATTTAACCAGTCGTCCAGAACCTCCACAGTTGATTTCCATTAAAAGTATAGCCGTGGCAAGATTATTCAAAACGTATATAGGTAGGTTTGAGAGATATTCAACTAATCATTCAAGTACAAGTTGGGATACCATTCAAATTATCTTGTCAGAAGTTCTAAAAGTTGTGAATTCCGAATTTCAGGATCCGAAAAAGTATCAGGCCAACACCTAGTTGACGATATGATCATTTGGAAGCCATTACCATCTTTGATAGTTCCAGAATTGACAAAAGAAGAATATGTGACTGCTGACCCGAAGATAAAAGAAGGAATGTCCAACGTATTTCTCCTTAACTTAGCTTACTGGTCTTTAACAAAACAATTTGTTGACAAATGGTAATCACAATCAGAATAGAATTTGCTATGCAAACGCCACAGATTACAGATACTATATATGCAAAATGGGTATTATGAAGTCGACTCTTTTCGAAAATTTCTTACAAAAATAAATGTCACTTGAATTTGTTTAAACATCCTTACCACTTATGTAACAATTATTTATTGACTCGATTTTCGTTTCTTGTTACTTTAGAGAGGTTAAATGCGTTTTGTTTTTGTATATTAAATTGTACATATTTAGAATCGTTTATAAAAATTAAAAACGCGATCAAACAATTTAATTACCTAACTTGCAAAGTATAAATTACACACAATAACAAGTATTAAATATTTGGAACTTCAATAGAACCGGCATAATACAGTTTAGTTCATAACATAACTCAAAAATAATACCTGACTTGATATCACAAACATTTAAAATATCTAATAATATTCGAAGTTATTAGGTAATTGGGCAATGAACAAATAGACATTAAAGAAATTCGATCCCCTCATATTTGTGATCCCCTACTTTCGTTTCCGGTAGAATTATATTACCGTCCATGTCAAATGCCATAATATAAGTGGCAGTTTTACCTTCAATCTCTTCAGATTTTAAAGCAACTACTAATCTATCTTGCGTTCCAGGAATCCATTTGAAACTTGAAAACCCATGGGTTGGGAGGATATCCCCTACTGTTCGAACCTACATACATGAACCAAAAAAAACAACCACTATAGAATATTCCAGGTTTTATTTTTACATTGAAACAGTTTCGTTGTGTCATTTACGAAATCTCTTACTTCAACGTTGCTGAAATCATCATTAGTAAGCAGGATAACATTACTACCCTTCTTTTCATCAGTCTTCTCATTGTATTGCTCTTTACTTGCCCGTCGAGGCAAGAACATCCACTTGCCATGAATATCGCTCCATCCTCCTGACTCATGGATGACATACCCCGGAAAATGAATTCCCATTTCAGACGACAGTTTTTGATAATTTCGTTTCCAGTCCAAATGTTCAACTTCACCTGAAGGTGAAATCCTTTTTACAAATTGTGGATTATGATTCACTAATTCTCCTAAAGGCGTTGTCCATTCCTTTCCCAAACCTCCTACCCAAAGATGACCGTCTTTGACACAACCCCATTCGCATTTAAATCCTACAAATATTTCGAAAAAAAATTAATTTGAATAAATGTCATAATTGTGTAAGATTTCGATTTGAGGTTAAACTCTAACCAACGAATTAATTTCTTTTACCTTTAGGTAACGATCCGTTCCCATCGGCTAGGATTGCCTGAAAATCCATATGTTTAGATTTATTTTAAAAATTACAACTATTGATTCGGAGTACGCGTGTAAAAATAAGGTCAAGCCCAGACCTACCCATGGTACAGGTTGTACTTCCGCAGCATCATCGTGAATTAATTGATAAATGACACCAGTTCGATCATCACAGGTATAAAGTTTGCCGTTGAACACAACCAATTCAGATAATTCCATACCACGATCGTCCATACCTAGGCCGGATTTAATAACATGAGGATCCCCACTTTCCCATTCAATAGAGATCTAGAATTGTATTAATTCCAAGCTCATTCAGTTAGATTGTCCAATCTAATTATAATTTTACATCTATAAATATATATGTACGGTATATTTAAATACTTTTGACGACTTCGGGTCATTTCCATTATTTTGAAGGAAGAGATAACCCCTGCGAAGATACGAAATCCACTTTCCACCCGTTGTTTTGGACTCTTGGTCCAAATCCGAAATGATTCCAATTCTAAACCGTAGTCCCTTTTCCGTTGACAGTGGTTTGGTCAGAGGGTACATATCATTGTAAGCACCTTTGACGGAGCCTGCCGCAATTAAAATCGCTGCTTTTTTACCCCCCACCGTAATTCCATCCAAGACATTTCGAATTGGAAATAATCCGTTCTCTTCTGACCCAGAACCTACCGATTACGATATATGAGTTTGGTTAGTTTTTTCCAACGGTTTGCGAAATTGCGAAACTAAATATAAAACTCACCAGAGCCTTGAAATGGGAACGAGACATAAAGCAACCCAATCAACGAGACGAGAAGAAAGAATATCAGGAACTTAACGAATTTCGATTGAAATCTAAAGGTCGAATTTCCAAATCTATAAGCGGGTGGCGTTATAATGGCCTGTCGCCATTCCTCCAAACTCATTTCGTCAGTCGCACCCGTTTTTGCAGATTATCGTTTACGCTTACGAACCGTTTCTGATCTTTCGACTTTCATATACAGTCAAATGGATTCATTATTTTGAAATTATTAAACTATTATTAGCAAGCTAGTAAATAGTATTGCCGAATGAATGACCCACCCGTTGCCCGTGTATTGTATGTGTGATGTGGATATGGAAAATGTGGCATGGCACTGGTTAATTCAACAATCTGTGATCTATATTTCTTAGGCCACAGGGATAATCCATATATAAATTAGACTTAATTAGGTGTTATTATGATGTTAATAGATACAGATTATTAGAGAGAGGTATAAAATGAACTGTTATATGCACATAGTGAACCTACAAAGTCAATGAGGTAGACGAAGACGTCGAGTATGCTATATCATAAACCCTATATATATTCTAATTCTATCTAATTATAGTTGAGTAAATAAGGGAATGTGAGTTAATCCCTTACAACTCTAACTGAACGGCATTTTAGATCGGAAGATTGGAACTTTCTAACCTAACCAAAAGTAGCCATGAACCAAATTATCCCACTATTGATTCAATAATGTAATTAATAGTAGAAATGACCAGCTGGCAATATTTTGTATCTTCCACGTTTCTGCAATACCATACCTGTCACTTTTCCAAGGTTCTGTCTGTTGTCTATGGTAGGGGCAAGTTAACTATAAAATCGAAAGCTTATGTTATGAATGATTGAAATTTAAATTCCTTCTTCTTTAATCTATCGTGATCGTAAAGATATTCATGTCATATAAATTGTCATCGTCACATTTAAATCCAAAATGTATGCATTGATGAGAATTTACATTGATGTTGATCAACATGCGGCGTCAATAATAATATTTAATAATTAAATAGCCCTTAACGGCTTTCGGTATAATTTGTAATTTTTCAATTTCAATTTCGTTTTACAATATAATGGAAAGGAGTGTACCCATAGCATAGGCTGGGGACAATCTAAAGATCCTAAAGTGTTGACTTAATTTTTAAATTGAAGTTTGTCGCCAAAATTATTTTTTACATTAAGTTTTTGAAACTATAGGATTGGCAGAGATGTCATAAAATTGCTATTTGTGATTTGCATTAATTTGCTTGGAACTGAAGGATTCGCGGGGTTGGCCTATTCCAGGGGAAGGGATTTATTGAGATATTAACGTTATTAACGTGGGTGGCGGGATTGTAACTTCAATTTGAATTACTAATTAAGTTCCTTTTGCAATCCTGCTGTCTAATGTCTTGTAGGCAGTGCAACTGCCTATGGGCCTATGGAATGTGTTCCTGTCCCGTATTAATTTTTTTAATAATTAAAATAATAATACGTCGGATCTTATTGACTAAGACGATGGGGTGAAATATGCTACAGATGTCATATTGATTGTAATATTTGCCTGAGATATTGGTAGTCATATATATAATGCTAACATGAAATGCTAATTAATCTCAAAATTTTTGACAATTCACAATTGCAATGAATGCCTTTTGCCTTAAAAATACTTTCCGAGTTATGAATATTTGCTGTTAAAAATCCTCAAAGATTTCGAAAACGTAATCGAAAACACGAACTGCGGGCTCCTTATCCAGGCAACCTTCACAAGCGCAAGCTATAGGACAACGATGTGGAAACCCGTTGCACTAAAAACAGGACCTTCTTATCTTACTTAAAACTACTGCTCGATTTCAGTGATAATTTTGAGGTAGCCTTTATTGAAATACTTTATAAACGTTAGATTTTTATTGATACATCCGATCCGATCCGTCCGAAATAATTGTTATAATTAAATGTTACTTTTTCTCCTTTATTCAAGCTCAAAAGCAGACCAGAAGCGAAGTTTTTTCATAAAATGGAAAATAGCATAAATTTCAGATATGAATCAGTATTCGGTACAGGCATCGCGCATCGGTTCCTTTGTATCTACATCTTGTTAAATTCAATAGCAATTTACCTATATACCATTTCCAACCCTTCGATGATGCCTCTCATATAACATCCTTAGCGACAGATATTTTTACGAGATCACTCATTTCTGAAAACGTTAGAAAAGAGGTGGACAGGATTGCTTGACAACCAATTTCTCCGGCGTCTCAAGCCTTGGAGGGCCGGTTGTCAAGCAATCCTGAGAGGTGGAGACTTTTTCGAACCACTGCCGGAAATACTGAAAACACCACAAATTATTCACAAAATGGAATATTTTAGGAGTTTTTTCACGTGGGTGGGTCGGATGTTTGATCACCTCGTTAGCAACACAGTAACAATAGGACGAAATGGATTCCATCGGATGAGGCGGATGGGAAGAACAGAAAGAGTTGTTCCAATAATTGGAACAGCTCTTTCGACAACTATTATTATCGACAACATCGTATCAGAATCAATGGGTTCCAGAAATTCGGATGTTATAATTTCTGTTGGCCAAGAAGATTACAACCTCGACGTCTCAACAATATGGAACAGGAACCAATTCACGACAAATATTGAGGATTTGGCCGATTTTGCTCTCATACCGTTTGATATCCGAACACAAATATACGAGTACCTCTCTCCCCGTGACATTTTAAATCTACGTTTAGTAAATAAGCGATTCAAACAAGATGTAGGTTCCCTTCGAGGGATTGAAGTAACATTAGACGACTTTCAGCCCAACTACGAATGGATATTGACTACCGGAATTGAGTCTGTTACAATCGAAAACTTCACGGAGCCGAAACGAATCCTGAAATACCCAGAGCTGTTGAATGAATTGATTCTGAAAGGGAACATATCTCCGAAAAACCTGGACTATCTTTTTCAAAACTGCTCCAACTTGAAAACACTCCAAATTCAAATCGATTTCAATATTCATCCGGAGCCAAGTATATTCATAACAGGATTTACGTCCGTTCCTCAACATTTGAAGACGCTGCGAGTTATCGTTCCCATCACATACAGTCCATATTCCGAAACGGTTCTTAAAAACGTGAAGTCTCTGCTATCAAAAGTAAATTGCTACAATTTGCAGTCATTTACATTACAAGCGACTGTCCTCAGAGAGTCCGAAATCCTGGACAGGACTGACCAATATCACTTGGCAGCTATGAACTTCATCGAAAGACAAGGAATATCCCTGAAGAATATGACTGTCGAAATTAAACAAATATCCATTCCGCCTTCACCGATTCAGTTGGGGGCATGGCATTTAAACAACGCCCTACAAAACCATCAATGGTTCCAAAGAATCCAATTGGACGAAATGATATTAGCACTTGATCGTTATTTGGAGGAGTGGGCCCCTCTAATTAAGAGCCAGCGGAATCTTAAAAAACTTACACTTAATATTAAAAGTTTCAACCTGACAGATGTTATTCCAATCATCGCAATGAATTGTGGAAACACTCTGAAGATGCTTATGATTCTCAACATTTCCCTTGCTTTGAGGAATGGGGAATTTCGTCGCTTGGATTTGGAAATGTTTTCCGATTTTATAATTTTGGAAGAGTTGACCCTTCGACATCAAACGCATCCGGAAATAGTTTCACCGAGGGTGTCAAACTCAGGACAGTTGCCCCGAAGTCTAACAGGACTCTCCTTATCATATTTTGTTCTCAAGCCTCATCAAGAACTGGAGTTTCTTTTGAAGTTACCTATTCTTGAAAATTTGGAGTTGGGGTATTGGTCAGAGACGGAACATTCCTTGTCTTCGTTTTTAACGGTGCTGTCGTTTTTAATAAAGCTGGACATTACAAATGTCAAGTCCTTAGCGCTGACGGAGCTGAAGAGAAAATTTGAAAATAGAAATGCTGAGATTCTACGGCTGGCTGATATTAACGTTGCCACTGCTAAAGTTTCTCGGAATGTAGGAGAGGTGGAAACTAAGCTGACAATTCAACGGTATCCTTGAGTGTTAAGGAACATCAACTTTCTCTTCTAATTTTGAAATAAATTACAACATTTTTTAAAACAAACTGAAATTGTTTTGAATGTTTATTCAGCCGTGCTATTAGTCGCACCAATAATCGTTCACGAGGGTTTCGAATTCTTTTAGCTTCATGTTTTTGAATGTCTAATATGTTTTTATGTGTATACATGACCATGGCCGATGAAGACAAAGTGTATGTAGAATAAAAAGTTAGAATTCTGACATTAAAGATGGCAGGCATGAGAAGCAATCTCTTTGTGCATTTACTTTGCTGCAAGTTGCATTTGTAATTGAGGGATTAATGTGCGTATTTTGAGGAGGGCATTTATTCCGGTGTGCATTAATTTTATCGTTGTCCTTATCCGCAGATTCGGATTTATCATCCTTGGTTCCCAGAACTTATGCTCAGTTGATACTGGGTGAGTTATTTTTTAAATCCTTCGAAATCTGGGAATGAGAGTGTACGACAGAAAATTCAGTTTTATTCTGCCTTTCCTCTCTAGATCTACAGATTTATTCCACGTCCTTTTGTGAAATACGCTATTTAAAAGTAGTGTAAAAGTATACGCAGCCTGAGAGGCTTACAAAAAGATAAAATGATACACATCTTGAATATACATAAAATCTATATAAGTTACACAATTTGGTAATGGATTTTAATTTGGTTGTAAATGCTATCATTTGAGTTTCATGGAACATGTTTAGAATTGTACATATTTTCTTGTTCTTCATTTAAGGTGGTTGTACCTGCCGAGGTGAGGAAAGGGTTAGGGTAGATACGCATACAAAAAAAAATCTCCGAAGGGATGGATGTTTAAATTCAGGTAATGTGACAGGTTTACAGGCAGTTAGATCAACAGTAACTTGTTGGGCAAGTCTCTTGACATTTGATGAAAACTCGTTTCCTTCCGAATCTCACACCAAGATCAATTCAATTTATGTTTCTCGATCTCCATAAGGGTACTCTTCACGAGTAACGCTAACAAGATGATGATCATGATGACCATGATAATGGGATATAAATGTGTAAACAAACTTATTCCTCCTCTACCCTTTCAGAATCTTTTTGGTTTTACTACTTTTTTCGACCATTCTCAAGAGTACCTTTAGTCAGGTTTTTCCTCGAATTTTATTTCTTTTTTATCGTATTTCTTGATATCTCCTCAGCCCTGGTGCCGACTAAGGAAATACGAAGTTCTGAACTTCTGAAAATCATTCTGGGGGTTCTTTGTTAATAAAATTTTTGATATGAACTTCGAAACCTTTCTTGACAGTGTCTTGAAAAACTCCCAAGTCCCAACACTCAACCTGCCTACCTTGTGACAGTTTGAGTGATTTACTTCCTTTCTTATTTAATTTCTTGCTTTCGCATTTGTCATGGATTTTAACTCCAGTCCTATTCATTACCGAGAACACTGGATCGCGTAAGGGTATTTCCATGTTCCATCTATTTTACATCGATTCAAGCAGATCTTTTATAAAAATTACATTCGGTTAAATTTTATTATACAATACTTCTTCGCTTGATTGCTCAAACTTTAAAAATTCAAGTCGGGATTAACATCGGACTTTATAAATAGCATCCACGCGAATAGAAAACTTTCTTTAAAAATGATAAAAAACCTCCATATTCGTCCAATTTCAATAGCAATTCACATAATAAAGTGTAGAACCAAACTAGGTTTTATTAATTTGGAGCATTTGAACGAGAAATTTAAATGCTTTAGCCGTAGAAGGCTTTCATCAGTCATGCATGAGTCAAGGGAATGAAGAAATATGATTTGACAGGATCAATTACCTGTACTTGTGGGAGAGTCAAGTGACGCAGCAGTATTTCAATCAGACAGCGTCATTAACTAAACTAAAGATAAGAGGAGGACGGATGTCGAAGGGCCAAGCAAGCCAGGCTTCGGTACAGAGAGACAGGCCTTTCTTAATGAAGGTAAATATATGAAGGACTTCTTCGGCTTATTCGTTCCCCATATCGATTTCACCCCTTTCACAATAAGACCATTTAAATTGCACAGAAGAATGAGATATGAATCATTTTCAGCGTAACTGACCAAAACATTTTATCTAAATGAATCGGATCCACAAGTCTCAATTCTTCATGTCCTTTATAAAACCCTGAGACAACCGTAGTTTCCTACATTCAACCGTTCGGACATTCTCATCTTTTAAGGTGCGGACCATTTAATGTGATAATTGAAATATTTATAGATTATAATAACCGTTGTCGGATTTTTGAAAATCTTGATAACTATCTATATTCTGCATAAAGTCACTGGTAGTTGAAGCCATCATTTAAGGCTTCAATGTTAAATGTGCATATATTAAATTAAACGGTAGGATATACTTGTAGCTGCTTATTTATGTGTTAGAATTGTGTTCTAGAATTAGAAATATATGCGGAAGACAGGAATAGGATCAAACAAATTCCTTGGTTTGATTTTTGAAATCATACACTCATATAAATGAATGTATGATCTTTAGCGTTTTCTATTAAATGAAAATGCTGTTATTAGATGATGTTGAATGGGAAGAGACGGCCGTTTATCTAACAAAAATAAACCTGATACCTATTTGTGATAAGGAACCGACTCAAATCATTCAGTTCTGTATTTCTGGTTTCATCTCATTAATTGATTCGTATAATTAAAGTCAAGTTTCAATAGCCTCAATCAATTTATTTCATTAAGACCCCTTGTTTGATATCTCACCGACACTTTATCAGTTCCTCGTAGGGGTTCTTTACGGCTAGAACCGTACAAGTTAAAATCCCCAATCTCTCGAATCAATTTCTAAAGCAGACTGATTTGCATTTGCATCATATTCTAAGTAGGTAAAATATATCCTATTCGTTGGTGATCCAACTATTCATAAGCATCTTTTCCTATTGAATTAAAGTAATTAGTCAAACGAGACAAATTAAATGACTTGGGAGAAGTTTACAGAGGTATGCGATGTTGGAAGTGACAGTCAAACAAGTCTCGTTCCTCTCGTCGACGCAAGGCAGAAATCTTGATCTCGTAAAGGGAGTTCTATTGAGGTCTTGTCATTTGTGATGTAGTATGATAATCATGGCATGCAGTACAAAATTCCAAGGAAAGTATGCGAGAAACTTCATGGTTTAATGAATGAGTAAAGCATGATTGAAAAATGAGCCTCAGATTGAAATTGAGAATATAAGAAGGGACAAGTTCTTGGAATGGTATGACGCAGTTAATAACTGTCATCTAATCGGATTATTATCATCAAGTAGAGAGAAGAGGAGGACGGTTGGTCACAGATTGGATCACTTCCCATAGCATACGATTTAGTTTTGATCCAACAAAGAGTAAAGGGGACAAAGACCCTGGATAACGAAATACTTTTTTAAAAAGTTACATAGACTGCAGTAGTTTGTCATCTATTTTCTATAGCACATTTGTTTCATTCATTTCTTTGGGTTTAAGAGTTTAAACTTCGAAATTTCGAATGTCCGCTTCTGCTTCGAGTTGTCGAAGGAAGAAGGCCGTGATTGGGAGTAAAACCTCCGTTTTAGTTTCCATCTCGATTAATCCTTGTCCACATGGGATCGGATCATGACAGAAGCTTCAAAAGACGACCCGCCCACACGTGGAACTTGGACACTATCTGACATCTCAAGTCACGGATCCAACGGATCATCCCCGTCTTTTCGTGATCTACCTGATTCCTCTTCTTCCGACGTGAATCGGTCTAACGTAAAGTACATTCATCATCTCCGCAATCTTCAGGCATCTCTTCCCTTTTTTAAACTTACTTCATCATTATTAACTATATTTGTCCTCCCAGTCTGTCAAGGATGGACAGGGTTACATGTCCCACTCTCAAATCTTCTGTAGTTGCAACCAGACTTTTCAGACGACAATTTCCCATGTGGATTTCCCTTGTAGACTGCCTAGTATTATAAATGAAGAGAAGGACCTTTTATCCCACTGTCAGGATTCATCATGAAGGGCTTGTCATTCTTGTTGAGAGTTGGTGAAATAAAACAGATCCCTTAGATCTTTAGTTCAACTTCTCTGAATGATAAATTCAAAGGGCTTGATTCGATTCATTTATTGTAACTTATTGTAAGTCATTGTATAAACACCCCCGGAAAAGCTTCTAACCTTCCAACCTTAAACTGTCCTATCCTAAAATTTTTAAAGTTAAAGATTTTGGGGTAGAAATATACATCCCCCGGAGAGACGTTGAGTTGCTCAGTAAGTTTGACAAAATACAAATTCATGATTTTACAAAAGCGTTGAAATTTCGTTTTCTTCGAAGCTATGCAGAGAAATGGTTAAAATACAATGTGATGATGAGTTTGGGAGTCAAATAATTTCCATAAACCTTTTTCGAACCCTATACAGTCATTAATAAACAACTTGCTGGTCGAAATTTCGAGTGCCAAATAAAATTAATATGCCGATGAGGATAAAATCCAAGATAAGTTAATTAGAGAACTGAAACTCGTTGCAAGAAACGGCTTAAGAATAGAGTTGAGAAGTGGACAGGTGTGCCTTAAGTGTGGCATATAAGAGTAAGATGAAATGAGATGGAGAGCCCTGCCTGACAGGTGACAATCCGTCAGAGGTGCCAAAAGAATCATCATTTATACGGAGGCAGGCGGTCGAGCGGTCGCTCCTCATCTTTCTTCGTCATTCGTCAGTTCTCAAATTGTTGAAGAAATGAAGGCTATTCTTAAATTTCTTTCTTTTTCCGTCTCCACAAAAAAAACCATCGTGATTAACTCTCCTTTTGAAATTTAAATCGGAGGCCGTGCTTCTAATAATTGGTTGATCTAACAGATTCTAAAATACTTCATGCTATCCTAGCTCAACACGACTAAAATTCAGAAATTTACCTCGTAAATAAGACGTTCCTTTGAGCCTATTTGTAATTTTGAATTTATCAATGCAATTTCCGCACCAAAAATAATTATCGGCAATTTTTTTTAGATTTAGACTTGAAGCATATCTTCTAGAGTACCGGACTGGTCAACTGTTAATTTAAATTACGTTAAGACTTGTAGTAGATATCGCATCGTACTGATCGTACAGATGACTGATTGTCTCAAGGGAGTACTTGTATATAGATTTAAGATGTGGGGATTTAGTCACAGTCAATTAGCGTTTGAATGGCTACATCTATACTCTTTAAAACATCTTTTACGAAATATCTTAATTAGAAATGGAGCCTGTGGCTTTACTTTCAGCTTTCTTACCACCATTGTCCACGAATATCTATCAAAAAGAAAATTACCGAAATAGTTGAAATAGTTCTTCTGAGGCAGAAATTAAAACAGAACCTGACTGAAGCAAGCTTGCATCATTACTCATTCAAAAGACAGTCAGTCTCGGTAGCACGGAATAGTTAAGTTTCTGTATTGATATGTTGCGAGTGCATATAAAATCTGCATCTACTCCTTATAATAACTTCAGTTTTGTTTGAGTTTACCATCCAAACCTGAAACAACCTTTTTCTCTTCTCTCTTACTCTGTACCTAAAATAAATCCTGTCTAAACAATGCCTACCCAAACCAAATCCAAAGGCCCAGGCAGTAAACCAAGAAAAATAATAATTAGAGACTCCAAAGCAAAACCTAATAACCCAATTCAATCCTCAAAATCAACTAATAAACGACAAAATGATGAAGATACAGCCAATAGTTTCAAATCCGGACCTAGATAACAACAAGAAACAAAGAATTGAAGAATCTAATACTGAGTTCTTAAGTGCTAACAGTGAAATCATGGATAGTGACGCATCAATTATAGTGGATCATATCAAAATAGACACCCCGAAGAAAAACGAGCCCGAAAAGTGTAAAGAAAATCTCAATAATGACAAGTTTTATGACTTGCTCCTAGATATCAAAAATGATCAGAAAAAATCAAGATCAAATCAAGAAAAGATGCAAGAATCCATGAATGGCCTGCAAGCAAAACTGGAAGAAATTACTGAAATTAAAGACACCGTAAAGGACCTAAAAGTAATAGTGGATAACCTACAAAACGCCTATGATAACCAAAAACCAGAAAGTGAAGAAATTAAAGCAAAAATAGGAAGTGCTTCCATCAGGATTGACCATCTTGAGAACAGCATCTACTCCATCGAAGCTGACAAGGAATATCTCCAGCGAGAGATCAATAAAATTAATCTGATCTTCACAGGAATTCCGGACAATCAGCATGAATCAATTACTGACCTCACTGACAAAATTGAAAAAATCACCAACTTGATAACTGGTAAGACAATTCTCATTGACCTTGCATTCAGATTGGGAAACTATAAGGAAAACATGATGAGACAAGTTAAAGTCAGATTCCTTACCATAAGTCAAAGAAATGATGTTTGGGCAAATAGGCTTAAAACAAATCCACCTAACTTCATCAATGAGGATCTCCCACAAAAAATGAGAAAAGAACAAGCCCTAATCCGCAATAAGACCAAACAGTTGAAACAGGATATGATCCCGTTTGAGATCATTTGGAAGGAAAAGCTGATTAAAACGGAACATATCTGGTACCAATTGACAGATGAAAAATTCATAGAATTCCCTCAAGAATTAAACAAGTCAACCACCGCAGGATTAGTCATAAACACAGTAACCAAGAAGAAGCAAAACAGCCCAATTACTCCACAAAATCATTGTTTTATCAACGCTCTAAACCTCATGGAGGAGACCTAAAATCAGTGGATACCAGCAAACCAGACAAAACCAATATATCAAATATCAAAATTGGTCACATTAATATTAACTCTATACGCGACAAACAAGAACAAGTTAAATTACTACTCACTGCAAATAACTTTGACATATTGTGCCTAAGTGAAACAGTATTATCACCACATATTCCTCTTAACCTTATACCGGGATATCAAATAATCAGACGCGATAATACAGAAGGAAGAGGTTTAGCGATAATCCTTAAGAATGATTTTAAGTCCCAAATCTTGACACATAGCAATCTGCCACAGTTCACTAAAGCCAATTTAAGTAATATAAAAGACGTTTTAATTAAACCCAGCAACATTGAGCACCTCACCTTAAAAATACAA
The DNA here is from genome assembly GCA_906901685.1 of Desoria tigrina. NCBI lineage: Eukaryota > Metazoa > Arthropoda > Collembola > Entomobryomorpha > Isotomidae > Desoria > Desoria tigrina. The sequence goes on from CAJQTU010000014.1 coordinate 1,374,178, forward strand.
TATCATAAATTCAAAAGTTTCATCATCACATGTGTATACCGACATACCAAATATAAAGTGGAAGTCATTAATAGAGACATGAAATATCTAGATACTCTATTTTCGGAATTGGCCAACTCTAATCTCGACTTCTACGTATTAGGCGACTTTAACCTACCTAAAACCGATCAAATTAATAAATTCAGTGCCATATTAGAGGAGCAAAGCCTATATCAAATAATAGACAAACCAACGAGGAATAACAATATACTTGACTACATAGTTATAAATAACCTCAAATCATTATTAAGCAAGAAAATTCATCCCAGGGACTATTCTGATCACCAATTAACTGAATGTACAATCAACAAAAAACGAAACAAACCCATTAAAGAGAAAAAGGAGTACCGAGATTACAAAAATATCAACCAAACAGCATACAACCTCGACTTATCTAATGCAAAACTCATTAACGCACATCTTAATGATCCTGATCAATATCTACAATTTTTTGTGAATCAATTCGTAAAGATTATCAATAATCATGCTCCTGTCAAAGTGTACAACATTATCAAATACGAGTACAGAAAATACATATCCTCAGACACTAAATTTATCATCAAAAGAAGGAATGAGATGTATAGAATACATAAAAAGTATCCCAGCAGATCCAACAAAATGAAATATATGGCACTAAAAAAAGCTGTTATTAAAAACATAAAAAGGGACTCTAGGCAAGAAATGAACCAAAAAATTGAACAGGCGGGACTTTGGACCTCAATTAAGCAAACCTGCCCATTGAAGCCCACCACAACCATAGACTTCAACATGGACCCAAATGTAATCAACAATTTCTTCGCAGACATCTCAACACCAAAGACAAATAACAACATCCTTCCAACCAAACCAATAGACATTAATACAAGTGGAATTAGAGAGTTCAAATTCGAACAGTTAACGGAGACCAACATTCTGAATGCGTGGAGGAAAACCAAAAACCCAAATAATCCGGCAAGAGATGTACTAGGGATAAGCAACCTTATGATAAGTATATCTATTTATAATCCACATTTCTTAAAATGCATTCAGACAATGTTTAATACCCTCTTAAAAAAACAAATTTTTCCAGACTGTCTCAAAATATCTAAAATAATTCCCGTAGCCAAAATACCCAAACCAAAATCTCCCAATGACCTCAGACCTATTTCCATTCAGGCCGTATTGGCCAAGTTATTTGAAAAATGTTTATATTACCAACTAAGTAACCATTTCTTCCACAATCGACTTATTTCAAAATACCAATTTGGTTTTAGACCAGGTCATTCTACAACGCATGCAATAATAGCCCTAACGGATAACATATATGAAATAATAGCTAAAAAACATGTCTGTATAATGATACCACTTGACATACGTAAATGTTATGATACTATACCAAGGGATATATTAACACACAAACTAAATTGGTACAATGCTGATACTAATATCATTAAATCATATTTATTGAATAGAAAACAGTTTGTCTCCAGAAAAACTAAAAGTACAATAAGTATGTCAAACATAATTGGAACAGAAATTGGTATTCCCCAGGGGGCTAGCTTATCAAGTTTACTATTCATAATTATGATTAATGAACTACCCCAGCACATTAGACACTCTTTAACTATCCTATTTGCTGACGACAATACCTTAACAATCAGTGGACCACTCGAATCAATCCTAGAACTAAAACAAAAAATGGAAGAGGATCTTGCTAGTGTTCAAAAGTGGATGCTTATAAATAGATTAGAATTAAATATTGAAAAAACCCTTCTTATGTTACTAGCGCATCCCTCAATATTATCTCAACTATCAAACTTCACAATTAATTTTAATGGTAAACCGATAAAAAGAACTAATAGTCTAAAAATTTTAGGAGTTTTAATTGACGACAAACTTGAATGGAGTACACAAACCAAATTGGTAAAACAAAAATGTAATTTTCTTTTAAATTCTATGTTCGGACTTAGAGATATCCTCTCTGTAAAAAATAAAACAATACTAGTTAAGGCTTACATACTATCAATAATTAATTATGCTTCTGCGGTATGGTTAAATCCCTCAAAGAAAAATTATACTATTATTGACAAAATTCTGAAAAAATCTGCACGCTTTATCTTTAGAAAAAGATACATAGACTCTGTAAAAATAGAACTCAGCACAAAATTGAATTTTCTATCACCCAAAAACCGTTACAAATTTGAAATCCTGAAATTAACGTTTACTATTGTATATAAAATAGCTCCTGATTACTTTGTAAATTATTTAAACTATAATGACCTGAATTCAAGAAACACCAGAAGCGGCTCAACTCTTTATACCAGCATACATGAAAGCAAATCCTTTCGTTTTAATGCAATCAAACTTTGGGCCGAGCTTCCGGATGTTATTAAGGAACCATCCTCATTTAAATCTTTTAAAAAATTATTATTTGACAAACTCTTGCAAGAACAACAGACTGAAATTGTACCACAATTACACGACATTAATACGTGCAATTTATCCTGTATTGAAGAACTATAATATACCTTACTTTTAACTATTTACTTTCCATTTAAACAATACCTATTTTTATAACTACTCATCAGGCACTTTAATAATGTATTAAACAATTTAATATTAAACTTTATATGCTATCCTTATGGCGTAACAACCACATCGCACACCTGCAGTGGGTGCCATATTGTACTACTCAAATAAATAAAATAAATAAATAAAAATAACATTAAAAATTTTACAATGCATACTTTTACGTATTCTTTTTTTTAAATTCAAAGTATTTATTCTTGGCAAGTAACTCTCTGTAACCATTAGATGGGAATCCAAGGTGTTTGCCCCATGGATTCCTCCATGAAAAAATAATGATCTGTAGAAAAGAGAAGTTCCTCTCCGTTGAATCGATATATTGAAGAAATGACTCGACTGGAAGACATCTAATCCACCGCTGAGGTGAGAGCTATATGAGACTCCGAAGGGGGCAAGTACAAGTGACCCTCAGTGACACAGCAAAACATGGAATCCATCATCCATCTACTTCAAATGTGTTTTATTCACTCTCTATCCGTTTTACAATTACGGATTGAAGCTGGATGCCTCTCGATCTCCTAATGTTCATATCTGATCTCATCAGGAATTCATATGGGCTCTTAATAATAGTCCCCTTTGGACGAAGTACGTTTCTTTGATAATAATACTGTTGTTGTGAGGTTGGAGAGAGTCGTTGTGTGAGCGACCGTATTTAAAAAAGCGAGTAGTAGCCTCGTGGCATGCCTTTGTAACTTGCGTTTTTCAATTCTTTCCAATCAGCCTGAATCAATTGACATCTGATTGAAATTCTTCAACTCACCTTCCAAGTAGATTTATTGTATGTAGCTAAATCCTTGTATTGATCCAGGAGTAGAAGCATGGCATCATCCGTCGAATCAGCCTAAGCATGTGAAGTCAAAGGGACCTTTTGATCAGGTTTGCTGTTTCCTAATACCATGACGGATCGTAACCTTCAGTTTACTGCATATTCCCTGTAATTGGTTCGAAATTTGCCTGTCATGATCAGATATGATTGCCAAAGAATATGAAACAAATTGATAAAAAATCATTGCCGTTTTGCTTAATAAGAGAGCACAAATGGCTATTGTAATGTCCAATGTTTATCAGTCCTTTGCATTCTTTATACTTTAGATTGTAAAAATCTTCAATTCGGATTAGATCACAAGGTTCGATTTTGCAATGCAAAATCAAGCAAGGATAATTATTCGCAATAAAATCGTAATCATTGTTCTTCGGGATCGATCTCTGATGGCAGGATTTTGGTATCAATTAATTGAGCAATTTTTAATCGTGGCTTTTACTCTAAAATCTGGGAACTCGCGGAGACCTAGAAAATGTAATAATATAAGTACCATGCTATTTAAATTGAAAAAAGTTTTTCCGAGTTTTAAAACCCTAAGCCGGAGAATTGATAGTTTTTTCGGTTGGGGGAGTAATTCCGGAGGAACTACTGATTGTTCCCTGTGTTTATTAATGGCATTACTCTTACAAAATTATGTATTTTTCCTTGTAAAATATGACATGAAATTAAGGAATTGTTAATGAACTTTTTCCATGCTTGCGTTGGGAAACACGGCGTAATAGGTTTAAATAAAGTCTGCTCTGATTGTAAGTGTTCATAGTTTTTTAATTTTCTTACTCCTTGATGAGCACATAATTTTAATATTTATGTTATAGCTAGAGAAATTCTAAAGTTGGAAAGAGTAAGAGCTTATAGGTTATACAGATTATGGCTTCTAGGAAATATTTTTTTATCGCAAATGTAAAAACAGAGTATAGTGAATGGTAAATGGTAAACCTAAAAAGGCGAGGCTTCTTTGGCTTTGCTCCGTAGTTTTTGTTTACATTGATTTAAAATTCACCAGGATGGTAGATTGGGTGTCCACCGTCCATCACAACTTTAAAAAACTAACATATATTACATCGTTAAGTATAAAATCAAGTCCTCACGAGGAGTTCCCTCTTCCTAGTCCATCAAATGTAACTCTTGTAAAACAACTTAGACAGGATGTATATTTATAAACGATGGCTTGCAACTCTGAAATACCTGGATAGGGACAGAAGTATCGTGGCCCTGTAAAAGTATTCGAATGAATTCATCAAGATGCAGGACATCCGTCCGTGTTCTGCCATCAAAGTGAAAATCCTCATGATTAATGAAATCTCTTCATCTCTCTTACGAAGTTTTCAAATAATGCAGTGCTTTTTATGTCTAAGATTTCGAATAAATGACATGAATTAACCTATCATCAAAGTAAACAAAATATCAACTCAAGAAGTTTGGATATAATTCATAAATAATAACTCGAATGCTAAGTTCTGCATCACACAACTTGTAGCCAAGAATAATAATAATCAAATAATATTGACAATGGACATCGTACGTAAACATTAAGTTATGTTTTGATGATTGGAAATATTTACGATCAAAAGTGCTGCAATAGCAATTCTCGATTGGGATTATTGACTCCAGGTTTATTGCTTGTTTAAAGTACAATTCAACCCATCATTTGTGCAATGCTTAACTGCAACCCAGACCTGATACTAATCAGGTGCTTATATACTGTAAATATTTTTATTAGTGTTCCAGTTAGATTGGGCTTAAACATTTTCTATCTTATTTGACCTATGCTCCGTTTGCTCGACCTACTTCTTCGGTGCATTAGTTCACAACAGCTATCAAATGGCAAAAGGAATGTTACGAAAACATTAAATCGTTAGCTTTGTAAATTAAAGAGATTATTAATCAACAACCTTGTTAAATAATTTTTGTTAAAACAGATATCCTGTTGAAAATACCAACTCTTATACTTTAAAAACTGTTGGATAAAGTCCACATATGACTGAAAAACCTGATCATTTTTTGTTTCTTCTGTATGAGAAGAATTTCATACAAAAAACACTCGTAAATAAACGGTTATCAGCCAAATTATAGTAATCAACCTCTCATGTAAATAACCCTCTAATACTAAATGTTAAATAATTGCCAATTGGAGATGCAAATTGTTTAACAAATTAATTCACGAGAAGTTGAAAAGTATATTAGTAATTCGATGCTTGAGCACAGAGCGGATTTTCATCATAATATACTTATATTATAATATATAATCATAACCAAAACAGGGAAAATAAATAATACATTAAATTTCTTCAACATTTAGAGCTAATGAACAACGTTCACATCTTTGAAACATGAGTCTAATAAAATTCAATAAGCCTGTTGATGGCGATAATAATCAATAAAACCCATACACTGTTTTTTAGGGTTTCAATTAAATTTACCAGTTTAATAAATATTCATTGAAAAGTCAAAGATCAGTCAGTACAAATAGTATTTAGCCGTAGCCTGGCTAGGTACGAGCTCCAACCCCTGATATACTGAATGCAAAGCTTTGTATATAGATGAGTTACTCTACTTCATGTCCTGTCTTCAGGAAAAAGTTGATCGTTCAATCGGATAGGCGGATGGTTGTGCCGTAATTAAGTAAATTTCATGATTCATGAGGCATTGAAGGCAATTAGATCGACTCACCTCCAACCTTACAACACAGCATTCAAAATTCCAATCAACGTAGTTCAAATTCCCAGTTTCTCAGCAGGCTATTTATTTTCCAAGATCCAAATGATACCAAAACCAAAAATTAAAATCATGTCCGCAATTTATCGGAGGAAGACTTACTTAGCATAAAAAATCTAAGCTTTGCGAGCTTGTACGCATTCTTTGTTCAGGTAAGCCTGTGATGCAATTCAGTGCACTACTTGATATTTTAGCAAGATATTTGACAGAAGAGCCTTAAGCCTTCGGACTGCTTCTTGTGTGCCTTAGATGATTCGATGGAATATTTGATAATCTGCTAAATTGGACATAGTTGTTGTTGATGTAATGATAGTCGATTCGACAGTTCCAAATACTATATAGACATATCCCAAACTCGGCCACACCTTTTTCATAACATGCATTGCATAGTTTTGGTCAAGAAGTTGTCAGAGGTACTTTAATTTAGACTTTATATGGTTACAGATTTAAATGCTATCTTAATCTAGTAGAATCGTTTGCTTCTGGTTATCCAATCGCATATTTATTTCTAACTATATTCCTTGGGAAACTCCCATATCAATCACACATTACAACATTGGACAAAGTATCTGCATCTTAAAGATGAGATTATAACATAAATATTAGAAACCGATCTCCAATTATTATGAAATAGTTATCGTAAACGCATGCTATTAACTCACTCAAAATTGTATTTGAAAACAAGTTAATCCGTGAATACTGAAAATGTAAATAGGCAACTTTTTTACTGCAGATTTAATGATTCTTCTGCTAGAGGATGATTGGATTATCGGTGGAATGAGCAGTTAATTTAGATGAGCCATTTGAATTTCTAAGCCTTAACTCCTGACAACTTGTGCGACAGAAAGGAGAAGGACTTTGTTATTTGTTGATCAACGAGGTGCTCTTGAGCCAACATCCTTCAACACGATCCGACAATCCATTGTCTACTAAAACACAATGAAATTTTTAATACAGCAGATAGAAACAAGACCAGGAGCATTGGGGATAAATCGTTGCGTTTCAATATTCACTTTCTACCCTTGTTTAAATCTTTGTTTAGAGTACATCTAAAACAAGAGACGATAGGAATCATGGATGTTAAGCTATGACTTAAAAGTTTTTAAGGCATGTGAAATTGTAAAGCGTGGTCCACGGTTTACAAATTTCGCAACATAGATTCGTTAATTAATTGAGTTTTTATCTGTACTAATGAAACTAATTATGCAGCAAATAGCAAACTAGCAGGGAACGAGTTGGATTGTTTGGTTATTGTATTCCCAAAAGGACCTTCAATATTCAAGCGGATGAATGACACTTGACCTTAAGTACCCCTTCCTGACTTTCTGGAAGGTCAATAGCGATATCTCACTCTAATTTCAAATAGTTACCAATTAGGCTAAATATAGATTGAAGATAATGAAGACAGAAGCTTGTTAATTTATTCTTGAAGTTAAAATTAACATTCATGTTTGATCGATACATGCTGATCATTTCTCAAGGACTTAAACAGCTTTAAAAACTGTGAAATGAATCCACCATCTTTTATCGATGTTGAATTCTAAATTCTAACTGGTTTATTTGGCAGCTGAAGTTAGGAGTTGCTAACAGTAATTCTTTGAAACTTACCAAGTTTCTCCTGGATCCGGTAAAAGCAGGTGAAGAGGGATCTCTAATGATAAGGCATCTAAAGGTAAAAGAACTCGAAATTTCCGTAGTCATAATTCATGGGGTGAGGAGAGACATGTAGATTCCATTACAAGAAGATGTACATCAAGATACGATCGTATACCTGCTGGTGGCCTATCTTCACTTCCAATTCTATTTCCTCCTCTTCATTGTTGCACACCTTTATATTACAATAATTTGAATAAAACCCTATTAAATAGGAGTAGCAGTCCATCAGTCTTTTGGATTTAATAAATGCAGTACGATATGATAATCCGTACATACTGCCAAGGTTGCTGTAATAAAAATAAAAGTTCGTTCCTGGGTCCTACTTAAAAGTCTCTTCACATTTTGGACATCAAATCCCTCTTTACTATCTATAAAATTTAAGCATTACATCGTGTATCCATGTAAGTATATTATAGACTGCAGGATCTCTCCTCATTATTCTCCAGGCACACTACAACCTCTTCAATCCTCCTGGAAGAGCCTTACGAGCAGGTTGGGTAAAAAACGGGAGATTGATGATGACCGTGAAAAAACAACACGTAAGGAATCAGAAGAGCGATCAAGTATCAAGAGAGCTATTCTTAGTCATTACCGAAAGAATCTCCGTCTTTGAGATTTTGTCTTATCACCATCCTCAAAGTACAAACACACTCCGTAGTGTCTTTCATAGCGGTGGCAGTCGGCACCCAGATTTCTTTAGAAGTACAGTTCGGTTCATTTGATCACTGTCGGACCCTGCCTATCAATTAATTCTTAATTGCTCTCTTTCTAACTCTGATTACTTCTCTATTCACTCCTTCTCAATGAATCAATAGCCAATTAGCCGCTAAAGTTGTCTTCCGATTCATTCACGCACTCGCCTATCTTTTGATCCGGTTTACCACCGGTATTATACATGTTTTTTAATTAGAGGATATCAAAATAAGGAAAAAATAGCATTGTTCTTAAGCGTGAAAATGACTAATTATATTGGGAACGAAGTATATAATTATAGATTACATTAGAAAATATGGGCTTCTAGCGTTAGAGCCCAGCAGTTGTTCCATTCAATAATGTTATATCGATGCCAATTCATAGTATAAATTCTCATCGACTTTGTATTGCTATCATGTAACCGTTATTAGAGTTATAAAGCGCTTATTAGTAAAAAATCAATGCTCCAAAATTAACCATTTATGTCCAATCGTGTTAATATTTTTGTATGAATCTGCAAGAAAATTATCAATACAGGTTCTGAGATTGAATTGCAGAATTTGACGATTGTTGTGAATCATTTACTGAAATAAACCCTGAAACTGGCAAAAAGAAAAGAGTTCCTTTATAAGAAACATAACGGTCCGAGTTGTTGGATTCAAAATTAAAACATAAAACTGGATTAGTTACAGTACGTGATTGCATTAATTGAGTGGAAAAGCTTGTAATCATTAAAAGGAGTTTAAGGAAAGCTACGAACGTACTGTTACTTGATTCTACACTGTCTCTTTCTTTCAGCCGTTCTAAATTCGAAACGATTCTGTACGGTGGACTTTTTTGGCGTTCTCAATTCCCATCAAACTATACGGATTTCGTTGTTAGACCTCGGGTAATTTATTAATTTTTTAAATCCTAGTCTCAAGGGAAAACTCTTATTATAATATTATGGTAGCTGATTGAAATGTGAGACTCTTGTACGTACTACGGTAAATTGTCTACATTTCCCAGGGATGGAAGAAGGTCTGCCTGTCCTGCATATTGATGAAGACTTGATCAGTTGGCTGGTAATGTGTCGTATAATTTGTTCATCTTTTATCCTATTCCGCTCCTACCTTCTTCACGTATTTGTAATTGTAATGGAAATAATCACCCTTCCTCTCTCCAATATTATATATTTCCTCAATCAATTTTGGTCCCTGGTAGAAACATGACTGACAAAATGAACGTGCAGATATCGAAAAGTCATTACTCTCGTATCCATCCTCCTTTCTCATTAGAAAAACACACCTGAGTTTCTGAATGGCCACAGGAAGACAGGAGGGACGGCAGGTGTGGGAAAATGCTAATTCTCTAAGTACATGGTCGATGGTGTCTTTCGACAACGACGGATTTGTCAGACTACTACTAATTTACTACTACTACAAATTTAGCCCATCATTCAAGTTACGAAGAAGTGAGTCAAGTCCATATTCCATAAAATTGGACTACATTTAAAAGGAGTGAGTATGAAATACACGACGTTCCCAGTCGAAGTAGAGGCTAATTGTCATATTATTAAGTTAGCTAGACTCCTTGCCTCCGCAGGTTGACAAAATAAGAAAGTACATCCTCATCTGCTCTAATAAATTGTCAGTTAACTCGTGTTGTATTTTCTAAAAAGTATAGTATGTAGTATGATCAAGAAATAATTAATCTTTTAAAAACAAATTGAGGAGAAGCTTGTTGTTATTCCTAGGGTGAACTCGCCTGTATCGGTTGTAGCTGTGGCTGCATATATATTTACATATTTATAAGAATAGACATTAAAACGGCTTATAATATGTATATAACTAGCAACAACTTTTTCTTGTACATTAAAACGTTCAAGTTAGCCAAGCACATCATACAGGACAGGGACAACGTGTGGTTAAAAAAATTCATCCGTAGCATTTAAAATTCTTGTTCTAACCAAACGGAAATGAATGGTCAGGTCTGCGAGCCCTTTTTTCTCATAAATATTGGATGGGTTGGGTGCATAGCCTCCTTAGGGAGCTGAAGCCTCAGTTTAAAAGTAAACTATTGTTGTAAAAAGGTAATAATTTAACTTGCATTATTCCATCGCCGCCTTCAACAAACTATCAACAATAGTAAACGTACGCTATTTACAATCATGCCATACTCGTGTACCACGCCAGGTACTATATATCCTTTTCTTTTACATGTGAGAAAGCAAATAAAAAATCGGATTTTTATTAAGAAAGAAACATATCGTAATCTTTTTAGCGTTCATAATCTGGCTAATAGGTACTGGGGTTGAAGCCATCCTGTTGGTTAATTGTCTAATTTAATGTGAAATTTCTGGGTTGGGGTATTGAGAAACTGAGTAAATAAATCCAGTATTAGATAACTGTTTTTAGAATTTTGAACAAGTGTTAGTTTATACTTCGACGAGAACAGTTTATTATAGAGCTTTATAAAGTAGTTGTAGTTTAGATTTGCAAATATATTTATTGATTCGAAGTCGATAATTTTTCTTTTAAACAGTAAATAACCCAATGGGGTATTAAGTAGTTGTAATTTTTTATCTTTTTTATACAAAGTACAAAAATAAATAATGCTAGCAATATATCAATGAGTTTCTACTGAAAATGCAATTTTGAATAAAAAGCCGTTTAGATATCAACGCAACGGCTAGGAGAACAAGTAGTTTATTTGTTTTTTATTATTTAGAGCCAGTATCAGCTTATCATAAGTAGCATTTAGCAGCCGATATATTATAGTTACCACCAGGCATTATACCACGTTCTTTAAATAATTTATAGAAGAACAAGAAATGATACGCTAACGGTTCACCTGTCTTCCGCCGCCCAGTGTAAAACAATTTTTATAAACTTTGTTTGTTTCACACGTATCTTTTCCGCTTGTTTCCGTTCATTTCACTCAACTTGTCCATTTAATCACCTAAGATCCTCATCATCATCATCATCACATCATCTGCCCCTGCCGACTTATTAACTATGGATTTTACTATTTAAAATTCCCAATCCTTTACTTAGCTCCCTACCAAAGTTGTGTTTTTTTCATATTCATACAAATATAATCATCTTTATACCTCTTTGTAAATTACACCTCCTGCCTGCAGCAGCAATTAGCCCTGAATCCATATGATGCACATTATGCATACAAATGTAGTCATTTACACCAATATCCTTTTGTGTATTAATTAACAGCAAATATAGCACTTAAATACTCAGCTTCCGAACTGTCTGAACGAGTACGGCAGACACATTATTATAAGCATATTTTATTAGAGTTTCAATTATTTAAACAACTTTGTCAGGAGCTCGGACTCCTAAGGAGGTTATCACATCCTTAATTATCGACAAGTTGTTTTATTTTCTGATATCTTAGGAAATATCTAATGTTCAACCAAGGAAGGTGAAAAGGTGTCGAAAGGTCGGATGCATAAGTTTTGTAGAGGAGAATTGTCACATGCAATCAGTGATTGAAGTTCTGTGTCTAAGGAGAGGAAACAATTTAATCAACATTCGTATTCTAAGAATAGCCCTAGTTAATTAGCTTTTTTTAATAGCAGCTAGAGTCCAACATTTTATAAAGTAGTTTAAATTAGGTTTAACGGATGTACTGGCGATTCATATTTTTAGAAATTAAAGGAGGTGTTAAGTTCTTATTAGACCAACAATTCGATCTGACTTCTGAAAATAAATTATCGATGATATTAAATATCTCAATAATTTTTCAGTCTACATCACCTAAGCAGAATAAATAGTATGTATTAATCTAATAATAGCAGTTTACCTTCTCCCCAGTTAATTTTTATATTGAACTTCTTAGCATCTACGGGAGAGAAAATTGCATCGTACAGAGTAAAGCTTAAAGATTAAAATCCTGCTGGTAAATCGGATTATTATCGACAGATTATTGACTGCCTCAGTTTACTTCCCCAACACGCCTGACCCACTTTTCATTCAATATGGAACCACAAGTAAATGATTTAACGTTTAAAATTCCACTGTACAAGTAGTCCCTTTCTTATACCTATTCAGATGCCAACGTACTATTTCTGACAATTCTCAATCGACTGCCAACATTTTTGAAGGATTTTTCCATTCTGATAAAATATTCAAGTAGTACGGCCACGTCGCGTCGGTATCATCACATCATATAATAGTAATACATTATCTGATTATTATTAAATTTAGGTCTGATAGAGAAGTAAGCTCTCTCGTCTTTAATCTCCGTCTCAGCATGGATCGTTAATAAGGGAACACTCTTCAGCCCTAACTTATTTCTAATTTGAATTCTTCTAATAATATCCTCTCGAAACTTACGTATCATTACCATATTATGATATTATATATTAGGATAGTTTGCGACTGACTCCTTGTCCATGTACTGCATATCCTAGAGATCACGAAGCTTCTTTTTTGAAAGAGAAAATTTAAAATTCTAAACACATATTGTACTCTTGATTGTAACAAGAGGACTTGGAAGGATCGTCATAAACCTCTTTGAATAACAATCACATGGATTTTTTCTGCAAATTCTAAAGAAGCACAGATCGGTACTCGCAAAGAAGTATAAAGAAGCCCTATCGTTTTATTAACTGTAGTGCAACTGTACGCTAAAACCAATCAACATTTATAAGCACAAGCCACCCTTTTGAAATTTTACTTAATTTTTTACTTTCTTCATATTTGGAGGCGGCTTGTGCACGAAGAAGGGCTCAGGCCTCGTTGTTCCCTTTCCGACTGCTATTATATTTAATATATAATAAGGCTTCTTAATTCTAATTTCCCGATGTGGCATAGAATAATAAAAACCTTTGGGTTTTATGATGATAATATTTACCAAAATGCGTGATCCTGAAGAAGTTAAGAACACGAGCCAGATGATTTTACGAGATGTGAAATCCGATTTTCAAACCACAACGATCGCATAAAATCATGTTTTCTGGATGTTATGATCTTTTTGATTACCCATGCGCCATTAACTCAGACTCTTGTTGCTCTTTTATGAATGTGCAAATAAATTTTGAACATGCTTTGGGTAAGGCGAACAGTAACGAAACTTGTAAGAGCAGATTATCACGGTTTATTGGATAAATTGCAAGACCCAGTTTATTGTACCCTATTTTAATATTCTTTGTTAGGGTGCAAAATAACTCTGGTTGCCCTATCATATTAGTATTCAGACGAATGGCATGTACTGCTTAAGACATTTAAGAGATTCCAAATCACACTCTTTCATCATAAGTGGAAAATGGGTACATTTAAAACACTGGCTGAGCAATATTATCGCAAATCAGGCTGTTTTTCTGGCAATAATGTAGACGACTAGTGCATACAGTCGCCGGATTTTATTGATTTGATGGACAGCCTATATCGCAATGATCAATGACTATCTATATTGATATTCCGATATAATGTGCAACCGAAACACTGAAAGATTCAATCAAAATACAAGCCACTTGAATGCGAAACCTCGAACTCGACAAATGACATTTCAATCTTCAATCATTTATGTTGAAATTAGTTCAAATGCATATCCAGATCACAGATTAAAAAGTAGATTCCAAAGGGTCTGTCTGCCAGTAGTATCTCTAGCGTATTTGCCGAGTTCAATATTTTGATAACATTAAAAAATTGGTGAATGAGAAAAGCTCATACATCAGCCACAAATCAAATGACATCCCGTTTAAATGCTCCTAATCAGATGTTCACCTTCCAGATAACTTTTATCACTGTCTGGATTTTGCTGATCTCGGTTACATTTTAAATTTCAATTAAGTAAATAAAAGCCTATTGAGGCCTAACTTATGACTGAGTTTTAAAACGTGACCATTGGGCATTAATAATATTTTATTACATATAGATCGATAAGCCCAAGCCCCACTACCTCACTGCATGGCAATCGAATGCCAAATGATCATTAAAATCATATCATTATCAGGGTATTTTAAGTCTGGAATGCTGCGTACTTGAGATTTAAAACTGTTGTTCAGAGGTCATATATTATGGTTTTACATTTTTTTGCTGATTTTTTAGTAAATATATTAAAACCCAGACCGAGAAGTGTTTTTAAGATATCATGGAAGGAAGGCTGGAGGCGCCTATGAATTTGCAAGGTGCAATTTTAAGGGAAACCTTTAAGGGTTCCAGTTCCTTCCCGAAAAAAAATATCATAGTAGATCCTAATGCCTGCTCACAGACCCATATCATTACGAATTACGAGGATGGTCTCCGTTAAATGTTACTATTTCGGTACAGGTGAGGAGTTGTGGTCTAGGTATGAGTTTAATAGTGTCTCATCTCGAATGATATATGCCCAAGGATGATACGGACACACTGCCTCTAATATAAAGAGCTATCCAACACTTTTTATGTTGGATCGTATTAAGGGAGTTGTTTTAACCATTAACGAAGAAGTGTGCATGTGAGTCTGGGAAGCAGGTAATGTAATTCTTGGGCCTCTGCATATTCCCTCCATGTAATATTATTAAAGGGAATAATAATAAAGTTCTATCTCTGATGCTCTCAAAGGGGGACTAATACTAATAATCCCTGTATACGCTTTAACGTTTAACCGTCCCAACAATACAGCTTTTGGAAGAACCTTTTTCAGTCTGACTTTGTCACTTGAGAAGTAACGATATTTAGCGTCTATTCCTATACGGGTGATTGATAACCCTTTCCCTAATTTGTCTCTCTCTCCTTTCAAGAATCTAAGGCAAATTATAGATTCACTTTGATTGTAGAATTAAAGGTTGTCAATAAAGTCGGAAACGATATGGTAAAATAAATCAGTAAACAAATCTAT
This sequence comes from Desoria tigrina, assembly GCA_906901685.1. Classification (NCBI taxonomy): domain Eukaryota; kingdom Metazoa; phylum Arthropoda; class Collembola; order Entomobryomorpha; family Isotomidae; genus Desoria; species Desoria tigrina. The sequence goes on from CAJQTU010000014.1 coordinate 1,389,488, forward strand.
TTCCCAAAATAAAAAAAGAAACTAAAGATAAGTATCTGCATCAATTAAAAAATCCTCTACATCGCTGTGACTTTCAATTGACGAAGTTTGCGAGTACTTTTTTTAACTGGTCAGCGGATGTGAGTTATTTTATTTAAAATTTGACGAGGCTATGAAAGAGGATAAACAAACATTTTTGGAACTGAACTGAACTTCATTTCTCGATAAGGAGGTTAATTACCTCGTGTCATCATAATAATCCAGGGGTCTACTACTCCTACTGCAAGGTATATTAATTGACTGGTTTAGAAGTCACGGAAACATTGTGTATTAGCCCTTATGTACACGTTATTACTACCGATTGTATAATAACCTACAGTGCTTAACTACAATCCATCCACTACATTCCCGCATACGTAATACGGTTGAAATTGTTGTGTGTTTATATCCCAATTTTGAGAAAAAAGTGTCACTAGGTGCTCTCATTACTCAATTCGTATTGGACTCACGGACAGTTAACTACCTCTCAGACAGGCTTCTCTGATACAAACCGTTTCCTGTCCTGACTCCTCGTTTTTCAAAGACAAGGACATTGTTTGAAAGTGTGATGGAAGACTACAAATCCGAATTCGGATTTGCTTTACCCGTGGGTCCTCCGGGAGGAGCTGGGGGCGGACCCGGAGGTGAGCAGCAAAGGACTATGGGACTGAGTCGAGGATCCGGAAATGGAGCGAATGGAGGTGGCCTGCCTTACCCGGAACAAGCCTATCATCACCCGCATAACCTGTTTCAACAACAACAACAACAACAGCAATCACCTCAACAACACCCGGGCATGCCATCCATGGCTCAGATGGAGGAATGGTCTCGACAGAACCACAATCATAATCATAATCTCGCGATGCAGCAGAATATTTTGGCCAATCATCTCAATATGAATGGGAATGGGACTTTGGAGAAGCCCAAGAAAGAACAGAGGATACGGAGACCAATGAATGCCTTTATGGTTTGGGCCAAAGTTGAGCGCAAGAGGTTGGCGGACGAGAATCCGGACCTGCATAATGCGGATTTGAGTAAAATGCTTGGTAAGTCGGAACTTATTTTTAACAGCAGAGTTAATTGCAGAGTCATACATTCAGTTGCATACACTTAAATCTAAGAGTCAAGCTAGCCAAGACAATTGTCTGGGATAGCATTTCATGTTTCAGATTGCCCTGGTTCTGGAAACTCGTTCAATTTCATTGCTAAACAAGCCAGGCTTAAAGTATCATTTGTAATGAGACGGGTTTTCACTTCATTTTATCGAGGTTTATGGATTCTTATCCCAGCAACACGATTACCTGACGCTTTCCCATGATGGTTTTCTGATAAGGAAATCAAATTTATCAGAAGCATATATAATTCAAGCACGTGCATCAAAACTGCTTATCTAATCTAGGTCGCATTTCGGGCTTGGACTAAGTTTACTCTGTGTCTGGGTCCGAAAAAATCTTAAATAAATTCCACCTGCTTCGACGAGTGAAATAAAAGTTTTGGAATATTAGTACTGAATGTTATATCAAGCTATGCGGTTCAAATATTCAAAGATGCCGTTGTTTTCGTTGATCAAAATATGTTGAGAGTTTTAATGGATTTTAAGTTTATGTCCTCATAAATGTTTATTAGCTGAAGTGTATAACTATCTAGTTCATCAGCGTCGTCACTTCGGTAATAAGTCTGCTAGTAAAGAATTGCTTGAAATCAATTAATTATCTGAAAGCGCATTCCTGTCCGTTCCGACGAAATTCGTAAATAAAGTATCATTTAGGTACGTAGTCAGACATTGGATTACAAACCTAGTGTCACTTCAAGAAGTTGGATTTAAAAGTGACATCAATAATTTGCTTATTTAATTGTTTTGCCTTAATTTTCCATTGTCTAAATGAAAAGCAAGGACACATAAATACTGACTCACATTCCAGATTACTGTTCTTCCAGTCACCCTTATTCCGCTTAAAAAGTTTCTCATATAGTTTTGAGAAAGTTTATTCCTCAACCTTGTTCGAAATTTTCGAGCTTTCCAAACATGGAAGCAATTTTTAATTTGGCCACGTGTAAAAACAAATTATATTATTCCCAAGTAATGGGTATCAGTTAGTTAAAAACATGATTTGGAAAATATGAAGTCGCATTAGTCAGGAATCCTTTACGACAAAACAATCATGTCGCACAATTTTTAACCGATTTAAACGAATGCCTCATACTGTTAGTTAATGCTTGGTAACGATGTTTTTAGAATCAAAAATTGGAAACTAAACCATTAAAGTCACTGTATTAACAGGCAGGAGAGCTTGATAATCGCAAAACGTAGTTTATGAACACCCATCAGCAAAAAGCTATAAACATAAGGTCACTTGAATATTTAAAGAATTTCTTAGTAACTAATTTTATCGTACCAGTAAATCCCTTGTAATTTTTCATGAACAACTCCAGCTCCTAGCTTAGGCGTTCTTGGTTCAGTTTGCATAGCTAAAGAGAAGGTTAAACGATTTGTGTAAAAATGAGATGAATTTGCACAGTAAATTTATCAGATCAATTAGTTTACTCTAGCATGACATTGTTACACCCTTAGTCTTCTCACAAGTCAAAATCACGGAACATTCAATTCCAGTAAATTCCCAACTTGCCTCATAATATCCAACTGCTACTGTTCTTAAATTATCTCTAACTAAGCCAAGATATTTAAGGAACAGCTTTTACTTCTACAAACAATCAAGCCGCGTAAGATTAGTTTATACTTGAAATAACGAAGCGGTTGAAATTGGCTTAGCGTTTGAACAGAATACGAATCTCACTAAAATAAAAGCATCCATAAACTACATCCTCTACCTCCTTAGCTCGTAGTAGTACATGCGATATTGATCATTACGAAAATGTTCGTAGTCAGATCGTAACAGATGAGGTGGGCAATAGTGAGAGAGAGCTGGAAAAAAATCATATTCCGTCATGTAATGTAGTGTAATAATGTTGATGGTAATGGTAATTGTCTAGACAAAGTGTAAGTTAGGATAAGTTATACTCGATTTAGCTAAGAATTACGGGGAACGTAAAACCCGTTAAAGAGAACAGGCCAGCTTCCGACGGAAAGAGAACCAAAAGTTGTTTGGGGTCGATTTGTAACATCCATCTACATCTAAGGTCATTCGATCAACACACCTTCACAACATTACACAAGACACAAATGCAGGAGGAAATATTTTCATTAAATCTCATTAACCCTTTTGTCGGTTTATTAGTCGCATCTAGTCTCCCTGCTTTTCCTGATCAGATCGAAATCACCCTCTCTGCTCAACTTGTCCCTTCTTAGATTCCTATCACCAAAAATCTTGACTCTTGAGAGTCCAGTAGTATCATTTCTCATCACATTCTTACTCTTTTTTATCCACGTTTTTTTTATTATCCCTCATCTACCTCTACACTATAGTTATGTGCGAGTTCGATAGAATAAGAGTCCGGAATTTCGCCTGTTGTTTATTTTAATGAAGGTGTTGGATTGCCTTCAAGAAGAGGCTACTGGCTTGTAGCATTACTGACTTGTAGTAAATCTCATCATCCTCCTGTGCCATAGGCTTGTCGGTAAAGAACTAATGAAAAGAGCAAGATTTATTCCATGAATTTTTTCTCGGTGTCCTGGCTTCTTAAATCTTTGCCTGAGAAAAGGTTCAGCAGGGATGCTGACTTGTCATTTAGCACATCTCTCTAAGCCTAAGTCACTGATTGAGCGAGTATACTGTACTATTATATGGGATGCTACATTTGGTTGCATAACAGTCGTTGTCTTCTCAGGTCCTAAATCCGGTTGGACCTAGGGAGATTGAAAAGTGTCTTCGAGTCAATGCATAAGCAGGAGCAGATGAAAAAACTTGGAATCATTCTCCAAGATACTCATAAATAATTCCTAATGCCACTTTGACTTTTATAAAGCAAAGTTGGCAGTCACGATATCCCAGTACAGAATGTAATATATGTCGGGCAAAAAAAGCACAAGAATACTAAATACTATGTAGTTTGACCAGAAATATATTTGGTTACATATCAATGAATTGGGGAAGGAGAAACTGCTTATAGCTTAGCCCGACTTTAAATTTAGTTTACATTCCGTTAACACTATTTACCAGAAATCCAATCAAAATTACGTCTTGATCTGTTAAGTAGTGATGTTGAGGGGTTTGTGATTCGTGTCAAGGATATTTATTAAAGGCAGATAGGAAAGGTATTTAGTTTATGATAATCTACATATTAAATAACATAAAAGCAAACGCAATGAGTATCGCACTTTTACACTGAACGTGAATAAGAAGTTTTTCGATATCATTATACGTTCTGCCAAACGGCACAAATATTATGAAGGGTCGATATACGAAATACGATACATAAATTTATTAGCCATTCCTTCGAACCTTTGCACTATGCATCCACCTGAGATGATCAAATATCGTTTTGGAAGTTTCAAGTTTCCCTTTTGCAGCAAAATTGCAGTTATTTAGACAACGATTAGATTCTCAATTTGGTACGCAAATAACTAATATCTTTATAAATAAACTTGTATGCATTTTTATGAATTTATGAGCACGGAATTAAAATTAGGTACGAAATAGCCACTTGCATATAAATAACCTTTTATATAGTGTCTTATGATGAGAGTTAAGGATTAAGGAGTGATTTAAGAGCTAGAGTCAAGAAGCTACCGCTTGACTGCCGAAGGGTGACAGGACAAACTAGGCTCGTATGAGGTCTAGGTTGAATTGACCTCAGTGTCCACTTTTATGGCTCACTCATGGGTTCCGATCTTGAAACCTTCAGCAGGAGCAGATAGGTGAACATGTAGTATTATACGCAAAGCAACCGTTTATATTCCGCGTAGAACGCGAGAAGCCAGCCGATAACTCATGCTTGTCATGAAGTAGAATTAGCCTGAATTTATGCGCCTGCACTTGGCCTATAAAGATTGCAATGTGTCTTTCAGTTCTCAGTCAGATCCTTATTTCGGCAAATGAGATCTGAAGAACAGGGAAAAGGTAGGAGGTAGGACACGACGGGATCTAAATAGAAGCAACAGGTGGAATTCGATGAAAATTTGTTTAAATTTTTTTAATTAGATGAGGTCCAGTGAGCTTGACAATTTATTCCCTGGCTGACTGACGACTTCAAATATTTCGCACACCTCTCTTTCTATTTACACTTAATTTGCACGGGAGATAACAATGTTTTCAGATTTTTCTGCCTTATTTTCTGCCTCAAATTGCTGGACTTGAATATGCTTAATATGAGAACTGCGGCACTTCCTCCTCAGCTTCCACGAGGAAATACACGTTTTACATGGTCTTGGCAAAGATTAGCGATTAGGGCTCAAGTGCTCTTCATACATCAGATGTCTTTGGACTCGAACTTAATTCATTTAATTCATTGACGACAAATTTGTTGAATTATGGCCTTAATGATGGTTGTAAGTGGCTAGTAACTCAATTGCTGGGCCATAAAATGGGCCTGTTAAGACTAATTCAATTTCACACCTGACATAATATTTGGGAACCTTCACTTTTCTCTCCGTTTCCACTAGCTTTATTCTGAATGGGATTGAGCATCTGGTTATTATTTTCGTTTATGCTAATTTCCGCTCCGTTCTTTGTAATATTTATAAATATATTTATACAGTTAGTTTTAATGGGCTAAACAGTTGGATCGTAATCGCGTTAAACCTTTCAAAGGTCAGTACCTCAAAGGGTATAAAACATTCATTTCGGCGTTGTTCCAGAAAATTATAACTAATAATTTCTCAAACTATTAAGTTAAGAAACTCAATTTGTTTCGTCCGTTCATTTTAATTTACTATGTTGACGAAATTACTTCACACGATCGGACCATATAGCAGATAGGCTGTAAATGAATGTTGACAAAGTTCTGCAGGTTTTTTAATCGAAATAAATTATAGCTCTCCTTTTAGTAATGTTTTTACGCTAATTTTTAGTTTCTAATGAAAATAACTAGAGCTGAGAAGCTAATGCAAAGTACGATAGACTATAAAACTATAAAGCCCACAAAGCCATAAAATTTGTTTATTAGATTGCATGATTATTTAGTAATTTGTCCTCCCTAATGCGAAAGTTAATTGTCACAAGCTGACCCAAATGTTCGACTGTTATGTGCATTAGTTTCATCGTCATAGTTTGCTACTCGTTCACGACTCGTAGTTTACTTTTTAGTCCAACCAAAGTTCAAAATATGGCAAGTAAAATCTATAAAATCTGTGTGATATAATATCCGATTAATTTTTTCTCGATATATTATCACAATTAGTGTGAAAAAATGTCTCTGTCGAACGGAGTTAGATTCCTCAAATGCATTTAAAGAGGTACTTTTCCAAAGGCAAAAGAAACTTTTAATATAGCCTGATTTCTTCCATGCAGGACATGTCTCAATTATACAGAATCAACATATTTTTTCCTAGTCCAATTCCAGTATTCATTCCAACGTTTTAAAGGGGATGAAAAGATTTAAAAGTACATGTCACAGCATAAAATCTGAAATGAGAAACGGAAAGTAAAATGTTTAGGAAACCCTTGACTTTACTTTTTGATGGAGGTGCACGAAGTAAATGAAACTGCATTTCCACCTACCAACTATAATCTCCCATCTTCCTATGTTCTGGCAACGGAACAGATTCTGTTTGTAGAGAAAATGTATGTATGGTGCACGAATGTAATAATAATTAGAGTTTAGGGAGGGTTGACAGTAAGTCTGAGACGGTCGAGTGAATAATCGGAGTGAAAGTAGGGTGGTGGAAGATGTCAAATGGATGAGGAGTTTCAAAGGATCGGAAATGAAAAGACACTCATGTTCTTCAGAGCTTGACCAATATTAACTCGAGGAACCAGCAGCAACATCTTCAAGTTCCAACCCCGCTTTCGATGATAGTATAATAAATATATCGTCGTGCTTTGGTTCCTAATTTGATCTCTTGTAAAAATGTACGTTCTGCTAAACGGAGGTCACTTTCCTTTCCTAATAAGTTCCGAACTTTGACGCAAATTTGACCTAAATCATGAGAGTGATGTTGGGCTGACTCGTTATTTTGGTAAATATTTGGTTTGGCCAAAAGGAGTTGCAGGTTGTAAATTGGAAGCCCGGAGGTAGTTTTTTTTTCGAAATTATTACAAATTTCGGTCCGACTCTCTTTGCGGAATGTAGTAAGGTGGAGGTGGGTTGTTTATATTATTAAAAGCCTGTTGTAGACGTCAGGAGGAATGAATGAGGAAGGAAGGCGTGAAGAAACAAAGCTCGGGTGATAATGTGAATGGGCGTTCATTACAGGGATTTAAAAGTCAGGGCATGGGAAGTTTTGGCTAAAAGTAAAAGGTCAGCGGGAATGGAGTGTAACTGGAACGAATTTGTCATCACTTGCCACAAAGTGTCTCAGCAGCAGGTTCCTTAAACAAGTGATTTATGAATGGGGAGAGACCGTAAATCACACTCCCTTACCTCCTGCATTACCGCAAACTAATTTCCTCTGCCTTTTCATCCACACTCTCCTCCTTCGACTCTCGATTTAACTTTGTCCATTTTCCATTGGAAAAATTGTAGGCCGAGAGAGAGGGGGGAAATGAATCTCGTTAAAACAAATTTAGCCTGACCACCAGAAGACAGGCCTTGTCATTTGTAATTTTTAAATCTATGCTTCATCTTTCAGCCGTTTAAGAACTCTAATTGCTGAGACACCAGGTAAAATCCTGTACTTGGGATTGGTGGAATGCAGGGGATTTTACAGTATAAATTGGTTTGATGGGGTATATTTATAGTGTTGCTTGTTGAAACACCCTCAAGGTATGTGTATGAGATGGTATAGGATTCCTTCACAATTAAAAATACAGCTCATTATATCCCATTGTGGGTTCTTGAGTGGGATGAATTTTTGCGGTCCTCCGTCTCATTAGACTCATTAGGAAAGCCTTTGAGTTTACAAATGACACAGGTCAAATATTCTTTGCAAATTCATCGCTCTGTTCGAGTGGATTTCAATTGATCATTTAATATTTAAATATTATTCCTGGTCTATGGTTTTGTATTCTGTATTTATTTGAATTCGAGCAATTTGCGTTGATGAGAACACGCTGCATTTACCTCTTTGGGAATACTTTTACAATCTCTCACTCTGACATAAAAAACGTATCCAGAAGTAAACGTCTACGGTCCACCAAGTGCCATATAATGAATGGGATAAGAGCGTGTTTTAGTGACATTTTCTCATGCCAGCCTTTTCATAACACAAATCTTAAAGATTTTTAATTAAAAAACGCTCATGTCAAACATAAAAAAATATTTGATTGCATGCTTAACCTTCGCCGCAGAGGCGACGACGGAGTCGGAATCTTATCTCGTATCAAGTTTTTAATTCATATAAATCTGGAAATCACGTTACGAGGATTCGCAGGTTGGTAATGATTCATGTTCTCAGTGCCTACATTAACAACAACTCTGAGTACATTTCACAAGTGACTTTTAGCAACCGGACGTCGCAGAGGCTTCGTAATGTATGAATATCGCAATGTAGCCCTATTATAATATGGGATCGGGAGTAATTACAAGAGAAGACTTAAGCGTTATCCACCTGTGATAATGAGGGAGAGGAGCACGTATAATCGTATCACATTTCGAAACCAAAAGCCCACACCGTACATCAACTCCTTCTCTGTTAGTCTCTCAAAGAGTATTAACGTTAATTTGGCTTAATTAAAAACTATTAAGAGCCAAATGGAGGTAAGTAGTTAGAGCTGGACATGAGAGCTTCCCATTAATTAAAGAAAACTTTGAAAGTAAATGTCCCTCTATATGGTTACGAACCCTTTGCTATCGTCCACAAGAGTATGGTGCAGGTCTCGAGACCTCATTTTCTTAAGAAGCTAGGAGAGATGCTAGGCATATTATACCTGCTTCCCTGCCTTGCTCTCTGTAGCTGAGCCATGGAGGACGACGTGAAAGGTTGACATTTTCACATCATTGTTGGGATTCTAATTAAAAGAGATAATTAAAGTAAGAAGAAGGGGAAATTTACCAAACATGCTTGCGTGCGGGCAGTTCTGAAGGGAAAACATTTCTCGAGACTTGAGAGGATGTTTGTAAAAATCACGCAATGCGAGGAAATCTGACGACGACGACGACCCCTTCCCTTCAAATGGTTTTAGGCTTATCTCTTCAGAAATATCTTGATTTCAACCAATACTTTTAGAACCCAGAGACTCAACGAAATTGTAAATCAAATCCCGACTCACTTAGACTGTACCTTTTATAAGGACTTCTTATCTGGACAGGATAGTAAGGTTTATGATAAGTTTAGACTTCCGTTTCGTTTCTAAAACTATTAATATCTTTAATTCACCCGTTAAATGCAATAGATTTGAAAGCGATAAAAATTTCTGGGGAATAAGCCCGTTTTAATGAGCTACATTACATCTTTGTCACCTGTGGATATGGGTAACAATGGTATGGGATATTAAAGTGTTGACTTACTTTCTAAAGCTCTTAATCTGGAGCGTGTTTTTAGTAAGCTTTGGTTCTTTTGCATAAAATGGGATGTCATTTTTTATTTTTGAAAAACAAGTCTTTACAACAAATGAATTCAAATGAAAAATTTGGATCATTCTTTAATATAAAATTTTGAAGCGATATAGCGCTTTGAGAGCATTTGATTCGGTGCTCCTCAAAAGCTGATACTTACATGTAAGACGACGGTGAAACACGAGCAAAATTGCTTTCACATTTTTAATACTGAAATTTTATTTGCATTCTTCATCTTGTCGCTCGTGAGGACTAAAATATCAGCCAAAAATAGAGCCTCTTAAATTTCTTCGTGGTGGCTTGACTTGCAATCCTGCAATCGAGTGTCAATCAAGCCGGAAAGTTTCGCGAGCTTGGTCTACGAACTTATAGGATAAATAAATTAAAGATCCTCTAAGGAAGAGAGAGAAGAAATTCCCAATGAAATTTAAATCAACCAATAACGACCATCACTTGATAATGTTCCCTCCTGTTGTGGTTAAGCTAATGGAAAGACCGATATGATTAGAAGTTCTACCGCAAACCGCAACGGTACTGCTCATTTAACCATACAAGTTACTACTAGTCATCTCCTATTATTCATAGTTCATCATCAGTCTACTTTAGTCTACTATATATTTTTTCGTCTAAAGCCCAGTTTAAAATGAGTATAATAGCACTAGCAAAGTCATTTAGACGCAGTGTTCTATAATAGACTCTGTTGCTGTTAGACAGAATAGGCGTCAATTGCCAATTCTCACAAATCACTGCTAGTTAGGCCTGCCTTTATATTGACAATGACACTGATTGATTTCCAATTGCCTCCTTCTGCCCTCCGTCAAATCGTGATCTTCTCTCCTTTACACTAAACTAGATATGGTTCATCTTGCTTGTAATTTTTTGTCATGATACTCGAGTAACGAACACCTAGAATAAGAAATCTATTCTTAACCCGTTTTAATGGCTTATATAAGACGTGATACGAGATACTTTGGCTCATCAACTCAAATGGCATAGCCATGACTTCGGTTAAATGACATGAGACGGTATAAATTACAAATTAGGCTAGATTCATATAATTCCCACTTTTTACACTCCTGTTTGACGGATCCTCCTTGGACTCTGTAAAAATATTTACCAAAACGAAGGGAATGCCCTGCAGATCGAATAATACACTTGCAATCATTAAATTTAGTGCAATAGATTCACAGTATATCATTTTAAGTAGAGTTATGTCCAGATTCGTTCGAAGCACAAAAGGACTCAAAGGAAGAGAAAAAATAAAAAAAATAAAAAAGTTGAATAACACCTGTTCATTCCTATTTACCCTATGTGCCTTGTCTTCCACACCGACAAAGTGTCTTATTCATCCCAACTTTTTGCCTCTGACAGATTGATCTATGATTTATAAGCTGGTTTGAGCCTAACTTTTGGTCCATGGGCTTCAAAGATACGAGAGAATTATATAGAGTTTAGAATCCGAGATGAAGGACTTGACAGTAAACAAGACGTCTTATCTCTTCATACTTTCTCTCTTGACAAATTTTCTGCCAGACCTTTTTACCATTCAAAGGACACCCGTGTGGTCGGGTTTTAACCCACGCAAAAATGTTTTGGAATTCATATTTGACACTATCAGTTGCGGCAACAATACATTCAGGGATCAAATATCGTCAATCTCTAACATGTTTAATATTCTACAACTTGAACTCTGTTTGAAGGAGCTGATTCGCTGTATTTGTATGTTTCGTGTCCTTAGGTTTATTGTTCTGTCAACTGCGAGAAAACAAATGAAGAATATTTCAGTAGTTTTGGTAGTAGTTGTTGAATTCAAGAAAATCGAAATTTTAAGCAACATTCGTTTTTGTAATTTAATAAACACTTGACTGCATGAGCTTTGTGAATCATTAAGTTGAGCATAAATAAACCATTAGACACATGCACTTGCAGATACTGTAATCTACAAATTACAAGTTGTAAGTAGACGCGGTGAGCTTTTATTCAATCAGGAATAAATGACTTGTTTGCATTTGAAATCATACGGGAGCTTGTATGTTCACACAATTTGTTGAGAAAAAGCAAACAACTTAAGAGCAATCAGCACCACTAAAGTACCATCAAACTTATTTATGTTTAACCTCTTACATCTCATATTCACTATCAGAGTACCCTTGCCCGTTCGTACATTGTCGTGCGTTTCTTTTTAAGCAAGTTCATGTGAAAAATACCGTCCCACAATAATTCATTCAAGACAAATTCTTCCATCCTTGATTTTCTTATCAGCAAACGATGATACATTTCAAAGATAATCTTTAAGATATATCAATATACTTTCTCCACACGGAGTAAAGGTAAAGATTGAAATCAGATCCGATTTGAGTTTAGTAAATATTTATATAAAAAAAACTCAGATAATATTTTGTAAAAGGATAGTCTATCCGTTTATTTCCAACCCGTTATTGCAAGATGGGGGAGAACGAATTTAGAAATTTATTTAAAATCAGTAACAGATCGACAAGAAGATCATAATTCTCCTTCGTATGTCAATTAGATAAATATCACACTTCTTTGACTCTACCGACCCACACACTCACAATGGCGATAGGTAATTTATGAAGATAACTTCATTTATATCATAATAATAAAGGTTGAAACATGAAACTAATACCTTATTTGGTGGACCTTTGTCATTTTTAATTGTGAAGCCGTAAAAACGAACGACCGAAATAATTAAAGCAGAATATTTGCTAAGATTTTTAATTAAAGACCTAGATCATTATCTCATGAAATGGGATAAATGCCATGCGAAATTAAAAGTGTGCAGAGGGCAGAGGTCTGGGAATTTTATTGCGTGCCATCGGTGCAAAATATTTACCATGTGAATATGAGTCCCAACAAGGAAATAATAACAGATTACCCTTAGTGCAAATGTTGAAATGACTACCTACCAGACAGGGACAACCCAAGTTCCATGTTTTTCAAAGTGGACAATAATTATGGTCATTTTTTTTAAGAAAAGGGAAGTCAACTGTCACTGATCCGACCACCAGAATTTGGAGCCATGAACGAAAGCTGTCCACTTGATTAGAGAGTAATTATTTAATTTATGAGAAATAGTAAATCTTTTCATTCGCAAGAAATTAAGATATGAATATCCTGCTGTGTGAATGATACATTGCAAAGAAACATAACCGGAAACCAACAAGAACCTTTTGAACAGGAATCGTCATGAAAATCCGTGCTTGTTCCCTGTTTACACATTTTTATAAATTTGATGGCATTTTATCATGAAATTAGGAGTTACCTAAGGAAGTCAAACTATTTGGTTTTGATATGACGCCTCCGTTAAAACTTATTTTGAGGATATTTCAACAGTTTCTCGTTCGTCTAGAACTGTAGATTCATTACGAGATTCCAAATTTTTTCTATCATTTTCTTAAACCAAATGAGGTATGTAGTCATTGCTACTTTAAAATTAATTGGCATCCGTGGCCTAAAACTAGTAATCCACTAACCAACAGTTATCTGCATTGATGATGTTTAGTTTATTACTAGTCAACCTTAAAAGCCTTAATTGGGTCTCACTTTAAAGTACAAGCAAAATATCATGGATAACCAAAGACGAGGAATAATAACAATATCATTACATCTTGAAGACGTGCCATGATGACTGAACAGGAAACGAATAGTTTGTTTTAAATTCAATCAAATTTTAAGGGTTCCGCTTCGTGCTTTCGTGTTTCCTTAGATTGGCCTGAAATAACACGAGGAACCTTTGGGTTTAAATTATCTCGTAATAATTACATATGTTATCTGGAGATAAGATCCAAAAGTAGCCTCGACACATTAAACCCAAACAACATACCTACATATGTATATAAATACCTGGCCTTGCTCTAAACAGAGATACGTTTAGTGAGAGCAAACATTTTATTCTATCAAGAAGTCAGCAGTATTTGTTATTTAAACATCTTGAGACTTTGATGATAGCAGACTTGAGATTAGTTCAAGATCTGACAGAATTAGTTAATATATGCACATCAAAAAGTTACGTCGTTGTTCAAATAAAAATGAACACCCAATTGTAAAAAATGGGAAATTACAAACAGACAGAAGATAACATTAGTCTACTGATTGTGGCGACCATAAAATATTATGTTCGCTCTTGTAACAAACAGCAATTGCAATTATGAATAGGCTTATCAACTTTAAATTTTAAAGTAATGAACAAACAGAGCTTATACTATCAAGTTTGATTCTGTTTAACATTTTTTGATCCGATGGGATTGTATTATACCAGTGTATGAAGGGATTCCCATTGATTAAAAGGAATAAACCAAAAATCGTTGTTTTTGATTTAAATCTGTGTTGTTCAAACATTATCCCCTTTCTCGGTAAAAAAAATTTGTATGTTATATAAACTTTTTTCTTAGAGAGAGTATACCTTCATTTCCCTATTACAATGTGTGTATCTTAATATATACCTAAATCATGTAAAACACTTTGAGAATCACATTTCTCTCCGTCCTAAAGGTCGATAAAGGGCTTTAGCGAAAAAGTAAAAGATGAAATTAAAAAGGAAAGGTGTGACCAGTTTAACTATTATAATTAATTGATAATTGGCAATAGAAATATATAAATTATTAATGTCACTGAATGTAAACCAGGTGCATTGTTTGAACAATATGATGTGTTGAATAGTGCTAGACAATAAATGCACTATTCTATTCTAATAGCTAATATCTGTAAATTTATAATTCAAGCCGGTTAAAAGGTTTGAATACTATATGTATTAATGTTTATAAAATATCTCCGTCCTAAATAATTGTAAAATTAACACTAACCATTTTGTACACTCAAAATCCCAACCCGTTACACCGTTTAATTTCGTGGAATTTAAAAGATTGGAAAAATTGTTAACCTTCAACTGATATGTTACGGTTTACCAAAACTAAATCTTGCATTATAAATGCCAGACCCTAGTCTTGACTGTATGTAAAATAGTATGAGCCCTTTCCTAAGTTCCAAACTGAACTCCTTGCAGAAAAACGACCAAGGTTTATAAAAGTTGGACTAAGCTTTTCGTGTAATTAAAGTGGCCCACCTGAGTTATGAGCCCATAATGGAGCCCTCATAAATTTAAACTTTATGGAACTTTTTTGGGGGCTGAAAATCATAAAAAGAAGATTTACAGCACTCTTGGCGATCCTCGTACAAATACAACTTTAAAGAACCAATTTTTGCGGATTGGAACTTCGTGATATTTCTGAAAAATATGTTGTATTCGGTTAGCATTTCAAGCATTTGCATCGAAGTCAATTTTTTTAAATTGAAACCCCAAATTCTTGGAAATTTCATTTAAGTTATAAAAATATATTAATTTTAGGAAGATTTGCTATTTCTTCTTCCTAAAAGTATTACAAAACCATGAGTAATATGACATATGCCTTTTCTAATGCTCGAGTTTGATAGGGTATTCAGAACATCTTCAATCCACATTACCTGAGAACCCTTCGGCTTCGCGATGTCTTTAAAAGACCCCAAGAAGCCGGATTTTGTGAAATAAAGTTAAAAAATATAGCGTGTCATTTATTACTTTCCTTTATGGGGATTACCACTTAGATAATGCTGGCATAAAGTACAAGGGTAAAAGGCCACCCTGTAGGATAAGAAGCTTGTGTGTAAAATTGTACCATAATAATCTCCTGGGGATGCTCATGAATGCTCAACAACCCTTGGAATCCCATTATTACCCTCACTACAAGTGACTAAATACCCATTAAAATTAAATACCCAGGTAATTTGGAGTTTTGGTCGAATGACTTGACTTGCAATTTCTAGATACGGACAAGAAGTATTTACAGTCCATGGCTGATAGTGCAAATAAAAACTATTTTGCAGGAGTTAAACCACCATGTGCTTTAGAACCATTTAAAGTTTTTTCTTAGTCTTTAGTATCTGACAGATGAGTTTGATTCCTTCTTGGGGAAATAGAGTTAGAACTGAAGATATTTGCTTATTATAACTTCCTAAGAAGTTAATTCTTGAAACTTTGTGTCAAATTTTACTCGACGGTATTTAGGTTGTAATTACAAAGCTCTGCAAATTATTTAAAGATTTCTAGGAAAGCCTTTGATACCGTTGAGCAGCTAATGACTGCAAGGAGGACTTATTCGAGAAAGTAAATGACAACCACAATTTTTTAATGGGCACAATTCAGAAACGAAAGTACTTTAAATCGTCATCTTGAAATCGTGAACGAGGGTTTCGAAGCCCCCATATCGCACACACAAAACCTACCATCCTATGAGGGAGAGAGTAATTGAAATCTGTGAAAATCTCAGTCAACCTGTTGACAAGGGTCGGTAATTCCCAGAAAAAATTAGCTGACTCATCAGGTGTGTACTTTTGAAGCAGGAAGGAAATATATGGGTATTAAAAAGGGCTAAATTGTGATAAGTTTGAGTCAGGATTCTCGCCAAGTCGCCTCAACCGTCATTTATGCAAAGTAGACTAAGGGATAATAACACATGAGTTCTTTTGATACGAAAAAGGATATGAGAATTTGATTTGATTTGACTTTTGACTCTCAAGTTTTTGGCTTGCATATTATTGAGTTGAAGAACAAACTGCAGAGACACACAGAGTGTATAATCTGTCGTCATTAAGAAGGCGAACTCCACCTAGAAATCTTCCTACATCATTTGATGCTTTCTTTACTACGGGATTGTACTCATGGATCTATTTAATACTTCCATATAGACACATATGCACTAATATGTTGCAATCACACTTACATCTCTTCTGCTCTTAGGGTAATTTTGTCCATTCATCTCACACCAAATCAACCAATCTACCTGAGAGAGCTTCATTTCGTACCTATTCCAGTTTGAGATTATATTAATATTATATTATTCTAATATGCCAAGTCACCAGTCCCAATCTTTCTTGATCCTACACAATTTCTGCTTCCTTCCACGAAGACCTTCTTCGTTACTTTGGGTTCACACTCTCAGATTTTAAGCCCTAAAGCCTAGCCCATTTGTCGTTAAGAAGTTTGTATTTTATTCTACTTCTACCTCCGTCTCAGTATCTGTTCTAATTACCCTTCAGATTCAATTTTATTTGCTGTCTCGCACCGGCATAATACACCTACTGAATTTACTCATGATCCCAACTCTTGCGCCACGAGTAATTTTTGGCAATTATTTTGCCAACATCCCTATTACATTCTTCCAGAAAAGGAAGTGTCAAATTACAAAGTAGAAGGGGATATTTAGCGTGGTGAAAATGACATTGTTTTGCCTTTTGGCTAATTTTTGGAAAATTATTGTTGTTCGGATTGAATAATATTTATGACTTGTTTCTGAGTCGGGATATGAATGCTACGGAATATGTAAAATTTGTAAAATACTGAGAGGCGGAAGGGGTCAGGATCTTCATTATGTATGAGCACATCTTTCCACGATTTTTGTTCATTTGGACAAGAAAAATGGATTTTTGTATACGGGATTCTGAGGTAAAGGCCGTAAAGTTGTTGATGGACATTATAAGAAGTCTAGAAGTCAATAACAGTAACATCTCACTTCATTTCTCATAAAAATCCTCATTACTCGTGCCAACTTGATAAACGAACCACGGTATTGATTTGAATTCCTTCACATGGATTTCAAATTTGTCAAAACCGAGGAACACTTTAGAGTCTCACGCAGACGATTTTCTGTCCAAATTGTAAACATGATTTCCTCCTCCTTCCTAATATTAAATATCGGCACCTTGAACTCTTACTTCACAATCCCCTTGCACTCAACGCTCTGTTCTGCTTACTCTTAATCGTTATTTTTGATCACAACGGAACAGAAAACCCAGCAAAGGGTTATTACCTCACTCGCACATGGATTTTTAAGAGTTTTTGTCTAGAACATATTTATTCGTATTACGTACTCATTTTTAGGGCGTCAAGTCGGCAGATCTTGATTGCTTTGATAGTTCGTAAAGAATTTCCCGTCATAAATTATCTTTTCCAACTGATTCGTCCAAAAATTTTGTAAAAAAGCGACAATCAGCATCCAAGTAAAGATAGGAAGCGGTAGTTGTGTAGTGGTATGCCAGGAAAGACAGACATCTGAAAGATTTACTGTGCATTTCGAGATGACTTTGGAGGAGGTGGTAATCATTGCCGTAAAAACAGAAACTAATTAGACAAGAAATGCGACCATCATTGAAATACCCTCGGTGTGGGGAACGGGCAGAGGCTCATTTAATTTAATAGCGGTGTAAGTTCGGAATATAAAAGCCTTAATGTTACCCAAGTCTAATTAATTTGACCCCAGCCTCAGCGGTTCTTCCGCTAATCTTTGGTCTCCTTACTCTACCTCATAATATTTATTTCATTTCTCCCTAAATCATTCCGAAATTGTTCGTCGGCTTGGACTTAAAGTTTATAAACACGAACAGGGCTCATGCTGAGCAGAATCGCCTCGGATCTGAGCCACAGCACAAACTAAAACACAAATCTATCTCGATCTGTACCAACTACCACTATTGTGAGAAAAGTGTGCTTCATTTAGCGTCTCAAATTATTGTATTGACTCACCTCACAACTACATCCCGCTGCCTAAAAGAGTTAAGGATTTGTTTTGTCCGGACCCTCATATACTGCCCCATATACTTACTCAAACTGCTTCAATTCCTCAAACCTAGATATTTCGATAATTGCATATAGACCTGGTTCTTTCTCTACGGTTTTGGCATTGCTGGACAGATGAAGATGAATTCTTCCTCTGCTTCTTCTGCGGCTCGGCTGGTTTCTGTTGGAGGATCAGGAACCCTGGAAAGGGTAGAGTGGACAACTGCTGTGAAGTAATTAAAAGTCATGAAGAAATTGAGGAAATTGGTCCCAAGGAGATTGGAAGAAGTTGGTAGGTTCGGATCAGCCACCACCACCACCGATTATAATATTACCACAGACCAGCATCCCTGGTTCCTACACAGTCATTCGTAATGCACTCATTAGTCATTGGCTTTTTTACACGGCTGAATAATTAGCCACAAGCGAAGAAAGATGGGCGTAACTAATGGAGTGTACTAAGCGCCGCAGCAGGACTAAAATATTCCTCACACTGCCCGCCTTTGTCGATCTAACGCTGTGATAAAACACTCATCCTTTAACTTCATCCACACATTTTTATTTATTTCTCACATCTTTCAACGTAATGATCCCCTATTCCTATCTCCTTGTATCTATAGCCAAGATTACATACGTTTCCTTAAACTCTAATCTAATATTACCAATAAACGAGTCGAGAGAGAAATAAAGTATCCTTGTTTATACACTATTAACTATATTAGCGTGGACACCTACAAGGAGTTCATGTGGTCTGTGATTTCTCTTCCTTCGAAAGTAATTGCAGGCAATCCCTGTTGGAAATGAGTTGTAGAAGGAAAAAAATTGCTAGAGTTTATTGGAAGAAACCTCTTTTACACTTCTATTAATAGCGTTGGATTTTTGTGAAGTACTTGAAATTTAAAGGAGTTATCAACAAAGTAATCCCTGTTGAGATTAAGTACTCATGCCTTGTTTCATCAGTAGAATTAGATATTAAATTTTTGTTAGTTAGTTCTGATTAGTTATAATATTTGAAGGGTTCAAGGAGAGAGGGAGAGATCATGGGGTTGGTTCCAAAAATGATGAACAGGAAGATGAGCCACATGAGTTCAATATTTCACTCGGTTTGGTCACAGCCTACAGGTTTCTTTCAAAATACCAGCTCTGTGTGTCCAACTTAACGATTACCAGATAGATTAGATTAAAATCTATATCTCTCGGCAGAGATTTCTAGTGATTAGATCGGCGTTGACTCTGTAGTACGGGGCCTGTGTAATATAATAGTCACGATGCCTATTTTCTCGTATCTTCTAGCCTTATTTGCAATAAGCATATATAGAAAGGGTTATGGGGGCTTGGAGGATTCTTTCTCGGAGATTACTTCATGTAAGAGATGCGGACTAGGATGTAACGGATAGAACTCGGACGGTTGAAGAGGGCTCTTTTAATCCCTGATGTTTTAAATATTTAGAATGCATAAAATGTCGAATGTATACATAAGAGTAGCAAATTAAATGTTTGCCTCTGGGCAACAAGTTTTGAAAAAGAAGGGAGAAGGAGATGTGTATAATGTAAACACACCTCTAACATGCATAACACGTCGTGGCAATTTATTTGCAATTCAGAGTCAAGAAAAGATTTCTAGTCTTCTTGGCTCTTCCTTCATAGTCCTCCTCATCTCATCCTTCTTCGTGCAAATCAAATCTCTGTCGAGGAGAGGAAAAAAAGTATGGCTTATCTCCATTAACGGCTAGAAGCACTATATGATTATGCATACACTGCCATTTGTCTAGATTATGCCACGACGATGTGAAAAAGAATATTTTTTTATGGCAACCAGACTATGAATTTGTTTTTATAGTGTGCTGTTCTGCTAGAATGGCTTTTTAACCATTTGGATTTGCCTATATGCTGATATAGATTATAATATTATTAAGCCTTAGTAATCCGCTATTATATATATCCTCGGCGTACAGATGCGGGGCTAGGGACAGAGATCTGAAGAGAGTTTGACTCTTTGAGCAGCAAACCAGAATTTTTTAAGATGAAAAGTCTATACAATGTTGTAGTACCTGGATCTTCATCTTGCGTCCTCATCTACTTTCTTGGCAAATCCTTCTCTTCTTAACATGCCTTGGCCTTTGTGCTGCTTATTAGTAACTTTGGCAGTAAAAAGGAGGAGTGGCCAGGCTTAACCACACCGATTATTTTAAACAAATCCTATTTGGTCAATGGAATAATTTTTATATCTCAGGTAGGACATGCATACATGGCTTATCCAAAAAATAGTAGCATGGATTTTAGGGTTGAGTTTGGATCTTTTTAAATTAAAATTTGTACCCTGAAATAACGTAACCAAGAATGTTGAGCAGTCTTGAAGTTTATCAATCTAATAGAAATTATTCTTATTAACGCATAAAAAAATCTGATATAGATCCGTTTGTGCATTGACGAATATAAATTTTAGACGTTTGATCACTTACAGCTTATGAAGATGGGAAATGAATTATAATATGTCTAACATACGTTTTGGAGCAGTCTTTAAGGTAAAATATTTAGATTTTGCAAGTGGTGTGGCAGGACTGATTTTTTCGACCTATGAACACAAGTATTCACGCTCATGTTCAGTAAATAGCTGCTCAAATTTGTTGCTCACTGATCAAGGCGATTTGCTTTCATCATACTGCCGAAGCAGAATCCTGATGATTTATGAATAATGCAAATTGCAAAGTGTCATGCATTTGGGGTGAAAAACCTCTATCGGGCATGATGCTTAAATATAATCATGCCCCATGTTTTAGTAAATTTCTAAATCAAGGAACCCAGTACAATTTTATGAACTGCAGGTTATCTGTTTAAATTGAACTGAGAAATACCTCAACTTATAAATCGTGTGCTAGGTTATTAAGCTTAGAACTAATACGGACGTATGTTGTATGTCTGATTTATAAAAAAAATTGAAGCCATTGTGATTGGGAATAGCAACATGGGAAATATCTTAACTTCAAATTGTTAATCGCAATGTTTTATATAAATGGGTAGACATGATTTGATTTGACAATAAGATCGGCGTAACTTGTTATCGGTGAAATTTAGGTTGTGATTCTGCTGTAGTAAATATAATAATAAGAGGGATGTTTATGTTTTAACATTGCAGACTACTTTTCTAAATCAAAATTTAATATAATCTAAAGTTATATTTTAGGCTCGATTTCAGGCAAAATAATTTTTAGCTAGAGATTTTACCATCCTTGATGTATTTTTACTGCAAACTGCAACCAAAAATAAGGTTTATTACTTGCAAATATATATAAACTAGTAAATCAAATCAACAAGCACTAACTTAATTTAGCAAATGAATAAAAATAATACAAAATCATATCAAAGAGAATTACAAGTGTCCGTGGCTCATATTTTTAATGACGTTAACGAAAGAGAGCTAAACAAAAGAGAATAGTTGCATGGGCAGACTAAAATAATACGGCAACGACAGACGCCCGGAGGTTTAGGGTGAGTAATGATCTCATCTCATGATTGACACCCTCAAGCTTGGCATTATTTCCTCCGTGGACAATTACCTGCCCCGTGTGATTAATGAAGCTATAGATAGATACTGAGGACAGATAACTAGAGACTTACTATTTTTAAATAAAATAGTGTAGTTAATTCTTTGGGGGTAATGAAACGTCTGGCTCTGCATTAATTCAGTAGCTTGATTCTTTGAGTTTCATTATTATCTTAATATGTAACTAATTTACATGACTCTTGTTTAATTTCACAGGGAAAAAATGGCGAGGCCTGACTCCCAACGAGCGACGTCCGTTCGTCGAAGAAGCGGAACGATTGAGAGTCCTGCACATGCAGACCCATCCCAATTACAAGTACCGTCCAAGGCGTAGGAAGACGACTAAACGAGGTGGAAGACGTGCGAATGAAGTCCTTATGCCTCCGAATACTAATCATAATCAGGATCCATATGTTTCTCAGTTCCCATTCCATACACCTGAAGCCTCACCAAATGCCAGTCCGGATCCAGATGGCTCCAAGGATTTCCGAAGAGCAATGTCAGGTATGTGGACGAATGCTTTTTATTTGTCACTAGAGATTTAATGTTTTGATGGCTTGTAAATACAGAACGTAAAGCAAAGTTAGGCATCCAAGGGGAGAAATATTTAGTTTTATAATTCGTCTAAAATTTTACCATCGATGATCTCAATCGCTTCGAAAATAAATGCACTTTCAACTTATATTCGTGGTCTAATACTTCTATCAGACACTTTGTCTTGCCATTTTTGAATTTCTCAAGTCTTGAGAAATCACATGTATGTTTAAATCTTCATCATCAGATTCTGGGGTCCAGCAAAAGTCTAAAATTAAACTAATCGCAGTATTTCCCATAATTTGTAGGATCAGGTGGATCAGTACTTCAACAGACCCTGTTAGATTCTCCCATGGATCATCATCATCACCACCACCACCATCAACAACAGCACAACTCAAACAACAACATGGGAGAGCAACAACAAGTAAACCTACCCACTCCCGAAATGTCACCGCTCGAGAATTCGGACAAGGAGGGACAGGGTTCGGATGAGGCCCGGTGCGCAAAGGGAAGTCCAGTCATGCAGCTCATTACCAAATTCGGAAATAATAAGCCTTATCCATCAAAAACACCACCATTTGCCCAGTTCCAAGCCGTCAATAATAATCATGCTTTAAATAACCATCAAAGCAACCCTAACAATCATCATCAACAGGCCCAGGCCGCGGCCCACCAACAACATCAACAACTTGCAAGTCAACTCCAGCACAGTAACGAATATTCCCCGTACCATCGACAAGTCGAATTCTACGATACCCTCTCATCTCAGGGCCTCTACTCCAACTCTCCCCAATACGGAGTCCAGGACCATTACTCCAGTTGGTTGTCTCAAGCTCAACAGGAATCGGACAATGAGTTGCCCCCGCGGTCATCCTACCATCTCGAGCATCCTTCTTCGGGGGGATCAAATTATTCTATTCACTACGACTACGCTCCGTCACCAACGTCGGGGGGTTATCCCGTCATGGATGCAAACCATAATTCCTTCTATTCCTACGGGGTCAAGATGGAGGCTCATGGCGACAGTTTAATGTCCTCTCCGTATGATCATCACAATAGCCCCGGAAGTACGGCGAGTAATGCTGGGAGCACGTCCGCAACCGGCTCCTCCAATGGAGGCACAAACGGTGTGCCCCATGAATATGAGAGTAATTCCTCCTCTAGTCTCATCTTTAAGGCCCTTTCTGAAGCCTGCAATGGATCAATTTGATGGTTGTATTATCAAAATTACAAGAGATTCCATTAATAATGTCTATATATGGACAACTACTTTTTAAATTACCGATTTGCTAACAGTAGTTAAAGTATCCCTTCTTGGAGCTGCTAAAACGCAGGAATTGTTGACCCCATGTCCCGAATGAATCAGCAGTAACGTGGCAGTACTGCTGTTTAGTCCTTAAAATAGTTTAGGAAACAATATTGTCCACAAGTGTGATTAAAACGTACGTGTATCGAGAAACTTAAATGACGTAGAAAACAACATCTTCTTCAAATACCTAAGAAACTTCGGAAATTCCAGACATTTCGTTCGGTGTTTATTAATTGACTTTTTCCTGATTGGTGTAGTTGTATAATACAATTAATATAATTATTTAAATAACCCTAATTAAATCTTATCCATAGTTTATGCGCAATTCTCTTTAAAATGGATCGGATCTTTTGAATACGTTTTTCTTGATTAACTTTTATTATGTTATACGATGTAACTCTATAATAATGTTAAGATGCAATGAAGACATGATTATTCCTTTTGCTCTCTCGACTCTCGTCCTATTTCGATTCCATTTATTTTTAGAGTTTAACAATTTCGTTACCAATATCTTCTTAGTTGATCCGTAGACCTATACTTGAATGTTTAGGTTCTCTTTATTCTGTTATAACTGTTGCGAAAGTATTCAAAAATTTCTAATGCAATTGATTTACAAAATACTAACATTAGGATATAAGTAGTTTGTATTAAGTGCCAGAGTAGCCTCATCGAACTAAAATTTATTATTTCATGTGATCAAGATACTTCTTTCGAGCCGGACCGAAATAGTATTCCATGATTTTTTTTTCAAGAAAAATTAAAATAAATATACATAGTGCACATAGCTTATACAATTTACTTATTATTTAGCATGTAAGGATAGCTATATTTTAGGATAAGGTATCAAACATCTCACCTAGCAAGTCAAATGTCCACCGCCGTTGTTTTTATACAAGTTCTTAAAATTGAAAACATTTGATTTAATTTTTAGTCTTAAGTAAATAAAAATTTGTACATACACACCCCTGTAACATATAACTGTAAAGTATATTTTATTATATTGAATTAAGAAATATATAACCTGTTCCCTGTCCATTACAATTTATAAGTGATTTTAAGTTTATTTAATGATAGTTTTGTTCGTTATATAATATAAAGTTACACACATACAATTTCTTAGGTCGTACCAAATCAAAATAAAATCATGATTTTAATCAATAATAGTTTAACTGTACCTCTTTTTACTTCGTTCTTGCATTGTGTCTTTTGGATTAGTGGCATTTGTAGAATTCGAGATGATACTCTAAACATCGATGAATTGATCTGCTATTATATACGTTCGGTCATATTCATTCTAAATTATGATAATGAGGCTTTGTCGATTTACATTCTAGTCAGGTCATTCATAAACGACTTCGTCAGGTCATAAAAGAACAGAGGTGGTAAAAAAGATCCTATTAATACAGCCCAAAAGCTGCTTAAAGTAGTTCAATAATTTCATCTCCAAAATAATTCCCCAACCCTCCTAATACGGTAGTGTTAAATGGTTTATCATACATGATAAAAAATTAAGGATTGTATTGTAGCCAATATATGAACAAAAAACGGACTGCATAAACTAACTAAATATATCTATCGACTTCCTGAATGGAATCCTATGTCACGGGACATCGTCGTTGTCCGTGGAAGAAGTCAAGGAAGTAAGTGTTCATTAGTTTAGTAGAATAAAATTGTAAAGGATACTCAGGCCCGTTAGATAGTGCGTTTTGTTCCAACTGTACATATCATCACTTGGCTAAGATACCAACATTACCAACGTATCAACCTCAAAATTCCCATACCATATCCGTGGCAAATCTTATAATCTCGTGGACTGCCAGAAGAGCATGGTGAACAAGTTGTGATAATGTTAAGCTTGGGAAAATAACATGAAGCCACACATCCGTTGTCAATTTGTAAACTCAACCTAGAAGATTGTAATTAGGTAGATAATTTTTTCGGTGTTTCTTTTCTTGATAATCTAGAATCGAATCAATACGGCAAGACAGGATTGGCAGGAAGGGGAGCAATGCAGAACGGAATTAGCGAGATGTGCAGTGAATATGATATCCTTAATTTCACGAGAATCCATTAAATTAAGTATTAATGAAAATGTTGTGTTATCCGTATTATGAAGTGTCAATACGGAGGATTCTGCTTGAGGGCTTCCCTATGTACTGATATTGACATGGAATTATAAATCCTCTGTGGGAATTACATTCTTTTATTTCTCTCGAACCGATCCAAGACGTTGTACAAGTTGTTACTACAAACTATGTTTGATCGGTTGATGTACTATTTGCCCTTTATTTCTAACCTAGGACAATGTTGACATTGAAAATGTGTTTATTTTTATTTTTATCAGGATTAGCTCAAAGGTAGAGAAATGAGTCAAGTAGACAAGTAAAAGCACTACTTGTTTAAAGGGATAATTAGGATATTATTTTTGAAATTGAATTAAAATGTCACCGAAGGATCAAATAAAACGTTCCACTTGAATCATTTTATCAATTCAATTCCTATTTTAGAGTAAAAAAAAAGTTTCCATCCCTTTGATTTAGTGAGGAATTATCAACATTTAGTAGTAGGTGGGAATTAATACAAGAACAAAAAATATCGATTATGAAAGTATTTATATGTAAATGATTCAAGGCGTTAATTTCATCCACGCCAACCCGTTCATCTAGGACATGTAAGATTTGGCTATATCCTTTCAACAGGTTGTTTATACAATTCATATAACATATTTGTTAAGATACATATTAAAACTGAGTTTTGTTCTTGGCACAAGGAAGAAGGCGAGATATTGAAAGGAAAAGGTAATCAGGCATAACACCCTCTCATTGGGCTGAATGGAGCAATCAAGCCCATAATCAACTAACACCAGGGATTTAATAATGAATCTCGCTGAGGTAAGAAAACGAAGCAATTAGCTAATAATTAATTGAGGGAATCGATCAAGGATTGAGCAACAACAACCCAGTCGCTTCACCTTATCATCCCTCACCCTTGTCACGTTTCTTAGTTGGATCTATTCCTTCATGCCGTCTTGCAGGGTTCGACTGGCCGCTACTTTTTTGTTTTTTTTTTTATAGATTTTTAGTTTCGTGGGATTTAAATTTATTTAGAAGTATGTTGAATTTTAAAGATTTTGGCAAATTTTTAATATTTTACATACACAAAATTTATAATTTTAATTCTAAAATTTAGATTTTAGAAAAACAATTTGTAATTTTCATCCGTGTAATGTCATGTGTATCGTCAGGCCCTTAACGAGCAAAAACTTAAAAATAATTGAGATAAATCAATGAAGAACCCTGATCCTCGAACCCTGTCACACTGAAACATATTGGCTTGACGTGACACTGACTGTGAGATGATTCTTCGTCTTACTGGCTCTAGGTATTCCATAGACAGATTTTGTGATCATAAAAACTCATGCATAAATTTAGATTCTTGATTGCATTTCATTAGCAAAACATGTTTAAATCCTTATATGGTCGAAGGGCGATGATGGGTTTGTCATCTCTGTATTCAGAGTCTTTGTCGGAGGTGCCCTAGAAAAATAAAGTTTTTAATAATTATGCCAAATCAGGAAAGTGCTAAATCTCGGTATTAAAATAAATTTCGCAATAACAGTAATAATTATAAAGCAGTTTCCCAGTCGCTCACGCTGAATCCGAATCGAATTTTTAATCCAACGACGTTACGATTTAAAATCAGACACTTGAAAATGGATATAAATAATTTTTCAGACATATTGTTTTGTACATTGATCAAGATTGAGGAAAGACGCTCATATTCATATATTCCATCGTGAATAGTTATCTGGATAATCTCATTAAATTCCCGTCAGAAAACTTAAAGCCAGCCATTTAAGATTTTAACTTTTTAACGACTTTCTGTCTTAAAAAACATTCATTAAATGCCCCACAGCTCCTGATCTAATCTGAAAGGGCATAACGAAAAGAAAAGTAGCTACTGGAATTTACCAGAGCTCATTGTGAGTTTGTGAGGAGGCATTTGAATTAATTTCTAGACCATACATGTGAAGAGGGATATTGTAAGACTCCAAAAATGGAATGAGATTGGAATAAGACATCAAAAATCCAGGTGAGCTAATGTAAAAACATGAGACTGTTTACTGACAGGCCAACTGACACCACTACAGGGAAGGAGGTAGGCCGACTCCTTGGGCACAGGGACTTTATTGTTGGGAATTAAATGAGTAGAATAAGGACGGCTGCTTATCAAGCATTACAACCTAAGTAATTGTAACTCATCCATAAGTGAAGGGACGACTGAAGGGAGGTCATAAATTGTCAAAAATTTGGACTTATTTCTCCCTTGCCACACCGTCCCTGACAAACAGTTTAAAATCTACAAGCTACAATACCTCAAAAAACGCTTCTGTTTTCCTCTCCCATACTAATAAAGGAGGAACGAATGTCACGTATCCGCTTTGTTCATTAATTCAAAGGAGCACGGTAGGCATTAGCACATCATTACCAAATATGGGAAGACTAGAATAAGACGCTTCGTGTACTTTAGGCTTAAAACCACTTTCTCTCCTCTGAAACTCAAAAACCGTAGGATAAGTTCATCTATTTTTATCATGTAGCCCAATTAATTATCTGTTCCTTGCCCATTTGCTCCTCGTACTTTAATTGCGAAGCTGAGGTCGTGCCACGAGTTGCTGATCTTAGCAGATGAGGAATTTTGAATGGATTATTAATTTTTTAATATAAAGAAAGCCGGGAAGGGTTGGGAAGGGTAATTAAAAAAGTGATGAAATGAAGAGAGAAAGAAAACAGGGAGGGTCAAGAAGAAGTAATGAGATTTAAAAAGAAGTCAGGACAAGAAGATGAGATGGAAGGGGAGCATGTCGTTTCCAGCGGAGTTCGGTAGTGAAATTCTGAAGGTGTGGCACTCAGAAAATCAAAATTCAAGTAGCCGTCGTCGTCTGCCTTCAGAAAAGATAGCTCTGGAAACTTGTTTTTTAAAAGCCACTTCACCTCCTGCGAATCCCATACAATCTCTCTATAGTCCCTTTCTAGTTGGAAGTCGGATTATTATGGTTATTATGATGTGGACATTACTGGGAAGTAAAAGCCCCAGCATCTCACTGTTCATTTCATTCAACCTGGATCATCTCACAAAACCTATGAAATACAGATTACAACTTTACGCTTCCCAACCCAGCAGAGACCACACAAGGCTTTGAAGTGCTCCTTCTTGGCATGTTCGTGTTCCGGACTTTTATTCATGTCATGGCATAAGCAAATAAATATTTCAAACATCATTCCACACAAGTATTAACTATTTCTTGTCAAATCCGATTATCATCCATTTCAATCGGTCCTACTTGAAAGTATCAGGGACTAAGCGCAGATCGTAATTAGATGATTGAGATTAAGTTCGGATTTCGATTCAATGAGTATAGGATTTTGGTTTTTGCGAGTTACACATTTTCTAAGCGTTTTCTTGTGTACTTCCAGCTAGCTCGTTATATGTATAACTCATTACAAACGTTGTTAGATGCTCATTTGTAGAAGTGCCTATTAATTGCATGCAAAATGTAACTTTAACTTTGAGATTTCTATATGCAGGATGCGATAGCCACACTAAATCAACTTCAGATGAATGAAAATGTTTTTTTCCTATGCTCAAATCTGAAACATATTGCAATAGGCATCATACAAGCTTTTCGACTAGACATCAAATTAAATATGCTCGTATGCTATATACGCAGAGTTCTGCATTGATTATCCTTAATCTCAAGATGTGGAATATCAATAATACGCCGAGTTGATAAGTAACGTCAACGTGGACAAGGTTATTCTCGGAAGTGATCAATGAAGGATCACTGATGAATAAATCCTACTTTACCTTTGCATACGATGCCCCACGTCCAGAAAAAGATTCAGTAAAAGATCATTTATTTTGTTATGGATGAGGGGTTCGACATGGAGGACAGACTGTCAAGAATCCTGATGAATTCATCCTTCATTTCATCTATTCCCTGTTTTTTTTCTTCTTCTCTACCTTGTCTTCTTGAGCCTTCTAAATATTACGAACACGCTGTTTTGATCCAGGTACACCGTCTACGCAACAGAACTTGCAGAAATAGTAATATAATTTGCTGTTTACTAATAGAGGATAATATTAGTATTAAAAGGTATCGAGATGGGAGAGAGAAAAGCCATTTGTGGATTCCAATGTCTCAATTCCTACGGTTATGTAACTTACGAGGGTTACAACGATCCAAATTCATTTCCGATGATAACTATAGAACCTATGCTACTTTTTGATCAAATCTGCCGATGAGAATTACTGAATATTTTGTGTTTTTGATTGGGCTTGTGTAGGGCAACATTAACCCGAGAACGTGATGTTGGATCCGTGTGTGCAAATCGTTACGTGTCTGTCAATCAGTTTATGTCTGGATGTTCGAATTGTAATTCGGAACGACTTGATGCGCAATTAAAATTATTTTAAATTTTTTATTTAAAGAGTATTAATTCCCTTAATAGATCTGTTTTCCGGATTTCTATCATTCTACTTTGGAGATTGAAGGATTGAAACTTGCCTTGGGAATTTTAATAAAACACACGCCATTGCATACTGATTATCCAAACCCAGGTATAAATAATTATTGCTGTGTCATTTAGTTAGCGCAATATCATTTCAGAGTGCAGAGACAAGGAGAGTCAAATTTAATAGAGAATATGAATTTCATTTCAAATTATCATCAAACCCATAATGATCTGTCCAGCCTGCGGCCTTTTTTGCCCTCACAAATCTAATAATAATAATAATGCATTTACACATTTCTTTACAATGTCCCACCCTGCCTCTCAACTTAACACTAATTATAATTAGATCCGTCCATCAATTCTAAAGCCCTTCCTGGAAACCTGTTCATATTTCGAGATTTACAACTGACAATAATGTTGGCCAATAACGATCGCTGAAAAGGAAACCACAACTGACTGCAATAAAAGTGCATAATTATGTACAGACTAGTGTTGTCTTCGAGAATCGAAAGGATGATTTGTTCTTCTTAAGATTTGTATACGCTTTTCGTTGTCACTTCCTTAGACAGGACAGAAACTGAAATCCTTACTATTTTAACAACTGCCTAAAAAAACATATTATTCAAGTATATTCGAGTATGTTATCATGGAAAGAGAAAAAAAATCCACAAATATAGATCAGTTCTGGCTAGTTTGTCTAACAGGAGAAATTCTTAGAATTATAATTAGCCATCGCTAAGAATTTTTAACGCAGGAGAACGGTACTGAATGCCGATGGATTTCATTAAAGTTTATGCTTATAGTCACCAAAAGCTGAATACAAAAGCTCGAGTCTGGAAGAATAAAATCAAGTAGCTGCTGGAGCAGGCTTATTTGTTGTATAATCCATAAGAGCTTGAAAATGAGTTGATTAAATCAGACAAAACGAAACTGTTGGACATGAAAAATCTAAACCCTGATGTGAAATGGATGGTTGAGAGGATTAGAGAGCGACGGAGAGCTGGGGAAGGAAGCAATTTAAATGGAAGTAAGTCATGTGTAAGCTTAAAGAGTTTAATAGTAAGTATAAGTAAAGTTAAAAGGGATATGAGATTTGAAGGGCTACTTATTTTTACCGAAGAATTATTCATCAGAAGTGAGTGGATATTTATCAAGTAAATTCGAAAGAGTTGGAAAGGATCGTTGAGGAAGATGAGTTTCCAAGATATATTTGGCTCTGCACAAAAGTTTAGCACGATTTTTCCGCTCCTGTGGTTTCCAATCTGATGATCGAAGGCTTGGCAGGAGGAGATCACGATCTCCGTGTGGGCGTTTGATGCTCCTGTCATATTCCTAGTCCATCTATCTGTCCGACACTCATTTCGAATATCAACTTACATCGTTCCGAAGAAATGAGGACAAGGTAGAACCGTGTAGAGGTTGGATTGGACTTTTGCTGTAGAAAAAATAGTTTGACAGTGTGCCCTCATCTCATGATGACAAAAATACCTCTGCAAGATGAACACTCAGGCTAAGTTGTAATGTCCCGTGGGATGACTGGACGACTCTGATTTTGAGATTCAAATTCTTGATCTGGACGGAAATTTATGGAGTCACACTGAGACCGTAAATCACCTTCAGTCAACTGCCTTTCCTTCTTTTGGCTGTCTCTTCCAAACCTACAACACAACTCCAATCAAGGAGACACTCATCATCAGTCATTTATAAGAACGAACTCTGCTCGAGAAACCGTGTCAAACCGATGAATCTTATTAATCCTGCTACAGACACAATCAGTCATGACACTGCATTTAGAGCCCTAATGTGAAATATTACATCTCCGTTTCATTAAAGAACATATATACAGGCAGTTTCAGAATCAACTGTAATTTATCTGTAATTCGACCCATCACTTTATTCGGTTTTATGGAGTAATTTATTTCTTCAGTTATTTCTAGGAAATCGTTTGTCGTAACATGGTCGAATTTCCAGTAGAGTTACTGCTTTGGCGTTCAACATGAATAGTTATTTAGATCGAAATTTCTGAAATTGGGGCATTTTAAATTATAATTCGAATATTAATTCACATATAATTACTACAAATTAGCGTTTAATAAAGTTGTTCAGCAGGTTGTGAAATTTTTAATATTCATGACGATTTGATCAGTAATTTATTTCCTGCTTTAGCCAATAATCCTTGTATTTTAAATAATATGAAATAATCATCAATCACAAACAAAGTTCCGATTTTATGATTTTAATATAATGAAATTTTATGTGTTTTCCCCAATTTATAAACATGATTTTTTAAAGTGAAAGGCACGAAGTAAATCAAACCGTGTTTTCACAGTGGAAGTGTCGGCACTGGTTATCGAATAAAACCACAAAAAAAATGTTCCCTTGATATTCAGACAGTCAAGAGTGGATATAAGTATGAATTCTTGCCTTGAATAATAAACTTTAATTCACGATGATCGCTTGAGCATCTGACTGTTTTTGTTTCTAGTTGTACACAAGTTGAACGATCAACCTATAAACAGTTCCAATTGAACTTTAACTCATTCAGATATTTAACGATAAAATCAAGAAAGTTATTCGGTGGTCCACTCTGATTTTGTGCCGTATTGTCGGTGTCTATGCCTGTTTAAAATCGCCAGGAACAAGTTTTTAGGCTTCTTTTCAGGATCTTAGCATGGGTTTCTAGTTTAATGGCAGTCGAGTCAGGAAAGAAGCTCGATTTGATATCCATGATATGGATCTGGTTTTGACTAAATTGTACTTGTACAACTAAGCCTATGGTATATCATAGTTTCCCTTATGGGATTAGTTAGGATTTGGAGACCTCCTCTTGTCTCATGAAGAATCTTCCGATGATTCCAAAGAGACTTCAACTGGTGTAACCAAGTTGGGCCTTTCATAGCTGTAAAACTATCGATTTGTAAGATCAATGTCGTAGATATTTTTCGATATTTTAATATAATTTTCGATCGGCTTTTGACGATATCTGTTAATTATAAGGACTCTAAAACAATCTTAAACGTTAAAAATACATTCGACGGATGTACTCAATGCTTCAATTCGTAAAAACGGCGTACAAATAAAGGTTAATTCGCATATCATATGAGTACCACCATGGTTGAATACGAACATGCATACAACGATACAATGAATAAGATCAGAGGCTCAAAAAACTGCATTGAAAGAGATGGCCGATTTTAAACCCCAATACAAATGAGTTCGTCGTTATCGTCCTCTCATTTATATTATCATCATCTAGTTAGAGTAACTCCAACAGATAAACACTATCATCATCCAAGTTTGGAACCATACTTCACAATTTGATTTGATTTCTTCAAAAGCACCTTTTGACCTTATCCGCTGGGGCAAGTGTTGTCAAGGTACGCTGATCAAGATTGCTTGACAACGGGGGTGCTCCAAGTGTCCAACCTTGAATTATGCAAAATGAAGGTTTTGGTAAGGATTTTGCTAAGGGCTTGTAAAAAAACACGAACGGCATTGCCCAAGTTCAAGACTCAATAACATTAAAAGTTCTGTCGGAGCCGGAAACCGCTTCAATTATTCAAAGAACGGTTTCTTATCATCGAAACTTCGTCAAGAATTCAAAGGACCGGCACCAACACGCGTGACATGTCAGCCCCTAGACGGAGGTAACAAAGGCTTTTTGTCATGTTCTCCAGGAAAAACTAAAACTCAAAAGCTTGATGATTTAAAACTCAATTCCGATGATGGCAGTTCAGCAGGAAAGAAACCTGAAAGCACCGAAAGGAAACCAGATGAAAATGTCAAGCGGAATTCTACGACTGAAAATCCCGTGGATTTCGGAAAACAATTGGTCTGGAATTTGCGATATTTCGAAATTATTCTCCTAATATTTATGAGATGGCCCTTATCCCATGAACAACAAAGAGGCGTCCGAAGGTACATCTGGATTTGGTACAGCGTCCGTTCAATCTGCTTCATAATCATGTCCGTCATCACCGTTATCCTGTTTTTGGGGGCAACTTGGAACGTTATGGCAATTATGCTCATCCAGAATGATCGGCCGTTTGATCGCACCGAAACAGAAATCTTGGAACAAGCTCTTCTGGAAAGAAATACAATCTTCCTATGCATTTCAATGTTGAATCTCTTCTGCCACACCCTCACTACCATTCTCCTATTGTGCAGACGTGAACAGTTTCAAGAACTTCTAACCAGAACCGTACAATTTGCAGACAAAGCAAAAATTAGCTTGACGCCGCATACATACTGCGAAGTCATACCCTTGGTTTGCATCTTCTGCGGAGCCTATGCCGGAATTATTGTCCTCTATTTCTTCAAACCAACTGCAACTACGTACGGTAGGGATGAGGCGATAAACCCTCTATTCTCGAAAGAATATTTACGTAAACTTCTCGTAACCCCGGTTTTTCAGGTAGCCCAACGGTGATGACGATTATTTTGTTCCGGCCATTTCTTCCAGAAGATTACCTCACGGTTTCGTTTCCTGGATCAGCAACACATTATATAATGCATTTGGTTGGAGCTGTATTTATACTCCTGGTCTCCTTCCAGACCTATTTGTATATTTTCCTCCTGTTCTGGCTAATGCGGACTCAAAGAAATGGATGGGAGGCTTGGAATCAGCGTGCCTTTGCCTGTTGTTGTCGCGGAGAAAAACTAGCTAGTACCAAAAATCGGACCACTTATATCTGCATGTTTAAAGATCACGTGGATCTCCAGAAAATGGCAAAACTCTTGAACCAAATGTACGATCTAATCTTGGAAGCGTTTCTTCTGAAGTTGACCTTCCTAACATGTTATCTAGCTGATTTGGTGATCAAGTCTGTCCTGGATGGGGAAACCCCCCTCACCAATATCAACATAGGTCTCTACTTTCTCCGGCCAAACGATTACATCCCGGCTGCCGTTCTCTTCTCCAACTATTTAATATTGCTTTCAATGATCATGTGGGCAGCCTGTTGGTTTGAAGATGATGCGATGGGTGGATATGAAGTGATTCGACGGAAAGCGTACCTTGACGGACTCCAGACAGATACACAAGTGTACTTTTGCATGACGCTTCTTCAAGCGTATACTGGGCCAACGAAGCTGAAATTAGAAGCAGGGGATTATATCAACATTGACCGATCCAACATTTTAGTCTTATTCTCTTTGCTCTTTACTTCAACCCTTGTCATTTATCAGCTACAGCCTGCCTATGACTTTAATACGGAATTCTTCATAGAGGCAAGGAAGATCATTGGGACATTCCTCACGGCCTTTGAGGACCTACCTAAGGATCATTGGCATGAACATGAACGTTCGCTACAATAGTCCTAAACAATATTTTTATACTTCCGTGAAAACCTTTAAAAATTATGTTCTGACTATATTTTAAAGTAGGTATTCAGTAATTCAGTTGTCCATTTCGATGTTCTTAAATAAAATTGGCATTATTTATCTCTGCTTTAGCTTATTTAAAATGGAGCATCAATTGAGTCATTAAACAGCTTGGCCAACAGTTAACATTCACTTCGTACCGCTGCCATACAAGATTTTAAACCATTAAATAAAGTAATCAATGGTATCCTTCATTTGTTATCTCAAATCATTGAACACAAGTATCAAAAACTGAGTCGGATCAGTCGGATGCAACAATTGCATTAGTATGAGACGCTGAAGTACATCCACACAATGCAGTTCATGAGAACCCCCTTGTGAATCTATCATATAAGAAAAACCAAGATTCGATTAAGTCAAGACCTTAGTTTTTTAAAACTCCATCAGAACGCGCTTAACACTGTCGTTGTACTTTGTTCCGTTTCGACTATTTAAACTTTGAGATTATGATAAGTTCAACTCCTACACAATTGCATTTAATGCCAGAGTATTAACGCAATATGAGACCGTGAAGATCTCTTCGTAGTAGTCATAGATCATCGTGTTGCTGATAATCCAAATCCATAAGCCCGTGATTTCTTTTGTACCACTCATATAAATTCGACGTTTTAGACGATCAATATAAATCATTTTGAATTCGGGTCCGTTTACATATGTTCATATCAATGCATGCATAAAGGATATGTGCCGTGAATGTTAACAGTTTAACACTGACTGATCTTTGCGTTTTGAGAACCAACACATTTTGCTAGTCTGAACGAATGAATGACAAGCTAGACTTGTCTGTTAACCAGATTAAAATACGTCGAAAAGGATTTCGGACGGATTTCGTCTAGGAATTTACATAAAAGTACTTTTACTAAGAAGCGCGTCGAATAAAAAATTAATTTAGCTTAATTGAGTTAAATCGTAAGCGCTGATAAATGAAAACTACTCTCCCCCAAGTGGAAATCTCTAAAATGCATGCTAGGATAAGCGACCATGAAGATGAGCAACCACCATAGTAAATTAGCTCTCACTTTTCTATTATAACATATAATTTGTTGTTTTTATTCAAGACAAGCTCCAATGAACTGACCTAGCTAAAGTTTATGTTTTTATTTGGTGGGTTTATTTTTTTAGATCGTGTATTCGTTGCAGTTGCAGTTACAATGTGATCGTGGATTAGGAAGTTTGCTTCTATTTGAAGTTTAAAGCAATCAGATTTCCCGTTTTTGTTTCCTATTTCCGAGTAAAAATTTCAAAACACTACAAATCTGATTATTGGCGTTTGCATGGGAGTCATTACAAAAAATTCCAAAGTTATAGTAATCAGTTTCCCTCTGGTTACACATAATGAGTTTGACCACGGAAACCTCAACTGACCGTCATTTTGAACGAGAAGCATGTTGAAGAATGCACATTTGAAGTTTAAATATATTGACTGACTCAAAGTCAAATGAAACTCAATTGTCAATTCCAAACTTAATTGCATGGAAAATAATTCATAAATTTAAATTCATTTCCTTACTTTATGATGCCCATAGGCGATTTTTGGAACAGAACTGGCCGAGTGTTCTGGCATTTTGGATAACCTTCGTCATAGCTGCTTTCGCAATCAGATTTTTATTCCTAAATGACAAGAATGGTGAGCCTACTCGCGACACTCCATAAAATATTCTCGAACAAATGAAGCTAAAGCTAATTAAATTATTGTTGTAGGCAAGTCCAGCATGATCACAATAGAGGAAATGCTTGATGGACTTCGGCAAAATGATACAAGATTATTAAACTTTATAACTAGTAATTATATCCTTCCTCCGTCCGATCTAACAACAGAATATGACTTCAATTCTGAAAACGACGACAATGAACAATCATGGACCAGTTTGTATATTCAAAAACTTCTCAACCACAAGGCAATAATATTATTGTATGCATTATGGATTCCCCCCCCCCCTGAAAACGAGCTATATTTAATAACTGTAAATTTTCCCCAAATTGTAGATGAACGGATTTTTTGTGGAATATCGAGCATACGATGGAGAGCTTCGTTCCAAGACATTGGATCTAGAGCAACGGTACAATTGGACCGGAGTACTGATCGAACCTGATCCAACAATGTTCCCAAAACTAGTTTCAAAGCGCCGGAATGCTTGGCTGTCACATGCTTGCTTATCTCCGGATACTCAGCCACAGAAAATAGAGTTCATGCAAATCCGCTCTATAAACTCAAATCCTGATCCCAATATCCTTTTGAATGAAACCGAGAAAATTACCGTGAATTCCACTATTTCTAATGGAAGCCCCGACTTGACAGGGAAAGAAAGCCCAGAAATAAAAAAGCAAACACGTTGGAAAAAAGTTCGGGTCGCCTGCTTTCCATTGTTTAGCATCCTCTCATCCCTAAATGTGAAGAGGATAGATTACTTGATTCTGAACGCCCAAGGTTTAGAATTTCAGATCTTGCTCAATTTCCCATGGAACTCGGTTTTTATCGAAGTACGCTATCACGGATAATCTGAACAAGTTTATCTATAAGTAAAACCTTTTATGGTTTAAAATAACCTTCGTACACTCTTTTTTATTTAAAAGACACTGAATATTAACACAGGTTCTTTCAATTGACGTCCAATGGATTCCTGACGGAGTGGAAACTTTAATATCATTCATGAAAGTGAAAGATTATCGGCTAGTTTTTCAAGTTCATCAAGATTACATATTTGCTCATCAGAGCCTTCACTTGCAGCGCCAGGAATGATTGGTAAGTTTATTATGCGGTTGAATCATATGCTGATTTTGGACATCCTAAGATGCCACTTGATCTTCTGACACAATTGCTGTTCCTAGAAGACATTTACGTAACTCCATCCAGAATGTTCGGGGGAAATTATTTGACAACTCTATAAATACATGAACATCTACAAAACATAAACTACTATATATATGATTAAGTGTTTTTGTTTCGTTGTTAAAAATAAAAACAATTTAAATTCTACTGGATGTATATTGAAATTCTTGCTTTCTTCCAAACTTGAAGATGCAATCATTATGTAACAATTGTATCCAAGAACAATATGTAAAATAGTAACCTTGTGATTCAAGTTGATCGAATATTTCTGTTCTTCATCCTCAAATCCAGCATATAAATGATGCATTAGTCGTTATCAGAATATTTCACAAAATGACGCGAGGTATTTGAAATTATGTCCAGCGGATGTTACATATTTTATTACTCAGTGATCGATCACGCTTGAAGAAAGTGGAAATTGGACTCTAGAACTATTACAGTTTACCACTGACGGAATCAGTTTATGATTTAATGGGGATGATATAGATCGGCAGTTTAGCATCTTGCAATCTTGAATGAATGAATTTAGAATCCTCCCTATTCCAGCCAATGTTCAAAGCATTTGCATAATGTTATTCAAAATATTCTAAATTTGTCTGAATAATTGATAACCCTATTTCGCTCTGAAATCTCTAAGCTTGCTTAGCAATATAGTTGAAATCTATTAAAGAAATCACAATTTAACCGAAATACAATTATTCATCAGACTATAAAAACTTAATAATTTATTGGTTGAGGCAGCTGCTAAAGTTTATATACATAAAAGGTTTTCTATTCGAAACCAACCATCGTAAGAATTCTCTGAAAATTATAAAAAATTGCCCGGATTTCGATTAATGATGGATTATGCAGAGTTTTTTCTCGTTAAAAAAGGCTCCATGAATGCCTTTATCCTAAAAACTCCGTTCGTAAAAAAAAATTTTGTATATTCAGTTTCAGGATTGAAAGATTCATAAATTGTCAGAAATGGTTTCCATTAAATCGATAAGTAAACTCAGACGAAAAACCACAGAGAATATGATAAATTAAGGAAGACCTTCAAGGTATACACGTGGACTAAAGCTATTTTAGTTTTGTTAATAAAAATTAGAACTGTTGGGAAAATCTGTAAGCCTACCAAGTTTTTAAACTAAACGATAAAAATATCGCAAATCCGCATGAAACCCGATGAAAATGCGTACAATGGAAATTGAACAATAATAAAACCTTAAGATGATCGATTAA
Source organism: Desoria tigrina (assembly GCA_906901685.1). Taxonomy (NCBI): domain Eukaryota; kingdom Metazoa; phylum Arthropoda; class Collembola; order Entomobryomorpha; family Isotomidae; genus Desoria; species Desoria tigrina. The sequence goes on from CAJQTU010000014.1 coordinate 1,429,007, forward strand.
GTGTAACTTATGTTTCAAACATGCCGTTTTTAATGTCCTATTCCTAAAAACTCCAAGGTTTTATAGGAACTTTCCAATCAAGAAGATTGATGCGACGCTACCATTTTATGAGTTCCTTTTTGTATCTCTCTTTGTGTCATCGCATTCTTTAAATCGGTTTCTGGAGTCGGGAATGTGGAACAAAAGATGTAAGGCACTAGACCAACTATACTTAAAAAGTGGGACATGTTTAAACTTTCGTATTCACTTCCATCGGCACCTTAATTTTAACCTGGACGGACAAAAACAAAAGTAGGCCTGTCTGTATGAAATCCAATCTGCGAGATCTATTCCAAAGTAAACCAGTTCTAGATCCAAAAACCTTTGTTTTAACGTAAAGAAAATACTTTCTGTTTCGTAGAATTTTTTTTCACAATTTGATCCGTCTGGTATTTGTAATTACATATAATTTTTCACCTTCTTCAATTTGGAAATTGGATCCAGATCCAGGGGTATTCATTTTGAATTTTGTAAAGTGATGTGTAATATTGAATATGTTTTTCATTTCTATATGCATCTATTCTATATCATAAACAGTTTATTCAGCGTCAAGGAGGAAATCCTATTGAAATCAATAAACAATGTCATCCATTCTCATGCAGTCGCATTTAGCTAGAATGCAATAACAAAACTTTATATTCTAGTGATGCATTTGATAATCCGGTATTTTGACGACTGTTTACCATCGCGTAAATTTTAGTGACTATTATTCTAGGCTATTTTCTGTTTTCAGCTTTTAGATTTAACATATGTGTTAAATTAGAAAAACAGCAAAAACAAAAAAAGAAAACGGCAATGGCAATACATACATTTTTAATTTTTAGCTAAACATTGACTTTGCGTTCGAAAGATACAGTTTTTCTTACTACATCATGACTAACTGATATCTACCGTTGTCCTGATTGTAAATATTGTCTTAATTAGATATTTTAAGTAATATTTTAATTTGGCTGTGCCATAAAAGTGTTTAAAGTGCTGCAAAATAGATAAATACCCAAGTTCTAAGAAATTTTGGAGCCATAAATGTGAATATTGACAACCATTTGACCTAGAAAATAACAATTTTTCTGTTGATTCATTTGAACAGAAATTAGGAGACTATACCGACTGGAGAATTGGGATTTTAAATTAAAAAACACATAGGAATTGCGTGAATATTTTCGCTTCCGTATTATTGAGCCTTGACAATGTTGAAGGCTTGTATGTATGTTCCGTATTTTGTCTCAAGACTCTAATGTGACCTGAATCCATAATTCATATTCATTGGTTGCAGAAAAAGAAACGAGTTTTCGAGTATCCGATAATTTGAATATATTGATTTATTATTTCTTCATTTGTTAATATATATTTTGACTTTTGGTCCTGACATTTGGACAATTAAATTTAGCTACCCGAGTTGCGCTTGGTAAAACTATAATGTATTTACAGATTAATTTTACAAATGAATGATATATAAATTAGCCCTTCCGCATATAGTTCAACCTACCCCTTAAATCAGTACATAGAGACGGTTTTAAATATTATGATCAGTAATTAAAAACTAACAGTCTTTGTTTGTAATAATAGCATAACCCTGGGTGTACTAAACTAGTATATACCCATGTTAGACAGGAAAAATATCCAAAAATCTCATAAAATAAAATATGATGGTTCGTAGATAAACTAATAATATTTAGTGGCTTGTGGATTAGATTGGAATCCAATTGATTAAATTACTAATTAAAATTTGATCAGTCGATAGGCTTATAAATGAAAGTGATAGGGTTTCTTCCTACGGCTGGGAAGCCCCTTGGAATGTCATAGGTCATTTCTGGATCGAGCTCAATTTCAAAGTTCTGGCATAGGTTTGCGATAATTACTCTTCCCAAGGTTATCATCAATTTGTACCCAAGGCATCCTCGGCGTCCCATTGAAAACGGTATGAAAAATTCGGGTTTCTGGAGTCGACCGGCTTCATTAATGAAACGCTCCGGTTTAAATTCCTGCGGTGCTTCCCAAAGATCGGGCGAGAAGTTTAGATCGTAGTTATTGAAAAAGACGAGTGTTCCCTTTTTGATGGAAAAATCTAGAAATCATAAATAAATTGTACGTCAAGCTATGTTCAAATTCTTATCGAGGATTAGGATTTTTAGAGGGCCCTATCTATCTAGGTCACAATAATGGAAATAAGATTTCCTTTGCAGTACAGGGTTCCGATACTCAAAGAGCGAATGAAAAACCAGCTTTCTAGTCTTACGTCGGAATTCGTTACGAACTGAATGGAAAATCCAAAGCTCGGCGAATTCGTTTAATAAATAAAAATGTAACTGTATAAAATGAATCTCTCGACTTCTCCAAAATGGGATTCCCATTTACTACAAGATTTTGAAAACAAGCTCATATGTGACCCAGATACTGAAAACTTTCTCTTTGGATTTTGAAATATCGTCAAACTTTCAAAACATTAAAACTCACCATCTACGGTTGTGTCAGACGTGGCCATATGCGGGACAATTGCTGAGCAAACGAATCGTATTGATTCCCAAATAGTTGCGTCCGTGTAGGTGAGCTTGTCAGACATTTTTGGGCATCCGGATGCGGAATTACATGCGATTTCTTCCCTGATTTTTTGTTGCACTTCGGGATGCTTTGCAAGTTCGTGAACGATACGAACTATAACATTGGAGATTGCTGAATGGCCCCCAAGGATATCTTCCATGCTGTAGAGAGCTCGATCCAGGGTGAAGTCATTAGATACCTCAATTTCGTCTAGGAACGTGTTTAATAAGTCGTTGGGAATTTGGGAATCCAAATCCTTTTCGGTTTTACAATTGTTGTTTTCGTCGGTCGTATTTTTGTTTTTCATTTCTGCACGTGCTGCAAGACGGGGCTCCACGCATTGTGATACAAGGAAATCTCTGACCTTGTGAGTTTCGTCAATGATGTGTGACTTGTTAATAAAGCGCATGAGGGAAGGCAGCACATCTCCGATGCACCCTTCGTTGACTTCTTGGAAGATGACATTGAAACTCTCGACCATAGTTTTGAATTTCGCGTCGTTGATGTCGGCCTCGACGCTGAAAAAAGTTTTAACAAACACAGATGCAAGGACTTCCGCCACCCTGGACTTGATGTCAATTTTGTTGTTGGACCGAGCTTGGATCTTAAGTTCTTCCATGAAATTGAACACCCTGTCTGTCGCGGAACTCTCCATGTCCTCGAAAAGGGATGTTCCAACTCGAGCAAATGTATGTGGAGTAATCATATTCCGAGTCTTTTGATGGATTTCAGATCCAGCCGCAAAAGCAATAGCTGTTGAAAAAAATACATCATTAGTCTCCATTTCTATGAGTCAATCTGCTAAATTAAGCCAATAGATCAACATTTTCAAACACTTACAGTTATCTTGATTATCTCCAAAGAAAAGGCTGTATCTCAGGAAATTGGGTCTAGCATCAAATATTTGTCCTTGATTAATCAGAACTTCCCGAAAATTCTTCATTCCAGATACAACGACAGCATCAAAGTATCCGAGCTTAAATGAAACTACTTCTCCGAATTCACTTGCAAGAGCGGATAAGGCTCCGATGAGATCTGCGAATTTGCCAATGTATAGAATATTTCCAATAATGGGCCACGGTCGAGGTCCTGGTGCTTGCTTTCCATTTCCATCTAATCGAGCAAAAATAAATTTTTATTATAATTCAACACACTTACTTCAAAGATTCCTTAAGGACCTACAACAATGATGCATTCAAACAGGATATTAAAGGGGCTAACCTTGTTCTTTCTGTGGTTTCAAGTAGCTGGCAATAAGAGGTACGACGCACAAAACGATAAGAGCTGCAGTGATTAAACTCATCTTGAAAATTTCTTAAATTTTTTGAATTGAAAAGATTGAAATTGATAAATAGGAAAATCGGTTTTGAACTTGAATTTGAAATAAATTGATAGTGATTCTGATTTCAAATTTTTGTTTGAAGCTAAGAAGACTGAGTCTGAGTTGATACTGAAGAAAAAGGAGGGTACCTGGTCGTATTTATACGCCCGACTCATGCATTATTGATAAGACTGACGAGGATTGGGTTTTCAAACGTATATTAATATATCTGCTTACATCAATATTTCTTATTCAAAACATTTTTCTGATTTTATATAAAAAAGCGTTGACGAAATTGTCGTATTTTGTTTTGAACGCGTTTATATGTATCAGTTCGTATATTTAAGCATCACCACGAATAGGACACCTGCCGAATCACTTGATTCGAATGTGTCCATGATGGAGTTGATCTTATCGAGTTTCCATGAATTTAACTGAAATCTATTATATTTTTACACTGGACACCGTCACATTGCATATATATCTTTAAGAAAATGAAGGCCTAACACATATAAATTCCTTGTAAACAGACAAGATAAGTTTTTCATTAAACCAGACTTGCTCATATGAATCCCGATTGTTTTCAAGAATAGTACCGAATTGACAGTGTTTTGGTAATCCGAATCTAAAACATATTCCTTTCTGTCCGTTTTGTTTAACCCGTATATTGGTAAGCTATTGCCGATACATTCGATACTGCTTATAAATAACAACATTGACGATTTATTGACAGGATTTATATAACTAACCCAAGCCGTTGAGTGTAAAAGCATCCGCTGACTGCAACATCCGTCTTTGGGTTATCGGACTTAGCGAATGAAATGAACAACAAAGATCAAGTTCATCAATTTGTTGGCTCACTCAAACGGTCAACTCTCAAAGGTTTCCGAGTTTAGATAGGAAGCATTATATTATCATGCTGCATTATAATACTCCACAAATGAACTTGTATTTTTTTATGTTTTAACAATAAAAACTATAGCTTTAATACAATGCTTATCATAGGATTATTTATCGAATTTATCGACTTTTCGATGCTGATTTTGTTATGTCGCAAATACTGTCATTGTAACCTACACCTATAATTGTAATGTGTATCATTTACGTAAGTCTTTTACCCAAAACAGGATACCTAGCTTATAGACCATCTTGAAAGAAAAATAAAACAAGGAAAATCCGAAAAAAAACTTTCATAATAGCGTAAATTTTCCTAGCATAAGCTATTGAGTAGGAGTAAAAATCTCAATAACAAAAAGCAGCAAATAGCTAAAAGAAAGTAAACAGCAGCTGCAATTTTTAACAACATAATGGTACATGCCCATCCTTTGTATTTGTAATACTGGCCAACAGACCTTTGAACTGGACTATGAAATTCTATAAAAGCCTAACCAGTTTAGTAGTTACTATCAACCAAAAATAAATTATAAAGTCTAACCGCGGTCCTAAAAACACACTTCAAGATGAAGGTAGCCAAGCAGATTAACATCCTATGGCTTTCAGTAAAGCGATCTTTGAACATTTCAAAGCAATGAAACAATTTAAAATCAAGGTCATTTGATGTAAATCAAAAAATATTTTAATTTCTTTCTCCAGGAGTGGACACTCGGCTGGACATTCTCTCCGTTTAAAAGTGTTGGTAGATGTTGAGAAATAAAGATTTTTCTCCCGATAATTTTTACGATGATAACTATCGTTCCACCATATCTGAGATCCGTGCATAGATTAAACATTTGGCAAGAAAAGTTCCAAGAAAACCGTTAATTTTAAGCATTCCAGATCAGGATGGAAGATTGGATTGACATTTCGTACGTAGATATAGATAGGGAATTCATTTCAATTAGGCGATTAAGGCAGTGGGGATTCTGCTGATACAAAGTGGATGAATATATTTCCATAAATACCATCGATGACGATGAATTCGCAAGTCCGACTTACTTCTTTGAGAAACATCCGCGTTCCGTGGAAAAGACGTCTTTGTAGGCTCAACCCTACCTTTCACTTATCGCCATCGTGTATCACGCATTTCTATATAATATTTAAAGCAAGTCTATCTCAAAGCATATAGGGCTACTCCAATGAGGAGGAAAATCAAAACCCTTTTGAGATTCAGAATTCGATTTTATCGGTGATGAGCTGGAGATTTCTGTATATGGATATAATGCATTGCTAGGCGGATCTCCAGTAGTTATGCCTATGACAGAAGACTTTATTCCAATCCTATATCCGTTTCTTTATCATTTTGTGGAATCAGAAACTCCCTACCTTGTGCCTGGTTCTTGAATTTACATTATTTCATTATCACAGAGGAGACGCTTTAAAATAAAAGATTTATGATAAGATGCAGGGGAAAGTTTATAATAAGGGTTTCGAATTCGATCATGACTTTATGCCCCGATTCTTCTTATTGCGCAAGGGAAAATATCTGTTTCGCTTTTCAGTCCGTCTTCTTTGGTCCTGTTTAGGTTGGGGTGAACTTCTACCTAGATTTCTAGTAAACCAATCTTGTTATCAAATAGATTGTGTATAAAGTCCTGTTCCGGTTTTTAGCAATCTGAACTAAGTCGGTGACTATGTCCTTTGCAGTAATGCACGGATGTTGGAAACAGAATTCCTAATTCAGGGACTCAACCAATTTTTTCGCCCCATTGGCTTTAAGAGGTCAAAGTGACCTTTAGTTCAACTTTCTCGGTTGACACAAAAACATGCCAGTCAACTTAAACAGGCCCTGATGATACAATTCTCGTCACCAGAAACCTGTGAAATGTATCCATAATTCATATGATGAAATGCGACTTATTTTCCGAGGTTCCCGACTTTACTTCAAATGTGATATTAACCTTTTAAAATTCGTGTTTGTCGATATTTGAAAATCAAGACCTGTCAGCTATAAACTGTCACTGCTGTGTTATTTCCAAAGGATTGAATTTTTAAAGGTTTTCATTAGAGATTTCACAATTTCCATTTTACAATCCATACTACAATGTATCTCACAGCCTTATTTACGATAATTTCTCAGTTAATACTAATTTTGAAGCATGCATGTGTTAAGAAGTTAATCAAATGCTTGACGCGTTTGATTCCTGATGTCCTATTTTCGGTCTTACAAAAGGGTTTAATATATTGAATGAATACACGATGAAAACCGACATGGATATAGAATGAATTCGCTTTTTTAGGAACTATACAATTCTAATATTTTTCAATGACAATAAAATTGTTGAGTAATATTACGTTTAAACTTTGTAATGAATGGAGATATAATCCTGAGGATGTCCAGTCATAAATATATTAGGGCTTTTCAGAATCCAAAATTCATCCTACAGTGTGTAGTAATTATTGAAGTGTGGGCTTCCTTTGATAATTTTCTAGATGATCGACATTTTATCTCAGTTAGCTGTCAGTTTAGTACTGGCAAGGGCAGTTTTGCTTAGAGACTACTTCTGTTTAATTCTTGATTCGATATGTATCTTTCACTTATCAGGTGAATCAAGAATACGACAGCGCCTTGAAGGGTAAAAATGTGTCTGAAAATTACTATATCAAATACACATTGAATGCATAAATAGGCACTTTCATGACGATGTATGTTAAAAGGGTTTCCAACTAAAATAAAGTAGTTTTAAACCACCTTACTGTACAACCTGTCGAATCTACGTGTGCCTCTTCAGGTCCAACTTTCAAGTCTTCCATTCCAGGTACCCGAGACGCCAATAGGCAATTTGAAAATATGTCGTAATCAAATCTTCTCCACAAATCTTTAGAAATTACTTAATTTCTGTCTAAAAAAATCAAAATTCAGACTTATTCCTGTCGCTCTGACACGTCAAAATGTAGTTAAGATATATCGGGTAGTGCATTTTCCGAAATGTTTCAAAACCCTTAATCAGCCGCTAAATCCACCTCGTTATCTTAAAATCAAAAAGCTTTACATTTTCGAAACCCTCGGACCTCGGACTAGTTTAATCATAGCGAAGATTTATTTATAAGTCAAAGGGTGAAGAAATTTGTGTCTGAATATATATACCAAAAGGACAAAACCAAGGTTGAATATTATATCCTATCTTGTCATTTCTCTTCTCCATTCTAGCACTGATAGTACTATTGGAAATGTACTTATCTTGCACAACTGCATTTAAAAAGATGTATCTTCTGTAAATGTATATGCTTTTAAAATGATGGATCCTCGTTGTTTCTATTTTGCGTGGACTTTGCCTATCGTCATCAATTCAATACGATTTCAGTTGAAGCAATTGAAATTCTTCTGAGAATTCGGTTTGCAATTCAAGGTCAGTTTTTATAAATGACTACAGGATTATAGTCTACGATACCAGGGGATTGTTAATGAGCCCTAGTTCCTTCTGTAGTTTTTCATCTATTGTCTTTTAAAATTCTCGAAAAACTGTATCCTGAGCGCTTTCTAAAAACATTTCCAATAATTTTACGAAGCTATATTTTAACAGTTTGCGAACTTCCACGTAATAGTGCATTATATGCATATAAAATTTTATAAAAATACCTCACTCCTGGAACTCCTGGATACCCAATGAAATATGAAAAAACCTCTTCATACAAAATCCAATATATCTACCATTTAGTTTTGTGCTTTGAAATAGGACATTTTCACGAAGCGCTACCCGCTTTTTCATCAAAAATTTGCACTTTGACCTTTGATTATTTACAAAATGTTTATGACTGTCTTAAAACGTGTACATTTATCGACCGCTGGGTAAAGATGGTATCGTCATAGCCCTTTGGGTCAGGGGAGAGGGAGTGTTTCTGTATCATTGTGTGTCGGTAATAACGTGGCTCTGGATATTCTTGTAAAAACCAATGAATTTCTGCAAATATTATCGACAATTAAACAAGACTTTTCCATAAGAAATCTGCATGTTATCCAGTATTCGAATACGATATAATATATCACCTAGCCGTTATGAATTAATATGAATTAATTAAACGTTATCAAATGAAATCAAATGGATCCAAACACTTTCTAACGCATTCTGTGGCTTGTGACCCAATTTTGAAACCAGCACACACGTACACAATACACGTGAACGTTGTCGCAATTTGGGAAAAACAGTCCGAAGTTCATTTTTGACAACTGAGGAAATCTGTAACTGGGCCCTTCTTTTCCTGAAGATGCAACTTCATATCAAAGTATGTTCGACATTTAGCAAGGCAAAGGAATATGAAACTATTTATAAATATAATCAAAACAAGCGATTGGTCAAATTATGTCACCCACAAAGATATCCAACTATAATATGATGGATTTCCTAGTCTCGAAATCGTAGCACGCTTATAAGCATATAAAAATACAACTTACGGGCAGAATTCAACGTAATTTTTAAAACAAATTCCGAAAAGAATATTTTGTTAAAATACACAGTATATTGCAATTACTTGAAATTATACCCCATATGACCTTAACTAATTAAGAAATTAATTTCGTAATTCATTAAGCATGGCGAAAGTTATTTAATGGGATCTCCATAACGGGAGACGAACTGATTTCAAGAAAGATTCTTAATTCCGGTTAAAATATTTGTTATTTTCTAAAATTATATATTTATTCAAAAATGAAATCAGCAATTGTATTTTATACTTTCACTCTGCCTTTCAAAATATAATTTTGTTATTATATTGTTGTTAACTGTTAACTGTAAACATAGTGCTGATTTGTCAAAATGATAGTGTGGAAAATTTTCCAGGTAGGAAAGTACCATGGTTTTCCCTTATTGCATTTGCTTTTTTCCGGTAATTCCAAAGTTCTATTTTCCTCTGATACCTAAATCTCTAAAGTTTGAAAACATCCCTAACACTTTAGAAATCAGAAATAATGTTTAATTTCGATACGATAGATTTCCTAATCGTATTAAAAAAATAACTAAAACGGAAAATGCATGGGATGGGATGCGTTTCCGATTGAACGAAATATGATGTATGTTTTTTCGAATCCCTAGTTCATAGACAACAACCCATTTTCCTTATGCTCTTGATAAAACTTTTACGATTGTAAACAAGTTTCTAGATGCATGGGCCGATGGGCCATGGGCCTAACAATAAGTTTTGTTTTGAAACTTTTCTTGTTATGGCACATGACTTATAGTGCGAGTTCGATTACTTGTTATTATAAATACTTCATTGATGCTAATCGGAATCTTTACTTGCGGTTAAATCTGAATATTTTAGAATCATGTTGATCTAACGGTACTTTCATTTGTGAATAGTGAATACAAACGGATGAACTTTATTCCATCGTGCAACGTCGTATGTATTGTGTCTGATACGAATAGACAAGCCAATGATATGATTTCCATCGGAAATTCCCATTCATCATGACGGAAAATCCCAAAATATTATATTCTAAAATGCTACTAGACACCTTGTCAGGAGTTTCCTTTCATAAAGGGGAATTTAAATTTACATAAGACATATTTTATACTACTTTTATACAACTCTTTTCCCGAAGATACTTTACTCTTACGATTTTGGAATTTGCTACAATAATCGGATTATAATAATGTTAAAAATATGATCTGCATAGCATTTTCTAATTCGCCCATAATTATTTTCATGTATTTGACTGTCATAACTTTGTTTTTACTGAGAAAATAGTTAAATATAGTTATAAAAGCTGTATGAGCCTAGCCAAGAAACTTTTGCCTGGAAATTGGAAAGCAACTCAAAATTTAGATTGCAAAACTAATTGTTCAAGGAGCATGGGAAAGCTAATTTTCATACGGTTTTTAGGGTGTATCTAAAACCAATGCTATGCTAGTTTAGTTTGATACAAGCGGATAATCCAGAGCTACCCAATAAATATATCATGTATAACAAATGGCGTTCATAACATGTTTCCCTTTGAACCATTTATTAAACAACATTTAAATGTTAAAAACCAGTTTTTAAACCGGGTTCATAATATCTGGATCTGATATTGGAGATAAAAAGATCTGTATGATCACAACAATAATGTGGCCAACGAATTGATTATAACGTATCTTTTTTGGACGTTTTAAAAAATATAGCTGGCTTCACTCATATAACACTAAAATGTACAGATCAGTATGTTGTCTGATTCTATATCTTTAGTATATATCTTTCTGATTGTCTCATTAATTGCAACAGAACAAGAATGCCACAAGATCAAGGTGAAAAAAGATAAGTTACGAGGGGAGCAGAACGTTTGGAACGATGTAAGGGAGATGGTCAAATTGGATAAGCGTTTCACTTCTAAGTGCAAACAAAATATTTCATTTTTGATTTAATTTGATACAACGCAGAAAGTTCGACTCCCACAGCTGAAGCTGTCTGACTTTCCTACGTATTTGTCGAAGCAGAAAGTTCTTTTGATGTCAGTGTCATGGATAGCAGACGTTTTTAACAATGTTGTGATATTTGCAATCTCTTCGCAATTTGCGAATAATCTATTTCGCATATCAAACAAGGGATACAAAGCAAATGAAAGCTCCAGGAAATAATATGGGGTGTGCTAAACTTCTCAATATTATGTGGTGTGAGATAGCACAAAGAACTTCATCGGAAGCGAGATGATTTACGATAGCTTTCATATATCACATTGATCTCTAACAATGTGAATTGAACTTCTGTATCCGATCATCGCCAATCGTAGATCTATACAGCATATAGCTATTAGCAAATGAATACTCCGAAATGCTTGGAAATGGGCTTGAACTTTTGACACTATGACAAGCATACCCTGACCTGCAACGGCCAGGAGAGGTCATTGTCGGGATGTTATCTTTGTAAGGTTTAAGGTGCTTTTCAGTTAAGTGTTTGCGTCAGTTAAAACCTCTTGCCAACTGAGTCTAGGTTGGATCAACAATGTTCCTCTTTAGATTTTGATGATCAAATCTCACCGAATAATCTGACATCGGAGTAGCAAACTTGAATAAATGAGAAATGTAGATGGATGCGATTAGAAGTGATGTATCATTTTAGATTTTAATGGATGCTTAAAAGACATGGCATAATACACTTTTGATTTCCTGAAACTACTGACATTCTACGTTGGCCCACCGACTGTGACCTAACAATAAAAATTCTTCTCAAGTTCACTCTTCCAGGTCAAATTCATCCAGCCATAGGAGCTTCATGGGCTCGATACTCACTGTATCGCTGACGTAGAAAGGGGAACGTTGTTGTGCAATTTATTTGTATCAGTGAAACCGAACGTTCCAAGATGATTTGATACTCAAGAAATAAAACCACCCGTCTTCAAGTACTTACCATGAGTTTATTTTTCAGCGCACTAGAACGGGGGGGTTATTTCGGCGAGAGGAGTTATTGTTTAATGGATTGACAAAAGGAATACTTAAAATTATTAGTTAGATATTTCTACCTTGCTTCTTCACTGCATTTCGTGAATACACCATGGCATGACAGAATTAAATGCTATGAAATATTTTATCCTCGACTAATGATTTTTCTACCACATAGAATGAATTGCTTTTATCGTAACTTGCAATTATGAAAATACATATTTCTCTTCTCTCTACCGGACGGAATAACGTACTTTCCTTCCTCCACTATAGACTATATTATCTATGAATTTTAACTAATAGTAAGAACAAAACAACATGAAAAAGATTAAATAACAACCAGTCGCAGTCCATATAAGTGTTTTTGAGATAAATCTCGAAAAAATCGGGGTTTTCTGCTTTTTCCCCTTTCAAGAAACTTTACGAGTTTTAATATGTAAAACGTGATGCTGATTCATGCTTCCAACTTTATTGAGAATATAAATCAACTACTCGATTTTTATAACTCAAATGCTTTCTTGAGATATCTCCCGAAAACCGGAGAAAAATACGGTTTTTTTTTTGTATACTTCATGGAACGAGGGCTCATAAATATCCAGTTTTCCAAATGTTAGAAACATCCACACAGCACATCAATGACGGTCTATCTTCCTGCGCTAATAATAATTTGCCAAAAAAGGTTGATATGTATTGTGGGAGTAGACGATTAGGGTACCGAGCGATGCTGCATGCATATCGTGCACCGTTGCGTGTCTGGGGCGACGCAAGATGCTCAACAAAGACAGAGACCTCGATTTTTGAGCTACTTGCCGAATTGGCGTCTCTGACCTGACCCACAAAGTGCACAATTTGTTGGCAGGCGGTGATGAGAGTTATCCCTGTAGCTGTTTGGACCAATTGTACTCTTTGATCTCTGTACTGAGTGAGAAGACTATCGATTCCACATGAATAAATAGATTTTCCAATGTAGCACTGTAATGAACTTCAACTTGACCTCCATATGAAGGTCCCAATCCTAAATGAGTTCCCGATTCCGAACGAAAATGTAAAAAAGGTCAGCCGTTTGCCAATTTTCGCGCCGACGGACGGACACCAAGGCATTCGCATAATGTATCTACGGTACATAATAATGAAGACGGATAAAATCAATTTGCAAGGCATTATAAGGGTTTATTGTTCAATTTCTTTAAAATGTGTGTATTTTGTTTTACATAGTATCATACCCATTCTGACTTAATAACGATAAGTTTTCTTGATACATAATAACATAAATAGGAAAATCGGTAGCAAATAATAGCACTTATACGATTTAATTTAACATAAAATGACATGTTCATTACAAATAAAATTCGTGGTTGCACAGAAAACGAACTAGACCATTCGAAATTACAGACAGTTAAAAACTGGGCCACTTAACAAGCAGAAGAGTACATATTAATAATGACACAGGGAATGTGTGGAAGACGACTGATTTCATGATTGATTGTTTTTGAACTTTTCTGCTAGCCTTTGTTTACTTGTTTCTGGCTGGAAGTGTTGCTGACTTTTGTTTCTCCCTGTTGACACCAAACCACAAATGACATTGACGTAATGTTTCCAAATAATTGAAATAATTTACAATTTGCAATTGAAATTTTCTCTAAGCCTAATAGCAACGAAACTCAATAAAGTCAGAAAAAAATTGCGGGTCGCAAGGTCGCAACATAAATAAGCGTTCTAAGCTCCCGATTAATGTCAGATTATTTATTATCTAATTATTAATCAAACTGCAGCACATAAATAAATATACAAATTATATGTGAAGTTATTACTCATATTCACTACAAGGGCATGCAAATCCCGTGTCGGAAATCAATTTCCTCATCCGTCGGGTTTGTGGTGGCGGTTCACGTTCGTCATCGTCATATTAACCATTACAGAGCAAGCGTTATTTATTAACCTTGCGTGCGTACGTATACTGCATCATCTTTGTTGCGTAAAATCACAGATAAAACTAAAGTTAAGCCTATCTCCACATTAACAAAATGAATTTGGAAAGCAAATAAAGACTGTCGGATTATTTCGTATTACGACATATTGCACAGGTAGCTTCTAAAGCACAAAGACAGCACTAATATTTACATTTACGTCGCTTATGGAACATAGAAGACAGACCTGGACTGTGATACAGCTTTATATCCACCCTTTTGAATACGTTTACTCAATCTGGACACCCATAATTTCTGATCGTCTTCAGAAGTTGCAAGTAGAAGCAATTCTTTTGCTGTGTTTGGGTCGTAAGGCACTTTACAAGGTGCTAATACTTCTTCCCCATAATGTTCCTTATGAATTTTGACACGACATCCTGTAAAACAAAAAAGTTCATACATATTAAGTCAATATTGACTACACAAAATGCATGTTTAAGCTAAACGAATACAACTCTTGATAAATGAAGTAAAAGTATAACTTACTTCTACATTCCAGAGCGGCTGGAGGCCGGAACATATGTGACAAAGGCTTTGGACAAACTTCGCATGTGGTAGGCATATGATATGTAATTCCAACCAGTTCATGCCCTTTGTGCAACAGAGTGCCTGGTTTTTCCTTGTCGTCTGAAGGACTTTCTTCTGGCTTTCTAGCTTCGCCTTCTCCCGCATAAAGTAACTAAGTACAAAATATATAGATATTTATCTGTGGGATCGACGCCAATTAATTTAATTTGTATCAAGATAAAACTATTGACAATCAGGCCAATAAACAATTAGTGGTAAAAATTTCGTCATGATACTTCAAGAGTAGCAAATAATAATCATCATATGCCAAGTAGCTAAACACGAACTACATACTACGTCATCAAAAACTTGATTTATTTTTACCTGGAATATCTTAGGAATTTCTTTGGCATCGGCTCTTATCACATCTCCTTGTGTTACAGACCGCACATGGAATACTTTGCTGTTAAACAATTATAGGTGTAAATAAATATACATGCTTTCTAAAGACTTATGCCATTGAAACGATTAAGACGATAAATAATTAAAGCAATCAAATCATGTACTGACAATTCCTTTGAAATGAATCCCAAAAGGCCTAGTTAAATTTTCCTAATTGTCAATCGAATATATAATCGGATTCGTCAGCATATATGTACCTAACACCCATCCATCAGGTTCTTCGTAAAGATGTGAATAATTTTTTACATGTAGCGTATTTGTCTATTACTACATTTGTTTTTGTTTTTAGCTACGGAAGTTCAAGACAGAAAAAATTAATAAATAAAAATAATTTAAACAAATGTTCACGAAAATATAAGTGATCGGTTCTAAGGTCATTGAAATTACTATACTGATTCGTTTTTAAAGTAAAATTTAGGCTTCAGGCTAATAAATACGATATCCTTTATATGATTTTGATTTGCCGGCGATTGGAAATTGGAATGAACAAATAAAAGTAAACAAAATGAAGTAACAACTTACTTTAAGTCCAGAACGCGCGTTGGATTTTGCTTCTCCTGATCTGAATTGTAAAATATGATTTTCCTAGATGACACAACAACGTACTGCTTTCGCCAACCGTGCCTACGGATGTTTTGCTTGGAAGGAAACGAAATCCAGCCTTCTAATCGGGATTCGTCTCCAACGAGTCCGTCGCCCTCGTTAGAACTGACACTTGCAGTTTCACAAAGTTTTCTGGAAAGGGCCTCGATTTCAGATTCTTTGGAGTCCAGCTCCATTTGTAATTTCAACTTTATTTGATGCTCGTCATTAATGGAGGCTTGTAAATCCTGTAGATCCTTTTGCCATTTTAGCGTCATTTGGTTGAACTTATCCTTCTCCTGAATTAATTCCTGTTGTAGCTTTCTACACTCTCGTTCTTTCTTACGCAAGTCGCCTGATTGACCTTTTTTACTCGTTGGGTTGACATCCTTCCGATTCATAATTTCTGCTAGTTTGTTGACCGCTTGCATTTTTAATATTTGTTCTGTCTGAAGTTGTTTCTTCAGCTTGTCAACCTCATCACCACTGGACTTTTCTAAATCTAGATTAACAAACAATATTATTAAAGCGTTTCCATACAGTACGAAAATGTAAATTGATGTTCACAGTTTCATCATGCTCATCAAAGCTTGCAGGTTACATCATTCCTAACGTAGCGGTATCGCAGAAAAGAATAAAAATTGAAATAGCTGACCTTCCTGCATTGATTTAATTTTCCTATTCAGCTCCTCACGTTCTTGCTTAAGTTGATCTAACAACTTTCGATATTCCCCCTCTTTGTCTCGTAACTATTAAATGCAACACGAATATATAAATATACCAACTCTGCAAAAAGTACTTTCAAATAAATAGTTTTCATTAGGGTCAAACCGAATTTAGAGCAATGTCCTTATTTGTTATCTCAGTCTTGTGCCTTGCAGTAAGATCCTTAATTTCTAATTCCTTCATAGTTTTCTCCTTTTCTAGCTCTGCAATAGTTTCATGAGCAATACTTTTGGCTAAAGACTCAGCATCCGCTCTTCCGATCGCCATTTGCAGTTGTCGAGTTAATTCGTTCCTTTCTTCTTCCAGTTCTTGATTCTGTCGTCGTTTTTCTTCAAAGTCTTCTCTTAGATCCGTCAGTTGTGCTTTGTACAAAGTCTATGGTAAGAAAATATGAATGAGCACTAAGTTACGCTTCAAATCAGAGTTTGCACGTTTTAGGAATTGAAAATTTTTAACTCACTCGAAGAGAAAAAAAAACGATAAATATTTATAAATGAAATCATTACCGAAAAGTGCATTTCTGTGTCCAGTTGTTCTTGAAGCTCTTTCATTTGTAAATCATCAACAGCTTTCGCTGCTTTAATTTTCTGTAACTCTTCTTCCAAGGATTTTTTAGCCTCGCGAATGTCAGACAGCTCACGTTGAAGCTGTTTCTCCTTCGTTTTGAGGAGTGAGATCTCCGAAGATTGCAAGCTGATATCGGATTGAAGTTGGGACCGCCTTTGAGCTTCTTGTTCTAATTGTAATAGGAGACCTTTAGTTTTTTCTAGTTCCTGTCTAAGTTGACCTTCCATCTTCTGAAGCTCTGCTCGAACTTGTCGGTAATCAACAGAAAGCATGGATAACTGGCGTTCGATCTCTTGACCAGCATTCTCAGCGTGTAATCGATGATTTTTTTCTTCGTTGAGTTTGGCTTGCAATGCTAAAAAATAAATACATTAGCTTATTGCATAACCAGATCTGTCAAATTAAATTCTGATTCTATAAAAATCGTAAACGGATGTCAATAAGTAAATTCGGAATCGGATGTAAATTCAAAACCGCTGTTCCTCAACCTACATAAGTTGTTATAAAATGTACATGGCACATTGCGCATGAAAATGAATAAAAGATTTTTCACGCGTTAGATTTCATCCATGAAATAAAGACGCAATGAGAAATGTATGGAAATAATCAAAAATGCATAAACGACATCGATTCAAAAACATTCCTAGACTCTAATCCATAAGTCTCTTTCCTATTTATTTGATATTTAAGAAAATTCATGTATTCTATATGACCCACTTTCAGGATCAGATTTTCATAAGGTAGGTCGACCCAATGTCAATGCTGAGGCCATTTAAATTTCATGGTTCGTCAGAGACAGATTTATAAATTGATTTGCATTTCCTAGATGCAGTTGTTCAGGTAATTGTGATGTAAATAGAGTAGTTCCAATGAATTCGACTCAATTTGCATCACATCAAATTCAGCTGCTTAAAACTCAAAATTGAGAGTCAACACAAAACATCCAAGATAGCATGTGAAACTTGGCACGAAGGAAATCGAGATACAATTTATCAAGAATTTGACTAAATAAAAATGGATTGTTATCGAATTATGCACGTAGAACTTTCATTCCAATGTCCAATTTAAGCATAAGATCACTGCGTGTAAACATTTATCAGATTCGAACTCAAACACATACTTGTACCAATGAAAACATTTTTAAATTTCAGATGCGGATTGGTACAATCAGGCCCCTATAGCGAATGTGATTTCTTAACAGAAAGAATAAATGAAGACAATCACCTTTAACTTGATCTTCTTGATCTGAGGCCGGACTCTTTCGTTCCATTTCACTATGAATTGCTTGAACCTCTTGTTCATACTTGGAACTTAGAGCTTTCAGTTGCAGCTCTAATGATGCAGACGACTTATCCGCCTGGACCAGTTTGTCCTGCAACGTTTTACAATCCTCAGTGATACGGTTTTCTCGATCCCTCGTCTTCGACAACTCTATTTGTAATGCCTGTGTTCTGTTTTCAAGCTCCGTTTGCAAGTCAGCAGTCTGCTGTCGGATAATTTCTTGCTTTTCTACTTCTACTTTTACCATTGCCAACTCGATTTCTAAACTAGCTTTTCCATCTTGCAAATTGTTCAATTTGTCATTTAACGATTTTTCTTTGGCCGCCATCATAACTGTCAATTCACTGACTTGCTTTCGAAGACGGGTACAGTTCTCCGCTTCAACTTTGAGCTTCTCGTTAGCTTCGGTTAACTGTAAGTTAGAACATTTTTTACTGTAATTTTATTTTTATAAGCGGAACTTGCAGTACAAAGTATAAAAAATGAAATCTAGCATTCGTAACTTACCTGTTTTTCAAGTTGTGAAATTTTTTCGTTTGTTTGGTGATTGTTAGTTGTCTCTCTGGATCGTTTGTTCTGCTCTTCTTCTAGTTTCCGTCTCAAATCTTGTAATGTATTTTCTAAATTTTTCTTTGATTCAAGCTCTACTTCTCCTTTCCTTTGGGCTTCTTTTACTTCGTGTTTTAGAAGAGCAATACTCCTTTCAAAATTTCTAACTTCATCTCGCAAACCGTCTTCACGCTGAGTTGCAGCATCCAGTTGTGCCAGCAAAACAGAACGGGCGTCTTCCAATTCTTCCAGCTTTCCGCTTACGTTGTTTGATAGTTTGTGATCATCCTGTAATCGAAGTAAAGTTAATTATGAACCAACAAAAAATGATTTCATTTACTAAGTCAAATAATCCTTGAAAATACTAAGAGTGTACCTTTGGTCCGTCAACTACACTGTTATTCGTTAACATTGGCAAGCGGCTGGATGAAAGCACTTGATAATCTCTAGAATAAGTGAAGCCTACGAAAGGAAGATGATTTCCTGCAAAAGTTTTCGGGGTAGGAAAATCTTCTTCGGGGCTGTCATCTTTTTCTACGTCGTCAAAATTACTAGTATCATCGTCCCCAGATAGTTCTGGTACAACTGGAGGAACACCTACAAAATAATATTAACTGGTAAACATTTATGTATTGTTATTTCTAACTATGGTTCCCCGAAATAGAGCTGGACATGTCTAGTCCCGACAGACTATACTATAGCCAGAAATATTTTAGTAATAAGTAATAATTATAATCGATCGAAAGATTAATTTAAGCGACTGATTTTTGTATTGACTTACATTGTCGTATATTGTCGAAATTCCATTGGTCATTTACAAAAAATCTATGCCCTTTAATTTCTTCTACACCGTTACGTCCTAATCTATTATGGCGGTCAGTTAAAAAACTACATATAAGGTTCTTTGC
The DNA here is from genome assembly GCA_906901685.1 of Desoria tigrina. Classification (NCBI taxonomy): domain Eukaryota; kingdom Metazoa; phylum Arthropoda; class Collembola; order Entomobryomorpha; family Isotomidae; genus Desoria; species Desoria tigrina. Next base: position 1,448,742 of record CAJQTU010000014.1, read on the forward strand.
ATCGTTGCTGATACCCACGTCGTCTGGAAATTTTAGGGAATTTTTATGATCCATTATCTTTCCATAAGTCCCAACCAAACTGTCAGCATAAAACGGCGTATCTCCGACCAACATTTCGTATAAAAATACCCCGACAGACCACCAGTCACATTCTCTTCCATACTCTCCTTCACCCCCTTGTGACTTTAAGACTTCCGGAGAAATGTAATCAGGGGTTCCTACTGCGGTATCCGAATGAACCAAACCGTTCTATATAAAAAAAATATTTGTGTTAGGTTGTCTTCTTCTTTCATCTTGAGCTTTGCAATTTTAATCTAGCTAGCGTTACCTGATCCATTCTCATACAGGTTCCGAAGTCGGCTAGCTTTAAATGTCCTTGTTTGTCAAGGAGCATATTATCCGGTTTAACATCTCGATGGACGAAACCCATAGAATGTATGGCATCTAAGGCTAGAACAACTTCAGCACAGTAAAACTTTGCCCATTTTTCAGGAACATCGTAATTCGACATCAGGTTCACCAAATCTCCCCCTGTGGTATCAAATAATATTAAGTACAGGATTGTAAATACTATTGACTTCATTCCTCATGAATCCAGAATCTCATACCTGGCATATAATCCATGACCATGTACAGGTACTTAGTATCTTGGAAAGCAAAATGTAGTTGAACGATCCATTCTGAATTGGCATGAGCCATGATGTCTCTCTCCTCCCAAAAGAAAGCAGAATCTGATCGCTTGATCATTTCAAATTTACTAAGTAGTTTCATCGCAAATACTTTGGAAGTTGATTTGTGCCGAACCTAATTGTTTTTTAAAAATAACTCATTGTAACACGAAACCTAGATATCGGCAATGTCGCAAATAATAAAGGATTTAAATTACATACCAACTGAACTTCTCCATAAGCCCCACGTCCTATAACTTTTATTAAATTAAAATCTTCTGGTCTCATCCGCAGTTTACCAACGCCACCAGTTGTTTTATCATCTGAAATAAAGCCACGATTAGATCCACTTTTCGTTGTGATTATGAATCAATACAATTGTAATCAACTGTGTAATTAATACATCTATTTAAGAAGGCCTCGATGTTTTTCATCCGTTTGAGCGGCGGATGGTCACAGTCCGATACTAAGGCTTGGACGGTGTCCTGCAAAGTCACAAGTCACATATATATTACATTAAAGAATTGATCATTGATCTGAACGCTACAGTAAACCAGTTGTGTCACTTACCAAAAGGCAGTCGACATTGAGAACACTTCTAGGATGTGTAATCGTTTCCTCCAACTGGATAAGCCGCTCCCGACGGTCCGTATCTTCAATCATTGTCAACATCTTGCTGTTCCCCTCGCTCCCTTTGACCACGGACCTCTGACCCATCAATGAAAGAACTACGAAATTCTACTTCGCTGGCCTGAACCTACGAAGACTCCTATCACCTCTAATTCGTTGAATACTTGTCCTAAACCCTCACGTCATTCTTTCTATCACATTCGTTACGTATAATTATTACTAAAGTTCCGATGAGTTATCATCTTCGTCACGCTTGAAACTGACTTCAATTCGGGTACTTCTCGGCCTTCAATGCCCTCTCCTCCGTTCGTGTCTACGGTGTCAACAACTCATTCAAGTTTGAAATTCAAAATAAATGAGTTTCTTTCCCTTTTACTCCTCCGGAAAAGTGGATGAAAGCAGCTAATCGATGTGACGTGGTGGGATTTGTGCTCTGATGAATTCGGTTTCTTGAATTTGAATTGAAGTTTATTTATTTGTTATTGCTCTTAAAATCCATACCTGTCATCTGTAAACAAAACACAGAAAAAACCAAAAGGTAAGTCGGACTTCAGACGACACACGAGAAATGTAACAAGTTCAAAGTTGCGGTTACGGGCAGAGACAAAATTGAATTAAGGATCGATAATACCTAGTATTTATTGAATTATGAATTATTAAACGGATTTACCTTATTATATTTACCATTCATTCATGATAATTTTTTGGTTCTTCTACTTCTATTACCCATCTTTCCCTGGCTGTGACTTTTGGGCGATAGGCCCATTTTGTGTTCATATATTATTCTACATAAAATATATTGTAGGAGCCAAGGAATATAGAAAATAACACTCTCAGTCCAGTCAATTCAGTTATTAATCCTTTGCCGAACCTTTTTTATATATAACTTGTAAACTCCTTTCAATCCAAGCAAACCATCATCAGGACGACCACCACCACCACCAACTTGCCAACCTCATATCGTTCCATCCGTTCCATTCAATACAAAGCAGACTTTTTATTATGACTAAAAAGTTAAGTATGAGGGAACGACTCCACTCTCTCATTTGCCTCATTTCATTGCAATTCGGAATAACCTTTTCTAGGTGGCAGCCACTATCCTTCACAATTCACTGTGCTTTAAATTCCTCCTCTCGTCTCCTTCCTGAGCCTGGAGCTAAATTAATTAGAGTCTCTTACTTTACTTACCTGCTTTTATACCTTCTAAATTCATTGGGGTTCAGCCGTTCAGATGAGAGGTGACTTGAGTAAAACCCAATGAACCGTTCAAAGTTCTTGAGAATTGGGTTTTTTGGGAAAAGATTAGAATGCTTCATTTTGAGGGAAATGCATATGCGATAAATCAGATCAGAGGAAGCGTTATTCCAAAACTTCCCATGTTTCCTCAAATAGATACCCATCCATCGACCCCAAATAATGCATTTCAAGTTTTAAAAGCGTACTATGAAACGGCTTAAAATGGACCCCGCAGTCAATATACAGAAAAGCATTTTTTATTTAGGCTTTTCGAGTTATCCAATTGATACTATATAGTACGATACTGCCCAGTCACCAATATTCATGAAAATGCCGAATAGTTGAATATTTGCTATGAATAATTGAGTAGCAGGAAGTGGTAGAGAAATCAAAAGCTTTGAGAGCTATCAACGCATTTCTTTAAAAACCATGCAAAAATTGTCTACAGTTACAATGAGACATGGATTTTTGATAACCCGTACAAACTTTTCTTTCGTTGAGTCGTATTGTTCTTCAGAATCTAATCGCTTCGTGACAATCCAGACGTTAGACGCTATACCAGGGCCATTGGGTAATGCATTTAGTGAAAGATACAATCCTTAAGATTTAAATAAATTGTCAACGATTCATCACCGTTCAGCCCTTGCCAGGTTTTATATAAGTAGACTATGCCAAGAATGAATCCTGAATCAATGGTCTCCGCCTCCGTTGATGGATTAAGATGTAAATGTTTAGGCAATAATTGAGATTGAAAATACATTTCAACAAACACTTTCTTTCCGGTTTATGTGGATTTTAGGGAGCTTAGTTTGTCAAAATGCCAAGCTTCTTTAGTTGCATGTTGAATTGTGCATTTACTTGGGCCAATTTGGAACGTAAAATGAAAGAATAGGGAGATATTCTAATGATCATCTTTTGTGCTTCAATGTTTCCCTTGTTTTTACGTATATGTTACATGTAAAATTTGTATAACATATGAAAAGACAAAAGAGAACATTACTTAAAAAGAGGAATACTTAACCTTTGGATAATCTGTTAAGTTTTTAAAACGTAAAAGTAATCGAATTTCCGGCAACATCTCCATATCCAACTAACTTTTGAATAAAGTTGTTTTGAAAAATTCAATCGCCATAAACATCTTTCCCGAATTCTTTTACTACACGCTACTTCATTCAATTCAAAACATAGTTTTCAGAGAAAAATTAAGTGTACTAAAGTACTTCAACATTGCAAATGTGCAACGTTTGGAAGGATAAAAAATGTGACTAATTTTAAATGTTTTTGACCACGCTAAATATAAGCTCTGTTTCAAATGTAACCAACAGTATATCACGGATATACATAATTTATGCAACAACATCTATAAACGTTTTCAATGTTATTCAGGTTAGGAGCATCTTGAACGTATTTTAATTTAATGAATGAAATGAATAATTCGCTTATGATTTATAACATGAAAAAGGCAAAGTAAATAATTCCAACTCTAGTACAGTTTGTTTGAGAAGTCGTTGAGTATGAATTTATTAACAAAATTAAAACATCTCCAGCATGTATATAATATATAGTAAAATATCTTATGTATTTTATGAATAATATTAATATAGATATATTAGCCTATATAATAAATTTCTACTAAAACATAAATATATTAAGCTCTTCTCCCTTAACTTAACTTAACCTTAAAATATTCGCCACCGATTACTTTGCCAGCAATCTGATTAGAACGACGAACCCGTTATACTAATTGTGTATATTTGGATATTAAAATTAAGCACTAATTTCAAGGAAATCCCCGACAGAACCGCTGTTTTTAATAGGTAACTAGTAATGTTAGGGATGCTTGATTCGGAATCATTAAACGATGAGCAAGGAGATGGAAAGTCTGACTGAAGACAATATATAATACGCAATGGTAAACTATCGACCTGTGATTATCTGGAATTATACATCTGCCCGATTTGTCGTTCGTAATGTTTGTAAACTTGATTCCGCCTGATTTTGAACGCTGCTGTGACAAGGCCACTTTCCGGTAGCCAGGGTTTTGGGCAAAGTCGAATTTTCTTTGGAATTTCATACTTTGTCAAATGTAACAGTCTTGCAGTCTCTTGAAGTTCTTCGAGGATGGCTCTTTCCAGCTCTGGATGCCGGCATAAGGCTTCGTAACTTTCTGCCTCAATTTCCAAACTCTCAGCTAACTTCTCAATCTGTAAATGACAAGAGAAAAATTGTAGAAAATTCGAGTGAAATCCAATCCTGAAATTTGATCATAACTTACCTGAATTTGAGATGGAACTATGAGAGCAACAGGATATGTTTCAGTAGGATCCGCGCAGACACAAGCGTTCTCAATGAAAACGCATGACTTGATAACGGCTTCGATTTTACCAAGGCTGATGTATTCACCATTCGACAGTTTTACCAGATCTTTCTTTCGGTCTATTAAATTTGTAATATACGAGGTTAAGTTTAGAGCCTTAATTCATTCAGTATTGGAAAAGTAATGGTTATAGAAAACCTTACCAATAATTTTGAAACATCCATCGGGATGAACTTCTCCAATGTCTCCAGTACGAATCCACCGTTTTCCATCCTCTTCAAAGAAGTCCTTAGAGTCTGGCATCTTGAAATACCCCAACGCAATATTATCACCTCCCAAGATAATTTCACCTCGTGGGAATGGTTTATCTGTAACACGATATCCACCTTCCTTCCAGTCAACGAGTCGTATGTTATTACAGTGGACAGGGGGTCCAACTCTTCCCACGGTAAGATCATGTGCTAAAATTTATAAACGGATCGGTGCATTTAGAATCGGGTTTTCATAAACAGTTTGGATAATAACTACAAGTGTTTTTAGATCTTACAAACTGCAAACGCTCCACAGGAAGAGGATTCCGTCATCGCGTAACCCAGATTTACTGGGCAGCATAAGACAGTCCGAATGAACTCGTGAGTTTCGGGGGCAAGTGGGGCAGATCCAATAGCCATGAACCGAACTCGCCCTCCAACTACAGAACGAATCTTGTCGAAGAATATCTTATTGACAAGTGGAGTATCGTATCCTTTCTGGAACCATCCCGTTTTATACTTATAAAAGAAGTCAAATAACAATTGAGCCGTTTTTCCCTTGTCCGCTATTTTAGTTTGTATTCCCTTGCAAATACGTTCCAGCACCAGCTAAAATGAATGAATAAAACACATTAACACAGCCGTAAAACCCCGTCTACAGGAAACGGACTTGGTAGAAAACTAACCGGTACGCCAGCCATAATGGTAGGCTTAAGAACCGAGGCATCTCCCGAAGTGCCCGGTTTGATCGCTAGCGATTGATCAGTCAAAGTTAGAGGAGAGCTGTATCCGATAGGAATGCCTTGCACCATGCAAATTACTTCCGACATCAATTCGAGGACATGAGCTAAGGGAAGGTATGCAATGTAGGCATCCCTTTCATCTGCCTGTCCGTGCAATGCCAGGACATCGAGTACTGATTTCATACCAGATACTAAATTGAAATGCGACAGAATGACACCCTTAGGAGCACCTGGAAATCAATTAAAAACAATTAAATTAAAAAAAATTAAACCGGCTCTAAGACTACTTAAAATAACAATGATAGGTTATAATCCCGTACCAGTGCTTCCAGACGTGTACATTATGATCGCCTTGTCATTTCGTTTTGGGTGGATCTCTATTGAATTAAAAATCGCATAATTTTAGATCGATAAGTTACAAATTCATTTACAAGAGGATTAGGCACGAACCTGGATTGAATTCAACTGGATTCTGTTCCCCTTTCGCCATCAGGTCACTAAAACTTATCACGCTAATGTTATCTGGGAGATTCTTTGAGATTTCCTCAACTGACTTTTGATTTTTCGAGTCCATATAAATTATCGTTTTGATTGATGGGACTTGCTTAAGGATGCTTTCACATCTTGGCATCATTTCCTCTGTCGTTACAAGACAGGGTGCTTCGGTTTCGTTCAGAGCATGAATGACACCATCATCTCCAAGAGTTGTGAAAACGGTGACAACTGTTAGAATATAATGATAGTTAATAGAGCACATCCAATCTGAACTTAATGACCATTTTCATCGGTCTATAGAAAATACAAAATATACAACTCGCGTTCAATTAAGGTCATTATTTTTGCTTCCTTACTTTGAAGGTTTCGCTTGAAAGCAGCCATGGCTGTCAAAAACCATTCCTGACGAGTTTCTGAATCCAGAAATATTTTACAAAATTAATTCATTAAGTTTAAGTTTAAACAAAGCAGAAATTTAATTTTGCTATTTGAAATCATACCTGCAAGCACTGCAATTCTTCCCTTGGGTTGGATCCCAATTGATGCAAATCCAGCAGACAGATTATTAACTTGGACATTGGTTTCGTTGAAGCTTGACCATTTGTAATCTCCAAGTTCGTATTTTTTCATCATTTTTCCAGTTACATGATCGAACATCTCCTCTTCATTCAGTACTTCTCGAGTTCCTAAACATTTTCGGTCTCCATTTTTAGAGACGGCGTGCACAAATACTTTCTCCATTGTATCAATGTTTTTCTCATCTATTTCCATATGCAGCAATGCCTTTGGAGTTGCAGTTCCATAGATCATTTTTTCTTTGTCGAGCAAGATTCCCTGTTAATCGAAATCATGTTAATTGAATCGGTACATATTCATAGGTCAAAACTTTCCCAGAAAGCCTCCTCATCAATTTATATTTCACTGATTAATATTGACTAAATTGCTGTTTGCATACGAATATCGTTAACGCACATGTGTACATGAGTTTAATAGAATGAGACAGTTACACAAAAACAAAACGTATTGATTTATTTGACCATCAAATCAAGGCTAAACTGTTTAAAAGTATTCGTTGCCGATTCGTTAAATTTTCCTTTAAATGCTTTAAATTTAATAACCTCAAATGGATATCCCAGATTTTGACAAAATAAATCAGAAAACCAAACTAATTACGCCTTTGTTTCTAAATTAAAAATTAAATTATAATGTGGAAATCTTCCAAACAAACGTATTTACTTAGGTAAATAATCTGATCGTATTATATAGTATATAATTTTGTGATCAATAAATCTGTTGATGTTTTAATGTTGTTTTGTTGTGTATTTTAATCGTGGGAATGTTTTTGAAAGATAGTTATTCCAGTATTCTTGTCGATAGCTAGAACTCTTGACCAAATGGAATTTTTATTATTTTTTCATATTGTATCGTCGCACTAACCTTAGGAGCATTATTAGCTGCGATTTGCTTCCACGGTTGCTGGATTGCTGCATAAATTGGTAGAGTAAGCGTATCGTACACTTTGGTCATGTAGGTAAGAGTCTTAAGAAGTCCCTTTTCAAAAAGTTCGTCGTGCTTCTGACCTGTAAGCATATGAAGCATTAGTCAAATAATACAACTTTGATAAAACTAGTTGTATCCCTATTTATTATAATAGATTAAAATCCGCTAAAAAAGAGCTATTTAATTTCTTATAAACCAAGAAAATTTTTCATTCATAAACTATTCCATGTTTTCATGTAGCCTGAGTATAAATAGAATGAACATTAATTAAAATAAAAGGAGAGATTGAGCAGAAAAAGTGAGTAAACATGCTTATAATTTATTCTTATCGATCCAAACATGCTGGGCACCCATCAATTACATTACCGCAAGAACTGACCTATAAACACGTGTTATCGGAAATCCCTAAAGTCCTTTCCATTTTTAGTATAGGAAACATCGATAACCGATAAATAACCATCCATTCTGCTAAGTTTGTCATGCCCAATTATTTATCGCGTAAAACCGGCAATTTCATTGAGATTCTTACTTTGTATTCACTAAAAATATCATCAATGACAGTTTTTTGGGTGTGAAAGAGACTTTTCATAAATATCACAACCGACCGACCTCAATTTATTATTATTTTCAAGTGATTCTTCAATCTACACATAATGCATGAGATAAAATAAGACCATGAAATCATGAAACCCCAACGAGATAAAATGTAGTAGAGTAGTAAGTAGTAAGTAGTAACGATGCTGCCAAAGTAGAATGTCTGCACTTTTTTATCAATCATGCTCAATTCCTATTCCCTTATCTTACATTGCTAGTTAGTCGTCTACCAATTCGTAAAAATATCCGCATGTGCTGGGCTGTGCCAATTTTCAGACTCAGAATAGTTGCCTTCATTCATGTATATATGTTTATCAGGATATATATTAGTATTTATCAACATTAATCCTCCTGTGGTTTTTACACATACCATGATGCTGTCTGCCAGCAAAAGCGGCTCCTTCATCATGTTGGATTTCTTCATTGGGAACAGATTCACATTCAGATGCAGTTGTTGACACTCCGGTGTCAATATTTAGTTGAGGGACATCCAAGCTGGAACTACTGTGTCTCATCGGTGGCGTTTCATGGGGTGTGTCCTTCCCCAACCCTCCAGTCCTTCAGATTAATCATACAATCATTCATTATCCATTGAACTCATTTTAACGGGCCTTAAAATTGTTTCAATGATAAAATCCCTGATAGTCATGTAATTTTAATTGATATTAAAATGTATATAAATCATACGAGACTCCTAAAAGTACATTATTTTGACAGATAAATTACTTGGAATCTAGGGCAGATGTGACTTGGAACTTGGAATGATTTTGATATACAATAAATATGGCATCGCAACCCATTGTTATCCATTCTCGGTATCGTATGAATGAAACGGGGAGTTTAATATGATATGCTGAATTGGTGAAGGATGAATATATGTAAACAAACTTGAACTGTTGATAATTCAGCTTACCTAAAGTAGGCAACACATATTGCGGGCCCCGTCTTTGCATTGCGGGGGTTAATGTATTGCAATCTTGCTGGGATGTCTGTAAATAATTCCATGAAACACATTATTCATCTTATATCATCATTTCCTATGTGGACATGTATGGGTTTAAGTCATAGAAGGTTTTAAGTATTCTTCAGAGCAGACAGAACATAATAGATACATGGACATCCTTATTAAAATGCATGGGACAAAACGCAAGACCCACGACTCATAGTCACACGTAGACAAATCATTTTCATACATTCCCATGAAGCGTCTTCTACACCGATTCTTAATCAAGTCTAACCACCGGATCAGCATCAGGATATACTCAATAATTATTTCATGAGAATGTCACGAAAAATAGTAATTAATGTCTACAGAGATTGGGATATTACCTTTGATCTGCAGAAGTCCTCGGCGACTTGCAAATATGAGAGCCATATTTCGTTCTTAAATTAATGTGCTTCAATGAATGTTGTTCTTATAATATTATTAGAAAGTCAAAAGTACACTTTTAAAGATGTAAGCTTTAAATAATGATCTGCCAACTGGATCGGTTTCGACTTCCCAGAGCTGGTCCTGGAAACGGTAGCTTTTATTTAAGGACGTGAACTTCAGGAAGTGGGGATATAAACTTTGTAAAACTTGTGCTAATGCAGTCCAAATAGTAACCATTCACAATAACCACTTCTAGCGGAGTATTAGCGAGTATGGGTTCGTGTAGGTGCAAATAATGAATGTACTCAAATGTTAATGGTCTTCAACATTACACGGAGGAGATTAAGGAAGGTGAGTATAGGATAATGTATTATTACGTACGTGCTATCAAAGTTTAATCACTTTAACTCTAGCACCAACCAACCAACCTACTTTGAAAGTTTGTGTATAGTTTCTTCCACAATAATAATATCGTACCCGTACCTATATCCACAACCACTTCTAATGCAATCGGACAAGTTCAAGTGTTTTAAGGACCAAAACCTCCAAACTGTCTTTATATTGCAATTTGCAATCTATATAAGATCGGTGTGTACTTTGATATATACTAATGTTCAATATTCAAGGAAATTCCGGATTGAAATCCTCCCCTTGTATTAGTCTAGAAACGACTTAGCGATGTTTACAAATAAATTATGTTTTAAAATGCCGAACTCAAAACCGGAATTGAAGCTACTGAGGAGGTAACTGCATACATGTGAAGAAATGCATGCCTAAATAAAATCGAGGACCGTCGGTATGAAAGGGCTGAATGCTAATGATTCTTTAAAATATCTTCTGGTTACTCAATAGCTAAATTGCAATTGAATGGAGGATCCCCTGCCGTATATAGCTCTGTATTATATTGAGTAAGAAGTCTCAACCTTAAGGATTCTTCCTGCACCAATATTATAATTAAAATTCGTTAATAACTCTCTGTGTTCAATCCTTCGACTCGACTGTCTGAATTTCGACTTGTACTACGCATAAACACATTGACTTTTTTGCTAGTAGCAGACTTCTTCTAGAAGAACCAGTTATATTGGGATCTACAACTATAAGAGATATTTATGTACATTCGTGTATATATGTGCCCATAACATCTAACACCTCTCCGATCTGACTCGTAAAAGGCATAGCCCTCCAATGCTTTTAAGGATGTTCAAAACCTTTTATAAAAGTCTGGCTCCGTATTGGATAAAATGAAAGGCAGGTCTTTAATAGCCTCCCTTTTCGCCTCGTCCTCATTTATATTCCCTAGCTTGTATCTCGACAAAAACTGCGGTAGTCGGGCCCGTTTCTTCGACCCTGTGTACTGGTGGTACTTGATTCATAGGCATTAGAAATGTACATGTAGAGGATTGCGAAATGCCCCCGAATAAATGGTTGGTTGGGTCCGGGGGAGTGTCAGCGTTGAGCAGTAGCTGAGCCCCCGTTTTCGGGGTCTTCTCATTTTTTGGCAAGTGGCCAGGCTAGGCCCAAACTGCGGTCGCGGTTCGGATATAAGGAGGAGGAATGAAAGAGAAACCTTTATAATTGCTAAATGTTACATGAAATATTTGATAGAAACAGTTTTTTAGAAGGAGGCTTGTAAAGCATTGGAATTTGTAGGGCTTAAAGCTAGAAGAATGCATAGGACAGAGCCCGGTTGAAGTGGAATCATGATAGAAAGTCTGTGTTGATATTTACTCCGTCCAGACTTTGACCTCGCGCACATGCGTCTCCTTGTCCTGGGAACTTTCCCTTTGATAAAACTCATAAAACTGGAATAAAACTACTCGACCGAGATCCGCCCGTAGTCAATGAAGAACCTGGATTTGTATAGATATAAATTATATATCGACACATACATTATATCATATAATGTATGTGTCTATATTGCAGTAGAAGGAATAAATATTCCAAAAAGGTCATTTTAAAGGTTACAGGGGTCCTGAAAACAGGATTATGGAAGATGATGATAATTCATAATAATAAGTCTATTTTTAGATAAGCAACTCTAGAATCTCCAATGCTCGTTGGAAAATGTATCTGGGTATTTATTAAAGGGTGAAACCCTTTAATGGGTTTGATCAGTCCGTCTGTCCGTCCGTCCGTCCGTCCGTCCGTCCGTCCGTCCGTCCGTCCGTTCGCACTCTAACTCTGGAACGGTTAAAGATTTTCAAATTCTTTTTTCACTAAGCCATTCATGACCTTCCAGCGGATGCTGAGTTAGATTAAGGACCGTGTAGGTCAAAGGTCAAACGGGCACGGTCAAAGGTCATAATTTTTCAAACTACAACCGTGCATGTATTCTACATCGTTGGAAAGGTACGGTAAAGTGTTATTCAAAAATGTATATGACTTTACTCTATGACTGGGGAAATGTGAGAATCTTGTAGAAAACGACTCGCATGTGTCGTACAACGGTATTAAATGCTAATTTAAGACTTTTTCGTGTCGTTTCACCCTTTGTTGATGTGCGTTTGCAACGGTTTATTTATCACGAAAGAGAGCTACTAACTAGAGAAGTCCTCAAAAAGGTTATTTTTACTACATCGTTTTGAGTGGAGGGTCTCCTGAAAGCAGACAGATTCCCAGTTAAAAATACGTGTGTACTTTTAAGACGCGTAAAGCAAACGCAGAACTAATTTAGCTTTCCATTCCAATTCTATAGTTGAAGGTTGAATTAGTTCTCAACATAAGTTTTGTTGTCAGTCTGGTCAGAAACAAGCTATTGGTGACCCTGGGCTGAAGGAAACCAATCAGACATCTGGCTTTAGCCAATCCTTTAATTGCTGAAATTAATTACTAATTCCGATTTCATTGACATTTCATGGAACATGTTTCTAGTTCCCAAACTAGAATTCCATACCTAAATATGTAATGATGTTAGAAATGTTTATTAGGGAATAGGGAATGTTAAAACTAATTCTATTAAATAGTAAATAGAGGCAGAGAGGCCTAACAATGGATTTCAAGGGACGTTTGCTTTATAAACCATTAATAATTTGCTTAATTCGAGGCTATCTGCTCTGATCTTAGATCAGCACTATTACATTACCTCAGTCCTTCCTCCCTGTGTTTATGTTATTCTTGACGAAATACTTTGTTTGATAAATTTGCCATTGCATGGTATGGCATAAGAGCTGGTGTTTTTTATACAATGGAATGTATCGAAGCTAATGAAATTCGCTGTTGTAGCAAACAAGCAAGTAACTGGTTTGGCAGACAATTCAGACTTTGGACTTTGGACTTTGTACCCAACAAAGTTGTAGTAATAATATAATCATGATATAATCGCACCTTTTCCTCTTGGTACTGTTACTATTATTTTTCGTCTCGGCAGGTCTATCCACAGAGTTTGTTCCTTTTGCCATGTTCTGTCCGTACTGCATGTTTCGTTATTGCCCTTATTAATACATTTAAAAAAGTATGATGACGTCTACATTTTAATGATATCTTGAATTCAGTACGCGTGGCCCACCTCTACACGTCCATATCTGATTGTGTACATATTTACTTGTTCTGCAATGATATTTAGTGTCCTTATCCTTGCAGTTCATTCTAGTAGATGCATTTCTTGAACTGGTAATTTGGTAATTTTATTTAAATGAAATGATTCCTCATTGACATGTTAGAAATAGAAGTAGTAGCTATTAAAGCTCTCGGAGTATAAAGATTATCCTATTCTTATCCTAGCAGGTTGATTTGTTTCATTAATTAGGGTACGAATTTGCCTCGTGTTTAATATAAAAGGAATCTAGCCTTCGCAAAAACGTTAAATGAATTGTATTTTGATCAAAACGCAATAATATCCATAGAATAATTGGCACCTGACAAGTCATAAGGAAAATAAAGAGGATATTTGGTATGGAAGGACTCTATTTAAATGCCCAGGTATCGGTAGCTGAGGATGTTACGTACTTTACGAACCGGCCAATTATCCGGAGTCCAAAGGTGGTTTCGAGATGGAGAATTACCTTACATTCATTGACGCGATCAGATAATCATGACTATGACCTCGGGCTTTATAGGCACATGCTAGCTCATTAAATAATCTTTTTTTGGACTTTGGATGCTTTACTTTTTTCCGTATACAGAATTTATACAAGACAATAAATGAATGTATCTTCATCCCCCAAATGATGAATTATACGTTTTTAAACGATGTTGTATAGTCCATAAATGACTATTAAATTATAGATTTCATGGAACCACTCCCGTGGATTAAGATAATTATGCAGCGAAGCAATTGCGACTTTTCATAGCCCGATCTGATCACAAGTCCCGGCTCCTCTGAGATTAGGAAGCATTTTTAGCAGACCAGTTTTTTGGTTTCGCAAATGTTATTAAACGAACTTTGTACCCATTCAAGCAAGATCAAGTCGGCTTTTCAAAAAATAAATCATGAACAAATATTTGTCTGTGACACTACAGGTTATACAACTTATTGGTTTGTTTTGTTGCTTGAGAGTAATGGAATTATTGACTGAAATTTTGAGAAAGACCTTAGAACATTGGATCGGCCTTGCAAAATATACACATGCTTGCAATTAAAGATCAATTACATTACAGATTAGAAGACGGATCTGGTGGTAGTTCCAATATCAAAGTGCACTGTTCAATGTTTGAAATGATGATGTTTTGAGCCATTCATTGCATTCATTAACTTGAATCCTGGTTTGACAAAACTCGATATGAGTATTCATAAAAATGAGTAAACCTATTAATCGTAAAGAAAACCCGATTGGTAACGAATTAAAGCCGGATTTAGTTATCAAATGTAAAGTCCAAGTTCAAAGTATTTTGAATAAATGAATGCGTGGATTTTAAAATAGCCGATCAACCAATTCAAACAAAAGATTCAAAGTATAAATGATGACATTCAAAGTACATTCATTATACACATTCAACATATGAAAAACAATAAATCCTGTTGGACGCCAATAGATTAGATTACTGAATTGAATTACATGTTCGGGAAATTGTTAATGATTACGATTTCAAGCTAACTAATTTATCGATAGAAAGCCAATGCTTCCGACTCGTGACTCGTATATCTCATTTCCACGAATCTCTTAATAAATGTCGATATCTTCTCATAGTGTGTCGAATCGAAGTTTGTTCTATATATGGATTCTGTAAGTATGCATCACCTCGATACTCTCCGTGCCGATTTGCTCCAGCGTCGACCTTTCTGGTCGATGTACAGCCGGTTACCCACATCATATAATATAAACCCTCCGCGTCCCACCAAACCCTGTTTTTAGTGGTTAATACTCTTGAACCTGAAGAAAGTTGTTTGTCATGTTTTTATTTTTGAGTCAAAATCAATACACAATAATAATTTATTATTATCCATTGACGTTCTCTTCAATGTGTTTCACGTTGGGTTGGCTGTAAGTGTACCACCCTTTACCAGGTTGTGGGGAAATAATCCTTAAAAAATATTCCGTAATCCGCCACATTTTGATTAATGGTCTTAAAAATTGGGTGCAAGATACGAGATGCCCCATCAATACAGTCAATGGGTGTATGGAACTGTTTATCTCGACTGGCTTTGATTGACATTGGATCTTCGTCCGTAATCCATCCAGTATCCACTACATTGATTAGTAATCCATATTTTCGGTAGTAAGGAGCCGTGGTATGAGCAAGCATATTTAGCGAGGCTTTGGCACAGTTCGTATGAGGATGTTGCGTTGCTTTCAAACGATTGAACTTTCCTTCCATAGCAGAAACAAGAACAATCCATCCAAAGGAACCGTCAATAGTTGATTTTTTCAGAAGCGGCGTTAATTTATTCAGAATAATGAAGGGCGATATTGAATTAACCAAATGTACTTCTACAAGTTCGGCCGGATCCACTTGATCGGCTTCCAGGGTCCAAGTATTAACTGGTCGTAAATCCAACTGTTGATGATCTTCGTCGTAGCAATCTGAAGGGAAGTACTCTTCCACATTTTGTAGAGATTTAAAGTCATCAGGGTGGACCATCAACTGAGAGGATAATGTTGATCGTGGTAGAATTCCAATCCCTTGAATTTGCAACAAGTTGACATTTTTAACAGAGTCTTTTAACGAGCCCTTAACTAGATGATCCGCTTCAATCTTTGCTTGTTCGTCCCAACAATGAATTAAATAGGAATACTCGTTCTCTGAACTGGATTCTAGCTGCAGTAGATGTTTGTAAAAGGCCACGGGTCGCCGAATAGTTTGGCAAGCGTTTTCAATGAGAATATCCAACTTGTTGTAAGTACGATTGAGGTGATCACAGAACTTCTGAACATCATTGAGAAACCTTAGATCTAATGCGTAGATGTGCAACCGATTTTTCCAAATCTCGAAATCAGTCTCATGTGAATAACGTTTTGTAGCATCCGTAGGGAATCTTGTTGTTGTAATGACCATTGCACCAGCACGAAGAAGTTTCAATACTGTTTCGTACCCTATCTTGATTCGGCCTCCTGTTACTAGAGCATTTTTTCCTTCCAAATTGGCAGTTTCTGTTCGTTGCTTAAAGTTTAAATCCGCACATGGATAGCACAATTTGGAGTAAAATGAATGTTTCTTTGTAATTGGATGTTTACAAACGTAGCAGTTATCAAAAATGGAGTTTTTGGTGCCGTCACTTGCCAGGATTTCATTTTCCTCGTCGTCTGCAGCTAAATCGTTTTCTACAATCATGGGTATGGTTGAAGTCGTAATTTTTACAGGAGCATGATCCTCGTTTCTTATCATGGCCAATGTGGTTGCATTTGACTCGAACACGGTAGACCATTTTTGGACGGTCTCTTCTCGTAACTTCATAATTCCAGAATCTACTGCCGCATTTTTCTCGAAATTTGGCTTTGATCGATTGACTTTAAGATTTTTACGATACAGGATAGACGCTGCAGCGACCCTTAGTCTTAGTAACGGGTTGCTTGAGATGACATCGTCATCGCGTTGTGGTGGAATTTGGGGCAAAGCGTATTTTATCAAGGATGTTGAAATTCGTTCTAAATCTTGAATAATCCTCTCGATTTCCCAGCTCGATAAACCCGTCTCTTGCTCAAGAATTTCTAAAGTTAGCAACTCCCTTGGAACGGAATTGGATGGCTGATAAGGCTGACGTTGCATCTTGGGAATGCTTCCCATGTCTTTGGATATTGTAGGTTTCGAGATGACCTAGTTTTAATACATCAAGAAATTAACCCATGAAACAAAGTCAAACATCATTTAGATTCTTCTTTGTTACGTATAAATAATTATGACAAACCTGGTACGAGTCTGGAAATATTTATTATGTGAATGATTGAAAGATTGCTTGGCTTGGTGGCTTCAAATTATTTTTGCGATGGGTGAGTAGAGCGGGACAGGTGAGGTGACCCGGTGGCAGTCAACAAAATAGTTGATTGTATTGTGGATTGTGGTGGTTGAGTGAATAATGTGGTGTGGGCGAAATCCAAAACAACCGTAACCGTGCCCGTTTCCGGTTAAAATTCAAGTATATAACTCTTCGTCTTCACTCCGTCTCATAGCATAGCATAGTATACTATTATGGAACAATCTTGTCTATCTAGAGTAGTAGCAGGGGCCGCTGAAAAAAATAGATTTTCCTGATTTTGTTTTTAATGGAATTATTACCAATTAGGAATTATGGCCCTAAAAGAGAATGTGATCTCTTATAGTTTTGCAGATCATAAATCGAAATATATCATATTTATTGATGATGGAACGTACTTACGATACGATTTGGATTGGAAAAATGACGAAAAGGCGAATCCAGCTTTCCAATTACGAATTAACAATCACAATCTGCTGTAATCTTAGTCCACCACACCAGTCGATTTAATATCTCATTTTTAAGTTCGATGCCGAAACGGGTTAAATTGGTGGGATGTATGGATCTAAAACATGGAGATAGCATATAATTTAACAAATAACGTTCAACGTTCAACGTTTGAATTTTTGAAATGTAATGGATACAAAGGGCATGAGTACTTCATTACGTTGTTGTAGGTCGGCCACTGACTGCAGTTTGCAGTTTTATGTCATCTTGGCATTCGGTTCCGTAATCCGTATCCGTTATTTGTTACTCTAATGTTAATGTAATTCATAGCCCTTTGCTTGACGGCTGCCCATTTGCGATTTAACTTCAAATCGGCGAGTTTAAAATATATATTGATATGCAAATCAATAATCTGAACACTTATAGATACAAACTAACCTTCAAAACTCAAAACTCTTTACCGTTCATTTATGGCTTCGCTATATTTTGTATCTCTACTAGTTTTTAGTTTTTTAGTTTATTTTATCTTGATTTTAATCGAAAATGCAACAGCATGTGCATCTGTGCATGTGAGATAAATAGTGAATAGAATGTTGAATGTAAGGGTTTAAAATATCATGAATATAACACGTGGAATTGGTGTAGTATATTATCCAATTCTATGGAATAGTAGAACATATTATACGAATGGATGAAATGCAGGTTTCGCGAAGATTAGTCTCTCCATTTAGCACTTTGTCGATTATGAAAGAATTTAACAGTGTTGATCCGGTCATCCGGTGTTGAATTAACGATGGATGAGAGTTAATCGCGAGTATATCGAACAGTCAACGAGACTCTGGGAGGATTTTAATTTTTTTAATCAGTTGCAAACAAGTAGAGTTGACCGTCATGAATAAAATATGAAATTATTGAATACGATGGTGGACGGATTTGGAAATTTGGGAATTTCACTATATTTCATTGTAAGAAGACCTCATCGAAATAAACCCCCACCTGCTTTTAAAGCATTGAATACAACTTCAACTAACCCTATATAAATATGAGGTTGTAAATAGATATTTTCTGTACATCGCACATACATAAGGGGTAAAAGCACGTAAATAATTTAAAATGAATTAATGAACACAACTTTTGAGAAGCTTGCTTAGGACTAGGTTAGGACTTTTAATGTTTCAAAATTCTAAAATTTTGACATAACAACTATAGTTAAAAGAAAGGTGTGAATTAAGAATATTTTAACTATAAAATTTAACTTAATCCTTCACCCCTCCTGTGTGTCGCGGCCAAAAAGAACCCCCTTGGCATTTGTGGGGAAAGTCGCAGAGTCCCATATCACATGGGCGTCATTTGGTACTTGTCGAACCTCAATATGTCCCATGTGTGGCGGACACACACTCCGGTGTGTGGGGGTCATTTGGGGGTGGTAGCAGAGTACCAGCTACAATACTCTGGCACGTGGAAGGAATTTTGTACTAATAATCTCAATGTTTCCCATGTGCCCCGGTGTACCGTAAACATTACTGTTGCTTTGCGATTAGTGTCAGGAGTCAATAATAAAGTACTATATGCAATTGAATCTGTATTTATATATTATGTGAAATGCAACAGTTATCGTGTATTATACATATTATTGCCATCAGTTGAATTTCGGATTTCTTGCATCTTTTTTAGTTCGCAACTAATTTTTTTCAAGAAATAGGCTAATGGCAAGTACATGTAGTTTATAAATGTGAAACAAATTTAAGTTTTAACCGTTAGAACGCTAAAATCAAAATTGTGAACCTTTTGTTCGAATAATAAATTTAAAATGAAATCACTTATTAAACAAACTTTAAAATTATAAAAAAACCAACAAAATATTGATAGCTGACGAAATTATCCCTAACTAAACAGACGAAACAATTTGAATTGACATGGTCTTCAAATTATTATTTTTTGGGAATGGAACTTATTGCCTTGGGCGCTTTTCATGGGAAGATTATGCTGGGGACGTTTTTCTTCAATTCTAAAAAACTACTCATCCTCATCTTATATTCATAACAATTGTAACTTGAGTCAAAGCGCCGAGAGATATGACACCAGATAATTTTTCGCATTAATCAATGGTAATTAATTGCCTGAGGACGACTTTTGTTGTGTCTATATTTAGTGATGTATTAAGATTGAATATTAATATTAATAATATCCGATTTCCTATCGTTATCTTGAATTTTCTTTACAACTTTATTTCCAACTGGTTTTACGGAAGTACAACTGGATTTCACATTCACATGAGCTTATCAAATTGAAAGCAGTTTTATATCTTTATGCATTTTCTAGCAACTTCAGAACAATTATGATAGACGACAAATTGAACACATAATGTCAATTTAATTGTCTTTTAGCCATTATAGCCCAAAGTTATATAAAAAAGACCCTTATTAAAAAGTTTTGAAATTGCGTGTCAACCACATATTCCGAGACAATATGCAATATATAGAGAGAAAAATAGTGTTTTCTGTACTTCTGAATCGAAAAATTGGGATACTCCAACCATTTATATTTAAATCCAAAGGGGTTAAACATTTGTAAAAAGATTAGACTCAAGTCTTGCGGGCCCAACTTGCAAGCTTGATAAAAATAAAGGTAATTCAATGCATCTAGTTTTCTTGTGCAATAAGTTGACCATGGAAGATGAATTCAAGGTTTAATAAAATTTACATT
Organism: Desoria tigrina; assembly: GCA_906901685.1. NCBI lineage: Eukaryota > Metazoa > Arthropoda > Collembola > Entomobryomorpha > Isotomidae > Desoria > Desoria tigrina. The sequence goes on from CAJQTU010000014.1 coordinate 1,469,049, forward strand.
TTCCCGTAAATTAATTATTGATTGGTATTACAGAGAACAACGAACGTTTGCATTTATAATTAATATTCTTTAGTCGTGGGAATGCGAGTAATTTAGTAAAAAAAAAAAAATTCTTGCCATAAGACATAGCTGGAAAGTTATTTTAATTTTGTTTCATTCTTTATCGATCGGCGTGTAATATTGAGTCAGTCTCAGAACATCTAGCGCTCATAATAAAACAAAGTTATACAAAAATCATGGAATACAATGCGTCCAGCAAACTTTTTAATCAAGACCTTGTCACTGACTGTTGACATAATCCTGTTAGACATGTGTAGGGCTTTGTGGCTTTGTCTGTCATTTATGCGAATGAGAGATTTGCAAATAATAATATTATGCTAATTCAATCCATTTACCGTAACCAAAAAGTTCTATATACTTTATTCATAAATGGGGCGACGGCGATACGCGTTTAGACAATAATACAGAGGGTCTATATTAAAAACCCATATCGATATTTACAACTTTATCATTTGAGAATTAGCAAATAAGAAAATATATGGTGGCATGAGTTTATCGAAGATTAGTTATTGACAACGTTAACCTTCTATTTAATAAGGTTTAAAAACAGAATCTGTAGTATAAATAAATATGAATTTAAAGGCATTTATAACTTGCATTTGATTGCATACCTTCGTCATTTATCCGCTGCCATATACTCCTAAAATTACTAAACAACTCGAAATGAAAATGAAGTATGAATGCAACATGTTTGTACCACCGGAGCTGCAGAGCCCATCCGGTTTTGGAGGTTGTCCACTGAGACATTTGCAGAACCCGGTAACGGAAGTTTTCAATTCGTATCCTCGATTGTCCTTTGGAAATGCACAGTGTGCGTCCCTGATGCAAGGCGGATTTTCAATACTTCTTCTGATGACACAAAGACTTGGTATCTTGATCCGGCAGAACTCGTCGCGTTTGTCGAAGTGCTCATGATGCGAACAGATACAACGTTCGTAAACACAGTTCAGGTAAGTTTTTTGGAAGCTGCAATCTTCCCGACTCTTGCAAGTGTGGTTGAACAATGACTCCGGTCGAGAGTACTGGGCTCCCGATGCCGTTGTGACCAACGAGAGGAAGTGAAGGCAGATGCAAAATAGGATGACAGGAAGATGATCCTAAAAATATTATGTTATGTATGTAGTTATATGCCTAATTATATGTTACATTTAAAAAACTGGTAAACTTTCAGATACCCCGTATAACTTTTAAAATATTCACAATAAAAATAATGTTTATGAAACGAACCTGCCGAACATTCAGTTTTTCCATTTTGGGAACCTTCGAATTCCCCTTGCTTCTACGATTAACGAACGAGAGCTGAGAAATTCTGATGGTCTACAAATATGATAATAAAGAGTTGAATTGTTATTATTATTCAACGGCATACACCAAATCATATGCAGGATTTTACTAACTACCTATTATTTTTTAGGTATTATTTTATCACGAACTGAAGTAAGGATATAAATTCTAATTAAATTACCTCTCCGAATGCATGCAAAATGCCCATAGGATTAATTATAACTTTATAACGTACCTTGACCGCAAAAAACTCTGCTCAACAACCCCGAGGAGGAAAGATGGTAATAATGCTTCTTTTATTGCTTAACCCGTACGAATCACACAGTCTAAAATCCGTTGATGTGAATCACTTTGGTAGCACTTCACTTGTTCTTCATACCACAACGTCTGAAGTCTGAAAACATTGAACATGGCATGGGAAATATGAGCTGGATATGATAAACAATTACTGGACGACAGTACAATTAACTCAAATGTAATGGGCTATTTAGAGTTGAACTAAAAAAGTTCGAGTCTATCTATATATATATATATTATTATAATGCAAATAAAGAATGTCACTGAGAGTAAATTTCGGCAACTATAAGTTCAATGTTATTTTCCATCCGTTTATGCAAAATCTGCTCGGTGTCGCGATTATGATTAGAACATCAACTTTGCTGATGAAGGGTTTCTTCATGTTCCTTTGGAAGCGTAATCATGGCACATAGAAAAATAATATAAAGAAGAACAATTTCCAGAGCTTATCGTTATAACTCATGCGTCACCCAGTTGAAACCGATATGCGAATCCAATTCAATCAGCGATTTTTTTCTCTAGAAGCAAGACTAGAAAAAATGGTGTCAAATACTGTATGTCATGACTCGGGGTTGAGAAATATGAGAAACTCATGATAGGATGATGTCAAACGAAGCCAGCACTCGCAATTTAAGCTCCCGATAGTCCTGATCCAAACTCTTCTGATCATGAATGACGATGGAACATGATTTATTTTATAGACTGTCTCATCCAAGACAGGAGTCAAAGGAATCCTTCTGATGTGACATTAGAGAAATGGTCAGCAACAAATGAAATATCTATAAAAAGCTATACGGTAACACTTGAGACTTGAATGAAGGTTCCTATATACTTATTAACCCAGTTTGGCTTTGGCACTGTGTGATTGATCAATAATAAAACTATTACTCTTCTAAATCCCCCAATTGTAGCACATAATACGGTATAACACCCTTGACGGAGATAATGGATATCCAGAGCCAAGAGCTAGAAACGGCTTCAGTTCGAGAGTGGTGAACTCGTTTTGTTGCAGAACACCTATCGGAGGCTCTGAAGCACATCTTCCTCCTCTCCTTTCATGCTAACCTGTAATAAAATCCGAGAAATCAGGTCTTCGGGTCTTCCCTAATGACACAGTGAGAAAAACATAGTGCAGTAATACGGGTAGAGTGCATGACACAGGACAGACTATGAATAGCAACAAGGAGTCGGATGTCGGATCACGTGCATGCATAATATATCTAAGAAAAAATCCAATGTTTTTTTTGCCAGAGTAATGAATACAGTCTACTATGAGATAGTTAAACTTCGGAGGTTTATTTTCAAGACAATCTTCAGAAGTATCCGGAGTCGTGTTATACACTGTTTAATATGTAAAATACATAAATAGTACATCTGCAAATCTTACATTCTCGGAATACATTCAACCCGTGGTGGGATAGACATTCTACTTCATTCAGTTCCCTACTTTCCCATTAAACTTTAATTTTTGTTTGTCTTTTCTTGTTACTACCCAAGAAGACGCCTCCCGAACAGGATAAGGTACAATTTAATTTCACGGCAAACTTGTCATCGGCACGTGGTGCATTCACACGTAATCGATCCTGAGTTAATAAAACACCCAAAAATAATACAATTTACAGTCTCATCCCGACAACTCGACACCTCCACATCTCCAATTTCGTTTAAATACATACATATACGTCCATTATCAAGCCAATATGTCTCAATTAGTCAATTAAAACCAATCAACATTCCTTAGATGAGGCGGAATAGAAAAGTTAAAGTCAATGGGAATGAGTTCAGAATCCAGATAGATTTAGCCATGGACTCAGTAGAACTGGAAGCCCAAGGATGAACTGAGCCCGTCGTGTCCACGTCTTGCATTCTCGATACCAGATTTCCTGTCCGAGTTTCCCAAACTAGATTCTCCTTGGTTGTACAGAGGTGCTCTTTGCTCTCAAAATAGCCTTCTTTGCAGGCACAGATTCCCAAAGTTCGGGGGCTCCCTTCCTTCCGTACACAGTCTGCAAAACTCACGCATTCCAAGTCAGGTAAATTCCCAGAAGGGTCCTTCTGGAGAGTACATACTGAACCCACGACACTGGTGCAAGTACGACGCTTCAGGTCGAAGATCTGGTGAATTTTCATCGGTTCGGTTACACAACTGCACTTTCTTGTCACTTTGTGGCAATGTTTCGTCTCATGGCATTCCTGATTATGATTACAACTTTCACCATATCGCTCACTTCTGACTTGTAGTAGATTGATGAGAAAGAGAAGGAAGAGGGGTGTAAATAGAACCCTCTGGAAGTTCGTGTTTTTCATGACGTTTGCGCTTTTTGAGGACATTAAAAAATCTACTTGAAAAATCCAAAAGAAAAATAAAGTAATTAGAGAAAGTATGGCTTTCCTGTTGTTTAGCTAGAATACCTTTATACGGCTGTTTATCAAAATAATATCTTAGTAATTTGACCTACCTATATTTGGTTTAGTATCAAGTATCGGCTTTTTCAGTCAAATAAACTTGGAGTTAGTCACTGTATTTTTAGTAACGGGACGGATGAGGAACTCAACTCTTGTCCATGATGATGAATATGATTTCAACTATAAATTCCTCGGAATACTAAGATCACCGGAGTTAGCTGGAAGACACCACCACGGGGTTAAGAGTTAAGAAGGAAGGATGATGACTTGCCCTAATAAACACATCATAGATACTCTTAAATAACAAACAAGATATATAATACATGATACGTACGTTGTCCTCGCTGTCTTATTGAGTATACAATGAGAACGGTTCAGTTTTCAATGAGGATAGTGATGTTCTGTATGAGAAATGTTAACACGAATAGGCTCTAGGATGCTTTTGTAATACGGATACGACTTGAGGCAATTAATCATTTAAACACCCTTCGAATGTACCTAATCCATCCCATTTCACCAACGACACAGTCAAAAAGATCGTAAGAGAGCAAGGTATTATAATTTTGAGTCTACGAAATCTCAAATCCTCGTATTATCTGCTAGTGTTGCTGGGAAATGTTAAGATTAGGAATTATTGACTTTAAATTATCATGAACAAACAGGAGAAGTGTCGAAAGGATAATACGGCAGAATATGTTTAGAATTCGTGGAATATAATACATGAAACGAAACAGAACTGTCCATTGTTGATGAGTTCCAGTTCCAATTTTATTAGTCACTCTAATTTCAAGTTCCAAATACTGACACCTGATATTTTATTTATCATATCCGAGTTTATGTCGGCAAAAAATCTGAGGTGGTTTGCATACAAATGAACTGAATTTAATTTCCCTACATTATTAATGTTATTATACGCAGGACAGTATAATATGGTATGAATGAATTATTTTTTATTTTTTTAACATTTTTTTTAGAAATTCAAATGCATTCATACAGGCACATTATGCACATCCACATTCATAATCATGGAAAAATCTAGGGCACCACCATTGCAATAAATATGGCTCAATGATGAAGCTCTTCTGCGGATCCTTGCAGAGCTGATAGTTGATACTGATGAGTTCTGATGTCCTGACTCAATTGAATTTAGTAGAAAGAGTTAATTTAGTGAAATTTTATAATTTTCATATACTATAATAATGTAAATATAATATTATAATGTAAACCAAATATTTACATCTAGGTGTTGTATCCGCCCACATGGAATTCCTATGTTCATGTAGGTGAAACTACAAGGATTTAGAAATTACAGTTCGAATAATTTGTAGTTTTAGAAATTAGGCGTCCCCTTTACACAACTTCCGACGTGCTTAAATACACTTTCTGGTGTCGAGCTTCTTATTGAAGGGGGAAATGCTTTTATGTTTTACTTGGTCTGTCTGTCCGTCACTCCATTTAACTTTTAGTTTGAATAGGTTAAGTTTTCAAACTTTTCTAGTATGTGTCCGAACAAACGTTAAATTCGAATATTGACCAAACTTGCGACCACACCCTGTGGCATTTTCATCTTTGCCACTATTAAAGCACCACTACCATACAACCATTAATAGTATTCGACATTAACGCCTAAATTAACATCGACCGTTTCACCCTTTTGCGGTACGCGTTTGAAACAGTTTATTGGGTTGTAAGTAATTAAGAGCAAACACAACAAATCTCCACGTCCATTGGCATTGCTGGCAAAACGTGCAAAAAGTGCATTAAGCTCTGAGCAATTAAAAAAAATTAAAGAAACGTAAAAACCCGAATAAAATTAATGATCATTAATGTAAATCAGTTAATAATTGACTAAATATTCTATAGTGCCTATGAGACCTTCCAATGATCTATAAAAGGACAACTATCGGTACTGTACTGTGCAGTCAAGATTGAATCGAATTTACGCTTTACAAAAATTACAACCCTGAAATTTTACAAAAATAGGCAAAACTATACATAGAACAAAAATAAATTCTTTTATTACCAAAAAATCGATAAAATCTCAACACCCCTCCCCTCAAGACAAATATTGCATTCCTTCTTACGAACATTTATTTTTAAACTTTTAACTCAAAGACATGTATACCTGGAAATTCTCCCCCTGTTTGTTTTATTATCTCGTTCCCGTCTTACTTGTCCATGGATCCTCTTTGATAAGATGCCAAAGCCTGGACGATGGTTGTGTGACTCTTCCTTGCGACGACCGAGCCGGATTGATCTGTAGCCCTTTGACCGGAAGGTGTGAATGTCGATCGGCTGGGATGATATTTAATCTTCAGCAGCGAGTATGTCAAGTCTCTGCTGGCTTCGAATGCGACTCGTCAACTGAGTTGAGTTGCATTGAGGACGCTTCCTGTGTCCATGTTGAGGGTCGGAATCAGGAATGTGCCTGCAGAGAGGGATACGAAGGGGTTGCTGCAAGAAGTTGTGATGGAAGTGGAATTCCTACCGAAGGGGACGAAGCTAGCCTTCCACACATCTGTTGTCCAACTGATTCGAAGGAAGATTGAGTTTGAAGATGAAGTATTTGCAGTCTGTTTTAGTTATTGCAAACCTATTGTTGAATATAGCTAGGAAATAATCAACAACCTTGGATATGAAATTCCGAGCCGAAGCTATATCGTTATTTAATGTGTCGTTTAATTTTAATCGAAAGAAAATTAATCCTGTTTTAAATGCCACTCATAAATTGTAACTATCATCAAATAATAAAAAATATATTTAAAACAAATATTCCGGTCGATGACATTTCTACTTACTTTTTTCAGTCGTCAATTTCTTAAAAGAAAATAACAAGCCTAAGAAAAATCTTAATTGGAAGTCCATTCATACTTTCAATGTTATTTTAATTGGATTCATTTTAGTATTTGATTAAGTTTTTATTAACGAAGACAATTTGAGGAAGAATTTTAGAATATTTTTTAAGTTTTGAATGAAAGTAAAGTACATTAGTTCTCAAAAAACCTATATTTTTGGATTGTAATGTTATGTTATGAGTCGTTGACAAAGTCCAATAAATGCCGTAACTTTCATATGAATAACGGTGATTTTTCTAGTTCGTTAATTTTTATTAATGGAGTGTGATTATTATTGGATATCATACAACCGTGCAGTCCTAGTTCTTAAGCTTTTTGCTGATTTGCTAGTTTTTAGGAGTATATTTTACATCTTTGACCTTTTTTAGTGTAGATTGGCTATTCTTATATTAACCTTGCTATTTTTTAACAAAATCGTTTATGAAATTTTGAAAATTATTATCTTAAGGTTTATTTTGAAACCTTGGAATACCAGAAGAAACACATATATACATATAATAATTATTAACACTTCTAACAAAATACATTCAGATACTTGGCTACATTTTTCAACACAATGTACACATTCAATACAACAACTGCTAACTTGTTAGGCTTATAATAAAAAATGGAATCATGGAACGTGCTAAACCCCTATTTTAAAGGATTATCTTTAAATCAGAATGAAAGCTCTTTTCGCAGCTCCTTGTTTATTTTTAAGTAAGATTTATTAAATTAAAGTTCTTTAATTTATTAAAAAAGATTGAATAAGGCTTTGATTTGTTGAGCATTGTTAGACCCTAACAGAACGCATACATTTAAGGGTTACTAAATGACAATGCGTTTTAAATGAATACTTCTAACTATAACGATATTACTGTTACAAATATGACATTTAAAAATTGATGTCAAGAATTTAGTTAGACATCAAATTTAAATGAGATTAACCTAATTCGGTACCCACATTTGTATTTAAACTTGATAAGCATATTGCTTACAACACAGAAATATGTCGTTCAATAGAAGAATCAATATATGTCCCTGATGTCGAGAGTTGCTGACTTTCTCCTTCCTTTCTTATTCATATATCAACGAAAACCAAAAATAGTTCACATTTAGAAATGTTCAAGGACTATTTTGCTTATTTACTTGAGAAATTTAGATTGTGAAGTCAATTCAGTTTATATTTAACTATCAATTTGTACAATTTTGAAAACTACTTATACGAAACAAGAGCTCATACCCCAAATGTCAAAATATGCATATTGGATGTATCGCATTTCAGATAACATTAACGTTATATGTATTTCTTTCATTTTATTTAAACCAAAAACCTGACTAGACTGTATTGGGTTTAAAATGTAAAACCATTCAGTGAAGATATTTATATATTATTTCGTATTTTTTAACCTATCTTTGCAACTTTTAAGTTTTAAAATATTTGATTAAAGGATCATGCTTCTTTTACTAAAACGGAAACTTTAAACTTTTTAAATTTTAAACGAAAATTAGAACTCCACGTCTTTGCATGACATTGACATGTTTGTTTATATATTTGTAAGTTAAGTAGTACCAGTACCATGGGTTTAATATTTTAAGTTGTGATTTTGTGATTATTGCGTCAAACAATACTATTGCCATCGATTGTTTCGAGATTATAGCCACAGTATGCTTTGCAAAAACTTCTTCATTATCACTCCCCCTTCTCCACTTAAAGTCAAAAGTCATTAAAGTCAGCAGAAAGTATTGATTTATAAAATTATCAACGAATAAAATAAATTGTTTGCATATTTTTGAGTTAACCCTTTGCGGCTTTGCGTGTAAAAATAGTACGAGCATACAATGACTTAATATAAATATTTCTAAACAAATCTCATCCGATTTTTTAACGAACCCAACACGACGTCAAAGACAAATAAAGTATGGATTGTACTTGTTAATTGCAAACTGCATCTCACACTAGTGCCATGGTCTGAACATATCACTAGATTAGTACCCAATCAACATGTGAGTCGGAATTGGCAGAAATGCTCTTTAATATTTTATCCTAATTGATTTTATCATAATAATTAACACATTTGATTTTCTTTGCCTAAAAACACTATGATTTAAAGTATAGTGCATATTTTAATTAAAGTTGAAGCTTTCATGAGGTAGTAGCTTTAATTTTGTTCCAGACGTCTTCCTAGTCGATTGTAAATATTTTGTTAGTCAAATTCAGGATGGCGGAGCATCAGCGCCTCAGCTTCTAAAATGCATGTTCTGTTAACCGTCTGAATGTATCCTGGTTTACAAATGCATCTCGGAGGTATCCAATAGTAAAAGGGATAACAAATAGCATTTTTGACACATCCCAATTGCACGCTGTCGTATTTGCAATGAGTCCCTGCAGGGCTTACACATCGCTTCATTTGATTGTCGTAAACTTGGAGTTCGTCTAAACAGCTACATTTCCCGTTTTTGCAGACTACCATTCCCAAAGGATTGCATTCATGTTTCTCATAGTTGCAGGGCTTGCCAATGCCAGGAACACAGTTCCCTTCCGCGTTTTCGATAAAACCTTCTTGACATTGACATTCGGTATAATTGTAACTGGTGCTGGTTTTCAAGACGCAATGTGCATTGGTAATACATTGCCTTGTATGATTAGATCTGGAAGCATCGGAGGTCAGGGTACATTGTCCACCAACTACACCAAGACAACGTCCGGTCGAATTTTCAAATACTTGATTAGAAGGGCTTTCACATTGACATGTTCCGGAGATGCACATTAACAAGGAATTGGGGTCGCAAATTGCGGTGTTGTTGCAGCGTTGATCATACGTTACGATGGTTGTGGGTGGTAAGTTTATTGATGAGGAAGGTGAAACGGATTGCAGAATTAATATGGCGAGAACAGTTCGAAGTAGAGCTTCTGAATTCATTTTATAAACAAATATTTGGAATTTAAGTTGTTTTTATACTTATTTATTTTACAGCAGATATTAGTAAATTGAAGCTGAACGGGATGGGAACGTTTTGTGTGGAATAAAGTGTAATTTGTCTTGATTTGATGGCTATAATAACTTTACAACTAAATCAATTCGATAGATGATGAGGTGAGTGCATTTAAAAAAAATATAAACTTTAATGTGGTATAATGAGATGGTAAATCACATATGGAAAATTTCCAGACGAATCTGGATGTTTAAGCTGATAATTCCTGTTGTCTTGTGAGTTTATGGCCACTTGTCTTCGTTAAGTTATCTTGAAGATTATCAAATTATGTGTACTAACGTGATTGAGGGATTTAATTTCTAGCTTTCATTTTATTTCCTTGTTGTTACAAGTGCCAACAAAACATGTTGATGTAGAACGGCGTTGCGAAATTATCATTATATAATTTCAATAAATTGCGGATTATGTTAACATAATCCGCATCTATTCAAACTGTAAGATTTTTAGGAAACGAATCGATGTATGTATATTCATATATTCAGTATTTATTTGATGATTCAATAGTATATAATAACATAATTTATAAGTACACTTGCTTATTATTTAAATATTTATTTAATTAAAAATAAAAATTAGGACCCATGGAGCAATAACATCCGTCGATAATTATTGGATTTTTGTGAGTGGAATTGTCTTTAATTAGCCTAACGCCTTAAGGGCTCGGCTCATTTCAGTCAGTGTGAGCCAGACTGTCATCACTGGCTGCGTCGTCTTCTTCGTATCCGTTGGGAATCTTGAGGGCTTCGCCATTGCTACCACTGTGGTCCCAATTTGTAAAGAGGTATCCAATTACAGGGATCCTTTTGAGAAATCTGTGAGGTTCCCTATCACCCGTGATGAGAGTGTACAGTTTTGCCGTACAAAAGTATGCCACAAGGGCCCCAGAGACGCAGGTAAGCGTCGCAAATCCAATGATAAGTAACGCCCCGCCCAAAAACATAGAGGCTACGCCAAGGATTGTACCTGCGAAATAATATATGATATGATAACCCACAGTTTAGACGATATCACATCCAGGACATATATTATTTGTAGCATTTATGTAGCTACTCATTGAAAGACATTACCTTCGACAAAAAGGAATCCAATGAACGTGACCAACAATGTGATTAATGCAAAGGTCAGGAACACAACGATTGGAATTGCACAAGACACGACAAGGGCCAAAATGGTCAAGGCTGTAAGTGGATTATCGGAGGCGTATGTTTTCATGGAATCCACCCATGAGTTCACCACGGGGGGTAACTGAATGGTTGACATTCTGCGTCCTGTAAACAAAAAATGTCATCGTTTAAATTCAATATCAACCAAATTCATCCTCTCTGTTCTATGAAGAAATTCTTTTAAATAATTTGCAAATGTCAGTGAAAAATTGACTTAGTAAATATTGGTACATGTGACATGTACGACATTTTGAGTTTCGAATGTGTTTGTGTTAAACTGAAACTGCTCGTCTATTATAAAAAGTTTTTAGTACTCGAGACCTTTTTTATTGTTAGTATAATCAATAATAGACCTTAAGAATTTAATTGTCTTACCGAACTGTTGAAATCGGTCCCGAACTTGCTGCTCAAACGTTCCAGTTTCCCATCCCATTTCTCTTAATGAATTGACACCCGAACCTACAACGTCAAAAAGGCTAATTGAGCGCTTAGGACACATGTTCTCTGTCAATAATTAGACACTCTCTTTATAGTATGATATTACTATATCCAATTTAATTTTTTTCACGTATGCGTATGTAGTTACTATCAAGATAGTCACAACCAAATTCAACTATGAAACCCAAACAACAAGGGTATTTTGTATTTGGAAATGCTTGAAATTTACAACAGAATGGAAACTGAGTGTACAAATACAGTTAGGAATGTTATAGGATCTTTTGGGATGTTCAACAAAATCTTCAACTTGTTTTACTGTGAATTGACAATACATCTGAGACTTTTTATCTTAAAGAATGGTCAGTTGGTCAGTCATTATAATTTAAGAGGATTTCAGCTGTTGCCGAGTCAATTTAAATCTACTCCCCATGGGATATACTTCAAGAGATTCTGATCCTGAGGGATCTCTGGTTTTACTTTGGAAAGGTTGTATGTTCTATGGGGTAAGATAGAATTATGCAACACGGTCTCTACGAATTACAGTTCTCGATTTCAAGTTCGCCAAATAAAATACGGAAAATAAACTCATCTTCAAGGATATGTGTTTTTTACTCCTTTGTTTACCATTAAATTTAATTACCTTTAATCTAACGTGCCTCTTAAAATGCCCATGAAACCATAATAATATTATTATACTCATTTACTACAAGTACAAGTACCATATACGTTGCGTCGTAGCGAATTCAGAACAAAAGCTAAAAGTTTCATGAATTATTATCTTAAACTCTGAATATCTCCCATGGAATTCTCAAATATGCAATATCCAGTCTCAATTTATTTTTAGCTAGCTAGTTCTTTCATTATTTCGGCTGTACAAATATATAGAATGTCTACTATAAAGGATCATTTAGTTTTGTGTGATTTATCATCTCACTCATCTGGAACTTAATAAATCTAACAGAAATATTATTTGTTATATAAAACACAGAAAAAATCCGCAAGATATTTTCAGTAAAATCTTGCATTCGACAATTATATTGCTATAATATCAGATCAGAGTATTTAGACCTTGACCTTATGAATAGTAATTTGCTGAGTCACCAGCCTGAACTGATAGCTAAAGCTCTGACTTTTGACAGTCGTTGAAGGAATAAGATAAGATTATATTCTTTTAAAGTCTTAAGGACAGAAATTGAAAGATTGGCTTGAATTTTGACTTCGTTGCGACTTCGGATATGCAAATGAATGAATATGAAGAAGCCATAATTTAAAGCCAGGGCACAGGGTCTCGTAGTTAGTCTTTACTAACAATTCACAAAAAATTAATATCCAATCTTAATACTTAATTTACTGCTACATATTATAGAAATTCTTTCTTCAAGACTTTAAAGATTTCAATAAAATAAAATAAATGTAATATTGCTCTACCGCGTATCGTTTCCTGTCGAGTTTCTTCCTTTATACACATGAAATGCAATGTTCCAAATAAATATGATTTTATTGTTAGAATACGAAAAATTCAATCACCACGCTTGTCTTGTCTTGAAACTCTAGTCAACACCTTTCGCTCACCACAGTGGTTTGAAACGTATTGCTTTGCAAACTGTTAGATATGATGAAAATGATTTTGTTTGAATTTTCGATTTGATCAAAAGTTACGGTAAATTCTCAATCTCGTATAACAAATATTAAATTGCTTTGTCCATCCGAAGCTCAAATTGTTGAATTACAACTCTCAGTAGTCCCAGTGCGTGAACAGATTTCTTGTTTTAAGAGTAAGACTAATCCAAAGATTAGGCCCATGAAGAAGGTGAAGGACCTGCTTCCTTCATATAATAAGATTGCACATTTTTGCTTCACACACGTTCATTCTATACGGTAAATTTAACTACTGTAGTTAAAATTACAGAAATATGAACACATAACAGGAAAAACTGAGAATTATACGTCAGTTTTGGAAGTTTTAGAAATACTTTGGTTGATTTTATCAAGTCTTATTAATTTCTTACCTCCTTATTGCCCTAAATTGCAATCGAAGTTTTGAAATTTGAATTTATCTCCTTCTATTTGATTTATATGCTGAAATTGTACAATACTGTTTTCTGAATACAAAATATTCTCTTTAACAAACAAAAAAAACGTAAAACTTTGACGAATTTAAAACTGGATTCATACGAAAAAATATTTAAAAGTTATTGCCTTGCTTGTCTTAAGCTTATTTTACATCTCATGCACTTGGATCGCTGATATTGAACTTAAACCGTGAAATCATATAATATGTTTAGACAACTCCAGTTGCCTTTCCTTTCGCTGAAATAACTTTTTATTAGCCTTGTAATCAGAAAATGAATTAATTGCATTTCTATATATTATTTGCAACAGCTTCGTAGCCGCTTTGCGTTTGCTTTGTAAACCCTACAATTTGAAATCCCTATAAAATTTCGAATAGGATAAGATTTAAGAATTTATGGGTATGAATATTTTTATTCGTAGACGTTTATTGTATTAATTATCATTTCTAGCTATAAAATTTTACGTAGTACATGGATGGTACGGGGTAATAAAAATCGAAATAACTGTACCTTTTAGAATATGTCCTTTTAACGAGCTTCCAAAAATCTGAGTCACATTTTCCAAGATTTCTCTAAAGCCGGCCTGCCAACTACCAAACTTTTCACCGACACCATGGACAGACTCTTCGGCTTCTGTTGGCATTGTCGTAATTGCAAGTGAGTTTTGATGCAACTCTAAATATAATAAAAATTATTTACGATTTTTTAAAGGACTCAATACTTGGGTGCTCATATCACGAGAGAAGGAATGGTTTTAAATTATTTGGTATACTTTCTCAACAAGTTGGCCAACAAATCTTGGCCAAAACTAGGTTTCCCTACTTACACATAATCGTTCTGAGGCAAAGTGGTTTTAACAAGTATGTCATAACCATATCCAACCATCCAATATGCAAAAAATTAAGATACGAAGAACCTATGTGGTAGTTTTATATCAGCGGCCGAAGCTACCATATCTCAATGTAAAATTGAATGGCAATGTTATTTTAATGACCGATGAACTTTAAACTAGCCTATTATTCATTTAAACACAGTGTATGCTTCATTGGATTGTAAATCAAGTTCAAGTACATAGAAATAGAAAACAAAATTAAGTTCATTAAACAAGCCGTCTTATAATCAGTTATTCGAGGTTATCGGCTTGTCTCCATAAAGGTTATAAAATAATGCATTCATCAGGGGCTGGTCAGAGAATTTAGTGATTTATTATCATTGACGTTATAATCCCATGTTAATTTTAGAAAAACTCAAAGTCATCGTCTTCGTCGTCGTCGTCCGAGGGGAATGACTCTTCGTCGATACCATAACCATGTCCTTCGTTGTTAGGAGTGTCAAATGGATCATCATCGTCATCGTCCTCGTCATGAAGAGCAACTACCCTTAGTAGTAAAGGCAAATTACGGAACAAAGTAACTCGATGATCCTCTTCAATCGTTGCGAAACTTGTGCCCCAGGTAGGGTAGTTTTCTGGTTCCCGTTGATTAATAAAATCCCTGTCCGTTTCCGTTTCCTCAAAGAACTCGTCAGACCACCCTTCTTTAAGTTGATAACCGAAATTGATTTTCATTCCAGAAAATCGGAATCTAGGATCCCAGAATAATGAAAAATGTTCCAGAATTTCTCTCATTTCTGCGTTATTTCCAGCGTTTTCGTTGAAACTGATTCCGAGATAATTGAGATTTCTCAGTTGTAGAAAAGCCTGCGTAGCTAGTAAACTCCTTTCATGGATTCCTTGATCTAGCATGAAGTTACTCATTTCGAGCATGATTAAGTTGGTAAACTTTTTGATTTCAGCTGGATTAGGAACAGTTATGAAGCAGGATGTCATCCGAATCTTTTTCAAGGAGGAAGGCAATGCTGTAAAATTGTTTACAGAAGCTTCATTTTCATAGCAGGTCATGCGGAGGACTTCCAAAGACTGGCATTCACTAAAAATGGAGGCGTCGATTTCAAAATCGCCATTCATTTGAATCGAAAAATCGATGAACTGCAATGTTCTTTTATTGTTAGTACATATTGCAGTGATGGTTTCGTTCAACCATGCTTGGGGCATGTCCGTCAGTTGAATTTCAATTGCCTTCAGTTCCGTTTGAGATGTTAATAAATTTTTCCAATATGTCACATCTTGACGACGATCCTCTTCTCTGTCACCCACGAAAAAGCTTAGTTCCACAGACAATTTCGATAGCTGCTTCGGGATTTGTCTTATTTCGTGCCCCATCTGACCTTTTCCTTGAAAGTCGGGTAAGTACATTTCCCTCAATGTCAGCTTATGACGATCCAGGAAGGTTTCCAACGGATGAAATCTCCAGCTTTCCGATTCAGGCAGATGGACTCCAGGTTTTTCATATGCATATATTTGAAGCATTTTCAGCTCTGGTGACCGAATACTTGACAGGATAAACGAGATAGTTTTTGCAACTTGTATCGACATCGCGTTATAACTTTGCTCCGCCTGGTTAGCTCTTGCAGGATCTCTTAATCGAATTGCAAGTGGTAGAAAAAAGGCACTATAAGAAAATTCATTTGCCATAATCTCCAATGATTTTAAAGACGGCAGAAAAAGTGGTTGTGATTCGATAGCTCCTGTTTCTTGGTTTGTAAACTGCTGCAGATCTAAATTTGTTATGAATCCACCTCGAAGGACCAATTTGGTTAGATTGAGGAACATTTGAATCTGTGACATGAACCATGAAGTTGACACTTTTCCTGCCAGAATCAATCGGGACAATGTGCCTGGATGCTGAAACAGTCGGTCTGTATCTGGATCCTCCAAGCAAACAACCCGGGCGTTCTGGATCGCGATTTTCTTTATAAAGTCTCTATTGTCAGCTATTCGGGTATCGATCTTGACCGTGAGTCCGACATCCAAGTCCGTGTCGTCTTTCCAAGCTGAACAAACGAGCCTAGTGGTTTTGACTGTATCGTCATCTAAGAATGTACATAGCTTGCGGAACACCTACAATTTTACCATAATTGACGTAATATAAATCACAATTAGGACCTCGAACATTTTTTAAAGCATTGACGGGATACCTGCGAGGGTAATAATTCCCACATATACAAAGTCTCGATATCAACGGAACCAGAAACCTCCGGATGCACGCTTGGTTGGATTTCGGAAGTGTCCATATTGAAAAAGTGAGCGTTTATACAGGATTTATCTTAACAGAATAGAATAAAAGCCTGAATATCGAAGTTCTTGACCTTTGCATCTAATATCACCAAAGTTTCGGGAAGGAACATATGCAAATGATCCAATTTCGTTTGTCCTTCCTCTCTACCCCATACTGAATTTCACTAGAATTTAACTACATTTCAGTTTCATTGGCCAATAATGTAAGATCAAGGCAACTAAAAAAAGTTAGCTCTGTTACCGGCAACGGAACTGAATTTTTTTTAGTTGCCTTGATGTAAGATATACGTATAAAAATATCGACTTCAATGTAAAGTTACCATGGATTACGATTTTCTGACCAATATATCGACTACGTTAAGGTACCAGAGTAATTATCACCAAGGGAAAATAAGTGTCATAAGGGGTTCTTTAAACCCCTCCTTCTCATCAACGAATGCATCCAAAATTCTCAAATAAATTATGTTACAAAGACTTTTTAATGCTCATAATTATCAGACCATTGCTTAAACCCTATTGGTCATGAATAACGTAGAATTTAAGTATAAAAAAATCATGTTTTTTGAGCTTCGGTACACTTGTGTGCCCGATCGGGTCATGCTAGAGACTTGATTTGTTTTTCATCGTGTAGACAATTTTATAGTGGAGGTGTGATGGGGGGGCTAAAATCAACGTAGTTGACGCGATCATCTCGAAAAATGGATTTTAAACAAAAATTGTCATCCATTGTTTTGGTTTTATAGATTTTAAGCTAAATCTGTTGGATGTAGGTTTTTTTACCCCCCCCCCCCATCACACCTCCACTATAAAATTGTCTACACGATGAAAAACAAATCAATTCTCTAGCATGACCCGATCGGGCACACAAGTGTACCGAAGTTAAAAAAAATCATGATGACCGGGTTGGTTGTCAACGGGATGAACTTAGCCGATTTTGCATAGGATTTAAGCGTTGTCATGGCAATGCCTAGTAAATTGGTATAGACTTTGAGTAAAGTAGAATTGAATTCCTCAGCTCTGGTTGCTAAGTGGAGGTCCAATATTTCCACCTAAAAACTACTCTGGAGCCTTAATTATTGTGATTATGCGAAGCGTGAGTCGGTCGATGCAAAATGTCGTAAAATAAATAAAATACATGAAAGAGAGACGCGGGCATACTCCCGACAATTAAACATATTTTTCTTTAAACGACGTGCTTTAATTGATGTCACTTTGTGTTAAATGTTCTGCTTTGATGATGTATTTGTTAATTCAAGAAATACACTATGGCCATTTATTGAAACCAAATAAAACTCAATTATAAACTGTATTAGCATTTATTATTTGCTGGTGGAATTATAATTTCAAAGAAAATTATATATCCAATCTCTGATAACCACTCGATCTTTTGCAGCATGGACAGCTAAAATATCCATATCGAACCCCTATGAAACTTCCAATTCCAATAGCCAACGAAATCAGCAATATTGATCCCAGGACAATTCCAACCACCGTTGTAGCCTGGTTAGGAAGATCATTATCAGCACTGCAAGGCTGAGGATCACTAAATCCCGATTTCTTGACCTCAGTTGGCATAAACGCTTCATACCGGAAGTTGGCAGTGTGGACTTTCAAGTTCCCGTTCAGCTTTTGTTCCGAGGCACAAACGAATGAATGATTCAGAGGGGTTGAAAAGAATTGTCCATCTGTGGAAAAAGTACCTTGAACAACAGAAAAATAATAATTATTATTAGTAATTAATATTTATTTCGATAATTTAATAATTTTATTCTTGTAAATTTATTGCTGTTTCGAAAAGCTAATTTCGTTTAGGAATGTGAATGAATGTAGTCAAAGTCAGCTTACTATTAGAATTGTTTGCCCCAATTCCCTCGATTGATTGATTTATCCATATGAATAGTTGAATATGTTGGATCGCATAAGTCTGCGTTGTAAAGTTCTTCGTGAAATTGAATTCCAAGCTATGAAGCGATTCATCAGCTTCAAGGAGCCATTGAAGGTTCAAGGATTGAGTCCCGTTCTCACAAGTCCCATGAACCTCTGCGCCCGTTGGAACATCAATTATTTGTTCGCTGGTTGTGTTAGTTGGATTATACCGTAGTTGAATAGCTCCAGTAATCCGTATGCAACTACTGTTGCTTGAATTATAGTTCACGGACCAGTTCCCCATGTTTTTAGGAAACGGAGGAGTTGGGACGATTGGTGGTGGTGGCTGAGGTCTGGAAGTCGTTGTTGTGGACAAAGATGTGCTGCGTACTTCGGAATTTGGATTTTCGGGTCCTGGGTGATCCGGTGATGTTTTGTTTTCCAAAATAGGGGGTTTACTACTCATTACACTCTGATCCGTATCGTTTTGACAATACGCTTGAACAGATATAAAAATTAAAAAAAGACCTGTCAATAAAAATCGGGACGAATATGTCTCCATATTTATTTTTGCGCTGGGCGCTTATAATTGTTGCGGATAAGTAAAGGTATTTATGTTACGAATTTTAATTGAGTTCTTCAATTTTTATGGCAACTGCAATGAAATGTAAAAGAACTATACTGACCCAAAGAAAACGTATGAATTAAGGCAATAAAGTGTTAATCGTGGAATAAAATTGGTTCCTGAATGTTTGTCGACTCCAGGAGTTATCTAATACAAACAACGCCACGCCATATTGTATTGAATGCAAACATCACAAGATGAAAATGCAACCGGAAAAACATACAGATAAAACGTGTAGTTAAAAATGTCTGATTTGTCCAGAATAAACATGTATTCTGTACAATGCATCGTAGGTGAAAGGATTTATCAGCTCGTGATTGTGAAAGTTAAAAATATCCATTAACGATGAACGACAGGCAAGAGGTTTTATTGTATATCTCCAACCAACATTAGAAGATAAATTTCATGATTAAACTAACTCCTATTGTTTATGCATGGTAGTAAACTGAGGAATAGACAAAATCAGTAGAAGCAAAACTGATACTAAAATAAGTTTAATGATAATGATATGCAAGTTGAAAATATATCCGACGAAACTATCTAGTGCTTTCTTTACTAATGACGTTTCGTTCTAACTAACTTTCTAACGTTGTTAGAAATCGGAATGTCAATAAAATTACTTTAAGACTTACAACGTCATAACTCTAGAAAGCAAAGGCACACAATTATTAAAAGAACTAATCTTCAAAAGAAAGGGTTCAATTACAGTTTCCATAAAACACATTTACAGAATTGGTTAGAAGGATCCTTTTTTAGGGCTTGTTTTAAATCGTAAGAGTTTCAACTAAAGATGAATAGGTGTGGTGTGTGGTGACATTGGTTTTTTAATTTTCCGAACTCAGACAAAAATGTAAACCCTATTGGAGTCTATGAAATCATAATCGCAGATTTAGAAAAATTGCAATGCATTGGAATCCCCCCCATCCTTTCCTAATAGTTGTAGTATGCCAAGTTCCACATTCTAGGCCCAGGCCCATGCTTCAAGAGTTATTAAATTTGAACTAAATTCTGAATACTATTGTAGTACGATGTTGTATATATTTATTGAGTCATTTTAATAATTAACAGACAATTATTGTCCTAGATCTATAAAATAATTACGACCAAGACCTCCATAAAACTTTGTAGCTAATATTCCAATTGTTTAGCCGATTTTGAATATATCGTAACAACAAGTATAAAAGGATAACAGATACAATTACAATCGCAGAGGCAACGAAAAACCATTTGATAAACTCGAAGGTTCCACTCAAAATTTCATGATTTACATCATCCCCACATTCAATACTTTCAAAAAATTGTTGCCCGCTGCCATCACGTATGCTAAACGCTTGAAGTCTTAAATTGGAAGTTATCATTTCCAAGTCGCCGATTACAAGTACATTTTCAGACAAACATGAGTACGAGCGATCTCGGGATGTTAAAAAGGCTATGAAGTCTGAGACGGAGTATGAGATTAAATTAGCCTTGGCCAATTCATTTAGGGCAGTTGTGTTGTAAACTATAGTTATTGCATTCAATGCGTATTGATGAGGAGGAATGGACAAATCTGTAAATTCACTTTCCCAGCTAGTCGCAAATCCTAAATACAATGATATCGTTTCTGTGAAACTATCATTTGAGGTCGGAGAATTCCAAGTTAATTTGATGTCCTGATAGTCCTTCCACATTGTTGTACAGGTTCCTTTCGCAACGGCTTCTTCTGGGACTTTAAGTGTTTTGAAACCGCTGCCTTCTAAATTCGGAATTCTGAATTCTAATGACCCTTGGAGTAATATACAGGGATAGTTCTCATTGGGATCTATCACAGTCCAAATGTGATTGTCATTCTGCTTCGGTTCTTCGAGGTGGTTTCCGGAAACTTCGGGCGACGTATAAGCATTTGTAGACTTCAATTCCTACCGAAAACACGTTTTATTAGACTTTTGAAGACTGTTTGAATATACTTTTATCTAATTGTCCGCAACTTACTTGTATCGTAAATGTCATTATCAAGATCAGAAAGACTTTAGACGAAGCAAAATCTCCGATTCCAAGGAGTCGCTGGACTCTACAAGACCGTAACGCGCTTCGTACAAAAATCATGTTTCCCAAAGCAGTATTTAAATAGTGGTTTTACGATACTTCTAAGGCTTCTTCGATAGATTCGAAGGCTTCAAAGGTTTTCAGGTTATTGCACGATGATTGTCGTTTGAAATAAAGTTTAATTTTATGTTTAATTGAATCTCCCAGTTTCGTGAATACTTATCGACGTCACGGGAATGAAATACCACAATAAATGTCCAAACGTCCGTACCTGAATATGCAAATGTATTCGGGCCTTCTATAATTGTAAAGGCAAAGGTATATAGGCAGCGCAATTGGACGATAAGAGGGATGAACGAGTACTTGATTGTGATTAGCAAATAGATGATATACATATCCTGAATTTGTTTTGTAGTCTTATCTTAATGAATATAAAGTCCATAAGTCAATATGGTTATTTTAATTTATCACGATGAATCGCCTTCATGACTTCATCCTCATGAGCTTCATGTGCAATAAGTCAGTCGAAAATCGAAATGAAAAACTGAGAATCGTTTTTCACTTAATTTTTAATTGTACGCTTCTTTTTTCACTTTTATTATGTGTATTTAAATTTGTTTGTGTATTTATATAACTTCGGAAATAATAAAAAACGATGCGAGATGCGACGAAATGTGAGTAGAAGTCGAAATATCTGTCTTTTCAACCTTTTCCGAAAACAACGACAGTATGACCATCCACATTTTTGCCAAGCAATTTGACTTGAGTTCTATCAGTTCAGAAATGTAAACGATTAGATTGTGTTTCAGCAGAGTAAATGAGTCATATGAAATTAAACATATAAAAATTGTTAACATACCCTGAAGGGCCTAACAAGTTTGACGTTGACAAGCGCCGATGAGATTGCGCTTCATCCAATCTTCCAGTGGTATTGTCTACTAGCTCGACATATTCCTATATAATCAAGAAAAACATTGTTGTGTTAATATAAATTGTTAGTATTACTTTGAAGACAGGAATATGATTCCATTGGCCCTGGAAAAAACTAATAGCCGAGGATAACAGGACATTGACATATAAAATATTTCCGTTTTTTAAACCTAGTTTTCCTGAACTGTACCAAAATCGTTTAGCGACAAGTAGAAACAGCCATGATATATAACTGGGTGTTTCACTAAATAACCAAACAAAGAATAGCGTCCACAGCTAAACCTCCACCGTCTGTTCGATACTAACCCTCCCTTATTTAAGCATTGGCGATTTATTATATTATGATAGTATATTTACCTGAGGGATGATACTTCTAATCATTTCATCAAAAAATTGTTTAATTCTCAGGAAGGTGGGTCTTTCAGAAGGATCAGAATTCCAACAACATCTCATGAAATCGTAGCTAAACCCAAAATGTAATTTAATTAATGCAAGTGCCTGTAAAATAATTGCCATAACTTATTAATAACATGGAAATTTGTCATACATTTCTTTAGTTGCATATTGAGGTTTCAATGGTCGTTTTCCATCGACTAGATTATCCAGAAATTCTTCATTATAGCTCATTCCTGGATAGGGAACTTGGCCTGTAAAGTCACAAATTTTCAATTTAATTTTCGGAAAAGAATTACCATAAATCATAGAGCGAAGCTGCTATAAGTATTTAATCAATAAATTAACAGAAACTTTACCAAGGCTGAATATTTCCCAAAGGGTGACACCATATGCCCAAACATCAGATCTCCATGAAAATTTCATATCTTGCATGCATTCAAGTGCTAGCCATTTCCACGGTAGTGGGGTCTGAGAAACATTTACAATATTTGATAAATATACCAGTTTTTACATATCTCAAACATAATTTAGTTGAGACCGTCTTCATAACCTAAAGTCTCTGCTTTGGTTTTATTTGTTCTGAATGCTGAAAATTTGCTACATTACGGATTACTGTATAGAACTTTTCCATTCCTGCAATGTACCGACTATGATCAATGACAACATGTAGCAGCAAGGACTGAAATCACGATTAGTGTACCGGATGCTTTTTGATGTAATTTGCGTATTCAATCAGTTGTCTCGAGAGTCCAAAATCACCTATCTTAGCAGTGAGATTTTGGGAAAGTAGAATATTACGTGCCGCTAGATCTCCATGAATTACCTATAAATCCAAAAACTACAGTTCCGAAAACTGCCAAGACGTTGCTAATTCTGTCACTCACCTTTTTATGGTATAGGAAATCCATTCCATTTGCAATTTGCAATCCCCATCTCAAAAGAGTCAATGTATTCATAGCTTGATTTGGTGTAGCATAGCTAATACGGCTAAACAAACAATGATCATACA